>OU862917.1:53709851-55064226 GCA_917880885.1 Limnephilus marmoratus | reverse complement strand
TCTTCTCCAAAACTGGACCGATTTTAATTTTTTTCACTAACTGTATTAGAAGAAAATATTCTATGTCGGTACGTTTTGTTTTTTTTTAATATATTGTTTAGTTTGTATACTGAACGTCTTTTGACGGCGTTTAAACCAGGCAATTTTATTCATTTTTGGAAGGTCCTAACTTCTATAAGAAGTAAATTATCAAAAAAAGCAAAACGTACCGACACGCTAATGGTCGATATCCAGAGAGATAAACGGGGAATACGTTTGTATGGAAAAAAACGCCGCCCGCATTCCCTCTTAACTCTGCATTTCTGAGTAGTTGCCAAATGTTCACCTGTTTTCACACCTCTACAACTCTATAGCGCACAATGAACAACACAAATATTGACCCAAAACATCAGAATTATTTTTTAAAGTTTTATTTTAATCGTTAACATCCTTTTCCATCCAATTCTTATATACGCATAGTCCAACATGAAATACATCAAAATTCTTTGCAAAATTATAAATAACCATGTGTGTAGAATCTTCCCTCTCGTTCATTAAAAAAATCAATATCGTCCGTCTACTTTTACCCACTTTTAACGACTTGTCATAGGTGTGGTGAAGTTTGTTGCATTAATTGTTTTTGTTTTTAATTCGTAGAACTCGATTTAATTAAAAAAAATTAAATTAAAGTCAAATTTGATAATGTTATTAGTTATTATTAAGTTCTGCAAGTATTTAAAAAAAAAGTTTGTTGGAGTTGTTGAGTTGAGTTGTTCGGCACCATTTAGGGATAGCTCCCAGACCTTTATAAATCGTATTCGATCTCCTGTTATGCCTTGACTGTACTGACACAGATTATATTGTCTCTAATCTTGTTTGGAAATTTCACTTTGGTTTTCTTGATTGAATGAACGAATGCCGCGGAAACTCGGAAGTGGAAATTGACCAACAACCCGACATCCGACCGAGCTGAAACTGCTAAGCTGACGAAAGTAAATTCTTGGTGGCAATGTTCTGAGATTAAAATAAATAAAAGTACTTAATTTACGAAATAAATATTGGTTTTAAAAATCGGAATTTAGCAAGGTTAGTAGCGTCACTGGGAAGGATGGCTCAAACCTCAGTAAAAGATTTTTTTTACATATATTTTAAAGGACATTTAAAATAGATATATTATTGTAAAAAACCTTTGTTTTTTATAGGTTATTTTTAAATGTTTTTAAATTGTATTATAGATTTCATGTTTACATATTGTTGAACATCGTTATTCGACGGGTGTTCATTATTCTTTGTTATTTATATGGAAATGTTTGTTTTAACCCTGTTGAGAACATTAATAAAATAAAATTAAAAAAATATATATATACCTATCTATGCCTTACCATTTGTAATTATACACTTGCTTTTAATTAATCGAATCAAAAATATTTAACAAAAGAGCTCAATACCTACTTTAATCTGTGCATTTTTCAAAGCTTACAACATCTTCAGGCAAAAAAATAATCCACCACAGTTTTCTCAACGCTGGATGCACTTTTTATATAGATTTTTTTAACAATGATAGATTTATTCACCTTTCTTTTCTACCATATACCAGTTTGCCGGAAGGTTTTTTCTATGAATATTAACGGTCTCATCTCGAAAAATCTGTTATGAATATTTTAAGCGTGTCAGTTCACTTTTTATTCTTCTCGAAGACGATTTTTTTGGCACACCCGTAACCTACAGATGAAAGAACAACCGAGAATGTGGCTTATTTTATTTTTTTATTATTATGATGCGAGCCGTTTGTCATTTGTGAAAAAACTAGCCCAGAACCGTGAAAAATCACGAGGTATTATAATCGTAGGATTTGTAAATCCCCAGGATGTTAGCAATCTTAAATATTTAAACAATTTTCAAATAAAGAATTATTAATTAATAATAAAGTTTTGGTGTCTATTTGATCACTCTATTATGATTTAAAGATTAATACTTATTAGTTCTAATTTTGTAAATTAAAAGCGTAACGAATTTCAATAATTTTAAGCATTACCTATGCAGGAATACTCGTGCACTCATGCACCGACAACTGATATTAGTATGTTTAATAAAAAAGAAAGAAATCTATTTATGCACTATAATAAACGAATTACTGCAAATAATTTATAAATATTGCCCTACCACTGAAAGCTCCGCTATACCGTTAAAACCTCACTATCACATGCATCGTATGTGAGTAAGAGAAAGAAGTTATAACGGAGCTATCAACAGTAGGTCTATATGTATAACCAATAATTCCTTTAAAAAATCGTATCCAAGGGGGATAATTCCTAAAGTTGATGGTGTTTTTTTCAGAGAGCTTTGTGTAAAATAAGGGTAAATTTTTAATTCCTCTGTTTATCCAAGAACGTTGTTTTCTAAATTACACGTTTAATCATAAAACACCTAATTATCAAATCAAGAAAAAGAGTTCGGTACGGTTTTTGTAAAATAAACAGAAATATTATCTACGTACATAAACATTTAAATATTTGGATAAGAATTGCGATATTCACAGCCGAAAGTATTATTATAATTTATTTTTAGGGTATTTGCCGTATTGTTCTAACTCCTTCTTTTGGCCAAAATTTCAATGTAATGCTGTCCGAAACTTTTATAAAGAAGGAGGTAGCGCAACATGGCATAACACCCCAAAAATAAATCATTTAAAAAAATGCTTTTTTATCGTCTCTTAAATTAAAACCAATTAAAAAAACAAATTCTACCAATTTAACGTGCAAAATAGTTACAAATCTAAGATTCTTCTGGAATGTTATACTTACCTACATAAAACATAACTCTGTTAGTAGTGCTGCATCCATGGGTTATTTTAAAGTAGTCACGTAAGAATTAGACAGTTGAATATATTTCCATAAATCAGTATTCCTTGTACTTGGAGAAATGATTCCGATTGTGTTTTTACGAGTTGAAGATTTACTTCTTTAAAGATTTATGTGTTCACCGATGATTATTAAAGTTTAATTATATTATCACGGTGAAACCATAAATCACAGAGACACTTTTTGGGTAACCTTTGGATGATTTTAAGACGATGAGTTGTTTTGGTTCAAGTGTTGAAAGTTTCCTATTGACACACTTACCATATAACTCATATATTAGGTTTATCTACATAAATTCTACCCAAGAGTCCCATCTGCTCTCGTCTAGAGCCAGTGAGTATATAGCATCCCAAAATGGGGTATGCTGTGAGGTTGAAGGTAGTGGGGAGGATAAAGATATTGGGAAGGTGGAGTTGGGGAAGAACCTGGCTATTCAGATCTGATCATCAAACTAAAGCCAATTCAAGCAACGTTTCAATTCTGACTAGTGGTCTTTCACCAGGGTGGAAATAAGAGTATCTTCCACACTGGTAATTAAGTTAAGAGGATATTAAGCATAGTAATTAATTAATTTAAACAACAAAAGCATACACAGTATATATAGAACTAATAAAATTTAAAAACAATCTAATTGCTTAGCTCAGAAAATCAGGTTAGCAGTTCACAATAGAGTTATGATACCAATCTGAAGTGGGAGAATGAAAGTAGATTAAAAGATGTAGAAATTGAGATCCCGGAGAAATTGATATAACCGTGTGCGACCGTATTACGATTGCAAAATTCCAAAAGTAGAAAAGGAGAATGAGAAAATTTCCAATTATGTTCGACACGATCGTATAATAAAATAATTAATGGCTTAATAAATAAAATGCAGAGTCAAAAATAAATGGAGGAATTTTGCGCGATAACTGAAATAGATATCTAAAACGTCTAAAACAATATCTAGTAAAAAAATAATAAAACTAAATTAATCTTTAATAAGCTTTCTAAATTTTATTCTTTTTACTACATTCACCAGTGCCTGGTGAAAACCAGTAGCATTCCGAAATGCACAGCTGAGCAGTTCAGCAGTGACCTTTTTGTGAATATTATCAAACCAAATATGATATAAAAATACTTACCCCATTCCGATCAAGCAATTCATATACTTGGTCGGTATTCGGTACTATATAAGGAATATTTATATAATATGCAAAAAATCAACTTCATTTCTTATATTTGAGGAAATCATAAAAAAAACCTGCATTCAATTTTACGCATACGAAATTAAGTTAACGGTAACGCTTGCAAAAAACACTATAATTTCCGTATAATAAACCCTAAAGAAAACTGAAGGAAGCCTATTAATTACTTGAAGGATTCATGTTCTGAAACTGTAAGAAAAAATGATAAAACCAGTAAAGGGTCCATTTTTTCATAACACAAAAAATTTCAACAATACTCAGGGTCTACCGAGATACCAAGATAATTTATGGGAATGGTAATTAGATTGTTAATTCGAGTCAATTATCATAAAAATATATCACAAACCAGAACGGTGGAAATGCACTGTTTGATTTACAAACAAACAATACAAAAACAGAAAAAAAATACTTAAATAAAAAATTGTAAATTTTGTATTTTTCTTTCGCATTCGAAAAAATCCATTGTTGCATACTGCGTCAGGATTTTTTTGCCGTTGCGAAAAGGTAATGTATGCACCGCTACGGTTGAAATAATTTCACTCTTCATTATCAAAGTTTTAGCAAAAAACGTTTTTTATGTACTTACACTTTCAACCGGTTGTTGTTTTTTTTTGCAAGATGCAGACACTTTCGGTTAGGATTTTGTTTACAGAGAAGTTGGTATGTTCAAAAGTTCGACATAGAAGGTTTTGTGTCATAGAATAACGTGAGCTTTCTTATAGTTTTAAAAAAAACGTAGTAGGTACGCCCTGAATTATGAATGTATGTAAATTTCATAAAAATTAACCCAGAATATTCCTTTCACTAGTACAACTTTTGTTCGCTGAAGTAATGATTGATAAAGGGAAAATATTCTGCTGATAACCGAGTGAGAAGTTAATTTTTTAAATTTATTTTTCCACTCATTTGTCTTGAATCTATTGATGAAAACGTCATTTCATTATTGGAGAAGAAAGTAATAGTAATAAATTTAAACGAAAATACGAAAAAGAATAAGACACAGAATAATAAAAAGGTAACGTTAGCAAAAAAAACTCGAACCCAGGATTTCTCGTCTTACCAGGAAAAGCGCGTCAACCAACTCGGCCATTGTGACCTCTTAATTTTAAGTCATTTTTTTCGATCTCAAATTTCAAATTCAGAATTAACAATATTAACTTTTTTAAATGATCACTATGTTAAACAATTGGTTTGCGACGTAGAAAGTGTCTCGAATAAATAAATTCGATTTTATTTATATGGGACACCAATTTACCCTTTTCTAAAAGTCTAAATGAATATTTAATTTTTATTAGAATAACGCTGTTTATAATAACTTCTGAAGGTTATTCCCAACAACGTAATGTATCATTGAAGAAGATGATAATACTAATAAATCTAAATGAAAATATAAAAAGAACAAGACAGAGAAAAATAAAAAGATGACGGTCGCAACTGGGACTCGAACCCAAGATCTCTCGTCTCACCGGGACGAGCGCCTCAACCAACTAGGCAGTAGGCCATTGAGACCTTTTATTTTTTCATATTTTCGTTTAGATTTATTAGTATTATCTTCTTCAATGATATATTACATTGATGGGAATAACCTTCAAAAGTTAATACAAAAAGAGTTATTGTAATAAAAAAATAATTCCTTATTTATAAAAAAATTTGGCAATGTTCTCGACAGTTTTAGGGTTGATCTTTTACATCTAACACCAACAGAGAGACGAATTTAGAATTATTGTATATAGAATTCACAGTTAATCGTTGAAACAATACCTGTATGTATCAGTGACACTTTAACAATAATTATTTCATAGTAGAGTATAGTTCCATGTAAATCCATAGAAAAGAAACTATAAATCCACGAAGGTATTCATGAAAATACATAATATGCAAAGTAAAGCAGGACAACGGCTATGTCATTTAACAAAGTTCAGAGGCTTCGTGTGAAGGCTCTGCACGGGGTGGGGTTGGGTGGAGGGGGGGGGGGGTGAAGGAGGGGGACGAGTGGGAAAGGTCGTACTACCCTTAGGAAAAACGTCACATTTGCTTGAATACTTCCGTTACCTAATACATTCACATTAAATGAATTTCAATTTTTTTAATAATGATAATAATACAAAATAGGTCAGGGCCTAAATTGGTAACACCCAGGCATTTTCATTTCAATTCCTCGGCTGGCTAAGTCCTCCATCACATCACATCATCATATTTCGCTTCCTTTTGTGGTCGTAGGAGATTTTCAAATATTATCAGGTTATTTATTACCCAGCAATGTTTGCTTTCTTTAAAAAACAAAAAATAATAATTACGTTTGTTTAAAATCTGCTAAACAGAGCGGTGAGTGCAAGATGATGCAGATCAATAACATGATGATTACACGATACAAAATGGCATATTATGATATCGTAAAATAAAATTATATAAAATAGTTGACATAGCGCTGCTTCACTATGGGGGCTTGTGGGACATTCTTCTTCAATGGTTTAAGGGCGCGTCCTGCCAGCCAAGTAGGCGATGGCCGATTTACGGTAGGGCTGACTTGTCCCGGCTACTCTTAGCGCATCAAAGCAGCGAATCCATAAACCCTTCCCTCAGGGAATATCTGCGAGGCGCTGCAACGCCAAGGGAGGCCGAACACGCAGGTGGTAACACTGTACTTTATATTTCATGGAAATCTCCAGTCCTAATTCTCTTGTCTTTGAAAATAAATAATAACCCAATTTTGGCATTAATCTTCTTATAAATGTAAAACCAACAGTATTGAGGGTAGTAAATATAAAATCATGCAAAATCCAGTGTTTTAAATATAAGTCTGTCAATCTATTATAGAGTATGGTATCATTGCATGGAGAGGCGGTACTGCATCAGCACTAGACCCAATCATAAAGGCACAGAAAACTATTATAAAATTGATTCTTAGACTACCTCTAATTACAGACTCGAACTTAATCTTCAATATTATGAATGTGTTTGACGTTCGGCAGATATATGCAAAAACAATCCTTACTCATCTATACACAAATATACATAAATACTATGAAAAAGATTAAATACTCGCTGTACTCGAAATAATGACAAAGACTTACTACAAATCCCCAAAACGCATACTACTTTTGGTCAACGAAATTTCAGATACCTTGCAACAAGACTTTACAACATTCTTCCAGATAGAATAAAATAATGTGATTCCCAAAAAATTTTCAAAAATAACGTAAAAATTTGGATCAAAAATAATGATAGGGCCTTTACCGGTGCACTCACCCAAATTCGAAATTATTAATGATTTGGTATTATACAGTGGAAATATACAAGCAATGTATTGGTTGCTTTTATTTAAAGTTATTATTAATGTAACCAATCTATTATGTGATTACTTTTTTAATAAAAGTGTAGGTATGTCTATAAGTCTTATAAATTGATTTAAAAATTTCTGCCTCAACACAGGCTAGCCTAGTGAGGCAGATTACTGAAAAACCAAAATTTATAAGTATTTTCTATTTTTCATTTATCTACTGTTCATATTTATATACTTTTTCTGTTGATATCCTTTTGTACTTATGTAATTTTAAACCACTGTATACATAACACTGAGTATGTACTTTTTAGTTATAATCTTGCAAATTTCATTCAATAAAGATATATTATTATTATTAATGTCCTCCACGTGCAAAGTCGTATCTTTTCCGAGTATAAAATTTCTAATAAAGTGTGTTTATCGAAGTGACCTGCCTAGTAAGCATGTTTCTGTATCTATTTATAAATAATACAGTTAGATAGAGCCTACGAATTAATAATAAATTGTACGGCGCCCTTGATGTGATTTCTCACAAAAATTGTACTCAACAAATTATCCAATTAATATTATTATTTTTATAAGAAGGAAGATTTGTGCAGAAATATATACAGAGATGAGAAAGATTTACTATGGTCAGTAATAATGACTTGTCAAAAAAATGAGGAGCAGTCCATAATTAGGTTCCAACACCAAGCCTGACGCATTCAAAATACTTCCATAAGGCGTGCAATCGGCAAAGGAAAGACGTAAGTAAATTAGACAGCAGAAAACCTTTTTATTGAATTAAAATTTCTAATGGATCAACTTACATTCAGAAAAAATATAAAAAAGCAAAAAGATTCCAATATACTACATCTCTAATTTAGTAGATGCTGAATATCTCTGCTTACCTCATCAGAGATATCCGGGTTCTCTAAATAAATGGTCACGGAATTTAGTTTATAAATCATAACACTGATTGTTTGGTAGAGTTATATTTTATTTGACACCAGAAGTGAGATATTACAAGGATTCTATCCGCGACAATAATTTGCGTAATTAAAAATAGCTTACTGATGAGAGGAACGTTCAGACTGGAATGATCTCGAAGTTTTTTCCACTCGCGAGCTCAGTTCTGCTGTCTGCGCATTTTGCTGCGCAGGCAAGTGTTGCTAGAGTCTAGGTGACATTTTGCTCAAAATATAATAATAATCGCGGTGCCTACACTAACAAATGCAACTTTTAAAAAGCCTACTTTAAACCATAGTTCATTCATAAACCTTTCGATAAAACAGGTGGATTACGGAAATATTCCAGGTTTCCACAGCTCATATAATATATATCTGTATACATTTACATAGATAATAATAGCAGAGCAGTAAGGGTTGTTTGTCCGCACACGCGAATAGCCACGGGTCATGGTTGGTCGTACCTGGTACCGCCCACACCAACCCCAAACCACCCCAACCCTCCCACAAGCACCCCACACCTCCCACGACATACCGCGAGGGTTGGGGAGATTTTACTACCCCTAGGCTAGTTTTGCTACTCTACAAATTTCTATAAAAAGGATGAGTAACTTCCATTGGGTTACTTACGAAACTTATACACAGATATCCAGCAAACAATTCTACCGTGATTAATGGAATTTCTGAGAATTTTTTATAAGCGGTAGGTACTTCTTTGGCCAGTTTTACAAAATGTTTCCAATAACAAATGTGTTGTACTTAAGTATTATTTGTAAATGTTATCTTTTGTGTAAGTATGGGGGATCTATAATACGTTGTGATGGTTTCTCTTCAGGTAACAGCTCAATTAATAAACATGTTGCCTGAGGCAAAGGTGTATTAACATGAATTAATCATGTTAAATGTATTTAAGTAGGTATTATTTTGTAATCCGGGCTGACAATAGGTGTGTAGGTAATATTTCTCGATCTTGTTATTGAGAAATCGAACCAACCACTCCCAACGGCTTCCCCGATACTAAATGGATAATAATCATTTTTGGCGTTTTTAAATTTAAAATTTTTCTTAAAAAACATGAATTTACTACATAATCTCTCTCACACCCTCCTGGTAAAAAAAACTTTTAGATGTTACTTTATACATGCAGGAGGTAACTTAGGTACTTGTACCTACACAATACTGAAGCTAATGTTTTTTTTAATTATTTATTTACTATCATCAACTTGGTACTCGTATCTTTCAAAAACTATTGGAAAAGAGGTAAGTTAATAATGTTTCTTTTTATAATACGGGGTGCGATGGTAAAATTATTTGATTAGAATTATTCGTTCCTCGATATGAGACCGATTGAAGTATAAGGCTTCGAATACTATTAATCCTTTTAGAAAAGGGTGATTATTAAAATATAATAATTATTAATTTATTTTTTCCGGAATAAATATAATAGAATTTAAAGTTGTAATAATGTTAAGGGACTTACGAAGATAGAAATATAATGAAAATTATTGTAAAGGAAATAAAAAGGCTTACAGATAACAATGTACATCAATAAATAGTAGTGCGACAGTGAATGCAAGATGTTCAGAATTTTCAATCTTTTTTTCCACGTGAATACAAAATCACTCAAATCTCCGATTGCTACTACGAACTACGAGTAGTTTTATATTATGAAAATTCTTGCAGATTTCATATTATATTCACAACTAGCTGGTACCCGAAATGCGTTGCTATGCCATTTAATGAAGAAATTGTTTCTCCCTGCACGTCCTTTCCCCTTCCGCCTCCCCTTCCTCTCCCGCCTCCTCGTACCCTCTCGCATTCCCACTCCGCTTCCTCCACTTTCTCCCTCTCCATTCCATTTCTCCCAATCCCCCGTCCCGCGAACACCCCTCCCGAGTTCCCCTCTCTCCTCATAGATTCCCCTCCCCCTTCCCTGGTTCCCCTCCCCCCCCCCCTATGCAAACCAATACCCGAGTTCCCCTCCCGCATTCCATACATTCAGTCCCGGTACATTCAGTTTTAAAAACAGCTCGCGAGCCACCTATTGCAATTTTTATACAAATTTCATAATGCCAGAGCTCACCATTTTTTTTTACAAACCTTGTCCTGACAATAACGAACACAAAAAAAAGAATTATCCAATTCGTGCAGTCGTTTGGAAGTTATACGCGTACATACATTTCGGCGATTCATTTTTATTTATATAGATAGATAGATACATAATTAAATAGATGATAATCATCTTTGACGTAACTCGGTCAGGGCCGTATTTGTACTTTTCACGTGTATAGGCCACTTCCTTTGCGCCGCCCCTTCCATCACCCTATCATAATCCCTTACTTGTAGGCTTAGTAGATATTTAAAAATGAAATAAACGAATGAATTAGTCATAAAGTAAAAGTGTAACATGACACAAGAATTACAATTTTTTACCAGATTTAATTGACAAAATCATCTATAATATCTTCATAGTTTATAGATTTCATTAAGTCTGATTCTATGCATAGAAGAGCCGAAGAGTTAAGTTTTTCTTAGGACAATGAAGACCTTTTGTAATTCTCCACTCGCTTTAAACAGGAAAAACTCCTTTCTCCCTTGTGGCTGGAGTGCAAAGTGCGATGCGGAGAGCTATATTCAAGTTCGGGTAAACGTTGCACAGAGATTTTTTCCTCAAAAACTTCAAGTAGATAGATTCAGTAATGTAGATTCAGGTTTCTCTGCCGTCTTATTAGAGGAAATGTGACCGCGAAAGTGTACACTTTCCTGAATTAAATCGTTTTCTAAATCATTGTAATATTATTGCGCAAGAGACTGAGCTTTTTCTGAGACTCTTTGTGTTGACAGTTCACCCATTCGTATTAAAAATGAAAAAAAATCTTTAAAGTTTACATTTTATGCATTATGCCTTCTCTCTAATTCACCTCTCACTCTAACCAGGATGACCAAAAAGGTGTTTACTCTGAAAGAACCTCTGGAGGTTGTTTCAATTTCCTCATTTGATGATTCGTCTATAAAGTTTTTTCTCTTAGGTCTCCCCTTACTCTTCATGTTGCCCTGATATTGCTTAAGTGCGCTCATTTCAATTGCACTTTCTTTGAAATAATCAACGTTTTCTCGCTCTGCAATAATAAACTCGAGAAGAGATCCATAAAGATCAGATACCTTCAGTACATCAACAGATGAGCTCTGAATCTGAGCACTCACTTTATTTAGTATTTCCAAAATAGCATTCCAAAATACGATTATAAGTGCAGTTTCAACAGTTTCAAGTTTTTCCAATTTGAGGCGATTTCCCTTTGCTTCAAATAGCGGGGTAGGTTTCTCTGTAGCGTCATTTTCAATCAATTTTAGAACCGTAAGTACTTCATCCCAGGAATCTCTTAGATTTTTACAAGCTTCTGCTCTTGTTGACCATCGCGTGAGGTTTACTCTCTTGAGTGTCTTTCCTCTCCCTATTTCACAAACAAATGCCGAAACTGAACTGACATATTACTCAGTGCCAATTTAAAAAATACGTGTAAACAACTACTCGTCCTCCCAACTCTCTCGGCCTAGTATTATTTTGCTGTCTCGCCCATCAACTCGGTAGGTACGTGTGATCTAGGCATTACCGCCCGGGCAATAGCATAAACATAAGTAACTATCTAACATGGGGTAGGAATGAATACTGGGTATTAGCGACTTTTACCAAGTGAGATTTAGCGTTTAATAGATAGAATACTCTACATATCCACAGTGACTTGATTTTTGTTTATAATCGCACACAAACTTGACGGCTTACCAAAGCAAGCGAACGCCGCCCCCTGAACTCTGCCGCCCCTAGGCCGCGGCCTATAAGGCCTATTGACAAATCCAGGACTGAACTCGGTGGAAAGGAATTGTTCCCCTGAGAGCCATCTTTGGGGATGCTGTATGGAGGGTATTTTTAGGAAAGGAAGGAGAGGAAAGTCTAGGGAGGAAAAGGGTACTAGGGGTAGGTAGGAGGTAGGAATCTAGGGGTCACTGTGTCCAGAAGTGACGAACGTATGAATCCATCCCTCCAACTGCAGTGCAAGGCGATGTTCCTTGAGAGTACGGCTGGAGAAGTGAAAGGGACTTCCCCAACCATTCTTTACCGATCCGGCCTGCCATGCAGCTGGTGGGCAGACGCATACACCGCCAAAACCCGGAAAAACCTCATTCCATGAACCCGGACACCCCTGCTATGTCACTAAACGTAGCAAACCACTTGCTTTACTGATTACTACTTATAAGTCATAGACAGTGGCTATCCACAATAATATTGCTGAATAATTTTCATAGTGGGGTGCCTACCCACCCATCATCATTTTTAAAACATTTTTATTATAAGGGAGAAAATAGTTTATTATCCAGGGGTATGTTTAGGATTTATTGACTAACCGTCCCCAAGACAGAGAGGGTGGCTCAATTGATTCGGTATCCGCTAGTGACCGGCCGTGTATGGTACGACCGGCGGCACGACCGGACCGCGGGTAGCGCCGGGTCACACGGACCCATCCAACCTCCCTCCCTCCCTGCAAACCTTGCCGGGGTGATGCTACTAGCTCCTAGCTACTTGTGGGTGGCGGTGACGACATCGGGTTTTTTGCGGCTTTGGAGGCATTATTATTTCTAAGGAGGATTGTTTCAAATGAATTTTCTTCTAATTTCACGAATCCAACTATGAAAACAGTTCGTTTTCATAGTTTTAACAGACTCTTTGAATTTTTCAAGAGTCAAGGGGTACGAATGACGTCATACATGCCTACCTAGGTTTTGACTGTTAATAGAGCCTAAGGCCATTCCCACGTGGGTCGGAACGAACTCAAAAATCACAAAATAAATAAATTAGAAAGAATAAAAGTGTTTCTTAGCTAAACTAGATAATTTATTTTGCTCTATTAGTTAAATATATTGTGAATCTTTGGTATTTTTCTATTTGACAATTAATTCCGCAATTTTAAATGAAAATATTTAAAATTTAATTTTAAAATATCATTAAGTTCTACAAATGTTTTAGTTTTTCATTATTGAGACAGCTGTTTAGGCTTACAACGTCATTTTCAAACTTTGGTTAGACCACTTTCAGACGACTTATTTAAATGATTCTAAAACTCAATTTTGAAGGTGCCTAAATTGATTTATTACCGGTTAAACCAAGGGTTCTCAACGTGGGTGGTAGAAAACCAATAGATAATGGGGGGGGGTTCAGACATTTTGGCCTTTCAGGGGGGTGGTAGGAGACCCAGAGAAACCCATCCCACCACATCCTATCTTGCCCCATCCCATCCCATTAGGGGCCATCCATCCCCAAAAATATTTTCCGTATCCCATTACACCCCCATCCGTTGTGGGAAATATAACCCCATCGTGGTATCTTACACCCCCTTCGTCGTGGTATCCCGTTACGCCCCCTCCGCTGTGGCAAATGTAACCCTGTCGTGGTATTCCATTTCGCCCTCTCCGTCGTGATACCCCGTTATGCCCACGACAATTGCTGTTTCGGATTCAATTCACGGGTTAGGGGGCTCTAGAAATAAAAATATTCTCAAAATGGGCAGTGGGCAAAAACAGGTTGAGAATCTATGGGTTAAACCCATTAAATAAGAAAATAATTGTAACGGGATACTTTGAAATCTGTTTTCCTACGTTAAATGTTAATGTTTTCTTAATTGTTTATTAATGTGTTCGTAATATGGACACAAGCCTTAAATAATCAAAAAGTAAAAATCCAAACTTAATAATTTTTTTTCCATGAGCTCCACACAGGAGGCCCTGAGGAAAAAAAATCCCACAGGGCCTATGTCATCTTTTGGGATGCTGTGTGGAAGGTTTTTTAAGGAAAGGAAGGAGAGGAGAGTTCTGGGAAGGAAAGGGGTTTAAGGGGTGGGTAGGTATCTGGGGTTCAGTGCTATAATATGACAAACCTCGCCCCATAAACCCGGGCACCCCTGCTAAATCACCAAACGTAGCGAACCACTTGGAGTGACCTATGGCAGAGGTGTTGGTTATCCAATAAAGGTTCCCGGGGCGGCGGTACCCATTCCCGCCTCCCAAATTTAAAATAATAGTGGCATATATGAATTAAAATGTGACCACGAAGACTATAAATTTTTAAAAAAATGAAGTAAATACCCAAAAACAATTAATAATTAATTGCGCAAAGTTAATATAATATTTATATAATAATTAATTCCACAAATTAATTAAAGTCCGATCCTTTTCACAGCCCTTAAGCCTGTAAAGATGTAGATATAATTTCTTAACTAATGCAGTTTAATATAAATATTATACATAAATTGGCGAACTCTAGTTTTTTCCCAGCTTTTCGAAACTTCCTTGAGGTGGTACTTCACAAAAAGAACTAATGTATTTTAGCAGACCTGTGAAATATCCTTAATTTTTGTATTTTTCTATCATTCATTTCAGGTGAAATAATAATATATTTTGATGGATAAAGCGACAGAAAGTAAGTAGGTATAAGCAAGCTATGTCGTGCAGTCTCTTCTATTTCGAGTCATGCTAAGAGATGTATTTAACTTTATGTTCATCATTCATCAGGCCAAAATAATTTCAAATCGATATCGAAAACAAAATACAGCAGTAGACGTAATATCAAAACAAACTGACTGTACTTTATTATCTTCCATTTGGCAATTACTCAATCGGCTAACGCTATGTTTGGTAACTTAGCAGGGGTGCTTGAGTTCATGGGTTGATGTTTGTCTAGGTCTTGGCGGATTCTTTTGCCTACCTATTGAGCGGCTGGCCGAATCAGTATGGACTGATGAGGGAGAATTTTTGGAGGAATGGATTCAAACGTTCGTCACTCCTAAACACAACATTACCGCTAGATTCGTACCCACCCCTTATAACTTCCAAGAACTTTCTCCCCTTCCTTTCCTTGACATGATCCTCCACACAGCAACCCCAAAGATGACATTCATGACGTTTTTTTCCTCAGGGTCTTCTGTGTGGACATAATGTAAAAACAACAACAACAAAATACTTGTATTATAAATATTTCACCAAATTAAGCACAAAGCTCAAACTATAAATAATAACATAAGAATTTTTTATAAGATAAGATACTCGTATCTCTCTTTTTATAACTTTTGAAGGTTATTCCCATCAATGTAATATATCATCGAAGAAGAAGATAACACTAATAGTTTAAACGAAAATATGAAAGAGAACAAGACACAGAAAAATATAAAAGATATCGGTTTGCCACTGGGACACGAACCCAGAATTTCTCGTCTAACCGGGACGGGATTTGTCCCAATGTTTGTTCGTTTATTTGTTGCGACCGTTATCTTTTTCTATGTTTCTGTGCCTTGTTCTCTTTCATATTTTCGTTTAGATTACTAGGCCTACCAATAATTCTATTTTTGTGATTTTGTTTCACGCAATAAATTAGTGGTTCTCAATAAATTTATTGCGTGACTATCTTTCAACTCTTCTATCTCAATTTAAAGCCTTACAAATTTTTAAAAAACCCATTGCCTTTCTTCAAATTTCACATTGTGCTCAACACATGTCTTTCGCGTTTCACCAGGTAAGATACCTACATAAAATAGACTAGAATTTGATTCACCTTTCAACATCATCTGTCCTCTTGAAGCTGGGCTTCCGTTACAATAAAGGCGGAATTCTCTACGAATTCCCTATAATATTCTTCAGGTTCTTTTTAATATCATCCTCAATGGTTTTTATCGGTAACGGACATCGTGATTAAGGACTTAATCCTCCGTTCGCATCCTTTCTTGGTATTTCTTTTATGAGAAGATTTCTGGAAGAATTGCCCTATTGTCAAATTGATCCGAGGGTCACCCTTTCATTTTTTTATTCAATAGCGACGATTTTTTTATAAACATGTCTGCAGACTGTCAAGGTAGTTCGGTACATATGCGATTATTCGCTAGATGTATGATTTATTTCGGTTAATGTTTTACGACACAATATCATAGTTCAAATAAAAGTTGATGATGTGAGATGATATTTAATAAAAAAAAAAAAAAAAAATTTTATGACAATTGAAATATTTTATTGGTTGAGGAACTTCGTGGTTTTAAAGGAGTGATGCCATCTACATATTTGTCTAAATTGCTTGCTTTTAGAATTATTTTACAAATGGAAGATTATTTTGTCGTTTTGCCTAATTTCCTATACCAACGTGTAATTTTTTAATGCCTGTTATCTACTATCTTCTTTGATTGAATTTCAATCGGAAAGAATTACTTGTTATTAAATTGTGAGAACATATTTCCATATGGTGAAGAGAAAATAACTATTTGTTCATATGAAGCGGATACTTTGTGATGTGACATTATTAATTTAAAATAAAACAATAACTTTGTAAACACCACTTTTATTTTTTTATACTTTATGCCAATCGGGTTTCGCTACAACCGTGGCTTCATCAGGGCAGTATAATACTCTACTAGAGTAGAGAATTGTATACTCAGTATATTTACTCAGTATACAATTCTCTACTCTAGTAGAGTATTATACTGCCCTTATGAAGCTACGGTTGTAGCGAAACCCGGTCGGCAAAGTATAAAGTATATATACTCAGTATACAATTCTCTACTCTAGTAGAGTATTATACTGCCCTTATGAAGCTACGGTTGTAGCGAAACCCGGTCGGCAAAGTATAAAAAATAAAAGTGATGTTTACAAAGTTATTGTTTTATTTTAAATTTTAAAGAAAATAACTAATTCCCTACTGAAGGAAGGAATATTTAATATACCTATTAGTCCTTAGATAATACTGTCCTGTTTCTACAATATTTCAATGTAATTAGCGTCATTGATCCCTTCGGCACCGGTGCAGAGACGGGAAACACATCAAACGCGCGCCCAACATTTGTGCACAGTTGAAATTTTCATGTCTGTAACTCGTTCTTAACTTCAATATCTTGGCTGTGGAATGCTTTTTAAACCTCTGTGTTTCCACCTTTTAAAATGGATCACTTCAAGATCCATGTTCGTTCTTTCATTTCTTCAAAAATACCCTCCACATAACATCCCCAAAGAAGACCCAAATTATTTTCCTAGGCGTGAAGTTGATGTTAAAAATTTCAATTGGTAGATTATTTTTTAATATGAATATCTCACTAGAGCCAGTGAGTCTATTGCATCCCCAATTGGGGTTTGTTGTAAGGCTGAAGGTAGTTGGGAAGGGAAGGAGATGGGGAAGAGAAAGGGTGGGAAGTACCTGGCTATTCAGATCTGGTCACCAGACACGGCTAAAGCCATTTAAAGCAACGTTTCAATTCTAAATGGTGGTCTTACACCAATACGATTAAATGAATTAATCGTGAAATAACACAAATCCACGCCGGGGTTCGATCCCACGACCTTCGGAGTGCGAGTCAATAGCCTTACCGCTAGACCACGCCGGCCGTCACATGACGATGATTGACGTGATCCGACCCTAATATTTGAATCTCGATCCATTTGCACTGACTGCCTTTTTCGCCACTGATGTCCGTTTACTTTTCATGTAGGTACTGTAGGTATTATAAAATACTCTCCTGATATTCCCAAAGTTATAAAACTAGTTAGTCTTTGTCTTGTCGTCGCTTTCGAATTCAAAATCTTTAATTCCAAAATCTAGTTGGTTTATATAATCTTCAAGGGGTTGGTTGTTACCCGCACTCGCCATCTGGTCCCCATACATCTCTCTGCCGTAACATATCGGCACCACGCACCCCGATACCCCGTGACCCTAAGGACTTTTTAGTCTGCTTTCTGTTTATAGGACGCTGTTTTTTAGGGACTAGGTATATCTAACGCAAGGCGTCCTTCTGCGTACGAAGTGTTTCTAAAAAGTACCTACCAACAGGGTATTTCAGAACTGTGATTAATTTATTTGTGATGTTTTTAATGACAATTTTAAAAATCAAATTTGAATTATTTTTCTTAAATAATTTCTCAAAGGCTTATATCAACTTTGCAGACGCTGTGTGATCGTGTCTTTTTGAGGAGGGGAAGGAGTGAACATGGATCTAGAAGAGACCCGTGTTGAAGGTGGGGAAAAGCTCAGACGCCGGCAATCATTCTATAGCTGATCAGTTGAACTCAAGAACGAGTCGTAGAAGCGACCCGTTCTCATGTGAAAAATATCAACCGTGTTTGACGCGCATCTGACGTGTTTCCCGTCTTTGCACAGGTACCGAAGGGATCAGTGATGTTCCGGTAATACCGGTAAAACAAGGACAGCATAACTACCAGGGGTCCTAGCATGGTCGATCTATATATCGATAAGGATTGATAGGATAACTTTCGGTAACTTCTCATCGTTCCCTAGATCAACTGCAGATAGCTAACGTAGAAACAACAGTTAAGGCAGAATATATTAAGAACACTTAGTCATTATGAACTGTCAGTAATTCGTTGGCGATGTGCAATCATGCTAGGGAACGATGAGAAGTTACCGAAATATATGAGTAGATATTTCGCAATTTGGGATGCGGGAATGGGTACCGCCGCCCCGGTGACCCTTTATTGGAGAACCAACACCTCTGCCATAGGTCATCCCAAGTGGTCCGCTACGTTTGGTGACTTAGCAGGGGTGCCCTGGTTCATTGGGTGAGGTTTGTATAGATCTGGCGGCGGATGGCCTGGACACACTGAACCCTAGATTCCTACCTACCCCTCTTACCTTTTTCCTTTCCAGAACTTCCTCTCCTTCCTTTCCTTAAAAGGACCCTCTCAGACACAGCACCCTCAAAGATGACGCAGGCCTTGAGGGAAATTATTTTTCTCAGGGCCTCATGTGTGAGCTAATGTAAAAAAAAGTTATCCTATCAATCCTCATCGATCAAAGTAATCGAATGCCATGGATGTCATCTCATTTTATCGATATTCATAAATTTTATTTCAAAAAATTGTTGGTACGTTAGTAGGTACTAAGTTGTTATTAGATATTTATTTCCATGTACACGGCGTAACATGTGCATTATTATAATCATATATGAACTAAGAACTCTTTACTGCTCCTTGGTTCGACCCCATCTTGAATATGCTTGTGTTATATGGTCTCCTTTTTATGCCGTCCATATTCGTTATATTGAGTCCGTTCAACATCAGTTCCTAAAAGTGATTGCTAGGAGGCTAGAATTAGAGCGAGACAATAAATAAAAACCTTCTCCTTTAGAAGACCGTCGGAAAAAATCTATATCATTTGTTTCTTCAAAATTATTAACTGTTTAATCGGTTCACGTACATTACTACAACTCATCACATTCAATATACCTTCTCGTAGACTCAGACAAAGACCTGCTTTTCCTCAATCAGCACTCGACTAATTATGGTTATAACTCACCACTGTTCAGAATGTGTGGAATGGTCAATTCACGTCACGACCTTGATTTTTTTGGTAGTAGTTTAAAAAATTTCTATCGCTCTTTAAACAATTGAAGATATTTTATATTTACTCTAATTTATGCGCAAAGTCTTGACTTGACTTGACACTTCTATTTTCTCTCTTTGTCTTTGCTTTCATGTACCATCCTCATTATTACAATGTTCATTTCCAAATTTCGTGATACTTTGTTGTAAATTGGACGTAAGTCCGTTAATAAATAAATTAGCATATGATTAGTACAACAACATAAATAATGTAACAGTATAAGTTAAAGGTAAAAAGTAAAAGTTAAAAAATAATATTTATCCTGATGAAGACAACATTGTTGTCGAAACATGTTGATATTGTTTTAAAAATAGTGGTTTTATACAAAGTAATAAGTTATTCATTATATAAAAAAATAATAAGTTATAAGTAAAAGTATGAAGTTAAAACGTAAGAAATAAATTAGTAGTGGTGAAATACATAAACTATAATATGTCTAAAAATGTTATGTTTTAAACCCTAAAAAATGTAAGGTTTTAGATACAATTCGTAATAATTAATTCTTATTTATATTGTATTAAAAATGTTTAATGCTTGACGAATAAATTAAGTATTTTAATAAACAATAATTTAAAAAAATATCTTATTTAAAAATTCCATATATTATATAAAAGGTTGATCATTAATAATGGGAATATACAAGTGGTACTCACCTTCCTAATTGATTAATTATGATAAATGATTTATTTCTATATTTTTGACTGAAAAAAATCACCCATCCGATCAATTTTAATTTATCGCTTTTGACTTTCTCGTGGGCGTAACGCGTCAAATAAATAATGTTTCGTTATTATTAGTTACTTCCCACTTGCAATATTGTCTTGAAAGCTCGTTGCTTTTATTTGGTAGGAACTATTCTTGGGAAGTATTCTACTTTGTGAATAGTTCTTTAGAAGTAGGAACCTACATAACACTTTGTTATAATTTCTAGTTGAAAAACGCGAAAGTCTTTTATAACAAAATTCATATTGGGTTTTGGACACTTTTTTTGCCAATTACGTTAAAACCTTAATTTTTAGATTTTCGTCTACTGTAAACACTTAATGGTTTGACATTATAACTAATTAACTAACCATCACACCGGGGTAGGCAGAGAGGACGGACCGCTAAACAACTTGGTCTTTGCACAAGCTCTTTGCCTCATTCACATTCATACATCGTCTCATACATACTCTTCTATTATTCTGACTCTTGACGTGGCCCGTCTGATTCACTTGATCGTGCCATGTCTTCCTCGTGCGTCCCCGACTTCTTCTGCCATTCACATTTGCGCCATATATTCTTCTTACACTACTTTCTTCGGTTATTCACTCTACATGCCCAAACCATCTGAGGGTCGCTTTTCTTAATCTTACTCATTGCGCTTACATCAGCCTGGCATTCTTTGCGGATCTCCACATTTCTAACACGATCAAACATGGTTTTACCACACACACGCCTCATGGATCTCGTTTCAACAGTATTCGGTCTGCTTTCTTCATTCCTCTGCCAATTCCATGACTCACTGACATACATCAGGGTAGATACCAGGACTCCATTGTAGATTTGCTCTCAACGTTAACAAATTTGTACCAAAAGTCCTAAAACAAGATTTGTGTTTCAGGATGGTTATATTATGTGAGGTTTCATGTTTAGAACCAACTTAATGGTTTATTAGTTAGTTCTATAATACAAGTGGACTTACCAATAGCAGAAAATAGGCAACTAAATAGGTGTTTTTTGTGCAATTAGATCACTTAGAATCCGTAGATAAAAAGGTGAATACATTTTCAAACCTTTTTCATAAGGCAGTAAGTTTCTTCCATGACACCCTACACAATTTTAATTTAAAGCAACCGATTCAGACGTGGGGTTAACTCAAGTCTTTGTCAAAAAACTGTTCGGCCGTTATAAAAAACCGCCATCCCCAGATCCAGCAATATGGCCGGCATACGCGCAGCTTTTTTCTAAAGAGCTTTAAATTATACAAGGAGAGACGCACACTCAATACTTTGGCCAAACAATGGAGATTTGAGAATGTTAATAACGCTGATGATTTCTTTAATGGATTAGGTATAATAACGATTTTAAATACGTCTATTTAATTACATGTTTGTATTCTTAATTGTATGATTTTATTTGTGAAGTGGAATTTTGGAAGAAGAAATTAGTCCATTTCCCGGCATCCGATCTAACATCCCGGCAGATAGACTCGTTGTTGATAGCATTGCTTTCTAACTACATGGTGGTAATCAGGAATACTCTCACGCGGACATATCACACATTTTTCTGAAATTCGAATTTTGTTAGTTTATTTATTAAAGATGATTTTTAATATTATAAATAATCAAAAAATATCTATAAATGACCCGTTCTTAAACTTGTTCTCTTTATAAATTATGCCCTATTACACCCTCCCTCTTCCCACTTCCGCCTACCATTGACACTACATTTAAATGTATGTCTAAGTATTGTAGTAATTAGTTTGAAGTAAACTCTGATGAAGTAAGCATGGCTTACGAAACATGTTGGTTTTTACAATAAACGTGGTTAAAACTAAGTATTCTATTAATTTTGAATAATGTAGATTGTTTGTTTGCATGGGAAAATTAGTGACTAAAATTAGTGAATAACTTCAATCATTAAGAAGTAGACTACAACGAAGCTGTAATATTTCTTGCATTTTACGAGCGAACTCGAACATGTCAAAGGTACTTTAAAACATTAAATTAAGTTCAAATGCTTGTTTCCTAAAAACCCCTAGAAGATGTGTGGGCCATGAGTGTATTTTGTTTGCATTCTGGACCCTTGTATCTTCAAATTAACAAAAATATGATAAAATAAAAACACCTCACAAAAAGGTACTTTTTCACAACCCACCGAACCTTTTTTCAAGCCTTTCTGGAAAAGATTTTTTTTAAATATGCGTCTTGCTTTCTTATTTGTTTAAGCTTCAAGGGATGCGACCCTTAAGGTAAGGTTACACCGGCGTTTATAAAAACTTTACAGTAATGATTCACAGATGGTACCGTTAGATTTTTTGTATTCCGTGGACTAAATACGTGAAAAAAATGTCGGCCCGTTCTCATACGCTTCATTACGTATTGAAATTCGATTCCTTTTCACAGGTACGAGGTAAAAAATTCCTTTTACGGTACCTAACCATTAAATGTATTTGAGATATTTTTAAATATGCAATAAATAAGAGACGGTTCTTCCGCAAGAAGGAGAATGTAACTCCGCAATTGAGGCATTAAACCCTGTAGTTAGTATTCGTTATATTATTCGAATTCGAGAATTTATAGCTCGATAACCATTTGATAGTGGTTAAGCTGTTATGAATACAAATATATTTTTTTAATGTTTTTTATTTCGTTATTTCCTTTCACAATTATTATCAACTGCGAAACCTTCATTGAGCATCTTGCTTTCCGAAAAACATAATTTAAAATCACATAAGGTAGTAGATAGTAGTAGACACACTGGTTCCATATATGCAACCAACGTACGCAACGCAATATACATCAGGCTCTCTAACACGGTCGATCGGTAGAGGTTGATAGGATAACTTTCGATAAATTCTCATCGTTCACTAGCATGACTGCAAATCTCCAACGAATAAGTAACAGTTCACAATGACTTTGAACAAAAAATATACCATATCAGAACTATGGACCTATATCTTCTTCTTTCTTCTATCTATCTATCTATCTATCTATCTTCTATCTATCTAACTATCTTCTATCTATCTAATCTATCTATCTTTCTATCTATCTATCTATCTATCTATCAATCAATCAATCTTTTTCTTCTATCTTCTATACAAATAAAAATGAATTGCCGAAATGCATGTATGCACATAACTTCCGAACGACTGCACCCAATTGGATAATTCTTTTTTTTGTGTTCGTTATTGTCAGGACAAGGTTTGTATAAAACCATTGGTGAGCTCTGGCATTATGAAATTTGTATGAAAGATTGCAATAGGTGGCACGCGAGCTATTTGAAAACTGAATATACCGTGACTGAATTTATGGAATGCGGGAGGGGAACTTGAGTAGGGAGTTCGCGGGACGGGGGAAGGAAGGGAGTGGAGTGGGGAGACGGAAGGTGGAGGAGGCGGAGTGGGAACGCGAGAGGGGAAGGGGACGCGGGAGAGGAAGGGGAGGCGGAAGGGGAACGGGACAAATGGGAAAGGACACGCAGGGAGAAACAATTTATTTATTAAATGGCATAGCAACGCATACCGGGAACCAGTTAATATAATATATTGTTCGATCAATGAAAGGGTTACAATCTCGATAAAAGACGTAGACAAACAAGTCTCATTTTGCAATGTACCAACTTGTTTTTTTTTTAAACGATGCCTTCTCAATAAACATGGCACAGTAAAACCAACTTGAGTCCATGTTCGGCTACAATTGTGCAGTCACTATTCGTTATCACGAATAATGCAATTTGCAGCTAATTTTATCAAGCCTGAAGAGCACATTGAAGGAGACAGGTAGGTACCAAGTACAATATGCAACTGCACTACGTGTATGCAGTTCTCAGTACGGTCTAGAGCTAGAGTAGATCAAGCCTTTATTATTTAGCTTTCGACTGCACGATATTTCGTGGGTGCATTGTCTGGCGGAGGACCAGGCGGATGCATCGTTTCATTGTAAGTATGCACTTCTGAATACTTAGAAATATAGCCAAATTATCGACAGTGAATATGTATGGTTACGTATTATAACTTAAGTAGATACTTCTAAACAATCACGTAACCGTTTGTGGAGATGGGGTTTAGACGTATAATGGATGTTGCAAAAAAGGTTTTTTTACATATTTTTATTTACTTTGTGTAGGTATGTACTACCATAATATTACAGCGATAGATTATGTTAACAAATTAGATAATGTTATAATTTATATCATTACCTAATTTATTGTAAAAGTACCTACCGTTGATACATCATTCAGTAGGTGCTAGTGCAAAAAAGCATGAAAGCTCGAAAAGCATGAAAACATGAAAGGTGCTAGTGCAAAAAGTTGTTAGATTTCAAAGAATGCGTCGAATCTGTCATCTACCGTATTTAGAGTTTTCAGAGAGCAGGTTTCTCTCATAATTATTAATTACTAGAAGATATAAAAAGAGAAAAGAAGATACAAGAAAACACAAGAAGATATAAAAAGAGACACGAAGATACACGAAGGGATCAAAAACAAGGACAGACAAAAAGATATAAGAAGAGACAAGAAGAGACAAAAAGATACAAGAAGATACAAGAAGAGACAAGAAGAGACAGTAAAGCCAAAACAGGCAAGAAGATCGAAGAAAGATAAAGAAAGAAAAAAAAACACTCAATCAATTCCTTTATTCCTGCAAACCCTAAATTGCAATATTGGCGTATAGGTGCCGTGTCATTGTATATCGGTCGATTAAATTCATCCCTGGTGTGCCCGTGGTGCGACGCGTCGCTCCGGGAAAGGAGTGTTCCTGGCTGGGGTCATATCGTACGGTACTGAATTAAAAAACTAATTAGGTAAATAATGCACAAGACTCCAAAATCGTCCAGAGAAAGTGGGAGTATGGCATACCAAATTGGGGTATCTTGCAAAGCTGAAAGGAGTGATGAGTGGAGGTAGAGAGGTCGCCAAACACGGCTAAAGCCATTTCAAGCAACAGCTATTACGAATGGCAATATTTCACCATGCAGACACTCGACACGGAGAGTAGATAGGTACCTATCTACCACTTTGGAATGACATGGTTCTAATTTTCAGCATCTATGCTTTCACCTAGTATTTACCTAATTTGTAATTTTTTACTTAATAGGCAGATACTTTCTCTATTTTAATGACCGGTTAGTAGATTTGTCCGGTTTCCAGTTCCCACCCAGGCATCGCGGGTTCAATTCTTCTGCCAAACCCTCCATCATTATGATCTATGTGGATTATCAAAAAATTAAACTTTTTCATTCTCTCCAAAAGTGGTGTATCGGTACTAAACCATAATGCGCCACATCCATTTTCCGGCATTTTTAATAATATGTAAATGGATTTAGAGCACTCGTGCCGCTCGCGTTCGGTCACGACTCACGAGTCCCATAAATACTGCACAGATACACGGACCGCGTGATATTATTACACAATGGCCGGCAGATGTCACCGCTCTCGGAAACCTTACAATAATTAGGCATTGATTAATATATCTCAATTATTATTGTGGCCCGTTAGCGGCTGTGGTTTATGATCAAATATCTCCTACAGATATGTTACAGAGTGGTAGATTCTCTCGGTAACTCGCTGGTAAAAGAACATTTTATAAAGCTTTTTTTACACGAAGCAATGCCGCCTCATGGAGCCTCTGGAATGAGTTGTTCTTTTGCTTTGTTTAATTCATATTTGTGTTTATTAACCTATTATTTGCATTTTGTTTTTCCTGTTAAGCACTTGCATACTGTACTAACAACGTATGCAAGGACACTGGAGGACTAGATTCGTTCAATATAAATAAATGTAGATTCGTTTAACAAAACATATTAGAATCTTGCGAGAGCCTTGAAGGAGTAACCATCTGTTACTTATATCAGTGCGGGTAAGTGGTGGATAACCTCCAAAGATTCGAAACGTTACTTGAAATGGCATAACCCATACTTAGTGACCAGATTTGATTAGTCAGATAAGTACTTACTTTCACTTAATCCTACTTTTCTAGTACTTAACTCCACTCAGGAACTCAGGAAGCCCTGAGGAAAATAATTTGCCTCAGGGTCTATGTCATCTGTATGGATGATGTGTTGAGCCTCTTTTTAACTAAAGGAAAATGAGGAAATTCTGGGAACGAACAGATATGAGGGTTAGATTGGTATCTGGGGTCAATGTGTCACGAGAGGTCAAAGGGTCTCCCTTAATCGGTTCCGTGGCTTTTCATCCCCCTACATAATATCCACGACAAAATATCCTACAGACAAAACATCCCCCAAAGAAATATCTACTAAAACTCAACCTAACCTAACCCTACAAAAAATGGAACAAAATATTACAGAATCCTATAAAGACAATAAATTATTGTTCAAAAAGAGTAAAATGGGACAAAAATAATACAGACATTCTGTAAATTTAGGTTAGGTTAGATTAGGTTTTAGTAGATATTTTGTTGGAGGGTGTTTTGTCCGTAGGATATTTTGTCAGGGATATTTTGTCGGGGATATTTTGTCGCGGGATGAAAACGCGCACGGTCTCTCCCGATCCGGTCCGCAACGCCACCAAGACCTTGACAATCATTACCCCATAAACCTGAGCACCCCTGTTAAGTCACCAGATGATGCAAACCATTTGGGGTGACCAAAGGCAGTGGTGTTCCGCTACGGTATTTGCGAAGTATTTGCATTCATGGATCTTGACCACTCGACCACGAAGTATGTTGTCAAAAACAGCACAAGATGATGGACCGATGATTTTTATAATGTATCGGACCTCAAACGATTGCAGGAGAGATGAATGGCTGCAATCTCTGCTTTTTATAATCCGAACGAATTCTGCTTTGACTATTTACTAGCTTCGGGTACATTTTATATTGTACTAGACAACATTCTCACAATTTTTCATTCATTCCAATCCCATTGAAGGTGTGAAAGTTCTGAGCACTAGAATGTACCTCACGATAAATAAATGGTAGATATTACACAGATATAATATGATGCTCTGGAAAATTTTTAACACGTGGTTCTTGGTACCCCGCGACGAGATAGAAATGGCATTACTAAAATGGCAAATGAAGGAAATTCGTATTTGCATCCAAACTTTTTAGGAACGCTACTATTGAGTGGTTTTTTGAGATGAAACTTCTTTAGCAACGTTAGTGATTTGAAATTCGAATGAAACGGAAATGCGTCACAACTCAGCTCTACGCAAATACTCGGTTCTAATATAATACGGTAAATTCGCACCTCGGCGCGTACCTCCCATAGCGCAGTGGGACGCCTGACAAGTCTCAGCAGCCAGAAAGACAGACATCAAGCGAACGGAGGTTCGAATCCCACGAAATCCAAAAAAATAAACATTTTTATTTTTTTGTGAAATCATTATCCAATCTTCAAACCACTTTAAAAGAAACAGGCAAAAGAAAAGAAAGCGACATCCAGCGACTTTCTAGTTTCACTTCTACCGCGTGTGAATTACACACTCTGATTTTTTTTAAAGAAAGTCAACATTCCCGGGTTACAAATAACACGAAAATAATTTGAAAATTTCCTACTACCACCACAGTAAGCGGAAAATGTTGCTTGGGTCGTGATAGAAGTCTAAACCACGGAGAATTGAACTCACCACGCTTTGGTTGGACCCAGATTCGATGCCAACTCAACTACTAACCTGCCACAATTTTCGTATAGTTTTCAGGGATTTTAGAATCAAAATAATGTTAATCTTACGTACCCATACTACGACGCAAAAAAATCGTTTTAGGAAAACCAAATACTATAAACATTGGTTTAGACTTTAAACCATAAATTAGTTACTCCTGTTTCATTTTGAAACTTAGTGTTTTATGTACCTGTTCACAGTCGGACTGAGCACTATCTTACGACTTTCTTCGTTGTATTCTTTTCTGCTTGGTCTAGGAAACCAGGCGTGCTGGTAAGACATTCAATTAACCTGCAGCGTTTTGATATCACCTCTTAATTAATTGGATCGTCTATTCGTCTATTGAGAGCTGGGACTTTAGAGGCGTGGGAACTGTGGAGGTACAAAAAGTGAGAAGAGGTAACTGGCATAACAGTACCGTTGCCTTTATTACTAAATGCGAGTTGTTTTGTGTTGATACGTTGAATCGTCTAATGTTTTATTTCAATTAATTGTGCAACTCATTTCAATAGATAGCGTTCTATAAGAAAATGATTTAAGACGATTGTTGTGTCACAGTGACATCTAATCTGACATTATGATGGACTGTTACGGCCTGAAAATAAAACAAACTCACTGTGGCATTAGAAGATCGAATAATACATTGGCGTTCTTTCACATAGAATTACGCGAGTTAATTTCATTATAGGTAAGGAAAACCTATAATCTCAATTATTGATTTTTGTTTTTTTTTACCCTATTAGCTCCACGCAAGAGGCACTGAGAAAAATCATTTCCCTCGTGGCCTATGTCATCTTTGAGGATGCTTGTCTTTTTAGGAAAGGAAGTAGAGGTAGTTCTGGGATGGAAAAAGGCATGGGGGTGGTTAGGCATTTTAGGGGTCAGTGTGTCCAGGAGTACAAGGCGATGTTCGTAAAATGTCCTGCTGGAGAGGAAGGTCTCCCTCTACCAGTCTCTCCCAATTCGGCCTGCCACGCAGCTGTTGGGCAGATGCATCCACCGCCAAGCTAAGTCGCCAAACGTAGCGAACCTTTCGGGGTGACCCGTGTGAGCTACCACATGTTCTGTATTTACTATTTACACTATACTTCTACTACATGGTATGTATTATTGCTTTGCTTATACACGTGTGTTTCTTTTCCATTTCTCATTTACCAAGCTTTTACATGTACTAAATTGTAATTTCTGTATTATCTAAATGTACCTAGTAAATTTGTAGGTCTGTTAATTTGTGGGTAGCATTTATTAATCACCTAGCTTTTCCCCGCGGCTTCGCTTGCATGGTATGAGGGGGGTTCCCACTCCACCTCCTCCACCCCCTCCCCCACCCCTCCCCTTCCTACCTCCTCCACCCTTCCGAATTCCATACATTAATTCCCGGTACCTTCAGTTTTCAAACTGCTCGCGTGCCGCCTATTGCTATTTTTTGTACAAATTTCATAATGCCAGAGCTCACCAGTAATTTTATACAAAAAAAGAACTATTCAATTTGGTGCAATCGTTCGGAAGTTATGCGCCCACACACATTTCGGCGATTCATTTTTATATATAGGATATAAACTACGACGCCAACATTGTTTCCACGGCAACCGTTTGTTTTGCTTTTCTTCTGACTTTTGCAATAACTCGGTTTTGTTAGGGACAGAAAACGTATGATAAATAATTTCATAACGCCAGAGCTTTTTCATAACGCCAGAGCTTACCGATATATACAGCCTATATATTACTCGCAAATAATGTAGCTTTCTATAAGTGAAATAATTTTTAAAGTCCATTCAGTATTTTTTGCGTGAAAGAGTAACAAACATACATACATCCATACATCCGTACAAACTTTCGCCTTTATAATTTTAGTGGGATGATATATTCTAACATAATGTGGAATATAAAACTCTAATTTTTTCTCTTCAAAGTTTTTTTGATTTTATACGAGCGGGTATCCCGCTTTAAACATCTTTAAACCATTCAGTTTAGGTTCCAAAAGTCAAGTATCCGAGGGATCAACTGATAGATGTATCAGCTGTTCGGGGAATCAACTGTTGAGGAATCAAGCGCCACGGAAATGTAAAAATCATAGTTTTCACGCTTCTGTCGCCCTCATATAAAAAATCACGAAACACTCCGCATTTGTGCGTAGAATCAAGTGCACGACCATGCAAACAATTATGTTCATTACTTGAAGACCTAACGATGTAACAAGCGTTCCGTTAGTCCGGCGGCCGGCTGACGTCACACCCGCGATCGCTATCATTATTGTCACCACGAGTGACGTGTGACACCCGGCGTGACGCGGGCAATAAACCTGACCACGCCCGGTTGACTTCCGACTGCCTCAATTTCCATCATCATCAGCGGCAGCAAGAACCGAAGCGGAGGACCATCGGTTCCAGCAGGGGCGATGGCGTGTCGAAAGCAACGACCTCCGGCGAACTTTATCTTCGTGCATATCTCTGGCACTTCTTGTTGGAGACAGTTTTAAAAGAGGAGGAAGTGTATGACTTGGCAACAGGAAGTTGATACTACATATTGTGTCTGAAAACTACTGAAGGACTGCAATATACCTCCTCTGCCTTCAATTTATAATATCGTTGTGTGTTTACGATCCTTGGCTACGAATCCGGAAGTCGGTCGGAAGTTGGCCGGAATCCGGAATCCGGAAGATTAAAACGCGTTGTACGCAATTTTTTTATAGTACATATCTATGGGATGCTCTATGGAGGGTCTTTTTCGGGAAAGGACGGAGTGGAAGTTCTGGGAAAGAAAAGTTAGGGGGTGGGTAGTATTCTGGGAGTCAATATGTCCAGGAGTGGCGGACGTATGAATCCATCCTTCCCACTGCGGTACAAGACCTCAACCAGTCTCTCCCTACCCTCGTCCGCCACTCATTAGGTGGGAAAACACATTAGTTTAAGATCTCTCAATGACGTCCTAGTGAAAGATCACTATTTAGAATTGAAACAATGCTTGAAATGGCTGTTTGGAGACCAAATCTGAGTAGCCAGATACTTTACAACCTTCCCCTCCCTATCTCGTTTTAGCTTCACAACATGCCGCAATTGAGAATATCACACTAGGATATCAGTCCCTTACAGCGGTTCAGACGTTTCAATTTTAATTTATTAGCTCGGTACTTGAAAGCATATTGACAAGTGGGAACCTTCTTTCAACATAGTTTAACAAGTTTTTTCAAGAAATGATTGTCGTTTAATAAAAGATGATCAATTAAAATTGAAACTTAAAAACAAGGTAAAAGGCTTCAGACAGCGGTTGAGACGCTAAACTTGGAGATTCGACTTTTGCAGCAGTACCTGAAAAAGTACCTGAACATAGTATGACAGATAATGACCGATGGAATTTAATATCATTAGATGTCGTTTTTGATCGGGAGAAACATTGACAAACCATGCCAATAGAAATAGAGGTAACCCATAAATATAGTGTCATCGGCGTGAAAAGTCGTACCTTCATTAAGTATAAACTTTCGAATAAAAGTGTGTTCATCAGAAGTAACCTGCCAGGTAAGTATGTTTTATGAGGTTTCATGACAATTGTTCAGACGACAATTGAATGTTTTGTTTTATGTGGTTTCATGACAATTGATCAGATAACATTTGAATGTTTTGTTTTATGTGGTTTCATGACAATCAATCAGACGACAATTGATCCCCCGACAGTTGATCCGGCGGACAATTGAATCGCCGGGCAGTTGATCCCTCGAACAGTTGAATCGTAAAATATTATTTCTTCAAGTAAGTATGCAAAGAGGATACATCTACGGCCGTACAACCAAAGTCGATATACTCCAGATTTTACAAACTTGTAAAAAAAATTTGAAAAATTGCGAAACAATCGGGTTCGAAATTTCGACAGTTTTGGTAGCAGGTAGGTCGAACGATAGGTCGAACAGGGACTCACATAATTTATTTTATTTGTTATTTATTGTTAAAAACGGTGAATCAAATTAAATTTCAAAAAAGCACAGTTAATACATCAGTTGAGACGCATCCCTTGTTGAATAAATTTTAAAAAAACTCTTTGATGGTACAGAATGAGAGAAATACTTTTAGCCCGGCAAAATTGTCGTAATATTGGTAGCCAAGCGAACTCACCGTCAATACCTACGCCGACATTCTTGCTGAATCTTAACCGAGGAGCAATCGTTGTAAAAAGTTTCTCGTGTATCAGAGTGTTAACAAAATTCCTTAGCTTACAAGAAAAAACTTTAATTTTATGATTTCCGCAGTGCTGGGCCTTCTAGACTTAAGGCTTCTTTTTTCCTGTCCATGTATTTCCATTGTATGATTCTAATATTCCCAACAGAACAGCCGCAAGAAGCTTTGATCAGTTGGAAGCGCGACTCTCGGAAAAATTACTGAACAATCGACCAATTCTCATTACAAGTTGTTCTGGGGAAGAACTTTGAGAAAGGAATTAATTTATTCACCTTTTTGCGACCAATAATAACGGATCAGTTTCCTGGTCGCAAACAATAGCTTGATTTATTAATCATTTTCATTCAGATGGGCTTGGAATTTAACTCATTTTTTTCACTTAGACTCTCGACTAGAAATCCGGATGTTGCGGTTTTCCGGTGTGGGCAAGTATTTAATTAACCTTTTAATTAATTATTCAGTATATTTGCAGCACTTTCCAGGGTGAAAAATATGTCCCCACTATCTTCAGCCTCCCAACATGGGTATACCAATTAAGATGCCATTGTCTCACTATGTCCAGAAGGTATGGGAGCAATTGAGTTAAGCCTTTTGTAAAGTCGTATTTTAATAGTATGCATAAACCAATAAAAGTGTTTCTTCAATCTTTGCAAAGTGTGGCATCATTTTTAATTAAATGAAAACAAATCACTTTGTAAAATACCACTATTTAGTCAAAAATATCTACTTTTTTGTGTTGTGTTTTGTTTTCATTTAATAATAAAAGTGGATTTATCTGAAGTACCTGCAAGATGAGTATGTTTTCTGTATCTCTTCTTAATAATTTAATTAAATAGATTCTCGGAAATCATACTGTTATTGTTTCCGTTATGTTGGTAGTAGTTAAAAACTTCAGCTGTTACATGCGGACGGTTGGTAGGTCCGTCGGGGCTCTCGACGTTCAACCTTGAACCTGTAAGAAGTCTCAGTTAACGTCTAATGAGTAAATCGTCTTTCTTATTATCAATCAAACCGCAGACGTACAATTTTACAACAACTCTTGAGGTAATTTTTAGCAAAAACCGCGCTATTCAAATTATCCAACGTCTTTCAACGTATTAGGTAAGTATGTATACGGAGTTTTGAAATTGACTTATTTTAACCGGTGATTTCTGACATTATTTGGAATAAAAAAAAGTAAATTAAATTTTCATTTCCGGTGATTTTTTTAATTTTTTTTATATGGATAAACAAAAATAAAATTCTTCCACATATCATTCCACTGGTCACTCAGCCGAGTAACCGCCCAAAACCCTCACCCGTTGAAAAAAAACTCTGTTGTCACCGGAGACCAAAATTTCAATTGCCTTTTGTGAAAATAATGTCAGTAATCAATGGTTAAAGTTAATAATAATACTTGGATGATTTATATAGCGCCGTTTTTGTGAAAAACCACCTCAAGGGCGCTGTACAAACTTATAATACATTTCTAAAATCTAAAAAACTACAAGCTAGACAAACAATTAAAAACAACTTATGGCTAAAAATTGCATCCACCGGTTATATATGTACAGTATTTTGACCAATGAACGCGATGCTGCCTATTAATAACAAAAACAGGACCATGTACTTACCTGGGGGATCGCTTGAAATTAACACCGTATATTGTCCATTTAAAGAAATTTAGATAGAGTAGTCGAGTGCGCCTCTTAACAACCTGACTAAATCATTAGCTGAAGTACCTAACTTTGTTATCAGTGGCGTAGCTAGCATGTGTGGCACCCGGGGCGGATAGGGCGGATGACGTGGTGTCAACCCCCCCTCCTCATTAAAGTTGACAAACACAAATTTCAAATTCATAAAAAATTAGTCCGTCCTGAAGGGGTGGCTGGCTAGAGAATTGTGCTCCCGGGGCGGACCCCCCCCCCCCCTCGCTGCGCCACTGGTTGTCATGGCTTTATTCTGCTTTAAGGCTTGCGAAAAGGGGATGGGGTTGGGTGTGGTTTTTTAAAATCTCATGTTAACAGTAACCTTCCCCTGGTTTTGAAGGTCAAGTGTGCAAAGTAGGTTTGTACACAAAACGTCCTCGACTTCTTCTACCACTCTCTAAACACTCCTGGCAACAAACTTTTATTTTTGTATTTTCAGCCAAATTGGTCGAGTAGTTCTTGTAGTCTCTATAGGGCACACACGTACGAATATTGGCTTTTATTTAACCCCCCCTAAAAGTCAAGAAGAAACTTCAATAAATAAAAATACTGTTTTGTTAAAGACAAAATGTTGACAATGGCATACTTGACAAAGTGAATTTGTATTTTTGTCTTTAACTAAACCAATTGAGGTTATATCTGAACGGAAAATTAATTCAAAAAGTCATCACTGCAATTGCGGTGCTTTATACCGTGCATGGGCACGATTCTAGAAGAAGACGAAGAAGAAGAAGATAAAAGAAGATATGGAAGATTATAATATATCATATTAAACAGCCTTTTACCTATCTCTGTTCATTTGCCTTTTCAAAGTCTCTCTTCTTTCCTTGTTCATTTGGAGTGTTCTAAATTTATATTCCACCCCTATGGCAGTTCCTGTGTCCGTTTCAACATCTTTGGGTGATTACTCTTATCTCTGGTGATTTAGCGCTGCGGAGCAATTGAGTCCCCCTTTTTGGGGATGCAGAGTTAAAAATAGACAGGCCAAGACAAGGGCTAAGATCCAAGCCGGGTGTTGAACAAGGGTAGCAGCGGAATGCGAGAGATTTAGCGATGAACTACCACTGTTTTAACTCAATGTTGATGTATTCGAAGGTCTCGACAAAAAATAATCGTCCCAAGAGTGATAGGAAAGACGAGATGCAGGACGTAGATTTATGGTTTTATCGTAGAATAATTCTCTCAACCATGAGCTTCGTGGTGTTATGTTGTGTAATAATATATTGTTTTAAAGACAGACAAAATTTCCCAGATTTCACTTGACGGCATTTGATCATCTAGTGACATCACAGTAAGCGAAATTTGTATATGTTCACTCCACAGCAGGTCCTGAGGAAAGGCCTGAGTTGTCTTTGGGGATGCTATGTGGAGGGTATTTTTGAGAAGAGGAAGGAAAGTACTTGGGTCTTGAAGAGACTCATGTCGTAGTAGGGAGGACACACAGAGGACGGCAAATCGTTTCACAGCTGTTGAACTTAAGGTCGAGTAGTAGACACGACCCGATCTCATGCGAGAAATTTCAAACGAGTACAAATGTTGGGCGGAGATTTGTCATGTTCCTCGGAGCATTTTACATTGAAATACCGTTAGAACAAGGACGAAGTATTCGCTCCTAACGCCTGTACTCTGGAATCTATCAGACGGACACCCGTTTCTGAAGAGTCAAGGGTTTTTCAAGGATGGAAAATGTTACTTGTATCGTGATGAAAGACTTAGCCGACCAGAAATAGAAGATTTATTGAAATTAAGGAGAAATGATCGGAATATTTCTATAGCGCCATTCATTTATGTGTTGTGTATCGGAATATTATGAAGAGATACATAAAACTGACTTTTTATATCTGGTATCTAAATGTAGCAAAATTTTTTTTTTTTTAATCTTTTGATATTGAAATTTTCACTGTAATATAAAATTAAATGAATTACGTTAAGACACGCTGGTAAGCGTTCAAAAAGAAGAAGGGGAGAAAAGGAAATACGAATGTTAGAGGGAGCGCGCTAATATTGAAAACAATAATAATTAAGTGTAAATTCGTGAAAATTTTTGTCGTGTTTTATTAAGCATAAAAAATCTTGTAAGAAATGTCAATTAGCAATTAAAGAAACACTTCGATTTTTTTCATGCAGATGACTTGTAAAATAACAGAAAAAACGGGTTTATAATAATTTTCGGAGCGTACTTTGCGTTTTTTTTTCTATCAAGGGAATTACATATACCTACCGTTTCGGCGAGGCAAATGTACAGATATTATCTTCAAGAATAATGTATTTTATATTATCATTATATTTTACGAAATTGTTTGGAATTGGGGTATCATCGTGATAAGCTTGGAAAATCGTGGTATATCAAAGTCGGCCCACTACGACAGGTGATGACTTTTTTTAATTCTCCAAAAATATAAACATTTTTTAAAGAAGTGTGAGTATCAGTTCAACAGTTTAAACAATATTCTGGCCATAACGGAGACTTGGCATGAAAACAGCGACTCTTTTTCAATAAAGCGACTCCGAGCTTTAGGGTACGCGGTACTAGAAGAAGCCCGACCTAAAGCCACGATTTCTGGGGATGATAGCATCTCTAGTGTAAATCACGGAGGAATAGCAATCTTAGCTCGCCAGGGCTTACGTTTGAAGTTGTCACTAGGTACGTACGTAACTTTTGAGTACCTGGGATGCCAAGTTTTTTCAGCAGGAGCATCATTCATTTTATGCACCCTGTACCGACCTGGCTCAAAACAAATTACCTCGGACTTTTTCAATGAACTTTCGTATTTTCTCGAGCGAGTTGTAGGACTTTCCGATACCATTTTTATAACGGGCGATATTAACATACACCTAGAGCGTCCGGATTCACCCAACACCGTTAAATTTTGTGATTTATTAGACTGCTTTGGATGCCATCAATGGGTTAAAGCTCCAACTCACGATGCAGGCGGAACTTTGGATATTTTTGTCTCAAAGTCGAGCGGCCCGCCTTTGGTAGCGGATAGCGTGGATGTAGGACTATCAGATCATAGGTTAATTCGCGCTGAAATCGATTTTAACCCTCCAAAAATCCCGTACGTAACTATCACGTCAAGAGCATGGCGAAGTTTTAACTTTGATGAGTTTCTGTCTGAACTAAAGGCTTCTCCGCTTTGTACACAAAGCGTTTGGGAAACAGAGTCACCAACCAAACTGACAGAATATTACAACACTTTTCTTTCAACCCTTCTAAATAAATATGCTCCAACTTCAACAAAAACTCGGCGACTGCGAAGTTCTGATGACTGGTTTGACGAAGAATGTCGGAGCCAGAAGAGATCAATGCGTAAATTGGAGAGGTCCTACAGACACTCAGGCGTTACTTCACGGGACGATTGGATACGGGCTCAAAAAGAGTACGCACTATTAATTCGCTCGAAAAGATCTGAATATTGGACAAGTAGGATCGATTCAGAGCGTCAAAATCCACGAAGTCTGTGGAACTCTATTAAGACGGTCGTTGCCGATGTACGGGCGCAAAATACAACCGAAATAGCTCCGGAAACCTTCTCCAAATTTTTTCTTGACAAAATTAAGTCAATACGTGACCTAACAGCCTCCGCCCCACCACCATATTTTACTAAAAGCAATAGCGGAAACTTTTCTGCCTTCAAACCTACAACCATCGAGGAAGTAAGGAAATTAATACTTACTTCACCGAACAAGCAGTGTTCACTCGATCCTATTCCAACGTGGTTACTGAAGAAGTGTTGCAAGGAAATATCTCCCTTTCTAGTTCATCTTTTCAATAAGTCACTCAGCATGGGTGATTTCCCAAAACCCCTTAAATCAGCTGTTGTAACTCCACTTATAAAAAAACCGCAATTAGACGCTGAAGATCTCTCAAACTACCGACCCGTTTCAAATCTTCCATTAATTTCCAAAATCCTAGAAAAAATTACTGCTTCCCAGATAATATATCACTTAAACTCAAATGAATTGCTGACTAAATACCAATCTGCATATAGAAGGTTTCACTCAACGGAAACTGGATTACTACGTGTTTTGTCAGACATAACTCTTGCTATCGAGTCGGGAAAACTGGCACTCCTTTCAGTCTTGGACATGAGTGCCGCTTTTGATACAATCGACCACGATTTTCTTATTAAACGATTAGAAGAATCCTTTGGTTTAAATGGCGGCGTTAAAAGCTGGCTGACATCGTACTTGGGTAACCGTATACAAGCCGTAAAGGTAGGGAAAAACCAATCAAAATATGCAACCCTTTCATCTGGAGTACCCCAGGGGTCTGTTCTGGGCCCACTTCTTTTCATCCTCTTCACAAATGATGTCGCTAAAATAATAGAATCATTTGGCCTTCTATCTCACTGCTACGCAGATGACCAACAAGTTTACTTTTACTGCTTACCAGAGGAAGTAGACAGTCTAAAAACTCGCATAATTGAGTGTCTAGAAGCAATCACCCGCTGGATGACCTCAAATAGATTAAAACTAAATCCGTCAAAGACTGAGTTTCTTTGGACCGCCACAAGCAGACGTCAGCATAACATTGATAACTCCCCAATAACCATTTCAGGAAGCGACATCACTCCAAAGACTTGTATAAAACTACTGGGTGTCAATCTGGACGCTGATTTTTCCCTTAAAACCCAAGTGAACAGAACCGTAAGCACGGGATTTTTTCAATTAAGGCAAATTAAAGCAGTAAGGAGAAACCTGCCAACAGAGGCGACTAAATTACTAGTCAATTCGTATGTGGTTTCACGTTTAGATTATTGCAACGGAATATATGCAAGTCTTCCAAAATATCAAATTAACAAATTACAATCCGTTTTCAACGCTGCGGCAAGACTTATCACCGGCGTATCAAAATATTCCCATATTTCAGAGCATCTCAAAAACCTACACTGGCTTAAATGTCCTGAAAGGATCCAGTTTAAGCTCTGCTGGATGGTATTTAAGTCCCTTAACGGAATGGCACCGGCTTACTTATCGGAATTGTGTATTCCAGAAATTTCCAATCATCGACAGTCAACCCTGAGGTCAGCAGCGTCATCAGCTATCGGAAGGTTAAAGGAACCAAAGCGCACACCAGATACTAAGTTCGGTGAGCGCGCTTTCGGAGTGTCAGGACCTAAAGCCTGGAACGGACTGCCACATGACTTAAGAATGATCACAGACGCGGCGGAATTTAGAGCTAGACTTAAAACTCACCTTTTCAGACAGTCGTATCCATAAACTCAAAATCTTTCACCTTCACTTTCAATGCCCGCGACACCGTAAATAACTAACCTTGAAAAACATAGAAAAAAAAATAATAATGTAAGCGTTTGTGAAGATCATTTCATGAACATTCTCCAGCCCTAAAGATTCCGAAATTCTCCAGTATTTAAAAATAAATTTCAACTATACTTTTGCCACTAATCTCCAATAGTCCTAAATTCTCCAGTATTTTAAAATAAATACCTCTACTTTTGCCACTAATCTATTCACAAATGTAATATGTACTAACAGCGATGAGGGTAGCAAATAATGTAAAATCACGCAATGTCCAGTGTGTATAACTGTAATGTCCTCCGCGTGCAAAGCCGTATCTTCTCCAAGCATAAACTTATAATTAAAGTGTGTTTATCGGAAGTGACCTGCCAGGTAAGTATGTTTCTGTATCCATTTGTAAATAGTAAAATCAGTTAGAACCTAAGCATTCCTAATAAATTGTACAGCGCCCTTGAGGTGATTTTTCACAAAAACGGCGCTTTATAAATTATCCAATTATTATTATTATTATTATTAAGTGCTATGAATACGACTTAATTTTTGTAGAGGCAACCGTTCTTATAAAAATAAAATTATTTACTTTCAAAGTTGAAAATTGATCATTCACCCCATTTTATGGTGCCAAGCTCAAGAAAAATACCTAAGGAAATGATGACTTATAATTTGGCAAGTGTCACTGTACTCACCGTAATACATAAAAATTCTTATTTTTTTTTTTGGAAGTTGAAAATTGATCTAGTCACCCCATTTTAAGGTAACAAGCTGAAAAAAGATTCCTATGCACTGACTTATAAATTGACAAGTATACCCACTGTAATTCATAATACAATTATCACGGCAAATTGCTTGTAATGTAATATGTACCTAAACTAATATACACATTCCACTTCATAAATACAAGTGAATATCTATTTCTTGTTTAGAAACGATACCCAAAATATTGGGAACCCCATGGTCACATGTGCATGGACAGGCGATGACAGATTCTTACCGCGCCCATATTTCGGTGGAGCCCTACACGTAATAATAAGAAACACGTTTTTAACCCCTCAAGCCTCGACCATCAACAGAATATTTCCGCTTTGCATTAAAATCCAAATAAATGGCAAATTTACGAACGTTTCCGAAAACTAAAAATTGTTTTAGAAAAGTGATAAAATACGCTTTCAAATTTTATTATTAAAAAAGAAGACAAAATAAAATTATTTAACGCAAACTTTATAACGTTTGAAAAATTGCCTAACGTTTTTTCCACCTCAAGTTACTGGTAATGATAAAAAAATGTTTTCTCATATTTTATTAGTTAAATGTACCTACTTATTATAAACCTTATCATTTCTTATCAACTTTGGTTTCATAAAGGTGTACATTTTAAGTATTATAGAAAAAAAAATATATATGGGCTATCTGTCTCATGAAAATCTTTAAAATGTACCTACCAAGTTTAAGTTTATTATAATTAAGCGCACTTGAAGTGAAATATCACAAAACTGCGCTATATAAATACTACGTTATTATTATTATTACCACAGAACAGTAATCAATCGTCTAAAATTTTACTCTAAATATATCCAACCAAATATAACACATTGTAAGATTATGGAGTACATCGCACCTGGGGAATAACAATGAACCAACTCAAAAAACTTCTTTTTTCAGGAGAGCAGTTTGAATAATATTTCGTTTGAGTGTACATTAAATCAGTTTATTAACCAATAAAAAACATTGTTTTTCAAAAGTTGGGAAGGCGTTATGTAATTTCATTACACATCTAGTGGATAATTCAGCTCAAATTATCCATGTCACTATTTTTACTTGAATTCGAGTAAAATATTATCATATAACAATGACATTTTCGCTTTTAATGCCACAATAATATTTTGAAGAATTGTGCCGTTTTTATCGATAGTAGGATAGATATCCAGGAACATTTCTGCACACTTAACTCAAAATGCAATTCTTAGATTTGTGCCACTCAGGTGCGACATACACAAATAATAACGAAACATATTATGATATTAGCTCTTTGATATCTCAATGACCTTAAAGTAAGTCTACCTCGAAGTATTTTCAAGCTTCTACCACAACAGTTCACAAATAATTTTTGCCTGCCAGCCAACCAACAAACCAAAATGACATAAATTACTCTCATAGCTGAAGTATGTTCACAAATACAAAACAATTAAGAAAACAAACAGTTTCTTGGGTCATCGAACCCCACCATACCTAAGTCAGCTCGCATCATCCATATTGACTAATTCCCACGACAAAACCACGCAACATTTGCTTCGGTCATCCTTTTGTATCCTTCAGGGCGGCTGCACAAAAAGTGCATTCGAAAAAAATTACAACTAATTGCGTCGGGGACCCGTCGGTTTATTTTTGTTTTGGTTAAGATGTCCGCCGGGACGGGTGCGTGGAAATAAGTGGAAAAAATAAATACTTTCGTTAGTCCCATGGAGTAGGAAACATGTTGGAGATGTGGAGACCATTCCAGACTACACATGTGGATTGTGGACGCACACGTGGTGCAAGACAAGACTCTCTCGGCAACTGCGGCGGCTAGTCAAGGTTTTGTCGTGAGATGCCTTTTTCGAATATGAATTGAAAATATCTAAACGTATGATATAATACCAACAAGTAATAACAACAATGCAATCGTACATTTTTTTCTTTTCACCTTGGTTTAAAACCTACCATTCATTAATAATAAAATAAGGTTCAGGATACCGGCAAAAGCTGGCAATTCGTGTTTGGTTACCAGATCTGAATAGCCAGGTAATTTTCCTACTTTCTCTCCTCCATCTCCTTTCCCCCGCACTGCCTTCAGCCTCACAAGATACCCTAATATAAAAATAATTTTGAAAATTATATTTATTGAAAAAATATTGCTCAATGTTTCCTGCAAATTTAATGCTTTGGATAATAATGTTGGTGTCAAGATTTAAAAAGCTTTCCTTTCCACAAATTCCTTCAGCCTCATAAGATTTCCCTATTAGTTCAAGTGTTTTGTATATGTACCCCTTAGAAAATATGTTAGTCAATTAAATATTATTAGTAACCGAATATGTTTTTAATTCATTTTATTTTCACAGTAATGCCTACACTCATTATGTTCTATTATTTCAGTGTCTGTATTGCTCCTTGATTCTGATGTTTTAATTTAGATTTTTTAGTTAGTTAAGATATTTAATACACTAATTTGATTTATTTTATATTATTAATAATAATTCGTCAATTACCTTCACCAACCGCCTATTGTTACAGTTTGTCTATTGGTACTTATCTGTCTATTCTAAATATTTGAAGGTGTTACACAGCACCGTTTTGGCGCTGTACAAAAGAATAACATATTTCTCCAATGCTCTTTATCTTACTTCTCACTACAGACTAGACACACTTTTATAACAACTTATGGCTAACAGTTTGCAGTTTGCATCCACCGGTTCGTCTATCACTAATCAATCACTAATGCAAAACTATAATGTAGAATGCATTTCACCAATGAACGTGATGCTACGTTAAAATGTACATGTATGATACACATGTACAATGTACACGTATGTATATTTTCATTTTCAGTATCCACACTTTGTACGCTGCTGAAGAAAACTTCTGTTTTAAAAATTTTTAATATATTTATTGAAAACAGTGGTTTGAACAAACCTATTTTTTTTTTTAAATTAAATAAATTAGTAATGAGGTATGTATTTGACCTTCATAGTAATACAATAATAATATGAAATAATATAAAACTCCACTGTACAAATGTAATATTATTATATTCAATGTAATTTATGTATATCTATAGTTTCAAATTTGTTAAGTTCCAACTCGAAAACTTAATTATTAAATTAGCCAAGCATCATTCTCTGTATGTAGTATATCTCTATGTCTGTATGTGCTTTTTTCTTTATCGGACCAACACGACACCCATGTCGAGTACCTCTTCTCATATTCTAATATTCCAAACTCCATCAACAGGATCCACAATCCTCCCCGGGCCAGACAGGACTCAGGACTCAAGACACATGTGGGATGCACAGTGAACACTTGCACACGTGGTATTCGGTCCAGGGCGGGAGGTGCTGGTAAGGAGAAGGGGAAGAACGGGAGAGATATGGCCCATATGTCATGTGGTCCATGTGCAGACAGACTAAGCCAACGGTTTCCGATGGCCAATACGAAAAGGTAGCCTATCTGCTTGTGTTCTTACAAGATAATATTTTGAGAAAACCATTAGCGACTAACAAACAGGGGATGCATTTTCACGAAGCTATGAAAATTTTTTTCGTAATAATAATTAAATAGTTTGCGGGGCGCGTTTTTGTCAAAAAAATCTCTCCAAAGCCGCTATACAATTGATATGAATTATGAGGCTCTGTCTAATTATGTATAAACGGATACAGGAAACGGTTGATCCCCCGTCAGTTGGCCCCCTGGCACACTTGTGTACATTATGCAATCGGTTTAATGAAAATAGGAAGGGGTGAGCAGAGAGGATGTACAGCCGAATAAAAAGAAAAAAAATATTCTTTCAAATGCATCCAGGATAAAATCACTTTCCTATATACTATGTATATACGAGTATCATTACATACTATAAAATGAAGTCGCTCAAAATGTATGTGCGCATAGATCTTTTAAACTACGCAACGGATTTTCATGCGGTTTCCACCAATACATAGAGTGATTCAAGAGGAAGGTTTACATGTATCATACATGCTTATTATGGTAGAGAAAAGCCGAGAAATTCAAATATTCAATACAGGCAGCGGGCAGCGGGCAGCTGGCAAGCGGGTGGTGCGGATTTTATAAAGGTTGGGTAACGGCGTTGTGTTTCGTTGGCCACAGCAACGTATTGCCGGGTCTGCTAGTATCAGAATAAAAGTAAAAAAATCGACACTTTTAATACATTCGTTAGATATCCATACAGTAAATAGTATAAATATAAATAGTATAATTTTATAAAAATTGTAATTTCGCGGGGGTGGGGGGGGGGGGGGGGGGGGCAACTATCGGGGGATCAACTGCCAGGTCCCCACAGAAAACATACTTCCTTGGCAGGCCACTTCAAATAAACATAATTTTATTAGAAAATTAAAAGTTTGGAGAAAAACAATTTTTGTTCATAGAGTACCTATACAAGGTGTCCGGAAACTCGAAGTACAAGCGGGAAACTGGAGAATCCACATCACATTTGGAGTCGATTTTGTGGTTTAACTTTTTTTGATTTGAGCTTTCGTTTTCGAGTAAATCGGGTCCGAAGTTGGAAATTTTTAGGTTAAATTTGAAAAAAATTTTCACTAGGGGGTTGATTTCAGCTGTGTAATGTCTTATAAAATCGACGAAGGGTAAACCGGGCTCAAAATTTTTTTTAACCCTTTAGTTGCCGAAAAAATGGAAAAATAGAAAAAAAATAATATTAAAATCGAAATGCTTAGATCGAAAAAAATAAGTTTTTTGGGTTCTCTACGTGATGTAGATTCACCAGTTTCCCGCTTGTACTACGAGTTTCCGGGCACGTTGTATATTATTATTATCAAGGCGCATTGCATGATTTTACAGTTGTTGTTTGACTTTATCATTTTTTACCTACATTAGTACCTTTTACCTACATTAGACTGGTATTTTTTACCTACATTAATACTCGTATATTTTTGGAAGATTATTGGTGAAGAGATTACATTTACTTTATTTATGTTGTCGATAAATAGTGTTATATTTTGTTAATGCCAGACAATTTGTCATTTTTTGTCAATTATGTACCGTTTTGGCAAAAATCATCCTAGGGGTGTTTCACAATAATTTATCAAAAATAAACAGTAGCATTAAGAAATTAAGTCCAAATGAAAATTACGTCAGAACCTACAACCATTATCTAACAATTTTTATCGAAGACCAACATTTAATCACAATCTACTGCTACAATTTAATTTTTTTTTGTGGAAAGTTGACAGCATATCTTATGCATACATACAATAATAAAATAGTTAATTCCAATTATGAACTTTCTGTATCTACTTTAAAAATTAAACCGTGAATATTGAATCAGGATATCTACATTACGTAATATATCAAAATTTGTTGTTAGCATGATTTTTCTGTGTCGCGATTATTTTTTGTAAGCATTCATTTATGCGCCTTTATTTGTTAAGAGGGCATTACCAGAGAAAACCGGAAATACGTTATTTTCAAAAAAGTTTTTAGACGTATTGACTCTTTTCCACAAAAAATTATAAATGGATTTCGAAAGATTGTTCTTTTATCAAGCATTCGTATGTAATAAATTTTGAGATTTTTTTAAATTTTTAGTATAATAAGGTTATTCCATAGGTCGTTGGCAGATTTGTTCAATTTTCAAAAAAGTTTTTGTATTATACCACACCCATTTTAAATAATAAAATCATGCAGTAAAATAAATCAGTACATTATCTAGCAAACGTATGTTTTAGAATTTTAATTTTAGTTTCAATAAAATCATTAAAAAATATGTACGTACATGTGTTTCTTGGCGAAAATTGGTCCGTTTGCGTATTTATTTGCGCACTTACAAACTAACATATTTCAGATTTTTTTAACATTCTTATTAAATTTAGACATTATTAAAAAATGATAAATACTTATAATCAAAAAATAACTGCAAAAAGTACATTATTTTATTAGTTTTATCATCACGCCTTTCAGCATTTTTGGATGAAGGTATTAATTAAAGCTAATTTGAATTGAAATAAATTCGATATTGAGTTATAATTTTAAAAAGCTGGTACGGAGAATAATTAATCTTTCTCATTGTAACCGCCCTGCACGATCGTAAGAACAACTTTCGACGAAATGTGGATTTTCGTCCGCTGGCTGGTTAAACGCTCTTAATCTGTTTGGGACTTCCTTGATAACTTTTTTTAAAACCTCCTTAATATTTTCGAAACGTAAAGTTTTTTCTTTGAACGTGATAACGCAACAATAAAAATGTAGATTGGTCAAAGAAGATAAACAAAATATTCTTAGAATCCTGTTGCCTGGTTCGGTTGTGTATATTATGACCGGTTGAGTTTTATCTGACTGTTTCTTTCCAAAACTGGACCCGAATACACCGTTTTTTTGGTTCGCTTTTTTTTTAAATCATAGTTCGCACTTAAAGACATAATAAATATAGTAATAGGTATGTGTTTTCAGAAAACTTAACATTCGGAATAATTTATTAATAACATACGTCCATTTTTAATACAAGTACATAAGTGCATTTTTACCTAGGTATACATACCTACTCATCCACATAGTCGATCAGATTGTTATTGATCCTGATAGGTTCTTGCTTCCCATTTGTCATAGCTTTGGCCTTTTCTGTGTTCATGACTAATCCCACCTTTCGACTTTCTCTATCTAGTTCATTTGGCATCATCTGCAGGCCTACACTCGTCAGCAGGATTATCAAATCATCCGCGAATCTTAAATATGATAGCTTTTTACAGTTAATGGATAGCCCACATTGTTCCCAATCTAATTGACGAAAGACCTCCTCCAGGACCGCCGTAAAAAGTTTAGGTGAGAGTGGATCGCCCTGGCGTACACCTCTTTCTATTTTGATTTCCTTTCCTTCTTTCTCTAATTTAATTTTAGTTTTGCTGTTATCATAGATGTTTTTTAGAATTCTAATGTATTTGATTTCGACACCCTGATTCTTAAGTGCTTGCCAGATCTTCTCATGTTCTATTGTATCGAAAGCTTCACTGCACTTACTCCCACACTTACTCCCACAAAGCAGCAATAAAAGGTGAAGTTGAATTCTTTACTTTTTTCGATTGATAACATATATTTATGCACCAGATTTAAATGTCCGGGTTAAATTTCCCCCCAAAAAAAAAAAAAAAAAAAAAAAAAAAAAAAAAAAAAAAAAAAAAAAAAAAAAAAAAAAAAAAAAAAAGGAAAAACTAAACCCTTTCATACACTTCCCCAAATTATCATCTAGTGAATCCAAGTTATGCAATTGCACTATATAAGTATTATAAAACAATACAAGAACAACATGTCAACCTACTAGAGACCAAATGGGAATATAATTCACCGACTCCAGATATTTTCATATCAGAGGGTTCGGCTCTGTGGCATTTCTAATTGAACCTATAAATCCTACTGATCCCTCAATATAAATATTTAAAAAATCTTTTGTAATCCTACATGTATTTAAAATTACTGCTTTTTGCATTTTTATATACAAATTCTTTGACAAATCTAATATGCTTAAATTTTGAATCAGATTCCTAGGTATTATGCCAGTGGCCGAAATAACAAATGGTAATATTTTTATAGTCCGAGAATGCCAAATTCTTTTAATCTCATTTCCTAAATCTGTGTATTTTCAAATTTTTTCAGAAACAGTTTTTTGAATATTACAGGAATTTGGAATAGCTACATCAATGATATAAGTTATTTTTTTAATTTTGTCATGTAAAACTATATCAGGTCTATTATGACTAATTGTTCTGTCTGTTAGTATAGTTTTATCATAATATATTTTATAAAATTCATTTTCTATAAATGAATTTGGTTCATATTCATAATAAGGTACTACATTACGGCAATCAATCAAGTTATGTTTAATTACCAAACTTTGGTGAATTATTTTTAAAACCTGATTGTGCCTAAATGTATACTCGGAAGGCGCTAATATAGAACATCCCGATATAATATGTTCTATAGTTTCGGGAAAAGCCAAACATTTTCTACATAAATCATCAATTTGATTTATATCTTTGATTATATGCTTTCTATAATTTTTAGTATTAATGACTCTATCTTGAATTGCAAGCATAAATCCTTCTATTTCTGCGCTCAACTCTCCAATACTCAACCATTTGTTTGACGAAAGTTTGTCAACATACGTTTGGTTGAGATAATTGAAGTGTTTTGCGTGAATAATTTTATTTGACCAGGAATCTAATAATTCCTGGTTAGTATTTATAAGAATGTTGGCATTCTCGTCATATAAATTTAAAGGTGTAATATTTCTATCTGCCTTGCAAATTATTTTGTGCATTTCTGAGCTATTAGCTTTCCTATGGAAAAAATTTCTAAGCATTTCTACCTGATTGTGTTTCAAAGATGTTATTTTGACTACACCTCTACCTCCTAAATTTCTAGGTAAATTAATTCGTTCTATAGCTGAATTTGGATGATGGCAATTAAATTTTGTTAACGTAGTTCTAATTAATCGTTCTAAACTATCTAAATCTGTATTGGACCATTTAATTATGCCAAATGAGTACGTTAGTAGAGGTATTGCCCAAGTATTTATTGCTTTTACTAAATTTTTAGCAGATAGATTGCATTTTAAAATTTTTCTGATCCTAGTTTGAAATTTAATCCTAATATCATTTTTAATACTAGTGTGATCTAATCTATTCGATTGCGGGTATCCTAAATATTTATAAACCTCATCCCCTTTCATACTTTGAATTTTGAAATTTCTAAATATACCCTCGTCTCCATCTACAATTTTGCCTTTCTCTATATGGATAGTTTTACATTTATCTAAACCAAAAGTCATTTTAATATCATCTGAAAAAATTTTAACTACCTTAATCATTTTCTCTAAATTTGATTCAGAATTTGAAAATAATTTTATATCATCCATATATAATAGATGTGAAACTATACTACTCTCTCTTGTATTACCCTTAATTTTTATTCCAAACTTGCTTTTAATTAACATTTTAGAAAGGGGATTCAATGCTAAGCAAAACCAAAGAGGGCTCAATGAGTCTCCTTGAAAAATCCCTCTTTTTATTGAAATGCCCGGTACTACTATTTTCTTACCTTTTAAATTAACTAGCAAATCTGTATTCCAAAAGGACATAATATTTTTCAAAAAGCTAATTATAATTTGGTTAACTTTATATATTTTTAATATTTTGATTAGCCACGAGTGCGGGACACTATCAAAAGCTTTTTGATAATCTATATAACAAATATGTAAATTACGCTTTTGATTTTGAATTTGTTTTAAAATTACAGAATCAATAACTAACTGTTCTTTACATCCCATATGTTTTCTGCGACAACCTTTTTGTTGTTCAGATAAAATATTTTTTTCATCCAAATGAGTATATATTAAATCTGTCAAGCAAGAGGTTAAAATTTTGTATATTGTCGGTAGACATGTAATGGGTCTATATTGAGAGGGATTATTAATATGTTCGCTTTTAGGCAACATATAAGTAATGCCCTTAGTTAGAAAATTAGGAAAATTTTGAGGTTCTCTGACAAGTTTTGAAAGATTTTTTGCAAAAAGAGGATGTAAAGTAGTTAGACGTTTGTACCAAAAATTATGTATCCAATCGCAACCCGTGGCTTTCCAATTATGAATGTATATATTAATTATTTACTTAACAATTAATATTATTAAATTAACCATTACGAAAATTTAATTTCAAAACTGGTCTTTTGTTACCTGATTCCCACGAATCAATTCCATACCCTCACATCCCATTTATCAGCATCTTCATCTCGTGTTGTTACCATAAACATCTTGTTCTCGGAGTCTTCCGATTCCGATATGCTATCTACCTGGTTACTAGGTTCAGTAGGCAGTAGTGGGGTGTAGGTATAACTTAGTTATTATGTAGGTATAACGTATAACGGCCGGACATTCTGTCGCATCTCTGCTAATGGGCCACGGGCTTGGACAGATTCCCTGGTTCAGATATCTTCATTATTTATCTCCTCAGCGCCGGTACACGTACGGAAACTGCCGAGGTTTTCAGTGTTACACAGCGGTTCTCACGAGTTGGTTCAAAGACCAGGAAACTCGAAAAAGTTCCACTAACTTTCTAAGATACATTTATACAATTTCTTGCAAAGGGTTTATTATATTGAGAAAGGAAATAGTAATTTACTTGATGACACTACTGATTCGCACATTTAATTGTTCACATAACTAAATGTAAACGTCTTCTCCTAAGTATTTGACAGCCTGTGAAACGCAGTGGAATGGGAGTGTGGCTGAAGGAATACCATGAAGTGAGATTTGTATTTCAGAACTTTTATCTTTATCAATAAAATTAAAATACATTTCCTACCTAAGTACCTACATGACTTACTTTAATCAGTAATTACTTGGAGTTAAAAAATGTTTTTGATGATTTTTATGTTTTAAGTTAAAAAAAAAAGCACATGAGACCCAGAGAGAGAGAGAGAGGGAGAAACTACGGAGACCACAATTTCAAATATGTCAGGAATCACTGCTTAAAATAAGTCAATTACGTCCTTTAAATATACCCTGTATAATTTTGATATTTTAAGAAAATTTTATGTAAGAGGTAAATATAAAAATAGATTGATAAAGAATATTTTCTCAGTCCTCACTAGTAGGAGATCCTGTACTGAGGCTAACTAGGTTTTGAAAATAGGGTTTTCAGAGACTGCTGTTGATTAACTTTAAGGTTTGTGTAGTATAGAGTATTTTCAATAACTTCATTACCATTTTTTTAAATACAAGTCAGTTCCTTTTCTGTTAATTATTTGCTGGACTTTGTATATCGACTTTCCTGAAGAACAATGTCGGATCCGCTAAAATTAGAAAATCGCGCTGTTGGCTTATTTTAATTTAACTAAATTTTCGGAATTTTGGTCGAAGTGAAATGAAATATATGTATTTTTCTTATATGCTATAATTCTTGATTTCAAAAATAGTAAAAATGCAGAAACGAAACTTTAAACACCTCTCTTGCATAACTACAAAATTGCACATCCGACATTGTTCTTCGGGACCGTCGATATATTTCGTAATTTTTTGAAGAAGTAGAGGTTTTTCAACTTTTTAATCAATTTATTACCTTTCCAAGATGTGTAATGCTTTTAGTTTATGTTATATTATAATCCTCAAACTCCCATGTTTGGTGGAAAACCAAAAAAAACATAAAATTGTAGGTAGGTAGAATTTCGTAATTTTTTTCATGGGCAGTTTGGTCACTGTTGTGTAGAGTCTGGAGGGTCCTGTAACTCTATCTCTTGGGTCACTTTTTTGGGTTAGCGGCGATACTCAAAAAAGATTGCGAACGACAACACCACTCATATCAAGATATTTTACGTTCTGTTCGAACATTTTTTCCAAGTACCGCAAAACACCTCTGCAAAAGGACCAATTTCATCATAACGAGAAAATTCCGTTACCAGTTGCAGATTCTAACCTTGTCATGAGTTGTTTTGTTTTGCTATCCGTTTTTTTTTTCGGCTGCTTTTTCTGGCTTTATCGCTCACAAAAAGCATTTGTACGTGATGAAAGAAATACTTTAAAAAATATTCAGCGTTTTAATTTAAAGGATCATGAGAGCAACCTCATCAAAAAAATCAACCATCGGTAATGAGATTTTTTAAAGTAAGTAATTCGTTTTGCCTTTTTTAAGCTGGGCCCTTATTTTGCTGTTATTCTTAAAAATGTTTTAGGGTAGGATATGGGCTTGTTACGGCATGATATTATAATTTTTTGGTGGCTTTTCTTTGGAAAGTGGTCCACCTTTAGTGGACAACTTCAGTGCCGACAGATCATTAGCTACATTATTCTTGAACAATAAACAGAAAAGTAGGCTGTGGAAATGTTTTATTATTTTGACTTTTCGTAATGTGTTTATCTTTCTTCAGAGCATAAAGGTTCTGCTTGCTGTAATTTTGTCGAAAGTGGCTAATTTGACTGTGTACAAGGTGAAATTGTGGAATCTACATCGGATGCAGAACCTAAAATACTTTTTATTTTTATCTATTCATTTATTTATACATATTTATTTTTTAATGAAGACAAATCGGTTTGCGCAGGCCACTTATTTAATCAAAATTATCAACATGTTTCGAAAGCAATGGTTTCTTCGTCAAGTTAAGTTATTTGTTTTTCATTAAAATAATTGAATTTTCATTTTATCTTGACGAAGAAACCATTGGTCTCGGTCTCGAAACATTTTGATAATATTGTTTAAATAAGTTGTGTATTAAAAAAGGAAAAAGGAGCGAAGAATATTGAAAATCGAAAAATAAATACTTCTTCAATAATCGCAAATTCATTTAGTAATTAATTATTCCAAATTACCTAAAAGCAAACAAATAACTTTGTAAAATACCACTTATTTAATCAAACTTATCTACATGTTTAAAAATCAAAAGTTTCTTGGTCGGGATAAGATTAACAAATAAAAATAACTAACCAACCAGTATAGACAAATAAGAACTATGGACAAAAAATGTTATAGGGAGTGGTGATTAATTACTTAAAAGTATCATAAAAAACAATAATTCAGAATGAAATATAAAAACTGTTTTAGAATACATAAAAATTGCATTTACGTAATATTAATATCTGAATAACGTAAATAAATTATTATAAATATAAGTATTTACGAAATTAATAAATGTTAGCATTAATAGTGTCAAACTTCTTCTACCATCTACTTTTGCATCATATTTAAATTTTTCTGACTATTCAAGAATCCCAACTAACCAACGCAAGCGAACTTTTACATCTCCAAAATTGGTGAGTGCTAGGATGAAAGGCAGAAGATCAAGAGAAGCGTGAAGGTTTGGACAAACTCAACAAAAAAGATCATGCATTCCTTTATTAATGTGCTTCTTATTTGTGCGTCCATCTCAACTAATAAAAAATCCTTTATATCATTTTCGTATGGCCATTTTCAAAAAGACAGAGATGTCCCTGATTGGGCGAATTCAATTTAAATTCCGAACGCGTTCTATCACTCCAATCTTTGGAATAAGACTTAAAGAGTTTCATATATCAAAAGGCGCGGCATTCATAAACAAGGCTCGGACAGTAAAGCGGGAAATAGAGGGGGTGGAACTCGTCCTTGAATACGGACCCTAGGGTCATTTGATTGTTTGAGACAGGTGATTTGATACCTGAAAACTGAAGATGGTAGGGATGGATCAAATGGGATTTGCAAATAAAAGGACTTAAAAAAATATCCCACTCTTCTTCCTGCTTTAGTTTGAGTTTTATAAATGCTTCGAAATGCGAAATGGTTGTCACAAGTAATTAATACGAGTGGACTTAATATTTTCGTTATTTGTTTTTGGGGTGTTATGATGATAGACACCGCAACGCTGTCCGAAACGTTGGCTAAAGAAGAAGGTAGCGTAACACGGCATAACACCCCAAAAACAAATAACGATAATACTTTTGGCCGTGAAAATCTAAAAACGTATCGGACTTCACATTGGTAATAACCATGATAAACGAAAATATGTTTCTTACATGTATAACCATATCTGTACGGAAAACTTGTAGTTACTACCCGGCTTCGTTCGTTTTATCCTACTTTTTTTATATTGAACAATTGAAATATGTGATATTTTGTATATTAGCTCCACACAGGAGTCCCTGAGGAAAAAAAATCCCACGGGTATCCCTGAGGGTTTTTTTTCCTTAGGGCCTGTGTCATCTTTGGGGATGCTGTGTGGAGAGTTGTTTTATGCAAAAGGGAGGTAAGGAAGTTTTGGGAAGGAAACATTGTGAGGGGTGCATATGAATCTGGCGTCAATGTGTCCAGGAGTGACGGACGTATGAATCCATCCCTCCAACTGCCGTGCAAGGCGATGGGTCGAGAGTCCGGCTTGAGAGGTCAAAAGATCTCCCTCAACCAATCTCTCGCGCATTCGCCGCGTAGACCTGTACAAACCTCACCCCATGAAGCCGGGCACCCCTTCTAAATCACCAAACGTAGCATTAAATAACAATAACAAGCGTCATTGCATCTTGTCATTTTCATTTACAGTTTGTGCCTATTAAGACTATTTTAAAGATCCGTGGCTCATGATGGAAACGACATATATGTATATTGAATTAACCTAGAAAGTTCCGAATAATTCACCGTCAACGTTAACAAAAAAGGTGCACGGACGGATTTTTTTTCCTTTATTGTTAAAAAAGAGAAAGAGTTACGATGATTTTCACAAAAATTTAATACTAATTTGTTATTATTTATGACTATTATAATGGGTTTGTTTATGTACAGCATTTTTGGATGAAACTTGAGTATTCTTTCTATTGAGTATTATCTTAATATATTAAACAAAGTCGGGTTAGTTACACCATTTATAACTCGAGAACGGCTGGACCGATTTTCATGATTTTTGATTTGTTGGATTTTTCTCCGCCCGAATAGCAGAATAGCTATTAAAACATCGGAAAAAATCACGAAATAACAAATTATGAGGAAAATTCTTTTCGTCATACATTTTGCATGGAACGAATTCTCATCTTTTGAAAGAGCTACAGCAATATTGTGATAAATATAATATTGAATGGTGAGTAATTTCCAAAAATTCAAAAACGTCAAATGTCAATGCGCTGATTGTTTTGCCTTTGTTCTTAAAGATTTAATGCTGCCCATCTTTCTTACACACTAAATACCAATAGTCGAAAATGAGAAAAACGGTGAACGTATGTCTGCACTCCTCCAAAGGAAAAATACAAAAATTATATATTTTTTTTTTTATTTTAACTTTATGAGTAAAACCTCAAATTGTAATATTTAAATAAATGAAGACAATATAAGCGAAACTCAATCGAAAATCTGGAAACAGAAAAATCAGAAAAACATATTGACACCTCTTGGACTCGAACCCAGGAACTCTTGCTTTCCGGGCAAATGCGCTAACTAACCGCCACGGTGTCGATATGAAATTCGGTCATGTTTAACTGTACCATACTTCGACTAGAACCACCTACATTATCTTCATTTTCTTTAACGCATACATTATTGGCAACTATCTTTATAAGAGGTCCTGGGTTCGAGTCCCAGAGGTGTCAATATGTTTTTCTGATTTTTCTGTTTCCAGATTTTCGATTGAGTTTCGCTTATATTGTCTTCATTTATTTAAACAATAATTATAATAAGTCTCCCTCACACGCATAAAGAAAATGAAACACAACTCCGGTAAGTAAGTGGAAAGTAAGAAAATCACGAAAAATATAAATCCGCCCACAACTCCATCTCTGATACTGACAAAAACAAAACACGGATAGTCGCGTATCGATTTGTGTAATTTTTAACTTAATAAAAGGCTGAAATTAATTCAGCTAAAAAGTTTACACAACAGTTATAGATTCTGAGGCGGTACGAAGTTCACCGGGTCAGCTACTTATATATAGAGTAGCATTATTATATTGGGCATTCATTCTCGCAATATACCCACATAATACATTTATATAAATAGGGTATTTCTTATAAATCCAAAATAACTTTTTGATCGACCATTCTTCCAGTATAAATAATATGCAACCTGGTACGAATTCAGCAGGTAGTTTATCCTAAAAAAATCGCTGATAATCTCTGACCATCGGGACATTATGTTGGAAGCCTGATGGACAATCTACCCTTATTTTCATGGTCCCGAATTATCATCCCTTCCGTGAATAATGAAACCCACCCAAGGGGGATGCGGCAAGAATCGGGAATGTTTTTTTGTTTAATTTTGGCTGCGGTCATCCGTGGGTCCGAATCTATAAAACATCCTTCTTTTGTGGCTCTGTTAATATGACGTGGAATTCTTTTGTAATAAATAATGTGATAGAAAAACACTAAATGGCATTTTTCACCTGTTTCGAAATAGTTTTTTTTTTTATATATTTTCATTTTTATACCCGAACATGGCGTACATACAGTATACGGGTAAATGGATCGATGGTCCCGAAGAACAATGTCGGATCTGCTAAATGCTGATCTGCTGATTCAAAAAACTGTTCGGATTTTTTAATGAAAGGCAAAATATCAAAACAAAACTATATTTCACACTAAGTTGATCGTAAGTAAATGGTTTAGTAAGTAATGATTTGCGAAAACCTTACAGGAGAACCAGTACTGAGATACGTTTTAAGATTTTCACTGCTCTCATTTCATTCATTTTGATTTCAACTGCTCCCTAATGCGAGGGTGAAGTTGGTGGGGAGGGAATGAGATGGTGAAGAGGATGAGGCATTTCAAGCAAGGAATTGTGGTCTTTCACCGGGTGTTTCTGAAAGAATCCACCACTCTGGAACGTGCCGCAAATGTTATTATAACAGATATGATTTTTAATTAATAAATTGTGAAATAACACAATTTATATAAAAAAATAAACACCTGTGTCACCTCCGGATTCGTAGCCAAAAATCATAAGTACTCAACCAGGGAGGCCGTAAATGCACGGCACTGTTAATTACACGCAGGTGGCCCTGAGGAAAATAATTTCCCTCGGGGACTACGCCATCTTAAGGTCGTTTTAAGGAAAGAAAGGAGAGAAAGTTCTGGGAAGGGAAAAGGCATGAAGGATGTGTAGGAATCCGCGGATCAGTGTGTCCAGGAGTGATGAACTTATGAATCCGTCCCTCCAACTGCAGCGCAACTTTGGTAATCGGTCGAGAAATCTGAAGAGGTCAGTAGGCCTCCTTCAACAAATCTCTCTCGATCCGGCCCGCCACGCAGCAGGTGGACAGACGCATCCGCGGCCAAAACCCAGACAAACTTCACCCTATGAACCCGGGACTAAGTCACCAAATGTAGCGCACCACTGTGGCAGAGATGTTCGTTATACAATAAATGGTTCCCTGCGCGGCGGCCTTCCAAATTCAAAGTAAAAAAAATTTAAATTAAATTTTAAAATTGTTTTAAGGAAACCTTTTATACTGATACTATTAGTACTAATAATAAAACCGAAAAGTACGAAATGATTGAGGAACAAACTCCTCTAATAATTTTCGTTGTTAGTTTTTGGGGTGTTATGCCGTGTTGCGCTACCTCCTTCTTTAACTGTCGGATCTGCCCTGATGTTGGACACTGCAACGCTGTCCGAAACGTTGGCTAAAGAAGGAAGTAGCGCAACAAGGCATAACACCCCAAAAACAAATAACGAAAATACTTTTCTCCGTGAAAATCTAAAAAACGTATCTCTTCTAATAATATTCAAAATATTATTTTCATGCTTTTTGACGAAGTCCCACTCATACAACTCAATCAATGATTTAAAAAAGGTGTATTATTATTTATGGCCAGTGATTCTTATCATCGGCCACTGTGCTTATGGCGTATGATTTATTGTATTGATCGGGAACATGAATTACATCATAAGTCTACCAAGAGCTCCAAACAAACCTGATCTCTCCAGCCTAGTGTCGAAGAACTCATCTTCAATATCACTATTTTACTTCAATTTGGTCACAATCACATTTCTACCTGCAAAAATTCGTTTTAGGACCATCGCGGTATTATTTATCGGACATCGATGTTTTTTTTGATACTGAGATTTTTTTAAACTTTTAGAGCGTGGATTATTTTGGGATTTATGTAGGCCTAAAGAAGGATTACTTTATAGATTTTTACCTTTTTATCACCTTTATCAAATACGAACCTACGAGAATTATAAATCATGAGAATAAAGGGAAAACACACAGAGAAAAAAGTTCACATATAAAAGGTATTTATCGAAATGTTCAATTGAAAAACAGCAATTTAAATGTCATTATTTTTCAGAAATACAACAGCTTTTCTATTTGTTGCTGTTTTTGTCAGTACCTATGCAGTAAATTGTTCTTCTACCAAGTCTAGTTAAATTTTATTTTATTCGTTGCCAACTGGGCGCTGGAATAGTTTATGTAGTGGTCCGCCTAACGGCTGTTCGATTTTACTGGAAGCTGTGTTCTACACAGAAGTCGGAAATAACGATTCTTTTTTATAATGGGGCTGAAAAAAAATTAAATTAAATATGAAAATTTTATTGGTAAAAAGCATTTTTTTCATGTATTTGGTAAGCAACTTGTACGCTCATTAAACTAATTCCAGAGCTCGTACGGGTGTCACCGAAGTTAGTAATCTTCCTTTTCACACGACTTCACTGAAAACCAAAAAGGCAGAAGATACTAGAATTATGACATCACGTACGATCTCTTGCTGGGACAAGTGTCATTGAGTTCGCCACAACATTAGCGGAAGATGATTATAAAATGGCTATGTTCAAATATTCAATGCAACATATTCATACATCACCTTAAAAACCTTCAAACAGCCTACCTTCGGTCGTAGTTTAAGAATCTATTAATGCTCGCCCCTAATATCAATAGATTCTTTATGAAAAAGCTATTTTTAAATATGCAATTTGAAACATCATAATATGCGTACATATTTATCGAAAAAAACGGTGTTTATGAATGTTTTTAATAACAGGCTATTTTAGAGCTGTCGAATAATTTCATATCTGAGATAGCGCCTTTATCATATTGAGAGTTTTTGCGTTCTTGGAATGCACATATTACGTTAAAGAAAGGTAATGTTACCATTCTACAGATACGGCTCTATCACGTTAATCAAATACTTGAGTTGGGTAATAATATCGGGTAAAACAGGAGACTATATATGAATGTGCTAACAACTACAAACTCTGAGAACATTGTTTAATGGTTAGCTAGTTACTTTGGTTAGATAAATACCTAAGAAAATTATGCGGATTAAGAACTGGAATTGACATTAATTTTCAAATGGGTCTTAAAAACTTTAATTCAAAACAGCCATTACGTACCTATTCAAAATTCATAGCGCCCTACGAGTGAATTTATGACGACACAACGCTGAATAAAATTAGCCAATAGTAAAACTAATAATTATTCACAAGGCAATAACAAATACCTGGACATGAAGTGATTAATGGTTAAAAATTCTTACCTCCATGTCCCCTTGTATTAAAGCGAGGCTTCGACTTTGACATTTGCATGTAATTAAATCTGGGTACTGGTCTGCTCCTACAAGTAGGTTTCTACTCCACTGATATAAAATAGACTAGGATATGTAAACCCTCAGAACCGTTGATCTAATTTTTCCAACCAGCAGGTAGCACTGCGGTATCCTCAATTTAAGATATTTAAAGTATACATATATTATTTTCTATTATTTATTTGGACGCCCATTGAGCTTTAACGAACATAAAAAATATAAAAAAAATTTATAATGGCTTTATGAAGAAGTCCGCTGATTTTGTTTTATATTACATACAATTTTCTTTTTACCGCCTTCTTTTGTTTCCTGTCATATTGAAGGTCGGCTATTATCCTAGCGGACTGCGATCGGTAACAAGTTCGCTGATCTGCAGACCCGTTTCTCGTTGTACAGCCTCTTGCGTTTCTTTCAACAGCTTTGAATTTGAAGGAAGTGGGTACGGGGAAGGTTGGAAAGCTCTGGTCGTCGAAAATGGCCAAGGTCATTTCAAGCAACGTTTCAACTCTGAGTGGTCTCTTGCCAGGGTGAATATTCCGCTCTAATCTTTTAAATATAGCTAAAAAAAACTTATTTATTCCCACAAGGTGTAAATTGAAATCACTTTTTTTGATGAATCTTTACTACAAATCAATTTATACTATGTACACAAAAAACATTTTTTTCATAAATTAGAGCTTTTTCTATCGTTTCATTTGAATGGAATTAAAATAAAATTGTTAACTACTTTATACAAAATGCAAGAATAAACCATTAAAAATATATTTTTTTAGAAAAGTATTAACTCAATTACCTTCTTAAAAAACCGTTTTATGACTAAGATTGTCTGTTACAGTTTCTTTTGATTAACTTTTTACTTTCTACCACTTAAAACTTTTTTTCGCTAAAATCGAGCATTTTTAGACTTCATTTGTGAAGCTATTTTTACATCTTACTAATGGGTGATTCCATTATCGTGGGTGCAACATTTAGATGCATATAAAGCTTCTTAATAATAAAACAAAAAACGTTTTTAATGAAATTATTATTGGAAGAGCTATATTTTAACCTTATTCGTTATTTGTTTTTGGGGTGTTATGCCGTGTTGCGCTACCTCCTTCTTTAGCCAACATTTCGGACATCGTTGCAGTGTCCATCTACCGGATCTGCCGGATCTGCCCTGATGATGGACACTGCAACGATGTCCGAAACGTTGGCTAAAGAAGGAGGTAGCGCAACACGGCATAACACCCCAAAAACAAATAACGAAAATGCTTTTGGCCGTGAAAATCTTAAAACTTATAGATTAACCTGTTTTCTTTTTATTGGTTTAAAAGAATATTATTGAAATATTTAAATAATCAGGAGGGAGGTTCAAAGTGCGATCGCGGGTGCAACCAATTTGGCCCACCCTTTCCAGATCATAAGTCAAAAACACAAAAGTCTGTTAATTGTGATGCATTTATTATGTTATGCCTCGATATTTCGTAAGGGGTTAAACTAATCAACTAAAAAAATAAAGAAATATGTAGAAAATAAAAAAGCAATGAATTATTAGCTTTTCCAGCAATCGCGGGTGCAACATCAAATTATCGCGAGTGCAACTCGTCTAATTTAAGTGTGTATTAACATCATTAAACCCTGATAGAGGAACGAAATAAAAAAAATCCAACAATGCTTATTACTATTCAGTACACTTCTTGATCATTTATGTTAATTATTTCTTTTCGGTTACGACAAAATTCGCCGAAAATTCTATGAACATATTACATCCATCAATCCTTTTCAAAAATAAAAAAAAATATTTTTTTTATATTTTGTAGAATTCTTTTTTATATTTTGTAATTTATAAGAGGTTCCAAATTGTTATCGTCTAAATTCTAAATCATTTTCTGTTTCATTGGTGGTTTTCGAAGATTTAAAAACCAATGAGCATTTGAGACAAGGCAGTGAGGTTCGCGCCACAGAAATGCTATCGCCGACTTCATAATGAAAGAAATGTTTTGATTGAATGCCTGATTTATTTTTCAACCATTTATCATCCAATGTGACGATTTTTTAACTTCTTTTTTTTTAATATAAGGAAGATGTTTCAGAGAGACTGCGTGCCAAATCCTAGAATTTCTATAAAAAAGCGGAATATAATATAACTACAAACTATTAAACTATTAAATATAAATCACTAGTAGCACACAGCATATATTATTATTGAAGGCATAAAAAAAAACAATAAAATATACGATAAATCACACAATAAGGGTAGTTGTCAAAGAGTTGCACCCGCGATTCTAACAACACAATCGCGGGTGCAACCGATTTGAGTCAACGTTTATTTCAATTCAGCTAACATTATACTCTTAAAAACGTTTTATTCAAGATTGCCTGTGATTTCTTCTTACTTTTACAAAGTTTCAAAACGTTAGCACTTTATCTCTGTGAAACACACAAACTTTTACATCTTTTGTAACGCGGGTGCAACCATCTAACAGTGACTTCTTATAGTCGATGATGCTTAAGAAATAACAACAAATACTTACATCTTTCCGCACATAAGAATAAATAAATATTGTCACTACACGTTTAGCAGTAAAATATAACTTCAAACTATCGGTAACAGCTGTGTCACGGTGTGATTTTCCAGTTTATATACCGATTCTTCGAATGATAATGTTTCCAAGCGTGCCAAAAATTTCAATATGAAGTAAAATCCATTTTTTTTATTTATTATTAAATATAGACCTTCTCCTTTGCACTGATATAAAAAAGTAACAAATACTGGGATATAAAAATTACTGTCGAGAATCGTCTATAGCGGAATCGCCCTAATGTTATAAAAGAGAAAGTTTGTATGGATATATGTTTATAACTCTTTCACGCAAAAACTACTGAATGGATTTTAATGAAACTTTACGATAATATAGCTTATACACAAGAATAACGTATACGAGCTCTGGCATTATGAAATTTGTGTAAAAAAATTGCAGTAGATGGCACGCGAGCAGTTTGAAAACTGAATGTACCGGGAATTAATGAATGGAATGCGGGAGGGGAGAGGGGAAACTGGGAGGGGGGTTCGCTGGACGGGGGAAGGGGGAAGGGGGGAGTGGAGCGGGTAGAGGGAAGGTGAAGGAATCGGTGTGGGAAGGCGAGAGGGGAAGGGGACGCGAGAGAGGCAGGGGTGGCGGAAGGGGAACGGGACGAATAGGAATGGACACGCAGGGAGAAACAATTTATTTATTAAATGGCATAGCAATGCATGCCGGGAACCAGCTAGTATTTTAGTGGTGATATTAGGACACACTAATAATAATGTACCATTTTTTGTGTATTCCTTAAGTGCATTTCTATAAAATCGTTTATTAATTTAAACGTTTCGGTTCTTCTATCTTGCATCCTCTGAGTCAATGTCCTCCGGTAGGTACTCATACCAGACTAGGTAGGTAATGTAGGTACCCGCAATAGCACGCGGCTCGCCCACTACAAAAATAATATGATGGTGTGACCGCACCTTATGGTAAGTGTCCGGTATGTGATTATTGGTCCGGGTAATGCAATGACAGTCAAAGTTTGAGCTGTAAGTAACTACGAGTACAAGGTTTCAGATTGTCATCTGCATATTCAGAGCAAGCTTTCAGCTTAATAAAAAAAATGTTATCTACTTGGCAGAGTTTTTTTTTACAGGCATTAACTTATTTGTAAATCGCTTTAGTACTTAGGTGATCATGTGGTGGCATCTAGGAATAGTACCAGGACCTCGATGATTAAATATTTCATCAGATTTTACTCATTAAGTTACTCCAAAAATAAATAAAATATTTATCCTAGACTTGAAAAAGTTATAGATGTCGCACATTAAATAAAAATGGATATATTTATTCTAGATTGCATTCAGTTCGGGAAGAACCTCGCAATCATATATAAAGATAATACCTAGATAAATAATTTTGGTAGTTCTTGTCGAAGTATGGCACAGGTAAATATGGCCGAAGGCGATAGGGTCAAATTAGCTACAAGGCAAGGCTAAAATCCTGGCTTCAATTCCGAGATGCGACCGTATCTTTTTCTGATTTTTCTTTTCCAAATTTTCGTTTAAGTCACTAATATTGTCTTCAATGATTAAATATTATACTTTAAGAGGGCATTACCAGAGAAAGCCGGAAATACGTCATTTTCAAAAAAGTTTTTGTATTATACCACACCCATTTCAAATAATGTAATCATGCAGTAAAATAAATCAATACATTATCTAGCAGAGTTATGTATTAGAATTTTAATTTTAGTTTCAATAAAATCATTAAAAAATATGTACGTTTTTGTGTTTCTTGACGAAAATTGATCCATTTGTGTATTTATTTGCGCACTTACAAACTAATATATTTCAGATTTTTTTTACATTCTTATTAAATTTAGACATTATTGAAAAATGATAAATACTTATAATCAAAAAATAACTACAAAAAGTACACTATTTTAATAGTTTTATCATCACGCCTTTCAGCATTTTTGGATGAAGGTATAAATTAAAGCTAATTTGGATTGAAATAAATTCGATATTGAGTTATAATTTAAAAAAGCTGGTACGGCGAATAATTAATCTTTCTCATTGTAACCGCCCTGCACGATCGGAAGAACAACTTTCGACGAAATGTGGATTTTCGTCCGCTGGCTGGTTAAACGCTCTTAAGGTTTTACTCATTAAGTTATTTTTAAAAAAAAGTGATTTTACTTGTCGTACCTATTGATAGTTGTTTTTACCCGTATTCCGCACAAAAGTCCCAACTGCTCCCATCTATCAGGATTTGAGCATTCCAATAAGAATTTGTTGTTAGGCTGAAGGCTATGGGAAAGCAATGGATATGGGGAAGAGGAAGAGGAAAAGGAATTCTGATTTTCGATCTTTCACCAGGGTGATACTGAAAGTATCTTCCACTCTGAAAATACGTATTTTCTATAACTGCAGGTAGTTTAGTACTACACGGTTTTTCGCCCGAGAATTAATTTTTTTTTTTCTTATTGAACAACGAAAAATATTTGTATGTAATTTCATGTAGTTACAATACTCTTGTTCATAGAAATTGAATCGTGTGGGGGGAATAAAGCTTTGTCGACTTATTTATTTTTAACTGCATGAAATCAATCAAAGAAATCTGCATGTCCTTTCCCGTGCGTCCCGGTTCCCTTCCACCTTCCTCGCTTCCCCTTTCCTCGTCTCTTTCCTCTCCGCGAACCCAACCTTTCCCCTGCCTTTCCTCCCTGCCTGAAATATATGAAATGCACATATTTTCATTTATACAAATTTCATAACGCCAGAGCTTACCATTATAATAGCCTATTTCACTCACTGATAATGTAGCTTTCTATTGGTGAAAGAATTTTTAAAATCGGATTAGTGGTTTAGGCGTGAAAGCTTAACAAATACACGCACTTTTACATTTACATATAATATTAGTATGGATAACATTGCTTCTTTTACATAGATACGTGTAACATGCAATAATCCTTAATGTATTGTTATACTTATTATGAGTATAATATTAGTAGTGACCGACCAGAGGTTCGGTTTCGGTTTCGGCACAAAATCTAGTTTCGGCATCAGTTTCGGTTTCTGCAAAACTCTGGGAAACGCGTGCGTGAATTATCGCGCGTCTTTCGGCTGACTTCGGATGAGTTCGTGGCTCGTGTGTCAGCCGCCATCAGCAGCTGAGTTCGACGGCCGGTCCGGCGTGATTGTGTTGTGAGTTTATATGTTATTTCTCGTGCAAGTGATAGATAGTAAAACGCAATTAAAATTAAAATACTCAATTAATGAGGTTCTTCCTTTACAATGTATGTAAGTGTTGATTTTATTGACAAATTTTTGTTCCAAGAAGTAGTTAACCAGTTTTGTTAATTTTTGTAATTTTTGTTTATTTTATAGCAGTAATATAAAAAAAAATAATTATTATTATTTTTTCACATACTTCAATTATTGTTTTTTTTTATTTTTATTTCATTTAACACGTATTAACTATATGTTCAGGTGTTTAAAAATGACCCAAATTTCAGTAAACAATAGACTTTTAACATGTCTAAATAAGTTTCGGTTTCGGCCGCAACTAAGACAGATACCGAAGATTCTGTTTCGGTTTCGGTTTCGGTAGAAAGTCCTATTTCTGTCGGACACTAAATATTCGTATTACTTATTATAAACTGGACTGTGTACTTCTATTTCTTATAACTGAGTATTAATTAATTAATTAATTGGCACTAGCAATAAAAAAAAACAAAACTAGGGAAGTATTATTATCATTATTATAACAACAAAAACTTTTAAAAAGCATTCACTTTTTTAAATGGGAAGATTGTCCAGTCCATCCCTGTAGAAGGCTTTCATCTTTCATCTCCGATCCGTCCTTCTCGTCCCATTCAATGCAAATACTGACTCCCTTCCACCCCTCCACCCCACCCCGGCCCCCCGACAATGCAAGATCGGAGTGTTGCGGCATCAAAAAACGTGTCAATACGTTGCCCTCGTCCTCTCGTGTACAACACGCCTCACTCTTGTATGGGTGGACCTTTGGACGGTCTCTCCGGCCTTCCCAGTCCGTTCCTCGGTCCTCGGTCCTCGAACTGCCGGTGGGTGATGCGAACTGTTAGGCCTTTCCGTAGTATCATCACTCGATTTCGTCTAATACAATATAGAATTTTTTTTATTGTTCTTCTCTTTTATTTCAAGTGTGTAATTTTCCCAGCTAACCATTTTCCCCTTCTATATGTTAATATATTTTTTTAATTGTTTTTTTTCTTCACGTGGTTATTATCTCTTCATATTATAAATTAAGGTCCCCCGACGCGTCTGTACATCTGTCTATCTGTCTGTTCGAGATAAACTCAAAAACTAATGAACGGATTTTCATGCGGTTTTCACCAATAGACAAACTGATTCATGAGGAAGGTTCAAGTACATAATTTGTCAAGGTTTTGTGAAAATTTACTTGTGAGAGATGTACTAAATGATTGGTTTAATTTTACTACTACTCTGTTAGGTAGCTACTATCCATTTGAGGGCTATGCGGTTAATGTCGTTTTCTTTAAATTTTAAAGCATTTTTTTCATAAGAAATGCTGACAAATGCTTTCTTTAAGATGAAGGCATACTAAATAATGCAAAATCATACAAAATCATATGTTTTTGTTTTGAAAATTGGATCGCTTAGAAGTATTATAGATGCTTCAATTAAATACTGCGTGTAGAACATATCTTGGCCCTTAAAAATGTCTTTAATAAGCCTATAAAAAAATAAAATATAAGGTCTATAAAAAACAGTTTCAAGTCCAAACTTTCCTATTTATAAACCCTGTTTTATTGCTTAATGTGGCAAATTCAGTTCTTTTTATAATATTCGCAAAAAAAAATATATTTACTCCCGACGTTCACAAAATAAAATAAAATATGCGTTTTCGTGTTGTTATTTTACAATACGGCCGGCAGTAGACGAATTTGGATTTTCAAAGTGAACTCTATTCCGTCCACCGAAGAGCTACATAACTTGTCACGCCCGTTTTTTTATCAGTTCGCCCCGGACGGAGGGGGGAACGGAGGTTAGGCTCCGCGCCGCTTTATTCAGTGAAATCAATTTTAAAATTCTGTTTTATTAAAATAAACAATGCGTAAAAAACGAGTTAATGTTTTTTACAGACCTTTGCGAAATCAACCCGTAAAAAAAATTCTCAAATACCTTTTCCAACCTTTCCAAAAGCTTTTCCTCAAGTATTTTTAAACACCTCCCATAAAAGGGCGTGAATTCCGATTTCAATTTTTTCCTGGACTATTGGATCGCCTTTAGTCGTTGTAAATTCCTATACATTTATTTGATTTGTCCAGGTTACTCTGAATACTATATGAAATTTTAGCGTTGGGGTCTTGATATATTTTAACACTGAATAGATAAAACATACTAGAATTGCCTTTCATGTAGATTTCAATGGATTTCATGGTTGCCACTGTCCTATTAAATTTTGGTTCTGGCCTATCTATGTAGCCCTGCCTCTGTTACACTTGCCTGGCATCGTATTTCGCCATACCACTTAATATAAATTTCATAATCATGATGGAACCCAGTTTTGTAGTGAAAATTTAAGGTCGATTTGTCAGACTTTTGGACTAAGAAACACGTCCACATCGCACTTCATTTGTTCTTCAGTATTATATGGATTCAATGTTAGGAAATCAGAAAGAGCAAATTATAATTAATATCACTATAAAGTTTTGTTAATCTTGCGAATTTGTGATATGTCTCCAAATATTCGGATTCATTCTTCAATTTCAACAGCAGTCAACAAACTAATGCAATGTTCAACTCAAAGCCAACACAAAATCAAAGCCTCAATAATTAGCCATTGGACCACGCAGTAAGCCATCGACAATTGTTATTCGGGTAATACGTCAGATTGAATAGATTTAAACTTTTGTTAGGTTTTGTTGCAACCTTTGTTACCTCGGCTGGCCTGGCCTACATGATGCTTATCTCGGAATCTGAACCTTCGATTGCCCCGGGACTTTGGGTGTTCAGTGTTCATTCATCCTGCGGCCTGAGTTGTATCACTGTGCACAGTAGCAAACAGGAAATTGTACGTTTCTTATCTCAATGGGGCGTTATGAAGAGACGCCCATCTTCCCGTTTCTAGAAATTACGTATTTAGTTTTCCTGATTAATACATATAGATTATGAAAGTCCTATCTGAAAATACATAAAAAATATTGTAAGAGCACACTGTTTAGTAAGGCTTGTAAGGTGAAAATAGAATAATAAATATTATAACTAAAGTAATTGATTTTTTTTTTAAATTTACATTAACTACACACGAATAAATCGCCTCTGGGCCTGTGTCATCTTTGGGGATGCTCTGTGAAGGGTATTTTTAGTAAAGGAATGAGAGGAAGGTCTGGGATGGAAAAATATGTGAGGGGTGGGTATTAATCTGGGGGTCAGTCGGACGTATTAATATGAACGAAAGAAGCCTGTTGGAGAGGTCAAGAGTTCTCCTTCAACCAGTCTCATCCGATCCTGCCCGCCACGCAGTAGGTGGGCAGACGCGACTGCCGCCACGACCCGGACAAACCTCACTCGGGCACTTGGAGTAACTTATGAGAAAGGAGTTGGTTGTCCAACAAATGGTTCCCGGGGCGGCAGTACTCATACCCGCCCTCAAAATTGTAACATAAAACCAATTTAATAAAAAAATCCTTTAATAATAATTTCTTAAGATCCAGAAGCGTCCATGACATAACTATAACGTGTTAAGCACCGTTTTGAAGTTTTGTGTTAGGTATATGAATTTGAAAAAAAAAAGTTTTATTTAAAATAAGCACAATGTGATGGTACTTTGTGTATTTATATATACATATATAGATATAAAAAAGAATACAAGTAGGTACATAAAATATGATAATAAATCTTCCATAGTAGTCCCAGGCAGAGCTCGTAAGGACGTCACAATGAAGCATTCCAGTGGGACATGCGTCGTATCTTGCTCGGTATGGTAGTCATGGGTGACAGGTGGCCTTAAAAGCAGGAGTCACTAGCGCTATTCAAAATTAGAACTAGTTTTCGATAAATCAGTTCCAATTTTGAAGATTCCAAATAAAATAATTTTCCGTTAAAAAATTATATATAATGGGTAGGTACTTTATCAATTGTCTGAATTCTTCAAAAAACAATAACAATTTTGAAAATGACACTTAAATTCAAAGCAAAATATCCAAGTTCTAAAGTTCATTGAAACCAGAGTTTAGACAGACAAAACCGAAATTAGTATTTTTGATAATGATGATTAGAAGAAGTTGGCCATAACGAAGAAAAAAAATTAAATACATATACTAGCTGACCCGACAAACGTTGATCCGCCATATAAATTATTTCTATTGAATATTTTGGTTGTTAAATAAAAAATAACGAATGCATTGTAAGTGTGTGGGGATGGGATCTATGACAGAAAGAGGAATGGAGCCCTGTAGACGATGACTGCCGATAAAAAGAAAAACACCAACTAAAGTGGGAAAAATGAAATAAAGAAAATCAATATGAATTTCGAAGAGCAATTGAGTGTATAATATTTTTATCAGTCCGTCTTTAGCCAAAACAAATAAGTTCGATGGTTTGCCCACGCGAGAACATGACTCGAATGAAATATTAAAATGACGAGACGCTTGTCGTGAATGTCTTGCGCATGTGTGGATGAAAGTTCGAGGAGGCGTACGTAGCGTCATCTGTCATTCAACAACATAAATAATTTCGTTCTGTTTGAAATACGAAAGACGGTTAAATTTGTTCATACAAAAATATTAAAAACGCGATTAAAAAATGGGAGGGTTGGGGTAGGAGGGTTGAAATTTGAGATAATATGTATTTTTTATACCAAATTTGATACCCTAGCGGTATGAAATATACTTTAAAACCTATTTTCATACCTAACAAACATACATTAAAATTTTCACAAAAATCGGTCAAGCCGTTTCGGAGGAGTGCGACCACAAACACCGTGACACGAGATATTTATGTATAAGATTTTTTACTAATGATTTTTTTATGTTTCGTGCCCAACAGTCTCCAAAAAATCGTAAATGAATGTCAAAATGAACATTCCGACACGATGACCTGCAGCATAGCAAATGAGGTTACCTATAGAATTACATCTGCATTTACAAGGTGTAATTATTACATTATTTAAATTCCGCATTGATCAACATCTGCGCCCGAATGACAGCGCTATTCTCCTCCGGTTCATGGGACTCAATACTTAATATTCCAGCCTCCTCAGTGTCCTCAGTGAGTCCACGAGATGTATGGAAGGCTTTGTTAGCACGATGTACACCGACCATTTAATAAGACATGTTATTAGCGACATGGAGCCCGCAATTGAAACGTAATAAGAAAAGGCATGGCGAACGAATGATTTCCGCCGTGTAATAATAATTCAATAATGACACCGATGAAATTAATAGCTATAATGGTCATCGTTGTGTACTCAGGGAAATGTGCATTGTGTTTTATACGGAGATGCGATTACGGAACTGTCGATGGTGCAGGATAAATATGAAAGTTGTTCAATAATTGCTGTCATCTTAAATGAGAAAGAGAGACAACATTTTAGTAACTTATTACTAAGAGCATAAAGGTTGTCCAGGGTCTCCGAGATCTGATTCATAATTAATCACAGGAAACCATATTTGACCCAGATCACATAATGAGAAATATGATCAAATCTAAAAATTAACCACAAAATAATTAAACGTACACCTTCATGAAACCAATTTTCTGTAATTATGAAATTTAGTGAATTTTTGGGAATTATTTTTGTTTGAAATGTCAAAAAAGTGATTGACAATAACGTTTATAATTCATTTGTGTAATAAAATAGGTGTGTGTGTGTGTGTATCAATAATTTTAGTTAAGTAAGTTGGGCCATTTTTACAACTTTTCAAAGTTTGCATTCAAAATTTTTATACTTATTTATTTTATTTATTTATTTATTTATTTTCGGGAAATCGACAGTTTACATTTTTACAGTTTGTACATGTTTGTATAGCCAAAATAAAACCAATTATGGATTTCCTCCATGTGACTTTACCTCTGATTAACAGCATAATAAAAAAAATTAAATAATAAATTTATAATAAAGCATTATGAGATCAAAAATTTTATAAAACAAAAGATTAAGTATATAAAACTAAAATTTACATAAAACATAAAATATCAATACATTGGTAACCATAAGAAGCCAGATTGTACATATAAATCAAATCACAACAGAATTAAAGATAAACGATAGAAACATAGACACATAACATATTCATGAAACATCAGAGAAATACTCTTTTATGTACCCCTTATATTTGGTAGGTTCGGAATTGAAAATGTCCACCTTGGATAATATGCTATTGTAACTATTGCATAGTCTGTTCAGACAAGAATTTTGCTTGCAGTTTGTCTTGCATTGATCAACCCTGAACAGGACAGAAGAGCGTGTTGTACGCGCAGGTACATTAAATTGAATTTTATTTAGCAACTCTGGGCATTGAATATTATTGTTAACTAATTTATACAGGAATATTGCATCCTTATGATGCCTTCGTACACTCAATGAATCAATTTTAAAGTATGAAGCTGCCTCTGCATAATTATTAAATCTTACATATGACTTGTAACAAAGATATTTGAGGAATTTGTTTTGAATTGCTTCAATTTTGTTCGTATGGATTTTATAAAATGGAGACCAAACAACTGACGCGAACTCCAAATGACTTCGTACGTAGGCAAAGTAGAGTTGCTTAATGACGTTGATACTATTAAAAAGTTTTGTGTTTCTCATGATAAAACCTAACATTTTAGCAGCTTTATTTGTGATTTGTTGTATATGAAGGTTGTATTGTAGTTTACTATCAAGGGTTATTCCAAGATCACGAATATCTGAGACTGTTGCAATGTTGTTGTTATTTATAGAATAATTAAATAATGTTTTATTTTTATTTCTTGAAAAGGTAATATGATGACATTTTGAGACATTTAGAAATAGTTGATTTTGTTGGCAATAGGTAAATATATTGTTTAAATCATGTTGTAAATTGACGCAATCGTTTAGACTTTTTATTGGCTTGTATAGCTTGGCATCATCAGCAAATAATTCTATTTCAGAGTATTTAACAACATTGACCAAATCATTGATATATAAAATGAAAAATAATGGTCCGAGATGTGAACCCTGTTGGATCCCAGAGGAAATTTCACTGAAATCTGATTCGAAACCCTTTATTGCTACTGCCTGTGATCTCTTGAGTATATAAGATGTAACCCAACGAAATAAATTACCACGTATACCTAATGACCAAAGTTTTCTGAGTAATAGTTTTTGATTAATTTTATCAAATGCTTTGGCAAAGTCTGTATAAATGATATCTACTTGAGTGCGGTTGTCCATGTGATCGACAATGAATTCAGTAAGAAGAACGAGGTTACTTTCCACATTTCTGCCTTTTGTAAAACCGTGTTGCTTTGTTGTAATGATGTGATTCAGTTGTGGGCTTAGATATTTGTAAACAATTTTTTCCATTAACTTACTGAATATTGTTAGTTTTGAAATCGGCCGATAGTTTTTAACATTATTTTTTTCACCATTTTTGTGGATTGGTGTTACATAGGCTCTTTTCCATATTTCAGGTACCGTGCCTTCGTTCATTGATTTATTATATATAATGCAGAGAGGTTTTGCAAGTGTTTCCGCGCAATTAACTATAAAGTATGAGGGAATGTCATCACACCCCGCGCTTGTGTTTATGTCAAGAGCTTTTATTTCTTTTAAGATTATTTCTCGTGTGAATTTGACCGTGGTGATATTTATGTTATTTGTGTTTTCTGGTATGTCGAAGTCTGGTAGGTTATTATCGTTTATGTAAACTGATTGGAAATATTCCATGAAAATATTGCATATGTCTTGGCCATTTTCTGCTTTTTTGTCATCTAGGTGCATCGTCCTTGGAAGAGACGATTGTGTTTTTTTCATGTTATTAAAATGATTCCAGAAGAGTTTAGGATTACCATTTATGCTATTTTCAGCAGTATGTATATAATTAATGTAGAGTTGTTGTGCGATACGTTTTTGTCTAGATCTTAAGAGAGAAAACGTTTGATAGTCACGTGGATTTTGAAATTTTTTAAAATTTTTATGGTATTTATTTTTCTCTTTAATTATTTTTATGAGCGATGATGTGTACCACGGCGGATAATTACAATTTTTAGCTGGTTTAGTTGGTACATAATTTATTTTAATGTTGTTTAATATGTTGTAGAAGACGTCAGTTGCGGGTTGAGTATTCAAATGGTTAAGTTTATGATCCCAATCAATTTCGTTTAATTTTGTGTTTATTATTGAATATTCCGCTTTTCTGTATAGTAATATTTGTTTTGCGTTAGTTTTCAGGTTTTTATTTATTTTTTTAATAGGAATTGAAATTAGCAGTGTTTTATGATAAATATCTTCTGGTACTAATGAGATATTATTGTGCCTAATTTTCAGTGGTATGTTGCTTACAGCTAAGTCGAGAATGCGATTATTTATACTATTACTCTGAGAGTTATATTGTTTCAGATTATTAAATGATAAAAATTGTGTAAAGTTCAAATGGGCGGGATTCAATGAATTGATTGGTTCAGTACACATATAATCACAGTTCTCATTAATTGGTAGCCAATGTAAGTGAGATAGATTGTAATCTCCTACCAAAATGAAACTATCATTATTGTTGTTATCTGTCATAATTTGTGATGTTTTGTTTATGTGAGACATAATATTTATGAGGTGTTTACTGTCAGGTGCAATATATGAAGTGCATATGTGAATTTTTTTACCGGGAAGTGAAATCGTTACCCATATGTCTTCCGCCTCTGATCCCCATTCTATTTTTTGTTCAGAAATTAATTTATTTTTTACTGCGATTAAAACTCCACCACCGCGATTCTGTTTGAGGTTATGGTAATCTCTATCTCTTCTGTAAACATGGTATCTTGGATCGAAAAGTTCCTCATTAAATATTGAATTGTTAAGCCATGTTTCAGTGAGACATATAATGTCATAGTTGTTTAATAGTACATTTTGAAGAAAGGTGTTCGTTTTAGTTCTGAGGCCTCTTAAGTTTTGATAATATAATTCTAGAGATTCCATTTTAATGATGCAATAAGTTAATATGATGGTTCTTATGTTAATATGAATATGGTTAATATGAATGTTCTAAGCGTTATTGATGGAAATATTGTATTTTTTTAGTTTTTCTAGGTCGATAAATGAGTTTATGCAATAGTGATCTGAGTTTTCGTTTAGTCTTACATAAATTTTACAGTTTTTTATCCAGCAAAATTTATATTTGTTAATTTTGGTGAACTCTCTGACCTGTTTGTAGAGTATTTTGTTTTTGTGTGTTAAATGTTCATTAATATAGATCCTTTGTTTTCCATTCAAGTTTATATCCTCTGCTGTTAGGCCCCTTCTCGTTCGGATTGCTGCCATGATATCATCTTTTTGTTTTCTGCACTTCAGTTTAACGATAATATTTCGCGGTCTTCCTTCGATCTTCTCATTGGGGGTTACTCGGGTGGCGTATTCAATTTCTTCAGGGCTTACTATTTTTAATTCAGAATAGATGCTTTTGATAATCTCCGTCAGGTTTTCTTGTTTTTTTTCTGGTATTCCAATGATCTCTATGTTATTTATGCGTGCGTGTTGTTCGTTAGCGTCCAATTGTTTTTGTAATTCGTTAAATTCCCTTTGAATTACGGCGTTTTGTTCCAGACTTTTTTCAAGGTTGTTGTTTTTTTTCGTGTCAATTTTTTTTTTCAAGAGTTAATATTTTATTTTTTAATTCTTCGATTTCTTCTTTATACTCGTTCCTCACGATTTCCAGAAATTGCACCTTAAATTCTTCAAACTTTTTATCAAGGAGTTGGAGGAGTTGTATGTCTGTATTATTTAGTGCAGTCTTTGCAGTTGCTCTTGTAGTCATATTGGCACGTAATATTAGCTAATATAACTGATATAACAACACTTCACTATTATAAACTTATTGAAATATAGATATTTAGGTTTTAGCTTGAACTTTTGTTTTATTTTGTGAAATTTCTAGAGAGAATTAAAAACACGACAGCTGTCATTGAATGTTATTGTTGTATACTTAAACTTAAATGATAAAACACACTTTGTAAAACACCACTTTTTATTGGAATTAATATTTAACAGCCAACCAGGTTTAGCTTAGCTCAAGCTTCATCAGGGCTTATAATATCAACTGGATAAAATTAAAATACTAATTTATTGACAATTTCAAATTGAAATACTAACTTTAATATACAATGGCGCTTCGTACGTACCTACTTTTTGGAACTAATCGGGAGTTAATTAGATAATGAGGTCTTAAGTCATATTTCAACCACTTTCGTTTCTCCAAGATCAAATGGAATAAATTTTTTTTTTTTTTTACAGTGAATACCGCACAAGAATCTCAACTGCTCCCGTCTGGAGCCAGTGAGACATAGACATCCCCAATTGGGGTATGTTGTGAGGCTAAGGGTAGTGGGGAGGGTAAGGAGATAGGGAAGAGGAAGGTGGGAAAGTACCTGGCTATTCAGATCTGGTCACTAAACACGGCTAAAGCCATTTTCAAGCAACGTTTCAATTCTGAATGGTGGTCTTACACCAGGGCGATACTAATAGTATCTTCCACTCTGGAACATGCCGCAAATATACTATATATTATTTTAAATAAATTAATTGTGAAATAACACAAATTAATCAAATAAAATTTATTTGCGCATGCCGGGTTCGAACCCGCGACCTCCGGAATGTGAGTCAAGAGTCTTAGCCACTGGACTACGGAGGTCGTCAATTGATCGCGTCTTAGATTTATTTATTTATTTATACTGGATTTTTACATGTTGTTCACATACATGTGAGAACAACCCAGTTATAAAAACTCAGTTAATTATACAAATAAGACAAAGTAAAAATTAGATGAATTATTTATTCCAATGGATCGCGTATACTATTTCTTCCAATTCTAGGAGCTTCGTTAGTTCACCTCCATTCATTAAAAAGCCAGTTATTTTGCATAACGAATGACATTATTCGAAAGGTTTTCTATATTGACAGCTTATCTGATACTCAGCAGTCAGGAGGCCGCCCTAAAATTTTTCAATGGTCAAATATTTTCAGGAGAATATACTTACGAACGAGGAGAATTAGGAATTAGATCAACGAGGAAGGAAAGAAAGACTTACAATGTAATTTTCATTGCCTAAACTTGCGGGGACACGGCATGATAATCACTACTTTATTTGGATCTAGTATTCATGGCATCTAACTTTCAAAATCTCTAATTTGTTGTTCTATTCTCTTAATCATATTCACTCATCCAACAATATCTTCCATGATATTCTCATCTCCTCCTTATACTTTTCATCACTGATGCCAACTTAATGATATCCCATATTATTATTAAGTGTGTCAATGCGGTGCTTGATGTTTCATTGTGTCCTGATGATGTTGGCACCACTGCAGCTCCAATGTCGGACACAGGAGTGCCAGTTGCATTGTCCAAGGAGTTCATTTAAATATTTATATCTAATACATTCAGGAAAGGAACGCTTTGAACGTAAACCTTTAACCATAAATTAATGTGATTCATATTTAAAATTAAATGAAAACAATGGTGTTAGAATAGACAAGGAGTTAATGTAAATTTATTGATTGAATTGTTTGCCAATATTTTTTCTCCTTGGGATTTTCCAGGTGTGGTTGAGTATCTGTGTAAGTAAGGCAATGAAACAGACGCAACTTGAGAACTTTTTAGTAAAATCTAAACGGAATTTCTTCTTCTCAACTCGGTTTCTCATTGCTGAAGATCGTGACCCCTACTCCAATGTCCGTGGTGAACTTTGACTGGATGTCCTCGCGATTCTGCGCTGCGTGGAGAGCTGCGGACACCGACGTACCGGACGTCAGTGATATTTGGTCACTCCAGCGCATTGGTGGCCTTCCTCTGCTTCTTTTGCCTTCTACTTTGCCAGTGGTAATAAGTTTCTCCAAGTTGGAGTCCTCATTTTGACGAGCAGCGTTTCCAAAGTATCTTAAAATGCGTTGTGGATAGATAGTTGAAAGTCTTTTGTGGATGCCTAGCTCTTCCAGAATGGATACATTTGTACGTGCTAAGAGTCCATGGAATCTTGAGCATTTTAACCTTAACCTAAACGAAATAAGTTAGTGTTATTTTTACAACTGATAATGTTCTAGTGACTGGAATCACAATTGAATGGAAGTGGGATACGTCATCCCCGTTTTGAGGGATGCTATGTGGCAGAACGAAGTGGAAGGAGATGAATTATAAAGTTGATGGTTGGGAAGTACCGACTTACCTGTCTCTTTAGATCTGGTCACCAAATATATCTAAAGCAATTTAAAATACTAGAGCGTGTCGCTTTTACGACTCATTCTTGAGTTCAACAGCTTGGCTGTGGAACGATTTGCCAGCATTAATATTTCCTCTTCTACAACATGGTTCTTCAAGACCCAGATTCACTCCTTTCTTTCTACAAAAAGAACCTCCACCAAGCATCCCCAAAGCTGACATAGACCCTGAGGGAAATTATTTTCCTTGCGGCTTAATATAAAAATAATAAAAATAATCATAAAAGATGCAAAACACAAAGGACCAGTAAAAACATCTCTATATTAGGAACCTATGTAACGCAGTTCTAAAGAGCTTAAAAAGCTTCTTATAACTACGAATCTCAACATCAATTCTATCGTAAACAGTAAATTGAATAGTTACTTCAACAAGAAATAATTAAATAAAACAGACTTCACTTTAGAATATTTTAGATCTTTACATTGTCAACCATATCCCATGTACATTTTTTTCTTCTTGTACAAGCCGACATCTCCCAACAATACGATTAGCATCATTATTGCATCTGTTGGTGTCGCAAGTGTCACTATTATGTACTTTTAACTGTTGCACAATGGTCAGAATGACATTATTGTCAAAACATTTGTCACAAATGACAAAAGGGAGGGCGAGCTGCCGTCCTTTTTGTCATTTTGTGTCAAGATAATGAAATGTAGTGTCCTTTTTCTGGGCGAATGGATAATAATTTATGGTCTCGCAGTGTAATAGAATATTTGTATTAGTTTTATGGTGTGTTAATTGCTTAGGTGAATAATTGTGAAAACTGATATATTGTGGCTAGTTTTGTTATATGTATTTATATTGTTTGTGCATGACAATTAGTATCTAGTGCTGCTTGACTTCTTTCAAAATTGACTTCAATTTTTATTTCAATATTTTATTAATTTTCTTTGGTAAATCATCAGTTGAATTTAGTCATTAAAATTAAAATAATAGATAACTATGCAGATGTGGCAGATCTATTTAACTGCATGGAGGGTAGGTACGGAGGGCAATGCTATCAAATCTTTTGAATCAATATTAATTTTATTTGCACTATAGTTTTCTGTATGTAATTGTATCTCTGGTGTCATTTCTCAATCAAATGCCACAATTAAGTGTTATACTCTTTTTTATTATTTCTAATATTTTTCGTATGATTTTGTGACATGTAATCAGTTTTTATGGTATATTTGTACCGTTGATATTAAATAAATAATTAGAAGATGTATCTACCTCCTACAGAGGTCTACTAAAAAACCTGGCAACAACAGTAAAACAGAGATCATTTCTACTTTGGATAAAATAATTTGGGTTGTTGAAAATGTTGAACCTTGTTTCTTTCTTCAATATTTCAGACCTCTTTATACGTGTACCCTGATAATCGACATTGAAATCGAAACGTCCAGTTAGAGCCTTGAAACGCATAGCCACGCTTGTTGTATACTAGTATTTCCTCTTTCGTGTTACGGGTCTCTCCAACAACAAGGTTCACTCCTTCCTTTCCGCAAAAAGATCGTACACAATAATCCACATGGCGTCCCCAACGTATGCCCTGAATGAAATTATAGAAAATAGAAAGATCTTATGTATTGGAAACTAATATTCTTTAGTAATTATTAAGTAGGTACTGAATTTTTATTAACCTCGTGATCGCTAGGCAAGTGTTATTGCAACGTCGCTGCACCCGCGGGCATATTATTATCCAAACTGTCCGATTCTGTCTGCCTTCAATAGGCAGCACAAAAAAATAAATAATTGTTAGCTCTCAAAGAATGCGATGTTATCTCACAAAGCACATATTGGAAAAATTGTCCCTCCAACAACATAAGACGCTAATCTTCTTGTCGTACCAAAGTGGGACGTTTCGAGTGTCATATTGTGTCCTTTGTCATAGCTTGCGAGAGAATTTTATTGGAAGAACTTACTGTTATTGCATTGCATGAGTTCTTTTAAATAGGAAACACAAAGCAACGAATTTTGATAGCAATTTGAATGCATGAATTTTGTAGGTATATATGTACGTACCTAGCAACATTGCTAATATAGACAAGTGGGTCTTTATATTTTGTACTTAGGCAATGTTATTTGAACTTTTCGATGTACAAAGGTCGATGGTTAAATGTTTGACCTATGTAAGATAATCACTGTGGTAATAAAATGGTCAGATATAATTCTTCGGCCGTTTTATGGCAAAGGTACCTTGTCATTTCCGTAGTTAAACAATCCCCTTTAAACGTTTGAAGTACGGCACCGGAGCGCGAGGAAGTTTTTAGCACGATATGAGGAGGGTGCCGTACACTCAGTAAATATTTACATGTTGTAATTGTTTAATTCAATACATAAATGTATTACGGAGGAATACCTAAAATATGAACTCTATTTTTAGTATATTTACGGAGATATTTCAGTAATTATAGACCGTGTCCGCTTAGTTGACAGTGCCCGCTAATGAAGGTTAAACCACAAACGTGCTGGGTTTGTGAAACCGAAAGATAGAGAGTAGGGCCCCAGATGCGAGATTTTTATTCTGATCACGACATGACTTTCTGGGACGCATTCGAATTATTATCTTAGTAGATAGGTAACTACCTAAAATAAAATTTAAAAAAATATATGAATTTTCGCTGCTGTAATCCGCTTGGAAAATTCAATGGAAATGCACGAAAATTTACGAATATTTGAAGACTCGCAAACACGCCATTTGTCAATTTATTTTATACTAAGCGAGAGGGAACTTCGAGTATTTTACGTTTTTTTCTAAAGAAGAAATCAATATTGTTTTTTAATGCACTTTCATATTTACATGTCTTGAGTCCCTGATCATAGCCATCTTAAATAAATCAACAGTTTTATTCGGAAATTGACGAAATTTTCCACACTTCAAAACAAGAGGAAGATTACTATCTAAAATGGAAAACCTCCCCATTCAATTTTCCCAACTCTTAAACACTCTCACAAAACTCTTTTCACAGGTCTTGATGCAATTTTGCATACTTGACTTTCAAAATAATAAGAAAATTACTATCTACATCTTCTTCTTCCTTGCACTGTACCAACTCTATGCCCAGGTAGGCTGTTGGGGTCGGCTCTTCTCGTTCTTAGGTTGTAGTTTCTTCTGTTCGCCGTCCAGGCCGTTTCTCTGAAGTATTTAAAATTACTATCTACATCTGATTTTTAAAAAAAATCAGAGTGCAATTCACATGCGGTAGAAGAGAAACCTTCAAAAAACTAAAATACACAAGGGTGGGGAGGCTACGACCGCACAAAGAGGCAGTGGCGGCGTAAGGGGGGGGCGGAGGGGGCGGTCCGCCCCGGGTGCCAAGCCCCGTGGGGTGACAACGACAACCCACTCGTACAGACAAAGAATGCGCACAAAATCTCCCGCTGTAAAGACATTTCAATAAACAACTATGTACTCTTGTATCTAGCTACTTTCATTATCATATTTTGAAATGCGTCGCAACTATATATATTTTTTATCGAATATAATTTCTAATTCCTTTTCTAAACTTCTCAAAATGATTCTACAACACAACTATTATCACACAACTCTTCGAGTGTTAATACACTCGAAGAGTTGTGTGATCCCAACACCGGCAAAGCAGGCGTTGAAAAAAGAAATTAGCGAAACTCAATCGAAAATCTGGAGACAGAAAAAGTTATCAACACCTCTGGGACTTGAACCCAGGACCTTCTGCTTACATGGCAACAGCTCTACTAACTGAGCTAATTAATAATTTATCCAGATACTATCTAGATAGCCAAGGGCGGATTTACGGGAAAGGGGGGGAGGTTGGGGGGGGGGCACGGGAGCACGGGGGCACGTGCCCCCCCCCAGACGGTATTTTTGTGTACTGTGGAGATTCCATCACAGTACATACTTGGAACCTAAAACTGTCTTTTTAAGCATTTAATTTTTCGATTGTTTTGACACCTTCCTATACATACTTGAACTTGTAGAAATAAACTTGAAATATGATACTTAAGTTTATTTCTAACAGTAATCGTTGATATTTTTGCCTTTCCGCCCCTTGTGCCCGCCCAGAAAAAAATCCTAACAGTATTTGTTGATTTTTTTGCCCGTCCGGCCCTTGTGCCCCCCCAGAAAAAAATCCTAACAGTATTTATTGATTTTTTTACCCATCCGCTCCTTGTGCCCCCCCCCCAGAAAAAAATCCTGGATCCGCCCTTGTAGATAGCATTTAGTTCGGGTTTGAATCATGCAATTATATATAAAGGTAGCAGCCAATAATATGTCCGTTAAGAAAATGAAGATAAAGTTGGTAGTTCTTAGTCGAAGAATGATACAGTTAAATGTGACCGAATTGGATATAGACATCGTAGCTCAGTTGGTAGAGCTGTTTCCATGTAAACGGAAGGTCCTGCGTTCGAGTCCCAGAGGTGCCAATATCTTTTTCTGTCTCTTAATAAAATCTTATTTAAGGTCCACAATGAGCCAAGCGCGAATAATCAATTTTTCTATGTTATCAATTGAAAGAGACAGAGAAAACAATCTTGATATTGTGATCGAATATTTTAGTAAAATGAAATCTCGTTAGCATGTTTAGTATTTGGTGTTTTATTTTATGTAGGGTGTTCAATACAAAACCGCCCCGGGTGCCAATCTACCCTACGCCGCCACTGCAAAGAGGAGACCGAAAGGCTACGAAGCACCGCACACAAATAGGAGACCGATTATACTATCTCATTATCTTGCGGCCTAAATCCTATAGATTTATGTGTTTGTCTCTTTTTCGTGTCGCAATTTTTTGTTTCATCGAGTTTCAAACCATAACGGTGCTAAAGATGTTTTCACTTCAAAAAACTCTGCGTAAGGTCCAGACTTCAGCTAATATTAAAATATAATTAATTCCCCTGGATCTCCTCGTGACTGAATTTGATGTTTTTTTTACATGAGCTCCACACAGGAGGCCCTGAGGAAAATAATTTATTGTATTTATATTTATAATAATTTGTAGTATATTTACATATTATAATAGCCTATGTCCTCCAAAACCTATACAAACCTCATCCCATGAACCCGGGCGCCCCTGCTAAGTCACCAAACGTAGCGAACCACTTGGGGTGACCTATGGCAGAGGTGTTGGTTATCCAATAAAGGTTCCCGGGGCGGCGGTACCCATTCCCGCCTCCCAAATTACCCTGCTCAACGATCAGTAGAGTTTAATTACGCTTTCTGCATTTGTGATTAGTTCTATTTTTTCAATTGATCGGACTTCCTTCAGCTTTTACAATAAAATCACAGTTAAAAGACTAACATCTCTGGACCATCAAACACTTGAATGTAGCACACATGCAGTCAAACACCTCAAGCCCAAGCTAGATCAATACAGTAAGAACATAGGTGGCATATGGATAACTTATTGTCTATGGATCATAGGTGTAAGTATATTCAGCTTTACCAATGCATATCTTTCCTTTTATCGTCCATATTCTTCTGTGTTGACCCTGGCACTGTCAATGCAGTATTCCCGGTATTTGAATGGGGGTCCCTCCACGTCTGGGGGCAAAAGTCGTAGTGGGTTTTGAAGACCGTAACGGGAACCCGCAATCACAGCCTCTTCTCCGTATAAGATGCATTGTGCCGGTCTTTATTATCCCCGCCTTTCTGAGGAAGACAGTTTGATGGTGTGGTCGTTGGTCCATGACAAGTCGTGTGTTCTGTAGTTCTGTGAGCAACAAATCTGCCACTGCGTACCCAAGAATTATTGAAGTGCATAGTGCATACGTCGAAAACCAACTAAAATGGAAACATCAACAAACGAGAAAAGAATAAAACGAGTTAATTTTTAGCGTTTTCTAGCATTTTACTTGTTATATTGAAATATTTTTAAAAAAGAACTGAAATTTATACACTTGTAGCTACATTTTTTTAATATAATTTTATGTAGGGGAGACCGGGGACAATAGTACCACGGGTCAGTAGTACCAAGGCGAATAACTCCCTAACTATAATAGGTACGTATACTATGTGTCGTCAGGCGATAGCCCTAATACATGCGGACAATCGTCAGTAGCCCGTGGGACATAAATATACCCGTGGGACGTGGTGCAACCCGGACGTCCGCAATCGGAAGAATAAGTTTTTGTGCCCTAAACGTAACTTTTCTCGATTGCGTTCATTCGCTAATATTGCAATGACTATGTACTATTTGTTAGTATTTTGCTATCTACACATTTCTTTGGACATTTGAGTTTATTTTGGGATGGGTTTTGAAGCGTTTGTGAGTAGGGATTAACCAACAATTTGCGTTTTAATTTTAAATGACCCCTCGGGCAGAGGCGGCCCCTTCCTTGGTGCATTTGTGCACTGCACTGCCGAACACCGATATACGTCAGAAGTGTAAATAAGTACATCCCCTCACGAGAATTCCCGCCAACGTTACAAAATCTTTACGAATTGACTAAACTCCCTCCCATGTCCCATGAAAGAAAGGAATTCGTGCACATTTTGTTATGCCCAGGCGTGACGTCACATGATGTTATATTTCTACTGGGATCATCTCCAGATGCTGGAGTGCTCGTGCCCGTGAAATGAGCAAGTCAGGTATAGACCCTTAACGACGTTTGACGAGTGAAAGCAGAGAAGACATATGGTGCCTGGGTGCATTAGCGGAGCAAACGTCAAAACATTAAACTTGCGTAATGTGGACCCGAACCTTTGGAATGAAATAGTCATGTTCAACGAATTTAAGACTTATTAACAATGTTATGTTTAAACGCCATCGGTTGCCGGCGCGGCGCATCAACCTCAGAATTGTTTCGGTATTGACAGCAATTTAACGGTTTTCGCAAGTTTTATTCTGTAAAAAAACTTATTTAAAAATGAGGGCTACTGAAAACATTGTGATTAACGTCGATTTAATCAAATGTAACTTAGTGGAGTGTTTTAGTGAAACGGTTAAACTTTTAAAAATAATTTGTACTATTCCAATGACAACTATTGAGTGCGAACGGTGTTTTTCTACGTTAAAACGTGTAAAAATATTTCTGAGGAACACTAGGTCCCAAGATCGGCTTAATGCTTGGTCAATGATGAGCATCGAAAAAGGTTTGACATCTTCTATACCAGACTTTAACAATCGTGTCATTGAAGTATTTTCACAAATGAAAGAGCGACGAATGGATTTTCTCTACAAGTGAACGTTTGTACTGGGTATGTCACTCCCTTTAAATCACTTTATTTTCCCATGTTAATGTTACCTTTTTTGTGAAATGCACTGCTCGCAAATTTTGTCACGGGCCGCCTCTGCCCTCGGGGATGGTGGTACCGATTTTTGCGGGTACGATTGTACCGGTACAATCGACCCCGTGCTACAACTAACCCCGAGGTTTTTTTTTAGATTCTGTGAGTACAGCTACAAATCATACGCTCAAGTGCATGTCCGTGCCCGTCCGCCATATTTTCAATGTCCAAACCCTTTTCAATTTATGTATTTATGTTAATGTTGATTAAATGCAAATCCTGGTCCCACGAAGATTGCACACAGCGAGAACCTGGATACATGTGTCATAAATGTGAATCGGAGTAAAAATTTGTACAATTAAGTTTCTTTTGCATTTTGATAATTTCCTGCTTTATTTATAACGATCATTTTTAAGAGGTTGTTTGTTTTTAAACTTTTCTTTTGTATGGTTATGTAGCAGCCAGCCTCTGCTACATCATGCTTTGGATTGTTTCCGAAAAATATAGATCTTTCCAGAAGCGTCACCCATATTAAAATGTTCGAATGCCGAAACATCGAGAACGTTCCGGCCACCGCTCGTAACTACGTGACTCAATAGTAGGTACCTATCACAACGATACTGAGCTGCGTTATACCTACATACCGGTACCTACCTCTCACACGTTCCAGAAAAGGTTCGATACATTGCGCGTCTGAAATGCACAGTTCGGGCGCTTTCAAGAAATTCGTCGAATGAAAAATTACTGCCGCACAAAGCAACACTCCGACTTTTCGAGCTATATAAAGACGCTCGGCAAAACACACAGAGTTCAGTTCAGTGTTACGGTGTTTTTCATAGCGTTCAGCAACTCGCTTTAAGCAACCGCAGTTAACCTTGACCCAGTGAGAAACTACGTTCGTTTTGTTTACCAAAGCGGCGGTAGTGTAATAAATCTGTTTCGCTGTCCATTCCTGAATTGATTTGCAAATTGAAATTTTTGGTAGAACTCAATAAAGACTTCCAATACGCAACTTCATTGTTCTACATTGCAACCTACAACCACGAGTTCTACAGTTATATAGTTTCTATAAGTTATTAGGCGACCGATCCCTCACCAAGCCAAGCATGTTTGTTTGTTTTTAGTTTATTTGTTACTTTTATGTTATGTTTTTTCAAAACTTAGTTTATTTGATTATGTATATTGTATGGTTACAAGTTTATATATTTTTGTAAATTGTTCCTAAAAAAAATTTATATGTGTAATTTTTAGCCAGTGTGGTTTATTGGTCCGTAGTACAATTTTTACTTCCCATAATATAGTAAGAGGTTATTTCTTATTTAATTTTTCTTTTTTGTGGTTACATAATTCCTATAAGCTATAAGGTGACCGATCACTCAACAAGCCAGCTTTTTTGTTATTTTTTTGTTTGTTGCTGTTTTTTTGTAATAAATGTTGTATTTTCAACACCAAGTCGTTTTTGAATACGTGTTTTTTATAGTTACAAGTTAACATTATAATTGTTTTAATTTAAATAAGACTTTAATATGTAATAGTTTGAGCCAGTGTATTTGTTCGTTGTATATTGTCATAAAAAAAATTATTGCAAAAGGAATATATATACATATTGTTTGGGGACAATTGTACCACAATGTTTTCATACATAATTTTATTATTTTTTTCTTCTCTTTTCTTGAGTTTAAAACATGCTATGGTGTTAATATATATTTGTATTGTCATTTTATTATATTACAATAGTTAAGGTTCTTGGTAACACTTCTACTGACGAATTCTATAAGAGATTTTTTGTGGTCAGATAAATTGTGTATTACGTTCAATGTATAGTTTGGCAAGAAAGTGTAGAAATTAATTCAATTGGAACTAAACGTGTTCATTACTATGGCAACACCGAATTATATGACGTTTCTTATGGCTGTCATATTATGTGTTATCATATTGTGTGTATCAACGTGTTACGGTTGATTTATTGTCTTAAATCTGAGTAGAATATCGCTGATTTGATAATATTTTTATTCATTGTTTGCCTGAATTTAATTAAAATGAATAAATTATTACATAGTGATACAAGAGGGGTTATATTCTGCGTTTTTCAACGCTGCCTAGCCGAGTGTCACGCGAAGAAGCTTCTTTTTAATTTAGAAGATGTTTGCAAACGAACTGCTGAAATGACTGGTACGTAGTATAGTTTGTTTAATAAATTTCATTAGTATTACAAGATTTATGCCAATTTTCGAGCGATAATAACCATTACAATCTGATTTGAGGTTATGGTAAAAAAATCTGATTTTGACACTTCATTTTGACAGATAATATGCGGCCACAAGAAAAAGGGAATAACTCAATAAAAAAAATAATATTAAACTCGTAGAAAAGTTACCTTTTTCTCGTTTTCTCTTTCTTTCTTTCCAAGTGAATATTATCTAGTGTGTGTTTTTAAAACTCCCTTATATAATAATAATTTTAATGATTTTTCACACACAGGTAAATCTGAATCAACGGTAAGACGAATTGTCAAGGAAGGGGAAAAGGCAGATGGAAAATTTGAAACACCGGGAAAACAGAAAATGGGCATTATGTAATAGCATAAGTGCTGATGATTGGAAAAATTGTTGCAAACACGTGATGAAAATTGATGCAGAATATTATGCATGAGGCAGTAATATATATGATGATATCGATGAACTGCGTTTAGATGAAGATGAAGATACGGAAGAAGAAGAATCACACGAGGACGAAGACAATAATTACATGTCGGGTGTTGAATTAATAGACTTAAATTTACGTTTACGTTTTTATATCGGAATAAAAGCCCACTTAAAACTTGTTTTGTTTTATTTTGCTTCTATTAAATTACAGTTTATTGTGCAAATTTTTTGAAAATACAAATACGCTATGAAATATGCATTTTGCCAGAAATGTTTTTTTAAAACATACGTTCTTTGTCTTATGAGCCATCTTGGTGTTGCCATTTAAAACTAGAAAACGATCGCAGCGCCATAATTTATTTTCTACACTTTCTTGCCAAACTGTAATTGAAATTTTGAAAAGTAATTTTATAAACCAAGAAAAAAACTGTTTTTCCTCACCGAAATTATTAAAATAAACTAACTTTATCCATTAATTCTGTGTTTTAATTTAAATTCCGCTACTGGTACAACTAACCCCGGGGTAGGGGTCAGTTGTAGCATTTCCCCCGATCTGTTTATGCGCTTACAGCTTAATTTCTATAAGATTTAGAAAAATTTTAGGATTAGAATTTGGTAGACAACTAAATTATCTGCCGTCGAGTATAAGCATTTTTTTCATAAACATTATACCTAAGGTGTAGAAAATGGTCAAAGTCAAATTGGTACAACTGTCCCCGGTCTCCCCTAATAGTTAAAAAATTATTTTATTTAATATATTTTTATGTAAATAATAGATTATTTAAATATTAAATTTAAAATATGGGTTTACCTTGTAGCTAACACAATTTTACAATTAAATATTAGGTTGACTACGAATTCAGAGGTCGCGGGTTGAAACGCGGCTTGCCAAATAAAATAAATTTATTTTATATCTAGAATGCGAATTTTTTTCCATAATACCTACGTCTATTTTCAAACATCTTTTAAAACTTAAAAACAAACAAATAAATCTTTGTTTTGGTTTGTCTGAGGATTGACCTTCCTACCCACGAACCGGAGTCAACCATCCTACAAACAAAGCCAGATTTCGGTTGGATAAGACCGACATTTATTTTGTATGTTGACTGCTGTAAAGTCAACGAATTTCAGAGAAATGCGTGATTTCCGCGTGTGTGAGCGTGATTGCCACCAAAAAGTTGATGGAATGATCAACTATCTGCTGAATTTCAGCTCGATCCTTTCCACCTCCAAGATTTTTACATTCATTCAACCATGAAAACAAAAGTGAAATTCAATTAAATGTACTTTAAAAATATATGGTCTCTAACTACGTAGACATGACGTGGCATGTGGCACCTTCCAAAGTGTTAGATCAATACTCTCAGTATCGCCTTGGTGAATGACCACCATTCAGAATTTAAATATTGCTTCAAATGGCTTTAGCAGGGTTTGGTGATCATGTCTGAATAACCAGACATTCCTCAATCACATCTTATTCCCCTCCCCACTCCCTACATCCTTACAACCCAATTTGGGATTCCATAGTCCCACCGGCTCTGGACAGTTGTGAGCTGTTGGGACTCTTGTGCGGTATTCAAATTGGTAAGTAGATACCTAATTTTTCATGGATACCTTTCACGCATGGCACGCAAATATCCTTAATATATTATTATTACATTATAATGTAGGTATTTACATATGTATTATGACATATATATATATATATGTATTCAATGTATATATATATGTAGGAAATGAATATATTTAAAACAAAAGTAAAAATATGGCTGAGAGATCAAAGTGATAATAAAATTACAAACATCATGAAGACGATATAAAGACAATCCATAACCAAATACAAATATTTTAAAAAACTACAGGCCATCTCAGAACAGGAAATCCTAGTGAGGAGGTCTGTGAAAAAAAAAAATGAATCCATACTTATTATATGTATACATCATACATACATGTACAAACCTTGTTATTGAAATTAAAAAAAAAAAAAAAATTATATGCATATTACGACATATTGAAGCTTGACATTGGTGTGTCCTTTAAATTCCTAGGTTCGCCATTCCCGGCCTAACCCGCGGCAGCCAGTGGACGTGTAACTGCACTTGAGATTTTACCTTTGAACTGGACTCAACATAAATGCCCGAGCGATGACAGCGCTTCGATCGGGCTACGGAAGATGACACGGCAAATCACATATAGATGCAGATGGAACGGATCACACAAGGAGCTCTGATGCTGGCTACAGCATAAAGTGCTAAATCTCTAGATGATTTACTAAGTTATCCATACACACCTTCATGAATCTCTATTCCAAGTTTGGATCGAATGTACGTGTGTGAACCGCACACATTGCTTATGTTTAAAATACAGCTCACAACATCAACATAAAACTGTTCTCAATCATCTTGAGCCAGTGAGATTATGGCATCCCCAATTGGGGTATTTGGGTGGAGGTAGTGAAGAGGGGAAGGAGATGTGGTAGAAGAAGATAGGGAAATACCTCTCCGTTCAGATCTAGTCAACTCACACGATTAAAGCCATCATCAGGGCTATACTGAGAGTATCTTCCACTTCTGAACGTGCCGCAAATATATTATTTTAAATTAGTAGATTGAAGAATATAACCAATTAATAAAATAAATTTTGTAAATAAATGAAGACAATGTAAGCGAAACTCAATCGAAAATCTGGAAACAGAAAAATCAGAAAAACATATTGACACCTCTGGGACTCGAACCCAGGACCTCTTGCTTTTAAATATTGCAATTTGAGGTTTTACTCATAACGTTAAAATAAAAAAATTTAAAAAATAAAAAAAAATAAAATAAAAAATAAAATTTATTTGCGCAAGTCAAGATTTGAACCTGCTGGTTGAGAGCCTTACCCCTCTACCATGGAGGACGTTAAGCTAACATCCAATAACTTATGGTGTTAATACTAGCTTTCTCTCCTTCCTCCTCCCCATTCCCTCCCTTCAGCCTCACGGCAATGAGATATTTTTGTAAACAACGGATTCCGTTAACATGTACTCGTATGTGAGATTGATGTTTAATTTTTCTAATTCTGGTCATCGGTTTCGATATATTTTTTTTTAATTCTCGCGGGCGACGCGGGAGAGGAAGGGGAGGCGGAAGGGGAACGGGACAAATGGGAAAGGACACGCAGGGAGAAACGATTCATTTATTAAATGGCATAGCAACGCATGCCGGGACCAGCTAGTATGAAAATAAAATCAAAATTTCTTCGTGATCGCAATTTTCTTTAATTCCTTAAACCAAAAAAAATACAGTTTTTTTCTTTACGTTAGCTCAACGTAGGAGGCTCTGAGGAAAAAAATACCTCAGGGCCTATGAATGGTAGGAGAGGAAGTTTTGGGAAGGAAAAAGGTATGTGGGGTGGGTAGGAATCCTGGGTCAATGTGTCCAGGACGTATCCCAGAGAGATGGGTCAGATCGAAAGGTCTCTCCCGATTCTGCCCACCTGGTGAACAAACGCATCTGCCATCCAGATTTAGAGACAAACCTCACCCCAAGAACCCGAGCACCCCTGCTAAGTCACCAAACGTAGCGAACTACTTGGGGCGACCCAGTTGTCCAATTAATGGTTTCCGGGCGGCAGTACCAAACTCCCTTCCCAAATTTAAAATGACTTAGTCTCAATCAGTACGGAGCAGTTAGGCCTCTTGTGCGGTATTCATATAAAAACATAGGTAGGTGCGTAGGTACTTACCTTTTTTCCAGTGTAGGTATTCAGGGGAAGTGTAATTTAACTACAGCACCCAAAAATAGGGAACTTACAAATCATGAAAGCATGTTACCAATTTTAAATTTATTTTATTTATTTAATTTATTACTTATTTTAAATCGGTTCACCGTCGAGCTTGATCCTCTGCAGTGACTAAGTCCTTTATTATTTTGCAATGATATTGTAGTAAGAGAGGTTGTAATATTTTATTACTTATCGTAACCTGTAATATTTTAAACTGTATAGTCGTCACCGCGACTAGATAGCCACAACACGGCAGAACAGTTGTTCTAGCACAGCATTGTATAACAAGAGGAATGATGATATTGATTGTAACACCAGCACAACCTACAGTCAACAACCATGAAAATGAGGAAATCAACAAACATGAAAATAAAGATATCAACAAACATGAAGATGAAGAAATCATGATGTAACACTAACACAACTACCTACAGTACCGAACAGGAATCCCTAGTAGTACTGTATTAAAATATAACTAGCCGTTGGAAACAATAGTTATATTGTTTCAACGTCAAACGCAGTTGAAAATAATTAGCGCCAACAGTTGAAATATAATACCTACATGGGAACATTATTCAACGCAGTCAACGATTCAACTGCCTAATAAATAAAAAGGGTTAAGAGTTTGCACTTCGTGAACAACATTACTCGATATTTCAAACGGTCTTTTGGTAATGTACGTACCTACTGCACCGATTATACCGATCCAATACGGCCGATACGCAGCGCCGGGGAAAAAGCAAATTTATCAACGACAAGCAAAAAATAACCTATTGATAATTATCAACGCCGGTCGCCTAAACAGCTGTTTTGTACCTATTGTTTTCAACGGTATTGGCCCGTTAAATCAAAAGGGTCAAGAGATCACACTTCGTGAACGAGATTATACCTAATTTGAAATGGTCTTTTGTTAATGACGTACCTAATGCACGTTTTTTTTTTATTTTCCCATCCAACACGTCCGATCAGTAGCGCCAAGCAACAAGCGAATTTATCAGTGACAAGCAAAATATATCTTCAACGTCTTTAATATTTGAACAGGGTAATATTTTCAACGCCTAAACCAATGCGCAATGTCTTCCAACAGTTTCAACTTTCAACGTTATTATAGGATTATTATTACGTATGTGGGGCGTGGGGCATAGTGATAAGTGATAATAATAATACATCAATGATTCGGGGAACCACCCGTTAAAAGGAATTCCTTAATACGATTTTGATATATTTTTTGTTTGTTTTTTGTTAGTATCGTGTCGATCTCCTAATTTATAGTTGCGTCAACGTCGACGTTATTTTAAACAGATATTTTCAATAGTTAAAAATCGCCAACGATAACGACGTTGGCGTTGGATGTAATTATCGTCAACGCCCAGTACTAATCCCTAGTGAGGAAGACTGTACGGGCTTTTCCAAACATGCAATTTACATAATACTTTGAATCATTGACATAAACATCGCTTTTTATAACTTTATACTAGTCACATTAATAAAAAATAATAAATTGTGAAATTTCTAAAACAGTAGATATGTTACCGTAAAAGCCCGAATATTGGTAAATCCTAAGATTTACCAACTCTTAATGGTATAAGTCCGAACCGTTCTATAATCATCGTTCACCAACCTAACCTAACCTAACATAACCTAACCTAACATGTACTAAATTCTAATGGTAAAAGCCCGAAAAAATCGTTTCTTATTTAAATATCATAAACGATTTTTTCGGGCTTTTACCATTAGAATTTAGTACATGTTAGGTTAGGTTAGGTTAGGTTGGTGAACGATGATTATAGAACGGATCGGACTTTTACAGAACAGATACACCACTCTTTAAGCTAAAAACTTTTGTTTCAAGCCCAAATGTTAAAATAAGAAATCTAGTACAATAAATGTTTGTACAATACAAATATATATCTCATGACTTCCATCGAGGAGGGCAAAAGCAATAACTTATTTTTATACTTCTTTGCATTTATTATTATCATTATATTAACCCTGCTTTTAGGGATTTTCTATTCAATGCACTCATTGATCACTGATCATTAAAATTGATCGAGTAATGTAAACTAAATAGAGCAAGAGATGGACAAATATTTTTAAATAAGAATACTGCACAAGAATCCCAACCGTCCAGATTCAGTGAGACTGTGGCATCCCTAATTGTGGTATGTTGTGAGGCTGAAGGAGATTATGAAGAGGAAAGTTAGCTATTCAGATCTGGTCACCAAACACAGCTTAATTCAAGCAACGCTTCAATTCTGAATGGTGGACTTAACCAGGGCGTTTCTGAGAGGATCTACCGTACTGGAAAGTTCCGCAAATATAGTAAACAATATTTTTCTTTTTCTTCCTTGCACTGTCCTAACTCATTGCCTAGGTAGGCCATTGGTGTCGGCTCTTCTCATTCTCAGGCTATAACTTGTTCGGTTCTGGGTATCGCTTTCATCCAGGCCGGTTCTCTGTAAAATTTTGTGGCTTTGAGTCATTCAGGAATTATTTGGTCTTCCTCTGGATGACTGTCGATGAAGCTCCATAGACATTGCCTGCTTCACTGTGTAGTCTGGTTTGTCTGTCTTATGTGTCCGTACCATCTCAACGGTCGTTCCTTTAGCTTACTGTTCCGTGACACCCAGGCTACCACGAATGCGTGAACTTTTAATTCTACATTTAGTGATACTATACTCCTGCCGACCATCTCGGCATTCGCATTTCTGCTGTTTCAAATTGCCTAGAGTAGGTCTTGTACATAGTCCAGCATTCGGAGCCATACATTATCGCGGGTCGAACAGTAGTCTGTACATCTTTCCTTTAAGTTTTATAGACATTTTCGAGTCACACAATATTCCTGTTACGGATCTAAATTTAATACATCCCACACCTATTCTATGGTTGACATCCACTGCACATCCTCCGTCTCTGTGAACGAGTGAATGAGTTTAATGATTAAATTGCGAAATAACACAATTCAATCAAATAAAAACCTCAGGATTTGAACCCGCCTATTGCTAGTAGACAGCCTTACCCCTCGACCACGGATGCCGTCGCGGTCATTTCACTGGCTCCTAAACAGATTTGTTTCTGTGATTCGTCTCCTCGGAGGCTAGCAGCTAGCAACACGAGCCCTATTTAACGGCGCCATAAAATTCTAATTGGCAAATACATGACCTCGAATCTGCGACCTCGCGGCGGTGAGCAGTGACTCGCCAACCGACCATTACTGCCAGAGGAAAGGTCTTTCTATGTGATGCCTGTGAACTTCCTTACTGCCGAGTGCGGACAGACTAAGCCTTTAACCCACTAAGCTGACACAAAGAGGTCCTAGATCCGCAATGCAATACCAAACTTTATGTTATACACGTCAAGTGTATTTGTGCGGTTTTCAGATCAATTCATACAGGTCTCATAGAAATCGTTATGTCTCCCTTACTATCATCATTAGAAATATGATCTAATCGATGCTAGAAAAAAAATACAACGCTTTATATTCAAATCTTAAAGTAAATCTGCACCATTATAAATCCAAAGTTTTCGAACTCAATTTGAAAAAAAAAAATACTTAGAAAATTTACTATTTTTATTTTCGCATGAATCGACAAAAAAAAAGTGAGTTGACAATAACGTCATCATCATCAGCATCTTCTTCCCCTTATCCTATTCGGGTCGGGGACCCATTGCATCGACAAGGCTCCTCCATACGTCCCTGTCTTATGCTGATTGTTTGGCCTCTGTCCATGGTAGACCCATCCTATCCTCACACAGTTTCTGGGGTTGCCTCGCCTAACTGTGTTTGGGGCGGCCCACTGGTCGTCTACCCTCTGGAATCGCACTCAGTATCTTCCTCAGAATTCGGTCATCAGACATTCTTAGTACATGCCCAAGCCACCTCAGTTGCGATTTTTCATTTATCACCTTTATAATATATTTGCCTAATAAATTATGTGTCCTTTTTTATTTCTTTTTCATTATCAGTAATTTTAATTAGAAAAACTTGAAGTGAGCCATTTTTAAAGCTCTTTTTTATATTTGCATGCAAAGTTTTTGTATTTCAAAAATTCTAAGTTCATTTCTAATTATAAAGTGTATTTTATCACCTTTATAGTTTTGGGGATATATTCAGAAATATACCATTTATTTTAAATTTATGGCAAAACTGAAATATTTTCACCCTCTGACACTGACATAATACGGTCGAGGCCCGAGGGGTTAAAAGGCGGAAAGAAGAGGTACTAACAATTAATTGTACAAATTATTGTATACATGACAGCCTCCGGGGTCCAGGGGTAAGGCTCTCGACTAGCTATCCGAAGGTCAAATAATATGTAGGATTATTATATTTGCGGCACGTTCCCGAGTGGTAGATTCTCTCAATATCTCGCCCTGGTGTACGACCACCATTCAGAATTAATAAGTTGCTTGAAATGGCTTTAGCCATGTTTGGTGACCATATCTGAATACCCAGGTACTAGAAACGGGCGTTCTACACAGAGTCAAGGGTTTTTACAGGTGTTTTGGGGAATAAAGGTGGCTGCTACATTCAACAGTGAGGCGCACTTGCGATTTGTACAGGATCAGCAAATATGTACGCGCCTGAGCTGGTCACTTAGAGTTACACGTACTACGAATTTCTGGCCACCATGTACAGCAAAAATTTTGGTCCCTCTCCCATTGGAGGTTAATTATCTTTCGACAGGCAGTACAAATTTATTATTATTTAAAAAAAATAGCTGACTCGGCGAACTTCGTACCGCCTCAGAATCAATAACTGTTGTATTCACTTATTAGCTGAATTAAATTCAGTTTTTTTATGATGTTAAAAATTACACAATGAAGCAATTATCGATGCGCAACTGTCCGTGTTTGTTTTTGTCAGTATCAGAGATGGCGTTGTGTACGGATTTATATTTTTTGTGATTTTTTTACTTTTCCACTTGCTTACGGGAAATGCGTTTCATTTTCTTTATACGTGCGAGGGAGATTTAATATAATTATTGTATTTTTCCTTTGGAGGAATGCAGACATACGTTGACCGTTTGTCTCATTTTCGACTGTTGACATTTAGTGTGTAAGAAAGAGATGCAGCATTATATTTAAGAACAAAAGCAAAACAATCGGCGCATTGACATTTGACGTTTTTGAATTTTTGGAATTCACTCACTATTAAATATTATATTAATCACAATATTGCCGCAGCTCTTTCAAAAGATAAGAATTCGTTCCATACAAAATGTATAAGGAAATAAATTTTCTTCATAATTTTTTGGCGTGATTTTTTCCGATGTTTTAATAGCTATTCGAGCTACGGGGAGGAGAAAATCCAACCAATCAAAAATCATGAAAATCGGTCGTGCCGTTCTTGAGTTATAAATGGTGTAACTAACCCGACTTTGTTTTATATATTATATTAAGAAGATAAATGCTTTTTCCACATCCACCCAGACACAATGGAATTTATTTTCGGTTTTTAAAAGATTTTATAAACGATACGCGTCGAAGATGTATTAATTTTAAAAATTCTAACAGAATATTATTAATAATTTTGATCTGACATTTACTCGTCGCTTCTTTCGAATAACCTTTTAAAATGGGAGACAATAATTTCAGTTTAGATCGATGAAGAAATCAGCCAGCATCCGATGGAGGTCATCTCAAATAATTGCCAAATCATCACACGGCCACAACAAAAGAAGTATTACATTAGTTTTATATGCACGTAATCGCTTTTACTGTCATAATAACTCTTCTTGAATCATCTCAAGGACTTATAATTTAGATATTGGGAATGCAAAGCTATGTTACCCAATGTGGAATTTATCACAGGGTGTGGTCTGTGGGTATTGCTCTGATAGATAGATATATATATACATATATTTTTAAAAAGAGAACAATTGTGCTTTGCTTATTCAATTGTCCATTTTGATGGGAAAAAGACTCGTTGAGAAACCTGGAAAGGCATGTTGCGCAGGAGGTATAGCGGAATAATCAAACCTGGTGAACTTTATTAAATCCTTAGGCTAATTTGTTTGCTTTTGGGAACAGCTCACATAGGTCTCATAGAAATCGTTGTACCCCCCCTGATTTATTTATCCTGAAATCTAGAAGTTATCAACAGAAAAATTACAATTTAGGCCTTAATGAAGCCAACGTTTTCGACCGTAATTTGAGAAATATTTAGCAGTCTGAGTTCGCAGATCATTTATTAAAAAACTATCATACATTTGATACAAACTTAGGACTTAAAATACTACACACGAGTTATAAGGCATCGCAGATAAATAGTTTTGAAATATTAGAAATAAGGAAAAATGTCAATACCAAAACAGATATAATTAATAAGCAAAAAAAAATTATGAACCTTCTTTTGAATATTTTCCCGCTTAACCGGTCTTTCCCTGCTAATGATACTGTAATCCCTAATTCCAATGAACTTCCCCACTCTGACCCATCCCCATTCTTTCTACCCCTTCCCTGTTATTTAATCTGTAGGTAATCTTTATTTAATTTGTGACTTCAGTGTACATTTACTCCTGATAATGTGAACATTGTTCACGAAACATGTAGATTGTGTATATAATAGAGTGATGTTAACAAAGTTATTTGTATTTTAATAAAATGAAAAATTAAATTATAAATAAAAAATAATTCATTAACAAAATTTATGATCGGTTTTGCTAAGATGTCCTTAAAAGATCAAAAATAATTTTAGCCAGTGCAACAATGACACAACGCAGATAAAATAAGAATAATAATAATAATAAATTTGGACAATTTATATAGCGCTGTTTTTGCGAAAAATCGCCTCAAGAGCGCTGTACAAATTAGCATGGATTTTACTTTAGAGTTTACTTAACTATGTAGGAGGCCAGATAACCACTCATCTTGCAGCTATCAAGCGCATGGATTATTGGAATTCTAGCCCCCCAATAAATTAAATAAAATATCTTTTTATATGTACGTATTTCAATTTACTTAACTACGTAGGAGGCCAGATAACTACTCGTCTTGCAGCTATCAAGCGCATGGATTTTTGGAATTCCAGCCCCCCAATAAATTAAATTAAATATCTTTTTATATGTACGTACGTATTTCAATTTGCTCAACTATGTAGGAGGCTAGATAACAACTCGTCTTGCAGCTATCAAGCGCATGGATTATTGGAATTCTAGCCCCCAATAAATTAAATTAAATATATTTTTATATGTACGTATTTCAATTTGCTCAACTATGTAGGAGGCTAGATAACAACTCGTCTTGCAGCTATCAAGCGCATGGATTATTGGAATTCTAGCCCCCAATAAATTAAATTAAATATCTTTTTATATGTACGTATTTCAAGATTATCGGAATATATATAATTACTATCTCGCTTTAACATTTGAACCTAGAAATAAGAATTAGCTACCAGCCCTATGGCCACTAACTCACCAGAACAACAAATTTAGTGAAAATAAGATCCCTAAGGTGTATGTGCCGTAAAACATGACTGAAAGAAAATTGAGAATTGTTTTTGGTGTTAGGAGAATAAAATGATTGCAAAAGTAGATGGAGGAAGAAGTTAGAGACGTCTCAGGAAGAAGTGTCAAGATGGAAGAAGAATCTTTAAAAAAAAAACGAGTGTGCTTTAAACCACACGACTGACGTAAAACTTCACTAATTTCACCCCTCTGACCCCCCACCATACGAAAGAAGAAGAAGACTAATTTATAAAAAAACATTTGACATTGACATTGACGTCGGGGTGACATTTGACATTGGGGTGACCTACAACCTTGGGGTGGCCTACGACCTTGGGGTGACCTACGACCCTGGGGTAATTTAAGACCTTGGGGTGACCTACGACCTTGGGGTGACCTACGACCTTTTTGGTGACCTACGACCCTGGGGTAACCTAAGACCTTGGGGTGACCTACGATCTTGGGGTGACCCACGACCTTGGGGTGACAACACATCACGACTTTTCGTAACGCATTCACCAGCTTACCCCCCAAGTCGAGCGTGCGTAAAGAAGTTTTACTTCAAAAACTTATAGGTATACCTAACATAAGCATAATCTCGAGGACGTAACTCAGCCTATAACTTTGCCACATTTATTTGAAGACCCGTCGACAACTTCATTAATTAAACTGGAACAGCTCAATATGGAGAAAAGACCGAATGGAAACTAACTGTATAATTCCTTAGCCGCAAGCCGCACATGTCACGAATTTAATTTTTTTGTAAAGATGAAGCTACATTTATTTGTACAACGATTCTAGACCCTCAAGTATCTCTGCATACATAATTTTTAGCAAAAAAAAATGTGTGCAACTTACATTCACCAGTAACTCAAAATAAAGATAAAAAAGACAAATAGAATAATAACAAAACATAAAAAATCACCATGGAAAAAATCCCGAGACAGCTCCCCGTACAACTCAATGAGGAAAACATAAGCACATTTACGAATGTAAAATACTTAGGTGACATCATCACTGAAGACCTCTCGGATGATGGTGATTGGTATTGTCCAATGTGATTGCCCGAAGATTCTTCCAATGCAGTAACCTTGTAAAAAAAATATTGTTCAATGCATTTTGCACTAGTCTACACACGTGTGAAATATGGTGTCACTACTGAACCACCTCGACGGAACGACTCCGAATCCAATATAACACGCAGAATTATGTTTGGATTCAAAAGATATAGCAATGCATCGTCAATGTTTACGGAACTAGGATTGCACGGATTCGCCGGTCTGATGAGACACCAGGTCGCCGGAGCCAGGATGCGGCTAATGGCCTCCGACAATACTGTGGTGACCGCAGCGTTCCACCACCAAATACCCCTCCTGAGTGAGCGCTGGGCCCGAGCTCACCCCAGACCACGCCCTACATACAAATGATTATTTACTTATTATTGTTTTTTTGCTATTTTGTTTTTTTCCTATTCTATGCACTTAATTCTTTATTTAAAAAATCTATTGTGTAAATATGTATAATTATACCTATGGGACGTGTGGGATTGCACTATCCTCCCCACATCCTGGAATAATTATATTTATTTATTTAAAGCAATTTCGTTGATTACAGTTGATGACGGTAAAAAAAGATTTGTTTACATTATTTAACAGATTTTAATTAATTTATTTATTTATTAACGCCCTTTTTCGGGGCTTTTACATATGAATAGTAAGAAATACACAGTATTTATTTATATGACTTTATGTCCGGGTTAAATCTTCCCCACAGGAAAAACTAAACCTTTCCATACACTTTTCCACAAACGATCATCTAGTCAATCTGCGCTATGCAAGTGCACTATAAAGGTATAATAAATACAAAATAATACAAGAACAACACGTCAACCTACCAGAGACCAAATGGGAAAATAATTCACCAACATTAATAATTATTATTATTATAACAATCACACATCTGCCCTGATGATGGACACTGTAACGCTGTCCGAAACTTTGGCTAAAGAAGGAGGTAGCGCAACACGGCATAACACCCCAAAAAAATAACGAACATATAACAATATTTACAGTTATAATTACGATAAAAACAAAAAGAAAAAATTCAAGCCGGGTATCGAGGTCAGTTTGTCCCACTATCACAGGACAGTCCAGACGAGGATGAGCGTGGTGAACCAGGATGACCTGGCCACAACGAACCCAAGCGGCGAGGACTTGCGCCAACATTTCTCAGGCTCGCTCATGACGCCGGCCGGGGCGTATTCAGGACTTGTTGCAATGATGGAAAAACAGAAAGAGACCGGCGTAGTAGAAGTATTTCCTGGCGGGTGACTGCAAGGACTAGGACAAGGTCCATATCGCCGATGATTTTACAGCCTTTCTTTGTCATGTTATCTCAGCCTTCTACTCCTACTATTATTTCCTTTCGTCTCTTGTGAGTTTAATGCTTAAACAAATGGTCCTCTACAATTCTATAAGACAAGACTTCAATCCTCTTCAGCTCCTCCTGCTGATATACTGTTGGTAGTTATACTAGCCTAATATTATATTTAGTTAACAATGCGGAAATAATCTCACTCTGTATCTGCTGCCATTGTCATTGTTTCAAATGTCACTTCTAACGGCGTATTTTGACGGGCACGTGATCAGTGATTATGAAAGGTGCTCATTACTACGGCTGTGGACTGACATATATATAATTATCTATTTTTACGTCTCAAAAAAGTAGAACGGCTAAGTCCATGATTCTAAGTATAACTCTTCGGGAGAGACTACATTGGTACTTACAGTAGATTATAATAAATACTGTTTGTATAAATATGAATATAAATACATTATCTCGTGAGACGGTACAATTTGCAAAAAACGAGTAAATTACACAAGAGGTATTCTTTCTGGAGCCAGTGGTTCAATGGCAACCCCTAACCGAAGAGAAAGGGTAGGATAATGTTTCGAACAATCGAATTAATAAAGCATCGTTCTTTTTCTTCCTAATACTGTTCATCTCATAAAGTTGTACCTAAATATGTATTTTGGTTTTAAAAAAACATACACATCTTTATTAAATAATCGTAAAAATGTTAATATCGATCGATTATTGATTCGAATAATCGTAATAGTAAACGTCCGAAGAAGATTCGATACATCACGATTAAATATAATGATAAATAATGATGTGTCAGTTTCACAGAGTGCAATGTAAATAATTGTTTGCTCAAATTGTCAGTGCGTCTTGTGGTTTTGACTTCGCGAGAAGTAAGATACATTTGGATACTTCGATGTCGAATTGTAAAATCAAATATTTATCTTTCCCAGTAAGCCTGTCGATTGCAGACGTCAATGATATTCGATACAGTTAGAAATTACTGCAAGTATCATCTCTTAGACCTTGCCATTTCTAAGGTAGGTTATAAGGTATTACGAACTATTATCTACCTATTAGAAGGTACGGGTTGGTTCGTTAGAAATTAACCTATTTCGGATGAAAATTATGTGTTTGTTAGTTAGGGAACTATATATATATGTGTGTATATATATAGTTCCCTAACTATGTATGTGTATATCGTAGGTTTGTCAAATTTCATGATTATTATTATGTCCTACACACTCCAACCGTTTCGAAGTGGTAAAGGGAAGGAGAAAGGGAAAGAGAAAGGTTGGGAAGTACCTGACTATTTGAATCTGTTCACCAAATTTCCAGCAACGTTTTGATTCTGAGTAGTGTCGTTTCACGACGACGATTTTGGGAGGACCTATCATTTTATTTATTTATTTATTTTGACAATTTATTTATTTATTTACGGACAATTAGTCCAATTAACAATACATCAATAACACGAATAGAAAAAAAAAGAGAAATCACAATGAAAGGAGATTACATATAGATGAAGAGAATTGACAAAATACATATAATATAAAAGTACATAGAGAAGATAACTACAAGTAGCTTGAAGATGGATTTAAAATGACTTTAAAAAACCACATTGCGTAACGACTGCCGAAAGTCATTTAGGCTTACACCAAAAAATTCAATGCTTTGATTTGTGTTGACTAGTCTCGACATTCTGGATAAAGGAGAATGATATCCATAATTAGTAGAATGTTGATTGAGGAACAGCAATTCATTATTTCGGAGTCTACGGGAAGGAATGTTGAACTGGATGAGTTGTAACAAAGCAGGTGTGTCAGTAATACTGTTGATAATTTTGAAAATGCATATTAGATCAGAGTCCTTTCTACGTTTTTCTAAAGAGGAAATGTTTAAAGTTTGTTCAATTTCATCATACGAGTATTCTCCTCTTTCAAGTCCTAACCTCCAAGCAATTCCTCGTAGGAAGCGATGTTGTACAGATTCGATGTAATAAATGTGGACAGCATAAAAAGGAGACCAAATGACACTAGCATATTCAAGGTGAGGGCGGACCAGCGAACAGTAAAGAGATTTAAGTGTATTTATATGTTTAAAGTCAGAGGTAATTCTATGAATGAAGCCGAGTAATAAAGTTAAATAATCATTGAAATAAAGATAATACTAATAAATCTGAATGAAAACAGGATCTATCGTCTCACCGCGACCGGCATAAACGCCTCAACCAACTCGGAATAAAATCGAGTGCCGTTGTTAAGACGCGGTAGAAACGAAACTTTACCAAAACAATCTCAACCAATGAAGAACCAAGGACCCTTGAAAAGTGATGTCATAATCAAAGCGACCAATGAGCAGACCTATTTATATCTCAATCAATAGGAGCCTTGATATGAGTTTAATGCTTCGCAGGTGCTGTAATGTTTCATTTCCGTTTCATGCGAATTCCAAATCACAACGAGGCTGTAGACGTTTTACTTAAAAAAAAACAACAGTAATTAAGTTAATATACTTTCGTGGTGTATGTCTCCCTACCACCCCTCGGAGCCTCACCCCTTTGTTTTTAAGTCATTTTTGTAAATTCCAGTTCGAGTCCCAGTTGGTACCGTTACCTTTTTATTTTTTTGTGTCATGTTCTTTTTCATATTTTCGTTTAGATTTATTAATATTGTCTTCTTCTTCCTTTGACTTTCTCATCTAATTTAAAAAACATTTGTTTACTTCTTTTTTACATTAGCTCTACACAGAAAACCCTGAGAAAAAGGCCTTTATCATCTTTGGGGATGCTGTGTAGAGGATCTTTTTAGGAAATGAAATTAAGTGATGGAAAAATCTATGAAGGGTTGGTAGGAATGTAGGGGTCAGTGTATCCAGGAGTGACGGACGTATGAATCCATCCCTTCTACAACGGTGCAAGGCGATGTGCCGAGAGAGTCCTTGGGTCCTTGCATGGTCGATCGATAAGGATTGATATGATAACTTCCGTTAACTTCTCATAGTTCCCTATGACAACTGCAGATCGCTAACGCACAAACAACAGTTGACGACGAATATATTGAGAACACTCAGGCATTGAAAACTGTTACTTATTCGTTGGCGATCTAGCATCATGCTAGGGAACGATGAGAAGTTATCGAAAGTTATCCTTTCAATACTTATCGATCGACTGTGCTAGGGGGCCTGATGGAGAGGTCAAAACATCTCCCTCAACCAGCCTCTCCCCATCGCAACTGCCGCCAAGACCCGGACAAACTTCACCCCATGAACCCTGGCACCTCTGCTAAGTCAAAAAACGTGGCGAATCGCTTGGGGTGACCTATGTCAGAGGTGTTTGCTATCCAATAAACGGTTTCCGGGCTGGCGATACCCATACTGCCTCCCAAATTGATATTTACATAAATGCGTTTGTTTACACAGAATACAGCTAAGTGAATGACCAACCAAGCAAGAGTTGTAATTATGAACGAATCAAAACATCACGTCAATCATAAGTCACATATCGGTGTGAGATAATATAAGGAATCCACTGTTCATAATCGCAGGTTATGCTTCCGGGTACAGAGCTTGTTGGTATAAGAAAGGACCCATCTTGCAATTTAGCACCGCTGGAAAAAGCCATGAAATAACCTTGACCGATCAGTTCGTGGATATCATGAAGCCTGTGCAATAAACTTCAAAGTTGCATTTGATTGCACTCATCTTCGTGTCTATGAATGGCTCCTGTCAAACTCCGTTATTCCAACTAACTATTGAACGACGATTGGGATAATATGCGTGCGTGCTATATGCTCTGTCGGGTGTTTTGTTTAGGCTGTCAGGTGTGTGGACTTATACCGGATTCCGCAGAAGAATGAAGATGGATCTTGTTTTATTATAGGGACATGCATCAGTCGACAGTTCGCAAGCTTCGATATTGTACTTCAATGGATACAACTAAATGATGAAAGTGTTAGTAGAAGAGTGAAAAAATGCGCGGTATTCTCAACCGTGCGTTGTTGATTCAATTATTCTGCTTACTAAGTCCTTCATGATTCCACAATCAATTTAAAATCATGCTACCTAGTTTATCACAAAGCCATGTATCTAGTTTATGATAAAATTTATCATAAATCCATGGCTCTCGGGTTAAACTTAAATGTCTGTAAAACTGAGTTGTTCAGAAAAAAAACTAATGTGAGTACTTCGAAAAAATTTGGAAAGTTAATCACCTTTCTTACGAAGCAAATTGCAAGTGTGTTGGATGTTATACCTACTCGTAGAAATTTATTTAAAAAAAAAACGTTCTTATTTATATCCTTTTTACCCAAATGTTAAATGTGAAGTAAATTTTTGATTGATTTCAGTTATTTAACAATATATTTTTTTTATTCTTTATTTAATTACAATATTTTTATTTCTCTGAGCAGGGCTGAGTTTTGAAAAAGTTTTTAGCTTCTTCTTCTTTTCGACTTTTGAGGTACAACTTCATTAAAATTCATTTTTAATTTTTTTTAATAGGTACTTCGTATATTGGCACGTTCCTAATTGGAAGATACTCTCAGTATCGCCCTGGTGTAAGACCACCATTCAGAATAGAAACATTATTTGAAATGACTTTAGCCGTGTTTGGTGCCCAGATCGAATAGTCAGGTACTTTCCTTTCTCCCTTTTCCCCATCTCCTTTCCCTCTCCAGCCTTTGGGATGTCGTAGACTCACTGGATCCTGATGGGAGCAGTTACGACTCTTGTGCGGTATTCAAATTAAAATAATAATAATACGGCTTATACTTTTCTTTTGATGTTAACTAGTGAATGTAAATAAAACTACATTAATAAATATGCTGCTGCCGTAAGTCAAACGTGAATGTGTCCAGAGATTCATCTAACATGCCATTTTCCATTTTGTTCTTTTTAGTAAATCATTTGAGTAAAAAGATACATCTTGAATTATATTCCTTTACTCGAACATAGCATAATATTTTTCTTCATTTTTCAAAGCAGTAAATTTGATGAATTAATAAAGATGAATAAATAAGTAAAAAAATTAATACCGATGTTCCTTTTTACTCAAATGAAGATAAAACAATCAGAGTGTGTAATTCACACGCGATAGAATTGAAACGAGAAAGTCGCTAGATGTCGCTTTCTTTTCTTTTGCCTGTTTATTTTAAAGTGATTTGAAGATTGGATATCGATTTCACAAAAATTTTATTTTTTTTGGATTTTGTAGGATCTGAACCTCCATTCGCTTGATGTCTGTCTCTCTGGCCGCTGAGCGCGAATTTACAGCATTGAGTTGTGACGCACTTCCGTTTCATCTGAATTTCAAATCACTAACGGCGCTAGAGAAGTTTCACTTCAAAAATCAAACCGTATATCTAAGGGAACGTACCCATACTACGTGACCCACGTTTTGCAATTTTTAACCCCCGCCCCTCCCCCCCGGTGACCACGTGTAGTATATTCCAAGACCCCCCCCCCTCCCCCCTACAGTTTTCACGTAGTAAATCATAAATATGATTTTGAATCATTTCTTGCTAACAAAACAGTTTAAAAATAAATTATTTAGCTTATATTTGTCTTTATTAATACGGCGCGCCGCGGCGCTTGCTGAGTGACGGCGAGATTGCATGCACCAATAATTACATTACAAGTGGAAAAAATATTAAAAGTTAGTAGAAAAATGAAAAAGATTTCTAGATAAAAACCTAGCCCCCCTCCCCCCATTGTGACCAAGCGTGGTATTTTAACCTAAACGGGTCACGTAGTATGGGTACGTTCCCTAACTCCATATGAGCAAAAATTTGAGATTTACCCTTTTGCCTGAGAGCCACGGAAATACAGTCAGACTGTTTGAAATCTGAAATTGTTTGTCTTTAACAAAAAAAAAATTAAATACGAATTTAGTATAGGTAAGTCATATATTATAACATGTTTGTTGGTTCGCAGAGAACAAACTGGTTTTTGAACTCTTGAACTGGATGTAGGTATGTTGTATTTTGTACGTAGATATACTTATCGCCCAGCGAAAGATCATCATTGATAATCGAAACGTTGCTTGAAATGGCTTTAGCCGTATTTGATGACCAGATCTGAATAGCCTGATACTTCCCATCCTTCCTCTCCCCCATTTCCTTCGTATCTGGTATTGGAGCAAGGAGGAACTATTATGTGGAATTCACATGAAAAAATATTTTTATAGCAGAGAATAAGAGTATAATTGGAGGTAGATATCTTATTTTTCAGATCCTGTTGCAAAATTCAACCGCACACATCAAATCAAATCGATAATTAATCATTTTATTTTTAATAAATTTAATAATGCTATTATCATGTTTTCGAAGTATTTTGTGGCTAGTAAGAAGTGGCCTAATGCAGTTTGAAAATGGCCTAGTAAGCCGAAACAGCTGTCACAATAAAAAACTCAAATCCTTGCAAAACTTAATAAAACATTATTAAATTTGACTTACATTCAATTTTAAGAAAAGTAATAAATGGAGTTGCACGAAATAAACACATACGCAATTAAGTGGTACTTAAAGTACCTATATATGCTGATGTATTTTCGTGTACAAATAGTTAATGGAGCCTTCAAATAACTTAATTCCTTTTTAACAAAACTGGAAAATTGAAACCGTAATTTTTTAATAATAATAAAATTGTGTGTATACGTGTGTACGCATGTGTACATATTTATTATTTTTCCACTTTACACTTATACACACTTCTGGTGTTTTTCAGTTTTTTTTTGTTATGCAATATATTTAAATAAAAAATGACTCTTTTTTTGTATGTTCTAGCCATAAAACTGGCACACTTTATTTTACAATTTTTCTTTTATTTTACTTTCATTATACTTTTATTTTACTTTTACTTGCTTATCCAGTTCCTAACTATATAACTTAATAATCGTCGACTTTTTAAAATTATTATTTGTGCATAATATATATCCTAATGTTTGTATAATTTGTTATAACCAAACTATTGTAATTTGTGGTTGCCTTTAATACATGTATGTTACTAGCCGGTAAATGTTCCTAATAAAATAAAATTAAAAAATATTGAATTATTTCGTTGGTTGCACTAAATTTATCAAAAACCTACTTATTATCACAAATTCATTTTATTAATTAATTATGTAAGATAATTCGGATATATTCCATGCTCGACTCTTAATTCCAATCGAAGTCTATAAACTAATAACTTCATTGAACTTTTAATTTCTGTAGAAACTTGTACTATTTCCAGTCATAAACGCAACACATCCAATGGTTTTATACCGTTGATTTAGGGTCATTAAGACTCTCACCTGCGAATTGCAGTGTCAGTAAAACGATCCATTATGAGTAACGAATGCATTGAACGATAGTGCTAGAATCAGGAATGCATCTGAAACGGATCAAACCTCAGAAATTATATTAATTTGTAAATTGTAATTATTACTGTAAGTATAAACAGATTCATCATAATGTATGGTCGTCTACCGAAAACGATAATGTAACTAGTGTTTTTCTACTAATCTAACTTTTTTTTACATTAGCTCCACGCAGGAGGCCCTGAGGAAAATAATTCCCCCCAGGGCCTATGTCATCTTTGGGCTGCTGTGTGGAGGGTCTTCTTTAGGAAAGGAAGGAGAGTATATTCTTTGTTTCACATTATTTAATCAATTTTTCTAAGGACTCGTAAGGAACACTGTAGGATTACTTTTATGTTTATTATAATTCAGTGTCCCTGAAGGGAAATAACACAAAACTGCGCTATATAAATAATATGTTATTACTATTAGGTGATATGAAATGATAAAAAATAGCTGGCCCCTGCTGGCCGCAAATAGCTAAAGAGAGAGATAAATGGAGTGCTTTAGAGGAGGCCTTCACCTTCACCTAAGGGAGGGGTTCTTGCTTAAGAATAATTTAAGATACCTATATTATATTCTTCACCAAGATTTTAAATAACTTTTTATAACTCGGTAATATACCTATTTGCAAGAAATGAAAATTAATTTATTATTTTTATTAGGAAGTTCTGGGAAGGAAAGGCGTATGAGGTGTGGGTAGGATCTGGGGGTCAGTGTGTCCAGAAGTAATGGACGTATGAATCCATCCCTACCTCTGCGGTGCAAGGCGATGTTCCGAGGAGTACGGCCGGAGAAGTCAAAGGGACTCCCTCATCCACTCTCTCACGATCCGGCCTGCATACCGCTGGTGGGTAGACGCATCTGCCGTCAGGATCTGGACAAACATCACCATGAACCCAGGCACCCCTGCTAAGTTACCAAACGTAGCGAACCACCTGGGGTGAACTATGGCAGAGGTGTTGGTTATCCAATAAATGTTCACGTGGGTCACGGGGCGGCGATAACCATACCCGCCTCCCAATTATAAAATTTACTAACTATTTAACTCCTAGTAGCATTACGCATGTTACGCTCGCTTTTTTATTGTTATTTACTTCAATTTGTAGAACTCCTTTGTTTATCTTTTATGAATATATTTAATAATATTATTATTTTATTGATTTAATAAAATGTTTTATTCAAAATCAAGTTCTGTTACGTAATTATTATCATGCGTGACAGCTGTTTGGCCTCCTAAAGGCATTAAGACATTTAACTCGTTTTGGACATATTGTTAAATTTCCATGATCGGTACAGAATGGAAAACATAAAATAATACATTCTCCTTACAATCAATTATTCTGTCATTCGCTTCACAGCTTCATTTCAGCATGCGTTGTATAAATAAACTCTTACAAAAAATTTAATCTAAAATAATGAGTCTAGTTTTTGCACTGATAATAGGCCACTTGCATCAAATTTTTTAAAAAAAAATTCCGGTTTAGGCAAATATTCTAAGACATTCTGTATTTTTTTTTTTTAATCGTATTTTTGAAACCCTGGGGATTTTTTGAAAATTTCAATCCGATAAATCAGACCATTTTTTATAAACCGGAAAGACGGGACATAATTTTATAGGTGTGAAAAAATGATAATTACATAGCCGAAAATCATTTTTAAAAAAAAGAACGTTTTCCACACGAATGGCACAGCAGAATAACGAGGCATACCAAAAATATTACATCTCATAAATATTTTTTTCCTTGATCCATCTTATTGATCATAAATCATTATAATGAACAGCGTCTATATTACTACATTCAATGTAATATACTTGTACCTACTTGTAAATTATAACAATAATAAGAATATTATAAAATTTAATTTTGTTAAAATCAGCACCATAATCATTATACCTCTAAAACACGTACCGACATCATCTGCACGTTCTGAAGAGAACCCCGTAGATCATTAAAAGTACGGGGTTCTCTTCAGAGCATCTGTCAAAAAGTGAAACCAAATGATAAGTTTGCAGAGAACAAACAATAAATCTAGTGAACGAATTCAAAAATTCGCCTGAAATCAAAGTGATGCCATATAAAAAAATAAATCAGTTTGGAATTTTAAAAAAATAATAGGAACATTTTCGGAGACGGGACATTTTCATGTAGTGACGTCACAAGCCTAAATAATGGATTTATTTATTTAAAAATAACAAAAACTGTACATTTCTATACAATTTTACTAACATTTTCTTAATCTTAGTAAAAAGATCTATCCACATGATTTTTTCCAAGTCGTTATGAAATCCATGCAAGTGGCCTATTCGTGGTGGAATTCCATTGTATTAGAATTTGAAATTAAAACACTTTTGTACTTTCTTCCACTAATTTAAAGTTAGTTGAAGAATTTTAAAATTAGTGGAAGAAAGTACAAAAGTGTTTTAATTTCAAATTCTAATAAAATAATGTATAAACAAAGTACGACGATTTTTTTTTATATAGATAGACATCAATTTTCTACTAAAAGAACTGCATATTTCAATGAATATATTGGAATCCTTCAGGTTTTTATTTTGTTCAAACAACTCGAGCTTGATTAAATAAAAGCTTTTCCAATAACATGTGTTCACAATTATCATCTGGGTGCAAACTGTATCTAAATTTCTCTAACATTAAATAAACAGTGTTAACCCCAAGTAACCTCCCAGGTATTTATGGACCTGTATATTTTCTGCCAAAACAGAATATTAAAAAAAAAAAACGAGTGTGGTTTAGACCACACGACTGAAATAAAACTTCACTAACTTATATCTCCCTCTCAACTTCCGTTCGCCGTTCGCCTCGCTCGACCGTTCGCCTCGCCCGATCACGATTTCATAACGCTCTCGTCACGCATTCACCAGCTTACTCCCCAAGTCAATGCGTAAAGGCCCGACCGTTCGCCTCGCCCGATCACACTTTTCGTAACTCTCTCGTCACGCATTCACCAGCTTACTCCCAAGTCAAGCACGCGTAAAGGCCCGACCGTTCCTCTCGCAAGGTCAGACTTTTCATAACGCTCTCGTCACGCATTCACCAGCTTACTCCCCAAGTCAAGCGTGCGTAAAGAAGTACTTACTTCTAAAGTGCGTACTTCAAAAACTCTATAATATGTACATTTTAACGCAGCATTGGTAAAATGCATTGAACGTATATTGTATTTGTGATCGACAAACCTTTAACCGTAAGTTGTGATAATATTAGGTCCTTACATATGAAATTGGCGTTTTGCCGTACTGGCAACTTTGATCTCAAATATCTTCTCTTTGGTTAGGAATTCCAAATTCAAATTTATACAGCTATTTACTCATGTAGGTATTTGTGTTTCGAAAATTATAATTAATTTGTTTTTTCCTTAATTGTTTTTTTTCTTTGCGTCACTTAGTTTACAAAATGGAAAACTTGGAATATCGCGTTATTTACGAGTGCGAGTTCCACCGTGGCACCAGTGCTGCAGAAACGGCTCGAAGGATTAATGATGTGTATGGCGATGGTGCCGCAAAAGAAAACACAGTGCGTTTTTGGTTCCAACGTTTTCGTTCTGGAAATTTCGACCTGCAGAACAAGCCCCGTGGACGGCCGGAGACCAAAGTTGATTATGAAGAATTGAAGGCTAATGTGGAAGCGGATCCATCGCAAACCACGTCCGAGTTAGCTGCAGGCTGCGGTGTTAGTGATAAAACTGTTTTAATCCACTTGAAGCAAATTGGGAAGGTGAAAAAGCTAGAAAGGTGGGTACATCGCGAATTGAGTGAAGCAAATCAACAAACGCACGTTAGAACAGACGGCTACCAAATTAGAGGAGCTTCAATTGGAATGTCTAGACATCCACCGTACTCACCGGGCCTTGCCCCAACAGATTACCATTTTTTTCGAAATTTGGATAACTTCTTGCAAGGGAAAAAATTCAACTCCGATGGGGCAGTCCAAAGCGCCTTCAAAGATTTTATTGATTCCCGTCCGAATGGTTTTTTTAGTAAAGGGATCGATGAACTACCTATGAGATGGCCAAAGTGCATAGATAGCAATGGTACATACTTTGATTAAGTAAAAATATTATATTAAAAAAAAATCGACTTTATGTTCCTCCCATACAAAACGCCAATTTCATATGTAAGGACCTAATAGTTGATCTACTCTGTAGTTTAGAAGTAAGATTGTATACATATTTTATAAATTTGTACAGCGCGCTTGAGGTGACTCTTCACAAAAACTGCTGTATGCAAATCATTTAAATTTTATTTTTATTCTAGTGGGATCCCTGACACCAGCATTTATGCGCGTCCGGCTAACATGGTGTAAGTCGCTAAACCTGGTTGTTCTGGGTGGTAGTTTAAAGTTTATTAGTTTGTCGATAAATACGTAATATCGACGTAGATGTACCTAATACTATTATAACACTATTTCGATAGGCATACCCGCCTTGGGTTAGGTTGTATGGCTAATAGATTGCATCCACCAGTTCGTCTATCACTAATTCAAAACTATATGTTCAACGCATTTTCCCAATGAACGTGATGCTGAGTTAAAATTTAGAAAAGGGGACCATACTTACCTGGGAGATCACATAAGATTAAACATGAGATCCCTTAAGTTTAACGCTGTTTATTGTTTGTTAGATAATTTTAGATACAGTTTGCATGCAGAGGACATAATTGGCAACACATATTGTTGGAAATGCTATTATTTTATAGTTGTGTACATTTCAATATTAATAATAATTAATATATTCTCTAATGACCGTATTTGGGAAAGCATAAGCAAAATTCTGTGATATACGGATATACCTTATCAGAATTTTAATTAATTTATCCATACAATGCGTTCCTCCATGAAAGACCTTGAATTCGAAAGAATCGTGTACAGTTTATTTATTCGGTAAGCCAGTAAAACTTGTGCGTCTTGTTGTATTTGTGTTGGGGAGATGGTCTATTTTAGTACCGAACCCCGACTGCCCTCCACTGCACAGACTTGTCCTAGTCTATTTCCCAAACCATCCACCCGGGACTTCTTGAAATACTAACCTTGAAAATATCCCAAAATAATAAACCACCTGTGATGGCTATGTTGATAATTACATTAAACGTGAAAAAATGTCGGATAGTTTAAGAAGATGGAAAAATGTTCAACCCCTCTGATCACGTACTGCAATATCTGTCACCAAAATATCGCGTTATCATAAAATTCGTTCTAGTCCTATATAAAAAAGTGAAAAATCAATTTGTAATGCATCTGTCTAATTAAATTTTTTTTTATTTTCATGTTGGTTGTCAGATTTTCCACTAAAAACCATCGGTAAGCGATTTTTTTAAACTTTAGCTATGTTTTCTAGACTCATAAATTTTGGAAATCAACAAAAATCAATTTGAGGCAATCATGGTGTAACCCCAAAAAATACCTACAGTCCGCATTGGAACTCTAATGAGGAGGACTGTGAATAACTTAACTTTATCATATACTGTATTACCTAAAAAATATTCTACATACATTTATACTGAATTATTTTTATTTTTTATAACGCCATTATACACTAAAATGGTTCTATAAAAATAATTATCCAATTATGATTATTATTTTTAAGGTCTCCATTAAAAGCTGCAATTTGGGAGGCAGATATGGGTACTAACTCCTCTAACTAACTCCTCTTTTGTAGGTAGCCCTAAGTGGTTACACTCAGTGACTTAGCAGGGGCACCCGGGTTCATGGGCTGACGTTTTGCCTAAAACTTGGCTACGGATGTGTTTGCCCTCCCACGTGGTGGAGGGCCGGACCGGGAGAGACTAGTTGAGTTTTTGGGGCTTTGATCTCTCTAGTCCGACTCTCTTTCTCCTTGCACCGTAGTGGGAGGAATAGGTTCACAGGTCCGTCACTCCTGGACACATTGATCCTCAGATATACCTATTTCCTTCCCAGAACTTCTTCCCTTTCATTTCCATAAAAAGACCCTCCACACGGCATCCCCAAATATGAGTGTATGAAATACTCACGTGTGGAGTTAATGTAAAAAAAGTGCTCAATTTACCCTGCAGAACATATTCAAGCAAGGAGTGTATGCCAAAACAGAACTATGAGACGTTCCGAATTCTACAAATTTTTGGATATTTTTCAAATATTTCCGAAGTCTCTCTACAATCTCCTGAAGCAGGCTGCAGTTTCGGCCACAATTCGGATGCAGCGTTACACATATGCACATCGGGAGATGACTATTTATGGACCCCCTCCTCCGCTGCACTCCTAGCCGCTCCAGTCCGACTTTTTTCGTCACCACGTCCCCAACACACAACATATTATCGGCCCTCCATTCCAACAGACAGAAATTAACAGATTTACAGTCTCAAGTCCCAAAATGCAAAGAAACTGAAGTGGTCTCTTTCTGACATTTTATTGCGTCATATTTTGCTGTTCTTTTTTTTACATTACCTTTACAAATCCCTTCAGGGCCTATATCATCTTTTATGAAGAAGAAGTAGAGGAAGTTCTGGGATGGAAGGGGTATGAAGGGTGGGTAGGAATAATAATAATAATAATGATTTATTGTCTTCATTTCTTAGTAACAAGTAGAGATAATGATATCCTCACTCGGATCTCCCGTGAGGATTTCATTTACATATTATAATTTAATTATAAGAAATTCATATGAATTAGACATAACATATATCATGTAGTATTTTTTTTAAATAATTATAAAGTTAATAAGATAGTGTTTTTTTTATAATTCAGTTTACTAGATTCGGTTTTAGTCTGCATTTGATATCAGTATATTTTCTATTTCTGATCTCCCTATATTTAGTATCCAGCTTTTTATTTGAAATTTAAATGTTATGATGTTGAGTGAGAGTGGTATTTTATTGTAGAGTTTAATGCCATAATATAAGAAGCTTTTTTGACCAAATGTTGTGTTAGTAGTTACTTGTTGGATTTGTTTTTGACCATGAGATCTAGTGTTTCTAATGTATGTGTAAGTTGTTATTTCTTGGGTTTTGTACTTACGAATGTAAATGAGTAAATTTTTAGAATATAGTTGTTTAATTGACATGATGTTAAGATTATTGAAGATTTCGTCAGGATTTCTTACTGGAACTTTCAGAATAATTTTCATTATGGCTTTTTGAGTTTTAATTAGTCGATTTAGTATGTTTTTATTTGCACTGCCCCATCCGATAATACCGTATTCTAACAGTGATTGGCAGAGAGCCATGTAAATCTTGATTAAGTCGTTTTTAATGAGGACATTCCTGATAGTTTTGAAAAAATAACTTAGTTTTTTAATTTTGTTATTTAAATTCGGTCCATTTTAAGTTTCGGTCAATTTTTAGACCCAGATACGTTATATGGTCAACGTTCTAATAAGGGATAATTACAATTCTCATTTAAGTGAGGCGGGCTATGAATTTTCAAGTTCAGGTTTTCTTCAGAGTTTTTCTTCAGAAAGTGATGAATTTGGTTTTATTAGCATTAAGTGTAAGTGAATGGTAGTCTAGACATTTTTTAATCCTATTATTTAGTGTCTCCTGCTTTCTTAAATGTTTCTGCCCAATTATTCCTAATTATTAGGAGAACAGTATCATCCGCAAAACTAATGATTTCTTCTTCACATTCTATGTGGCATCTGGGGATTTAGTGTCTCCATTTATGAATCCATCCCTTCCACTGCGGTGCAAGGCAATATTCCGAGAGAGTTCTCCTAGAGAGATCAACGGTCTCGCTCTACCAGTCTCTCCTGATCCGGCCTGCCACCCAGCTGGATTCACCGCCAAGATCCGGATAAACCTCACCCCAAGAATCAGGGCACCCCTGCTAAGTCGCCAAACGTAGCGAATCACTGGTCTTATGGCCCAAACCCATATGTAATGCAAATTTTTTCATAATTTTTAGAGCCCCATTTTTTCATAATTTTTTTGTGAAAAATCACCTCAAAGGCGCTGTGCAAATGTTATATTTTGATGTGAATACTGCTTCCAACTGTTTAAAGCACATATCATCAATTAGGAAACGTTGTGAGGCTGAAGGGGGGCAAGAAGATAGGTAAGAGTAAGGTTAGGCAGTACCTGGCTGTTTGTAACTTATGTCTAAAATTGCATCCACAGGTTCATCGATCACTGATACTAAACTATACGTTCAATGAACGCAATGCTTTTTAAAAGAAAGTCAAACATTCCCGGATTACGAATAATCTAACAATGTTAGAAAATCTCCTACTACCACCACCACAGCAAGTGGGAAATGTTTCTTGTGTCGTGATGGAGGACTAAGCCAGCCGAAGAATTGAATACGCGACGTCTGGGTTGGACCCAAATATATACAGTATATACATATACACCTATGTATTTGCTCCACTTATTGCTCAATTTTCCCTAGAAAACGAACACTTTATTTGTAAGTACTTAATATTTTTTGTTTAATCATAAAATCTTATCAAAGAAATATGTAAAAAAATATTATAATTCCCACAGGAAGGGTTCGCATTTTCGTAATTTTTTGTTTGTTTTTTTTTTTATATTTCCTTGTATTTTTGTACTTTCATTTTATATTACCCACTACTTTATAACGGTTCCGACAATTTTTTTTTAAATACTAAAAAAGTCACCCCCTGAAAAGGAAAATCATCCAACGACCCCCTAAATTTAGTCGTAGCGAGAAATCCGAAATTTAACCCCTAAAATATTTAATTATTTAAGCAAACTTCATGACGTACCTTCCTTCCCATAAATAAATGTCCCTGAGCAGGACCTTCAGCGCTAGAGATAAATAAACATCGTCCCATCGTCTGCCTCTCCCAGGAAGAAATTTACTCAAGCTAAAAATAAACCTCCCTCAAATTCAATCTGTTGTCCGGACACGATTTACCAAGTTGTGGCTATGGATTGCCTAAGGTCTAAGCCACAGAATTTAATATTATATTTGTAATTGACCGAATTAGAGATGTTTCTTTTGACAAGATCCCACAAAGCTGCACAAAAACCTTAAATATATATTTTTAATTTTATGCACGCATTAAAACCACTAGCTTTTGCCTCCGGCTTCGCCCGCATAGTATTAGGATATCATAATAGTATTAGGATATATTAGGTATCCCTCTCCGCCTCCTCCAACTTCCCTATCACCCCTCCACCCCCCTTCTCGCACCACCGTCACCCCTCCCTCCCTCCTCCCTTACTCCTTCACTTCTTACTAATCGTGCTACCTATTGAAATTTTTTTATACAAATTTCATAATGCCAGAGTTAAGAGCTATAGCCTCTATGTTATTCTGATGTATGAGCTATATTATTGGAAGGTTTCATTAAAATCCATTCAGTTATTTTTGCGTGAAGGAGTAACAAACATACATACATCCATAAATCCACACATCTATACAAACTTTCGCCTTTATAATATTAGTAGGATAGGATGTCCTTAGTTCAATAAGTATTCATTTCATCTTCAATTCGATTTTTTTTAACTACTCGGACCCGTAAGCTTGTTTACACGACAATATAACATTATTAGACATACGTATGACATATGAGGCGTACCTTAGTTATTTAACGAAAGTACATCCGGAAAATAATTTTACTCTTATTTTGATCATCAAAGGTGCAAAATTTCATTAAGAAATATCTATCAAAATTCTACTTTAAGGGATGGGAAAGAGGTAGGGGTGGATTTTAGAAATCTCGTGCAGCCAGTGTCCTTCCTCTTGTTTTGAGGGTCAAGTGTACAAAATCTCATCAATCGCGGAGTAAAAGCCTCGCCATGACTTTCCTATTTTTATTTATATATATATATAGATTATTTCAACACGTCTAATTTATGCGTTTTAGTAATGGGAGTAGAATATTATTTACTTAATTCTAAATTAGATTTTTCCACTCATCCCCTCCTTTCTATAATAATAATAATAATAAATTTGGACAACTTATATAGCGCTGTTTTTGCGAAAAATCGCCTCAAGAGCGCTGTACAAATTAGCATGGATTTTACATTAGAATTTACTTAACTTAGGAGGCTCGATAACAACTCGTCTTGCAGCTATCAAGCGCATGGATTATTGGAATTCTAGCCCCCCGATAAATTAAATACTATATTTTATTTGATTAATTTGTGGTATTTCACAAGTAATTAATTGAAAATAATATTTTGTATATTTGTGTCAAGTTCTAGAGTGAAAGATACTCTCAGTATCGCCCTGGTGTAGGACCACCATTCAGAATTGAAACGTTACTTGAAATGGCTTTAGCCGTGTTTGGTGACCATATCTGAATAGCCAGGTACTTACCCACCTTCCCCTTCCCCTTCCCCTCTCCTTCCCCTCCCCACAACCTTCAGCCTCACAACATACCTTAAATGGGAATGCCATAGTCTCACTGGCTCCAGACGGGAGCAGTTGAGACCCTTGTGCGGTATTCAAATAAAAAAATAAAAATTCTTTTACAAACAGCTCTTCTTCTGTATATCGTTTTTCTATTAGGTAAGCATTTCTACCGTTGTAATAACAAAATCGAAGCCTCAAATGAAATCACATATGCGTTTCAAATATCCCGTTCGTGTCATCGAAGTGATTTGTCTCATCCTGCAATTTGCTTCAAACCAAGAAACCGCTAGTCTCAAAACATCGCAGCAAATCTCAAACAAATGTGGTCCAGTCACGCCATCCCTTCTCCGTCGACACAACATCCCTCGGGTCTGGGCTGGGGTTCTGGGGTTCATTGCCCCGCAGCCCCCTGAGATATAACTGTAAAGCAGGATGCTGCGAAGGAGCAAAAAACGTCGGTCCAGATTTTGAGATGACGGCGTCACGTGACGCAAACGTCTCTCACACGACAGGATGCGATTACCATTCCCCTGCTGGATCTAGTTTGTCCTGTTAGAAAAATAAGAAAAAAATGGGTCCTTACCCACTAAAATAAATGGAATATTATGAAAAAAAAAATATGCATGAGGCTTGTTTGTTGGGACTGAGTTGCTGAAACGGTAAAAATAGTGCAATTTTGGAAAATAGTTTCTTTGGGTTGGAGCGCTGTTAACCGTACGAGATATGGTCCAACTTTGGGTAGGTTCTTATATAACTTTATTTTTACCAATCGTCAACCGTTTTCAGTAAAATGGTGCCTTTATCAAGTTTGCATTTAATGTCAGCGCAGATGGTTGTTTCGAAATTGGGTGGTGCGCTTCCATAAACAATTTTTAATGGTACTACAACATGTTTAAACATTTTTTCTGTGTTGGCATTCTGAAGGCGACGTAGATGCAAAGACCTTTTTACTCATAAAATATGTATTTTATACTTACTTATTTACAGCTAAAGTCTTCATAAAACTAATGAATCTAGCGCCATGTCTTTCTGTGAAAAATTACTTCAACAAGTGAAATAATCTAAATTACAATTAAAATTTACGACTAAGACATTTAAACCATACTTAGAACATACCACATAAGAATTTCGAGGATCAAGAACTTATTACAATACAATAATTAAAAACGATAACTTGTAACGATCTTTATATCGAACATTATTATGAAAAACATGGGACAAAAATATGGAGTCTGTAAATTTGGGAAACGGGTATGGTTACCACCACCCCGAGAACCATTTATTGGATAACCAACACCATCACTCCTGGAGATACTGCCCCCAGATTCTCATCCACCCATCATAACCTTTTCCTTCCCAGAACTTCCTCTCCTTTATTTTCTCAAAAGATCCTTCACAAAGCATCCCCAAAGATGGTACAGGCTTCAAGGGAAATTATTTTTGTAGGGCTTCCTATGTGGAGCTAAGGGAAAAAAATCTTATTACAGAAATTAATGATCTTATGTAAATGATAAGAAAAACAAAAACTACCAACATTAAAAAAAAGGTTACACTAACCTCGCAACTGCGTTTTCTTTGATATAAGTTTTAAAACCTGCATTTTATATAACCTTGACTTCATTCTATGAATTTTTATATTATTCCGCCTAGCTATCCGCTACCAGTCTTACTCCTGGTTTGCGTCTTCGCTAAAGAGGCGTCGCGACGCCCAACCCTTTAAAGGACGCCAAAAATCAACCACCAGCGCATTCTAGCGTCTGGTAGGTTAAACACTGAACATAGCCTTATTCTTTGTGCCTTGAACTAATTTTAGTGAAACTTTTTCAACTTTATCACGCGGCTCGAGATTGTTAAGAGAAAGTTATCTGTTCTGTGCTATTTATATTTAGTCAGCAGTGTTTCTTTATTCGAAGGTGTATTGAAGGTACCAAAATTAACCCATACTATGTATGGACTATTATTTACCACAGATTCAGAATGCTTCAATAAATTGAAAACAAATTGTGGGATATTAGAGACGTTTTTAGATTTTCACCCCAAAAGTATTTTGGTTTGGGGTGTTATGCCGTATTGCTCTACCTCCTTCTTTAGCCAACGTTTCGGACAGCGTTGCAGTGTCCATCATCAGGGCAGATCCGGCAGATCCGATAGGTGTGTGATGATGGACACTACAACGCTGTCCGAAACGTTGGCTAAAGAAGGAGGTAAATGTGGGATATTATATTATGTCACATGAGTAGAAGGAAGAGGAAGGTGAAGATGTGATTGGAAAATAGTGCACAATCTAGCGCTTTAGGCTTAGTAGAAAACTAAGAGTATGGATATAACCATAGTTCTTTTTTTTCATTAACTTTCCCTAAGGGCCTATGTCATCTGAGATGCGGTATGGGGGGTCCTTTTGAGGAGTGGAAGTTCCTCTCATTGGTCTTGAAGAGACCCATGTTGTAGGTAGGAGGAAACACAAAGGCCGGCTAATCGTTCCACAGCCGAGTTGTTGAACACAAGAACGAGTCGAAGAACCCGTTCTCGTGTAACAAATGTAAACCGTGTATGTTGTGCACGTATGACGTGTTTCCCGACTATGCACCGGTGTCGAAGGTATCAGTGACGCTAGTTCCTCGGAGCATCTTCCATTGAAATACCGGTAGAATGAGAATAGCATTCCCACCCGACGCCTGTGTCTCTAAAGATTGCAATCCATCTGTTAAATTAGGAGAATCTGGAGAAGTAGGAGAAGTGGCAGGTCTGAAGTATTATGATTATTAAATATTATTATATTAAGTGATTCCAAAAAATTAAACGATTTTTTGATATATGGAATTATTATAATGCCTCCTGTACGTTAACGGTACGGGCAATTATTCAAACTCATACGCTGAAGCAATTATTGCTGATAGTCGGAAGACAGATAAAAAGTTGAATCCATATACACATCGTCAAAATAAATGATATAAGATTATTTAAATGATGACCACAAGGACTAATAAATGATATGCCACGTTTTGTTGCGGACTACAATATTAATTCATTTGTAAGTCTTGAAGCTTAAAATGAGCTTTGGAAGATTTACTGAATATTTATTAATGTTTACATCCAAAACAAACACAAAAATAAGCACAGAAAGCTGAGAGAGAAACCTCTCAAAACACCAGATAAAGAAAGTGTAGTAAAGCATCAGCGGGGAGTTAAAATCAGTTTCATTGATGCCAAGCTCGTAGTAAAAGCTCTCGGCTCTTATTCCTTATAACTTAGTATTTCATGGCGTTTACTTTTTCCGTATTTAACAAACGGGGGGTGGGTGCTTCCTCTCCCTGGAGTGGGGTGGGAGAGGGGGCTGTAACGACGACGTTACCAGTAGCTCTGAAAGAAGAAGTGTTTTCCCTTTTAATTAACCTCACTTAGTCGACGAGATGGCGCGGTGAACTTAATAGATTTTTATTCTTTAACGGTCTCTCGGCTTGAATTTTTATAAGATTTGAGCTTTTAATTTTATCGGCGGCGCGATATTTTGGCTGGAAAGTTTTACAGCGAGATGTTTTGACGGCGGGATTTCTCGCTTTTTGTAAACGGAACAATTTGGGCTTTGAAAAGTTGGCCCGTAATAAATAATTTACAAACTGACATTTAGCGCGATTTGCTGATGTTATTAGGGATTTATTTTTAGCATCGAAACGGGTGATTTATTTATCGAAACAGAAGGTAATTTTAAAGTTATGAACGTGTTGATTTAGCTGCAAGACTTATTTGGTTACTTTTCCAGCTATTCTGATCTCAAATACCGCACAAGGCTAAAATAAAAACGTTAACACGATTACCGCCAACGTAATAATAATAACCTAATATTTATATAGCGCAGTTTAGTGTAATTTCACTTCAAATGCGCTAAACTATAATAAACTTAAAAGTAATCCTATAGTGTTCATTACGAGTCCTTACAAAATATTGATAAAATAATATGAAACAAAGAATATCATACACTATATACAAAGCAATGCCGAGAGAACAAAATTAATAATAACAGTGATGTTTTAGCACAGGACCGTAGATAATGATAAACAATAACGGTGCCATTAATCAAGAATCATTAAGCCTAACATATAATATAGAACAGGAGGCAGTTTACGTTTAGAAATAAGAAACATTTTGAGTGCACATTAAAAATAAAAGTAAGAAGGAAACTTCTTCCTTGCGCGGTCCCAACTCATTGCCTAGGTAGGCTATTGGGGTCGGCTCTTCTCGTTCTCAGGTTATAGCTTCTTCGGTTCTGAGTACCTATTGCCTTCATCCAGGCCGTTTTTCTGAAATATTTTGGAGCATTGAGTCATCCGGGAGTTATTTGAAAAATGAGGAGGAAACTGAAACCAAACAATTGCCGGAAACTTGAGAAAAGCATATTGGTTTCTTTATCAAAACAGATCTTATCAAAACAACTATTCTAGTTATCATTTACAGAATTTTGCCTGCGGAACACCCTTTGCACTATTTTTTTATGTACTTACCAAGAGTCTGGGTTGGTTGGAAGGTTAAAAGATCTTTTTATCTACCCTTAATAGGCCGTTCTTCATTCTCGTATATGAAACATGGTGTTAAGAGGGTATTACCAGAGAAAACCAGAAATATGTCATTTTTAAATCAGATTTTAGACGTACTGACTCTTTTCCACAAAAAATTATAAATGGATTTAGAAATATTGTTCTTTTATCTATAATTATAATTCTTTTATTATAATTTTAAAAAGCTGGTACGGAGAATAATTAATCATTCTCACTGTAACCACCCTGCACGGTCCTAAGAACAACTTTCGACGAAATGTGGATTTTCGGCCGCTGACTGGTTAAATGCTCTTAATTAAAACTATTGTCAAATGTAAGATATAAGACAGCCGATAATTTTAACATATCAAATAATACAAAAACTCTGCTACATAGAACATTCATCCATTTGCTTTGATATTTCAACTAACTTTAAACAGCAACAGATTTAATAATAATAAAAAACCATGTGTGCATTTTTGTTATTTGTTTTTGGGGTGTTATGCCGTGTTGCGCTACCTCCTCTTTTAGCCAACGTTTCGGACAGCGTTACAGTGTCCATCATCAGGGCAAATGTGTAAATATTAGTGGTGAAATGTGTGCTTAAGTACTTCGAAGCAATACCATCAGCAAATGCAGAAAACCATCTTCAAGTATACTGTAATGCCAGCTCGCAGTGGAATGGAGCTGGCAACACGGTATTGCTTCGAAGTACTTAAGCACACATTTCACCACTATCATTTACACATCTGCCCTGATGATGGACACTGTAACGCTGTCCGAAACGTTGGCTAAAGGAAGAGGTAGCGCAACACGGCATAACACCCCAAAAACAAATTACCAAAATACTTTTGGCCTTGAAAATCTAAAATCATGACGTTATTGAAACTAAACTTCGAGAGAATGAGACGAATGCAGAGTATCAGGAGTAAGATAATTGTAAGATTTATTTATAATAATATTGTTACCAAGTTTAAACATTATTTTACATTTTCTTCTATGAAACACCGCACAAAGAAAATGCCGATAGGCTAAATCCTATAGATATATGAGTTTGTCTCTTTTTATTTTCGCTCGTTTCCGTTTCATCGAGTTTAAAGTCACAACGGTGCTAAAGAAGCTTTCACTTTAATAAACTTTACTCTGAATAATCTCATTATCATAACAAATTTAAAAACTCAACTAATTATGTTTTCTTGGATCAAACTTTTCTACTTCAAAATAGAAGAGATAATTTGAACTTATCAGAAGTTGAACTTTCCAATTTTAAAAATCGCACAATTACCTACTTTGTTTTCATATTTTATTTCAGCAGATATTCTAAAATATTTTAAAACAAGCTATTCAAGTTTCCTAAATACAGTTTCCTCGAAAATTTTCATTCATTGAAGTATCATTCAGGCCATAAATCCTCCCGCGAATTTGCAGCCAAGTTTTTCTTCTTCCTTTTCCGTCCCACATCTTGTCACTCCGCCGTTTAAGTCTCACCACTTTTAATTTAACGCTAAGCGAAGTAAAGAGGGGGTAATTCCATTAGGGTAGGTACTGGAGGGGTAGGTCTCTCAACCACCTTCTACACGATCATAAATCTCATCTTCAACACCTGCTTGTTTTATTTTTAGTTTGCACTTTCTTTCAGAGTAACAGGATTTATGCGATGTTTTCTACGGTTATTTGCACACGTTGTTGCAAACAAATCTGTTTAATAACTTATTTTAGAGATATTGTATCATTTTAAGTGTCTTAACTATAAATAAGTTAAGAAGTTTGTGTGTCCCATTAAAAACTATCGGACAGAGAGCTCTAGCATCAATTTGCAGAGTTTTTTCTGTTTCTAATTTTTAGACAAATGATCACCATTCTTATCTTGCGATGTTATTTCTCTCACTAGCCATGGAGCTTTGAAATATTAGAAGACAACTGGTACACGAAATAACTTTTTGGCACTTGTAAAATAGAAATATAATATTTCAATGAATAATTAAGTTTTTGATATTTTTATGATAAATGAAAGATTCTAAGTTTTACTCAAATGAGGACAATTATTTGGGTAATAATCGGATTTAACTTTTACCGTTATCTTAGGAAAAAAATCATGTAACATGCAGGTACTAATCTAAAGAATTCATATTAAAATCTAAGTCCACCTTTTAATTTATTAGTCAATGGTATAAATTTTAAAATAGGTACCTAGTATACTCTCAATTTGGGAGGCGGGTATGGGTACCGGTATGGGATCCGTTTATTGGATTACTAACACCTCTGCCATAGGTCACCCCAAGTTGTTCGGTACGTTTGGTGACTTGTTGAGATTTGTCAGGATATTGAGGGCGGATGCACCTGCCCACCAACTGCGTGGCAGGCCAGATCGGGAGAGACTGTTTGAGGGAGACCTTTTGACCTCTGCAGTAAACTCTCTCGGAATATCGCCTTGCACCGCAGTGGGAGAGATGGATTCATACGTCCATCACTCTTGGACCCACTGTCCCCTAGTTTATTACCCTCATACCATCATCCTTCCTAGAACTTCCTCTCTTTCCTTTCCTAAAGAGACCCTTCACACAGTATCCCCAAAGAGGAACTGTTTTCCTCAGGACCTCGAGCTAGAGTTTAAAAAAATTGCTTTTATTTTTAAAACTTTGGCAATATACATTTGTCTGATCACGATGACTATAAATGTTCTGATTATTAAATGAAAAGTAACCTCATTTATAACCACTTTTTAATGATTTACTCGTATAGTCGAATATTGTGTAAACTAGATTCGTAATTATTAAAAGCATGCTAATGGCTAATGTCATTAGAGGGATGACGTAAAAACGAGTGTCAAAAAATGTTCTTTAGTTTCTCATCTCATTAAATATGTCTGTTTATATAGAGATTGAACTATCCACTATATATGTATAAGGTTACATTCTAGCTGACTTATATTCCTCTATGCACCCGATCATTTTTATTAGGCCAACTTTCCGCCGCGTTGTAAAAACTTTTATCAATTTTTGTTCTCGAGAAAACTCACTTCATTCTTGCCAGCGTTTTCTTCAATGAATACTACAGTTCAAAGGCATCTCCGTCAGGCTTTCATTCTCTCTTTTCCACCCTCCCTAAGGGTGGGTTTGGAATAATTAATGTATAAAAACTTTGAGTTAATAAAGACTCCAAACATCTTTAGAGAGCGCTGCTTCCGCGTTTAACTGGGATCTTTACGGTATATATTATTTTCGCGGATTAATTGCAACCATTTGTTGAATGTCGCGTGGCTTGAGGTTTTTGTTGTGTTGTTTATTTTTAATTGTTTTGCGTTTTTATGTTTACTTTCTAAGCTGGGCGAAGATATCAATGAATCTACAAATTCAGAAAGAGTTAGGCTTTGTTAGTTATTAGTTTATTTGATACCACAAAATACCGCATTTTAAACTTTATTAAGATAAATTTAATGAGTCAAGGATTCACCAAATTTGGCACATCAAGCTAATCAAATACTTAAATAGTATTTACTCTTGAAGATCAAAATACTGTATGATTGTCAAGGATTGATAAAGTTGGATGACAATCTAGCCTTGTTGCTTACTTTCTGCAGGAAAATGACCTTAGTTAATTAGTCAATAATTTGATTTTTTCGAAATCTTACTTTAAATTTTTTATATGTAAAAAAATAACATTTAATGCACCTTATTAATACGACTATTTTGAATAAATCAAATTATGTTTTCTTGTTTCTAAAGCCATTTATGAGAGTTGTAGCAATCCTAAAATCAGCATTAAACAGTCAGACTAGCATTGTCCTAATATGAAAGACAACAATTGTAGGTAATTAGCTATCGTAGTTTTCAAACGCTACGTATTATTCTAAAAAGTATTAAAAATTAATGATTTTTAATAACAGTTGGTCATTGGTAATTTCGACAGATTAATATTTAACTGTTAGTTGTCAAACTAGCGTTAAATAAAAAGTTGTCAAACTAACGTTAAATTAACTTAAAAAAAGTATATTTTTCAGGACTTTCAATAACCGTTTGCAGGAAAAAAACAAGTCATATTTAAAATTTTAATTAGTTTCCAGGCTACCCAATCAGTTTGTATTAAACATATCTTAATTTTGCGATAGGTATTCTAATCTATTGATTCCGAATTCATTTTGCAAACTCATAATAATGTAAGGAAGTCTTCAAATATGTATATGTATATATTACATGGTTATTTCCTTTTGGGGTATTATGCCGTGTTGCGCTACCTCCTCCTTTAGCCAACGTTTCGGACAGCGTTACAGTGTCCATCATCAGGGCAGATGTGTGATGTGGCAGATGATGGACACTGTAACGCTGTCCGAAACGTTGGCTAAAGGAGGAGGTAGCGCAACACGGCATAATACCCCAAAAGGAAATAACCATAAAATTTTTGGCCGTGAAAATCTAAAATCATGTATTTATTATGTTCATTCTCTATGGTGACCAAAAAAGGGTACCATGCAAATTTAAAGTTAAAATAATAGATATTGTTTTTAATTTAAACATTTATGTTCAATTAAAAACTGTGTTGAATTAACGACTTGCCATAATATTTTTGATAATCTAAGGTGATTTTAATTTGAAGTTTTATTTTTTTATTTATTTTAAGGGTAGGTACATTATCTCTTCACCACCCACGCGCCCACATGTTCTTCTGGTAGAGTGAGACAACACACGTGTGAGTGTATAGGTGGTCGTCTCAAGAGGAAAATCCTATCCTCCCCTCCCACTCCCTCCCTCGGTCACCCATTGTACAGGAGGGAGAAGAGAGATCCCATCCCCCGGTCACACGTGGCATACACACACAAATTACACCTACACATGTGGAAATCCAGAGTTGGCACTTACGACATTTCGTGTTACCTTTGTTGTCAGCTTAACTCGTTGCTCTGGAAAGTTTGGGTATGCGTGTCTCGCTCTGTTGGAAAATCGCCGGTGGATGTGCCGAGCGCGGGAGAGGAGTAACCTTTGGCCAGCGTTCGGACGACGCTTCGCCGACGCTTTGTGAGCGACGCCGACGGGCGGCGGAAGCTGCCGAAGCGCGTTCGGACGCCGGGCGAAGGCAGCCGAGTGGCGGGCGAGCGGGACGGAGGCGGCGGCTGCGCACGTGGCCGCGCGCCCGAGCGGGACGAGGCTAGAGCCCGCTCGCGGCTGGACGGACAGTGCCCGTTGGACAGACGGCGCGGTACAGCGGCCGCGAGAGCACGGACGATCCGAAGTTCACCGGACCGACCCGAACTTTACCGGACTTTGCCGAGCCACCCCGCTATCGCATACAACACAACACCCGCTACCCCTAGTGACCGACAACGTGTTCTCACAATCCAACAAGAATTTTATGCAAATCGCAAACAACTTATTTGCATTCATTCAAAAAACAAACAATTTTAAAATAAAAAGTGGAATATAAAAAAATGTTTATTTTTAAAACATTTTTTAATTTTTGTTTTGTTCAACAATTCTAAGTGTAAAGTGCTGCGATTTTGACGCCTTGGTGGTTTTTCCGTTTGACATTTCTGAAAACATGAGTTGATGGAAATGTCAATAACAATGCTTATCAGCAACGCTCCTTGTGTATTGTTTGCTTCGAGCTGATAAGATTGTGAGTTATACCTTTCTACCGGCCCCGGTCCTTTTAGGATACGCATTAAAAAAGGACACTAACTAATCAAACAAATAATATTCAGATAATATACCGGTCTTAAAAAACTTATAAAATTGACATTATAAACACAACAAAATGAAAAATTTCGCGAAGCGACGAAAAAGAGAAACGTAAGTGATGTGTTAAAAAAACAAACATTTAAATAATAACAAACAATTTAAAAATGACAAAGTTAAAGTTGAACATTTGTAAACTGCAGTGGAGAATGAACTGATGATAAAGTAATAATTTTGAAACATTGAAGTAGTTTGGAGATAGTTTTCAGAAGTGGACTGAAACGGAAGGAAGTGTGAAGGAGTGAGTGCATTTCCGTTTGCTGAAAATTAACCGGAAGTGACCGGAACAACCAATCCAAGATGCGAATCAAAATGCCTGCTGTCAGAATTGCGCAAGGTGAGTTTTTCTTTATAATATAACATTTTTAATGAAACTGTTAAAAATATTATTTTTGACAACTGTCATTTCAGATATTTACCCGTTTGTAATATTATAATTTATTATAAAAACACAAAAGTTTTTTTTATCAGACAGAATGATAACTTATTCTCAAATTGGACGATTTATAATTTAACAATATTGAAATCAGTTTTTACACTTTTCAATGTTCATCAGTAGGTATTTTTTTTTAATTACTGTTTGAAAAAAATATATCATTTATACATTATAATTAGTTTTGGGTTATAAATGTAAACGTTTCCTAATGATATTTTCCAAAATTATGAGATTTCTGACAGTTGTCAGAATATAATGCATGTTTCGAATGATTTTTCATAATGTTAATGACATTGCATTTACCTATCAAAGAGTTCCATAAATATTTTACGTTTATGTAAATATGAATATCTGTGTTTACTAAAAATATGAAACATAAAAATAGTTAACCGTTAAAACATATTTATATGTAGGTTATTACATATTGCTAATTTAAAACAGCCGGCAAAAACGAGATACGGTAATAACCGTAAGAGATTGCAATAAAATATATATTTGTTAAAAATGTCGAATTAAATATTATGCTTCCTCTTAGGAATTATTCAAATCCTTATGTTTTGGCGGATTTTATTTGATAATAAGAATGCTAATGATAATAACTCACGCGGATTTGACCAAAATTGCAAGAAAACCGTTATTATTTGATTCTAGGTAGTTTCTGCGCTGGGTGATTGTAATATGCCAACTTCTTGTCTATTTAAAGATAAATAAGTGAACAAGTTTTGCGTGTCAACGTTTATAGTATGAATGAATAGAATAAACAAACAATTCATTTGTATTTTGTCAACGAAAATGTCTTGTTTTTTGCAATCATTTATTTCTTAATTATTTTGGCAACTAAAAATTCACATTTTATTTTAACATGTATTATGCCTATGACAAATTATGAAAATTATCTGATTTAGTTTAAAACTTTCTAGTAGGTATTAGTTTTTAATACCTATATTATTTGATTCTGCAGTATGCATGCATCTCCTGAAAATGTCCGTCGGTTCAGTCGTCTGGCTTCTATCACATTTTCGAAAATGTTGTTAATTTATTCATGGATTTACTACTCCGATTGAACTATGTTAATTTATTCACGTTGGTAAAACTGATTATTTTTCTACATTCATGTTTTGACCTGTCAAATCTAAAAATCTAAATTTAGTAAAAGTATCTATTAATATCAGAACTGGGAATTATGTTGTCAATATTCTATTAAATTAAGTTATATGAGCCGTCGAATTTTCTCTATCTATTTATGACATCCATGGTATTAATTTGTGTTTGCTGGATCATAGCTTCATACCTGTTTTACACATTATTTTATACAAAATTTAACAACCTAATTTTTGTGTATGTTTTTGATTTACATACCTGCATTAAATTCAATGTAATAAATACAAAATGTTTTTTTTTTAAATGTTGTGAGAAGCTAAACCTTTTTTTTTAAAGCCCGTTAAAAGGATTTTTAAATAAAAATTTACGTCATTTATGTAAAATTCTCATATACATTGCAGTAGCTAAGTAGGTATACCTGATATATACATATTTAAAATATTGCACAAGACTGAAAAAAATAAATTTAGTAGGTACATAATAGAAAATAATATAAAAGTATCTATACATTTTGGCACATTCAACCATCGAACCAACGCTCTTTTGCACATGTAAAATAGCTTCATCAAACAAATCAATTCTACTAGATTTAAAAAAACGCATCAGTCAGCTTATATTGCAATTTGATGAGGTGAAAATATCAACGACATCCGAATATTTATTTCCCAAATTTTTAATTCGTCTCGTAGGAGGAGGTGAATTTGCTATTAAATAATTGGAGTATAATTATTACTGAACCCTTGTTTGAGTAAAATTTTGTGTTATCTTTATTAAATAACTATCTTTGAAACTGTTAATTCACGATGCATGTACAAGTAATTAATGTGAGCTGTAATTAAAGTGCGAAACTTTATTATATTAATTTGATTTTGTGATTTTTCCTTACAAGGTGAAACCGATTCAGTCTTATATTGTCATAGGTAACTTCTGAAACAAAGTTGTACATTTTTTAGTCATAATTCTTAACCTTTACATTGTGATAAGGAGATTAGTAAGAACTCAATGCGTGTAATGTTTCTATTGGAAATGACTGGCCTATATTAATTATTCTCAATTAATAACTCATCCGAAATCCAGGCTGATGTATTTCCTCTCGCAAATCACCTCCTTTGTCCGCTGTTAGATGTGTCCACGGCAGACGGGCATTACAAATAGCCATTGTGGAATGGTTTGAGCCTTTTTTATACACCTCGAAAGCCTCATTAATTATCTCACTTGTCACAGTGTTTTAGAACCTCGGAAAACGTGAGAATGTTTTCTGGTGACGAACCGAATTAAAGCGATTTGTTATCCACCCACGCTTTGAGAAACAGATTCTTCTGCTTGACGTGAAACTTTGTTCAAAATTTACCGAAATTTTAACGGTTCAATCTTATTAATTAAATTATTGATATAAACAGAAAGGTCAGATTCCAAAATAAGCTAGGGAAAACAATTACAAAAACATCTAACCATATCGTAATATTTTAATTTTGATATCCGGCTTCGTCCAAATTTATATATGGAAAATGTATTCCAAATTGAAAAAAAGCGTTTGCCATAAAAAATTTTGGCAGTAAAATTTTTGCAAGTATAAAAATTATTCCAGGCAGAAGAATCTGTGCAAATTTCATCACGCCAGAATTCACCGCCGCTTTCAGAGTCCTTGACAAGACAAACAATTAGATTTCTGCTTTTGTCACGAAGTGAAACTTATTTTAAAATTTGGCATTGATTAACTGTTTTAAAAATTGTTTTTTCACCTGTCTAAGAATTTTATTTGTCATTTGTGTACCTACCTTGCCTACCTGTGTACCTATGATTCTTAAGTCAAATAGAGAATGTGAAAGACAATCGCATCATTTCTATTCTGGTTCTACTAAAAAGTCACGTATGAATATGTTCTACTTATGACTCTCTTGAGGCTCATAAGTTATGAGACTCTTAGATAAATCATTTTTCTAAGAGTTAAAAAATGGTATCATATTTGCAGAAAGTACCTGCCTTCCTTCTATACCTAAGTCACAGAATCTATCCATAGAAATAATGAATATCTACGTATTTTACTACGTATTAACAAATTGTCGATAATTTAATTACCGGTGAAATTTAGATTAGGTTCTTGCCTAATGTTTTGTTTTTATTTGTGTCTTGGAGTAATTAAATAATATAAACCGTACAGCAGGCTGTACGGAAGGCTGTTCGGTCATGATTTTATTGTCAATATTAACATGCAGCGTAATCAATTAATCACATAATATTCTCACTCTTGCTAAAGTTTTCTTCGTAATGATAAAATCAGAACCTGAATGATTTATTATTTACTTAAGAACTTTCTCCGTAATTGTAACAGAAAACATGTAGAATAACTATAGAATTCTGTATAAATAACTTCCCTGAGGCGTGTGTGTGGTAAAATCATCAATGTGTGATCATGTGAGAAATGTGGAGATCAGCAAAGATTGAAAAGCGTATTGAGTAAAGACGCTCAGATGGTTTGGGCATGTAGAGCGAACGACCGAAGAAGCGGAGTAAGGAGAATATTTGAGGCAAATGTGAATGATAGAAGAAGTCGGGGACGCCCGAGCACGTTCAAGAGAATCAGATACTATCAGATAATCAGTCAGAATAATAGAAGAGTATGTATGAGACGATGTATGAACGTGAACGAGACAAGGAGTGCGTGCTAAAGTTGTTTGGCGGTCCATCCTCTCTGACTACCCCTTCGGGGAAACGGCGTGATGGCTAATTGGTTAGTTAGTTTGCGGGCAAATACTGTCTTCAAATTAAAAAGCAGAAACTCTATTGGTTGTAAATAGTAAAATCCCTCAAATAATATGCTCTATCCCTAGCTAATTGAAATTTGAATATATTCGCTTTGTACAGAAGAAGTTAATAATCACTCTCCTTAATATTTGCAATATTAAGTAAGAAAAATACTGAAAATAAGGTAAAGAACTAAAAAGCTCGTTGTAAAAATTCCCACAGCTAATAAATTCCAAAAGCTCTAAACGCAAAATTGAAATGTAAAAGTCCGAAGTCTGAAGTCTGAGCATGCGGGAAGCTGAAGGTTTATTTGCAAGCCCTTTAGAATGTAGGTGTCCGGGGTGTAATGGTCAGTGGCCCAAAGCTTATGCAAGTCCGAAATCATTAACAACCCTTCTTTAGGGGTGACTGGTCCATTGAATTCGCACCAGTGGCGTGACGCTAATATCTGAAAACTTTTAATGAACCCCTTACTTTAAAACGTCTACAACGTCACAGTGAAAAAAGTTTTCTCTCTCAACAACCAATGGAGATTCCTTTTAAGAAATTGATTGTTGTGTTAAATAAATATTAAAACTTTAATTTTGTTATTATAACCATGTATTTTAAAAATCTGTCGTGTGTGCTATGTAATCGCAATCAAATGAATATTATGTTAACAGGAAATAACATAAATTATTATTTTTAATTGTAAAACTAACGTTTTTAAGACAAGATTTTTTTTTATGCATAGCACAAAGGGTAACAATTATTATAAGCAATAATTATCAGCCTGAAACACTCATCCACATTGAAAAATCTTCCGAGAAAAGATACATGACGCCAACGGGACTTGAACCCGTGTCCTCTCGATTGCCGGTCGATTGCTCTGACCACTGAGCTATGGCGGCTTATCTCGTACCCGCCAAATGATTCAATATATGCTAGTGTTTCATTCAACAATTACTGCTTATTATATTTTTTCCACCTGAAAACAACCAACTTTATTTTTGCGAGAGAAACATTGTAAGTGTTAAATCCCTCGCTAGGTGGCGTCGAGACAAATTATGTCTTCATTTATTGGGGAAATACTTAAACTTGTCAAATATTAATTATTATTTTTAATTGTAAAACTAACGTTTTTAAGACAAGATTTTTTATGCATAGCACAAAGGGTAACAATTATTATAAGCAATAATTATCAGCCTGAAACACTCATCCACATTGAAAAATCTTCCGAGAAAAGATACATGACGCCAACGGGACTTGAACCCGTGTCCTCTCGATTGCCGGTCGATTGCTCTGACCACTGAGCTATGGCGGCTTATCTCGTACCCGCCAAATGATTCAATATATGCTAGTGTTTCATTCAACAATTACTGCTTATTATATTTTTTCCACCTGAAAGTATTTCCCCAATATTTCCTTTAACCTTAAAGTATTTCCCCAATAAATGAAGACATAATTTGTCTCGACGCCACCTAGCGAGGGATTTAACACTTACAATGTTTCTCTCGCAAAAATAAAGTTGGTTGTTTTCAGGTGGAAAAAATATAATAAGCAGTAATTGTTGAATGAAACACTAGCATATATTGAATCATTTGGCGGGTACGAGATAAGCCGCCATAGCTCAGTGGTCAGAGCAATCGACCGGCAATCGAGAGGACACGGGTTCAAGTCCCGTTGGCGTCATGTATCTTTTCTCGGAAGATTTTTCAATGTGGATGAGTGTTTCAGGCTGATAATTATTGCTTATAATAATTGTTACCCTTTGTGCTATGCATAAAAAATCTTGTCTTAAAAACGTTAGTTTTACAATTAAAAATAATAATTAATATTTGACAAGTTTAAGTATTTCCCCAATAAATGAAGACATAATTTGTCTCGACGCCACCTAGCGAGGGATTTAACACTTACAATGTTTCTCTCGCAAAAATAAAGTTGGTTGTTTTCAGGTGGAAAAAATATAATAAGCAGTAATTGTTGAATGAAACACTAGCATATATTGAATCATTTGGCGGGTACGAGATAAGCCGCCATAGCTCAGTGGTCAGAGCAATCGACCGGCAATCGAGAGGACACGGGTTCAAGTCCCGTTGGCGTCATGTATCTTTTCTCGGAAGATTTTTCAATGTGGATGAGTGTTTCAGGCTGATAATTATTGCTTATAATAATTAGGAAATAACATACTTAGGAAAATGTTATTGGCGTGATCGACATTTTAATTTGGGCTATCCACTCAATCCAGGCGTCTGCTTTAACAAATGAAATATCGTATCCAGCTTCCAAGCCATATTGTATTTTTGGAATAATTAACCTTATTTATTTTAATAAAAGCGAGACTATTTAAGTATATCACAAAATCGCCTTTTTACGTGTACCTTCGAGCTTTGACCAATTTACAAAATATGCTATATTTTTGAAAATTCAAAAGAAAAATGACATGTTTTTAGGTTTTTAATAAACGTCCATGAATTTTGTCCTGGTCAAAAACATGTACATATATAGCTCTATAGGTGGAATCTTAGAATAAAGAAGAACTCAAGAAATGAGATGGAAAAAGCTAGCCAATCGAACCTTAAAATTCCAATACAAAACTGTATTTCATCATCGTCAGGAAATTTAATTGGGATGGCGATATACAATTTCAGGCAAGTGTAAGAGAGAGCGCGTGCGAAATGGCCCAGAACCTAGCGGGATTAAGTCAGTAGCTACATTTATTTCCGTGAAATCTACATGCCAAAAATTATGATTCACATTGGATAAATAAAGCACGACTTAAAAACAAATATTTTAGAAAGAAATTAACCATAATATATCTATAATTGACTGAGCATAGTAAAGTCCTGTATTAATTAAATTTGTACATTTGTTTGTACGTTCCGTTTCCGTTTCAAGGTTAAGTGGCAGTTTTAATGATTAGGTAAAGATTCTTATTTTAAACACTTATTTGAACTTTCTTATTCTTTTTTTTTCAATATGGAATACCTACTCGTAGGTACCAGCCTTAAAAAAGTTTGGGATAAGAACAAAGATATTGATTGAATATCTTTGGATAAGAATTTATCATTGAGATGTTTCATAAAATATACGATCTATAACTAGCGGGTAGGTATTTAAGAACCTACTTACTTATAATAACCTACTTACTTACTTATTATAATCTTATAATTTCAGGGCAAATTTTGGTTTTCCTTTCTTATAACATAAAATAAGAAACACATAATTTTTGTACGCAAGATCTGCTGTTCACAGAACTATCTCTGCACCTTCTGAATTTGTTTCGGGATTTGTAAAGATATCATTATGATTCTAAAATATGAAAAGTGTAAATATCGGCGAGGTGCGTCGAGTCGTCGCGCCACTGAGCACCCCACAAAGGCTTATTCACGAATCCGCCCACCGTCAGAATGGTTTGCTTGGTCAATATTATCTACCCCGTCCCATTTGAGTGGCTCATTCAGCCGGCAGCCCTAGCCCGGACAGGGCACTACTTTGTATGGACGTACGCCGCAGACGGGGACTCAGAACCGAGCTTTTTAAAGCGTACCTTGCGTAGCGAAACAGGGCTGAACCAAACTAATAATTAATATAAATTAATTTTCTCATTAAAAATTTTACTCTTTTTTTTCATTAAATAAATTTTAATGAAATTGAACATTGCATGTGACATTATTTTTTACGAATATGCTAACCGGTTTCGGTACATCCGTGACTTCATAAGTATAATTCCGAAATTTCGCTTTTTGAAGTGAAAACTTCTTTAGTACCGTTGTGATTTGAAAGTCGATGAAATGAAAAATAGCGACACAAAAAAGAGACAAACACATACAACTATAGGATTTAGCCTGCGATAGAATGAATTAGTATAATCGGTCTCCTCTTTGTGACCTAAGAAAGGCCAATGAAATACATTATTTTTGATTTTTGAAAATGTGTTAAAAAAATTCACATTTTAACTTAAAATTATCGCACTGACCAATCAATCCAAAAATAATACTAGGATCATACTGTACTTCTGACGGGTTTTAATCAAAGTTATCAAGGAAAGTATGTTTTTTTAAATTATTTAGTGAAATTAATTGTAACGTAGTCGTTTAGGAAAGTTTGCATCTAAAAGAAACACAGTTGTACTGCAATCATTTGGCGATGAATGTAGTACTACATTAAAAAATATTGCATTGTGAAATTTGATTGCCAATTTGCCAAATATAATATACCTACTGATGTTGAAATATGTTTGGTTTGTAAGTGGAAGATGTTGAGTGATTATTATTTATTTCTTGAAAAAAAAAATGTGGGTGCGTTGAAAAAAATATGCATTGTAAAATGTGTAGGTGTTTGCAGTGAAAATAAGTTTCTCAATAAACCGATGCTGAAATTAGAAGATACGTTGGAGGATAATGTAGGCAAGTTGTCCGCAGAGGTAGGCAGAGAGGATGTCGCGCAACACATTACTGTCTTAAAAACACAAACATATATAAGTAATTCTATGTTTTTCCGATACTAATTCGAGCCTTTGAATTATTTGATGTTGCCATGTTTTTTGGGGCGTTTTTGACTTTCCACTTGCGCAGTACATTATATAAATATTTTTTTGTCTTTAAACTGGTTTCACCACCATAAGCAGGATTTTTTTCCTTCCTGAACTTTCTCTCCTTACTTTTCTTAAAATACCCTCCACATAACATCCCCAAATATGATACACACCCTATTTACTTCATTAATTATACAGGACCCACCTGTAGTATTATATAAAAATGGGGAGTTATTGAAAAGTGAAACAGGTTCACTTCATTTTCACTTTTTATGACTTTACATCACTTTTCAGGGATGTGTCGATTTGCTAGTGTGTTGAGTTGTCATTGTAATCCGATTTATTTTATTTACCATCATGTAAAACAAATGTTAGAAAAAATTCCCCAATTCCTCGCGTAAGTGCACAATATAATACAAAATTTCACAGCATTGACATTTAAGTAACGCGTACGACCGATTATTTATTAATATGAGAGTATAGAATGTATCGGGGGCATCTCCTATCCTTTTCCTATATTCCTCTTCCTCTCCCCTTCCAATAACCCAAAATTAGTTTTAAGTTATTAAAACTTCATTTCCGATGTACTTTAGCATAAGAAACTTCTGTGGCTTTCACTTGTATATTTATCGCTGTATATTATGTAAAAGCTGTTTGTTTCTTACAAATAAATAAACAAGAAATCAGACTATCCCGCGATTTTTCACGGGTCTGTGCTAGTATATATACATTATACATAATTTGCATTTTCACAATTTTCATAACTTTTAATGACTTTATATCACTTTTCAAAGGTGTGTCGATTCGCCACTGTGTTAAGTTGCATGGAACCGTAACGTCGTAACGTCAAGTAACCGAAATTCAGACTATCCCGCGATTTTTCACCGGTTTACGTTAGTATATATATTAATTATAATTTCCTAAAAAAAATTACACATTTTTCCTATATTCATAAAAAATATATAATCATCCAAACATTTCCCAGTCACCTCGGAGAGCCGACTGAATTAGAAATTAATTAAAAGATATTTAGCGAATTTAAGTTAGAAATGAAAGCATTCATTACAAAAATTTAACTGACCTGTGTTAGAGTTTACGATTTAGATCTTTAATTGTATATTAGAAATCCTAATACTTTCACAATAATTGGTTCGCTAGTTTGAAGGGCAACTCTTCCAATAAAATTTCTGAAACAGTGCGAACAAAATTATAATCGTTTCTAATCAAAGGGTTACTGCGTTTGATTGTGGCATCGATGGTGTTGGTAAAACAGACATTGACGCACCTCAAGACATATCGCTGATTTGATTATCGGCTTGTTTATTATTTATCTTTACCCTGCCTTTGTCGGCGTGGCTTTATTGCAAAAGTAATAAATGGTACATCCAGTGTGTCTTGCAGAATGGATAAGAATGACTCTCGGTTCGTCTCGCAAATAACTGCAACCGATAGTGCCAATGTTGATTTGAATGAAACAAATTCATGGCTTAGTTTCACCGGTGAATTGATTAGATTTGTAGGGATATCGTAGTAAAATGATGATGGTTATTATTTTGGAATACTAGAAATAGATGGATGACATAAAAATATCGACAGCAATACTCAGCAGATCACTACGCAGGTACCGGATCAAAAAAAAAACCTGACAATACATACAGTTTGTCAAATAATAGTAAAAAACATAGGGGGACGCCATTGTGGTTCAAATGACAATACTAAAAATATAATCATGGTGGTAATCTAAAGCTGTGTAACCTACATTTTTATTAAAAAGGCATAAAAGTGAAAAAAAATATGTTTTCATTGCAGTATGTTACCCGCTGTTCTCAAAATTAGAATTACAGATAGGATATCATTATTATACTTTTGCAATTTTGGGTTAACATAATGAAGAATAACGATATTGTTATAAAATATAAAGCACTCTTTAAAAATTGCTCACATTTATTTAATATTAGCTTAAGTTTTAAATTAATAAAATATTTAGTTTTACCACTTAGCTCAAGTTCCTAGCGTTGCCCGGGATTTAGATCATGTCTCTAATTTTAGATCTGAATATATTTAACTCACTCAGATCTAAAAGAAGTGTAACTAAACTCACCATTAATGATTCTTCATTTCTACCTACTGTTAAATTAGATGAAAGCTAATCATTTTGTAAAACACAATTTAATCAAAATTGTGTCATTAAGTAGGTACCCAACAGTACTTCTTCGATTTTTTTTTAGAACAAAAAAATGTTTTGTTAAACGTGTAGTGTTCTGTATTTTCAGTGTCATTGCACTTTAAAAGAATATTTCAAAGGTAAATTGGTGTAGCCACCCTTCAAATTTTGTAGTTCCATTTTTATATTTTCGACTTTTATTTGACAGACTACAATACATAATAACGTTTAAAATAAGCATTTACTTATGCGAATCATTTCATTTAAGTAATTTCTTAAAATATATTTATCTCTAATCTAACGTATACCAGTTAGATATGGGTAAGTTCTGCATTTAGCCTGAGGACTCCGAGACGACCGAGACGTGCTTCCTTTTAAAAGTATTCGAGTTCTAGGAGCAGGTCTCGGGTCCGAGTTCTTGGGTGCGGACTGGGTACTGGGTGCTGTTCCGGCTACCGTGACGCACGGGTTCGGCCGGAGCTGGAGCCCGCGAAAGAGCTCGAACCCGGGACCTGCTCCCAACTCGCAAGTGTCTCGGACCGCGAACACGAGGACGCCGGTGGAAGCATTCGGTTTCCGGCTCCGAGTTCCAGGTTTGGGTCCGAGTCCTGGACCGGGTTCTCTGGGATTAGTAGATTTGGAAAAGGAGTAGGGTGCGCTTCCCGCGAAGAACCCGAGTTGAAGAGCCCACTCCAGCTGAACCTACACATCGCTAATATCAGTAATCAAAATCGAAATCAAAAGATTTGTATGTACGTAGGTACTTAAACTTCAATACCTACATACTTAATTAAGAACCATATACACATTTTTTTTAAAATAAGGTGTTATAAAATTTGTTCTAAGAAATGTCACAATATCAATGACAATTCTATCTTCAAAAATTTATCAGGCAGGTAGGTACCTAACCTACAACAAAATTAAAAAAAGGGGACTAAGGAAGTCGAAGTAAACACGACTATTTTAGATTTGAAAAACAATCCTTTCTGAACCATTAAAACGGCCAACGGCACCTTGAAACCGAAACGGTACGTTGAAACAAATTTACAGACAGACCAAATGCCAAACGGTCGGGTTACAACAGGGCTTCGGTTCAAATAACTAGTACATTTGTTTTTTGCCTTGTAAAAACACTATGTTGATAGTTAGAAGAATGCTATTATTATTAATTTACGTTATAATCAGTTGTTGGTAAAATAATTGGTAAATAATTACTTGGTTTTATTGTAAGATCAACCAAACTATTTAAGAATTCTAACAGTCTAATAATTCTATTTAATTCCTTAATCCGAAGTGTTCTTGAGTACGGGTCAACAGTCTGGAATCCACATTATATTACACAGATATCTAGACTCGAATCAGTCCAAAGAAAATTTACACGGATTTTGTCTTACCGATCAGGTGTCTATCATCTTCTAGACGGGTACGAACAAAGACTTAGACATTTTAAATTAGAAAGTCTGGTTAAAAGACGAAACATAAATGACCTCTTAATGCTATATAATATTGTGAATAATCGTGTAGACAGTAACTTAGTCAACCAAATTAAGTTATTCGCCAGGCCCAAATCTACCAGAAACCTAAACATATTCTGGACTGAAATTTTTACCAATAATACTGGATATTTTAATCCTATGTCCAGAATATGTCGATCATACAACGATCTTGTTAAAATACACACTTTCATAGATATTTTTCTAAATAATGTAACATGTTTCAAAAATTATCTCCACGATTTGTGCACCTAAAAAAAATAAAAATAAATTTGTTGTTTTATTACATCTCAGGAAATACTTCATATATATTGTATACTTATAATGTATTTCAATTTTGTATTTAGTTTTTGTGTTTTTAAAGTTATGTATAAATAATACTTGCATTGTTTTTCATGTGTTTGCTTCTGTAAAAATTCAAATGTGATTACTGCAGACACATTAGTCTAGGGATATTTATATTTGTATTTTAATTTATTTTATTTAACCCACAAAAATGTTTTATAAATATCCTGTTTGTGTCTCAAATAAATAAATAAATACTAATAGAAAATTTGATTTGTAAAAACCTTTAATTTTAGATAATTTTGACAATTTGCTACGGCCTTAAGAAGATATAAAACTAAAAATACTATTTCTGACCTTCTACTCTGTCATAAAAATTACTAATTTCTTTATAATAAACAACTAAGTGGAAGATACTCTCAGTATCGCCCTGGTGTAAGACCACCATTTAGAATTAAAACATTGGTTGAAGTGGCTTTAACCGTGTTTGGTGACCAGATCTAAATAATAAGGTACTTCCCCGCCTTCCTCTTCACCATCTCCTTTCCCCTCCCTCTATCTTCAACCTCACAATATACCCCAATAGGGGATGCCGTAGTCTCACTTTTTTTACAATAACTCCACACAGGAAAATAATTTCCTTCGGGGCCACCCTCCACACAGCATCTTTGGGGATGCTGTGTGTAGGGTGGAAAATGAAGGAGAGGAAGTTCTGGGAAGGAAAAAGGTTAAGGGGTGGGTAGGAATCTGGGGTTTAGTGTGTTTAGGTCATCCGCCGCCAAGACTTAGACAAACCATTTCCCATAAACCCGGGCACCCCTGCTAAGTCACCAAACGTAGCGAAACACTTGGGGTGACCTACGGCAGAGGTGTTGGTTACCCAGTAAATGGTTCCCGGGGCGGCAGTAGGTACCCATTCCCGCCTCCCGGCTCCTGACCTGAGCAGCTGGGACTCCTGTGCGGTATTCACATAAAAAAAACTTTTAAAAAATTATCTATAAAGGGCATTACAATTGATGTTCATTTGCTGTCTACGAAAATCATCATATTATATTATTTGAAATCGTTAGGTCAAGGTTTGCTAAAAATACTAACTAAATTCCGATTCCAATCGATAAGTAACACGGGTGGTAACAGTCCCGTCACATTTTTGTACAAATTGTCGGAAAGATAATATAATTCAGTCCTTATCGCGTCCATATAATAATTGTGATTCAATTTGGGCACGTACAGGAGATTATCATATCTATAATTTCCGCCATGGTCACTTATCTATAATCGGGGTATAAAAGTAACCAAACCTTTGAGGAACCTATATGTACAATGCACGATGACAATTCATTTTTTGCCGCGCGTTGTGCATATAATCCCAAGAAATTACGTTTTAAGCCCCACGTAAACGGCAGAATAACCCTTATCTATCGTTTCTCCTTAAGTTGTCTCTCAATCCAACATTGTTAATGATTTTTTTTACATTAACTCCACACAGGAGGCCGTGAAGAAAATAATTCCCTTATACTGGGTGGAGGGTCCTATTAGGAAAAATCTGGGGTCAGTGTGTCCAAGAGTGACGGACGTATGAATCTATCCTTACCACTGCGGTGCAAGGCAAAAGTCCTGCTGGAGAGGTCAAAAGATCTCCCTTAACCAGTCTCTCCCAATCCGGCTTTCTATGCAGGTGGGGGCAGACGCATCCGTCGCCAAGATCCGGACAAACCTCACCCCGTGAACCCGGGCACTTCAGCTAAGTCACCAAACGTATCGAATTTTTGTGATGACCCATGGCGGTGGTGTTGGTTATCCATCAGTAGGTATAGGTAATAATTAAAATTTAAGATAGTATAGGGGGTCTATTGCATCCCAGATTGGGTAATGCTGTGAGACTGAAGGGAGTGTGGAGGGTAAGGCGATAGAGGGAGGTTTAAAGTACATACCTGGCCATTATCTAGTTACTAAACAGGCTAAAGTCATATCTAGCAAGTTTTTTGCACAAAGTACCTATCTGCCACTCGATAATTCTGGGTGACATCTCCGGAGATAAAAAACACCTACTATTCAACTTATTCTGAAGATGATTGGTCTACGAAAAGAACATGAGAAGCGCCCTTGAAGTGATTTTCTCTCGAAAATGGCGCTATAAAAATCATCCAACAATTTAAATGTCCGGGTTAAATTTTCCCCACAGGAAAAACTAAACCCTTTCACACACTTCCTTAAATGATCATCTAGTCAATTCACGCTATGCAATTGTGCTATATAAGTATAATAAATACAAAACAATACAAGAACAACATGTCAACCTACCAGAGACCAAATGGGAAAATAATTCACCGACTCATTTTCATATTAAAGGGTTCGGCTCTGTGGAACTCCTAATTGGAACTATAAATCCTACTGATCCCTCAATATAAATATTTAAAAAATCTTTTGTAATCCTACATGTATTTAAAATGACTGATTTTTGCATTTTTATATATAAAATTCTTTGACAAATCTAATGTATGCCTAAATTTTGAATGAGAGAGCTAGGTATAATAGCAGTTGCTGAAATAACAAGTGGGAATATTTTTATAGTCTGAGAATGCCAAATTCTTTTAATCTCATTTCCTAAATCTGCACATTTTCTTATTTTTTTATTATTATTATTATGAGAAACTAAAAAATGTGTAATTGTAAGTACCTACGCATTATACGTTAAAAATGTGTGAAAAAACATAAAATGCTCTTTGCATGTCAAAAAGCCGTTAAATTTAATCTGTTGCTAAAGAAAATACCAATAAAATGTCAAATTCCTGTTATATGCAGCAAAAAAATATGATAATAATGTCAACTACCAGAATGACCACTTGTCGCCTTACTAAGGGTAAATAATAATAAGATACACAAGCCCTTATTTCCAGTTCCAGTCAAACATTCAATTATGAAAAGTTAACTTTGACCCTTTCAGGTCAATTGTGATATAACCCGTTAACCTCAGGACAACAAGAAACATGACAAGTTTGACAATAACAATAGAATTAATTCATTTTAAATTCAAGCAATGATCCTAAGGTTGCATCTATTTATTAGACCCGTGCCTACCCTTTGAGATGTTTTTTTGGTTTCCGTAACGATTTTTAAAAGGCAAGCCTCAGAAGTAGCACGTGCTATGGATCCAGGTATATCCTGTCCTAGATATAAAAATTAGGGTTGGCCGCAGAGTGTTTTTGGTGTTATGCTAAAAATTATAGTTTAATGGCTGTACGCATGTATTAGTTGTAATGGAAGATTGGACGAATTTTCGATTTTGATTATAATAGTTTTATTTTTGTATTTTTACGTCGTTCAACTTCAATTACTATTTCTTAGTGGAGATCACATCCTTGTAAAAAAACTACTGATAAACATTGTTTTAAGATTAAGTACGTAGATCACATCCTTGTAAAAAAACTACTGATAAACATTGTTTTAAGATTAAGTACGTACCTACTTACCCGCATTACATTAGGTAATCTATGTTATTAAAATGAGATAGGTAGGTACTAAGAGTTGCATGGTTGGATTATTTAGCTACGTTGTCAGGGCTTTACATAATCTTGGAAAAACTAATATCATTTGAAACAGTTTTCAGTTATATTGGATAATTTAAGTGCCACTTTTGTAAAATATCATTTCAAAGGCGCTATCCATCTGATGCAGAGAAAAACTCGTCGTATCGTCAAGAATCAATCATTAAAAATATTTAAGTAGAATTTTTTTCGCTAAAAATTTAATGATTTAAATTACCGAGTAAAAATAAATGTAGAAGTTACAAAAATTCATTGCTTTTGTGGTGTTTCTAGTGAAGTTTTTTTACCTCTATTTCTTGATTTAGAAATATCTTATTCCGATGAAAAACATTCTTAATAAATTTGCGTTCTTAAGAATTAAAATACAAGCTTTAAATCAAACAAGAATTTTTTTTACGTTAGCTCCATATAGGCTCTGAGGAAAATAATTTTCCTCAGGGCCTATAATATCTTTGGGGATGCCTTGTGGAGGGTCTTTTCAAGTAAAGAAAGGAGAGGAAGTTCTGGGAAGAAAAAAAGATGACTGGTGGGTCATCTTTTTCTAGTGTTTAGCGTGTCCAGGTCATCCGCCGCCAAAACTTAAACAAACCTCACTCCGTGAACCCAGGTACCTCTGCTAAAATAGCCGACCACTTGAGGTGACCTATGTCAGAGGTGTTGGTATTATTGAAAATAATATATATTACTAGCTGACCCGACAAACAATGTTCTGCCGTATACATTATTTCTAGTGAATATTTTGGTTGTTAAATAAAAAATAAAGAACGTATTGTAAGTGTGTGGGGATGGGATCTATGACTGTAGAAAGAGGAATGGAGTGCTGTAGACGATGACCGCCGATAAAAACAAAAAAACACCAGCTGAAGTAGGAAAATGAAATAAAGAAAATCGATATGAATTTCGAAGTGCAATTGAGTGTACGATATTTTTTTGTCAGTCCGTCTTTAGCCAACACAAATAAACTCGATGGTTTGCCCACGCGAGAACATGATGCCAAATGAAATATCAAAATGACGCGACGCTTCTCGTGAATGTCTTGCGCACGTGTGGATGAACGTTCGATGAGGCGGACGTAGCGCCATCTGTCATTCAACAGCATAAATAATTTCGTTCTGTTTGAAATACAAAGACGGTTAAATTTGTTCACACAAAAATACTAAAATGGCGATTAAGAAATGGGAGGGTGGGGGTGGGGGGGTTAAAATTTGGGGTTATAGGTATTTTTTTATGTCAAATAAAAAAAATTGAAAAAAAATATTGTCAAAAAAAAATATTTTTTCTGGATAGGGACACTGTCGATAGGGACACAGGGAAAATTTCATAAAAATCGGTCAAGCCGTTTCGGAGGAGTGCGACCACAAACACCGTGACACGAGATTTTTATATCTTAGATTTAGTAATATGCTCTTTAAAGTGCTGATTCAGGAAATATTGAGAGTAGGTATAACTATACGGTGTAAAGTCGCGGAAAAGTCCAAAGAATACACAGATAATGGTGTTTATTAGAGTGGATGTCCACGTAGATTCAGTCGATAAGACCAAGTACAAATATTTACTCGCGATAAGATAGGAGATACCACAGAAATGCCACGGGGAATATCACCGCGGTCTGCTTTTATTAATTGGCGACCCCGTGTCACGCAGACCAGAATATTATAACCGTTAAAAAAATATTGAAAATAACTTTCATGATGCTAATAACAACATTCGGTAATGCTTTCAATGGTTTTAAATGATTTCAACTAGATTTTTTTGTAAGCGTAATAAAGTTGACTTTAAAGAAAGTTTCAATAAACATTTTTGTTCCGAAGGAGACCAAGATTACCTACTAAAACTCTTACATGAAAATTAAAAGTATACATTTTGTTTTTATGATTGTAATAGCTATTCGACGTTCAAGGCAGTTATCAAACTGTGATAATGCCACATTAAGATGACTTATTTCTATGGTGTTATTTATCCCTTTACCCTGTTTTTATTTGTATGACAGTTTAATGTTGAAACAGTATATGTGCCTCACATAATTGATTGTGTAAAAAGATTGGTTTTTACCGAAAATATTAATTTATCTTTAAATTAAATTCAAAATACTTATATTTTCTGGCTCCTCCAGTATTGCAGCGCTTTGGAAATGTTTGCCATTATTGTGTATCCAAGGCTTGTCCTGCCTCCTAATGCTGAAGGAAAAACTCTACAATTTAAAACTAAACGATTGAAGCATTTAGAAAAAAATGTTAGTTCACAAAAATAGATTCTTATTTATTAATTCACACCTAAAGCTAATTTCCCGTATATAATAAGTTGCAATTTTTACTACACAACTGACGAAAGTAAGACTGGATTCAATATATTTGCATTATATGGTAAATATTAAAGATCTCGTAGTGCCATTTTACATACACACTTTTTTTCTTTAAGCACTTTTTTTTGTTTGATATCAATAATATCCAACGCTTTAAAAGCCATCAATTAAAAATTAAATAATTTTCTCCGCCTTACATAAACTCAGTTTGAAAAACTAGCACCGCCGCCCGTGAAGGATTAACAACTTTGTAGAGTATATTTTAAAATAAACTTGCATAAACCTGAAACTTGAATCATTTCCACAATAATTCTGATTCAGACTTTTTATGCGTTTTATTAGATTCAAACTGAATGTCACAGAGTAAATACCACGATAACTGATATAATTCAATAGAAATATTGAATTTCTTCGTAAAAAGAAGTTCAACGTATTCTTCGGAAGTAAGAGAACTCATTTTATTTATCTGATTATCTGCATAAGAGTCCCAACTACTCCTAACTGGCCAATGAGCCAGTGGGACTGTGGTATCCAGAATTAGAATTGGTACATTAATGCCAAAGGTACTTAGGAAGCAAAGGGGATGAGGAAAAAAGTTGTAAAGTACCTGGTTATGATTTGAGGTGTACACGGCCAAAAGTATTAAAGTGATTAATTTTTGGGGTATTATGCCTTGTTGCGCTACTTCCTTCTTTAGCCAATATTTCGGACAGCATTACAGTGTTCAAAATAAGGAAGATAATGTTGTAATGGATTATGGATCAGATGTGGATGAAAAAATGCCCCAAAAATAAATTATTATAGTACATGGCTATTTAGATGAGGTCACATAAACATGGCTAAAGCCATTTCAAGCAACGCTTCGATTTTGAATATTTGTCTTTCACCAGGAAGTTATTGAGATTATTTACCAAACTGGCGTTAAAATAGTTGCACTGCATTTTTCGTCAGAAATTTCTACGACAACATAACCATTTACGTAACATTATTTCAATCACGAGTTACGGGGCTATGAAAAAATCATTTAACTGCTAGAATATACCTACCTACACGTTACTCGTGAAAAGTTGTGCAAATAAAAATGTGTTTTTGGAAAAAAATAGTTGGTTTTGTGAAGATTTTTATTTTTCATATATGTACAATTTGGGAGACAGGTGTAGGTACCACCGCCACGGGAACTATTTATTGGATAACCAACATCTTATAGACATTGCAAGGGTGCGCGAGTTCATGCGGTGAGATTGTCTAGGTCTTGGCGGCGGTCGTGTATCCCAACTACTGCGTAGCGGGTCGAATCGGACTGGTTGACAAGGACCTTTTGACCTCTCCAGCCGGACTCTCTGGACCCATCGCCTTACACTGCAGTTGGAAGAATGGATTCATACGTACGTCACTCCTGGAAACACTGACCCCAACAAGATTCTCAGAACTTTCTCTCCTTCTTTTCCCTAAAATGACCCACCATCCCCGAAGGTGAAAATGTTTTCCTCGGGACTCCTGTGTCGAGCTGATGTAAAAAATTCTACATATCTACACAGTCAAAGTACGGCCCGTTTTTTTTTTTTTGGAAAAGCCGTTACACTCTTGCATTAAATTTATTAAAAAGTCCCATCCTTGCAGTGGTAGGTACTTACTACCTACTTACTTGTAGAAAGTTTCAAATGTTTACAACACTCGGCAACAAAAGTAGGTTGGCACAACCGCCCGGGTATTGTTATATTCCTTCCTCATGCATTTTGAACCAATCATTTTTCGTCGAGAGGTCACATGATGCCTCGTGAATGCTTTGCATAATAAGCGGGTAGGTACTGCCTACCTCTAAACGCTCTACAAAACGAGTACACACAAACACACACTCGCCTGATTATAGTATAGGTACCGGTAGCTTGTAGGTGTGAGTGTTTGCCGCGGTACAATACTCACACTTACAAGTTCACGACATTATCATAAAAGTAGAACCGATACGTATTCAGCGTCCGCTCGCCGCTCGATGGTGAAGTATGAATTTAGGCGGGGTATAATAATCAATGGCCCGCGGACGAGAGATTCCTGAAAAGGTTTAATAAACTGCTATTAGTCGAGTGATTTGACAAGTTATTCATAGATACATTATTATACAATGCAGTGCACGAAACAGGTCAAGTACTGCTTAAAAATAAATAATTCACAGTTTCTTTTATGCGTTGATACTGTTTTTATTTTATCGTTTTTTTAAATTTATTACAATTATTTTTTTTATAGTAATACCTCACAAGAGTCTCAGCTGCTCCCGTCTGAAGCAAGTGAGGCTATGGCATCCCAAATTGGGGTATGTTGTAAGGTTGAAGGTAGTAGGGAAGGGAAGGAGAATAGGATGAGGAAGGTGGGGAAGTTTACAGATAAATATAAAATAAATGTAAAGTTTTAATCACTGAAGACAATGTAAGCGACAAATACAAATTTTAAACAGAAAAATCAAATGAAGATTCGATCACAGGAATTACTGCTGAATTATAAAAAAAAATCTGCTCTGCAGGCCAACAGGTTTAGTTCCTGGACGCCACAAACAAACATATACCTGTTCTTCGCCATGGAAATAGACTAGGTTTTTTATGTTTTGTGTAAGCATTTCCCTCGAATAATAAAATAATGTTTGGTTTGTACAATACAGCAGAGCAAAATATGAAGCATTTGTGTAAAACTTGTTACAATACATAAAGACAACACAAGATTTGTGGTGAAAACGAAAAAAAAAGAAACCGAAAATGAAAATTAAAAATAACAAAATGACTTTTACTGTAATTCGAGTTAAATTCGTGTATACTTTCCATAATTATTTGTAGATTTGAAAAAAGATTGTTAAAGTTATCATTCTATCTCTAAAATAATTATAAATTAACAAATTTCTATATTAGTCGGTAGGTACACCTAGTTATAGTTACTTTTAGTTGGAAAATGCTTTATTTGCTAAAAATATTTTTAAAAAAACCAACAAAGGATACTGGAAATTATTTTTAGGTGCGTTGGTAACAACTAAAAATTGAATGTACAAGTAGACACCTACCATTTTTATAAAGTGGTGATGACTGAATTTTTCTAAAATATTCACTTACTAATTAAAAAACCAATTACTTTTAAAAATTAGATTTAGCGGTCTATTCATACAATGTAACTTAACCTGAACTTAGCAAATGCTAAAACTTAGACACTCACTGACAAAAGTCATGAAGGCAGGTATGAATTTTTTTTACAAAACTTAACAAGCTTATACATTTTTATTTCAGCTGTTGCTTCATTCTATCTAAAATCGTGTTAATATTATGAATTTAAATGACCAAATGAAAATGTAATTTTAAAAATAAACATATTGGTCTTTCGCCGTTAGCAGGCCTAACATTCTGCGTCTCTGCCTCACACATACAATTCCATATAATCATAGCAGCGTAAGAACGTACCTTCTCATTACCGACACGACTTTTTTAACCATTATAATATATACAACACACGTGCACATATAGGTATGTCGTTCTACGTAATGTGTGTGTGTGCTTGCGAATTATGCTCGATTATAGAACTGTGATGTAACAATAAAACCATGAAAACAACTTGCCATTAAATATTTGCACTTCATATTTTACTAAGTTGACGTGGTGACTTTCAGTACCAGCCTCCAGTAAAGCTACCGTACAGGATTCTGAAACTGCTTTAAATAGTTTTGACTGTATTCGGTGATAAGATTTGTAAATAAATAATTTATAATTATTAGGTATATATACAAAATACGCATACAAAACTCTTTCCCCAATTGAAGTTGTTCAGAGGCTAATAATTAAAATCATATTAAAACCTTCTCATATTCTTGCAACCTTTTCCAAACATTTTTGATTCCCGTCATTAAAACCATACAACGGGTATCGCAGTAGATCTAACCTTATTTCAACGAGTCTCAGGCAAAATTCTTTTTTAATAGCAATCAATTTAATAAAAAAATGTATTGATGCTGTTATCTTGTCGTGTGCTTTAGGATATTTTAATCAATTTTTCAATAGAACCTCATAAGAATTAAACGCGTTACTATTTACTAAATAACTATAAAAGAAAACATTATAAAAAAAATGTTACAGAGATTAGGTATTAACTACTTTTTTAAATTTGAAATATGTACTTACATTTTTATTTTCCGTTTTTCAGTTTTGATTTTTGGCTTTTCTTTTGTTTTTTTTTATCCCCATTTCACCTGGCACACTATTTGTGTCTCATACATATATATAGGTATATGTTAATTTTGTGTTTCTGGTAGGTACCTATCTCTCGTCTACCGACCGAGATTAATTTTCATGGTAACTGCAGACTGCAGTGTGAAACGCGTACAAATGTTTTTTTTTTGTTTTTTTCTCGGGCAGGCTATAATGGACATACGAAGCCAATTTTGTTGTGTTATCCATTTGTGAATTGCGCATTTTATTTTTTGTCAGTTGTAAATAGTTTTTCATATATGTGTAAGAATATTAGGTATATTTATATCATTGATCAATAAAATAACTCCAATCAAATTTATACAAGCACCGCTCGCAAAAACTTAACGAAACACATCCCCCATAGTTTTTCTGTCATCGGAATAATCGTTCGAAATTTGTATGTGTCGAAGAGGCCCGCTCGTGTCGAACGTAGTTTTGAAACAAGAGACGCGATTGGTCCAAAAATGTCAGCGGGATCCGCGACCGGCCATTATTGGTCGTTAGCCCGTCCAGCACTTTGAGTTATGTGTGCCACCGACTTCTGAACGTACTCTACACGACTGTACTTAGTACTCACTCACTACGCTCATTAATAACCAAACATACTAAATTCGATTGTCTGTGCTGTGCGTAAGTCCCGCCTGAAATCTAGTTTAATGAACTCAAATATAAGTATAATTTTCAAAATAGGAACTGATTGTGCGAAGAATTTAAAAAGCGATCAAGTACCTACCTAAGCGTACCTACCTATTACACGATATTTTAACAGAAAATCACTTTAATTGGCATTTTAAAAATAGAACATATTTTTCAAGAATTCATACTATCCAGTGATTTTTCACGAGTCTGCACTCGTACCTAAAAATAATTATATTTGTCTATTTCTTATTGTGCTAATTTTGATAAATGACACTTCCAAAACGTTTAATAAAGCAGGAAATACTTAACACCTTGGCAGCAGATGCGTTTGTCCAACTATTGCGTGGCGGGATGGATTTGGAGAGAGTGGGTGAGGTAGACCTTTTGACCTCTCCCGCCTTGCACCGTAATGGGAGGGATGGATTCATTCATCCTGAACACATTGACTCCCAGATTCCTACCCACCCCACAAACCCTTTTCCTTCCCAGAACTTCATCTCCTTTCGTTCCCTAAAAAGACCTACCACACAGCATCCCAAAAGATGACAGGGGCTCTTAGGGATTTCTTTTTCCTCGGGGTCTGCTGTGTGGAGCTAATGTAAAAACAAAAAGAAGTTACAAAAAAAAATGTATTAAAAATACGCTGTACACAGCACAATCTTATATTATGGTATTACTATTGTAATTTTCTTAGGGAGTTCAGCATTTTATTTGTTGCTTGAAAACCTTGGAATAGAAATAAGCACATAATACAACTGACCTATCATTGGTAAGCCTTTATTCTTCACTTTGTTTTCAGTTCTATCAAACAACAAAGCATTTTTAGGATATCTAGTCAATTATACAACGCAAGTAAATGCCACAGAGCATAACATCTTCCTTTAGGTTCTTATTAAAACCCTATATAACCTAACCTAATTGTCCATCGAAAGTCAAGTCTAGAATTTGTATCAATGACAATTGCAAACATTGTTATCAAAAGTAATTAAATGTTAAAAATGTCCATAACCTAGTCTGACATTCCCTTACTTATGAAAATCTTATCTTTCGTAACACATTTGTGGGCAGACAATTAAGTAGGTACCTACTTAACTATATCACAGATTAGGTTTCAAGTATGTAGGAAAAGCGATAATGCAATAATAATGTATAAATCGCAAGTGCGCCCCATGGTTGAATTTGGCAGCCACATCTGGTCTGGGGCTCAAAAAAAGCTGAAAAAACCCTCGACAGAAACGGGTAGTCTATTTGATAGATTCTGCTATAAACAAACGGATGGCAATCTTTAGAGCACAGATATCGCGTAGATATTCTGTCCTTATTCTACCGGTATTTCAATGGAAGATATCATTGATTGCTCTTGCACCGTTGCACATTCGATAAACACGCCAAACACGCGCCCAACGTTTGTAGACAGTTGACAATTGTCACATGAGAACGGGTCATTTTTACGACTCGTACTTGAGTTCCACAACTCGACTTGGAACGATTTGCCGACCTCTGTGTTTCCTCCCTCCTACAACGTGGGTCTCTTCAAGACCCAAGTTCATTCCTTCCTTTCCATAAAAATACCCTTCACACAGCATCCCCAAAGATGAGATAGGCCCTGAGGAAAAGATTCTCCTGTGTGGAGTTAGTGCAAAAAAAATCATAATAATAATTTGATCGCTTATACAGCGCCGTTTTGGTGAAAAATCATCTCAAAGACGGTGTATACACAAATATGACTTTCTAGGCTCTTTCTAATTATGTACAAATAGACACAGAAAACATAGGTACTGACCCGGCAGGTCACTTCAAATACTATAAACAATATGGAATTGGCATAACGTTCTGCAAAATATTTTCAGTGGCCTATTTTTTTCTCGATTTAAAAAACATTATATATTTGTACCTAAAAAACATTATATCTAGACATTATTTGTGTTAGTTAATGCAGAATTTGGTATAACTTCTATTTGTTTTATTCCTCGTGAAGGACTGTTTATTTTCTGCCCCAACAGCAACTTCCCAACTTGTCGTAACGCTCGAAAACCCATGATCAATATCTGCAGTTCATCAATGCACATCTATACTGAGATTATCTTAAGGAAGTTGAAGATAAGATAACAATTTCGAGGTAAACGAAGTTATGACCAGAATCACCTATAAAACACTTTCACGGAAATCCCAAAGGCGTGGCTTGAATTTGCCCATTTTACCATGAATGTATTTATGTACATAATCAAGGAACAAATTACTCTCTCCAATACAAAGTACTGTCCCCTACTACCAAAATTATTAACACTAGCAAAAAAACACGTAGTAATAATAGGCTAGAATTTCGATAGCACCGCCCATTTTCAATGAAAAGAAAGGTGAAACAAATCACTCAACCGCCTTAGATTATAATCCACGGTCAATCAAAGGTTGAGCATCAAAAATGCATACGTTTTATCAGGAGAGCATCGGATTAAGGTGTGAGCTCCGTTTTAAAATTATGAAAGAGATTAGAACTACAACATCAATTCGTTTGAACATCAATAACAATTATTCACGTCTGCAATAGAATTTTGTTCTCTGAACCCCAACTTTAGAGTTGAGCGAAATTTTGTAACTTTAACTTTAGAAAGGAAATTGTATTGCTATTGAAGATGTTCCAATCTCAAATATCATAGTGGGAACAGTATGACATTCTGAATACAAATATCATTTCTTCTCGGAGCATCATGACTTGAATATTATTTCAAATGTTTCGTGTTTAGGGTAGGGCAAGAAAAATGATTAAAGATTATAAAATATTTATACTCGTAAAGCTGAACTTAAAGGCATTAAAAATAAGAACTTTCTTGGTATTAGGTTTTGTAACCCTGGTAAGTCGCCAAATGTAGCGAACCACTTGGGGTGTTAGTTATCCAATAAATGGTTTCCGATGCGGCAGTACCCGTATCCGCCTCTCAAATTGATGTCTTAGAGATGACAAAGGTGTACATTTCTAGGAGTTACCACTCGGCTTCACCGGAGATTTATTTTCTATTTTTAAGACAGTTGAAAAATGTTTAAAAAATATTGTAACGTATCAATTTCAAAGCACCATACCGTACGATGAAAATGATTTTTGAAACTTGAAAATGTTTGAAATTTTCTTTACTGCAAAGCTCATCGTTCAAGTATTTTTAGAAGAACATTCAAAGACGATGTAAAGATGAAGGTTAGGAGAGCTTTACTATTCCGATCTCGATAATAAACAAAGATTATTCCAGTTCCAAAAGGTTTTTCTTAACTAATAATGTATTATCTGAATGGTGGTCATTCACCGGGGGTATACTAAAAATATAATTATCTCTAGAACGACATGCATCAACAAACTACGTTACTAAGCAATCTTGCCAAGAAGGTACCGTAATGTGGGGTGACTTTTGAATCGGGAGGCGACTATTATCTGCAATAATTCTCGTTACCACTCATGATTTTATTCCACGTTACGTAGATACGATGAAGCCTCGAAAATCACATTTTGAAAATGAGGTCATATTAGTTGGTTTCTATTTTATTTCAGACATATCATCGGTTGAATTGTAAAACTATTTTTTTAGATATTTTCAGTAACAAAGGGAAAAATTTAAGCACATTTTATGAATTCCTCGACGATTATAAGAGTTTCGTGTCATTTATATTGTAAAATCTATCAGGTTATAACTATTTGAATATTTGACCTGAACTCATGAAATCATAGAGTATCAAAGTCGCCCCACTCTGAAAGGTGACTTCGACTACAATGTTTTTTTCGACACCCCGAACAACGTATTATATAATAATATTTAAATATATTTCGATATTTTGATGTTTTTTTTGTTTTAAATTAGCTTCACAAAGGAGGCCCTGAGGAAAATAATTTCCCTCGGGGCCTATGTCATCTTAAGGATTTCTGTGTGGAAGATCTTTTGAGAAAAGGAAGGAGAAAAAGTTCTGGGAAGGAAAGGGATATGAGGAATGGGTAGTAATCTGGGGTCGGTGGCTCCGGGAGTTACGGACGTATCAATCCATCCCTCCCAATGCGGTTTAAGGCGATCTTCCGAGAGAGGTCAAAAGTTCTCCCCCATGCAGTCTCTCCCGATCCGGCCTGCCACGAAGTTGGTGGACAGACGCTTCCACCGCCAAGGCCCCAACAAACTTTACCATTGCTAAGTCACCAAACGTAGCAAACCACTTGGGCTGACCTGTGGCATTTTTATGACCTATGGTGTTTTTATAAAAAAAAATATTTTGTTTCATATTTGAAAATTGATCAAAGTCATACATTTTACGGTTCTTAAAGTTGGAACCTAGTTATTTGCACATCTTTTCAATCTTATATACCTAAAATTATTCACCATTAAACTCATAGTTAATTTGCAAGTCAGTAGCTGAAGCCTTCTGTCAGTCGGTTAATTGCCAATAAATAAGTCAGACTTTCTGCAGCGGTGGTCAATTGGGTAGAGTGGCAGCTGGTGCCTGCAATATCAGGGTCAGGAGTTCGGATCCCAGGAAACTGCGGGTTAATGATGTTTGTAATAAAGGTGGCGTGCTACTCATTTTATGATTATTGTAATCCTATGCCCTTTGCAGGTCGGATTTAAAAAGTGTAAAAGCAGCAAACAGATGGAAATTTGTATAAAATTTGTAATATAGTTCAAGAATAATAAGTTTTGTTGATGATGTGTTTTTTTTAAACTGTGTGTATTTGAAAGTAAACTTGGAAAAAGTGAAACTGCTCCCGACTATTTGGAGCCAGTGGGGACTATGGTATGCCCCTATTGGGGTTTTGGGTAAGATTGCAGTGGTCAAGGAAGGGGTTGGGAGAGAGGTAGGTTGGGAAGTGCCTGTTTATTCAGATCTGGTAGGAAATGTGTTTTTTTTTGTCTTTATTTTTCACATTACTTTCACTTGTTCGAACTAAGAAAATATTAATTTCTTTGATGAAGAAAGTAATCCTTATAAATCTAAACGAAAATACGAAAAAGAACAAGACATAAAAATGGTTACGGTTGCAACTGGTACTCAAACCCAGGATCTCTTGTCTTACCGGAACAAAAGCCTTAACCAACTCTGCCATTGGTACCTCATATTTAGAAGTATTTTTTTTATATTTTTCTGTGTCTTGTTCTTTTTCATGTTTTCGTTTAGATTTATTCGTATTATTTTCATCTTCAGTGAAAGAGTTATTCTAAGAAAAAACGAATAATATTTGCATTTTAAAAATATCATATAAATATAAAACAAAAGCACCAAAAAGATTCTAGAAGAAATTCTATAACCGAAAGCAAGAAAAGATTCTGATGTTCACCAGGGCGATACTGAAAGTATCTACTTCTATGGAATGTGTTGCAAATGTTCTACACATTCATTATTATATGTTAAATAATTATAATGAAATAATACATTTTCATTACATACATTTAAAAAAATGCGTAAATGGGAGAAAAATTGATTTATTGTTTAAAACATTTACAGGGTTTTAACTGTTATTAATTAAATTGCCAATAAAAAAAATATTCCCATCAAGCTTCAATCAAGGTTTAGTTTTTACTAGGTAGATATGCTACTAGTAAAATAACAGAAATAATAAGAAGCAAAACAATATTAAAATTATAAACTTCTCAGTATTTATTAAATCCTTGCTAAAAATTCTGTTTACCTAATGTGCACACAGCTTTTCAGAGTATAATAAAATTATATTTATGATGTAGAAACCTACCTATTAAGTACCAGCGACTCGTTACTTGTTGACGTGTGAAATTTATGATGATGTTTGACAGATGAGAAGGTACTCTTCAAATCTAGCTAATTTGATTTTCCCTACTGAACCACCAGCCTCTACCAGCGTTAATAAAATATCCTGCACTAATAAGGACCAGGAGTCGCATTATATATATTTTTTAAATAATGCACCATCAATCTGATACCTTTTAAATAATGAAATAAATGTAAGCTCCTATTTATGTCCTGTTGAATCCTTTTTTGATTCGAAGTAAAAGCTCACTCGCATTGCATTAAATATTCACTTGCTTTAAATCAACGCAAAACGAAACGTTGTAGGATTCCAAAGGGTTCGACCCTTTTACATTTTGAAACGTCAAACTTGTGGGTACCTTTCCAAATTTTAAGGGCACAAGTGTTTTTCATGTCACAGTACAAATGTATTGTCAAGCGGACAAAAGGGTCCAGTTTACATCGTCCATTGTCACAAATTATAAAACGCGTCAACTAACAAAATCAAAAAGCACGTTCAAAATTTTAAGGGCGAAAATTACGAAACACAAAAAATCAACTGATGAATCAAATGCGGACGAATTGTTAATAACATTGAAAATCGCATAATAATATATAAAATTTATATGCATTTTTGTCAGTCTAGTATGAACCTTGTGATAATACGTCACAAAGGTGAAAATCGCTTGACCAAATAATTATCTAAAGCGTACTGTAGCAGAATGTGTGCAACAACTTTTAATTGCACGGCGGAACAAAGTTTTGTTTTTGTTAAAGTTTCAACGTGTGGTCACCTCGTGTTGATGAAATAAATGCTCGTTTGATGAAATAAATTCGAAGGATCAAGTTGAACTATAAAACAATTTGTATCAATTTGTACAATTTTGTTCGTCATAAAAATTATTTATAAAATTTGTCCATTTTTACTATTACGTGTGCTAGAGCGGATGATACTCTCATTATCGCCCTGGTAGGCTTGAAGACATTCAGAATTGAAACGTTGTTTGGAATGGCTTTAGCCGTGTTTGGTGACCAGATCTGAATAGCCACCTTAATCTTCCCCACCTCCTTCCACTCCCCACTACCTCCAGCCTCACAACATACCCCAATTTGGATTGCTATAATCTCACCGGCTCCAGACGGGCCCGTGACACAGCAAGGAAGGAGTTTCTAAATTGTACAATAAAATTTAAAGTCTGTATTTATAGTCACTAACTAACACACTAAGCGTGCGATATGTTAGAAGACATTTCATGCAATGCTTTTTATTCTACGTGTTTAAGGCCGCGAAAATCGCACGGCAACAAGAAAAGCGCAACACATGCTAAATATATTTTATTTCTTCACATAACCATGGTGAAAGAGGTTGAGGTATTGCTTCTTTCAATAAGGCCACGGTTCAAAACCCATGTTTCAAAAAGATATGTTTAACAAAAAAAAAATAAAAAGAGAATTTTGCTCTACTCGCCAACGTACTGCAATTTTGTTATTCTCATTTTTTTTTAAATTTTGTTATTTTATCGCAAGTTAATTTTTGGGTTATTATGTAGTGTTGTGCTTCATCCTTCTTTAGCCAACATTTCGAACGTTGTTTTTAAAGCTCTTGATCATGCAAGGATTTTAGGGTCATTCGAAAAGCCTATTTCAAAGATAGCAGTGTTGGCACTGCAAATCATCAAATATTACCAAATTTAACATACGTTCATTTCGACAAAATGTCAACATAACGTAAGTGGCCGAATATTGGGAGATCTCCCGTCCAAAGAAGAAATATAATCAGTATAGTCCAGATTCAATTCCGAATCCATAAGCCATGCCACACCATACGAGAAAATAATAAAAATCACTTAATAATGCACAAGGGTAAAATAATCACCCTTTTCCATCCTTAAATTATCACAATTATTTTGTTTAGCCCCGAGCATAATATATTATTTTTCTCTTAGTCCTCCCGTCCTTTGCGGTTTTTCCGCCTTATCCTCTCGTATCAAAAATCACTCTACGTTTAAAAGTTTCACCGCAGGAGACGGAAGGGGGGTCACTCTGGATTTATTTAGATTGGAAAAGGAAATTTCAATTTCCCACCCCTTTTTGAAATTGAAACCGGGATATCCGACACGTGCTGCTGGCTAAAAAAGTGAAATGCTATAATTTTGATATGCATGCTGGTTTAGGATAAAACATTTCAAAGTCGGGGTTAAAAAAATGGTTCTAAATTTATATTAAAGCCATCAAACTTCTTTTCAAATGTTCAAGTATAATTTTGAATTAATTTGGAACCTGCATGAAACGTTGTACGAGTATGTGCCCTGAAAAACAGGAAAATACTGATGTTTTGGCAATTCAATCAGTTAGGAGAGCATTATGTAATGCAGGTGTCTTATCGATGCACAAAGCATTTCTCTTAGAAATGGTAGAAGATATGTGAAATAAAATACATATTCATACCAATGTAAAGTCTTCGAACAGTTGGTAGTTTCTTTGGATCGAGTTGCAACAATATTATAATTGTAATTGAATAATTTTTGGACAGTAATATTTGAATGCTCCATAGCTTATGATGGTAATTCAATTGCAAGCTCGAAACCGTTTCACTACTTATGAATATCGGAAATACTCATTTTTCATCATCGTTCGGCATCTTTTTAATGGGTTTCGCGGAAGAGTCCCGACACTACTCCTAACCGTCTAGAGCTAGTAAAACTATGACATCCCCAATCGGGGTATATTGTGGAACTTAAATTGGTGAAGAGGAGAAGGAGATAGGTACGAGAACGGTAGCACCTGGATGTTCAGATCTGGCCATCAAACATAGCCAAGTTTTTTCAAGCAAAGTTTCGATTCTGAATGGAGATATACCATCAGCTAATACTAAAAATATCTACCACGCGGAATCTTTTTTTAACAATAGTTCCACATAGGAGGCCTTGAGGAAAACATTTTCCCTCAGGGCCTATGCCATCTTTGAGGATGCTGTGTGGAGGGTCTTTTCTAAATAGAGCAGAAACACTCAAACACGAAGGCGTTTTTATGAATATATAATAACGTTTATTTTGCGTTTTATGTTGAAATCGAACCCTCCAAAATGGATAGGATTCCTTATTTCTGGGAGGTATTTAAATCAATTTTTCAAAAATGACCCTAATTCCCACGCCGCTTACAAATGCTTCACCAAAGAGGACGTCTCTGGACCAAAGGCTCGCCGCTCCATACGCTTGTTCATTCATTTCATTCCTTTTCTCCGCGGTCACTACAAATCATTCCCTCTGTGTTCTGTTGCTCTATTTGTTTTACCCGTCATGTAGGACGGACCATCTTCATTTGCATGCATCATACTGTGGACTGCAGGTACTAGCCACTGAATAAAATAAAAAAGAAAGAAATATGTTTGGGGCGCGTCTACACGCAAATATTTCCTTTACTTTTGGTGAAACTGATCACACGTTTCTATAATTAATAGCATTGGCTTCATTAGAACTCCTCTGCTTAATTTCCTTAAAAAAATCCTAAACAAAGTATCCCCAAAGATGACATATTATCTAGGTATCTAGGAATTTAAGAATTTAAAGAAGGAATTTAAGATTGGTCACACTCGAGAAATTGCTAATTTTTTACCTTCACATAAGTTATCTTAGGGGATGTTGTGTGGAAGGTCTTTTGAGGAAAGGAAAGAGAGAAAGTTCAAGGAAGGAAAGGGGTAAGAGGAGTGAGTAGGCATCTGGGGGTCAGAGGCTCCAGGAGTGACGGATGTATAAATCCATCCCTCCCAGTGCGGTGCAAGCCAATGTTCCGAATGAGTCCTGCTAAAGAGATCTGAAGGTTTCTCTAAACCAGTCTCTCCTGATACGGCCTGCCACGCAACTGGCTGGCAGATGCATGTACCACCAAGAACCGGACAAACCTCTTCCCATGAGCCTGCGCACCCCTGCTAAGTCACCAATGGTAAACCACTTGGGATGACCTACGGCAAAGATGTTGGTAGTACATCTGCAGATGTATTTAATTTCACGGCATGTAGATATAAGAAGGCTGTAATATAATATCTTTGGGTTTATATAAATAAAACTTCAAAATCAAGAGAGAAAAAATTAAGAGATTCCCAAAATGTGAGCTTTTAAATAAATTCTTTGGAAGTAGTTTTAATGAACGGACAGCGAAATATTTACCATTCTCTTCTGACCAATAATGGTTATCTGAATTTGACATCTCGTTTATGCATAGGGTGTCCTAAAAATAACATTTTATACAATAAATACAATTTTTATAGTTTGGTACTACTAGAGTAGCAGAAAATTTAGAAAATTTCGTAAAATGTTATTTAATAGATAATATTTTATTGACCCATTTATTGGATAACCAACACCACTGCCATAGATTATCCCAAGTGGTTCGCTACGTTTGGTGACTTAGCAGGGATGCCCGAGTTCATGTTTGTCTAGGTCTTGACGCCACGTGCTTTTGCCCATCTACTGGGTGGCGGGCCGGATCGGGAGGAACTGGTTAAAACCACCCTTCTTATCGTTTTTCCTTTTTAGAACTTTCTCTCATTCCTTTTCCTAAAAAGTGCCTCCACACAACACCCCTGAAGATGACGTAGGCGCCGAGGGAAATTATTGACTTCAAGGCCTCCTTTGTACGTGGATCTGATGTAAAAAATGTTGGAACCATGCTGTATGCAAGCTATGCACTCGCGTGAGAAGTATGTTCACAACAACATACACTGCGATAGCAATAACTCACACAAGTTATCTTTTGTAAGTATTTACGGAAAAGATCAATTTGAAACACGTGTATTAGAACATTTTCATTATCATCAAAAATAAAATGACCAAATCGTGCGCAAATGAAAACACGAGATAAAAATATTGATTAATTGTTCAGATTAGATAAATAACAAATTTGGTTAAGAGATTTAGCACTAGTTTGAACTGGACATTATTATTTTTATAGGATAATATCAGAAAAACCACTGGGAAATACACTGGCTCATGTCGGTGGTCATGCATATATTATCTTGAAATAAACGCAATGTAAGCATTACTGTTTGTATTACGTCAATCAGCTTTTCATATCGGTAAATGAATCTACTGGCCATTTAGCGTATTGCATCGATATTTTCTGTACGAATACCTACATGTTTTTTCAAACCAACATCAAGGATGACGCGATTATTAAAGGGTGTCCGGGGGTATTAGGGAACGTACCCATACTACGTGACACTTTTAGGGGGGGGGGGGGTCTTCAAAAGGTCACGCTCCATACAAATGAGCGGCGGGTTCCTTAGGATTTTGGTCACCGGGGGGGGGGGGGGGGTTAAAAATTGCAAAAAGTTGGTCACGTAGTTTGGGTACGTTCCCTAAAGTGCATTAACTTTGGGAGGTGATTCTACATGATGGTAGGAGTAAAAAAGATTAACAACTTTTTCCGAAATTCCAACATTTTTTCCCCATACAAAAAGACGTACCTACTAAAAATCCTTAATGTGAGGTACGATCTTACTTGCTGAGAGCCTGCCGGGCGCCCGACTCGATTGTGATTGGCCCGTATCGTAACAGCGGAAAATAATGAATCTGGCCGCACACGCCGGACTAATTTTATCTTTTTACCTCAAAACTACCCCTAAAAGTTGGAATTTCAAAAAAATTTATTTATCTTTTTTACTTGTACTATCATGTAGAATCACCTCCCGAAGTTAATGCACTTTATCCCCGGACTTTACCCAGTTAATGCACTTTACTATGTATATAAAAATACTGCGACTCTGAAGACTTTGATATATTTTTGAATTCAATCACGACTCTCAGAAGGAACTCATACTTGCATACACCTGGCGATCTCCCCACTTTGTAATTATTCAATCATTCACCTACTTATGCATTGGCTCTATAATATATGTAGATGTTTGTTCGTGTGTGTATGCACATGTATGCATGTATGTAACCTTAACCTTAGTTTAACCTTAGCTTTGACTGAGATTTGAATTTAAGAATGTTCTACAAACAATACTTTTAGGTCTTCTCATTTTTTCGATAGATACAAAATTAATTCAAAACTCTATAGCTCATGATGAAAAACAATTTATGCGCTGACTACAAATAGAACTGTAGTCATAGGAAGACAGAAAGGCTTTGCGATTTTCGTGAGGCCAGAACTCAGAATTCGAGAGGTTTTATTTTAATTTAGCTTTAAATTGAGTATTTTTTAAATAATGTGTACCAAACCATTGAAATTTTGAGGCATATAAATGAAGTTTTCGAAACGTTTTTTCTATTATTGTTTACTTATTAACAAAAAATACTTATTACTTTTAACTTAAACTTCAAAAATGTAGATGTCATTTGCTATCCGGTGACGTTTATCAATTAAAAATATCAAAAATTTATCGCACGCAGCCACTGTTCAATCTGCCACGTGATGGCAACGGATCACTTGATACGCGCTCTGTTTTCTGTATGGTGCTGCTGGAATGAAACGGAGTACGTTTCACGTGGTGCTAGTTTTGTACCCAGTGGTCATGTGAGATGGACTTTTTTGTTGTTTTTTTTACATTAGCTCCACACAGGAGGCCCTGAGGAAAATAATTCCTCTCAGGGCCAAAAGAGATGGGTAAGAATCTGGGGTCAGAGTGTCCAGGAGTGAAGGACGTATGAAGGAGGCGTCTACTAATATCTACAGGAATTCCAAAAACTGAAAAATCGAACTAATATCTATGAGAATCAAAGTGTTGACGAATATCTACAGTACTGGCAGAGGTTGGATTTGCAATTATGTATAGCATATTGGAATAACGTAATATTGCGTATGCAGTTTAAAAAACTTAATTTATGTAAGTATGTATGTAAACATCCATAATATCGGACTATTGGACACATTTAGCTGATTAGTCCAACCTACGCTCTGTAGATATTAGTTCAACCTAAGCTCTGTAGATATTAGTCAACACTCTGAAGTTCGTAGATATTAGTTCAACATATGAACTGTAGATATTCGTCCGACATACAGGCTGTAGATATTAGTAACTGAAGTCCGTATGAATCCAGCTGATGGGCAGACGCATCCGCTGCCAAGACCCGGCCAAACCTCATCCCATGAACCCGGGCACCCCGGCTAAGTCACCGAACATAGCGAGCCACTTGGGGTGATGGTTATCCAATAAATGGTTCCTGGGGCGGCGGTACCCATACCCGCCTCCCAAATTGTTGTTGTTTGTAATTGAAAAAAATATCACCGGAGAGCAAAAATACGTCTATATTTTTACTCCAAATAAGTTTATATAGTTAATAAGAGCCGGTAAAAAATTATCGGTGACGTTCTGATACACCCTGTAGTTATATATCAATTCCCAGATTCAGTAGCGAAAGAGAGACCTATCATTGTTATCAGTTATCAGTTTCATTTTGGTGGAAGGTTAAAAACTGAAATATCATCAAAATAAAAAATATATTATTTAAAAAAAACACTCTGTATAGTTTCACATGTTTATCTGCATCTTCATCTCCATACCATCATTTAGCAAACGATCGAATTGAGATGTCCTGTGGCGGGTCCGTCCAATCAACGTACGCAGCCTCCACAGCCTCGCGTAATACGGTGGCAGTGACTGGTCTGACTACCTTATATTGGGCAGATCTGTGCACACACTGTCAACAAACAAAATAGAGTAACCCACGCTTTTTACAAAAAAAAACTTTTTTTATTGATGTGGGTACTTGATTAAATTACTCTCAAGTAAAATGTGCGTACTATTCAAGTATAAAATGTTATTTTTGATTTAGTGAATCTTTATGAAAATCTGTGTTTGGTACAAGAAACTTAACGCCAAAAACATAGCTACTGTATACCTCTTCAAACACAGAACTGCTTTTGATAATGCCCGAATCAAAGGCTTTACTTTGCAACGTAGCTGTACAATGAACTTCCACTGGGCATTAGACAGAACATAACTTATTTTAAATATAGATAAGTCAGACACCAAGTCTTGAATCATCAGCCAAGACAGATCTAACATCAAGGTATTTATCAAAAACTATTTATAGGTATGCATTTCCAATGGTACTATGCTGATTGTCTTTTATTTTAATCGTGATATTGTTTTCTTATAAACTGCTTAAGTTATAAACTTGGCCTGCTCTCAACACAGGAGTTCCTAGTGAGACAGGCATAACACATCACCAATTGCTATAGAATTAATAAATAAATAAAAATTATTTTAAAGCAACTCCAATAAATAATAATAATAATAATATAATATAAGTTTATTCCAGAATCTATGCAGGGGAAGTGCAATGGTGCAATGCAAGTGCAATTTTGTTATTTTTCATATGGAATGTATTCCATAATGTAAAATAACAAAAAAAGATAAATAATAAGTTAAGGTAAAAAGTAAATAACAACACATAAATTAAATAAAATAAACGAATAAGCATGAAAAATGAAACTGAGAAAAAAAAATTATGTATGTAAACACTAAAATGAATGTAAATAGCCGTTTACGGAGGGTATTTCATCGTCTCCCGTCTCCAGAGGGTCATCAGGGGAGATTCCATCCAGGCGGTCATGGTGGTGATGATCGCATTCTTCGAATGGCGCAGTCTGCGCCATAAACTTCCCATGCGGTGGCGGAGAAGTGCACGGAAAGTATGAACTGAATAAAAAAATCATTAATTTAATCACTACGCCATTTCCTTTTAAAGTAGGCAGAGAGGATTGAATGCCACTACTGTGTTACATTCACATTCATATTTCGTTTCATTCGACTCTTGATATGACCTTACGCAATTTAATTCTACTTCGCAACCAATTCCATAGCCCATGCACACTGAAATAAAGTAGGCCTTTTCAACTGATGATCATTTAAAAAAAACTTTCTAATAATGGCAAACATAGTTTTTTTTTTATTTAACTAAAAGTCCATAACAAAAATTTAAAGGTTTGTTCTCTTGTGAGTGTTGTATCTTTCAGTTATTCTCTTCTATCTTCGTACAGTATACGATGTTCTGCAAGTTGAATGTTTATATTATTTGATTCCGGCCTCCATTCATGTGTGGTCGAATCTCCATATCATTAGGGTGAATCGCATCTCCGACTCATCCACTATTATGTATTATACGTACGCTTAGTATTTTATATCCGAACTGTAATTAAAGTGACAGGATGGAAATGTCAATCGAATCGGAAGGACGGTCACTTAAAATGCACTTGTGAATGGAGATTATTACAGCCTTGAAAAATGGATAATGCTTGCAGAAAGGTAGGTTAGATTCATCAGAGACCTCATAGGAAATATGTAACGTGTCCAATCCAAAAGGATTCCAAAAGAGCTTTCTCTACGTGACACCTTTTGCAGTTAATTGTCTGTCATATTTCAATGACAATTTTTTCTAACTTTCTTCGGACAGTCATAATAAGTGTTGAAAAAACGCAAATAAAACACGATGGTTTCACATTTGTAAAAATGATCTTTTTTACAGAATTATTAAAACGGCCACCATCTTGAAACGGAACCGGAACGTATAAACAATTTTACAGACAGACGAATGCAACACGGTGGAATTAAAATAGCAGACTCAATCAACTGGACTCCGAATAACGAAAAATGCTTTCGGTTGAGTTAGGAAAGGTTAGGTTAGGTTGGATTATTCGTAAAATACTAAGGATCATCGCTTTACCAAATAACGTTTCCAAGCTCAGAGCTTTCGGGGAATGCTTTCACACATTTAAAACATCTTTGCAATTATAAGCATTTTTATTTATTCATGAAATTCTCACATTTCCTGCAACAAAACAGTACAACGATGTTGTTGTCTTACAACAAAAGAGTCCAACAGTGTTGCAAAATTCGAACAGGAAATAGTTTCAGGCAACTATATTAATTGATTTGTATAAACCTATTGGTCTAAAAGCCCACTTTAATAAAGGGCTTACATTATGTGAAAAAATATGTGCATTAATTTATTTTCTAAAGCCAGTCAGTTCGGCCGATATCGTCCGATATTGCAAGTAAAATATTTAAACTGGGTGAACAAAATAGAGAAATGGTCATTGATAAAATCATCAATCTTTTATGTCCGACAGCTTTATGCTGATGACTAAACTTCAGGCCAGTGGTGTTCGAGTTGAAAAACTTATTTTTAAAATACATAATTTGTTTCAAGCTTTCACTGTGTGTAAGCCTCACTTGTTCTTAGCTATCCTTTCAAAGCGCTATACTTGAATGAATATGGAAAAGATGGTTGGGGAGACAAGTTTGTTAAAAGCACAGCAATCTATAATTAAAATGAGTAAACAACACCAACAAAAACTGTTAAAACGCGTTGTATAAAAGTGTTTTAACGCGTTGTATAAAAGTGTACAAAATATCATCCCACCTAAATAAGATCATTCAAAAACAATTTTATTAAAAGAAAAAAAAATCATTATGTTTTTCTGAAGTCTAGTTGTGGATTATGCCCGTACCTATGACGCATGTTTACGAATACGTTGGATTATAATTGGGTTATAAATTACCCAATTATTATAAATTTTGCACTGTACTGGTCAAATGAATCAATCATTAGAATTCCGTATCAACTCACCTAATCAAAACACGTCAAATCCATCTTCAGTGTCAAATTTTATGAATTGCAGATTTTTGTAATCGTGCCAATTTTTTTAATTGAATAATTCAATTCAATTACTATATTATTTGGTGTAAGGTGTTATGCTCACATTGCAAAATAGAAGAAAATAATCTTTATATATAAAAATCAAAATATGTATGCTTATATATGAGTATGTGTGTGAAATGTCTAAGCATTGCTAAACCATTGATCCGATTGCGATGAAATTTTGGGGATTTGAAGTGCGCATGCCCGCGATGGTTTCTATATACAAAAGTGAGTTCTGGCATCATAGAATTATGCGTTGCTAACCATTCATCCGATTGCGATGAAATTTTGGGGATTTGAAGTGCGCATGCCCGCGATGGTTTCTATATACAAAAGTGAGTTCTGGCATCATAGAATTATGCGTTGCTAACCATTCATCCGATTGCGATGAAATTTTGGGGATTTGAAGTGTGCATGCCCGCGATGGTTTCTATATACAAAAGTGAGTTCTGGCATCATAGAATTATGCGTTGCTAACCATTCATCCGATTGCGATGAAATTTTGGGGATTTGAAGTGTGCATGCCCGCGATGGTTTCTATATACAAAAGTGAGTTCTGGCATCATAGAATTATGCGTTGCTAACCATTCATCCGATTGCGATGAAATTTTGGGGATTTGAAGTGCGCATGCCCGCGATGGTTTCTATATACAAAAGTGAGTTCTGGCATCATAGAATTATGCGTTGCTAACCATTCATCCGATTGCGATGAAACTTTGGGGATTTGATGTGTGCAAGCCCGCGAAGGTTTCTATATAGGTACAAAAGTGAGTTCTGGCATCATGGAATTATGCTTTCCTAACCATTCATCCGATTGCGATGAAACTTTGGGGATTTGATGTGTGCTGTGCAAGCCCGCGATGGTTTCTATATATAATAGTGAGTTCTGGCATTATACAATTTGTATAAAAAAATTGCAATGGGTGGTACGCGAGCTGTTTGAAAACTGAATGTACCGGGACTGAATGTATGGAAAGTGGGAGGAGGGTGGGGAACTCGGGAGGGGGGTTCGCGGGACGGGGGAAGCGGGAGAGGGGAGTGGGGAGAGGGAACGGAGAAGGCAAGGGAAGGGAACGCGGGAGAGGAAGGGGGGCGGAAGGGGAACAGAACAAATGAGAAAGGACACGCAAGGAGAAACAATTTCCTTATTAAGTGGCATAGCAACGGATGTCGGGAACTCGCTAGTAAATAATAAAAATAAGGACGTAATAAAAATTGTCGGTGTTTTTGTCATCTACGCCTCTTTGCCAGTCAATTTGGTCTTACGGCCGTATGGTAATGCGTTCGGATGCGCCCTTTTACGGGTAATGGTCACTATAAACACAGGTTTAGTCAGCCGGCTGGATGGTGACGGGTGACCGGTGCCTCGATGCCGCTCGCCATTGGAATCTAAGCATATGCGGTTCATCTTTGGCTGTAGACGTGCTTAGGTTATTGGTGCAAATCATTCCCACGACCGTTACATACATTATTACAGTTACAAATATCATTTCATTCATATCTACTTACTAATTTAATTAGCTTCAAATTGTATTCAAACGTTCTATTTGTCACCTTCTATTAATTAGCTGAAAGTGAAAACTTCTTTAGCACTGTTGTGATTTGTAACTCGATGAAAGGAAAAAGCGACTCTAAAAAGAGACAAAAACATATATCTACAGGATTTAGCCTGCGAGAGAATGAGATAGACAAATCGGTCTCCTTTTTCTGCGGTGCTTCGTAGCCTCATCACTCTTATCTCATTTAGTTGTTTCACTTCTGCCGCATGTGAACTGCACACATTTTTTAGGAAAGGAGATAGAGGAAGTTCTGGGAAGGAAAGGGGTATGAGGGGTGGGTTGGAATATGTGGGTTAGTGTGTCCAGGAGTGACGGATGTATGAATCCATCCCTCGTACCAATCCATCCCTAGCCAGTTCAAGGTAATGTTCCGAGAGACTCCTGCTGGAGAGGTCAAAAGGTCTCTTGCCCCAAGAATCAGAGCACCTCTGCTAAGTCACACAGCAATCTAGCGAACCTCTTGACGTGACCTGTAAAAGAAGATGTTGGTTTTCCAATAAATGGTTCCCGAGCGGCGGTGGTACCCGTAACCACCACCTAAATTGAAAGGTTTGCACTGATGCTCAAATGCTCTAGCGTCATGAAATTTGGAGCATGTAATTTCCATCACATCCATTTCAAATATCAAATATGAATGCCAAAAAATAATTTGTAAAAAAATAAAGCTAGTACTTTTTGTTGTAGATTATAAAAAATGTTGTCATTATTTAACACATAATTACATTAGTTTCAATAATAATATAAATGTTTTCGTTGTAGGTATTTATAATAATTGTGTTAATTTGTATTTCTATTCCAAACAAACAACGATAAAAGATAAAACTTTCGACAAACTCCACAATGGCCAGATATTCCGGATTGATTTGACGTTTTCTTTTAACTCTTTCCGAGTCTTAGTCAATATTCTATTTGCCACTAGCTTCTCTCTCTCCGTCCATACATCTCCTTGTCCGACATAATAAACCCAGTGTTTGAATAGGCACAATACAACCAGTCCCATTTCCCATTGTGAATGTGCCAGTTCAGTTTCGATTCGAATGACGATAAAGAATTCGGAATCTCGATTCGAAGTAACGATAAAGTGTGTATTGAACTCTATTGATGCGATCCTGGCATATCGCTCTTCGAATCTGGGACATTAAGGTTTATATTGTCGCCGTTTTGGCATTGTTTATACATAATAAAAACGTGTGTACAATTGTCAAAGTTTTCTAAAACATCCTGTACCTCAGTGAATCTGCTTTATCGTGTTTAAAATCGGGTGCAGGTGAAAACATCAACCAATTATATCGGAAATAGTTTTTTTTTTAATATTTTGACAGCTCACCTCACAACTTGAATCAGAGTGTTTTCTTTTGAATTTATTGTAATGCATGTTCTTCTCCTTTTATATGCTGTTGTTTCTCAGTATTTAGTTATTCGCCTTGGCCTGTGATTGATGGCCTTGATCTGTCTGTCTTTGGTCCCATATAGCAGCATAATTTGTAGACGGAGGCCCTGGTACCGTACAATATATGTACATAATCTCCTATCGGAAGTTGGCTATAATCAGTAATTAGCAGTAATATGCTATGGCCCTGAACTGTTTCATGATAGCAGAACAATGTTAAAATAGAACTAAACATGCAGAAAGAAACGAAGTTATGGAAAGGATACAAACATTCCTTGCAATCTAACATAACCTAACCTTTTATTTTATAATATTCGGTTTTATCCTGTAACCGGTGTTTACGTAGTTTATATAGCGTAGGTCTTTGAAGGTCGTAGTAGTCGAGGGGTAAGGCTCTCGACTAGCGATCCACAGATCGCGGGTTCCAATTCCAGTAAGTAAATTTTATTTGACTGATTTGTGTTTTCACAATTTAAGCATTTTTTTATTATTATTATTTTTTAATTTAATACAGATATATAAGTGTACAGTGGAGTTATATAAATTACATTTCGGATTTATTTAATATACCTTATATTAAATAAATTTTAATTTTTATATTTAATACACGTTATATTATTTAAAATAATATAAGGTATATTTGCGGCACGTTTCAGAGTGGAAGATACTCTCAGTATCGCCATGGCGTAAGACCACTATTCAGAATTGAAAAGTTGCTTGAAATGGCTTTACCCATGTTTGGTGACTAGATCGAATGAACGACCAGATACTCCCCCATCTACCTCTTCCCCTTCTCCTTCCCTTCCCCACTTACCTTCAGCCTCACAATATACCCCAATTAGGAATGATATAGTTTAACTGGCTCTAGGCAGTTGGGATAAAACAAGAAAAGTATTTAACTAAAAGATATATGATAAAATTTTGATGTTTATTAAACAATGCATTGTGTATAGCTTTAAAAAAATTATTAATAAGGTTATAATTTGTACGAAAGGCAAAAGATATAAATACAAACACCTGCAATGTAGTTCTCTACCTATTCAATTTCTTCTTAGTATAATATTATGACAAGTACCTACCTGCATTAATTTCTAAGAAATGGTAATCATTCAATACCTAATCTTTACATGAGTACCAGACCATATCTATAATTAATATTATCTTTATAATCAAAACAATTAAACATTAAAAATAAACATAATTAAAAATCTAATCTTTCTAATTTGAGTCCAGCGTACTTTATCTTATCGCACGTAAAATAAGGACGTATCATCCGACAATTCACGTGAATATTGCAATCACCTGATAAAGCCGGTAGACGCTTTTTGTTAATCTAATTACTAGGAGTGCTGTTTTGCGAAATGGTTGAAGCAATATTTAACATGAAATACATCGACATGAAAAATTCGTGAGATAATAAGTTATTGCCGTAGTAGGGATTTCAACTCAGATTCTTTCTTCGCGCTTTTGTTCTATACTCTATACTACTGAGCTATTGAGGCAATACTGGTATCATTCATTTTGGGAAATATTGCGAAATGGGAAATGAAAGGAGATAGGGTGAGGTAGATTGAGAAGTACCTGGAAACTCAAATCTTATAATAGGCTGACTATCGAGTTCATAGTTGTTTCATAGAATTTGATCAATTCATCAAAATACAAAGCCATTTTCGAGTTCTGTGAAAGTTCTGTTATCATTTCATCATGTGCTAGTTGTTACTCAAAAAATTGACAGAAACAAAACATGAATAGTATTTTCAAAGAACTTGAATATTAACATTTAAATTTAATGAACTATTCATTGTATTCTATGAAGCCACCCATTTTTGTGTCTCTTCTATTAATTATTAATTTTTTCGTTATTTCGTACATGAGTCCCAAATTATCGGAGCTAATGGAACTTTAGCATAATCATTTTGATGAATATGAATATTGTAAGGTTAAATAAAATGGGGAGGGGAAGAAGAATGGCAAGAGTAAGGTTATGAACTACCTACCTATTCAATTCTGGTCACTAAAGTCAGCTAAAGTCATCTTTAGCAAAGTTTTGATTCCAATTGGTAATCTCTCACCAGTTTTACATCATAAACATACCGGATCGACTCATCTATTTTCAGCTTGAAATATTATTTCTAAGTCCTCGAAATATTCTTTTAGCTATCAAATATATATCAGTCGTAGACCGGTCAGTGGCTGAGTTAGCATCAGGGTTATAGCCAAAGATATTGAAATATAAGTAGATGTGCTATCTGCTGTTTTTACTATGTGGGTCTGCGCTTCCGGGTGTCGCCGATATTGTTTACCAATTAACAAATAAACTAAAAGAACAAATAATTAACGAATAAACCAAACGAACGTTAAACTAAATGAACGAATTCTTTCCTTATTCAAAATATATTGTTAACCAATATTAATGCACATTTTCAAAAAATCAACGAAATGAACAAATTCTTTTTGTATGAAAACTACGCTAATTAGCGCGTAGTCCGGCAACAGTTGCGCGGACACCATAGCATATCTCTTCTGTATTTGAATATCTTTGGTTATAGCCAACCTCAGGGGTCATGGATTCCTCGGCTGCCATCATGGCTGGATTCCTCCACCACGACACAAGCATAACATATTCCGCTCAGTGTGTTGGTAATAAGAGATTTTCAAATGTTGACAGTTTATTCGTACACCGGAAATGTTTGTATTTCATTAAAAAAATATGTAGGTATGTCTGCATAGCGCCGTTGAGGCGATTTTTCCATTTGATTGAAATGTAAAATAAGATGTCCATGTTATTCTAAACGGTAAGTATGGCTATTGTAACACATACATGCAGACATAATTTGCTAGCATACGACGTCTATAATATTGTGTAGTTGTTTTTTTATTGTTTTAATTCAATGGCCACCTCGGCAAATCGCGTAGGATCCAGCCATTGTACGGCCCGCAGGATAATTTGGGTCATCCAAGGTGATGTCGCAAAGAACGGTAACCGTTGATATAAATCACTTCAGATAGGTATAAGGTCTAAGATGATAACATCTGTCCTGAATTGACAGGAGACTAGTGATATCGTCATTGTCATATTAGTTAGTGTAAATCAAAAATCGGATTGAAAGAAGTTGCAAAAACACAAACCTTCATGAAATATGCACTGCATTTCCAAGACCAACGCAACTACCTGCAACTCACAATGTTATATCCATCTTGAGCTAAGGAGCTTCAAAATTTCATGATTTTTTTGCGATGACCGGACTACTCAGAATCATGCAACTTCATCATCCCATTTGAAGTCATTAACACAAATTGGTTAAATAGGTTACGTTAAGTTAGGTTATGGGTTATATATATTTTATAGGTTATATATATTTCCTTTTTTTCTTAATTTTAAAGACTTTTCAAAGGGGTTTTGAAATAGCATGATTCTGAGTAGTCAAGGAATCGTTTTTTATGCAGGTCAAGCATCTAATTCAGCTTGAAATGGTATTTCTATCATGAGCTATGGAGTTTTGAAATATCATTTTAGCGATCTTAGATAATACGTCATATTCTCAGACTGCAGCTTTATTTGTGAGCTGTATGAAATTGTGTCAGATATTTAGATAACACTTGAAAAAATTATTCGAAAAAACGATTTTTTCGCTGCTTTTGGAGCTGGAAAGCATGCATATATTTTGTATTCAGCCCCTACTTAACATACATGTACATTCCCATAGGAGTGTAGAGACTGTTGACCCATCTCGTGTGATCTGTATCAATGGCAGACATTTTAATCTTATGTTTGAAACATATCCCGTTACACTGAACATAATTCACCAAGAAACATATCTTCTCAGAAGCTCACCTATACAATATCCATTAGTCTACCTATATGTAAGTCATTTAAACAAATATAATGGACACTTTGTCAAATTAAATTTAATGATAATATAAATAATCTCATAACAATAATAATATTGTCAGAACAAATTACAACATAACACTCATTCGTGTCATCTGACAATAGTCGGTCATTAAATTAATAAACTTGTCTCATTTGTGTACGAGATAAATCAACAATACGGGTACTAACTTTGAACAAGGCGTGTTTAAGTGATTTTCGTGTTTTATGGGTAAAAAGTAAGAGTGGTTTGACCATAAACAACCACAGAATTGCTACCTGATATGATATTATATTTTAAACAGAATCAGTTTTCACATCTTATGGTATCGACAAAGGGCACTATGGATATTTGACAGGCCTGCAAAAACATTTGACAAAACGTGTGAAAACCTTCAATCCTTTTGACCATATTTATTATTTCTCATAGACAACAGGTAACCTAACTCAGGTGGCCAATGCATTGTTTGCAAATATTGGTTCACGAGCCATAACGAAAAAATAAAAAATATTAATCAGAGCAAAAAGTTTTTACATAAACAAGAATTTTTTAATTTAATTTATTTGATTAATTAAATAAAAACAATATATTGTATATTTGCGGCACGTTCCAGAGTGGAAGATACTCTCAGAATTGCCCTGGTGTAAGACCACCATTCAGAATTGAATCGTTGCTTGAAATCCTCTTCCCAATCTCCTTCCCCTCCCCAGAACCTTCAGTCTAACCCTAATTTGAGGATGCCATAGTCTCCCTGGCTCCAGACGAGAGCAGTTGGGACTCTTATGTGGTATTCGGTAAGTGCATTGCATTGAATTATTTTCGAAAATATAAATTCCACAAAGCAACAAAACTGGCAGCCACCTCTGGTCTGGAGCTCCAAAATACCTGAAAAATACCCTCCACTCTGTGCAGAAACGGGCGGTCCGTTTGATAGATTCTCCCATCTTAACAGACGGATTGCAATCTTTAGAGCACAGGCGTCGGGTGGGAATGCTATCCTTGTTCTACCGGTATTACAATGGAAGATGCTCCGAGGAACTTGCATCATTGATCCCTTCGGCACCGGTGCATAGTCGGGAAACACGCCAAACGCGTGCCCAACATTTGTACACGGTTGACATTTGCCACATGAGAACGGGTCGTTTCTTCGACTCGTTCTTGTGTTCAACAGCTCGGCTGTGGAATGATTTGCCGGCCTCTGTGTTTCCTCCTTCCTACAACATGGGTCTCTTCAAGACCAATGTTCATTCCTTCCTCTCCTCAAAAAGACCCTCCACACAGCATCCCGGATGACATAGGCCCTGAGGGAAATTATTTTCCTCAGGGCCTCCTGCGTGGAGTTAACGTAAAAAAAAAAAAAAAAAAAACCCTCAAATGGTCAAGTCTGGCATCATCAAATTTACATTTTTGCTTCTTTTGCTTGGCATTTTTAAGCCAATGCAACTATTTCAGCGTTCTACGTCAATAACATAGTGAGCTATGGGGCTTTGAAATATCATTTTTTCTGTCTATTAAAATTATAAAAAATAATTTTTCATCATCTCACGTATGTCCTTACCCTTATTAAAGAACTTAAAAAGGTAAAATCCTATATGTATAATATAACTCCCTATATAGATTCTTCTCTTCCTTCACCTATATAATGCTCTCTTTATGATATTAACCCTCAATTTTAATCATCTTTCTGTTTGAATTGTATAAATCAGTATGTATCTTACCTTATATATTCTTATGTTAAAATTAAATAATCTTATGTATGATACTCATTTATGTACCTCTACGCCTGTCTCAACACAGGTATACCCTAGTGAGACAGACATCGAATAATGTAATGTAAACATACCTTATATAGATAAATAAATAAATAAATAAAAATAAAAAAAATTCTGCGTTGCGTCTTGAATAATTGTACTCTGAACTACCGACTCAAAGTCAAATACGAAGATCAATATACTACGAAGTTCCCTTGTCAAAATAATGTAATATGTCAAAAAAAAATGTTTTGAATTTTACATATTATTACACGATACAAAAATATTTTATGAAATTCAATCTCGAAATATATTAAGGCAACCTTATTAAAATAGGATAAAATTCCCTCTTCTTCAGACAAAATCTCGTAATAATATCAAAACATTATTAAATTTTTAAAGTTTTTCTTTATTATATTTCACAAGAATTTTTTTTACCTCATTAGATTACATTCGCAGTCCTAGCCGAGTTAATATGAAGAAAAAATAAATGATAAAATTTTAGCCATTAATTTCTCTTTTACTTTTTTTCTGCAGAAAGTTTGCAGGCCCCTGTCATTGTTGGACCTTCGTAGGGTCAGCAGTTTTTACGTTCCATGGTCCAAATTACAGCATCCGAAAGGAAGCTGATTATTATCTTTGTGCCTATCGATTGAGGGTGGGTTCTATTCCGAAACGGACAATGAGACATTATTTTGGGCCGCTTGAAAGGTGTTGTCCGTTTTGTTTGGCGTAGTTTGCTTTGTAATGCGATCGACAAAAAATAATATTCATGTTTTTTTGGGCTTGAGAAAGTGTATTCATTCATAGGTTTAAATATGATTCAATAGACAAGCCGTGTTTTTACACATTTTTCCCGGTGTATTATTTTGATTGAGTGACATTTTGGAGGCGAATTTTTTTAATCATTGTAAAAAATATTTTTTTATAATTTTAATAGAATAAATTTGTTTGGACAACAAATTATAGATTAGGTATATAACTTAACAAACAAATTATCCGGTTTCGGTACCGCCTGGACCTTCCTTAGGATTTTATAAAAAATATTAAAATTATTTTTTTTATTAGCATAATTCTCTTTCATAATAAATTTTGAAGGTTATTCCAATCAATGTAATATATCATTGAAGAAGAAGATAACATTAAAAAATCCAACGAAAATATGAAAACGAACAAACCAACTGCCTTTTATTTTTTATGTGTCTTGTTCTTTTTCATATTTATAGATTATATTCATCTTCTAAAATAATAACTAACAATTTTTCTTCAAACACCGTATTTTAAAGTCGCAAAATTCTCGCTGAACTTTTTCTGTTCGTGGTTTTTTGTTATGTTATAAAGTAGCAAAACTCTCAAATAGTGAGTCCTGGCCTGGCATCATGAAATTTGCTGTGAGTTTTTATGTTCAATTTCAATTTGATTTGAGCTATTTCTGTTCGTGATTTTTTGAGAAAATTAACTTTTCTATCTCATTTTTACCATTACAGCCTTTAAATGTCTATCAAACTGTTCAAAAAATATTCTAAACACCACTCTCTATGTTGCGTGAGTATAAAAAGGTATTTTTATATAATTTTGTAAAGTTTTAGGTTTTACAAAGCTCGGACCACTAACGTGATTTGCAAATATGCTCCAATAACTTCTATTTCTTTTTGTACTCCTGTCCGAAACCAACGTGGACACAATATTAATACCTGACCACAAGGAAGAAGAATAAACCATTCAGAGAAAGGGTTGATCGTTGATCAATACTTAGCACAATCGATGGTGTGCAGTAAAAGGCATTGACGCGATTGTGGCAGTTTCCATAACTCACAATGCATTTGTCAGGAGTGCATGGTGCATCGCATGGATTTGTGCATCATTTTGAATATTTCTAGAGCGTGGGAACACCGCACAGGTGTGATCTACCTCGTGATTGATGCTGGTAAAAGGTACCTAACTGTGAGATGAACGTAGCCTAAGAATTTACATTTGTGATTTTGAAATTTCTAGTGTCATTGCTGTCACTGCGTTAAACGCTCGAGTTGGAGTTCGTAATAAAGCAAATAGGGTCTTCCACACGTAATTAATAATTTAGGTATTTTATTCTGAAAGGAGTGCTGCTTTACAACTCTTAATAAATTATCTTTAAGTTGTAATAGATAAAGGTCTGTTTTGAAACCGTTAATGAGTCTACATATGAATGTATTATTTTATTATTTATGATTCATAATTGCGCAGTACGTAGATACTTTACTGTTACTTTTAAAATTTACGAACATCGTATTCCCAGCGAGAGATCGCACTTGACGTCAGTGTTCTAGTATTTTTTGTCTTTTTCGTTTTCAAACAAGACGCGTGAGAAGCAAGAGGTCGAACGTCGCGATATGTTGACTTTCTTTCGCGTTTATTACAGTGGTGTTATTTATAAATTTTGCCAATTTGGGAGGCAGGTATAGGTACCGCCACCCAGGAAACCATTTATTGGTTTAACACCTCTGCTATAGATCTCCCCAAATGGTTCGCTACGTTTGGTGACTTAGCAGAGGTGCCCGGGTTCATGTGGTGAGGTTTGTTCTGGTCTTGGCGGCGGATGCGTCTGCCCACCTGCTGCGTGGCGGGCCAGATGAAGAGAGACTAGGTGATGGAGTCCTTTTGACCTTTCCAGCCGGTTTCACTCTACCCGCGCCCTGCGCCACCGCCCACCTCGGTTGTAGGGATGGATTCATACGTCCATCAATCCTACATTCACTAACTCCCAGATTCCTACCCACCCCTCATACCTTTTTCCTTCCCAGAACTTCCTAACCTTCCCTTCTTTAAAAAGACCCTCCACACACACAGCATCCCCTAAGATGGCATACGTCCCGGGGGATTTTTTTTTACTCAGGGCTTCCTGTAATTAATGTAATTAATTACTTCCTGTATTTTTTTTTACTCAGGGCTAATGTAAAAAATATATATGTATACATATAAAGGTGTATATTTAATATTCCACTCTTTTTGTTGATTACCAGTTTTGTAGGAGGAAGGTAACACAAAAGCTGTGAAAATAATTCCACAGCCGAGCTTTAGACCAAAGAATAAGGCGTACACAAGCGATCTGTTCTATTGCGGAAATTTTTGAAGTGCCTAAAAATGATGAAATCAAAAACGTTATTTTTATAAAAAGGCTCAATGATGCATTTTTTCCACGTGACAACTATTGAACTCTGTTATAAATACACATTAATTTGATACATATTTACATCATTTTCTCCAGACAAGAATTTTTTTTAAGAATAACGATTTTTTTAAATTGTGTTTTTTTATTAGTTCATTTGTACCGCGGACCAGCCCTAGCTTTTCACCATAAAAATAATTAATGAAGAGAAATGAGGGTTAAGCCACTCTGTGTGTCCAGCGCTGAAATGGTCATGATTAATGGTATGCTGACGACTGATTCCCACGACCGTGTCACTTAAAGACAACAAGATCTAAGAGTATTCCACGTAACATAATTTCAAAACTAAAAAAAACACAACACACTTTGCAAAAAATTTAAAATGACAAACTTTAAATCATGCCTCAAAAGTTTACTTAACTATTTACCACACACAATTTACTGTTTATTTTAAAATGACAACAAAAATCATGAAAAGTGAAACTATATTTTTTTACATACATCAGCTTTTTCTGTTAGTTCGTTATTTCCTTATTAAAAGATGTGGGTACCTGTGTAAGTAGGTGTGTGAAATTTATAGGTTCGTCGTTAGTTTCATATTTAGGTTTATTTCCAACTATTATCAGATTTACTTGAATACGTACTTAAGTCTATTATCTATGCAAATCTTATCTTTTAATTTTTCACTCAAGTAGTTAGTTCCAGTAATAACGCCACATTTAACCTAAATATTAATGAGGGTTTTTAAGTTAAACCTAATACAAACCATTTGTGGAAGGATATAGGTACCATTTTATATATTTTAAGAGTAGGTAATCAAAATTAATTTTATATGCATAATGCATTTAATATTAGATATTTTCTTACTTTGTTAAGAATCTTTGAGTTGATATTTGACATAATTATCACTATATAAATGAGCCAAGCATTCAATTTATTATTTTTGAACCGAGCTCTTTTTTTTCTTTAGCGTTATCGTCGAACCAAGCTTTAGTTTATTTTTCGAACCATGCTTGAGATTATTTATAAAGCTTTTAGTTATTGTCGAACATCACTTTACATTATTTATAAAGCTTTAAGCTATCGTTGAATCATGCTTTAGATTCCATACAAAGCTTTAAGCTATCGTCGAACCTTGTTTAAGTTTCATTATAAAGCTTTATTTTGTCGTCGAGCCATAATAACGTTTATTGAATTAAAGAAGAAGTTAATACATTTAAATGAAACATGAAATAGAACAAGATACAGAAAAATAAAAAGGTAACGGTCGCAAGTAAGACTGAATTTGAAACATGATATCGACAAAAATGACAAAAAAAATAGGTCCCAAGTTGAATAAGTCGCTGTTTTTTACGGTAATCCAGGGTTCGTGTTCTAGTTGCTACCATTATCTTTTTATTTTTTCTGTATCTTGTTCTGTTTCATGTTTCGTTTAGATAGTAATATATTATTCTTTAATGGTAAATTTTTGCTATCAAAAAATTATTCCAATAAAAAATACATAATAACGTATTTCCATTTCTATCAATCGTATTAGTTATAGTTATCCATCCAACATACGTCGTCATTGTATTGCAAAGTCTTGAATATAATTTTTATGCATAAAAATTCCATTGGTTTCACGAAGAAATTAATTAAAACGTTAATTACAGCTTTGTGGGATTAAAATACCAACGGAAGCTTGAGGAAGGAATTCCTTACCAAGGAAATGTACCTATTATTTTGCTATTAGGTGAGACATTGTAGGATTTTAAATAAGAAACAATAATAATTATTATGTGAGACTGCTATAAAATTAACACGATTGGAGTGCGAACAATTGAACGCATCGCTGGCATAATTTTGTTAGAAAACTGCATTTGTAAAATATGCACGTGTTTACAAGCCATTGATGAGGCACTTAAGCGAATCAACCGTCTTTTTACTATACCTAGATTTCTTAGCGATACCAGGAAATTGAATCAATTTTAACGTTGAGTCTTTGTAACAATGGATAAAGGCTTGTAAGTATTCTTTTGTATTGGAGCGTCTATGTTCTATAAAAATCAATTACTACGTCTTCATACTCTTCGTCTCACCATCGAATAAATAGAATCGAATGTGTGTTGATGGGCTGGGAAATTTGTTGAATTTTAACAGGTACCAAACTAACGAAAGTTTTTTTTTATGGAAAACCAAATTTAAAACATAGTTTTATGCATTTTCTGCTTCCTCTTGTCTACATAAATAATAAGTACCGACAGCAATCAAAAGCTTCGTGGAGCGTACGAGTATGTAAAACAACAAATAAAACAGGCAATAAGATTAAAATTTGTATAAAAATACGTAGTTTTTATTTACAATCTCTACCTAATTTATCTTTAACTTTTGGCTCCTAAGAGCATTTCTTACTCTTTACTAGTTTTCCTGTTTTTATATAGGTACGAGTCCAAATATAACTTTTTTATTTTCTATCATTTTTAAAGATTATCCTATAGAGTCTATACGTTTTACTTTTTACTGTATTATTTTCTGCCTTTTAACATTTTACGTTATACTTTATATTTTTATTTTATACAACTTACTTTTTATTTACTTCTTATTACGTTGACTCCTTTTTTTACCTTTGGTTTTTAGATTTAACTTTACATTTATATTGTTAGTTTCTTTATGTTATTGTATTATTACAATAACATAAAGACTTAACTAATAACTAATAACTTAATATTTCATTGATTTCTGTATTTCTCTTTTTTTATTTTTAGTATCACCACATTTTCTCTCCAACTTTTTGCAGTTGGAATTCAAATAAAATCACTTCCTGAAATATATTATTTATATCAATCAAAATTTAAATGTAAACCCTTGAAAAACCTCAGTTATTTACTTTTTGTAGATATAAGTAAGAAGATACACTTTATCAGAATTAATTATATCAGGTATAGGTATTGTGTATTTTTGCATTACGGTTCTAAATTATTTGTCGTTATTTTATTGGTCTATGACATACTTATTTTTATCACTGTCATTTATGAATTTTGTACAGACTGTTTATAACGCTAATAAATAAAATAAATAAATTAAATTATGTTAAGGGCACATGTTTAGCCGCATGTGTTGAAATAAATAAATAAATATTTTTTCTTCATAATAAAATTTTTCGATGTTCTGCATTGCACCATTATTTGGGAAAAATTACCTCAAGGTCGCTGTACCAATTTTTCCAGGGCTTTTGAAACATGTTGACACGGTGAAGGCATGTTATCGTAGACGTGAAGGAATATTAATTTAACGTGGAGGCATGTTGCAAGCGTTAATATATAAGTTAAAATTACGATAAATTAAACGAAACCGGTCAGACCAAAATTACCACAAATATTGCTTACATTAAACTGTTTTCAAGATTTTTGGATCTGGTACATTAACTGAAAATTCTAATGTTTATACTGTTTGCAGTTAGAAATGCTTTTATCGTGATTTATTTTTGGAGTATTATGCCGTATTGTGTTACCGCCTTCTTTAGCATGCACAACTGCTTTTGATTTTTTTCTTATTTATATTACTTTATATTACTACTGATGTTTTCTCCCATTTGCCCTAGCAATGCCGGGAAACTAGCTAGCAAATGAATAAAATAAAAACGAGAAGAAAGGCATCGGTCGTTACTTGGAGCCGGGCAGTTTTTACCGAGCAATTAACGGCCCAAAGATCGGAAGCGCAAAGAGCTAAGAGGAGCATGGGAAAGATCCCATAGCTCTGGGCATTGTCTCGACCCGATTGTGTTCGCATTTCCTACTGTTTTAACTTGTTTTTCCACACATTATGAATAATGCGATGGGTACGCGGTCACAATACGGTCCGACGCTCGATTGCGAGGTTGTTCAACCCTCCTGACGTGGGCTGAGCCATCGGTTACGGGTTACACTAATTAACGGTTAACACTTACCTCTAATCGTCCGATCGAGCGGCTAATTAGACAATAGGAACATTAATACTGATACAAGGTAGTGGAGTGCAGTCCACAAAGGCTCAAAAGCAGTGCCTACAATAACAAAAAAACTTGTATGAAACATTAATTTCTAAACAAATATATATTACTTAGTACCGTTTCGGGATATTCAACCCACATAAGAAACACAAAAAAGTTAAAAAAATATAATACTAACAAATCTAACCGCAATGTGAAAAAGAACAAATTGCAGAAAAATAAACTGGATCTCTCGTCTTACCGGGACGGTCGGGTTCGAGTCCCTGTTGCTATCGTTAGCTTTTATTTTTGTGTGCCTTGTTCCATTTCATATTTCTTTTTGATTTCTTTTTTCTCTTTTGATTTGTTAGTATTCTTAAAAAATATACCACTTTGATGGGAATAACGTTCAAAAGTTTTATAAAATTAAGTTTTTCTGTCAAAAAAATTAATAAAAAATGTCCGAAACTTTGCGTTATTAACACGTGAATTTTCTTAAATATGTAAGCGAATTAAATGATTACACATGTTACATTAAAATAGATCAGTAACTTGTACGCAAATCTTTTTCTGTTGCCACAACAATCACACGAAGATGGTTATGAAATTCTCATTTTCAAATCCATATTCATCGCACAATAAAATTCATAACTGAAGTAGAAAAACTGAACTGCATATTGCTAACCTTTGGTCATAGAACAATGGACGATGATCACTGATACTAGGGTACCTACTGTCTCTATAAAGGTACATATGAGTATATTACTATATCAGATACGCACTACGCTGTGCCCTGATTTCTGCAAAATACTAATCCAATGTTTATTACAAGTCTATAATACAACCTACATCCTTTTCTAAATAATATAGCTACATAACCTCTTTTTCTCTATCCTTATCCAATTATTGACTTTATTAAAATATTGTAAGCACTTCTTGTTACAATAATTGAATAAAGTTATTTTACAGACACTAAATCCAGTTAACTCAAAACCTACCTTCTTTTAACAATAACCTGGCAAAGTTTTTAATAGAATGTAAGAACTAGGTAACTTTGCCGTCCACGAAGACCTCTAACAAATGCATAAGTTATCCTAGAGATCGTGGGTTCAAAACTCGGCAAATTTATACATTTTATTTGAATTAAGATTTCGATATAATAAAAACCATTAGCTAACTAACTTACCATCACGCCATTTCCCCGCAGCGGTAGGCAGAGAGGACGGACCTTCAAACCATTAGCACTGAATGAAATCCAAAGAAAAGTACGCTCTTAATATTACCCTAGTGAAGAAGGTACCATAATTAATAATAATTCTGTAAACGTTGAAAATGCTTCTGTTCTGTCTAGTTTATAGATCCAAGATTGTAGGTAATCTCAATATCGCCTGTTACTATAACTTAATTCAGAATCGATATCCTTCCCTTCCCCAATTGAGGATGCCATAGTTCTACAGTTGAGAGCAGTTCGGACTTTGTGTGATATTCAAATTAAAAAGAAAGCGTATATCATTGACCAGATGCCTTATTTCAACTGTAAGGCAAAGTGGCGCAAGTGGCACGGGGTGGCAATTTTCGTTAAAAAAAAACATAAATCAGCAGTAATAACGAGTATCAACAACAAACTCCGCTTTGCGCAGTTTTGTTGCTCGATGGCACTGACTTAATCACGTGACACTTCAAGTTCCGTCGCGCGTCATTGCCTGTACTCTATACTGTAGACGGCTTTGTAGAGGACGTACCAAAACATCTTCCAAAATTTCACCAAAAATCTTTAGTACCAAACGCTAGAATATTTTTGGTAACAAATTAACGTGTGATTTTGTGCTCCAAATTGGTTGAAACGCGAAACCGCTCCAACCCAAGCGGATTCAATGTGCAACAAAGCGTCCCAAAATACCGCGATTGCCAGATAAAAATATGAATGAGCCATTGTATTGATTGGCCGGACCGCATTTATTATTCGTTTTATTGAATTATGGCAATATCGCTCAATACAGACCGGTAAGTAGTTAAATATGCAGTACCTACCGAGTCGGATGTGGGGGGTACCACGACCCACCCTGAACAACTAGTGTTCTAGTTTTCAGGGGAGTGCGATTGCTAATTCATTTGCAAAAGTTATGTTACGTGAACAAAACAAACCAAAAAGTATTTTTGATACTTTCAAAGGTACAAGTGATTTAATCGGGCGATGTCTAGTTTATAAATTTTTTCCTTTTTTTTTTAATTGACATAAGTATCTGTTTGGTTTTTAAATGAAATTTTTACCCATTTTATTCATATATGAATAGTTTTATATACGTAGATCGTGAAAAGGAGGAAAGTAAAAAGAGAACCAGAAGGAATTAATGAAGACTATAGTGTAATGATAGGCATGATTAATCGTCCAACAATATCATATATCGATGTCAAAAATAGAACAACTGAAAGAGAAAATCTGTTTCATTATAGACATCTCTATTTGTCTAAATAAATTGTCATAAAAAAGATTATTTTTTTTTTTATAGCCGGTAATAACTCTAATAATTGTCAGTTCCCTACAATGCTCAGGATTCCATGGACAACCAGGCGTACAAATGTGTCGTTTCTGAAAGAGCTAGGAATCCACTACAGGCTTTTAACTATATGCCTGCAACGTACCTTAAGACACTTTGGACACGTTGTTCGCCAAACTGAGGACTCCTACTTGGAGAAACTCAGTCACCGGCAAAGTGAAAGGCAGAAAAAGCAGAGGAAGGTCACCAATGCGCTGGAGTGTCCAAGTATCACTGGCCTCCACGCTGCGTAGGACCGCGAGGAATGGAAGAGTCTTGTCCACCAGGGAAATTGGAGTAGGGGGTAACCGACTAGAAAAGAAGAAAAAAACGCCTGCAGCCTGCGGTGTAAAAATTTTCCTGGTGATAGCTGACGTTCGATTGGAGAGAGCATCAGAAAAAGTATGATATATGTATAAAATTTGATGCCTGCAAGTTAAAATTTGTCCGGGGAGGTGGAGTGACTTCTGGGTCCATTACCGAAACTTTTAAAAGTTCTCCATTCATTATATGAATTCAATTCAATTTGTTTTATAGTAGCCCTAGTTGACTTGAAGAAAATAAATCAAAGCTTCCTTCATTAAAAAATAACGCACGCCAGTGATTGTTGAGTTCCTATTTCCTACCCAGCGACGTATAGAAATTATATTATTATTTGTGCAGGCTAAATTATGGATGCGAAAATGTATGTAATATCCGTTGTGTTGTCCCTAAAAATGACATCTGTACGCCGAATAAAGCATTAAGGAAATTGGAGGAGAAGGGGGGACCTTACATTATGATGGGGCGTCACTTGAGGAATGGTTTTGTGAGCTAAGCGATACGTTTAGCACGTTTTCATAAGTAATTCTGCTGCATCATTATCTCTATTTTCACATAGGTATCGATTTTGGTTTTGGTCGGGTCGAAATTTGATTTAAGTAAAAGTTTAAAAGTCCTAGGATTTTAGTTTACTCGTAGGTGTTTGTATTTTTTTCTAATTTTTGTCAGTATTAACCGTATTAGAAATACTCTGATAATGAACCTTTAATAAAAACCATTCCTTGATTAAAGCGGATGAACGTAGACAGGACTGCCAGAAAGGTACTCTCAAGTTGATGGAACACACAGTCGGGGACGTCTAAAGAAGACATCCCACAAATAAGTTATTCAAATACGAGTAGTATCGGGTCATTTCAAGAATCGATGTAACAAAATAGTACATAAGCGAGGATATATAAATGAGATTGAAGCAAGTAGTATCTATTGCTAAGTCAGAGTAGTGTGGAGTACCATCATTTCTGCTTACCCTTGACGAGGACAAAAAAAGGAGTTTTGATTAAATTTGTTAGTTCTAATATATAAATAGTAGGAAATTTGCGACAAGTCCGTAAAAATGCATATTAGCAGACACTACAAAAGAGACATTGCATTTTTTAATGAATAGAATCGATTAGAATCGAAAAAACGAGATCCATCTTACACTTGAACACATTTTGAAAAGCGAACAAAAAACTCTGTGAAAAAAAAACGGCCAATTCGAACCATCCCCCCGCGGGTCTCAAAGATATGACGCCCGGAATAAATTACTCGGCCAGATCTGCCCGGCCGGCCTGTATCTGTGGGCGCACCCTTCCTGCATCCAGGGGTCCGGGGACTTATGGGCCCGGTCGCCGGGGGTACGAATTGATACCTGAGTTCCCTTTTTTTATAATCGCGAAACGGGAAGCATATTCATATTGTTTGATTTAGTCCGAGAGATCGCAGCATCCCTCAGTCGTGGACAGGCGCTGGGGTAGTCAAGATCTCCTCTGGACCTAACACATTCAAATCTAATTTAATTCAGTGTAATCAAAAATCTTGCAAACATCGGAAAAATTAACTTTCTAAACTGCTGGTGATATTTCCTGAACTTATCAGTCCATCGAACGAAGTTCTTATTTCTACTTGAGTGTTTTTAATTTGTGATTATTAAAGTACGAGTATAAACATTAGTGCTATGACATTTTTAAATGCGTAAATAGTGCTAATACTTGTGATTTTATATGTTTTTTTGTGAAATCATGTACACTTTTCGTTAATAATGTCGAGTGAATTGATGACATTTCTGACTCTACTCGACTTATCGAATATTTATAAAAACAATGTGACGGTGAATCAAAACAGGTCCAATCTGCTCAAGATGCTGCACGACTCCGGAATCTACGAGAAAAGAAAAGGTTAGTTTTCAGATATTTAAAAATACGCACCAAATTACATAACAGAATCGGTTTTTATTAACTTTGGAATCAATCGAACTTGCTGTGAAATATCACAAAACTGCGCCATACAAATGTTATATTATTGTTATTATTAGGTTTGTAAATTATCTATTTATTACATTAATCCACCCTTGGACTATATTTTTACAAGTAATTACTAACCGGTTTCGCCCGAGTTTCGAAATATTTTCGCCTATCGTATTTTTGCAAATATCGTGTTTTTACAGTAAAATTCGAAGCATCATAAAATTTTCACCTTATTTTTAAAAGGCGAGATATTAGTCATGCCCATCGTAAGGTGATCCGGTTATTAATGAAAAACGTAGTAGAAAGTTATAAAGCTGTTTTAATAAAATAAAAAGTCGTAGTCAAAAATTCTATTTAGCGTAAGCTATATTAATTTCATAAGGCGAGAGCTCACCTCCCCGAGTTTTTGCTACATAACGCAATGATTTTTCTGCTTCCTAGTGTTTAAAGATAGTTTCTCTGTGACAACAAATAATATGAAAAGCACATATCAGAATTCTCCAGTATCGATCTGAAATTAACGCAGTACAAAAATACTTCACATTCAAACAACTACACTTATTCCACTATATTCCCTATAAAATTTGCATTACTCGTTCGCCACAGCCGAGAATGTGGACTATCCGAATCCACTGGTTTTCTGGCTTTCTGGCTTTTACGATTCCCCATTAATAAGAGATGTGTATCGAATATTGGCGGAGTAGCCAATTGCCCACAAATTACCATATAAATGGCTGTTTAGTTGGGGGAGTTCTGATAAGTCACCAATTTGTATTGCAGCAGCTGATTGATGCCGGGTTGTTACTTGTGATACTGCTCCCAGTGCTACTACTTACCTTCTGTCTACGAATCAATGGCCCATTCCCTATTCCTGATTGGAATATTGTACAATAAACCACTTAGTTTGTGTGCGATTGATATCGATCTCTGAATAATAACTTTCCTACAATAAAAGTCTTTCGTCTATCGTTTTATAAACGAGTGATTTTGCGAGGATTTTATTAGATTTATTCAGACTCGTCTATCAGCTTACAAAGTTTTAATCTGTCTTTTGTGTGGATGACTAAAAATTTGCGTTTATCTCCAAAAAGAAGATCATTTTTTACACAATTCTCTAAAATATTACAAAAATATTAGAACCTTTTTTAAGACAGTTTTATAGACCGCATTTTTTTACATTTACCTTCTTAAAAAGCACTCGTGATGATTTGGATTTTAATTGTTATTTTAGTTGCTAATTTAAAAAGGCGTATCATTTATTATATATTTTAATTCTATTAGGTACATAGGCACAAATGAACATACACTGTTAACGTTATAATATTAGGAACCAATTTTTTTAAATTACTAATTTCAGTTATTTGATTATAGTTGTTAAATTAAATGACTTTAAAACCTGTGCCAATATAGGTATTATTCCAATACGACTTATAAAATTAGACATTATAGTAAAATATTATAAGCATGTATTATTTTTAATATCTTTATCAAATTGATACACATGCCCAAATGGTGAATATCAAATCCTTTTTCGAAATCCCTACAAGTAGCGCGTCCTCAAACCAGCAGTATTTTCATGGGCAATAAATCTGAATAATGACCACAGGCTGTTAGGAGAGCGACCCAAATAGGGGGTGCACCATCCGCCGTATAGCCTCCACAGCTCCATAGTCATAGCCTCCAATGGCCTCCTCGTTTCCGGTCACATGATCTCACTCAAGCCAAACACATCCACATAACAGTGCATCCTAAATATAAAATGAGTACAAATTAAAATAATATTTTTTTTTTAATTTTCAAATTTGTCTGTATGTTTTTATCCTATGCTAAAGAGTTAGATACTATTAAATATATTTGCTGGTCAGTTGTTTCCCAGAATTTGCACATTTCAACAAATTTGATAGTTAATATTCAAGTTCCGTTACTGTTTCATCACAGGCCAGATGTTTCTCAGTAGGTACTTGAATAATAACAGAAATTGAATAGAACTGGCCCTAAGTACGTTCGATGGTAACTTTTCGCTGTATTAATATTTTAAATACATGTACATCGGTTGAAGAATTCCCTACAATAATTATCTTTATTTTCTGTATTAGTATTACTACCCACTGTAAAAGTTTATTTTTTATGATTTGTAGTTTTCGTAGCATGTAAGTTTTGAATGAAAAAAAGGGAACGAAAAAATCAACATCTCTCGTAGTTTCATGAAATCAATCTTTTTTTTCTAAATTTTTACCAAAATGTTGAGAACTTTCGGTTAGGTTATTTGTCACAAAGAATCGTTAGGGGTAGAGCATCGCGACGCCCGGAAGTAGTTGTGTGCATTCTAACAACGTCTTCTATATCCGGTAAACGCTGAATCCAATCCAGAAACAAGTAAAGTTCAAAAGGTCGAAATTTAAAAAAATCATATGGTTTCTGATCACAAGTTAATAATGTTAACCTTTTTATGTTATTGTAAATGACCATTTTTTAATGTTTTTCAAATTATTAGTGTAGTATAAATTTTGTTCTACAGGTTGGCGAAGAGAATTGGGTTAATTTCTTTTTTTACTACGTTTAATAATAAAAAGTCTGGGAAAAAAAAAATGTAATTTTGAAATGTTAAAACTTCTTATATGTATAAAATAATATTTTGTGGCGTAGCGTATTTGATGCCAAAAATTTCCTCCATGGTACGTTACGCGCATTTTCTCTGTAAGCTATCAAAATAATTATAAATCGCTTTTCACATTGTGAATGTGAATAATATTTAAGTATCTAAAATTCTCAATCTCAATTTCAACTTCTGAAATCAAGGACGTTTATTTTTTGGGAGTTTTGGAAACCAGTATTCATTTATTATATTGGTAAGTTATTTATATTGCTTGAGATAACCTAATCATTGTAAACAAATTTGATGTGAAATTAAAAGACGAAATCGTAAAAAAAGTTGAAGTAATCCCAAACTTTAACTAGGAGATAAGAATTTCTTTTCATTCAATCAGCATTTTTTCTTTCGCTAGACAGTAATCTTTGTCGCCAGTATTTCATCTTCACACTTCATGACCATCCTCTCCTTAAGTTCTCAATTCTCGTCGTCCCTCACAGCCTCCTTGGTGCTATGACTTTATGGACCATGAGGGTGACAAACAAGCCTGGAGGTCATGACATTAACTACCCTTCAGCCGGGGAAGGGGTCCTTTTCACCCCAGTCCCACAAATCTCGGCCAAAATAGATGGACACTTGAATCGTCTCGCATTCTTAGAGGCGATTTCGTATAATTCAGAAACAGTAAACAATTACCTTTCTTATCACATTGTCTTTATCAGAAATCAACTAAAGATCTTACAAATTTTACAATATTCTATATAGATATACATAGTGACTTTAAAAGCATTGAATAATTGGTCTCAATCATTTTCAATAATTCCATAACAACATTTCTTGTTGATTAAATTCGATGCAATTATCGCTCATCATGGAAACGTTAAAAATGTATTTAAGATTTTTTAAAGCGATTTGCAATTTTTCCAGCGTCTAATCTAATTAATAAGGCTTAATTGATAATTTATTGGACGTGACAAGAAAAATAGAAGGCGATAAGATCGATAAGACGATTTCTTCGTTATTAAAACGAACCGTTATCAATTGCTTTCGTAGATACTCGTATTTACCAATCAGATAGAAAAGGACAGTGTATTATTAATCAATCAAACGCGTGCATATTGTAAGAGGAAAATAATTTATATTTTTTTGATAATCTTTTTGGAGTGATCAGAAAACCTGTATGAATTATCAACTTATATCTCTCGAGCGGAGAGTTCTGACATGCTGAAATTTGCATAAGTTTATTCTATCTGAAATTCATAGTTTAACGCAACTACTTTCATGTAAGAAATATTAAAAGAAAATAACTAAATAACCATCATGCCCTATTCCCTCATGGGTGGACAGAGAGGAGGGACCACGAAGCAACTCTGTCTTGGCACTAATTCCTTGCTTCAATCACATCCATACATCGTATCGAACATACCCTTCTGTTATTCTGATTCTTGTAAAGTATTTGATTCAATTAATCATACTATGTCTTCTCTGGCTTCTTCTACTTCGTCACATATTATTCTACTTACACTTCTCTATTTGTTCGACCTACACGCCCGAACCATTTAAGCGTCCTTTTCTTTATCTTACTCATTGTGCTTACGCGTGCCTTGCATTTTTGCGAATCTCCATATTTCTCACATGGTTTTACCACACATATGCCTCCAAGAATTTAGTCTACTTTCATCCTTTGCCTTCATTCATGCCTCACCGCTATACATCAGCCCATACCAGCAATCCGTTGTGGACTGCTAGATTCGCATCTTTGGAAATTTTCTAAATGTGCTTTTAAATGTAAAAAAATAACGTAAAATGAAATCCGTACAAGGCCTATATACGATTATCAAATAGGCCAATATTAATAATATTAATATTGCCAATTATTAGTTACATTACACAACATTGTTACATATTATTAACTACTAGTAAAGGTATAAATAAGAAAATAGACATAAAATGTCACCCTTATAGTGAGTGTAGTCCATGTCTTGCTACCAGGAGCACATAAACCCAAACAGTTTACAGAAGTGTGACAACATTGACTACTCGATCAGTGGTAGTTCTTTGTACATAAAACATTCCGAGTTAGTCACACTTGCGGGAGGGTGGTCGCCCGGGGGCTGGGCGGACAGGGGAGGGGGAGGTTGGCCAGAATCAAATGTATTTTTCAGGATTCAAGCAAAGAAATATATTATTTGTATACTTTTTGATGTCTGTCTTCAACAAAAACCTTCTGTTAGACATGTAAATTATTTTGACACACGCAATGACATAATGTTGGTAGTTTCTGTTATTGGTTTTATTTATGTCTTTAGAGGTGTAATAAATATTGTTTTATGATTGTTCAATTTGAAATTTAACCTCTCGTCAATGTAACGCAATAAATTCAGAGCATTTAGTTTCGTTTTCGCCTTTCTACGTAAATTCTGCACAAGAGTCCCGACTTCTCCCTGCTATCCAGAACCATTGTGACTAAGGCTTCTCAACCAACTGGGGCTGACGGTTGGAAAAAGGAAGAAGATGGTGTAGAGAAGGGTCAGGTTACAATCTACTTGGTTATTCAAATATAAAATGAATTTTCCTCATATTTTTACACTGAATTTACGAGTATATATACAGGGTGTCCGGGGGTAAAGTGCATTAACTTCGGGTGGTGATTCTACATGATGATAGGAGTAAAAAAGATTAACAACTTTTTCCGATATTCCAACTCTTTTTTTTCCCATACAAAAAGACGTACCTACTAAAAATCGTTAGTGTGAGGTACGATCTTACTTGCTGAGAGTTTGCCGGGCGCCCGACTCGATTGTGATTGGCCCGTATCATAATAGCGGAAAATAATAAATCTGGCCGCACACGCCGGACTAATTTTATCTTTTTACCTCAAAACTACCCCTAAAAGTCGAAATTTAGAAAAAAGTTCTGCATCTTTTTTACTTGTACTATCATGTACTATCATGACTGGTCAGTGGTTGAGTGGGGATAGCGCTTGGATCCCCTCTGGGCGTCGCGTGTTCAATTCCTCAGCTGGCTAAGTCCTCCATCACAACACAAGCAACATTTTCGGCTTTCTGTGGTGGTAGTAGGAGATTTTCAAACATTGTTGGGTTATTCGTAACCCGGGAATGTTTGTCTTTCTTTTTAAAAAATTAAAAAAAAAAAAACAATATGTAGAATCACCTCACGAAGTTAATGCACTTTACCCCCGGACACCCTGTATTTATAAAGTAAAATAAAAGTAATAAAACAAAACTAACCAAAACATACGAGTCACAATATTTTCAGCTTATGCTATTTCTACAAGTTTGGTGAAAATAAATCAATGATTAAAATCAATGTGTGTATAAAATTCAATAGTTTTATTTGGTCGAAGTCTTGATAAAAAGCTCTCCTGGCTAGTAAATTTTGTAAAGGTATCATATTCACCCACCAATTCCCGCCACCCTGTCTGCCCTGCGGCGGTTTGTTTACGCCACTGATATTTTTCATATGTTTATAGGTGCGGAAAATATGTTTACAAATGGTAAAACTTTTTTCTACCAGTGATAAAGATTATTTTCTCCCCTTTTGTGTTTTCCAATACTCCATTGGACACTTCCATTTAAAATCAAGATTATGAGAACATTGTTTTTTAGAAATGTTTTAATATATTGATAAAAATACTTTATATTTTTATGTGTGGTTTGCTTAAAGTCGCGTCGTCGATGTTTTAACACTATTCTTTTATAATTTGAGACTTTTATGTGATGTAAGTTGGCAGTAATTTTATTTATATTAAAACCAAATACTTGCGTGACTATTCAATCTATAATATGTTTTCCTGGTTTATAACAATACTAGCTGGTACCCGGCAAGCGTTGCTATGCCATTTAAAGAAATAAATTGATTCTCCCTGCATGTCCTTTCCCGTGCACCCCCGTTCCCTTCCACCTACCCCACCTTCCCCCTCCCTCGTGTCTTCCCTCTCAGTAAACCCCACCTTCCCTCTGTCTTTCCACCCTGCCGCTAAAATATATGAAATACACACATTTTCATTTATACACATTTCATAACGCCAGAGCTTACCATTACGTACAGCCTATGTTACTCACTGATAATGTAGCTTTCTATTGGTGAAAGAATTTTTCAAATCGGTTCAGTAGTTTCGGAGCCTATTCGATGCAAACAAACAATCAAATCTTTCCTCTTTATAGTATTAGAAAGATAAGTATTATTGGAAATTTTTCATAGTGAGTTTTTTTGTGAAAAATCACCTCAAGGGCGCTGTAAAAAAATGATTTCCTAGGCTTAACTAATTATTTACAAACAAATAGAGAAAACATGCTTTCCGTCACGTCACTTGAGATAAAAATGTATTTTCATCAGAAGGTTTACGGTTCAAGTAAATAATTAAAGTACTTGAATTTATAGGTATCCGGGGTAAACTCCTCTTATTCTTTAAAAACTATTTGTCAAATAGAAAAATGAGTGTGAAGATTTTAAATATAATTAGTAAATCAAGATACATCAAATCGGGAGTACCGCAAGGGTCAATTCTAGGTCCAAAATTATATATTATATATGTAATTGCTATGTGTAAGATTTTCAAAAAAGCTCGTCGATTCATTTTTGCTGATGATACTGCTCTTGTTATATCAAATGAAAATCCTGAAATAGCTATACAAGAATTACAAAGAGATTTTAACGAGCTTCTCAAATGGGCTCATGATGTAGGATTAATTATTAATGTTAAACAAACCAAATGCATGTACATAAAATCACCAAGTTTGAAAATGTGGAATGTTCCTAAAATAACCGCTTATAGCTTTGACTGTATCCATAGAGGAATTGTTAATGTTTGTGACTGTGAAAAAATCGATTTTACAAATGAATATACTTATCTGGGAATAATTGTTGATAACAATTTTAAGTGGGATAAACAAGTGGCTAAAATTTGTAACCAGCTCAGATCCTTAGCTAGTAACTTTTACAAATTAAAATTTATTTTGCCTCATTGTACTCTTAAACTCATATATTTTTCTATGGTCGAATCCATCCTTAGATATGGTATTCGAACTTGGGGACATGCAAGCACTACTTACATTAAATATATTGAAAATTTACAAACTGCCATAATAAAAAAAATTGTCACAACAGATATTTAAAACAGAGACATAACTTAAAACTACCGTATGGCTCAGAGAGCCTACTTACAATAAAAGGTCTCCACTGGTTCACTACTATTATGAATAATATGGGGGAAAGCCCTTACAAACACCTACTTGTACACAAACATATCACAAGGTTTAGAGAAGGAAAGGGCTTAAAAACTCATCGAATATTAAATAAATATGGAAGCCGTACTCTTGAATATCTAATACCAGTGATTTTCAATAAAATCAATAAAAATATAAAATTTGAAAAAAAATGAGTGACTATGTCCTAAAATGATAAAACTATGGTTAATGAACTAAAACTCCATGTATCTTTGAATATCTTAATACAGCTGCCTACATATCTTGTTATTAGGCAGGTATATTGAAATATCTTATATATTTATAGTTGTAAGTTAAATTATCTAATATTACTATGTGATCTATTCTAATGTTTCCTTAAAAATATAAATGTGTTTACAAATATTTTCTTAGATATTATATTAAGAATGTTTAAATTGTTAGAACCTGCAGCCAAGCTGCCATATGACAGCTTTGTGGGTCTACTCAAATTTTTGTACAAAATGTCTTCTGTAATTTAATAAATAAAAAATAAAAAAATAAATAAAAAATAAAAAATAAAAAATAAATTTAAAAAAAAAGAGATTTTGCACGCAGAAGACATTATTTATGTACTCCTTTACTATCGATTTGATATTTATTAGAAGATTTGTAGTAAATGCTCAGTTGTTAGTGTTTACCATATATTTTTTATTTACAACCAAAGAATTATGTAGCCTTAGTTACTCGAACGGAATTGCAATATGTTAGAAAGGTTAATTTTTCATGCCAGGTTTTATTTCTTGCCTATTGCTTACTCTAGTCACCAATAAATGAATACAGCCTTTTCATACAACAAATTATTTGGGATGTATTTAATAAAACCTTATTTAATGCACTGGAATCTACGAGTATGTTGTTCGCATTCATCCTTATTCACACTTGAAAAAAAAACACAAACGTTGAGAAAATTGATCATTCACTAAGAAAAAAATTACAATATTTTATGTACCTACATTAAAGTATGGATCCGTCTAGCGTAGAGTTAATGTTGGATGTTTCTTTTTGCTTTGGCTCCCGGCATTACAGACTACAGTAGTGGGCTATGGGGTGTGGGTGGGTGGTTAGGTACTGGGTACAGCGTACAGCGTACAGCCCAAGTCTCGGGACCTCGGGGATGGCGGGAAGCGGAATTTATTGGATCTAATGCAATTACTGACCGCGCCGCCTCTCCTAATGCAATAAACGACGCTTTTTCGGCTTCGGCTTTCTCTTTATCTTCGCAGTCCGTTCCATTTGGACCTGGAAATACGATAAATAAAATAAATAAAATAAATCCGCCCGGGACAAATAAGGTTCCATTCCCGGAAATGGGGAACTCTTGCCGCACTTCTTGTTAATTTGTCTCTGAAGCTATAAAACTGTAACTAAAAGCCTTACAAATGTCGCTAAAGATCAACTGCCGTCCTTTTTTTTAATTGGTCAACCCGTTACGTTAACTCATGAGAGCCCTACGGGTGTTGTCCTTGTATTCTTGTTCTATTGTACCGCCCATCATAAAATTTTGCTTTTGCTTACAAAATACGCTCATTAAAGAACCTGTATATATAGTTCTCAATTATATCCTCTGGATGCGAACTGTAACTAAATTTCTCTAAATAAACAATAAACAGTTAATCTCAATTAACCGCCCTGATAAGTATGGTCCTGTATATTCTCTGCCTGTACAGTACATTGTTCCGCAGCATCGCGTTCATTGTTCAAATCATTGTATTGATGAACCGGTGGATGCAATTTTTAGCCATAAGTTGTTGTAATGGTTTGTCTAGTTTGTAGTTAAAAATTAATATTGTATAAATATATTACAAGTTTGTACAGCACCCTTGAGGTGATTTTTCACAAAAACGCCGCTATTCAAGTCATCCAAATATTATTATTATTGTTGTTTGAAATTGAAACATGTAGTCGCTACTGCACAAAGTTCATAGCAGCTCCTTCAACTTTGTTTGTTTTGCTTTATTTTTTTCTAAATTCTAGGATAGAGTACCTAGTCATTGTTAAATAGTGGATAATACAAGATTTTGCAACATTTTCTGTATTTTAGCACGAGTCTACCAGGGATACAGAATAATAAGAAGTAATAATTGCAATTGACGAGGGTTCTCCTGATCTTGTTAGGTTAATACTCAAGTATTGGTTTTCCCTGCGGATGAAGGTATCCCCCAAGGGGGGCAGGACAACCCGGAATAAAGAACCAATTCCGCAATATTTGGTTGTTTCTAGCATTTGGTATTATTAGCTCTTATTTAATTAGTACCTACCGAAAACAGTTGAATCAGGAATATTGATTGAGACTAGGACAAAAAATATTATTGTAAGCATTTTTCTTGGCGTTAGATGTACTATGGTCAGGTATTTACTGAATTTATCATATTCGTGTGCATATCTTTTTAGAAATACGAAAATTAACAAGGTTGGGTTAGGTTAGGTTTAGTTGACTAGCTCAAGTGATTAAAATAGCAAAAAAAATTTAAAACGATTTTTAAATAATTTTCAAAAGTTAAATTAAAAATTTTTGTTCGAAAAAATAGGACACGTTTTTTTAAATGGCGTTCAAAACGCAGCCATGTTTTTTTTTTCTTTTCATCCCTCGCACGTGCGCTTTGTTTTACCTTGTTTAATCTCTGCTTTTCATAACACTCTGGCAGCCTCCGCCCCATCTCCCCATTGGTCCATCAGCCTTTATGATTTTCTGTGCATTTTCCCAGCCATCTTGAATAGTAAATTAACTAACCCTTCCTCGTCTCTGAACGCGGGACTCGTCCTTTTATGTGCGGGACGCCATGTGGAAATAATTAACCTTTTGCAAATGGAAAACTACTGTATTATGCTGAGGCATTTTTAAAATTCTTCATTGAGAGCTTAAACCTATTCAATATAAACATTTTGTAAAATGTTCTTGCAAGATTTTCAGGTAAGTGAAATCATAAAAACGGTGCCTAACGCTTAGCGAATGAAAAACTTTAGGTAGTAGGTACCTACGTCACATTTTTCAAGCAATATCTCATAAAAACATACGCGATACTTATTCACAACGAATATGTGGACAGATGGGAAGTAAAACATTTTCGCACTGTCTTAGCGTTAACTGTTATTACGTCTCTTCAGAGTCTACTCGAGTATTTAATTTACTTAATCGTCATTTACTTAATTGTCATTTATTTAATGGTCATTTACTAAACTGTCATATATTTAATTTTAATTGTCTTTTACTTAATTGTCATTTACTTAATTATCATATACCTAGATATTTGTCTTTTACTAAATTGTCATTTACTTAATTCTAATTGTCTTTTACTTAATTCTAATTGTCTTTTACTTAATTGTCATTTATTTAATTGTCATTCATTTACTAAATTTTCATTTACATAATTGTCATTTAGGTACTAAATTGTCATTTACTTGATTGTAACATTTACTTAATTTAACTACTTAATTTTCATTTACTTAACTGTCATTTACTAAATAGTCATTTACTACATTGTCATTTACTTAATTGACGTTTACTTAATTTTCATTTATTTAATTGTCATTTACTTAATTGTCATTTATTTATGGTCATATTGTTCAACGTAAATTAATTAACCTCTTTTTAGAGTCGCGATTTATTAAATTTCCATACAATTGCTAAGACTTTTTTCACATCCATCAGCCCTTGATCTTCAATTAATCTAAACGTCCTTTTACGTCTTCACCGATCTTACATATTTCATATTCACAAGCTTTATTTAAGTGCATTTCAACAAAATTTAACATCAATTCGCATAATACTCCAACACAAGACTTTATTCGGGAATCTCTCGTTTTTCGTGAAATGGATTCGAACTTTTTCTCTCTTGAAGAAAATGCCACCCCTCGTTTCTTTTATAAAGAAAGAGTCAGAGAATTTTTCTTTCACTCACATCACTCATACATCCGAGACATTTGACAAATGGCAGACGAGGTTCCCACCCCCGACTGACCAGTGGGCAGTTTGCGCCTGCGTGGTCCATCTCCTGTCCAACCCCGTCCAATGTCTGGTCAGTGAGAAGCTTGCATCCCTTTCTGTAAAGCCTTCTCAGTCACACCCCACCCGCTGTAATAATACGCGTATGGTCAGCCTAATCTGTATTCCTCGACAGCCCTTTCGTTCGTTTTCATCCCTTATTCGTGGAATTCGGGTAAACGAGGGATCGGTAACTTTTTCTAAAAACCTGCAAGAACTTCTAAAATACACTCAACTTATTTGGGTTAATAACTTATAAAATCGGTTTATTTTCGCTAAACGAAAATGTCCAGTATGTTTTTTTTAATGTTTATATGTAGATTTGGTATATTATTTTTTGTTATTTTATTATTTGATTTTTTCCAAATGCATGCTTGTTACCGACGCTTAAATCAATGCTATAAAGGTCTTTCATAGCTCATTGGAAAAATGATAAACAGAGCTGAAAACAGCTCCTGCATATCTATCCTGCCTGTCTGCAGGAGCTATTTTCAGTTCTCTTTAAAAAAGTGATAAAAAAAGCTAAAAATAGCTCCTGTAGATATATCCTGCCTATTATTATTTTTCTAATGAGCTATGATAGATCTTTAAAGCATTGATTTAAACGTCGGTAACAAGCATGCATTTGGAAAAAAAACAAATAATAAATATCTTCTTCAAACTTTGCAAAAATACCTTATTGTTATTAACAACTTGTCCTGATGAAGATAACATTGTTATTTAAACATGTCGATATTGTTAATTATATAGTGGTGTAAACTAAGTTATTTGTTTTTCATTATATTAATAAAATTAGCTGATCAAAATTCATTATGCCAGAGTTATTGCTCCTTAAGATATGACATCAACAAATTTGCATCTTTATTAGGTCTCTGGTAAAAGTTTACATGATTCAATCAGTTTTCAGGTGATTACCTTTGTCTATTTGTGGTAGCTATTTAACTCCTTCACTATTTCAGATTTTTCTCTTTTTCCTACCCCTGAAAAGAAGAATCCGGTAAAGTACCCCTTTCGGGGGTGGGTTGTCGCTCACATCTGCTGGCCAGTAGCGTTCAACACCGGTGTTTGTTATTGAAAAGGCTTCATGTCACACACCCTTCAGCTAATCACCATTGTTGTTTGTTAGCCTTCCTTTTGTGCAAAGGGTTGTTCGAAAATAGGTAAAATTAAGGTTGGGCCACCTTCTCACCCAAGTACGGGACAAACATCTCAATTTTCAAGCGATCGTTTTCGAAAAATATGATATTAAACATGCCTTTCTCCCAACGGTATTTTTTCACCAAACAAATGCATCCTTACTGTAAAACTTTGATCATTCCAGCTGTAACGAAGTAAAAATCTTTGTAAATATCGGTTTATTACCAAGGTACTTTGGATTCATTTTTTTAAAAAGACAAATGTTCCCTAGTTACGAAATACCTTACAGTATTTGAAATGCTCCTAATATCATCATAATAAGCGAATATTTCGTAACCAATGACGGGGGACTTAGCTAGCAGAGAGAAAATAACTTGAGCTTTGAAAAAAAATGGGCGCCTTAAAATTTTTGTGACTTTCCCATTTCTCAATTATGATTCATTGATTGATTCTATCGGTGGCCTCCGTGGTCGAGGGGTAAGACTTACGACCAGGAATACTGAGCTTGCGGGTTAAAATCTATAATGGTAAATTTTATTTTATTAATTTGTGTTGTTTTAAAATTCATTGGTCTAAAATAGTACCTAATCTAATTAATATATTTGCGGCACGTTCCTAGTGAAAGACCACCATTCGGATTAGAAAAGTTTACTTGAAATGGCTTTAGTTGAGTTTGGTGACTGGATGGCCAGGTACTTCCCCAGCCACCTATTCTTTATCTCCTTCCCCTAACGTTCAGCCTCCCAATTGGGGGTGCCATATAGGGACAAAATATTATCTTATCAAGAGAGGTTTTCGGACATCATCACTGCTATAGGTACCAATATCTCTGTACGCATTAAATGCTGTATTGATCGTTATATCTAATAATATAAATTGGTATAGAATTGTCGTTTTCAAAACTGTCAGTAGCAAAAATCCGAACATCGGCAAATTTTATTTTCGCCATTGCACCGCTGTCGCATATCGAATTCCGCACAATAATGGCCGTGCACAGTAATCAAACCTGGCTGCTGATAACCCCCTCAGTCCCGGGCATTTAGTATTTAGCCACCCCGAGTCATGACGCCGCATTGCACCGGGGGCTAGCGGGTCAAAGGGATGATTAAATACCTCGAATGTTCTGCAACCCTCGAATTATTGCCAATATTGGAAGTGGGCTCACGGGGCTTTAGTTAATATAGCGTTTATATTAAATATCAATGACTTCATACACTCCAATTTATCCACGTAAAATAATAAAAAAATCATCGAATTAATCTTTTATCACAGTTCTTATTTATTATATGTGTCGCACTGCCCGCACGGTATCTCCAATTTGAGAATTGAGAGGAAGGAAGGTTGGGTTACTTAAGGCCCTTCAACCGGGCCCGAAAAGGAGAAGATGGAGAGATACGAAATTACAAATGTTAGAGGAGAGCGCTAACATTTACAGCGACAAAATCGATGCGAAAATTGCGAAAATGTTTAATAAAACACGAGTCGTTTAAAATAGAGCAAAAAACGCGGTTTATCTTAAACAGCATTTAAAGAAACACTGTGATTTTTTTCATAATATAACTTGTAAAATAACTGAAACAAACGTGTTAATAATAATTTTTGGAGCATACTTCGCGATTTTTTTCTATCGAGGGAATTTTATATAATTTGCGTTTCGGCGCGGGCAAAGTCTAGATATTATCTTCAAGAATAACATATATATTTTTTTAAGAGCTTTAAAACTTACCGTGGTTAAGGGAATAAATCGGTACAAATCCGGGTTGCGGGCCTTTGTCAAGCAACGCTGAGATTCTACACATGTTTTCCTATATTTCAACTGCAGATCATTAAATGATACTATGTAAATAATTTCTACGGCGTCATCGAAATAATATTAATAATAATAATCATTCTTATCTAGGGTTCATTTTCTATTTCTGTCGCGTGGATGATTGATGCAACCTTTGTCCCAGAGACAAAACGTATGAATATAAATGCCAGTAGTGGTTCAATACATCAATAGACCACCCCCATACTGCAAAACTACCCCAGTCTACTCCCTCGATACTGTGGTCATTGTACAATTTGTTCTGGTTTTTTTATTGTTACTTTTATTTATAACGTTTTTATATTGTGCAAAAATGTTCACCTCAAATATTATAATCCAATTAAGTGTCATTCATTGTTTTGTAATCCTTAGAGTGGAATATCCATTTATTTTCATAATGAAATGGAATTATTCCAACAAAACTCCAAAATACCTAAAGAATTTTGTAGATTTTATTACGACAACTTCTAAGAGACCCAAATGTTAGGAACCAATGAGATTATGGCAATTCTCCAGTCTTTCAAAATAAATGTCAACTCTACTTTTCCATTAATCTTCTCATAAATGTAATATTAACAGTAATGGATGGCAGCAAAATTAAAATCATCCAATATCAAGTGATAAATATATTGTCATCTGCTTGCAAAGTCGTATCTTCTCCAAGCACAAATTTTCTAATAAAAGTCTGTTTTCTATTGAAGTAACCTACCAGGAAAGTTTATTTTCTGTATCTGTTTCTAAATAATAACATAAAATAGAGCCTTAGAACTCGTAATAAATTGTAAAGCGCTTTGAAACGATTTTTCACAAAAACGGCCCTCTACAAATTATCCAATTATTATTATTTTTCTTGTGAAACTGAAGGAAATAGATGAGAAACGAGATGGGAAATCTCGGGAAGTACCTACCTATTCATATCTAGTATCTAAACTTATTATCTAAATCAATTTAACCGAAAGTTTAAGTCTAATATTTGAAGTTAGGTTAAGTTGCAGAATTAGTTTAGTTTAGGTTAGGTTAGCGCAAGCTTGTTTAGATTAAGTGATCGATATCAAACACGAACGTACAAAAACACGAGGTAAGAAAAATAACGTTAAATTTTTTTCAAATATTTCTATTTTAATTGAAAACGCACTAATTGATCTGCCTGCACGAAAAAAAGCTCTCGCAAAATGCATCGGAGCGCGGCTTTCCACAAAGCGCACCCAGCATAGCTTTCCCGCGACACTCGAGCTAATCTGCACCTCGTATGCAGCGACAAAAGGACCAACCACCATGGTACCGTGGTAGTAGTATAGGCAGTATAAGTGTTGGGTCCTGTTTGTACCCCATCATATGCGAGAGGCGCAATGTGCAGTAATATGTACATATGAATTTAAGTACACGTGTGTGCGTGGCGCGGTCTTTATTGCAGTACAGAACCCGAACTGCAGCTGACACCGCTTTTTGTTTGTCATTTCATTAATATCTGGAATGCGATTGTGGACGTTGATCTAATTACGAGTGATTTTATTATTATTGCTTGACGTTTATTTGATATGTCATGAAAACAGTATTGAGTCATAAATGGTATAGCACTATTATAAAGTACCTACCTTTCTACCAAACTAATCCAGAACTATGCGGACGAAGGGATAAATCTAAACGTGTTATATATTAAACCAATTGTGTACTTAAATGTAATAGTTTTTTAAATGTATAACGGTTAACAAAGCTCAGAATTTATGCAAAAACTTTATAAACGTCAACACAAACATACTCCTTACAAGAGATATCTCTTTCTAAAGAATCACAGAAATCATTACTGTATATTGAATTGTTAAGATCTTCCCAGAAATACCGACCAATTAAGAAGAGGAATGTGTGAAAGGTGATTTGCAATTATTACATAATGTAGTTAGGGAACGTACCCATACTACGTGACACGTTTAGGGGGAGGGGTCTTCAAAATGTCACGCTCCATACAAATGAGCGGCGGGTTGCTTAGGATTTTGGTCACCGGGGGGGGGGGGGGGTTAAAAATTGCAAAAAGTTGGTCACGTAGTATGGGTACGTTCCCTTAATATTAGTATCTATGTATTAGAAAATATTATGTTATCAATGTGCGTATTATTATTTAATATTTTAAGCTACACAAAATAAATAAAAAAAATTGCATTTATTGTCAACAAAGGTAATTAACATTTTACGTATCAATTTTTGACGGCCTCCGTGGTCGAGGGGTAAGACTAGCAATCCGAAGGTGACGGTTTTAAATCCCGTCGTGCGCAAGTAAATTTTGTTTGATTCAATTGTCTAATTTCACAATTTAATCTGTTATATTTGTGGAACGATCCAGAGTAGAAGATACTCCCTATGCGCCCTGGTGTGAGGTCGCCATACATAATTAAAACGTTTCTTGAAATGGCTTTAGCTGTGTGTGAGACATGATCTGAACAGCCGGGCACTTCTCCACGTTCCTCTTTCCCCACCGCCCCCTCCCCACTACCTTCAACCTCACAATATACCCCATTTACGGATGCTATAGTCTCAATGGCTCCAGAATCTTGGGAGGTATTCGCATAAAAAAATGAATCAATAAGGACAATAAATTCCAGAGAATATAAAAGCACTTAAATTAACTCAATCAAATCAAATAAACTCACTTCATTGCTTCAAGCTTAATATGTTTAGGCAAAACCTTTTGTTTTTCTTCTACATCTTTCCTCATGCATGTATCTCTTTCTCTGTTGAGGTTTCCTCTCTTTCACCCAGTACCTACATATACAAAACTTTTAGTATTACAATTTAATTCAAACTCAAATAATAGAGGTGTACACTAAAATTCTCATATTTTTGTAAAAAGGTTTTTTAATGGTTCAAATTTACAAACTACCTATGTTTATAGTCAACCGGTTTCGGACACAGCTTTCCTTCTCGTTACTATAATCGGTAACTACTCAAAATAAAACATTAAAAATGTGTTTCATAACACAATTAATTTATTTTTTCACCCTTCGAACTCTATTTTATACTCTACAAAAAGTAGTTGGCGAGGGGTCAAGCTGTATTCGGATTTATTCAAAATCGTTTAATTTTATTTATTCAACGCTTAAGCCAAGCACTTTCTGGGCAAGTTCTCCATCAAGACGTGGCACAAAAGGTGCATAATTGCCACGTGATGGCAAGCAGATTGCAAAATAAATTTCAAGTGTGTACGCGTTTCGTAGATTGCTTTATCAGATCAAAACTTAGAATAATAAAAAATCTTTTAAACCAATATTTACCTATTATCGTGACTGCAAATCAGAAAAGCCGTGTGCGTTAAGCACTTTGGAACGGTGAGCTTTGGCGTCAAGAAATTGGTACAGTGTTTTCTGCCCTTAATTTGTAAGTCAACGCAACTATTTTTAATTCGATATGTCATGTAGACAAAGAGATATGAAACTTTAAAATTTTCTGTTTATGTAGAAGTAACTTTATGAGTAAAACCTCAAATTTTAATATTGAAATACATATGGAAGAATTTTGCAATCATAAATAAAGACAGCAGCCAATAAAAATATGCGTTAAGAAAATGAAGATAATTTCGATAGTTGTTAAATCGAAGTATGGTACAGTTAAATATGTCCTGGGTTCAATTCCTAGATCGTATCTTTTTCTGATTTTTTTATTTCAGTTTTTTTTTGCGAGTCGCTAATATTATCTTCAATGATTCAATTTGAAATTGTCCTTTGACTCTAAAAAATACGTCTTATTTGAAATTCGGTCGAATCCGGTTGGAAATCCGGGTACTTCTAATAATTTCATATAATTTATATCAATAGGTACCTATCGATAGTTATGCTGCAAAAAGTTTACCTTCGAATTGCCTACCTCACTTTTCCACTGAATTTTACCTTCGATACAATCCATATTCCCTGAATGCATCGGCGAATTTCAATTCCGATATCAAATTATACCAAGAATCGAGCCTTAGTTTGCCTTTCTGATAAAAACTGATAAGCCACATGCGCCCATGACTCAGTTGTAATATTTGTACTAACATCACAATCCGCAATAATAATAATAACAAGAACCTACTGTCGCTCCAAGTGTTTGATCTCAAAAACCTTGGGAATTATTACACAATCCTCCCTAGAAAAATCTCCGTAACATCCCATACGAACACAACCGAAAAATCACTCTAGACTTCGTAGTATTTACTTTGCTGGATTTTGTGTTTTAACCTTGCGGGCATTTGCGACCTTCTGGGCGCGGCGTGTTGCGATGACGTCATGTACGCCGCAATAATAATATCGGGATTGATCTTGAGATTAGTGGGTATTAGTCAAGTACCGCCCTGGCTTCCGGTCAACGTGTAGTTAACGGGTTGTGCGACAGATGGCGGCTGGTGTTTTCGACACCAAGTGGTGCCAGATTTGACGGAATTCAAAGTTTGGAACACGCTTTTGTTGACCCGATAAATTTCAAATAGTTTTGTGGGTAGGTAAGTAGGTACCTACTTAATTAACGAATATTTACACATTTTTGTCTAACCGTAAAATTTTACTTAAAAATATTACCTACCTAATGGAACAAAATTTAAAAAAAAAATCGTATTACGTCTTTAGGTCTTTAGGTACCTACCGAAACACAAACAGGGATCTTTATCATTGCCTAATTCAATCAAAACCTAACTTTTGAGATAAGTTTCCTAAACTAACCTAACCTAATAAATCAAAATGTTTTCATCGTAATTTCGTTTGACTTATTAGAAATAATTCATAACAAAGCTTTGATCCTATAATACCGATTTAACACCTCATTAAATGCAAATTCTGTTATTTTAAATAAAGTCTCCATGCTATAAAAATTATAATAATTGCTCCAAGACTGATTGCTGGAATAAATACAAACATTTTTTTTAAATAATTAGTCGTGAATCATGAACACTCGTGGCACAGATACCCGAAGGAGGTCGGCAAGCTTTATCAAAAAGGCCGCCCCGTTGCAAATATTTATTCAAAGAACTCTAAGCAATAATACTCTACAGAACTCCCTGTGTATGGACGCGATAACATCTCAATACAACGAGTCTTTAATCACAGTCATAACGGAGGTATTACCTACCCTCCAAGTCTTGATTGTGTTATTCACGATTGCTTTGTCCACGAAAATGATTGTCGGCAAATAAGTCGAAAAATAATGGAGTTTTTGGTCATATTGTAGCGTTGCTATTCTGAAATTCTTGAAGATTTTTAAATAATTTAGTAATGTAAATACTGTTGGCAAAAATATAACGCTAAATTGACACTGGTATGACGGTACGAAAGGGTTTATTTATGTGAATACGGTACAGGAGTCCCACAACTGTCCGGAGCCGGTGAGGTCCCCATTCGAGGTGTGCTATGAGGCCGAAAGGAGTCGGGAAGGAGACGTGGAATTGGAAGGTTGGGAATTACCTGCCTATTCAGATCTGGTCATCAAAGCCATTTCCAGCGACGTTTTGATTCTGAATGGTGGTCTTCCATCAGGACGATTCTTGGAGTATCTACCACTCTGGCTATGCATTGGTAGTATATTTTGCACTACTTCAATGTTCTGCCTCTTTTCAACTATATTTTCTCGAAGTTTATCCCAGGAGCCTGAACTTTTTGGCGTCCTGGGACAATCTTCATAAAATTAAGATACATATGAAAATATTATCAAATGTGGATAAATCCGCTCTTATTAATCGTAATTTCTTTTTAGGGTTTAAAAGAAAGTTATTCATCAATCAATACTTTCTGAAATGAGTTGACGCATGTAAAATTTGTTACGTTATTTCTATAATGTAAGAGAGAGAAAGTGTCACTTAACATAAATTCAAGCGCATCGATGATAGGCCAGTTGATATCGTAAAAAAGAACATATTCCGCAATATAGGCGGAGTCGTTTAATCTGTTTAATATCCATTGGTCCCCGGTGAAATTAGCAATTGTGATGACAAAGTGTTTTTCCATCGGTGACACATGTAGCCAGTTGTATCTACGTACAATAATTACAGTGTCCGCACACAAGTGACGAAACGTTCAGAGATTTGAATTGTAAATGTGCCGGATAATGTAATCCTCTGTACCGTGTAATTACGCGACATTTCTTGCGGCTCTGACGTGCGGGCATTAGATAAATATACCTACATATATCGTGGAAAGCCAGGCGAGTGCAGCGCTATCAACTGTGTGCCATTATTCCATTTTCACGTAAAAAGATACGATATCATTTAAACTAAAAGAAAATCTTCTTTTATGGTATGGGGGAATGACTGTAGGGGCACTGCACGCTCCAATTTTACACTAATCAGGGCATTGCATCTCGTTTTTAGACGAGTGATCTGATCTCCTCAAAAATGACGTTCTCCATTCCTTAGGTCTTCCTGACCTGCTTCAATCTTCTTTAACGCAATCAGTCAACCTCTTATTCTATCAGACTCAGATTCGCTTCCACTGAGACACACACTTGGTTATGATATTCAATGTCTGCTCGTCTGGCATTATTTTCACATAACTAGCCTATTGCGATCAAAAGGTGTTTGAGATCATACCGTATTACATTTCGCTTTGTTCCATATATTTGCAATCTTTGGCTTATAATTTGATTTCTTGGCATTTCTTCTAACAATAGACTTTTTATGTAAGGAAGAATTTGCTTCCAGCTAGAAGATTTTTTTGGTTCTGCTCGCGTTATACGACAATACCAAAACTAGCGTTCAATAACAGCGGTGACAAAGAAAATGTTTCCACCAGCGCGGACAATACACAACGGAAGTCTCATTTAGTAAATCAACATAAAATATTGACAAAAGTGTTTCCATGTTTTTACCAGACACCATGATTCCGTTGTTCTATCTTTGGGTCTAGCCAGTTCTCACCTCCTCCGGTGAAAATCCGAGACATTTCCCATCGATCGGTTGCCAATGGTTTTCCCGCCGTGGGCAATTTTCCTTATATTACTTTTTTATTACACCCCCCATCCCTTTCCCGCGTCAACCCCTTCGGCCGATCCGTGCGGGTTGGAGCGAGACGGATAATCCAACATCCACCACGTACTATGGTCCTGTGTCTAAGATGAAACCAATGATGGAAAAGGTATTGAATGTGTCACATTGGCCACAAATGAAGTAGGACACAAATGATATAGTACAAAAACATTGAACACAAACGACATCTACAATATCGGGGTCACCAATTTTGAGTTATTTTTAGACAAAATGCCGACAAATACTCTCGTTTCTGCGTTCAATAGAGTTATCATTCTAGATTATTGTATCTGAGGCAGGCTTAGGTACTCCTGGCTGGGGTGGTAGTTTGGTATCTTATCGGTAATCTTCGTCCTACAGTTATACAATCTATGGGTGAAACAGCAAAGAAATGCCGTAGATACCCGTTGGAAATAATAACTAATCTATATTGTAATGTGACCATGGGATAAGATATCGCCTTTCCAATAACCGCTGGCGGCTATGAACCCGATTTCATAAACGAAACATCACACTTTTCAGAATGGAAAAGGCGGCTTGTTTACCAAGAAAATGGCCGGGTTATGTTTCTAGATGACAAATAATTATTTTTTTATAAAGCTCAAAGATTTTCATAAATGTAGAAATTCTTCATTAAAAAAAACTCATTATTCAGTACATAATAATTTTATCGTGATTTATTTTTATAGTTTTGTGTCGTGTTGTGCTACCTCCTTCTTTAGTTAACGTTTCGGATAGCATTACAGTGTCCATCATCAGGGTAGATGTTTATCTGAATATCGATTACACATCTGCCCTGATGATGGCCACTGTAACGCTGTCCGAAACGTTGGCTGGTGAAGAAGGTCGCGCAACACCAGAAAACAGGTCGTAAAAAATCTAAAATCACACAATGATTTTTTGTCAGTAATCATGAAGTGAAATAACACGCTATTTAAATTATATATGCAGATTACGCTAACATTGATTATTAATATTGAGGTATGTTATTACAGCCTTCTTATTGGTATATTCCTTTAGGCAGGTAAATATTTAGCGCCCTTGAGTTGATTCCCCACAACAACAACACAATATAAATAAATAATCAATTTATCTGATGACTTTGAAGGGGATAAGTGTAAATTAAATATAGGTTTTTCCAACTAGTTTCTGTATAATTTTACATAATTATTGTTGACATAATATTCAAATACTTAACACAAGATTATTTTGTAAAATGTTTATTAAATCTTTTGTTTATTATTTGTCTTTTAGTGGTTATATCCTGAAAGATCCAATGAAACAGTTGAAAGTGTTGTAAGGTTGTTGTGGATGGACGAAAACGGTGACCCAACAGCTAATCCCCCGAAAATAAAATTATTATAAACTAGGTGTTACCCGGCATACGTTGCTATGCCATTTAATAAAGAAATGGTTTCTCCCTCCGTGTCCTTTCCCATCCGTCCCGTTCCCCTTCCGCCCCCCCCCCCATTCCTCTCCCGCTTCCTTTTCCTCCCACTCCTCCTTCCCCCGTCCCGCAAACCCCCCTCCCGAGTTCCCACCCCACTCCCAGTTCCCCTCCCCCCTCCCTGGTTCCCCTCCCCCCCACCCATGTTCCATAAATTAATTCCCGGTTCATTTAGTTTTCAAACAGCTCGCGTGCCACCTATTCCAATTTTTTATACAAATTTCATAAAGCCAGGGCCCACCAGTAGTTTTATACAAACCTTCTCCTGCAAATAACGAACACAACAAAAAAAGAATTATCCTATTTGGTGCAGTCGTTCTGAAGTTATGCGCGTACATACATTTCTGCGATTCATTTTTATTTATATAGAAGATAGATAGAAGATAGAAGATAGAAGATAGAAGATAGAAGATAGAAGATAGAAGATAGAAGATAGAAGATAGAAGATAGAAGATAGAAGATAGAAGATAGAAGATAGAAGATAGAAGATAGAAGATAGAAGATAGAAGATAGAAGATAGAAGATAGAAGATAGAAGATAGAAGATAGAAGATAGAAGATAGAAGATAGAAGATAGAAGATAGAAGATAGAAGATAGAAGATAGAAGATAGAAGATAGATAGATAGATAGATAGATAGATAGATAGATAGATAGATAGATAGATTAAAATTATTATAAATTATAATTATATAATATTTACCAATTTCAAAACAAAAATCGTCTTCAAAAATATCTTTAATAATAAGTTTATATGGGTATTAAACGATTTTATTTACAGTGTCAATTTTTTGTACGCTGGTATAATACAGTATATAGACAAGTAGTTTTATCCTTGATGCATTTGTACTTATACGCTGGTATAATACAGTATATAGACAAGTAGTTTTATCCTTGATGCATTTGTACTTATATCAGCTTACATCAGCGTGGCATTCTTTGCGGATTTCCAAGTTCTCACACGAACGTACATGGTTTTACCACACATTCGCCTCAGGGATCTTATTTCTACAGCATTCAGTCTACTTTCATCCTTCCTATGCCAGTTCCATGCCTCACTGCCATACATCAGGGTAGGTACCAGTACTCCATTATGGACTAGGTTAGGTTAGGTTTTAGTAGATATTTTGTTGGGGGATGTTTTCTCCTTAGGATATTTTGTCGGGGATTTTTTGTCGCGGGATGAAAACGCGCATTACCGGAAATAACATGATAGTTTTGAACACCAAAAGTTACCAGTAATTATTATTAATTTAAAAGTATGTCATGATTATTGGCTTGGCGTATCACAACGTCCAAAGTATCTAAAAAAAATTAAATTTATAAATTCAACGATTTCATAATTTGTTTTTTGTAAGGCCGGATTCATAATCGCCTTAGAGTAAACACCGGCTTACGTGTCGGCCATTGTGCGGCCGGCCGCGTCCCTCCCCTTGCCCCTCTCCGCCCACGCCGGCAATACCACTCCTCGAAACATTTGGACATGTGTTATTGTAATGATAAATATTGTAATTACCTCCGAGGCGAGTGTTACCTGTATCACCTCTCCACTTCCAACAATACCTTTATTCTACGCGTCAGGGTTGCCACAACAACAAGGCAATTCAATAAGTAGTTAAAGTTAATCGTCATGAACCAGCCCAAATAATAAAGAATAACGAAAGTGCCTTGTGGCGTTTTTGTGATCCAAATATTTGCCTAATTTGAACCTATATTTCCATACAAAACTGTGTTTTCTAAATTCAAATGCGATGGAAATCTACGAATCTAGACGAGTGTGAGACGGTAAGCTGGGCGGCTTTATTTTACGTACACAACCTTTTCTGGTTGATATTAATTCACCGCGGTAATTTTCAACTCTTCGAAATTTACTTCAATATTTTTTTAATATCAACATAACAGTAAAAAATAACACCCCATATTGTTTTTTTTTTCTTTCTAGTTTTTCAAATGTTGTATAATAAAAAGAAGTGTGAAACTTTGGAAATATTTATCATAATTACTCTTGGCTCTTCATTGTTGCGAAATATCTTCTTATGACCTTTAATTAATATGTTATATTATTTTTATACTTGGGTAAATTAGTCCCAGCGAGAGATCGTATGTGACGTCATCGTTCTAGTATCTTCTATCTTTTTCCTTTTCAAACCTAATGCGTGAATAGGAAGAGGACGAACGTCGATGACGTCCTTACGGTACATACCCCGAAATTGTTTTTAATCATCCATTAGGTTATCCGTTCGAAAATTCATCAGTTTGATCATTCATTACTCAGTTTTCAGTGAAACAATAATTAGAAGAGATTTAATATCTCAGAAAACTCTAACCTTTCGCAATAATAATAGTAGCTTCACGGTAAACTAAGTTATACCTAGCGGTTTTAAAATATCATAAATCTTTTTTTTATAACTTTTTTTAGTTCTTGATAACAATAATCTCCCATCCCTATATTTTGTTATTCGCTTTGTCTCGTGCCATACCAGATACCAGCATTATTCAAATTTTGAATGCCGTTCATAATGATTGATAATTTATTAATATATTCGATTTTTTTGGCCAACGGTAAAAAATAAATCAGTTTTGGCGACCCTATCGGCCATTATTATTCGTGTAGGTTTTTATGGGGTTATTGTTGCAAAATGTCGACTGGCAGGCATATCATTATCTGTACGCAGAGTGGGGACAATTGTTTGCCTCGTCCGTGGTCTTATCTTCAGACGTATGGCTTTTTTTGTCGTTTAATTTCTTAATGTTAAATACATTATTATAAGTTTTCCTTTTATTCAAATATGTATTTACGACACCACAGGGGTCATTTTTTCACAATGGCGATAAATTGACATATACTTTTCTAAAAATATGGTGAACCAACGGTTGCAATGTGTTCTTTGTTCAAAGTCATCATTTTTAAAGATTTAAACTAAAAAATACCGACATTTATAATAATTCATTTCGACAATTTAAAATATTCAAAATGTCTTGTGCAAACGTAATAAAACTATCATTATAAATCTATACAACATTTTAAAAACGGAGAATTCACAAGTGTACATTGTCCAAAGACAACGTTTTCAAGGATTTAACTCAAAAATATCGATATTCAAAATAATTTATTTTGACAATTTGAAATTTTCTAAATGGTTTCTGCAAACATAATAAAACTACCATTAGAAATTTCTACAACATTTAAAAAAATGGAGTATTCACAAGTGTACATAGTCCAAAGAAAACATTTTCAAGGATTTATCTCAAAAATATCGATATTTGTAATAATTCGTTTGGACAATATGAATTCATTCAAATGGCTTCTGCAAACGTAATAAAACTATCATTAGAAATTTATACAAAATTTAAAAAATGGAGTATTCATGTTGTATTAGGCACTATGTAACATTATCTTTATAAACTCATTACCTCTTTTAATTACCGTGTTATATTGCGTTATCTGATGTTCGTTAATTAAAAATTGCACGACTCTCGCATAATAATTATTTAAGTTCTTCCACACGTATTTTTTACGACTTAACGATTGTCCTAACATCGAATTCTCCCATAATGTCCACGTTTTTGTTGATTAGATATTAAACTTTTCATGTTAACAACAATACATGGTTTCTTTTTACGGTGCAACTTTGAGAAATGTCACGTCAAGGACACTACGGACAGAAAATTTAAAATATCTTTCACAAATTGTTTTTCATAACCTTAGAGTTACATATGTATTTCGCTCATCGTTATAATATGTCTTACAACCAAAGTCTATAAAAATATTGGAGGTAAATTAATCACAGACTAAAAATAGATATTTTTCGAGAATTTTAAACATTTCGAGATCGTTGGCGTTTAAGTAATTCGGTGGCATAGCCTGATAAATAAACCGTTTCCTGTAAACAGTCCAGTCGTACTCAACAATGCCACCTGTATAAGCCACTGTTTGCCTGCTATTAATAATGGTCTAAGAAGAAAAGCACCACCAGCGAATAAAAGAATGTGGAAAAGACAAGTCAACAGAAGAAGACTGGCATTTGCTTAGCAAGCTCCGAACAAACATGTCCGTCTTGGCGACTGGGCAAACAATATCGCCGAGTGTAAATATAAATATGTGGATCTTTTCTTCACACAATACGGCCGACAATACAAGTAGCGCCTGATGATGTACTAGATCCGTCTATTCCGGCAGTCTGTACTAAAATATATAGAGAAATATACAATGGACTCGGACCGCGCTACACACCTGTAGATATATTATGTTTCTTGAACGCCACACAAAGGACACTGTAATTTTCTACGCGTTTTCAAGATAATAACTTGATGTGGTTTGGAAACAAATAAAAGATATTATTGGTTACCATTCAGAGGCAAAAAGTCTCAATCGTGGATGATAAATATCAGGTTATAATCAGAATAGCTTTATTGGTCACTAAGTATTCTTTCAGAGCTCCAATCTTGACTTAAAATTCTGACAGGCAAAATTGTAGTGTTCTTTGTACACTTACACTTCTTAAATTTGCTCCAGTTGTGGACATTGAAAGATCGTCCGCATCGTTAGTACATGACACGAAACGGTTTTATCTCGGTATTTTACCTGTATTTTGTACCAATTTCATCCGTGACATCTACGGTAGTTATTTTGTTATCGTTTTTTCGTTTATTAAAGTTTTGGCTTCTTGTTGTTTCAGCGGACGCAGACAGCGCAGAAGGAGATGCTACGCAGGACCTGCTGACGTGCGGTGGCTGCCAGAAGGCTTTTGCCCTGGCCGACATTGTCAGATTCATCCAACACAAGGTGCTGGCGTGCAACAAGGAGAACTTCTCGCAATGCTTCCCGCAAGGTAAGAAAAAATACTATGAACAAAATCCAAACATGCCAAAAGATAAACTGAAATGTTATGAAACAAAAATTACATTAGCCGAAAGTAAAATAAAAATTGAATCATAATCTACATAACATACAGAATGCCCAAACAAAACAGAACAAAAAACACCGTTGCGTGAAGCAAACTTGGTTAATATTAGCACAAGTTTTTTAAAGAGTTCATGCACATTTATCACTTTTTTGTTTTGAAAAGTTTTATTTTTCGATGTACATTTGTTACTTTTAATTTTAAATTTTTTTGCGACCGGTTTCGACACGTCCGTATCATTAACGAGCAAACTTAAAACTTTTCAAAACAAAAATGTCTAGAAATTGTTACATAGTCAGTGCCCAAGAAATACAAAAAACATTTATCACTTTTACAGTGTTTTTGCAGAAGTTAACTATGTCAATATTAATATCGAATTAAAAAAAGCAAAGCCCCCTTTCTCACAATCACTTCATTGTAGGTTTAGATTTTTGCACGTGTAGGTTGATGCAAACCAGCTTGTGTCAAAATGATAATTAATACGTCTTCTAAAAACTTTGTCACGTTAGTCATTTAAATATCTGAACATCATTCTGTCTTGTATCTTTTTGTCGTTTATTTGTCCATTTGGACCAGTGGTTCCCGATTTCTTTTTGACTAGGGACCACTATTTTATTTATTTGTTCTTACAGGGACGGTAAGGTACAATAACGATAAACTGTTAATAGCGTAATTAAACGCGTCCTTGCATTTACTATAATTTTACAATTCAATGTGCTCTTTTTGGACTTCTTCAGTTACCTCTCCGTCCTTAATACTAAAGGGTTACGAATCAGCTTTCGAATTCCTCTCAATTCGGTTTTGTAGTAAATGAATAAATGTTTCGTGGACCACATTTTAGATCTCGCGGACCACTCGTGGTCCACCGACCACTGGTTGGGGACCAATGATTTAGACTATCTACCTTAGCAATTATTTTTTCAATCCTTACGATATCCTGTACATTTGAGGCAATATATCACTTTCTCTCTATCTTACTTGGTTGTAAAATCTTTCTATTTTGTTTATTCCTTTTGTCCATTTATAGTACCTAGTAAACCTTTTGATATTCTGCAGCATTTGAGCTTTTCCTATTTCCTTCTATTATTTGGTCTTCTGATATTTCGTTAAATGAATATAATTTATGAATGAGTATTCATGTCCAGGTCCCAATGCAGACCGCGATAGCGATGACGGCGGCCGCCCACTGGGCGTGGCCAACGCTCGCCGGCAGTCCATCTCGGCACCCATGGGCGGCGGAGCCCGTTCCAGCAAGAACCAGACGCGCGTGCATACGCCCCCGCCCGCTTCCCCCGCCCTACCCGCGCCGCACCACCTGCAGCAGGACGGAGCCGCGTCCAGCACGCCCAAGAGACTACATGATGGTAAGGATTCGTTCTAACTAATGTTGAGGATATGGTCTTCCCACCGAGAGCCCCGTAGTAACCTATCTTAATAAAATAACATATTATCAATTGACTGACGATTATGTATAACGCTTTTGTGCTTAGAGCCACTCATCAATTTCTCTAAATCTGATCAAATACAACTCTAATACTTTATTTTAGAAACATCTGGGTATTTGAATTTGATTTATTGAGTAGTTTACCACTCCGAACCGTTTCGCAGACCCCAAAATCTGTGAATATCTAAATATACGTACATATTATATAGGTATTAATAAAAGTTGTTTTTCTTCATCAAACCTCGTTTAATCCAAGCTAAACGTTCTTAAAATATTCTTCAGGTGTTTTCTTTTATGTCACAAAAATGACACTACACATCATCGTCATGCGTTATAATAATCTTTATTTTCTTAACTGGGCGTATTTCTTTCTTGTGGATTTTGAGCTTTGCCTATTCAGAATATTGAACCCTTCGTGGAAAGCCTGGTGTTGTTACGCATGCCAATTTACCATTAAAATAACTGTTATTGTATTGTCTCCAACAAATGATAACATAACTCCAAGGCTAAATTACTTCACCCGTAATGTATTCAAGCACACACTCGTTTGGTTTACTGTTAATCACTAATTATTGACGCGAGGCTATTTATTTTGCAACAGAATGATCGCCCGGAGAACAAAAGGACAGACAGGAAATTAAACACGAAATGCAAATGTCGAGTAAAACGGTCACAAACTCTATATCTCGAAACACCTGAGTCAATAAGTGTACACGTGTTGACCAGTGTCATTCCTAAACTGATACAATCAATGTTTTATTATCCAGGTAATGAGATGTTAGATAATTCAACAAAATGGGAGCTGGTACTACCTATCATTCGATAGAATTAAAAAAAAACCTCTAGAAATTACTACAAGCAGGAAACCTGCATGCTGAAATACGAACGGTTAACACTGGAAACCTGAAATTTGCCCGGCGTTTTCTGCTTGAAATTTCTAGATGAATGATGCTGTTTTTAGCAGTCTACGTCATGTCCATCAAGTTAGAAATTCATCGATATACAGAAATATACCTTAGGTTTTAGGCTAGAATCCAGATAGGTCATGTGTTACATTTTTAAACTATTATGTTAACTTCCAATACTTTTTTCTGTTCTTTTTTAACCGTACCTAACACTATTTTAAGTCAAAATACTAACAACTCAATTGTAGATTTTCTAATCGGGTCTTATTGTTTGTCCCCCAGATGGTGACTCTAACACCCCCAAGAGGAGAGCCTCCAGCTCACCTATAGCCTCCAGTTCCCTTGAGGAAGACATAAAGCCACAGATCAAACAGGAACATCCCATGGATACCAGTTCTTCTCCTGAAGACGGCCAAAGAAAGGCAAGGGCAGAAGTGGCTGATGCGGAATCCAACACCATGCATAGTGGTCAGTAATTTTTATTTTTATTTCAAATTGCTGCTGTAGGTATTCGTTCTTATAGAAAAGGTGTTTTTTTAACGTGACCTAAATTCGGGCTACACAATATTGGCGTTATTTTTCTGTTTACTTACCTATATCGAGACTATTTTTTGAAAAAACTTTTCATTTTATAAATAGTTTTTTCTTAAGCAGGTAAGCCAATTTGACCGATGCATTGGCGGGGGAGATATTGTTAAAATTAACACTTTTATCAGTCACATCGTAAATTGCCAGGAAATTTTAAACTACTTAGGTCTATTTAGTCGCAATTAATCTAATTTATCACATTTTCATTAGATATCTAATACTTTTACTGCAATTTGTACTTTTCATGAAAATTTTAAAAAATTTGGGCAATTTAGATATTTTTGCATACTTTACATAAATTTTGGGTAATTTACTCGTAGATAAGTTTTGTTATTAGATTTGGCGCCCATAAAGTTCTTAAAAAATATGTAGTTATACAAAAGAATAAATATAAATACATTGTCACGTTGAATTCATGACCTAGACTAGACGATGTATGAACAATTGGTCTCTTTACTTACCACAAGATTAAACACTGATGTAATTTCAGACAGAATTACTCATATCGTCTCTTCGGCTTATCGCAATGTGATTGTTTCACTAACAAAGAAAATGAATGGCCTGTGCCATTGCTTTACGATTTAAGTCCACTATTCCAAAAATGCGTAATTCATTTTATAGTAATCGGAAACAGATTAAACATAATGGATAGATTTACAGCAAGTGATTCATAATTCCATAAAAGTACCTACCTTAAAAGATTACACGAAAAGGTCTCCAGATAACTCTATTTGAAGAATTGGCGCATTTTAGTACTTAGGAATACAAATATGTTTCTAAATTATCGTTTTTATGAAATATTTTTCATTGTTTTTGCTAAAATCTCAAAAAACTTTGAAGGAATCCCCGTATTATTTTGTTAAACCTCCCTTCTTGTTTTGATTAATCTTTTCCAATTAATGATGCCTGCACTCATTCAATCTGAGGAACATTTCTAATTATTGGAAAAAATATCTTTTAAAAGTCAGTTTTTTTTTCAACAAAAGTATTTTCATTTTATAAGATGAAGAGGCTTTATTTCTACCCCAGTACACCTCCCACCCACCCTGTGCCGTGTTGATACGCGGGTGACAGTGATATGTAATTTTGAACCCTTTCGGTCGCCCGTTTGGCCCCGTACATTATCTTATTGTGGCGTCACTCACAGCTTTCGTTTGTTTCGCTGACGGTACTGGATGAGACAAAAACTACCCCAAGAGCAAAAAAGAGCTTATAATGGTAGATACCTACCAATGGAACCATTTTAAACTAACGATTCTATTGCCATTCAAGTAATGCTGCATAATGTACCAATAATAGTTATTGATAGCTGTCAATATTGCAGTTAAAAGCGCAAGACTATTTTACAATTTATTTTACTTCCCCTCATCCTAATCCGTTACACACATTTGAGTCTTATCACTATTTGAACCCCTTATTAACATATTTTATCTTTATTCCGAGGGTAGGGAAGTCCTGTTTTAAATCCAACCTTCTTGCATTCCGTCTGTCTGTAATTTTTTTTTGTACGTTCCTTTTCCGGTTCTAGATGGCGGCCGCTTTAATAGTTCAGTAAAGAATCAGCAAAGTGAAATCGTCGTTTTTATTTGATCTTTTGTTATTCGTATTTGTCTACAATATTATGGCATCAACACCTACTTATTTGAGGAAAGTATAAAAAAAAGAATTTCCATTGAGATTGTGACGTTTCTTTGAACAAATTGTAAAATTCATGTATTCATAAAAAATAATAAATATGTAGTTACTAAAATAAAAAAATAAAAATAAATTGCTTATCACATTTTTAAAAAATGTTGTTTTTTTAAATTAAGTAGATAGGTATTTAAGTAGGTAGGTCACCTCAAATTAAATTTAGTATTGCAGAGGAAATTTTTTTGCTTGTTTATTAGGTTTAATTCAAAATTAAAAATGTCATTTTTTGGACATGAGGTCTATTGATTTTAGATCACGCCAAAAGTATTTTCGTTATTTATTTTTGGGGTGTTATGCCGTGTAGCGCTACCTCTTTCTTAAAAGCTAACGTTTCGAACAGATTTACAGTATCCATCATCAGGGCAGATGTGTGCATAACACCCCAAAAATAAATTACGAAAAAAGTCTATTGTTTACCAATTTAATAGTAATTAGCCAATTAAATCAATTAGATCGATTACATTTTTTTAAACGCTTCTTTGATCGTGACACAACCTGAAGAAGTTTTATTAAAGACAAATCAATAAGTTTTTGGACGATAACAGTAATTATTTTCTTAAGTAGCGTATTTTTTAATAGGCACCCGCTGTTAAAAGCCTTACATCTATTGGTGGTCTGGACGGGCCACGTCATGAAAAGCAAAATAATAATTTATCCTTTTTCTTTGGCCCGTATATGACATTCTCTTTCATGATATTATTTCCAGCGCTTTTCTTTTTTAGATAAGGTGCCCGTACAATCCTCCTCGCGTTTCTGCGATCCTGGAACCTCGCTTAACCTTCTATATTATCCATAGCTGGTTTAGCAGAAAAATCAGACCTGTTTGGACACCAATAATAAAAGGGTGTACAATAAAAACATATGTTATTAGCCCGCATCGTCTCGAAAAATGTACATATCGTTCGATAACAAAATATGATCTAAGTAAGCCTTTGGAGAAAGAATTGTTCAGAACACTTGAGGTAATTTTTCACGAAAACTACATTTTTCAAATCATCTAAATTTCTTATTATTATTACATATATAATATGTACGAATTCATTTATCAAACCTCGTAATTACGACGATTTATGAATGGAAACCTTTCTTTAACATGTAAAACCGATTGGACAAGCTAATGTTTGGTACTTCACTCCCACTCGGATCACTTAGTTCTATATCCATCCCCAAATGATTCTTCCTAATAAAACTCGTTCTGTCATACTTTTCTATTACGGTCCACAATAAAATATTTACATATTCAGAAAGAGAGAACAACAAGCTTTACATCTTTGCAGTTAAAAGTTTATCATTGACGCTCCCGTATAATTAGAAATAATTCTACAAAACAGAAAGCCTCCAAAAATGTTCAAGCGGTCAAGGTTTGCCAATTTTTGAATAATTATTTTTATATAAAACGAAATAAAAAGTTAAGTGTCGATGCCAATTTTTGAATAATTATTTTTATGTAAAAAACGAAATATAAAGTTAAGTAACGATTACCTACCTTTGAAATATGTACATCTTTCTAACTAAACGTGTTTTTTTTTAAATTTCGTATAAAGCGGTGTAAGTACAAGTTCCCATGTGAACAAAGTTTCCCATGTACAAAAAAAAACATCGGTAAGCGATTTTCAAAACTTTAGCAATGTTTGTGTTCAAAAATTTTAATTGCTTGTGTTCGTTATTAAAACCTAAAAGAGTCTTTCAAAAACAGTACTTATTTCATTTTGCGTTAAAAGCAGCCTATCTATTTGAAATTGATTGACAATGCACAATACCCTATTTAAAAAGTCAAAGAAGCGTACTTTAGATTTATTAATTTCACGGTATTTGGCTCTACCAAAAACGAATGTGATCTAAGTATTTTAACCTTTCAAGTACCGAGTAATTGTTTCGTTGTAATCAATTCTTCTACGTAGTTATCCACATATAAATAATGGTCAAACATTACACCACAAGTTTAAAAAAATCTTATATAATTATGAACGACTAGAATCACAATAATGTGATTTTTTTATTCCTTACAATTCCAAAACATGAACAATGGTTTTGAAAGTACAGAAACATGAAACGAGGGAATGTGTTGTTTTTGTACCCCCGTCAGACGATATGGTGGCGCATTGTCAAAATGTCAAAAGAGACGGAGTAACGGTCGCTGCTGCGGGGGAAGAATGAGCTTATAATTAACCGGTTTCTAAAGGGAAAAAACGAATTGTTCCTGATTCGGGACACGCAGGGATGATTTTGAATTGAACGATGCGATAAGTAGACTGCGCGGTGGATATTTTTTTAACAGGGGATCGTTATGGATACTCTAATTTGGCCAGTGTGACCTTTGAAATGAGGCTAGTTAAATTAATTAAATCCTTTAATGGGGAATGAAAATAAGATGACCAAAGTACCTAACTGAAGATTTTGTTTTAAACCTAACATGAGATTTACTTATTTATTTGCATGAAACAAATAAATTTTACAACACAGAGATAAATTTTCGATGGCCTCGGTGGTTTAGGGGTAAGACTAGCTATCCGGAGGTCGCGGGTTCAAATCCCGGCATGCGGAAGGAAATTTTATTTGATTGATTTGGGTTATTTCACAATTTAACCGCTCTCTGCCTTCCTCTGCGGGGAAACGGCGTGATGATTAGTTAGTTAATCGCCCAAAAATAATATAAGATATATTTGCGACACGCCCTAGAGTGAAAGATACTATCAGTATCACCCTGGTTGTAAGACCACCATTCAGAAGTGAAACGTTGCCTGAAATTGCTTTAGCCGTGTTTGTTGACTAGATCTGTATAGCCCGATTTTTTAATTATTTTTTTTTAATTTAAGCGACTATATAAAATAATTCTATAAGTATACAAAATATAACGGTTATGTTAGGTAACGATATTATATTCCTTAGTCCTTAGTTTATTTGTCTTCTATGTCGTTTATAGTATCTTCATTAGAGTGTTTTCGTTGACCTCTTTCAGCCATATTTTTATTCTTGATTTGTACTCATTATATTACTATATCCTGTACGTCATCTCCTTCCTCTCCCTACTACCTTTAGCCTAACAACACAGCCCAATGGATGCTGCAATGTCACTGGCCCCCGGCTGTTGGGAGCAGTTGGGACTCTTGAGCAGTATTTACAAAGATATTGAAATATAAGTAGATGTGCTATCTGCATTTTACTAGGTGGGACTGCTCTTCCGGATGTCGCCGATATTGTTTACCAATTAACAAATAAACCAAATAAACGAATAAACCAGACGAACGTTAAACTAAATGAACGAATTCTTTCCGTTTTCAAACTATACTGCTAACCAATACTAATGCACACCTTCAAAAAATCAACGAATTGAACAAATTCTTTTCGTATGCAAACTACTCTAATTAGGTCGTAGTCCGCCGACAGTTGCGCGGACACCATAGCATATCTCTTTTGTATTTGAATATCTTTGAGTATTTACATAAAAAAATAAGTATATTAATATGTTAAACAAGCCAAGAAAGTTTAGCTTATGTTTTTTTTTTTTTTTTTACCTGAACTCCACACAGGAGGCCCTAAGGTAAATAATTTCCCTCAGGGCCTATGTCATCTTTGAGGATGCTGTGTGGTGGGTTTTTTAAGGAAAGGAGGGAGAGGAGAGTTCTGGGAAGGAAGAGGGTTTAAGGGGTGGGTAGGAATCTGGGGTTCAGTGTGTCCTGGTCATCCGCCCCCAAAACCTAGACAAACCTCACCCCATGAACCCGGGCACCTCTGCTAAATCACCAAACGTAGCGAACCAATTGGGGTGACCTATGGCAGAGGTGTTGGTTATCCAATAAAGGTTCCCGGGGTGGCGGTACCCATTCCCGCCTCCCAATTATGTTGGTCAGATATAGGATATTTATTTTATATTTAGCTAAAGGAAAGATGTAAAGGAATATAGGATAAGGAAAGGAGATGCTCTTATTTCTGAAGGTTATTTATTATTAAAAATGTTGATATTATGGATTTGTGTGTTGTACTGCGAACGTGCACGGAAAATCGAAGTTTTTCCTAAGGCTAGTCATGCGTGCGAGCAAATGAAAAAAATAGTTTTTAAGGGTTTTCGTTTAGTCGCTACTACCTAATTAAATTGTTTTCAAACTTAAGTGAGGTTATGAAAAATATTTTTTAATTATTTTATTTTTCTTGCATTGTGTATTCAAAAACAAAATGTGGTGACCATTGTTTGTGGAGTGAATATATTATTTATTGATCTCAACAGAACAGGGTAAAGTGACACCGCGTCGTATCTGTGAAAGGATTGAAAATAAGAAAGCTGAAAAAAAATCATAAAGGAGGGTTTACACACGACCGTCCGTGTAAAGGTGGGGTCAGCCGTATGAATGGGCTTATGCAAAACAGACAACCCAGCCACGTGTACATGGAGCATAGTTCAATTCAGGGCTGCCAAAAAAATTAAAAATAAAATGTATTATATTAAAAAAATTACAAAGTTAGTTCTATTGATCTTTGATCACTGTTAAATCTCAAATGCTTGTATCAATTAAGTTTATCGTCATATTATACATCTGATGTCAACTTGGCACATTTCAAAATTATAATACCATGTTTACATGTAACCTTCTTCTTCTTCCTTGCACCGTCCCGACTCATTGCCTAGGTAAGCTGTTGAAGTCAGCTCTTTTCTTTCTCAGGCTATATATTCTTCGGTTCTGGGTATCCCCTTCATCCAGGCCTCTTTGTAATATTTTGGAGCATTGAATCATCCAGGAGTTCTTTGGTCTTCCTCTGGATGACTAAGCTCCGTAGACATTGCCCGCTTCACTATGTGGTCTGGTGGTCTCCGTCTTAAGTACCCATACCATCTCAACTGTCCAGCTTACTTGTCCGTGTTTATGTCGTGACTGGGCTACCATGAATGTGTGAACTTTTAATCCTATCTTTTAGTCATACTCCTGCTGACCATCTAAGCATTAGCATTTCTACCGTTTCGAGTTACCTAGAGTAGGAGTTGTACATAGTCCAGCATTCAGAGCCAAACATTATCGCGGGTCTAACAATAGTCTGGTTTATCTTTCCTTTAAGTTTCACAAGATTCCTGTTACGGATCTACTTTTCATACATCCCACAACTTTGACATGTAACCTAATTAATTAACCTAGTAATATTAATTTATTAACTAATCATTTGTAACCTAACAATTTTCTGATCTAACAAAGTAAATCTGTGAAATGGTAGCCTTACCATCGAAAAAGCACCCAGTGAAACCCATTTGGCGTAAAACCCAAAATAAAATTAATTATAATTGAAATCCAAAAAAATACTTGCAGATAAGAATTCTTTTGAACTCCCTGCAAATCGCCCACCGCTTTCTATTGTCCTTTGAATTTTTCACGGGTGGAAAAAATTTCAGATAAACCCCCGTCCAGTGACCGAACATCCCCATTCCCACCGCCATCCCCTCAGGGAGGCCCTTGAGTATGTCGATTGGAATGGGCAAACCGCGAAATATATCATGATAATCTGGACTGACCATGAATAGCAAGTGACATTGTGAATGTGATAAAAGACTGCGGTTTTGATACCCATACAGACGTATGTCCCATTCTAAGTTCAAGATATTATGAAGCTTTTACATTATCTACCTAAAGACTATTTTAGTATCCGTTAAATAAGTATTTTTTACTGTTAATTATTAAAGGGTTAGGCAATGTTGAATCCTACATACAATACGTCATACCAACTACAAGTATGATTTACTTCGCATAGGTCAATTGAATTTATTTTAATGGTTGTTTTTGCAGATCATTAATGGTAAAACGATTATTAATGAATTGTTTTTTATCCCATTTTTCCATATAACCCTTGTAAGATCAACCACGTACACATTACTACCTTTTTAATTAGAAATATGAAAGGCTTCAACCCCTCAGGCCTCGATCATATTCTGTCAGTAGGTCAGAATTTTTCCGCTCTGCATTAAAATCCAAATAAATGGAATATTTGTAAACGTGTCCGAAAACTAAAAACTGTTTTAGAAAGGTGATGAAATACGCTTTCAAGTTTTAATACTAGAATAAATAAATATTAAATTTTAAAAAATTTAAGGAAAATTTAAAAAATTGCACACATTACATTTTTTAACTAAAGTTACGGGTAATGAAAAAAATATAAAAACAATTTTATTAGACAAATGTATCATAAACATAAAAATTACCTTTTTTTCGTTTCATTAGAATTTTTTTTTTAAATTCACGAAATTTCATAATTTTATGTTAAATTGCAGTCAGAAACTTTGGTTTTGTAAAGGTGTGTATTTTAATTATTATGTGTTTAACTTTTTATAATAGCTTGGTGTTTTCTCTTTCCAATACCGTTTAGATCATATTTCTCGCTGTAATGGTAAGGGAGATACAACGATTTCTAAGAGACCTATATGAGTTGTTCCGGAAAGCGAACAAATTAGCCAGAGCGGTTAAAATGTTTTAAAATAAAAAGGTGAAACCATTTTTTTTTCATGAAAATGTTGAGATGTATTATTAAGCTCTAATGAAAACTGAGGATACAGCGCTTTACAGAATTTTCTAACAAAATCTTATTACTATGAAGGGTGACATCTAAATTATAATCGTTAACGACCTAAGATCATTTCAAGCATTTTTTGTCATCATGACTCAGCCAATGCAATTATAAAACATTTTTTTAAACCTATTGAGCCCCGTACAATGAGCAGTCTCGTGCCAGGCAGCTGACAAATATCAAAATACAAAAATCCTTTCAAATTCGTCGACAAAATAATGCTAATTTAATATTCAATCCGTTCGCGTGTATTACTTTTGGGTCCAACCAACAAAAAATCTCTGCCTAATTCTGCATATAAACAAAGAGGATCAACCCCTTTGTTTGGGGATAAATCTGTCTTACCGCTCTCTGCTTTACAACACGCGTCTAAGTAATACATAGATCAAGAAAATAATTTAAGGGTAGTTTTTTTAATATGATGTGATGATTTTTTGGTATTCTTGCGATGCTTGAATCAATGAAGAGGGTAGTTTTTAAAACTAAACAAAGAAGATCAACCCTTTTATTCAGGGTTAAAATTGTCTTAGCGATATTTCTCTACCATAAAACACGCGTCTAAGTGATATCTTCGTACACGTAGATCGTGAAATCAAAATTAAGGGAAGTTTTTTTAATGGTCTTGTGAAGTTCAAATCATCGCAGAGGGTAGTTTTAAGGCTTTATCTGATTGTAGTATAACAGATGGACCGAGTTAGGCGTACTTATGTCATAATTCAACGGTAATGCGAAGGGTTGAGTGGATTTTTACCATTTTTAGAAAGGGGTGTTTTTTCGGCATTAAATAACAATATCTCTTCTCCTGGCACGGGTCAGGGGTTTAATCTTTGGGCTGTGAATGAATCTGAAGACACGGTTTTCAACTTAGGGCAGTCGTGAACACTTAGTTTGGTCTAACAATGAGCTTTTTATTACTTGAAGGTGGCTGGCGACCTCCGCTTTGAAAATGCATGCAAATGTGAAATCCACACCTTTTTTTCTTAAAGCTTTGCACATAAATAAGACCTACCAACTTGACATAAGGGTTATTCTAAATAACTGATTTATTTGTAAGAGTTCCATACGACAGTGGTTTACTCGTATAGAAGTGTTCATTAGGTTTCATCAAATCTCAACACCTAGAACAGCATTAAATGAGGATATTTCATTTGAAAAGAAAATAAACCATTTTATTTAAGCGATGTGTGAAAATTGAAGTAGCAGGTTTCCGACTGCATAGGTTCTTTATAAAGCATATGTTATTACCATGATTATCTGAAGCGTTGTTGTAAAGTACCTACCTAAGAAGAAATAAAAATTTAATTTCATTGTTTTAGGAAGTTACTTCATAATCTAAGGAGATAAATTCCGATTTTAAGAACAATGTAATGGGATATTGAAATCTATTAATTTTACATACATACCTATTTATACATATATTTAATAATTGACTGAGCATAGCGATGTCCTATTTTAGCTCGACCGTTTTTTCATTTGGTTTGTGTGTTTCTTTTCCTTTTTTTGAAAATTTGAAAAATCTATTTTATTAATCAAGCAAGCTATACTTTAACTATGGTTTAGTAAAGATTATCATTTCAAATGTGAAATTGTAGTGTTTATTAGGACTTTTCTTTTTTCGCATTTTTAAATATCTATCATGGTTTCTACCTTCCCGAATAAAGTTTAAAAAAAAGAATTGTCATTGAGATAATAACGTTTCTTTGGCAAAATTGTGTAATTCATATTTTGAAAAAAAAAATCACATAATGTATGTATATGGTTTATATTTAAGTAGGTAGGAATTTTAATAAAAACCTTATACCTAATTAGAAAATTGTTCTGTTTACAGAACTACCAGCATAGTTCTCAAAACCAACCCAACCAAACCAAACCAACCTAAAACAATGAATTAACACTTTTTTAATGTTATAAATCACTCGATTGACAAAACGTAATTCTTTTGTTAATCAAGTTGGACAGATGTCATTTTGCATACTATCTGAATTGCTCTCTCAATGCACCAGACCGTACGCAAATTGCAAACAGTTTAACCCTAACAGCTCTTTCATCGCTTATTTGGACCGAGCAACTTCTTCTCCCTCATCTTTCTCATCCCCTACTCGGTCTGAATAACTCTTTTCATCCCTCGCTCGGACCGGCGCGGCGACCCATCAATTTTCCGCCATCACGGACTGGTGACGTCACGAGTGGTCTTGAACCACTAGTGATTTAGAGTGGACCTCGTTGAATCGCCAATTCAGTGCCCTTCAACCACTAAACTTCAATCGGAGGTCCCGTGGTCACATATTCGGCGGATCTAACGATCTGAACCTCAATTGAATCGAAAACGGATGTTGATATAAATATTAGTTTTTGAAGCAGATATGTATTGCTAATTATTAATCTTTATGAAGTTGTAGGTATGTACTTGATAGATGATAGATCTTTATTTTTTATAAAGAAAGACAAACATTCCCGGGTTACGAATAACCCAACAATGTTTGAAAATCTCCTACTTCCACCACAGAAAGCCGAAAATGTTGCTTGTGTTGTGATGTAGAACTTAGCCAGCCGAGGAATCGAACACGCGACGCTCGGGTGGGACCCAAGCGCTATGAAATACCCACTCAACCACTGACCAGTTACAGTTACAGATTAATTTATTACTCTTGCAACGATTGATCGGTGAGCGATATTTCTGATCGACGAGCTCTGGCGTAATGTAATTTGCCATCTGGAGCTAGTGAGATTATGACATTCCCAATTGGGGTATGTTGTGAGTCTGAAGGTAGTGGCTAGTGAAGGAGATGGGTTAGAGTATTGTGGGGTACCTGGTTTTTCAGATCTGTTTACCATCATGGCTAAAGCTATTTCAAATTTCTATTCTGGAATGTGTTCTTACACCAGGGAGTTGATAGTATTTTCGATGCTGCTGCTATTATTTAAAATGAATAAATTGTGAAATAACACAAATTAATCAAAAAAAAATTATTTGCACACGCCGGGATTTCAACCCGTGACCTCCGGATATGCTAGTCGAGAGCCTTGTCCCTCGGCCGCATCTAATTTTAGCTCGCAATGTCATTTTCATCACGAGTCAATTTCAACTAGAGTTAAGTTAAGTTAATTTTAAGTTATTTTTTTTTTTTTTTTATTAACTAGTGCTTTTTACGGTAAGGTGTTTTATAAAAAAAGACAAGACACCCAAATGCGTTTTTTCAATAAGTAACCCACAATTCAATAAGATTTCCGACTAACCGCTTAGTAATTACCAGTAGACATTTTTGGTATAGATTGTTTAATGGAGCATACATCGATGTTATCTAGTTTAAGACATATAAAAAAAGAAATGATTAAATAAATTTCTTATGGACGCTTTACACGATGTTTTTTAGTGCAGTTTCCGTATGGTCGTCTTTTCATGTGGATTTGAGATGCAGAAAAAGTCTTGCGCTATTTTTTGTGTCGGTTTTCGTATACTATAAGATGGTGGATATTAAAAAAAAATTATTTCATAATATATTATTTGTTACAGATTATGGTCTTTTTCGACTACCACACTAGGCGAATGTTGTGGTAGTCATTATTTGACTATTTTCATTGTGTTACGTAACCTTATTATGTGGAAATGTTGCACGTTTATTTCATTTTAAATAACTTTGATAAAAATACTATAATACCTATTACAGTTCTGTGTTGTAAATTTCGCGTATATTTTTGATAATTTTTTCACTGCAATGGCAACGACAAATTCAAATAATATAACCGATGCTTTCATGTGATGTATTTTTTGATGATTTAGTACCTACCGTCCCAAAATATTATTTCTTTTCTAATGGCAACTATTTATATGAAATTATATCTGTATGAAAATAATAATCGTGGAAGCATTGCTTTCATACCTTTTTTGACCGGGGACCACTAAGATATATATTTGTTTTTACAGAGACCAAAAGGTACAAGAATAATAAATTGTGCCAATCTTGAAATAGACACTATAGACAGTACTTAATCAAAACTTTCAACAAATTCGTTAAATTAAATAGGTTGCATGCACTAAGAGCCAGTTATATCACAGATTTTTGTGAATTTCAGTTCTGTGAAGCAATCCATAATGATATAATGGCAAAGTTTTGCAAATGGGTCCCGATTTAATTTCCATATGGGAATCGGTATGAAAAAAAGCTTCGTGTAAAACGCCCAATAATGCTTTCGCAGTTTCCCCGCATAGAGAAACTACGAAGGCCGTATACAGTACAAGCGTATTTTTTAAAGAAAGGGGTTTCTTCTCGGACAATAGCCTTTGTCCGTCCCGCAGACGGGTCGTTTACCAGGGGAGGCTCGCGCTTGGATGCCACCAATTACTCAATCTTCATCATCATTGTGGCAGACCTCTGGACTGAACTGAACTCTGAAGGTTAACTACCTTGTAATGATACGATTCTTAATCGCCTTTTGTGGGTTTTTTTACCCCTTTTGCGTCTAATTCTGGAAGGCTGTACTCATACTGGGTCTAAATCTAGGAGGCAGTTTATGGTGTCTATTGCAAATGCGTTTTAACTGGAATGCATCACCACAAATAATACAAAAAATACAAAAGCAGAATGTATTTGCAGAAAATCGCCGTTTTGATTAAATTTTGATCAGGTTAGTAGGTACATTCAAGAGTTCCGAAAAGGTAGGTAGATACTCTAAGAATCGCTCTGGTACAAGACCAACATTACGTTTTTCTTGTATTTCTTGGGCATTAACTATGTAACAATCTTTAGACAGATACGTTTATAGATTTTCACGGCCAAAAGTATTTTCTTTATTTGTTTTTGGGGTGTTATGCCGTGTTGCGCTACCTCCTTCTTTAGCCGACGTTTCGGACAGCATCTGCTGAATCTGCCCTCATGATGGACACTGCAACGTTATCCAAAACGTTGGCTAAATAAAGAGGTAGCGCAACACCCCAAAAACAAATAACGAAAATTTGTAGACATTTTGTTTTGAAGAGTTTTCATTTTCAATACATTTGTTGCTTTATATCTTTTTTAAATTTTCTGCTACCAGTTTGGACACATCCGTGTCATTCACTAGCAAACTTAAATATGCAAGTACAAAAGTGATTAGATTTAATTTTTCAAAAGAAGCAAACACATTGTGACTTGACATTTTAAATAAATAAAAAGAAAACACTTTGTTTTACGTCACTTTATTAATATTTCTTCCGTCTACCGGTTTCGGTACCTCCGCACCATCATCAGGACTGAATATAAAATACTATAGTAGACGGAAGAAATATCAATAAAGTGACGTAAAACAAAGTGTTTTCTTTTTATTTATTTATGATTAGATTTAATTAGGTGGGAGTAGTCGGAGGGGTGATTTTGGGGGAGTGGAAGAATGGTGGGAGGAGTCAACATTACATGGAAACATCGTAAATAAGGTGATTTACAAGGTGTAATTATTTTATTAACTAAATTACATTAAAATTGGAAACGTCGCATTCAATAGCTTTAGCCGTGCTTGGTGACGAGTTCTGGCAGTCATGTACTTTCCAACCTTCTTTTGTCGACACTTTCCCATCTCTTAACCTTCTCACTCAATCATATCCTAGATAGGGGTAAATTAGTCCTACTGGCTCCGGACAGTCATGAGCAGTTGAAACTTGAGCGCCCTTTTGGTGATTTTTCACAAAAATGGCGCTATACAAGTCATCCAAATATTATATTTTTTTCATATTTGTAAAAAGCTTTAACTTTGTGGCTCGCCATAATTTACAATAAAAACACATATAAATTTGTTGTAGACCACTTTTAATTTATAAACACTACCGGTTTCAGAAGCACCCTTCCTTCATCAGGAGAATATTATAACTAAGAACAGGAGAATATTATAATAAGTTATTATATTCTCCTGACGAAGGAAGGGTGCTTCTGAATCCGATAGAGTGTTTATAAAATAAAAGTGGTCTACAACAAATTTATATGTGTTTTAATTGTATAATTTTTTTATTAACTATTTGCGGGATTCACATTTTAAGGATCACAATTAGAACTTGATGTATTTTCGTACTCCAGTAGAGTAAAGGAAATTTAATTTGTAACTGGTTTTTGGTAGACCTGAAAACTTTTTTTATGAAAATGTGCAATGCAGTAGTGCTATCTTATTTTTTGGCTTAATTTTTAAGGCTGTATTTATTACTGCCAGCTAATAATATGATTAATATATCCTGCAATACAATATTCCCCGCACGACGATCCGTTTGACCCGTTCTCGGACCATTAATGCTGTTTTATGGCCCGCTAGAATCAGATGCTACAAGCATAAAAGAAATTCAAATTCCAGATATTCCGACTCGCCCCGCCCCCCCCCCCCCCCCCCCGCACAACCCCTGCCTTACCCCTCCTCCTCCACAGGGGTTGTCTGCGATTATTTATTGTGTGTATGATAACCGCGAGATTATTCCTTTAAAGAAATCTCGATGCGTACTCTCTCAGTGTTGCCATGAAAATAAAATACAATGCGATCAAGCTGGTTTTATAAATTATAATAAAAGCTATTAATCCTTGTTTATCGAATTAATGAAAACTGCACTCACACATGGTGTGACAACTATTTCAGCTTTGTGTAGGTATGTCTTCGTATCCTTTGCATAATGCGCAAAACGCAAATACCACCCCATATGAATCCGTTTGAAATCACCCTCAAAGGCATTCCTGAAATCTAATTATAATATTTGCAAGTAGTAATTAATAAAAGGTTTTCAGTTATAAAACTATTTACTCGTCGACCTCGCGAATCAATTTGTATTAGTCTGTTGGAAGAAAAATGTATGTTTATTATTAAAACCGTCTACAATATTTGTATTTCACTCCTTAAAGCCAGTTTAAAAGCGTTCAAAAAGAAGAAGAAAGAGAGATACATAAATGTAATGAATGTGAGAGGGACCGCGCTAATATTAAAAAAACGATTATAATTAAGCGAAAATAGTGAAAATATTTCATAAAACATGACTCGTTTAAAATATAGCAAAGATCTCTCGACAAATGCTTATGTTGCATTTAAAGATATACTGTGAATATTTTCGTTGCTATAGCATGTTAAATAACAGAACAAAAAGACAGAACATTAAATAGTGAGTATAATATAAACCAGTTAAGGCCCAGTAGTAAGCGTTCTAAAAGAAGATGATTGGGATATATTATGTAAATACAAATGTTGGAGCGAGCACACTAAATATTTAAAAAAAACGATTATATTAGCGAAAATTGTGAAAATATTTAATGAAACACGACTCGTTTAAAAGATTAAAAATCTCTGAAGTTGCCTTTAAAGATACACAATGAATAATTTTCATATCTATAACATGTTAAATATCACAAAAAAGTGTTTTACATAATTTTCGGTGCATATTTCGAGATTTTTTTCTATCGGGGGAATTTCAATGTACCGTTTCGACTCTACAAATCTACAGATATTACCTATCTTCAAAAATAATATAATTTTTTTTAGGAACTTAAAAACTGAAAATGTTCAAGAGAAATGTTATAAATCAGTAGAAATGCGGAAAGAGGGGCTTACTTAATCTTGCAAGTTTAGAGTAAATGGAAACTTTTATTGCATGAATATAAGATATTATTGAATATATTAACTTGCTTCCCTTATTTTAGTGATATTAAATAAAAAGCTTGCAAAATTTATAATAAAAAACAATCTATTACGGTTCACATATCTGAAATATCCGTGTCCGCAAAGTAGTCAGTTTTTATTTCGTTTCGCTTTATGTTTTTGGGGCGATAATGGATTTTAACAACACATGTTGACAAGTGTCGCGATATTAGTTTAAAACTACCCCAACCCTCCCACTTTCCGCCCAGCCCCCGCCCCCCACCAACTCCCTCCCCTCTCCCCACTTGGGGTAGTCTGGGGTTCACCGGCTGAAATTTTGAGTATAATGTAGAATTTCGTGTTACAATTCCGGGTTATTGAAACCACAAAAAGAGAACGACAAAACAGGGTGTACGAAAATATAACAAAACTATCTGAAAATATTTTTACTCTTTATGGCTTCCGATTTGCACTCTTTCCAAATTTAGTGATCGCATTTTTATTCTATCACAAAATAGGCCATAAGCAATAATAAAATCCGACGTTACATAAGAGAGAACAAATCTGCTTTGAATTTCAATGGAGTATTTACACCGCAATTAATATAATCACAAACGGTGGTGTTACAAAAAACTCGTGGGCAGGGGGAATAGCTTTTAAACCAGGCTGATTAACATCACATTAAAGTTATAAATTCAAGTATTCTTCAAATGCATCCAAAATGCAAGAAAAACGAGACACCAAGGAAGTGCATTCAATAGGCTAGAAATTGTGTTTCATTTTTCACAGTTTACATCTGTATTCATTCCTTGAGTAGAGCCCTTCGGATGACAGTTCCGCGACTTTTCAACCCGCGTCAAATATCCCCGACAAAATATCCTACTACAAAACATCTCCCAACAAAATATCTACTAAATACTAACCTAACCTAACCTAACCTAACTGAACATAAAATGGGACAAAAATAATACGAACATCCTATAAAGACAATACATTATTACATTTACACATCTACCGGATATGTCCTGATGATGGACACTGCAACGCTGTCCGAAACGTTGGCTAAAGAAGGAGGTAGCGCAACACGGCGTAACACTCCAAAAACAAATAACGACAATACGTTATTGTTCAAAAATAGTAAAATGGCACAAAAATAAAACAGACGTCCTGTAAAGACAATGAATTATTATTAAAAAATTGTAAAATGTAAAATAAGGTTAGGTTAAGTTTTAGTAGATATTTTGTTGGAGGATGTTTTATCTGTAAGATATTTTGTCGGGGATATTTTGTCGCGGGATGAAAACGCGCAGTACCCAGATGACTGACCATTACAAGTGGAGAAAATAGTCTTTTTTGCTGGATTATAAATCATATTCACCCTGTGTAACATTTTACACCCACATTATGGTTTTCCTCACCCTGACCGCGGGGTAGGTTTTTTTAAACGACGGGGTGTGACCGGAGTGAGAAACCCATAAAAACTGACGCCCGCACCACAGGGAACCAATATTTGCTTCGGATATTTACATAATTAGATGGAGTCACCTCGCGACGAAAAAAGAAAGTGATACCTACTAAGAATAGCCAATGTAGTGCATTTAGAATATTCTCAATTATATGCCGACGTTGACAGGAAGGCGTGGCAAATTAGGGAGAGATTCTGTCCAAAGCTGGACTTCTTGTTCTATGATCATTAGGAATTTCACTGACATTGCTATTAAAATGGGATTGAATCTTATATATTGCACCTAAGTATTCAATTGTTTTTACACATAAGAAGTTAAAATCCAGTTGAAAAATTGCTTCACCAAATATTCAACAAGCACAACCAAAATTTAAAATACCTAATGTCAAATGCACATAATACACATTTATCTATTATTTAATAATATCTTAATTGCACGTGTACGTTATTAATTAATATTGTAAATTTGACTGTTCCAAAATAGGAATTCTAAGTTGGACTAAGTTTGTAAATTTGTAACTTTGCTAACAAAAGAAATAAAAAGTTATTTTGGCTCGGACAAATCTTTATACTTCGTCGTTGTTATGTGGATTGTAGTTTAGATTATCTTGGAAAAGGAACTGCGTTTGCAATTATTCTAACCAATTGACATCGCTAAATGATAAAGAGTATCTTTGTTTATTTCACTCCATTAAAATATCAAATGCTAACCGGTTTCAGTACTTTTTTAAAGTTTTAACGAAATGATTGCGACAAAACACAAATTCAAAAATTATTCATAAAAAAAATCTCATTGTACGTTGATACTGACAGATGTAGATATTAGTATCTGAACCAAAGAAAAGATATGAGATTTCGAGTTTCCAGATTCTTTATAAAATGACAAATCTCGTTGCATAACTCCACACGATATTCCTGAAAAAAAAATCTAGATGCAGCTTTGAGTTAGAACAAGTGGTGCAATGTGGGAGCTGGCGGCTGGAGAGGACGGATACAGAGCCTCCTAGAGGCTGTGGGGGTCGGGGTGGTGGGAGGTGGGGGTAGATCTCGCGCCGGAGCGATGAGATTGTTATGCGGCGGACGTCCGAGCGGCGCCCAACGCGCGAAGTGACGCCAACAGGGTGGCGCAGGGGGTGGATGGTGGGGGGGTCGCGAGCCACCCTACGCCATGTGTCAAGGCGATGGACAATTTGCATAAAACAATATTGTTTTTATTTTGGAAGAGATATTTTAGTTTTGTGATCTCAATGTGTAGGTACCTAACCTACCTTTTTTATAGTGATACCTCACAAGAGTCTCAGCTGCTCCCGTCTGGAGCCAGTGAGACTATGGCATCCTCAATTGGGGTATGTTGTGAGGCTGGAGGTAGTGGGGAGGGGAAGGAGATAGGGAAGAGGAAGGTGGGGAAGTACCTGGCTATTCAGATCTGGTCACCAAACACGGCTAATGCCATTTCAAGTAACGTTTCAATTCTAAATGATGGTCTTACACCAGGGCGATACTGAGAGTATCTACCTATTGCAAATCAGAAGTTTGGTGGCAAAGCACGTAGTCACAGTTTATAAAACTTTTTTCAGCGATTAAATTCAAACCAGTGATATATTTACACTTTTCAGTTATTGGTATTGTTCTGAGCATGAATGTACTCTTTAAATTATTTAATTTTTAACTTAATTTATTTTTAAATTTAAATTTATATTTTCAATTTACTCTTATCAATTGTTATCAAAAATACAAATTTCGGTAGTACTCTTGAACTCGAATGTTCAGATGAAAATGTTATTTTCAAAATTGAAACTGATTGCATCAAAAATTTAAACAAACCAAAACTTTAAAACGTACATTATTAGAGAAAAACGTTTTAAAATAACCCTCGATTTTCATGGATGTGCGTTATTTTAATAATAAAAATATATACACAAACTTAAAGACTGAATAAAAAATTGTCTTAAGACAATTACGAGAGAAATTTCAAAAAAAGGAAATACGGGAAACTTCTTATAAGGATCAGAATACAAAAACGTGCACGAAACATCAAAATATTTTAAAGGTTATGGCGTTTTATAATTTCCCATTATAATTACTTCACTTAATCCTAAGTTATCATGCAAAAGATATTTCGACCAATATACTAGACTGTTGTGGTGGTCGAGAACTATACCTACGTGTAAATAAATATATATAAGCTGGCGTGAAAGCCTCGCGCCATTGCTTGATGGCATGGCCGCTAGATGCCGCCACTACCTGTCGTTGTATTGTCCCGCCATTTCTGTCCAGCGCCGGAAGTCTGCGCCGTTTCCGCTTGGAAAATCGCGCCAAGTACTCGGAACGGTTTTCCTATTTTTTCTTCCTTCTCTTTACGTGGGAACACTCTGCGAGAGCGCAGTTATTAAAAATGTATATAACCCTACCGCGTGCTATTCGCGGGGTGTTTGGTGTTTTCGCATTTAAAGATAGTGCGGTCAAATGTACGTTTTAAAGTTTTGGTAAATAATTTAACGCACTTTTTGATGTGTTCACATAATAGTTGAAAAAATGCTGCTTTTCATTTTTATTATTTATTTAATTATAATATTGTTACTACAATATTTACTACAATGACCATAAGAAGAAATAGTGAAATACATATGTTTAAGTATGTATATGCCAATGAGAGAACTAGCTGTTGAGTTTGGTGAAGAAGTAAAAAATAATTGTATAGAGGGAAAAATAGTATAAGATCTTAAGAATAGAATGAAGCAATAACATTAAAAAATATTAATATGATTTGAAATGAAATTACTGCTTTTTTCGTGATATCAAGAGTGTTTTTTTCTTGAATAACACCAGCGCTGTTATTTTTTTTGTTTCTCCGAGAAGACTATTAAAATATTTTATCCCTTTGTAATTATAATTATTACGCATTTGTTGTATAGAAAATTGAGGATTTTGGATTGTATTTATTTTATTACATAATATTTTACCCACAATAGGTTTGTCGTCTATTTAATATTTTATTAATGTTTTATTCTGAATTATTTTGTTGGTTTACACGACGCATTAAGCCTTTTTATCAAAAGCAAATGATGATCAAAGAGGTGACGTAAAAATGTCATATTTTCACTTACTCATTTTGGAGTTAAATTTATTCAATAGTGCGTTTCGGTATAGTGACCCTTTTCACAACTCTAAATACCGTGAAGTACCTATGGCATGTATCATACAAAACCTGAAAAAGCCTTTCAGCGACGCCTCATTGAAAATTGCAAAGGATTCTCACCCCTTTTCTCGGCCACCGTCCGGAGTTCGACTTCCGTGCCGCTATTAGCCTTATGGCCCTCCGCCCCGTGAATTCTAAACAGCCTCCTCACGGGGAGGCTCGCAGCAGCCTGTGAGTAATGGTCTCTTCATGTGGACAGTCAGTGGAGGCTCGTTCCCCGGAGGGTGCACCGCAAGGGGTGGGGTTAAGATGACCCTTTCTTTGAATGATAAATCTCTGAATTTATAAGAGTACCTCTGAACGAAGTTAAAATTTTATTTTACTTACATTTATTTTTCTTTTGTTTCAGAACCGAGCAACTACGTTTGTTCGACGTGCAAGACCCGAGTTCACTCCGCTTGGCGGCTCCTTCAACACGTCCAGCACTCTCACGGAGTGAAGATCTACGTCGAGTCTCCGGGACCTCATAAGAGCAATCACAGCTCTAGTTCATCATGCTCCACCAGCTCGTGTTCCTCTGGTGGTGGAGCTCCTCTTCCCCAATCTCTTCGCCACCATCCTCTCTTGCCTCCACCACCACCGGATCTACATAGTCCTTTCGGCGTTGGAAATTTACTACGGATGCCTTTGGGAGGAAACCTGCCACCTCTAGCCCATCCTCCAGGACCACCTGCTCCGATGTTTGCAAGACCATCTCACCACGACCACCGCTTCAGAATGGAACAACTCGTCTCGGAGCAGTTTAGACACCACGGCTTGAATCTCGCAGCGGCAGCAGCTGCTGTAGCAGCCGGTGCACTTCCTCCGCATGCTCCTTTTCCTCCACCCTCGGACAGACCCCCGGCACCTCCGGTACCCTCCAGGGACCGTTCTCTCCAACCTCCGACTCAACAACTATCTCTAGAACCACAACTGGATTTTTACTCGCAGCGCTTGCGGCAACTGGCCGGTACAACCAGCCCGGGGGCGGCCACAGGCAATTCAAGCTCACCTAGCCCCAGGAAGCAATCTCCACCTTTCGCTTCCCCCTCTCCTTCTCACCTGCCACCTACTCCGGTAACGAACAATAACAACAGCAACAGTAACTCGAGCAGACCGCAGAGTACCACCCCACCAGAGAAGCGATCTGAACTCTCGGCCGCCCCTTCATCGGCTCCCGCCATCACCACTACGCCACGATCGGCCTCCACCCCTCCTTCCAAGCAGACTTTACTCAGTACTTCAGACGATTCGGTCCATTCTTGCGAATTTTGCGGAAAGAAATTTCGATTCCAAAGTAATCTTATAGTTCATAAGCGTGCTCATACAGGAGAAAAACCGTATAAATGCACTGTTTGTGATCACGCCTGCGCACAGAGCTCAAAACTAAAGCGTCACATGAAAATACACCAAACACCGGAAGACCGGACAAGCAATGCTGGTTCAGTAGAAACTCTCGATGAGGAAGATTCAATGGACGAAATGGAAGAAGAAGATCTCGAAGAAGAAGAGGAAGATGATGAATATCAGGAAGACGAAGCTGAAGATCTAAGCGTTCCATCTACTGGTCTCGCTCCTAAACCTCTGAAGCCTTTAAACCATCTCATCCAACCTCCAGTCAGTGCCGCATCTCTGGTCGGAGAACTGATGGACAAGTTTGGCTTATCGAATATTGCCCAATATAGCGAAGCTTACAAACAGGCTCTCCAAGAATCAGGCAACGCACTCAAGTGGCAGCTGGCCAACAAGGACCATGATAATAATAATGGTCATGGAGCCATTCCTCCCGGTTCAGATAAGATGAACGGTTTACCTCCAACGGCGCTCAGACTTAAAGAAGAGTTTGCCAAAAACATGCTAAGCCAACCGGGACCGGGAGGTCCACCGCATCCGCTTTTCAATCCCTTCGAGAACCCTTTTGAGGCCAGCAAGAGAATGAAGATGGAAATGGAGAGAGGCGAAGGCTGGTGGTTGCCCAATCTCCACGGTCAGCGGCCACCGGAGAATATATTCGACGGTCTCAAGCCGAATCCCAACAGTATGTTACAAAACCCTCTATTGAAATCCAAGGACAACCGACGGAACGATACGTGCGAGTACTGTGGGAAGGTGTTCAAGAACTGTTCCAACTTGACAGTGCACAGGCGCTCACATACAGGCGAAAAACCCTACAAATGCGAACTGTGTTCCTACGCTTGTGCGCAGAGCTCCAAGCTGACGAGGCACATGAAGACCCACGGCCGACTGGGAAAGGACGTGTATCGCTGTCGGTTCTGCGAGATGCCGTTCTCCGTACCCTCGACGCTGGAGAAGCACATGCGGAAGTGCGTGGTGAACCAGAGCAAGGGGGGCGCTCCACTGGGGATTATATCGGATGATTCTAACGCCTGCAAGGAGGAGGCCACGTGACTCTTTCCATGGGGTGGGTTCCGCTTGCCGCCCCCCGCCCCGCCGAGCCAGATCTTTTGATAGTTATAGCGCCAAGCATTCCCCAAGGTGAACGAATAACCAAATAAGGGCCAGTTGTATTTAGGAAAAAAACTAACAATTTTCGCATCGAGCGAAGCATTCTCATCTAGTCTAATTTCAGCAGACAGACTTTTGTGTCTATTTTATTATTGTATTATAGTTTACCCCAACAAGTTTGTGATTGTTTGTTTACAAAGAAGTGGGCATTATTTAAGTGCATTAATATCGGTGGTTTGTGTTACTTATGTTATCCTTTCGTGCATTTAGTCTCTTCTGACGAAGGAGGGACAGTTTTGTTTAGTTTACAATTCTTGAAAGTCTACTTAAAGTTATCATTATGAAGCTATTGTTTTTTACTCGATTGATCGAACATTTGACATTATTCGGTTCTCGAAAAACGCACAATAAAACTGTGTAATTCGTTTACAACGCAGACTAAAGTCTGGTTAAAATGTATACATTTAGTGGAGAAAGGAGTATTAAAACCTATGCCAAAGTACTACCGTTGAGTTAAATATACAAGTGTTGTATATTTAACAAATTGTAAATGAATAATTTTTTATTGTTGTGTACGTATTTCCTATTAATATTAATTTTAATTTTAAAATAGAAATTCTTGTAAATATTTTCTCAAATGCAATTATATTTAATATAAATAAATAATTTAGCGTAAAGGTTTAAGTTATTATAAAATTTGGGAATTTTTCCAACGTTCATTCTTACTGTTTTACTACCGTTAGATAATTCATGTAAATACTATATATTATAAATATTACAAAATGTATCTAACAAAAATCGAAAAGTATGAAAATAAATAAATTATAATAAAGACAAACATGTTAATTTGTAAGACTGATACAAAATTCCAGCTATTTATAGTTTTATTTTATTTTATTTTAAAAGCTTGTCAATAAGATGTCCATATCCGTTCAATTAAAAACACCATAACAGCAACTAACAATTACAATAAACAAAAAACAATAAAATTCGTTATTTGTACTTTGTTACTTCAAAGAATATCGTACTTAAATTCCAATATCGATAAAAGTCTTCTTTGTGGGCTTTTTTAATTGAACTGACTTTATATTCCAGTGGTTGAAGTGAAGTAGTAGGACTTTTGCCTGTATACGTACTTACTATTATTTAATTTAAAGACAGAGTTCCCCAATAATTATCTATTGTATTCATATTATTATTAACGCTCGAAAGAAACCACAGACACTTTAAATTGTAGCAAAATGTTCTTACAGGTCCATGATTTTAAAATAAATCAAAATTTTCAGTAAAACATTTTTTTATAATATTATTTAACATCGAATGTTATTTTCATGTAGACTCTGTATTAACATTTTGCTTTCTTTTTAAAAATTCTGGTTATTTTCGACCGTTGTTATTCACCCTTCAAGAGCATTTCACCTGTTCAATTATTTATTTATTGTCCGTTTATTCTATTTTACCAAAATCATTGTTAGAATAATCTCGTCTGCCAGTATTACCAGAGAAAGTTTATACGTTTATTGTATTGCGGTTTTTATTTTAAATATATTTTTTGGTTTATATTCAAGCGCTGTCCAAGTATGCAAAAAATGTATTGCTGTCGAATTCTCATTTAATAATGTGAAGTTAAACCGATGTTTTGATTAAAAATAAAGTTTTCATTTTGTTAAAAATATTTTTTTGTTTTTATTTTATTTTTCCTTATTATTTCCTTTTATTTAAAAGAAATCTATTAGAGTTACAGGGTTGATAAACATACAAATAATATTTTAATGTAGCAATGCAACGTTTGTATTTGTAGGTACTTACATGTCCATAAATAACTATTTCCGAACAATTTAATAAAAATAAAATAATAATTTATATTTGTATCCTGTATTATAAACAGGGTTGTCAAAATTTCTCGCAGATATATTGAAAAAAAAACAACCTAGAGTTTTTCTCGGAAGGTTCGAAATGAACCTCACAAACACTTTTAAAATTGAAATTTAAATCATTAAAAATCTCCTGATTTTTCGAAGGTCTCATCTTATTTTAATAAAGCATAATGTTTGTAAAGTTCTTTCTGACCGGTTTAAATAAATTTAGACCATTAATAATACTAATTTATTAGCATATCTTAGGGTGTTAGATCGTAATGTAAAATATATCGGTCGAATTTGAAATATCCAAAATGTGATTATATAAAGTATTTATAAAAATCTACATGCATTGTGATTTCGAAATTCCTACAGTTGTTGTAAAAAGAATCGACAAAGAAAATTCTAGTAAAACTAATTTTGGCATTTTCAACAATTTTAATTGTGTCATGAAATAATTCTACTTTGAAAACCCTGTGTATTTTATCTCGAAGCTGGAGATTAAAAAAAAATGAACAAAATTTTTGTATTTATATTATTACAACATTTATAGAAAATGATATGATATTGTAAACATAATAATTGAATCCTTAAACAAATAAATGTAAGACGAGTCGATTCTACATGAGTTCCTTTAAAATAATAATAAATGTTGCGTATTTATAAGAAATCTTCATGGATAAGGTGTACCTACTTATAATAATTTAAACGTTTTATCTTCCATTGATACGCAATAAAATGAAGAGAAAAAATTCGTGTTATTTAAAAAATGAACAAAACTGGTGCTCATTCCAAATAATTCAATAACTTTTGAACCACCGAGAAAACACATTTGAAAATTTCACAAAAAAACCTCAGATACAAATATCAACTTTTCTTACGTTTCGCAGTATCATTTCCCTAGTTTCAAAGTATTTAACAAGTAAATGCAAAGAAAGAACTCAGTTTTATTTCACTTTTAAGCCAGTGCAATTTAATTTACATCCCTTAGTAAAAAAGCAGATAATTAATTTATAATATGAACCAAGAAAGTCAGTATATAAAATTGCACAAGTGTAAGCCGACGCATCCATTGTTTGTATTAATATATTTTGATTGAATACTTTTGATCATTTACCGTTTGTGTAACCAATTACATGTGAATTATTCTCATCTCTCAAACCCCGTGTAAATTCGCTGTTGTTTAAATTAACAATACATAGTTAGAAACGTAAATTTAATGTGTTTGTAGATGTAAACAATATAATTATAATGGATACCTACTAAACATATTACTATCATTATAAATTGTTGTATTACCCATTAACAATGATGAAAGATAAATTAATAATTACTACATTTGATGTGTGTATGGAAGCATTGCAGATCTAAGAAGATGTCATTCATTATTGTAACAAAATAAAATTAATTGAATGAACTTTTTCGTTTTACTGAAACCATCCCTAAACCTATTAGTAATGTTGTATCTTCTTGGGTTCCGCGTCAAAATATCCCCGACAAAATCCCCGCGCAGTACCATCTTCTTGACCGCCTAGCACTGGATTGATAGGATAACTCTCGGTAACTTCTCATCGTTCTCTAGCATGACTGCAGATCGCCAACGAATAAGTATCAGTTCACGATGAATCTTAATATATTCGGGGTCAACTGTTGTTTGTACGGCAGCGGTCTGCAGTTGTCCTTTCGGTAGAAGTTACCGAAGTTATCCTATCAATCCTTACCGATCGACTGTGTTCTGGAGCCGGTGTGGTAAAACCACGTATAACGAAAATATAATAACGGTAAGAATAAAGCGCCCCTTGAGGTGATTTTTCACAAAAACGGCGCTATATAAATCATCCAAATATTAAAGAACCAGATAAAGAAAAGGAATATCTTTAGGAATACTAGGATCCCTAGGACTAAGGTATTACCCACGTCCTTACGCTTATCGCGATTCAAACATAAAGGTAAAATGAGTCTAGTTTTTGCACTGATAATTCGTGGTGGAATTCCATTGTATTAGAATTTGAAATTAAAACACTTGTACTTTCTTCCACTAATTTATATTTCACCAGGACCGGTTTCATCCTATTACGGACATTTTCAGACTGGTAGTTGAAATTCTTATGCTACGGTATTTATACACTCTTAGGCAGGGGTACACAACATTGTCATGGTCAACCAGTTCGTAATAGGAAGAAACCGGTCCTGGTAAAATATAAATTAGTGGAAGAAAGTACAAAAGTGTTTTAATTTCAAATTCTAATACAATGGAATTCCACCACGAATTATCAGTGCAAAAACTAAACTAACTAAATATTGAAGGAAATATCAATGCATGCATATTTTTGCATTGAATATTTGAAACATTGAAAAATATTACTTGAGTTCTTTTTAAGTCGGTTCCTCATAGGCAAGCTTCGTGACCCCTACTCTAATGTCCGTGATGGACACTGCACAGGGCTTCTTCACACCTCGCGGTTCTGCGCTGCGCAGAGAGCTGCGGACACCCACGTACCGGACCTCTCCTTCTTCTGCCTTCCACTTTGTCAGTGACCATGATTTTCTCCAAGTTAGAATACTCAGTTTGGCGAGCAACGTGGCCAAAGTATCTTAAAATACTTGATGAGAGCCTATTGTGTTTGCCCAGCTCTTCCAGAATGGACATATTTGTACGTCCGGCTGTTCGAATTGGCATTTGGAACGGCATCCTGGAATTGGAATCCTGAAACTGGCATTTAGAATCCTGAGGATTTTTCTCCAGTACCACATTTCGAGGGTGTCTATCCGATTTATTTCGCTGGTTCTTAAGTGTCCGTCTGTCACAATACTGATACCTAAAATAATTCACAATCTTCTCTTTCATAGATGGTGCGACTCTAATTATTTAAAAACGCTTTTTACAAATTATGCTTTGCGCCCGTACATATGCAATATGAATAAGAATAAATAGTTTAAACCACAAAAAAAACTTAACTCTTTCAAGAAAGGCTAACAAATACAATATTTTATCAGGGATTCAATATGTATTTGTTAGTTATTAATTCACTGTGGTGTAAACTCCGAATTAATTTTCCATTAAATCGATATGCAAGACCTTACAATTCTAAGATAGGTATTCTTATGAATATTTGTTCCGAAACCGCTCGGATTTGCGCATCATATAAGTGGTTTATACAAAGTTGAATTATTTCATTTTTCTATAATGGATAACCACAAAGTAATAGCTACATTCAAAAATATAAAAAATATTTTTTTTTAAGAATATTTTGTTTGTGAACCAATTCAAAATATTTTACCTTTATTAGAATTTGAAATTAAAACACTTTTGTACTTTCTTCCACTAATTTATATTTCACCAGGACCGGTTTCATCCTATTACGGACATTTTCAGACTGGTAGTTGAAATTCTTATGCTACGGTATTTATACACTCTTAGGCAGGGGTACACAACATTGTCTCTATATAATGAATATTTCTATTTTGTTAATTTTAAGGTATTATAAGTTATTTTGTTAATTTTAGGTACATACAGGTAATTATAAAGTTTATTGTTAAAATTATGAATGATGTTACATATTAAATAGATATTTTTACTTCAAATGAATATACATGATGTATATTCATTTGAAGTATACTAAAATATGAATTAAAATTATGAATGATGTTACATATTAAATAGATATTTTTACTTCAAATGAATATACATGATGTATATTCATTTGAAGTATACATGATGTATATTCATTTGAAGTAAAAATCATCATCATTCATAATTTTAACAATAATCTTTATAATTACCTGTATGTACCTAAAATTAACAAAATAACTTATAATACCTTAAAATTAACAAAATAGAAATATTCATTATATAGAGACAATGTTGTGTACCCCTGCCTAAGAGTGTATAAATACCGTAGCATAAGAATTTCAACTACCAGTCTGAAAATGTCCGTAATAGGATGAAACCGGTCCTGGTGAAATATAAATTAGTGGAAGAAAGTACAAAAGTGTTTTAATTTCAAATTCTAATAAAGGTAAAATATTTTGAATTGGTTCACAAACAAAATATTCATAAAAAAAAATATTTTTTATATTTTTGAATGTAGCTATTACTTTGTGGTTATCCATTATAGAAAAATGAAATAATTCAACTTTGTATAAACCACTTATATGATGCGCAAATCCGAGCGGTTTCGGAACAAATATTCATAAGAATACCTATCTTAGAATTGTAAGGTCTTGCATATCGATTTAATGGAAAATTAATTCGGAGTTTACACCACAGTGAATTAATAACTAACAAATACATATTGAATCCCTGATAAAATATTGTATTTGTTAGCCTTTCTTGAAAGAGTTAAGTTTTTTTTGTGGTTTAAACTATTTATTCTTATTCATATTGCATATGTACGGGCGCAAAGCATAATTTGTAAAAAGCGTTTTTAAATAATTAGAGTCGCACCATCTATGAAAGAGAAGATTGTGAATTATTTTAGGTATCAGTATTGTGACAGACGGACACTTAAGAACCAGCGAAATAAATCGGATAGACACCCTCGAAATGTGGTACTGGAGAAAAATCCTCAGGATTCTAAATGCCAGTTTCAGGATTCCAATTCCAGGATGCCGTTCCAAATGCCAATTCGAACAGCCGGACGTACAAATATGTCCATTCTGGAAGAGCTGGGCAAACACAATAGGCTCTCATCAAGTATTTTAAGATACTTTGGCCACGTTGCTCGCCAAACTGAGTATTCTAACTTGGAGAAAATCATGGTCACTGACAAAGTGGAAGGCAGAAGAAGGAGAGGTCCGGTACGTAGGTGTCCGCAGCTCTCTGCGCAGCGCAGAACCGCGAGGTGTGAAGAAGCCCTGTGCAGTGTCCATCACGGACATTAGAGTAGGGGTCACGAAGCTCGCCAATGAGGAACCGGCTTAAAAAGAACTCAAGTAATATTTTTCAATTATAATGTTTCAAATATTCAATGCAAAAATATGCATGCATTGATATTTCCTTCAATATTATTTTTAGAATGTTGCAAGTCTGATAGCGGGATGGTTATTCTTTATGTTAATTTAGTTAGTCTAGTTTTTGCATTGATAATTCGTGGTGGAATTCCATTGTATTAGAATTTGAAATTAAAACACTTTTGTACTTTCTTCCACTAATTTATATTTTACCTGGACCGGTTTCATCCTATTACGGACAATATAAATTATGGTAAAATATAAATTAGTGGAAGAAAGTACAAAAGTGTTTTAATTTCAAATTCTAAGTTAATTTAGTTGTTGCGTTGTAATCTTATAATATATAAAACAAAGTCGGGTTAGTTACACCATTTATAACTCGAGAACGGCTGGACCGATTTTTATGATCTTTGATTTGTTGGATTTATCTCCGCCCCGAAAAGTAGTCGGAAAAAAATACGAAATTATTATGTAGAAAATTATTTTCCTCATACATTTTGTATGGAACGAATTCTCATCTTTTGAAAGAGCTGCAGGAATATTTTGATAAGTGTAATATTGAGTAGTGTGTGAATTCCAAAAATTCATAAACGTCAAATGTCAATGCGCTGATTGTTTTGCTTTTTGTTCTTAAACATATAATGCTGCCCCTCTTTCTTACACACATGTCAACAGTCAAAAATGTGACAAACGGTTAACGTACGTCTGCACCCCTCCAAAGGAAAAAATACAAACTTACTAATATTATAAACGCGAAAGTTGTTTGTATGGTATGTGTGTTTGTTACTCTTTCACGCAAAAACTCCTAAATGGATTTTAATGAAACTTTACAATAACATAGCTCATACATCAGAATAACATATAGGCTATATATAATGGTAAGCTCTGGCGTTACGAAATTCGTATAAATGGAAATGTGTGCATTTCATGTTTTAGCGGCAGGGGGAAGGGGAACGGGGGAGGTGGGGTTTGCGGAGAGGGAAGGACGAGGGAGGGGAAGTGCGGGGAAGGTGGATCAATTTATTTATTTGAATGGCATTGCAAGGCGTGCCGGGGACTAGCCAGTAATACAATAAATTAATGTGGTGATGAATAAATCTTATTTCAAAAACTTTACAAGAAAATTAAAAGGAATTTACCTAGAATTTAAAATATTTTTACGCACTGTTTTTGGGATTTGAATCTCAACACTGAATAGGCAAAAGACTGTCTTTCCGAGTGATCAGTGAGTTGTTAATATTGTTCCGTTTTCATTTATGAATGTTTAAAATTAAGTCTGGTTTTCCAAGTGTACTAATACTTGGAGTCACTGGGAAAACCTTGACTACGGTAACATTTGTTGCGCAAAAATATCGTATATTTTTTTAACGTTGGCCTGTATATATTACACTATGAAAACACACCTACCAAGAGAGATCGTAAAGAAAATAACACAATATAAAAAATAAGAAATAAATTTAAAACTGTTGACCTCATTTTTTTAACAGTATAAGACAATTAATAATTTTAATAATAAGTATGAGGACATTGAGGACTCCATGATAAAATAAAATTTTATGACTTTACTTTACGGCTTATTTTAATTCTCTGCAATATACGTATATATATGAATTTAGAATAGAAGTAAATTAAATTCTGACAAGATAAGAAACCTGCTTATTGGCTTTGTGAACAGTAGGACCCCGTGTCCAAATACGTGTGTTTCTAATATTCTCTTATTTCGGTGCATACTCGGGGAACACGCCAAACGCACGCCCAACACATCACACTATTGACATTTGTCACATGAGAACGGATCGCTTCTCCGACCCGGTCTTCGAAACGATTGGAACGATTTGCCGGCCTCTGCGTTTCCTCCCTCCTACAACTTGGGTCTATTGAAGACCCAGGTTCATTCCTTCCCCTCCTCAAAAAGATCCTCCACACTTCATGTTTAAAGAAAATTATTTTCCTCGGAGCCAGGGCCTCCTACAAAAAAAATTGAAAAAGAATTTTTATTGAACGGCTACATTTTAAACCGCTACCGGCTACATTTTAAACCGCGATGAAATGAAAGAAATGCCAAATGGTCGAGTTAAAATAGGATTTCTCTAAGCTCAGGGTTTTTCCGAAATAAAAATATTAGTTAGATATTTTTGCTTTTTTTTCTGCTTGTATAAAATTGTTTTTTATACATATTTTACTTCTCCTAACAGGACCGATTTAAACTGTGGAAAATAAAAACTGAACTGAATTTTTTCTTTAAAAAATTAAAACCTTTCAGTAATACAACTGATTTATTTGTAATCTTTATAATGTAAGTCTCAATAATTATTTTACGGCATTTCGGTTCAATAGTAGTTTATATTCCTAATCACGTGGGTTAGCCCTTTTCTGGACATTCATGCCAAAATAATATTATTCCAGCTCGTTTATTCATCCTAAATCCATTTCCACTAATAGAATCCAAATAGAAAATAGGAATAACTTCAAACTAGAAAATAATCTCATTTTGGTAGGCCTACTACACGATAGATGGCGCTATTCACAATGATGTTATTCCGAATGCTTTAGAATGGTTCGGTTCTTAGCTAAATTTAGATGCTATCTCAACATTGAGGTGAATAATATTTTTTTAATATTAAATAATGCGAGATTTTAAAATTATATGGCATGACAATTTGAGAATATAAATAATTATTAATATTTGTACACTTTTTAAAGCGTGTAGGTCCTAATTTCTAAAAGTTATTTTAAACTTAGGCTTTCCTAAGAACGACCTTATTAAATAATAACATAATAAAAGAGCCTTTTCCGTATTTTTAAGTGTACCTTGAAAAGGGGATAATGGATAAAAAAAATATTATTTGCTTTAATTTGTTTTGTGTTTTTAAAATGTACAGTAACGAAGCTCCTGACTATACATGTACGAGTACATATAAGTTTGAACATGTGTAATCAATTAATAATTCACTTTCGTCTTTTGGATATTAAAGACGATGTTATTTAAAAAAAAACACTAATCGTGTGTTTTTATAAATTTTAATGTCATTCACCAATTTTATATTTTTTAGGATAAAACGCTGATAAAAACAGTAATTAAAAATACAATATTAAACCATAACTAGAGATTTTTGTTGTTTATTTTTGGGGTGTTACGCCGTGTTGCGCTACCTCCTCCTGCCCTGATGATGGACATTGTTACAGTGTCCATCATCAGGCAGAGGTGTTATTGTTAAAATGTGTGCTTATGTACTTGTAAGCGATACCAAAATCATATCTCACATAACTAGAGAATTCGCCCGCAATCTAAATATTTTTAATGGATTAACTTGAACGACAGATGAATAAACATTTACAAATAATTTGAGAAAAAAAAATGAGAGAAATGCAAAATATCTATAAATTAAAGTTTACAGTAATTTTTAGAAAAGTTTAGGGGATAAAAATGTAAAGTATATACAGAGTATGCCTAAGTAGGATATGATTTTAGATTTTCACGGCCAAAAGTATTTTATTATTAAGGTGTTATGCCGTGTTACGCTACCTCCTTCTTTAGCCGAAAGAAGGTAGCACATAGTTATTTTAAAGGAAAACCGTCCACAATTTTCTACCAAATTGTGGACGGTTTGGGTAGCCCTGGGAACCATTTATTGGATAACCAATAGCTTTTAGTGACTTAGCAAGGGTGCCCGGGTTCATGGGGTGAGATTTGTCTAGGTCTTGGCGGCGAATGCGTTTGGTCACGTACGAGTGGGCCGGATCGGGAGAGACTGGTTGAGGGAGACCTAACCTATCCAGCCGGACTCTATCGATCCATCGCCTTGCACCGCAGTGGGAAGTATGGTTTCATACGTCCGTCAGTCCTGGATACATTGACCCCCAGATTTCTACCCATCCCACATAGGTACCTTTTTTTACATGAGCTTCACACAGGAGGTCCTGAGGAAAATAATTTCCCTCAGGGCCTATGTCATCTTTGGGGATGCTGTGTGGAGGGTTTTTTCAAGGAAAGGAAGGAGAGGAGAGTTCTGGGAAGGAAAAGGGTTTAAGGGGTGGGTAGGAATCTGGGGTTCAGTGTGTCCTAGTCATCCGCCTCCAAGACCTAGACAAACCTCACCCCATGAACCCGGGCACCCCTGCTACATTACCAAACGTAGCGAACCACTTGGGGTGACCTGTGGCATAGGTGTTAATTATCCAATTAAGGTTCCCGGGGCGGCGGTACCCATTTCCGCCTCCCAAATTGCAACCTGTTTCCTTTCCAAAACTTTATCTTCTTCCTTTCCCTTCGAACACCCTTCCCAGGGTCACCCGTGTGGAGCTAATGTAAAAAAAATCAAGTGCAGTTTACCCGCGGTAGAAGCGAAACTTTACCAAAACAATCTCAACCAATACTTGAAAAGTGAGGTCATAATCAACGCGAACAATAAGCGCCGACCTCGCGCAATTTCCGTTTCATATCTCAACCAAGCCTTTAATAATAATAATAATTGGATAATTTATAAAGCGCCGTTTTTGTGAAAAATCACCTCAAGGGCGCTGAAATGGCTTTAAAAGTGACATCATTATCAAAGCGGTCGATGAGCGCAGTTGATGCGTCGCAGGTGCAGTTATCGTCATTTCCGTTTCATCCGAAATCCAAATCACAGCGGAGCTATAGAAGTTTCACTTCAAAATTTAGTTTTCAATTCAGCAATACTGGGTGGACGGTTGTTACAAAAAAATTGTGCAATTCCAAGAAATCAGTTATCATAACCAAGGTTAGAAGGAAAAAAAACTGCTTGTGGCATCTTCTGCAATTTCCAAGGTTCTGCAGTGCCTCCACGATGTTCACAGAAAGGAGGGTGCACTCGTTCCCGCCTGACTTCGCCACCGATCTGAGACAAGACACAGAAGTCAACCAACGTCATTGTCGTGGCTGCATCAGAGTGGCTCAGCTGGCCACTCAAAGGGCGATAGGTGCAGATGATGCGGCGACCTTCCTGAAGGACGATCCTTTAATGTTATAATTTGTATTATTTTGTACGTTATGGCAATTGTGATTTTAAAATTTCTGTTTTTTAATATTTTTATATTTTGCTTGATATGTAATAATTTTGTGTACAGGTAGGCTCGAATAAATGAAGAAAGGACGCAAATGAGAATGGTAGAAGAAGTTGGGGACGCCCGAAAAAAGGCATGGCACGATCAAGTGAACCAGATACTTGCGTCATACATGTCAAGAGTCAGAAATAATATAAGAGCTGCACGAGACGATTTGTTATTGTGAATGAGTCAAGAAGTGTGTCGATATGTAAGGAAATCAAGAAGAATGACACAGAATAACTTTTTAGCATTTCAGTTTCCGATTAATTCAAATAATTTGATTCTTTTATTTTTAACGGATAACTGACCCCTTTACGCATATCACTACCAATACATAAGCCTAAGGGTCTAAGAAAGAGTGGAGTAGAAAATCTATAATTTTTTAGGACCTCTTCTTACCACATTTTTTGATAAAAGAGAGATAGTGTAAATAATATTGTTTTGTTTTCCAGAAAGGTAATCTACGAGTCCTACCTGTTATCTTTTTCCTATGCAAAATTAGGTTTTTTTTTTTTTCATAAGTTTTTATTCCAGTAAAAAAGAAAATAACATTTTCACTTACTTAACTAGAATATTGAATTATGTACTTTTTACATTGTATTACATAGTTTTTACATTACATGGTTTTTACAATTCATAACCTTAGATTACATTAGATTGCAATACTAACATTTACATGATATTATATTACCATACGATATTATTCACTATCACTACTTTGTTTTTTGTGAATAAACATGAACAATTTTTTTTTTGAATTTGCACACACTTTTTGGTTGATGGGGGGGAGGTTGAACATCCTAACCCCCCCCCCCCCTTATACAGGCCCTTGCATAAGCCAATGGAATCAACTAGAAATATGAATATAAACAATGCCTTCAAATCTGGGCACCGGGCATCCATGTAGATATATATGTAGGTAGTATTATTAGCGACTTCCAGGCTAATATTTAGCCTAACTTCTTGTTCTACAAACATTGCCTAACTAACACTAATCATCTTTAATCTGTCCCTTTCCATTTCATCTCAATTCATCCCCTAATCTCATTACTCCTCCGCGCCCACAGCCCACAGCATCCTCTGTTACTGTAACTGTAACTGTACCTAACTGGAACCGTTATCTCTCGTTTTGTGTGACTGAGCTTTAGCTGCGGATCCGTTAGACTAGACTCGACTAGTAACGAATCGTCGTTACTCGCCGGGTAACGGGCTAACGGCTAACGAACATGGTGTAAACGGCGGTGATAAGGGAATTTGGCGGCCCGAGCTTTCTGATTGGACTATTCCTAATGTTGGTACCAACTGGTAAACACTTTTCTATGTAAACTGAATCCAATAGGAATGTGAGATTCTCGTATTCTAATTACAAGCTTTTCCATGTATCAATTTTATTATGATATGCTCTTATAATAGAACTACCGCAGTCACGTAACAGAATAGTCTGAATTATTGGCGAATCAGTTCCATTTTTAAAAAGGATAAAAATTTCTCTCGATAACATTATTATGTAGGTGGGTATGTACTTCATCTTATCTTAAATTACACTTGAATTAAAATTAAATTTGAGTTCATCGGACCAGAATATAGACGACATCTTTTTTCAACCCGATTCCAGTTAGAGTCAACATTTTTCGCTTTACGCGATCGCTATTTTCATATCTACGATTTCAATTTTTATCACTGCAAACAACACATGAACCATGCCGTTTGCCGTGATGCCAACTGATATCGCAGATATGAAAATAGAGATGAAAATAGCGATCGCGTAAAGCGAAAAATGTTGACTTTGGTCTCTAACTGGAATCGGGCTGAAAAAATATGTCGTGTATTGTAGGTACTGTACATAGGTATCGTGTACTATGGCCGTTACCATCTCTTTTTTCAGCCCGATTCCAATTAGAGACCAAAGTCAACATTTTTCGCTTTATGAGATCGCTATTTTCATATCTATGATTTCAATTGTCATCACTGCAAACAACACATTAACCATGCTGTTTGCTGTGATGCCCACTGAAATCGTAGATATGAAAATAGAGATGAAAATTGCGATCGCGTAAAGCGAAATTTTTTTACTTTAGGCTCTAAGTGGAATCGGGCTGAAAAAAGAGATGGTGTAAAACGGCCATTAAAAATAAATGCGTATTTTGACGTTTAATAGTGTAGGTACATTATTGTGTGTAATATAGCTTAACTTTTCAGGCGGCTTTAGGCCAGGAACTAACGGAAGGCCAAACTATTTTTTTTAATAATCAACAAAATCAAATCTTCCGAAGACGTGCAATAGAAATGCACGCAAATTATTTTGTTAGCGGGATAAAAAATATCATATATTTTTTTTTTTTTAATATCCTAATGAATTAAACATCAAATTGTAATATTTAATATTTTAAGAAAATATAAGCAACTTTCAATCGAAAATTTGAAATATAAAAATGAGAAAAAGATACGGTGGCATCTAGGAAATGAACCTAGAACCTTAGCCTTGCCGGATTCTGCTCTACCACTGAGCTAAGTCTACCCTTTCCACTTCGGTCATATTTAACTTTATCGTACTTCGATTAAGAACTGCCAACATTTTCTTTGCGCATATTTTTATTCGCTGCTATCTTTATGTAGAATTGCAAGATTTTTCATGCAATCTAGATGGTGTCTTGGATAAATACATCCATTTTTATTTAATGTGTGACATCTATTGAGTTATCTGTAAGTCTAGGATTTCCTGGATGTGACAGTATTTTTTTCTGATTTTTATGCTTCGAATTTTCGATTGAGAGTCGCCAACATTGGCTTCAAGAAATGTAATAATTTGTAAAAATAAGCTCTATGCCCCTTGGGACACTTTGTTTATTATTCAAACATAGTGTCCCAATTTTTTCGTTTGTTAACCACTTTTTTTTTACCAAAACACATATAATTTTACTTTATTTAAATGTCTTTTTAATATTAGTGTTAAAATATGCCGATTTTTTTGTGTTATAAAAAGTAATTAGAAGAACTTATCTAATCAAACTAGTTTACAAGATATTGATTTTGTAAGCTACATAAAGATATTACGAAGTGAAATAAAATATTAGTGATTGTTTCAATAACCCCACCCATGCCCCCTTACTGATAAGCTTGCTTTAATTTTTTTCCATTGATAGACCACCCTTACCACGCATTAATGGTGGTTTATAATTGTAAATAAATAAATAAATATTTATTCCGGTATGTGGGGAGAATAGTGCAATACCACACATTCCATAAGGGTTATAATACATAATATACAAAATATTTGAAGAGAAAAATAAATAAGAAAAGCAGGTAAATATGATTATAGATGCATGAAAAAAAGAAAAAAAAAAAAGTAAAACTTAAAACACTTTCGTTAGGAAGGCCTGATATTATTTATTTTGGGTTATATCGAAAAAAAAAACCTAAATTTATTAGCTAAATATAACATGTTTATATATCTTTTTTTTATTTACCGACAAATAAAATACCTACCTACTGAATTAAAACCCATTTATTCGATGTAACGTTTTTTTAATTTAATAATGGGATTAATACAATTTATTCAAAGAACCGTCACTATCTCAATGACAATTCTTTTTCATATATTTTTCAGGCAGGTAGGTGTTAGTAGGTACCTACGTAGTATTAATAGGTAGGAAGTAATATTTTTTTAAATGCGAATTATAAACACGAAAAACACGACAATTCGACATTATAAAAAATTGTCTTTACTGAGCATTTAAAACGGCAACCATTTTGAAACTTAAACTGAACGTACAAACAAATTAACAGACAGACGAAATGTAAGATAGGCGAGTTAAAACAGGACTTCGTTTTGCTCAGCCAATTATTATTGTAATGACCTACCTGCTTGAAAATTAGGAACATGATAAACCTTTTCGTTTGCATTTCTCGTGTAAGCAATCTTCGTGCAAAACAATACAGCCCAATGCACAGTGCACTTGTCGAGAATGTCTGGACAAGAGTAGAAAGACAAGCCAAAGACAACAGGCTTAATTTTGATCAGATCTTCAGATTTGTTCATACCCATATCTAATGTTCCGGTTTTATGTGCACGTATTACGAGTCAAACTCCTTGCAGGTGCATTTACAAACCATCTCGGGGACGGGGACGAGAACTAGTCCTTCTGCTAGCTAATTACATATTACGGGTACAAAATTTTACAAACAATTTCATCTGCTGCTTCCTTACCTTATAAATAATTCCAAAATTAAAATAACTGCTCCAAAAAATTCCTTAAACTGAGTAAATTCATTTCAAGTATGTACTTCATACAAAAACTCTCTATCAAGAACAAGTAGGTACTATTGAGCGTTTTTTCAATGCACAAAAGCAGCGTTAAAAATGCCATTGCCTTTTATCTATGATCTATCAATTATAATGTATGTTTGTATTGTTTATATTTCTGTTATGATTTGATTTATATGTACAACCCAAAGATATTGAAATATAAGTAGATGTGCTATCTGCTGTTTTTACTATGTGAGTCTGCGTTTCCGGGTGTCGCCGATATTGTTTACCAGTTAACAAATAAACTAAAAGAACAAATAATTAACGAATAAACCAAACGAACGTTAAACTAAATGAACGAATTCTTTCCTTATTCAAAATATATTGTTAACCAATATTAATGCACATTTTCAAAAAATCAACGAAATGAACAAATTCTTTTTGTATGAAAACTACGCTAATTAGCGCGTAGTCCGGCGGCAGTTGCGCGGACACCATAGCATATCTCTTCTGTATTTGAATATCTTTGGTACAACCTCTCCCCATGGCTAGCAATGTATTGATAGATTTTTTGTTTTGTAATTTTTCATTTTATATTTAAAAAAAAAATTGTTTTAGTTCTTGAATAATGTTGTTTATATTTCTGTTATGATTTGATTTATATGTACAACCTCTCTCCGTGGCTACCAATGTATTGATAGATTTTTTGTTTTGTAATTTTTCATTTTTTATATATTAAAAAAATTGTTTTGAGTATATATATATATTATTGTTTTATATGATTTTGGATTCATATTCCTTTTTTATAAAATTAATTTACTTATTCTTATTATGTTGTCTCAATAGAAGTAAAGTCACAAGGAGGAAATCCATAATTGGTTTTATTTTGGCTATTTAATACTATGTACAAACTGAAATAAATGTAAACTGTCGATTTCCCGAAAATTAATAAATAATTATTTGGGCATGATGTGAACTTGGGTTGTAATCTAATTATTAAAATTTATTGTTTTCTTTAATGCATGTAATGTTATTAACCTGTAAATGTTCCTAATAAAATAAAATAAAATAATGGATTCTCTTTAGCCTTTGTCTAATGGCCGTTTTATGGCCGTTATACACGATATCTTTTTTCAGCCCGATTCCAATTAGGCACAAAAGTCAACATTTTTCGCACTACGCGATCGCTATTTTCATCTCTATTTTCATATCTACGATTTCAATTGTCATCACTTCAAACAACACATGAACCATGCTATTTGCTGTAATGCCAACTGAAATCGTAGTTATGAAAATAGAGATGAAAATAGTGATCGCGTAGAGCGAAAAATGTTGACTTTTGTGTCTAATCGGAATCGGGCTGAAAAACGATGTCGTGTATAACGGCCATACACCATCTCTTTTTTCAGCTCGATTCCAGTTAGAGACCAAAGTCAATATTTCGCATCACAGCAATCAGCTTGATCATGTGTTGACAGTGATGACAATTGAAATCGTAGATATGAAAATAGAGATGAAAATAGTTATCGCGTAAAGCGAAAAATGTTGACTTTAGTCTCTAATTGGAATCGGACTGAAAAAAGAAGTCATGTATTGCAGGCAAAAGAATTGATCCGAAGTTCTTTGCTGCATTGAAAGTGGATATAACAACAAACGAATCAGAATAATTTTACGTGGGTATATTTACATCTTTCTATCACATTTTAGATTTGGATCATACATAGCAAAAAATATCTTGCGATGGACATCACATGAGAGCTTTATTTGCCTGTTCAACCGGATGATTTTATTAATATCCAAAAAAACGTAACATTCGCTCAGTTTTGGTTGTTGAAACCTGCTATCAGAGGACACAATATGCTACACCTTATCGCAGGCTTTGTAAGTCCTCAAGAAGGAAAGGGTAGGTACCTACCCTTGTATTCATAGTAATGTAGTAGCGGGCTGATAGCGCGTGATAGAAGTTTTAGGAAGATTTTAGGAAATAGCCGATTTAACGAGACGAGTGGTTTGCTGATCAACGGCCGTTACTAATGACTTTCCTTAGGGGTGGGGGCAACGGGAGGAAGGTATCATGTAGGTGTAGATGGAAATTTAGGGGTAGACTTTAGCCTGAGTTTCAACAACTTTATTTTAGGCGTTCTGTACAACGGTATATACCCTTCTTTTCTTTTAAATATATTTTACAACATTAAATTGACCGAAACTTAAAATGGACCGAACACATTACCTATTTAAATAATAAAATTAAAAAACTAAGTTATTTTTTCAAAACTGTCAGGAATGTCCTCATTATAAAAGACTTAATCAAGATTTACATGGCTCTCTGCCAATCACTGTTAGAATACGGTATTATCCGATGGGGTAGTGCAAATAAAAACATACTAAATCCACTAATTAAAACTCAAAAAGCCATATTGAAAATTATACTGAAAGTTCCTGTAAGAACTAGCACTGACGAAATCTTCAACAATGATCGTGTCAATTAAACAACTATATTCTAAAACTATACTCATTTTCATTCATAAGTACAAAACCCAAGAATAAACAACTAACACGTACATTAGAAACACTAGATCTCATACTCAATAACATATCCAACAAGTAACTACTAACGCAACATTTGATCAAAAAAGCTTCTTATTTTATGGTATTAAACTCTACAATATAATACCTACCACTCTCACTCAAAAACCTCAACATTATAACATTTAAATCTCGAATAAAAAGCTGGATACTAAATATAGGGAGATCAGAAATAGAAAATATACTGACATCAAATACAGACTAAAACCGAATCTATTGAACTGAATTACAAAAAAACACTATCTTATTTATTTTATAATTATTAAAAAAAAATACTATATGACATATAGTTATATACTGTTTATAACTAATTCATATTAATTTCTTATAATTATATTATAATATGTAAATGAAATATTCCCAGTGAGGATATCACTAAATTTTATCTCTACATGTTACAAAGAAAGGAAGACAATAAATCATTATTATTATATTATTTCTAACGTAATTTATCCCAATGATTATGATTAAGATGAAGATTATGATTACCCTTAAGATGAAGCCATGCGAAATAATGCAAAATTATACAACATCATGTGTTTTCGGTTTAAAAAATTCATCGCTTAGAAATATTATAGATGCTTTAATCAAAAACTACGAGTAGATCACATCTAGGCCTTGGATATAATCGAGTATTTTTATAAATGAGTATTTTGTAAGTTTGAAAAAAAAGAATTTTGCCTCTAAAAAATATTTTCAAGTGGAAATCTCCTATTAGTGATTCTGTTTTCAGATAAACTTTTATTACATAATGTTGAAAATTAAGTTCTTCGGAAAATAATCGAAAAACCATTTTTATATTTGTGCCTGAATTTCACAAAATAAAACAAAGCAACGCAATTTCGCGCTGTTATTTTCGGCTTGAATCAAAATGGGCGGCGTTCAACGAATTTCGAATTGAGAATGAAACCTGTCCGCATAAATACCATGTGCATTTTATATCAGTTACGCCCCGCTGCATTGGTGAATGGGCGTCCCTAGACTCTGCGTCGCTTGGTCCCGTGAAATCGATTTTAAATTTCATTGTTATTATGATAAACAATGCTTTAAAAAGAAGTTCATGTTTTTTACTGTTCTTTACCTTTTCAAAAAATTCTTCTGAAGTATTTTTAAATCCCTCCCAAAAAGAGGCGTGTATTCAGATGTCGCCTTTCTCCAGGACTAGTGGATCACCTTAAAGGGTTTTATCATAAATAATTTTGACCCATAGTCTGAAAGTCTTGACATTACTCAGAACCAGAAACAACAAATAACTTTCCAATGGTTTGTGTAGTTCAAATTGCATTTTATGATTAATTTTTCTAAGTCATAGCAATTTTTACTCAGTCCCATCATGAGCTATGGAGCTTAACAATTATGGGGCAAGGCACAATACACAACATTTTCTGTTAGATACATATATTCATTTGTCAAATAGAAAAATAATTTCGTGCCAATTCGAAACCAATTAGAATAGTAACCGGGTTCAGGCAAATACTTTAGAGTGTATAATGTATTTGTGTACACCGATGGTGGTTCAATTTGGTTCATACCCGTTTGGAACTCCTGCCTGAAGTTCTCTCTTATGGCCGTTATACACGACATTTTTTTTCAGCCCGATTCCAATTAGACGCAAAAGTCAACATTTTTCGCTCTAGGCGATCGCTATTTTCATTTCTATTTTCATATCTACGGTTTCAATTGTCATCACTGCAAACAACACATGAACCATGCTGTTTGCTGTGATGTCAACTGAAATCGTAGATATGAAAATAGAGATGAAAATAGCGATCGCGTAAAGCGAAAATTTTTGCCTTTTGTGTCTAATTGGAATGGGGCTGAAAAAAGATGTCGTGTATAACGGTCATTAGTCCTTCAATACAGTAGGTACACTACTACAAAAGCAAGAATCTCTTTAAAAAGATTCTACTGGGCATTAAATTCTGTTTTGTGTTTAAAAAGAATCATTTCAGGAAAACCAATCTTCGGCCTCCGTGGTCGAGGGGTAAGACTCTCGACTCACAAAGGTCACGGGTTCGAAGCCGGCGTGCGCAAGTAAATTTTATTTGATTAATTTGTGGTAATTCACAATTAATTAATTAAAAATAATATACAGATAGTATATTTGCGGCGAAAGTGTTTAATTTAAAGTTTACAGAGTGAAAGATACTCTAAGTATCGCCCTGGTATAAGCCCACAATTCAGAATTGAAACGTTGCTTGAAATGACTTTAGACATGTTTTGGCGACCAGATCTGAATAGCCAGGTACTTTCCTACCTTCCTCTTCCCCATCTCCTTCCCCTCCCCACTTACCTTCAGCCTCACAACATACCCCAATTGGGGATGCCATAGTCTCACCGACTTCAGACGGGAGCAGCTCAGACTCTTGTGAGGTATTCACATAAAAAAGATGTAGGTACGAAGGTACCAATCTCTACTGACATTTCTATTGTTTCTCAGTGTCTTATATGTTTTGTTATTATTTTACAAAGCGTATCATTAACATATCAATCTTTTGTACACCACAAATATAAGTATATCCAGCTCTCAAAAAATGCCTTTATCTGTACAACCCATAATATTTACTTGCCACTAAAAATCCAACCAACGAATATCTTGCATTTTCGAAGGTTAAGAATATTAATTAAATAATTTAACAATTTGAGAATCACAATATTTAAGTTGGTACCTACCCGAGTAAGTCTTTGGATTCGGGTATGAAATCGGCCCTATAGTATTCTTAGGAAAGTCATTCTCAGGCGGCGGAGTCAGATTTCATTTTGAAAACGCCGAATTTCGGCCAATTTGGTTCTGCGGCAATGTCGTTACCTTTATTGACTCGATCATTGGACTGCCACCTTTACTTTATACTGGAGGTTGGCTCAATTACTTTGATTGCTTTGATAATATCAGCTAGATTATTTTAAAAGCAATGCAGTGCGAAGTAATGCAGAATCATATTTTGTGATTGATAGGTGATTACTTGATTAAATACTGCAAATAAAGCTCATCTTGGCCATTTTTAAATATTTTTCATGACTTTTTTTAAGCCTTAAAAAAATAAGGCATCACAGGCCTTCGTGGTAGTAATAATAAAAAATAAAGCTCTTGACTCGCAATTTGATGGTCGCGGGATCGAATCCCGGCGTCAGCAAATAATTTTTATTTGATTAATTTGTGTTTCTTCACAATTAATTCATTAAAATTATTACACAATATGCTAGCTGACCCAGCAAATGTTGTTCTGCCATATAAATGAAAGTTCGATGAGGCGGACGTAGCGCCATCTGTTACTCAACAACATAAATAATTTCGTTCTGTTTGAAATACGAACGACGTTTTAATTAATTCATACAAAAATACTAAAATCGCGATTAAAAAATGTGAGGTCGTGATTAAAAAATGGGAGGGTTGGGTAGGAGGGTGAAAATTTGGGGTAATTGGTATTTTTGATACCAAATAAAAAAAACACACAAAAAAATAGAAAAAAAATTGGATAGGGACACCCTAATCACCTAGCGGTACGAAAAATACTTTACGACTGTGGAGGTCGAACGAAAGCTCTATATGACCTATTCTCATAGATACCAAAAGGGGTCGAGCCGTTTCGGAGGAGTGCAACCACAAACCCCGTGACACAAGATTTTATATATATGTAAAGGAATACCTACCTAGAAATGCATAGGATTCCTTCGTGTTCGAATAATGAATTACTTTTCAAATGTCATTCATTGATGTGTTGTCATGGTGACATACAAACAGATGATTATTGTTTTTGACGAGCTATGTAGCAGACATTCAATTAATCAAGATATCAGAAAAATAAGTGTTAAAGTGTTATAATGTTTTTAAGATCGACAAATAAACTTCAAATGTAGTTTCTTTGTTAACAGAGCAACACATGATTTGTTTTGTCATTACCAATAAAGAAGTACAACCAATAGACAAATTGTCTTATATATCTATAGATTTGCGGCAATTCGTTCCAGAGTAGAAAATACTCTCAGTATCGCCATGTAAGACCACCATTCAGAATTTAAACCTTGCTTGAAATGACTTTAGCCGTGTTTGGTGACCAGATCTGAATATCCAGGTACTTTCCCACCTTCCTCTTCCACTTCTCCTCCCCTCCCCATGCCGAAGTCTCACTGGCTCCAGACGGGAACAGTTGGGACTCTTGTGCGGTATTCACTTAAAAATATATTTAAAAAAGAATATTTTTTTCACAAAAGCTGTTTTTTTGCAGATTTTGGCATTGATTCCTCTTCAAACCATTTAATAAGAATCGAAAATTTTAGTCGAGTATACAGCCCACAAAGTTTGTACGAGGCCTTCCGTCATTCCTCCCATGCGTGTCTTTTCCCGTGCATCCCTGTTCTTGCCTCCGATCCCCTCCCGCCTCCCCCTCCCCCTTTACATTCCCCTCCCCCAACATCGAACCCCTACAACAACACCCCCCCGCCGCTCTTTCGTTCCCCTCCCCCTACTTCCTTCCTTTCCTGGCGCTTAACTACATAATAATATACACGCTTTTTCCAAAAAACTCACGCGTCACCTATCGTAAAATTTAAAATTATATTACACCAGTCACCTATTGGATTTTCAAACTAATACGTGTATTCTTATTTCGAAATCTCTTGTCAAATGGCATTAAATAATGTAAAATGTTAAATCAAGTCAGCATTAATTGCAATGACAACAAACCCACAAATTCACAACCCATTCCGGCGCTTGTAAGGTACGCCCATGGCATTGTGAACCCTGTTAAGGATCCGAGTCCAAAAACAGTCGAAATTCAGCGCCAAAACAATGGCCGCCCGTTGCACAATAGCGTCACAATGGTGGAAAATACTTACACGCTAAGACCTCACCTAAGTGCCCCCCTTCTCCCCTTTTTGCACATTGCCCGGGCTCTCTTATTCGTTATTCGCTACGCTACTGAATACCAGGGTCGGGGCAGGTGTTTTGATTCACGTGCAATTTTTCTTACTTTCCTAAAAGAAAGGGGTTTTTTGGAACGGGTAAAATTATTGAAGTGAAACACCTTTCGCCCCATTGTGATTTGAAATTCGGATGAAACGGAAATGACGCATTACGGCACCTGCGTGGCATCAAACTGCGCTTGTTGATCACTTCGATTATGATGTTACTTTTCAAGGCTCCTATTGGTTGAGATATGAATCGGAAATGACACTAGGTCTACGCTCATTGGCAGCTTTGATTATGATTTCACTTTTCAAGGCTCCTATTGGTTGAGATTGTTTTGGTAAAGTTTCGCTTCTACCACATGTTTTTTTTAGTTCACTAGTTTTTCTTCAATTTTTTTACTTTATTTATTTACTAGCTGGTTCCTGGCATGCTTTGCTATGCCAATTAATAAAGAAATTGTTTCCCCTGCGTGTCCTTTCCCATTCGTCCCGTTCCCCTTCCGCCTCCCCTTCCTCTCCCGCGTCCCCTTCCCCCTCGCGTTCCCACACCGCCTTCCCTCTCCCCACTCCCCTCGTCCGTTTACCCCGTCCAGCGAACCCTCCTCCCGAGTTCTACCCTCCGGCATTCCATTCATTCAGTCCCGGTACATTGAGTTTTCAAACAGCACCTATTGCATTTTTTTATGCAAATTTCGTAATGCCAGAGCTCACCAGTAGTTTTATACAAACCTTGTCCTGACCATAACGAACACAACAAAAAGAGAATTATCCAATTTGGTGCAGTCGTTCGGAAGTTATGCGCGTACCTACATACATTTCGGCGATTCATTTTTATTTATATAGATAGATAGATAGATTTAGACGCCCGGGCACATTGGCTATTACTTACATGGATGCGAAAATTATATAGAATATATTTATGTACATAAATAAATATAAAAATTACATAGAATATAAGTAGGTAATAAGCATCTAATAATATTTTTAAAGAAATGTTAATAAAATTAAATAAGTGGACGAGCATGATTCATTTCTTACACGATGCAATCTCTGTGAACAAGAATTGTAGGCACATAAAAATTGTTCGAAAAGCAACAACATTAAATAGAGGGTCTCGTGTTGTATTTATTTATTGGGTACGAATAATTATACTCACCAGACAGCTCTGTCTAAATGTTAGTTAATGATTTTAATATTTTTTTAAATATCGCAACTTTTTCTTCACTGTGACAATTGTGTTAGTTTTAATTTTATTGCCATAAAATATATATTTTTTTTAAAAAGCAGGTCTGCTTAAAATTAACCCAATGAAGTAAAACGGGCAAAGTGAAATAAGTTGCAAAGAAAAATCAAACAAGCGTAGATCTGTTTTGTGCTTGCAACTCTGATATTATTTTCTAGTTCATGTATAATTAAGATGTTTCTTTACAACAAAAAAGTGGAAATACTCTTACCTAAGGGAAACACATTCTTTATTAAACAATTTTAAAACCCTAAATCCATACCATCCATACCAGAATTAGACTAAAAGAGTCCTTCAGATACCGGTCAATAGTGGAAAAAACCTTGTATTTTTAAACCATTTGCTAATTTTGTAAATTTTTTTTTTTCAAGTGAAACTTCTATAGCCCGGAAATGACGATTACAAAACCTGCGACGCATCAGCTGCCCTCATTGGCCGCTATGATTATGATGTTACTTTTGAAGGCTCCTATTGGTTGAGATATGAAAAGTAAATTACGATAGGTCTGCGCTCATTGGTCGCTTTGATTATGACCTCACTTATTAAGTATTGGTTGAGATTGTTTTGGTAAAGTTTCGCTTCTACCGCGTGTAAAACTGCACTCAATTTTTTTTTTCGAATGACAAAGGCGAAAGTTTAGGTGTAAAGTTATTTTGTCAAATATTTGATGCAGCTATAGTTATAGTTTTTTTTTGATGGTGAGATGTCAGCCCACATTACATTGCGCCCGGAACTTATCCCCTAATCTCTCATTCCCTGTTCCGGTACTGCTCAGCGCAGAGCCGCTGAACAACGGGGCTTGTTGTGTTTATGTTCGGTTAAGTGTGTTGCAAGGAAGGCTCAATATGCAAGAAAGCTTCTTTCTTATGGCGGAAGGTACGAAGGTAAAACTCACTATGATAACTAAATGTAAGCATTAGGTAAATCTGTTTCGACCTCAAACTAAAAAAATAAGGTATGTAGGTTTACTAGAAAATTTTCGAACTATCAATTTTTTCTATTTAGAAAAATCCTGAAAACTAAATAGATTACCAAGGAGCTAATTTCTATAAATGTACAAGTACACTTCATTATTAAACAATTAACAACAAATTAACATTGAATGTGGGGAAAACAGATTTCAAAGTATCCCACAATTATTTTCTCAATAAATCAATTTAGGCATCTTCAAAATTAATATTTTGAATCATGTAAATAAGTCGTCTCAAATTGGTATAACTATAGTTTTAAAATGGCCTTTTAAGTGGAAAATGGCCTTTCAATGTAAGTGGAAACAGCTGTCACAATAATACAAAACTAAAATATGTAGGTACTTGCAAAACTTAATAATAACACTATTAATTTTAATTTTAATAAAAAAAAAAATAAAAATCTAACCTTTAGTTAATTCATGATCATACCTAATGTTAGATATGGTGGTATTCTATATTTTTGCATATTTCCTTTTTTTTTGCAAATGGCTTAAATGAAGATTTTTTTGGAAACCGCGGTATGGAATGCATCGAACAGATGCCAAGCCATACGCACCGCGCCACAAATAACATCTGGGTACGTGGAATTTCACGTAAAGCTACTGTTATAATTCGGTTTCAAATTCAAGAATTCATCACAAGATGTCGCTACTTCCGTCAACAGCTCGGATGGGGACGTCTCCCCCTAGGTATAACTGCTACGAATTTGTGAATACGTATTACCTATCTCTATATGGATATGGAAAGATTGTCGGTAATACATGTTGTATCAAGCGGATATATTATTACATATGACGTCATTGCGCTGTCTCGGTTACTTTATCCCGGTGACTAGCTATGCTGAATGACAGTGGATCGGGCTATTTTTGGAACCAGTTCCTATTGGATTTATAAAATGGTTACCAACACTAACTGGCGAAACCGAACCAAAAGCCGCCCGCAGGGCTTAGCAGTAAAAACCTACAGAGCGAGTTTTTAGCAGCTAGTTCAATATTATTATTACATTGAAAATTCATTCCGTAAGAGGTACCGTAAATTTTGAAACCCATTACTTATGTCTAGTAATTTTAAACACTTTCATTAATGCCGTCAAAGGGCCTTTTGTTCTATAGTCCGTAATCCAAGCAAAGATTAAACTCAAGCAAGAAAAAAATATTCCCCACACAATGTTAGCAGCACGCAGTACCTACGATCCCTCTCAATCCTATAGACAAAAGACTTCGGTAAACAACCGCGTCCGCCATGTTGGTCTCGCAGGAGCTCTATTCTCTATTGACCAATGGTTTTCCACCTACTCTATGGTCCTGTGTTAAGTCCTATGGCACTCCTATGGGACCACCCCCGCATGAAGGGTAAACATGGGGCCGGGACCCCATTGGTCGGAAAACTTTGTCATACGTCGAGGGAAAAGTGTGGATATTTAACGGTGCGGTTTAAGGTTTATGTTGGGTTATATTTTACGTAGGGTTTATACTTGTTTCAAAATTATTTTGTAACAAGTGCTTTATTTCTCTAAGGGTAAAGGATAAATCTAGAAGCAATAAAGTTCACATTACTTTATGAAGAATTAGTTAAAACCTCGTTGCATTTCAGGGTAAGGAACGATAAAATACTTATCCTACCTTACAGGAAACTTAAAAAAAACTCCATATAGTTCAAAATAGAGCAATAAGACAAAGTATTAAGCGTAATATATATAAATCCCTACAGAAAATACTTAAGGAATAAAATAAAGTGTTAAACAAAGATTTTTCTGTAATGTTTTATTTTTTTTATTATTTTTTTTAACAATTTACTACCAACTTACTTGATTTCCACACATACCATAAAAGACAGAATGAAAACATTTGAATAAAAAATGTTATAGATCAAAAATATAGAGTCGTTTACTGGATAAAGGCATCCAAATGTACACGTTAGTTCCCAGCGAAATAAAAAATTACACATTTTATGCAAAACGTTAGTCACATCTTAATATATATAACAAAGTCGGGTTAGTTACACCTTTTATAATTCAAGCACGGCTGGACCGATTTTTATGAAATTTGATTTGTTGGATTTGTCTCCGCCCAAAGAGCAGAATAGCCATTAAAACATCGGAAAAATCGTCTACGAAAAAAATCCAAAAAAACCGAAAATTTTTACCTTTGACCTTGAATAACTTTTTTAGCAGATATGTAATCGATAGGGACTTTTGGTTTTCATTTGTAATGGTATACCCAAGGTCTCTACCAAATTTCAGCTCTGTGCGAATTTTTGCTATTTGACCACTATTTTTTCTAGCTATTAACTTGACCGGACTAAATATTTTTATGTTGAATAGCTAAATTACCTTCAAATACATCAGTTTTATATCTGGGGAGAACAAGTAAATGGTCTCTTTGGCGTGTACTGTGTGTAGTCTGTCAAACAGATAGGCAGCTTCGAATTTATAAAATTGTACATTTGATGTGTACGAAGTTCGACTACCTTCTTCAAAGAATCTAAAATAATGTTTAATCTACATAAACAATTTACACAAATTTAGAAAATACGAAATATTGTTTCATTACATTAACCCTGAGGGTATTCAACCATTCATACCTGAGGTCCCAAAAATTGTTTGACCCCAAATGACCGGTTACGGAACACGGGATCTATTGTACCGTCATTACAACACACAATACAATGCCGTATGTCCGGACAGTGGGGTGTCCGGGCTATCCACATGCCCATCCCTTTTGAAAAATGACCGTCCTTTCAATTGGAGGGGTCGAAAGGGTTTTATTAATTTTTAAATCGAATATCTCGTTCTAACAACATGTTAGGGTAGGTACTAAGTACCTACCGAGTGTTAACGTAGCAATATTGTTTGCCTGTGTTGTATATAAGGTATTTTGTTATAAGCATGCTTTTTGAATTTTGAATCATTTAATTTTTTTTGTCAGTTTGATTCGAGTTGTCAGCGAGTTCGGTCGTGTGGATGTTTGATGAAAGCCAATTAAACTTTTGAAACAAATCTAGTGATATAATTACCAAGTATCTACAAGTTAAGCATGCATTTTTAGTTGTATGAAAATGGAAATTAAGGACTTCCTTTTTATAACTTCATAATTTGTGACAGGACCCAATTTATGAATTCATAATTTGTGACTATTTGCAATGGGATAGGCAGAAAAACAATGATCAATCGATATGTGAAAAGGCTGTAGAAGTAGATGTACATAATATAATTCGAATTAATATTTGATTGACAAAATTTTCTTTTTTGGTAAGATAAAAAAATATTTAACACTGTTGTTGAAACAAGAGATACGCTGGGATTGTGGTTTGCAAAGCATGCTACGATTTCTTTTGGCGTCGTGATATATTTCTATGTGTTACGTGTTTTACAGATTCGATAATTAAATATGCAACCCTATTACGTAGGGATTGAAAAGTTTAGATGAGAGTCGGGTTATTGTGGAATTGAAACTTACTTGAGATGTACCAAATGATCAGATCTAAATATAAACTAATATTAATACTATTGCCGTAATATAGTACCATATTATGAATACGAACCAAATTCATTTATAGAAAATGAATTTTATAAAATATATTATGATAAAACTATACTAACAGACAGAACAATTAGTCATAATAGACCTGATATAGTTTTACATGACAAAATTAAAAAAATAACTTATATCATTGATGTAACTATTCCAAATTCCTGTAATATTCCAAAAACTGTTTCTGAAAAAATTAGAAAATACACAGATTTAGGAAATGAGATTAAAAGAATTTGGCATTTTCGGATTATAAAAATATTACCATTTGTTATTTCGGCCGCTGGCATAATACCTAGGAATCTGATTCAAAATTTAAGCATATTAGATTTATCAAAGAATTTGTATATAAAAATGCAAACATCAGTAATTTTAAATACATGTAGGATTACAAAAGATTTTTTAAATATTTATGTTGAGGGATCAGTAGGATTTATAGGTTCAATTAGAAATACCACAGAGCCGAACCCTCTGATATGAAAATATCTGGAGTCGGTGAATTATATTCCCATTTGGTCTCTAGTAGGTTGACATGTTGTTCTTGTATTATTTTGTATTTATAATACTTATATAGTGCAATATTGCATAGCGTGGGTTGACTAGATGATCGTTTGGGGAAGTGTATGAAAGGGTTTAGTTTTTCCTGTGGGGAAAATTTAACCCGGATATTTAAATCCGGTGCGTAAATCTCATTTCTTTGCGGTTCTTCAATTTTCAGGCTTAAGTATGTCAATTGATAATAAAAACAAGGGATGTGAGCCGTGAACCATTATTAGTATGAAACCGCCCACACATTGCGTGTCGTCAACATTGTTCTATAACTTTATTTTTTCCGCTTTGATAGTCCGTATAATTTGGTCGTAGCTTGGCGAAAGTATCCCTTTTAGTTTCTATTATTTATACAATACTATTTCATATTTTAATTATTTATTTTATGTAAGATAATTTACAAAATGTACAGACTTTGACTGTCCAACCAGGAAATTCCCGTTTAAAATATTTGGCTGATTTATAACGCGCCTTTTTTGTGAACAATCACCTCAAGGACAGTCAAATTGACAATATTAGATAGTAATTACACATATACAATGTTAGCGGACCTTACCTGGGGTCCCTACATTCTGCCGACAGACTAGCTCAGGATGGTCAGCAAAGCGGGAGAGGCCCTCACCACCAGCGTGGTAGGATCTGTGAGGCGTTGGTGTGGCTTCCCTGAAATATAGCTCAAATTTCTACGGGCTGGGGGAAGGCAGTGAAACCAGTAGCCAGGGTAAACAACAGTTATATTGGGTAAAACACTTGCGTAAACACAATATTACAATAATGCATACAGAGTAGTACAGGGTAGCAACAACAGTTCTGTCTAAAATGGAGGAATCTGTCCCTACAATCTCTCTCTCGGGAAGGGGTTATTTATCTCCGCGGTGAATTTACATCGAACACACGCAAATATGGGGGGATATAACGGCTTGGGTACTCACAGTGAGTGTCTGGACTCTTGTATCTTCAGTGTCGGGAAAGAATTCGGCCATTCTTGGTGTCCTCGTGTATCACGAGGTAAAACACGTTCCATTGTTCCCGCATGGAACTTTCCAGAATGGGCGCGGAATGGTCTCACATTATACGTGCGCACTAGACCGGGAGCTGCAGGAGAGTGGCGGTTGGTGGCTGGCTGCCGACGGTGGCTTGGGTTCCGCCGCCGGTAGCGCGCCGGCAAGCTAGCGGAGAGGGAGCGAAACTGTAGTTTGCGCAGTGGCGTGCGTTACAACTTGGGAGGAGGGGCCGAGTAATTTGCAGGGGCGTATTTGTGCATCGTAACAACAATCAATATAATAATAAATATTGTGTAGATCAATCAAATTTTTTGTGACGTATATTATGTTTATTTCATATTTTTAGGGATTTTGAATTTTGAGTGTGTAGTAGTTCCTTGACGAATATTTAATATTAGGTATATATTGCTCCCATTTCTCCCTAATTCTTGATGCCAATCTTCAAAGCCAAACGCTTGGCATTTTTGTTTTCTAAATAACAGGTATAGTGTTGTATAAGTTTGAACCTAAGAATGAAAACTGTCTTTGTCCTAGAGTTTTGTTTATAATTGGTACAATTGGATTACTCCGTGAACGCCTTGTATCAGGACATTATTCGATAGTGAAGTAATTGAAGAATATGTATTTTTATTTTTTTATTGTATAATTGTCTAATGTTCAGAACTCGAAATTCTTCTAATAGCGCCACACAGGGGACCTAAATGATTTTCTAGGATGAATGTATGGGAGTTGCGAATGCGGAAAAATAAAAATAAAAAACACCTATTGTCTAAGTACTTACAAGTTTATTTAACAATATTCAAAACACAAATGTAATTTTATTATAAAGGTTATTTTACGAGGAAGTGGATAGCGAACACCGTAGCAGCAGTAGCAGCAGATTCGCGAGCAGTTTACAATGTGGGAGGCAGGTATGGGTACTGCCACCCCGGCAACTATTTATTGGATAACCAACACCTCTGCCGTAGGTCACCCCAAGTGGTTCGATACATTTGGTGATTTAGCAGGGGTGCCCGGGCTTACGGGGAGAGGTTTTTCGAGGTCTTGGCGGCCGATGCGTCTACCCACCTACATCATACGTCCGTCACTCCTGGACACACTGACTCCCTGATACCTACCCGTCACTCCTGGACACACTGACCCCCTGATACCTACCCGTCACTCCTGGACACACTGACCCCCTGATACCTACCCGTCACTCCTGGACACACTGACCCCCTGATACCTACCCGTCACTCCTGGACACACTGACCCCCTGATACCTATCCGTCACTCCTGGACACACTGACCCCCTGATACCTATCCGTCACTCCTGGACACACTGACCCCCTGATACCTACCCGTCACTCCTGGACACACTGACCCCCTGATACCTATCCGTCACTCCTGGACACACTGACCCCCTGATACCTATCCGTCACTCCTGGACACACTGACCCCCTGATACCTATCCGTCACTCCTGGACACACTGACCCCCTGATACCTATCCGTCACTCCTGGACACACTGACCCCCTGATACCTATCCGTCACTCCTGGACACACTGACCCCCTGATACCTATCCGTCACTCCTGGACACACTGACCCCCTGATACCTACCCGTCACTCCTGGACACACTGACCCCCTGATACCTACCCGTCACTCCTGGACACACTGACCCCCTGATACCTATCCGTCACTCCTGGACACACTGACCCCCTGATACCTATCCGTCACTCCTGGACACACTGACCCCCTGATACCTACCCGTCACTCCTGGACACACTGACCCCCTGATACCTATCCGTCACTCCTGGACACACTGACCCCCTGATACCTATCCGTCACTCCTGGACACACTGACCCCCTGATACCTATCCGTCACTCCTGGACACACTGACCCCCTGATACCTATCCGTCACTCCTGGACACACTGACCCCCTGATACCTATCCGTCACTCCTGGACACACTGACCCCCTGATACCTATCCGTCACTCCTGGACACACTGACCCCCTGATACCTATCCGTCACTCCTGGACACACTGACCCCCTGATACCTATCCGTCACTCCTGGACACACTGACCCCCTGATACCTATCCGTCACTCCTGGACACACTGACCCCCTGATACCTACCCGTCACTCCTGGACACACTGACCCCCTGATACCTATCCGTCACTCCTGGACACACTGACCCCCTGATACCTATCCGTCACTCCTGGACACACTGACCCCCTGATACCTATCCGTCACTCCTGGACACACTGACCCCCTGATACCTATCCGTCACTCCTGGACACACTGACCCCCTGATACCTACCCACCCCTCATACCTATTTCCTTCCCAGGACTTCATTTCCTTAAAAAACTCTCCACAGAGCATCATCTAAGATGACGTAGGCCCTGAGGTGAATTATTTTCTGTGGAGCTAATGTAAAAAAATACTGAATAGGTATATGGGTGTTGCTGATGCCGATAAATCAAAAAAGGACACCTAGTAAGCAGTGGCGGCTCGTGACTTTTGGTGTGCTAGGGTGCTAATATTAAAAAATGGCATCATGGATGTTGTCGTATGCGAAAAAAAATTTTTTTTTTTTTCAAAAATCGGTGTTTTGTATGAAGATTTTTCAGGAAATTGGTGCGGCACACCGCCAAACTGAAACTTTCTGAAATTTTTCATACAAAAAACTGATTTTCAAAAAAAAAAAAAAATTTTTTTCGGCTACAACAACATCAATAATGCCATTTTTTTAATATCAGCACTCTAGCACACCCAAAAGTCACGAGCCGCCACTGCTAGTAAGTACTTACAAGTTTATTCAACAAACATAAAATGATTTTATTATTTTACTAGAAGGTGAATAGCGAACACCGTAGCAATTCGCAAGCAGTTAAATCTATGGCAATCGGAAACGGAATGATTCCGTTCGAGCTCTCTCGGCTCGTCGCGGTGCTGAGATTGGTCAAATTGGACAGAAATATGTAGAATAATGTTTAAATTATCTTTTGTTCATATAAGTTTGACCTCTTTTATGTCCTTTTATGTATTTTTCGTAAGTTACCACATACCAATAGACTGATATTCAGTTATAAAAAATTTCAATAATAAATTTAGTGCTAGCGCTATGCATTGTGCCTGGAAAATAATATAAAATATTCATAGATGCGACATAATACGAGTACGTAGAGCGTTCCTACCTAGATGGAGGTATTATTGGAATATATTTGATATTTGCTACAAAGTAACGGAGGCCAGTGGCGCGTGTGTAATACGGACTTCTCATAGCCGGGTTTAGCCGAGCGTGAAATATTTTGTATGGGAAAATATCATATTGTTAGGGTGGCGCATCGCCCGTTTTACACGGGGCAGGATTGTGCAAAAAATCACGGCGAAGGGTTCGTACAGTGGAAGGGGTGCCAAATAAAATGCTACCTGTTTGTTGGATCTTTTCAATATCTGCAGATCTTTAAATTTATCTGTGAAGGCGGTAGAAAGAGTAACTAAGAAAAGGAAGAAATGTTAGTTTTAAAACATTTTTCTTCTAGATTGATAACTTCTTAGTGTGGACACTTCGAGTGTAATTGTTTTCGTGTGTTTTCTTTTATGTGGATTGGTACCTCCTAAGAGTCCCAACTACTCCCATCACTGAGACTATGGCATCCTCAATTGGGGTTTGTCGGGAGGTGGAAGGTTGGAAGGAGATGGAGAAGTACCTGGCTATATATATGGCAGATATGGTCGCCAAAATCGTCTAAAGCTATTTTAAGCAACGTTTCAATGATGGTCTTACACCAGAGCGCTACTGACATTATCTTCTTCTTTGGAAAGTGGGGAAAATATCTTTTATATTATTTTTAATTAATTAATTGAACCCGTGAATTTCGGATTTTTAATATTGAAACAATTTAAACACTAAATCCATGTTCCCAAGTCCTTCATTCATTGATTATTTCTTTGTCTTCCTCCTTTCCTTGAAAGTCTCTACTTGGTTACCACAAAAGGAAAAGAAGTCGATGTTTTCATACCTACGTGGTATGAAAACATAGTCTTTCATCTACAATATTGGCACCAACATTTAAAATTACCTACTTGTATGAGTTGAAAAATCGCAGTGACACCGGTCACATCTCGCCATTGAAATCTCGCAATTAATCGCAAAATTACTAATATAACCCCCAAAATGTCGGTAATTGTGACCAACTTCTGCCGTTATTGAAGTGAAGTGCAGCCATCACCAAGGTCGGTCCAGAAACAGCGGATGAACCCATCAAAAGGTTGGGACTTATCCTTCCATCGCCAATTCCTATGATTGAGCTTTAAAACGCAGTCAATTGTCTTGTTTTCGCAAAATTTTGATTTACAGTTCACATCTCTCTCGTGTCACGACATTGGTCGTGACAATATTGTTGTTCCATTAATGAACCCGGTTGGCGCTTACGAAAAACTGTCCAAAGAAGTGAAGCTATAAGTCCACAGGCATCCAACGTGATGTATGGCAGTGAGGCATGGAACTGGCAGAGGAAAGATGACTGCTGTAGAAATAAAATCCCTGAGGCGTGTGGGTGTAAAACTATGGATGATTGTATGAGAAATGTGGAGATCCGCAAAGAAAGCAAGGCTGATGTAAGCGAAACTAGTAAGATTAAGAAAGTGACGCTCATGTGGTTTGGGTATGTAGAGCGAATGAACGAAGAAAGGAAAGCAAGGAGAATATATGACGCACTTGTGAATGGAAGGAAAAGAATTCAGGTTGCACGAGCAAGAGACGGCACGATAAAGTGAATCAGATATTGGAGTCAGATATCAGAGTCAATTGTCAGAGTCGGACCTTGTCAAGAGTCAGATTGATAGAAGAGTATGGTTTATGAATGTGAATGAGGCAAGAAGTCTGTACCAAACCTAGGTGTTTGCCGTCCTCTCTGCTCGTTTTATGTAAAAGCCCAACTGGACGTGAAAAATCAACATTTTAGAACAACCCCCATTACGTTAAAGAAATTTAAAATGCACTATCTTCTGTAGAAATAGCTCGATTTAGCTTAATTTAACATTTCACAATCTTCATTAACGCCTTGATAGAAGTAGGCAATAGACGTAATAATGTGTCCTACACGCCTAAGATAAGGCCGAGAGAAGAAGGGTTGGAAGATAACTCTGCAAACAAAATAAATATATCTCCAGCCACATTCATAGGTACTCGTAGGTACTAGGTAGGTTCCACATTCCCCATGGGCGGGTGAAATTATCCTTACAAAATTAGTTTCTCGGATTTGTTTTCGCGCCCCGCCCTCGACCGCCCGAATATGTTTCAGAATCCAATTCCGCCCTCACCGCACGACCCTGGGCCGCACAACTTTGTCAAAACCTTCACAAACCACGCTCTGGCGGCCCTTTACTCACTCAGACCTTCCAGCCTTCGTCCCTCCAGCCCTTCAGCCCTTCTCCCGGTCAGGGCGGGGATCACCAAGACTAGATTTGATCATTTCTCTGTAAGGTCTAAGAATTAAGGGTGACATTGTTGATTGGAAAAAATTAAGGCTCTTTACCTTTTAACCCCAAACCTTTTACCATCTCATTTCACTAATGGCTGATTTCATAATAACTTTTGGGTGGGAAATATCACCTAACTAAGTAAAAATGTCAACGATAAAACTGGGTGGCAATTATACAGCATTCTCTTTATTAGTTGGTTGGTAATACGTGTGTAATATGTAAGTAACTAATCCGTCAAATTCTTCTTAATACACGGTGTCTAGAAACAAGCGGGAAACTGGGAATCTACATTACATTTGGAATCGGTTTTGTGATATATATATATGTAAAGGAATACCTACCTTGAAATGCATAGGATTCCTTCGTATTCGAATAATGAATTACTTTTCAAATGTCATTCATTGATGTGTTGTCATGGTGACAAACAAAGAGATTATTATTGTTTTTGACGAGCTATGTAGCAGACATTCAAGTAATCAAGATATCAGAAAAATAAGTGTAAAATAACTTTTTATTCAATTTATGTATATGTATCTGCTATTTTAAGTATTTTAAAATCATCTTCGACCCGGCTACTTTAACCCCTTTTAAATTAAAAAAAAAACATCGAAATGTTCAATTCGAAAATAGATTTTTCTTTGGTTCTTTTAAAGTGTTGTAGCTTCATCAGTTTCTTGCTTATACTATGAGTTCTCCAACCAGTGTATTATGAACTCTTTCCAAAACATTAAAAATATGAATAAGAGATCTGCTGAGCGATTCTATATCTTTTGAGGGATCGTTATCGAGATAACGGACGTGATCTCCTGTCAGATGTGTGTGATTTATTTGCTTTTCTATATACTACGTACGTTAAATGAATGAATAATCATGCATACTTGCAGGAATTCGTGTTTAAAACTATCTAGACTAAAATATTTGACAGTAAATATGTAAAAATTGCACAAATCTGATTACACAGACTCTCCGTTATCTCCGCAACGATTCCACAAAAGAAATAGAATCGCTCAGCTGATTGTATAAAGCACTAAAAATTGAACAGCCTTTCGACTATCCATTCAAGGGTAGAAGAAACTATTTTCAGCCAACATCATTTCGAAGGTTTAGGTCTTTATAATATCGACACAACCCAAAACAAAACAAGGCTCCATTTTATTTCCACCCCTATTTCAATTGATTAGGTAACTAACCAAATAAATAATTTCCACAAGGCAGTGTATAAACTCTAACCAAGCCAGATTTTTTCACGTTGGTAAACCTGTTTTTGTAAATGAAAAAACCTTTATCTGGTTGTGTTGTTTCATATGGCAAAAGGTTGAAGATCTCTGCTCTTTAGAATCCATTCACTCCGGACTTTTAGGAGATTTCCAAGATCTGGAATCTCGTTAAATAATAATAGTTCTGACCACAGTTTCTACATTTCTACCCCCTTTATATTAAATCTGCACATACGTATGTTGATCTGTAGTTTACTCAAACAAGTAACACCTTAACATAAGGTACCAACTAACTATAACTTTCACCCGTAGAGGTAGGCTGAGAGGAGATCCTATAGGAGCACACATATCTGTCTTCAGTTATTTCTATTCTTGACGTCTTGAAGTCTCACGTTTTCGGAAGGGTAGGTCACTAAGTCAATAATGTTGTTTCAAAAGACTCCACGATTCATAGTTAGTCCCCACTGAGCAATATCATAGATCATAGGTATTCCCAAATATTGCCATGTTTGTGCGTTTGACGCCTTAGCGGGAGTGCCTGAGTTCATGGGATGAGGTTTTTCCAGGTCTTGGCAGCGGGTGACGGACCGGATCGATAAAGAACGATTAACGGAGACCTTTTGACCTCTTCAGCCGGATTATTGACCCATCGCCTTGCACAGTAGTTGAAGGAATGGATTCATATCTTCGTCGCTCTTGGACATTCTGAACTCCGGATTCCTACCCACCACTCATGCCTTTTAACTTCCTGGAGCTTCTTCTCCTTCCTTTCCTTAAAAAGACCCCAAACAAAGCATCCCCTGGTGGAAATTATTTTTCTCGAGGCCTCCTCTTCGGAGCTAAAGTTAAAAAACAAAGAATTTTTGTGAGGTTTTAACAAAGTAGGTAGTACCTACCTAAAAATTAGATACCTGCTGGTACTCTCTCTTTCGTATAGTGGGGGTCAGAGGGAGACATGTATTAGATCTGCGAGCCAGTCTAGGGACTCAGGCGTTGTCCTGTGAACCTCATCAATTCCATCGGGGAATGAATGGAGAGGGCATTCGTGGACCACATGTTCGGTGGTCTGCACTGCACTACATCGCCGACTCTTAAGGCCCTATGCATCATGTGAGCACAACGGCTATGGGAGCACCTTATCCTATTGATGGCGGTCCTGATGGGCGTTTTTGACGTTGGCCGATTGCCAAGCTTCCACCTATCTTCTGGTGTGAGAGGTGATCAAAGGAGTCTTTCTCCTTCTGCTGGTACTAAATTTCTAACGAGGAGAAAACGGAGAGAAAGACTTGGGAGTGCTTGGCTATTCATAACTAGTAAAAAATATGCGAAATTCTAAATTAGTGTGTTAATGCATACCTTTGGATCGGAACACGCAGAGCTATGATATGTTTTGTGGAATAAATGGAGAGGAGAATTTCACAGAAGGAGTAGGAAAGATTTGGAGAGTACCTGGCGATTCTGATCCAGTCAATAAACACAACTAAAATCGTGTTCGTTATTTACAAGCGTGGGTACTTACCTTAAAACCATTTGTAAAATCAGAATTATACGAATGTCTTTGATAATTCATCGCTAAAAACAAGGTATCCCAAAATACCCAAAACTCCAAAGTTAACTAGTTCCGATTCCCACCCAGTCCTAAATCTCGGGGGTAGTGTCACCCCTATAACACCCCACGGTACAGGGGGGCAAAGAAACAGCCAACGGCATTTTGGTCCAAGAATTTGTAAATGTCATTAGTGCCCGAGTTGGCCAGGCGGTCATTACTTTGGAGCCACCCAGTGCTACGTGTGGGGGCAGACGGAGGGATAGTCAAGTGATTAATTATTAAATATACGTATTATGTATTATACATTATACAGGGTGGTTATAAGGAATAATTAAGGAGCTATATGCGCGTTAAGAGAAGTGTTTAAATTATATGATATATGTGCTTGTCTAAATTTGTTTACACCTTTGTGTTTAAATTATATTATATATGTGCTTGTCTAAAATTTGTTTACACCTTTATCCTAAATATTACAAGACATAATATTTTTGAAGTCAAAACTTCTTTAGCACCATTGTGATTTGAAACTCGATGAACGAATAGCGACACCAAAAAGAGACAAACACATATAACTATAGGATTTAGCATGCGAGAGAATGAGATAGTATAATCGATCTCCTCTTTGTGCGGTGCTTCGGTGACTCCCTACTCTTGTCTACTTCAGTTTTCTGAAGTTCTCACTTCAACCGCATGTGAATTATACACTCAATTTTTGTTTATAATCTATAAAATATGTTTGAATGCCCTTTTTTCTGCAATTTAAGTATTTTTTGTGGGAATACCGCACAAGAGTCCCAATGCCCCAAGTGTCGGAAACCAGTGGAACTATGGCTTCGCCAATTGAAGTACCTATGATGTGAGGGAGAAGGAAGGGGGAAAGGGAGAAAAAATGCGAGATTAAAGTTATGTAGCATTTGCCTGGCTCGTCAGATCTTGTCCTAAACGCGAATGGTGTTCTTTCAAAAGGCGATACTGAGAGTATCTACCAGTAGCACCCTAGTGAAACACCACAATAGAGAACTCCAGTCCAATTTTTTTAATGAATAATGACCTTATAACTTGAATAACTGCATTTTTATTTTTATTTTTAGAGTTAGTTTTAATAGTTAAAATAATTGTCAAAGTTTTAATTTTTCAAGACCCCGCGAAAACCACCGGATGTATGGTGAATTGTGTGACGTCATCACTCCTGAAAAATTAATGTAGGATCGGACAATCAGCTGATCAACTGCCGCCATTTTGAATTCCGTTGGTCGAAGTATTCTCCGTAGATAAATAGAGATATAATATAATAGAGATAAACTAATAAGAGATACCATTATTTTTTAAACATTATTTAGGCCTAAATAATGTTTCAATAAACACAACAACTAAATCTCTATAAACAGTATATAAATAAACGAATAAATTAATACGATGGCTTGTGCCATATAGCTCCAACTAAATCTCTATAAACAGTATATAAATAAACGAATAAATTAATACGATGGCTTGTGCCATATCATACATTCCCATAATATGACTTTACGTGGACGTCACGATACGTCGAACAGTGACGTCACCACCAAAATTTCAATAATGCCAACTTGCCGGCGTTTTTTTACGCCCCGATTAAAAATGGACTTCTTAATAATTTTTTTAAAAACTCTGCGTTTAATATTATTAAATGAAACTTATATATTCAGAATCAGCGTTTATTGATCTATTCTATATGAACATATTTTTTTAAAGCCATAATATTTTTCACTGGAGTTCCTTATTATTCAGAATTGAAACATGCTTGATATGGCTTTAAAACTGACAGTGATATTTGAATGCGCCATTTATGTTAAAAATTATTTATTTTATACATTTTACAAATATAAGATAAAAAGTCCCGATAAACTACTTTTTAGCAGTTTGTCTAACAGGTTGTTTACATTAAAGATCTTATTATAGAGATTTAATAGTTACATTTTTACAGTTAACGATATAAAATTAAATTAATTTTTTTACAGAAATATACTTAGATACATTTTTACAATTATAGATATAAGATAAAATTTTTTTTTTTTACAGAAATATACTTAGATAAAAGAAAAATTATGAAAATACGAACAACAATTTTAAAGTCCTTAGAATAAGTAATATGTTATTGTAAGCTAATACAAATGAATTCTTTCCGTAAGCCAAGTTAGCCAAGTCTTCAGTAAGTTCACCAATTGTTTGTTTTGGGTACAGTTTTTAATTTCAGCTGGAAGCATATTTAAACAACTGGGAATGATGTAATTTGACGTTCTTTGTCCATATTTATTTGTATGTTAAAACGAGTATTATGGTTGTGTTCCAGCCTGTTTATATATAAAGGGTTATTTATGTGCTGAAATATAATTTTGTACCACATAATTGCTCTCACTGAAAGAATTTTGAGACTTTGATAAAAGTATGGACTATTATGCCTTTCTTTGTATAAATTTTTTTCAGCTCTATATGAATATTTCAAATAGTTCAAATATCTGTATGTATATTTTTATGATTTTTCTTATTAATAAATACAAACTAGACAATCCATCATAACTATAAAGAGTCAGGTACTTCCCAACCTACCTCTTCCCATCTCATTATTTTTCCACTACCTTCAGCCTTAGAACACACCCCTGACGGGGATGCCATAGTCTCCCTGGCCCGAGAGGTTGGGAATAGAGGTTGGGAATAGTTGTAACTCTTGTGCGGTACTCACATAAAAAATATATTTTTTACATAAAATATCACTTTATAAAATGCAGGTTTAGATACCTACCCTTAAAATGGTTATCATTAAAAAAACTTAGTCCGAGAACAACAATAAGCATATAATTCGCTGTAAATAGAAAAACGCGAAATAAAAAAAGAAGAGCCTTGTAATATAATTATTACACTCTAATGTTATTTCTTTTGTCCCGGCCGCGACTCCGGTACAGGTAGCGGGGGGGCAGGGGAGGTGGGAGGAAGTAAAGCCTCGGGGATGACTTCCGTCCGAGGAATTTCCTCCGCCGTCACTTCCGGTGAACAAAGAAGCCTTCCAGCTTCCAGGGAGGTACTTCCGCAGCAAAGCCTTCGAATAAATACTCCAACAGCACCACCATTCATCCACAGAGACAATTAAATAATAAGGTATAGGAAAACACACAGATTCGTATTCAACATTTATCATCGCTGGGTGTTCTCGATCTCTCAGATACTTCCTGAGTAATAATTCTTATTATAAAGAGGGTCACTAATGTTAAGGGTCGTGCTATCTACGAATTGTTGTAGGTACAAACCTACATAATAAATTTAATATTATTATGTTAGACACATTAATGTATAAGTTCATATCATGAGTGTCTAAGTGGAGTGGAAGATACCTACCTCGCAACAAAACAGGGATTATTAATTGTTTTTTGTGTTTAATTCGTAGAACTCTATTTTTTTTTTTATTTAATGAAAATCAAATTCATTAATGTCGTTATTAAATTCTGTAAGCATTTTAGTTTTTTTTGTCGTTTTGACAGCTGTTTCGGCGTTCAAGACCATTTTCAAACAGTGGTAAATTGTGAATACATCAATGAACTACCGAATGACCCCAATGTAACTTTAATTAATTATAATTTCCCACTCTCAGTATGTTCACAATACCGAAACAATATAACAAATATAAATAAGTACCTACCTTTTATTACATATGTATCTAAATACTAACTTTACTGATATAAGCACCTACATTATATTATCAGAGTGGTAGATATCTTGTATTATAAAAACGGTTATTCCTACTTATTATTTCGAATAACCAAATTTGCCAATTAGACGCTAAACATAAAAGACATCTAAATTACTTCTGTAGTGGTGTTTTAGATAGAAAAATGATAGTTTAATTTTTTTCAGGAGCTGAAAAATGAAACAAAAAGTTATACTGTTGAATTGAATTGGGAGTAATTTATTAACATCACTACGCAACCGGTAATTTTGAATTCTTCGATACTATCGATGTGTATGCAAAAATACTTACGCAATGTTTTGCCTCTACACTCCTCTATCAGATTTTGGTAATTCTTATAGTTAACTTTAAAAATAATATGGAATAGAAAAAATAATCAAATAGTAAATAAAACACAATATTATTTTTATTAGAACACACAATCTCAAAATAGAAAGAAATAGTCGAAAAATATTTTAATTTAAAGTTTTTAAAATTGACCTCTACACTAGATTTTGCTGAAACGGGCTGAAAAATAACCGACAGCGCCGACATGGAATATATTTTTGTTTAGAACCACGAATCGTTCTTGAGTTCAACAGCTCGGCTGTGTAAAGATTTGCCGGCTTCTATGTTTCCTGTCTCCTTGGATTTCTTTAAAAATCTACGTTCTCTCCATCCTCTCATCAAAAAGACCCTCCATACAGCATACCCAAAGCAGTTAGTGTTAACATCAGGTATTTGTAGGGTTACAAATTGTTTACGTAAGTTTCATTTAGTAAAAAACCCAAAATATGTTACTAGGCAACAAGAAATAAATTTAAAATTAATTACTTTGAAAACTATTAAACGCATTCTGCACATCGCTGTATACATTAGAACTGTGGGTAGATTATACTGCATCCCTAAATAGCATAAGCTCAAATTCGCTTACAATAATGCTTATCGCCAACTATTCTGCCTACCGAAATACTGCAGCGCTACGGAAATCTTCCTGGAGGGACGAGTGCACACCTTCAGAGCACTTCTCCGCTACCGCATGGGAAGCTTGTGACGCAGACTACGCCAATCGAAGAATACAATCATCACTGCCCTGGATGGAATCTTCCTGATGGCTTCTGGAGACAGAAGATGGTCCAATATCCCCCATAAATGACTGTTTGCGTTCGTTTATGCGTTTAACATTTATCATTTTTCATATTTTTGGCCTTATTTGTTTTTAATTTATGTGAAGAGACAATGGAGGTTGCCCACCACTTTCCCACGGCGTTCTAAGGAAACAGATGGTTTCCTCCTTCGCCGTACTCGTCAGGACTCTAATTTTTTTTATTTATAAAGAAGCTACTTTTTATTTAAAATGACTCTAGACCCCCAATGTCTGGGCATACATTGTTAGCAGGCAGTATGCGAGTGCGTACATGTTGTTAGTTATTTATTTCACAGTATAACGTCTCATCTCCGCCACCTGATGTAGCTGAAATAAAAGTTTGTTAATATGTAGGGAGAAAAATTAATAGAATAAAAAAAAATATATATTATGATGAGATTGTTTGACTTAACCAAAGCAGCTGAGCTACAGTCATCCGGCAGTCCGATCGAGGATAAGCGGAGCCATCAGTCCAGTCGAGACTCGGGACAAGCGAGACTCGGTGTCCGCGCCCTTAAGCCGGCTTCCCGGTAGGCCCTCGAAGAAAGTGTTGGGATTAAGGGCGGAAAGACCTGAAGACACTAGGGATAAAAGAGAGCATCGGGTCACCAGAGGCAGGGCGGAAAGGCACCGGTCCGCTACGCTTGGTCTTCTGGCCCGCTCATGGCGACGGGGGAGACGCGGGCGGGTTATTTATTTTTATTATTTATTTTTATTTTGCAGAAACAAACAGTACATTATTACATAATGGGAAATATTTACAAAGTTATAGAATTAATACAACAATTGGTACCAATGACATGTCGCTGTTATATACTTATATTTTTGTGTGATAAATAATACATTATACCTAAATTAAGTTAAGTTAAGTTAGTAACTTATTGAAGGAGAGTGGTGTGGGAGAGTGTTTGTATGTGTGTAAATGAGGGTGTGAGGGTGTGTGTGTGGATGTGTGTGTTATGTGTGCGAGTTCAGTGTGCCAAAAATGTTTTTCTTAAATAGGGGGAGGGAATCAAAAAATATATCGGTATTTGTGGTTTTTTGAATAGAGTTGAAACTTTGAAGGATGCGGGAAATGGGGGAGTTGGCTGCAGCGTTCGTATTATTACTGGTTGTGTAAAAAAGGTTGGTGTGGCGAGTTTTTTTAGATGGGATGTTAAAATTTATTTGGGATAGAAGTTCTGGGCAGTCTATTTCGTTATGTATAATTTTATGGAGAAATGTCATGTCAGCTACCGTTCGCCTGGATTTCAGGGATTGGAGAGTGCAGATGTAATTATTGTTGTATTTATAACCGAGATACTTAATAAATTTATTTTGTATGCGCTCTATGTTATTGACGTATTGGGTGTATTTGGGATTCCAGACGGGCGATGCAAATTCCAGTGTACTTCTGACTAGTGAGGAGTAAAGCATTAGTGGATTTCTAAATAATTTACTCAGACGTAGTATAAAACCCAACATTTTGTAAGATCTATCAGTGATTGAATCAATGTGCGTTTTAAATATAAGTTTACTATCTAAATAGACTCCAAGGTCCTTACATTCATTTTTTGTAATCACGGGTTCATCGCAGAGTGAATATGCAGCGGCTACCTTGGGAGTCATCTTCTCGATTGTTGCACGGACATAGATCTAGTCCACCCCCTTGATGGGGTGTAGGACAATACAAAAATGAGATGGTAGTTCAGTTCCGGCTCCTTGAATGATACAAGTCCAGACAAGAAAAACTTGTTAATCTTAGATTTAGAAAAATGCAAGTACCTATAGTTAAGATACGCGTAAGGTTATTGATAATATCTAGTTAAACAAAAAGGAAAAAAAAACAAAGTACTAAAACAAGTAATAGACAAGTTTTAGATGTTAAAGAGGTTGTTGAAGATGGTACCTAAGAAAACATGATATATATTAATACAAAACATGAGACATGAGTAAACCGTTTCAGTGTGAAATAAGAAAATGTAGTGCGTAATATCCGGGCAGTAGTAGTAGTATGTGAAGAGACATTAAGAAATGAGAAATAGCAAGAAGAGCGAATTAGAGAATGGAAGAGATGAAAAGAATCAAGAAGAGACAAGAAGAAGTAAAATGGGCCAAGGAAAGACAGAAAAATCCCAGAAGAGACAAGAAAAGCCACGAAGGGTCAAGAAGAGACGAGAAGTGATGAGAAGATCTAAGAGGAGACAAGATGAGACAAGAATAGCCAAGAACTGCCAAGAAGAGACAAAAAGTCCCAACAGGAGGAGAGACAAGAAGAGTTAAGAAGATACGAGAAGATCCAAGAAGAAGAAGCAAGAACAGCCAAGAAAAGCCATAAATAGACAAGAAGAGCCGAGAATAGGCGACAAGAAAGAACCCATAAAGTAAGGATTTAAAAAAATAAAAATCGATTGTAATGCTCAAACCATTCCTTTATTCCTACCCATCCTAAATACCAATATTGGCTTATTAGGTTGCCATGTATACCGGCCGATTAAACTCCAACCGCCTTTCCATCCTCAGAGCACGTGTTCCAAGACTAATAAATCAGTGCCTCTCGGTGTACCGGTCTCACCAGGACAGGAGTGCTCTAATCGAATACAATCGAATAGTATCGTATTATTTGTTATTAATTTATGTTTGTATTGTTACTTTTTCTTCTATTTTGTCTAAGTGTTTTTTTGTTATTTCGAAATATGGATTGTATTATTTTAAATCAATTCGATTTTGCTCTGTAATGAGAACATCTCTGTTTTCTTTTCATTTTATCATATTAGGTTGATGACCTTCTTTCCAATACTCTTTAAAATGTGTTCAAAAATTACTTCGATAAAGTTTTATTCGTCTCAATTAAGGGGTACCTTACCAACCATTTTTTTACTCGAATGAACTTGAATCCATACATGCTTGAAACCGAGCTTCACCACTACCCCATGGGGTTGCCTGTTAGAAATAAATAATAATTATCCAAAACACAATACCACGCAAAATGGCGTAGTGACACATTAAATGGCGTCCTTTAAAATCGCACCCTTTATGCCAGAGGCGCAATATTAATTTGTCCTTGCATTAAGCAGCCCTGCCGGACACTAGACGTCTCTCTTGCACTTGCCCGGGACCTGAGGGCGGCCAGGGGTGTGAAAAGGACGAGCGGGTTTGTTGGGGTCGCTTGAAGCTCGCGGGTCCAGATAGTGCGGGTCTAAAACAAAAGCGTGGAATGATCCTCATATACAAAGGGACACATATCGTCGCTGCTAATGTGGAATGGCCTAAATTACACAATATTAATTATAATTCATGCAAAATTCTCTTTTAAGTTCATTATTTTCTTTTACGTTTAGAGAAATTACCAGACTGTCAAACCATTTTTTTTTAAATATGAATATCGCACAAGAGACCCCAACTGCTCCCGTCTGGAGCCAGTGAGACTATGGCATCCCCAATTGGGGTATGTTGTGAGGCTGAGGAAGGGAGGGGAATTAGATGGGGAAGGAGGAAGGTGGGGAAGTACCTGGCTATTCAGATCTGGTCATCAAACACGGCTAAAGCCATTTCAAGCAATGTTTCAATTCTGAATGGTGGTCTTACACCAGGGAGATATTGAGAGTATCTTCCACCCTGGAACGTGCCGCAAATATAGTAAATATTATTTTAATGAATTATTGTGAAATAACACAAATTAATCAAATAAAATTTATTTGCCCAAACCGGGATTCGATCCGCGATCTTCAGATTGCGAGTCACGAGTCAAATTAAATATAAATACCTAAATAAAAACAATGAGAGTGTACGGTGCTATATTATTATCATTTGAGTGTATGACACCTACCTGACGACTTCTGTGGTCGAGGGTTAAGGCTCTTGACTAGAAATCTGATAGTCGTAGGTTCAAATCCCGGCGTGCACAAATAAATATCACTTGATTTATTTGGGTTATTTCACAATTTAATCATCTAAAATATATAAGGTATATTTGTTACACGGCCGCCCGGGAACCATTTATTGGATAACCAACACCTCTGTCGTAGGCCACCCCAACTGGTTTGCTATGTTTGGTGACTTAGCAGGGGTGCCCGGGATCATGGGGTGAGGTTTATCCGGGTCTTGGCGGCGGATGTGTCTGCCCACCGAGCTTTGACTTTTCCAGCCATACTCTCCCGGAACATTGCCTTTCACCGCAGTGGGAGGGATGGATTCATACGTCCATCACTCCTGGACACAGTGAACCTCATATTCCTACCCACTCCTAATACCTTTTTCCTTCTCAGAACTTCTCAGCATTCTCAAAGATGACATAAGCCCTGAGTAAAAAATAAAAAAAGTTGGAAATCTTGTGCGGTATTCAATTTTAAAAAAATGAGTGTGACCCATCTATAATAATATTATTATCATACGTATTATTTATCATTCGTATTATTTGAACGGACGTTAAGTCCAGTTAGATATTCATTGTTAACGCGTTAGATAATAAACAAGACACGTAATATCTGAACCGAACTATTATTGGAAACTCCCGACAATTTTAATTATATTGTTAATCAGAGGAATTACATAGCAGTGTGTACCCCATAAATACTAAACTTCACAATATTATTATCATGTAGATAATAGATAATCAAAAATAATATTTCTAAATGGCTAGTCAAAAAATCTGTCTTTTCCAATAATTCAATGCACGTTTGAAGTCATTTTTACACAAACGTTATTATAACTTCTATCCTTTATTATTATTATTACTATTACCCACCTACATCTATATATGTAGGGTTTACAAATATGTTTTATTTACTATGACTGTTTCACTGGAGATATCCTGTGTAGAGAGGGGCTAGCTCACAATTATTTTATTTTAACATTAGGTAAGTGCATTTTTCCATAAGTTGGAAACAAGAATATTTGACAGATTTAAACAACGTCAGTTGATAAATTATCAGAAAAATAATATTTTAGATTTTGGGTGAGTTGACGTATTCCACGACCGTTTTTGATCAAAGATGTTAGCAAGATTTTAAATTTGTTCAGATTTTTTTAATGTCTTGCCTCCCTTTAAAAAGAGGGGGGGATTCCGATTTCGAATTTTTCAAGGACTAGTGGATCACCTTAAAATATTTTTTTATTTATTTATTTCATAAATTTTTTTATTAGTTACAGATATTTGTTTTTTTTGGCTACCACACTGCGCTCATGCCCGTGTTATGGTAGTCGTATATTTAATATTTATTTAAATTAATACAAATACTATTTTATTAAAACAGATAATTAAATATTCTAAATAAAAATTATGAAATATTTAAAAAAAAGTGAAAAATAAAGAGAAAAAAGATCATATTTTAAAGAAAAGTAGAAATAAAAATGAAAATTCACATTTTGAAATACAAAAATTAATAATAAAGATTAAATGTTAAGAACTCAAGTGTTCTATACAAATATATAAATTAAAACGTATAAGTAAATAAATGAAAATTAAAAAATAAAAATAAAATTTAGTGAAAAAATTAAGAGAAAAAATAACAACATTTTAAAGAAAAATAGAAATAAAAATGGAAATTAAAATTTTGAAATGCAAAAATTAATAATTAAAATGTAGTGTTAAGAACTCAGGAATTCTTTAAAGTACGCTCGTTCACTTTCGAAAATCCAATGTTGTACACGCGTTATAAAAATATAGTAGGTACTTGTTAGCAGATGCACATATACTTTGAATTAAAATTTGCAACATGAAAAGTTATGAATAAAATGAATTGTCGAAGGTTACAATTAAATATAAACAGACAATTTCAGCCATTCCGAATTTCTAATGGCGTACAAACAAAACTCTCAAAGGCCCCAGAGCGGGCGAGAGGTGGAATTGTCCAGTCCATAATGGCGGCGTTCTGTGGAAACCTACCCCCTCCACCGTCTCCTTCTTGCCAGCCACCCCCTCGCTGGACAGAGAGGGATGCAGGCGGGCTAAGGGGGAGGACGGCGGTGTTTCGACCAAGGGAGGACACTTGACCAATGATGGGAGTGAGGGATGGAGGCAGAACGGCGGTGACGAAATATTCATATTAATATTTAATTATTTACGGAATGTGATTTCAGACTAATAATTATCTATTTGATATGTTTATATTAAAAATGGCTAAAATAATTTTATCTGACATTGAATTTTAGGTAAACCAAAATAAGATATCTAAGTTTCTTTGAAAAGCGGCTTCGTTTCGAAAGAGTGTTATAGATATATACTTTCTACGTATTTTAGTACTAAGCGCAAACCTGTGAAAAATCACGGGATGTTAATTGTAGGATTGATAGTAATTATTGCACATAATGGCCAGTTGTTTCAGAGAATTTAAAAAATTCATAAATTTCAAGGTGAATTTTTACGTTCTGTGATTATATTCTGTCATTATGGGCCAGTTGCTTCATAGAACTGAAATAAGAACAGAATTTGAATAGAACTTTCACAGAACTTGTATAATTATTAAAATAATTTTCTGGTAATAAAAGTAAATTATATTTTAGGTACGTAGGTACTTTATCGCTTGTACGAATTCTTCACAAAATCAGTTCCAATTTTGAAAATGACACGAGTTCATTGAAGAATATTTCACGCAGCAGTAACCCACAGTACAGGCACCCAAAATTAGTGTGTTTAATAGTTCGATTCCGATATTCCTATAGTGTGTTAAATAGTTCGATTCCGATATTCCTATAGTGTGTTTAATAGATCGATTCCGATATTCCTCTATAGTGTGTTTAATAGTTCGATTCCGATATTCCTATAGTGTGTTTAATAGTTCGATTCCGATATTCCTATAGTGTGTTTAATAGTTCGATTCCGATATTCCTATAGTGTGTTTAATAGTTCGATTCCGATATTCCTATAGTGTGTTTAATAGTTCGATTCCGATATTCCTATAGTGTGTTTAATAGTTCGATTCCGATATTCCTCTATAGTGTGTTTAATAGTTCGATTCCGATATTCCTATAGTGTGTTTAATAGTTCGATTCGTCGTAAGTACTAAGAATTTATTTAGGTGGAATTACATAAGTTAAGTGAAAGTATGTTGTTAGTCACTCATAAATAAAAATAAATTGAAGTATTCAATCGGATTAATTAAAGCGTTTTTCATTCAGACAATAAATTTAAACACGCTTATACACAGTATCTACATGTATTTTCAAAATCCGCATTAAAAAATCGATCTAAAAGAGGTTCCGACAAAAATTCAAGCTTTACAAACTCTTTTTGTTTGAATTATGTTTATGTTTTGAATTATTAAATTTATTACATCATTTCTCGTAAGTCCGATAGAGGTATTGAAAGAAGTGTCAATACTTTGTTTAATACTGGTACTCCTTAAGATGAATATATACGTGAAATCCTATTTAGATACTATTTTGATTAATCTTTACGACGAATCGGCTTACAGTATGAACATCAAAAAATATGCTACGGAAAAATTGAAGCTTTAACTACTTTATGTATTGGAATTACAATAAAATTATTATTTACGTAACAAAAAATATAAGCGTAAACCACAAAAAAAAATGTTTTCTCATGACTTAACTATGAAGTAATGTAAGTAACAATTTTTAAAAAAATACCCCTTTACGGCTAAGACTATTTTTGACTTTATGTATGTTCTAACTTTTTTTCGTTCTTATAAAATTATGCACAAAATAAATAAAAACCACTTTTTCGCTTACTAGCCTCGTGCAAAAAGACGCTCGATTTTAAAATTTTGCAGGCATGAGATTCGACATATTTCTAGAATTTATATTCCTCTTGAGAGGGAATAACCAGACACAATCGGAAATATGTCATTTTTAAATAAAATTTTAGACGTTTCGACTTTTTTCCACGAAAACATATAAATCGATTTCGAAAGATTGTTATTTTATCTAGTAAAGGTATGTTTTAAATTTTGAGAAAAAATAATTATTTTTAGTGTAATAAGGTTATACCGCAGGTCGTTGGCAGATTTGTTAAATTTTCAAACATTTTGTATTATACAATACAACACACATTTCAAATTAAACAATCATACAATAAAATAAATCAAAAAATTATCTAGGAAAGCTACTTTTCAAAGTTTTAATTTTGGTTCAAATAAAATCTTTAAATAAAGATCCGAGCACCAGTGGCGGTCCGTGAGTTTTCAGGGAGCTAGAGCGCTAAGATTGAAAAATATGACGTTATCGATGTTGTTGTAGCTGAAAATGAATTTAATTTTTTCCATAATTCAAATTTTTTGTATGTAGATCTTTAGGATTCCTTCAATCAAGGGATGCGCCGCATCCACATACTGAAAGATCTTCATACAAAAAGCTGAAATTTTGAAACAAAATAAAATTCATTTTCAGCTACAATATCAGTAATGTCGTATTTTTCAATCTTAGCACTCTAGCTCACTAAAAACTCACGGACCGCCACTGCCGAGAACGTGTTTTGAATATAGGTATATGCCAAAGCAAATTCTTATTGAAATAAAATCGATATTGGTTTGTTGTTTAAAAATGCTGGTACGGAGAATAATTAATGTTTCTCATCGGGACTGCCCTGTACAGTTGCAAGGGCACAATCGCAAGACCGTCTTTCGACGAAATTTGAATTTTCGACCGCTGGTTAATCGCCCGTAAGGTGATCCACTAGTCCTTGAAAAATTCAAAATCGTATTTACCGTCTCTTTTTGGGAGGGATTTAAAAATAGTCGACAAGACTTTGGAGGACTGAACGCGGTTGGGTCTTACAAAAATTAAAGAGAAGCTAGCAGTCCACAATGGAGTTCTGATACCTTCCCGATGAATGGAAGTGAGGCATGTACCTGGCAGAGGAAGAATGAAAGTAAACTGAATGCTGTAGAAACGGGCCCCCTCAGGCATATGTGTGATAAACCCACGAATGATTATCTGAGAAATTAGGAAATATGTAATAAGTGTAATGAGTAAGATTAATAAAGGGACGCCTTCATGTTTTGGGCGAATGTAGAGCGAATGAACGAAGACAGGACTGTAGAGAATATATTATGCGAATTTGAATGATAGAATAAGTCGGAGACGTCCGAGAAAGACATTGCATGATCACGCCTGTCTCTACACAGTATATCCAGGCGGGAATGGGTACCGCCGCCCCGGGAACCTTTATTGGATAACCAACACCTCTGCCATAGGTCACCCCAAGTGGTTCGCTACGTTTGGTGATTTAGCAGGGGTGCCCGGGTTCATGGGGTGAGGTTTGTCTAGGTCTTGGAGGCGGATGACCAGGACATACTGAACCCCAGATTCCTACCCACCCCTTAAACCCTTTTCCTTCCCAGAACTCTCCTCTCCTTCCTTTCCTTAAAAATTATCCACACAGCATCCCCAAAGATGACATAGGCCCTGAGGGAAATTGTTTTCCTCAGGGCCTCCTGTGTGGAGCTCATGTAAAAAAAATATATATCCCAGTGAGACAGGCATCGAACAACCCAATGTAAACATACTTTACATAGATACATAAATAAATAAATGTGAAGCAGATACTTGAGTTGGGCCATGTCAAGAGTCAGAATAATAGAAGAGTTTGTATGAGACGATGAATGAATGTGTGCTAAAACAAGGAGTGAGTGCTAAAACCTAGTGGTTTGGCGGTCCATCCTCTCTGCCTACCCTTGTGGAGAAACGGCGTGTTGGTTAGTTATTTAAGTAGGGTAAGGACTATTAATTATTATAAAATAAAAGCACAACCAAATAACACAGCATTTCAAAATATCATTGAAAGATATTTATCGAATATTTTACCAAACACGACACACGCTCCAGTAGTGAAATAAATAAAAAATCCTGTTTCAAAATAATCATTTTGTTTAAAACCCAAAAACGGCAAGATTAACGCCCCATCACCAAAATCCACGATGACAGTCCGCAAACAAAAATTAAAAACCCCCAAAAGATAACCTGTTTGTCCAGAAATACTGTTGCAGTCCAAAAAATAATAAAATAACCCAACAATGGGGTTACAAAGGTGATAGTTGTGTAGGTACCATACCGGTTTTTTCTTTATCATTTATTGCCACATGCCCACCAGTATTATGGCAATACCATTTTGTCAACAGTTTTTGAAAAACGAACATTATGTTCCATTTTTAAAACATCAATCATAAATGTGGAGCAATTTGTGTTCGGAACGAGTTGCATGGCCCCCGAAAAGTTTTGTAATGATGGCACTATGGACTATGGGTGTTTACATGAAACTTTTGGTTTATGATCGATGTTGGATGATTTATTTAATTTTCATTTTATATTAAGTAGTATTTAATATTTATGGTTCTTGTGTGTTTGGCTCCCTGGAATTTCACCATCGTGCTTACCATTTTTTCACCTTAAAAAGTAACTAATGGAAAGAAGCATTAATAAATTCTTTATTTAATGTTTAAGTGAAATAAAAAAAAAAATTAGAGTGTGTAATTCACACGCGATAGAAGTGGAACTAGAAAGTCGCTTTCTTTTGCTTGTTTATTTTAAAGTGGTTTAAAGATTGGATATTGATTAACAAAAACCAAAATGTTTATTTTTTTGGATTTCGTAGGATTCGAACCTCCGTCCGTTGGAATCTCTGGCTGCTGAGATTTGGGACGCACTATACCGCTGCGCTAGGGGACGCGCTCGGCGAGGCGCGAATTTACGCATTATATTTCGACGACCCGTAAAAAAACAAAGCGGCCAATGAGCGCAGACCAATCGTCGTTTCCGTTTAATATTTCAACCAATAGGAGCCTTGAGTGCAGTTTGATGCTTCGCAGGTGCCGTAGTGCGTCATTTCCGTTTCATCCTAATTTCAAATCACTCTAGCGGGGCTAAGGAAGTTTCACTTCAAAAATATCGTGTGTTTTAATTTTATTGAATAGGGTCCCTTCTGTTAATTCAATCTTGAAAGGGTCGTTTCTGCGACTTGTTTTTGAGTCCAACAGTTCGGCTGTGGAACGATTTGCCGGCCTCCGTATTTCCTCCCTCTTGCAACATGGGTCTTTTTTATGTTTTTTTTATGTGAATACCTACCTCACAAAATTCCCAGCTCCCGTCTGGAGCCAGTGAGACTATGGCATCCCCAATTGGGATATTTTGTGAGGATGAAGGTAGTGGGGAGGGGAAGAAGATGGGAAGAGTAAGGTGGGAAAGTATCTGGCTACTCAGATCTGGTCACCAAACACGGCCAAAGCCATTTTAAGCAATGTTTCAATTCTGAATGATGGTCTTAAACCAGGGCGATACTGAGAGTATCTTCCACTCTGGAACGTGCCACATGTACGGGTACTATATATTATTTTAAATGAATTAATTGTGAAATAACACAAATTAATCAAATAAAAATTATTTGACCCGCTGCGATTCAATCCCGCGATCTTCGGATTGCGAGTCAAGAGCCTTACCCCTAGACCACGCTGGTCTTTAAAACTGAAACAAATAATTCACAATTCATTTCTTAGTAATTATAGTAATTATAGAGTATTGTATTCTTGGGCTGCAGTTTAAATGACAAATGGGATCCTTCGGTTGAAATCAAATGCCGCATTGAGCAAGCTCGTGCAACCTTTATTCGCATGAAAAAGATGTTCTGCAGTCATGATCTCAACCTTGGATTACGAATGTGAATGGTTAGATGCTAAGTGTTTTCGATATTGTTTTATGGAATGGAAGCATGAACGCTTTCTGAAGAACTTATTAGGCGACTTGAGGCATTCGAGATGTGGATCTACAGAAGAATACTTAAAATAAGCTGGATGGACAGGGTTACGAATGAAGATGTTATGGTTCAGATGAATAAAGAAAAAGAAGTTATTAAAACTATAAAAATCCGAAAACTTCAATATCTTGGACATGTGATGAGATATCCAGAGAAGTATGAGATCTTGCATCTCATAATGCAGGGAAAGATTGCCAGAAGACGGGGCCCTGGAAGAAGGAGAACCTCATGGCTGAAAAACTAAGACAGTGGTTCGGCCAGTCTACCGTAGTGCTGTTCCGGGCCGCAGTAAACAAAGTCCGCTATTTTTAATATTGGAACTGATCGTAAAAACCAAGCAATAAAGTAGGTACAGAAAGTACTTTATTTTAATATTAATCATAAATGTGTTTTTTTCTGTGAAATTTTTGACACGTTATCGTTATTTTTCACGAGTTCACTAATGGTGTTCATTCGAATGGTAAATTTCTGACATCTCTCTTACATAATGTTTGTTTTTGAAAGAGTGTAAATATTTTATAAATACTTTCTGCTTCACTGGTGAATCCCGTAATGAATGCTTAGTTTTTTTCCAAATTTGCCCAAGGAAAGCATTATTTCAAAATATTAACAATAGTTCTTTATACTACAAATAATATTTTAAATTGCGCCATTTTCAGAGAAGACTCTATTCAAAGCATCTCAGTAAAATGTAGGTAGTCGAACAAGGGAGAGATTCTCTCGACCCGTGTATCTACTCCTCTCTACAAGGAGACCGTGATGGTTCGGCAATTTGGTCCATTTGACTACAGAATCTATACACTAAGGACACCTGCTACCCGGACCCGACCACCCCCTCCCATCTCCCGCCGAACAACCCTGTCTCCGCGTTGAGACGTTGAGACCGACCCTCCCACTTGTACTGCCTCCGTTGTGAAATGAATCTTTTAGGGAGGACCAATACATGATTTATTATTATAACAAGAACAGACACGTGAAAAATCACGGAATATTATAATTGTTAGATTTGTGGAGCTGAAAGTATTTATTAAAAAAAGTTTATTGCCTTTTAGAAGAAAAAAATTACCTATCAAATAATGTTAGTCAACTTTGCAAACTTTCGACATTCATCCAATGATATAAAAAAAAACGAAAAAAAATTACACCGTTTATAAAAAGAATAACCATTCAAAAAATATGTACCCATGTATATGAACGGACCGCAAAATTATGTCCACCTCAGTGACTTATCTTCACTCTACACATCTGTCAAACATTAGATACATGAAAAGAAACACACTTTTTGAATAAAAATTTTATTTAAATGTAGTTATTATGTTGGATACGTTTTTAGAGTTTCACGGCCAAAAGTATTTTTTATTATTTGTTTATGAGGTGTTATGCCGTATTGCGCTTCCTCCTTCTTTAGCCAACGTTTCGGTTAGCGTTGCAGTGTCCATCATCAGGGCAGATTCTGCAGATGTGATGCCTACTTTATCGCTTGTTAGTTCCTATTGTGAATTAAAGGTTCATCGAACTTCAATAATGTTACGAGTTATGCAGGAATATTTCGGATTACTAACCAACTCCATGAAAACTGAAATTTAGTATGATGAATATCGAATACATGATAGAAATGATTTTTTGCGTTTATCGCACTTCAGTTCAGCATAGCGCAATTCAGTTCAGCATAGCGCCCTTCAGTTCAGCATAGCGCACTTCAGTTCAGCATAGCGCACGTTTATCGCACTTCAGTTCAGCATAGCGCACGTTTTTCTGTAAACAAATAATAATATAACGGACTTTCCTCTACAATTTGTCCACTACCTACGTATCTTAAATGATTCACTTTGAATATTAAAAGCAGCATTTTTAAATTCTATAGGTACTTCTTTAAAATTAACATTTATTTTATAACTAGCAGACCCGGCCACACGTTGCTGTGGCTAACGAAACACAACGCCATTACCCAATCTTTATAAAATCCACACCACCCGCTTGTCAGCTGCCCGCTGCCCGCTGCCTGAATTGAATATTTGAATTTATCGGCTTTTCTCTACTATAATAAGCATGTATTATACATATAAACTAATTAACTCGCCATTAATTATACAATGCTTGCAATGCAACACTGGATATTTGAAAAGGGAAAATCAAATACCTACTTACTCTAGGACATCTATTTTCCAATTTCTTCCGTAGAACGAATTTCAAAAGTGACTATAGTACGGCCCGCCAGCCGTTTTAAATCGCACAAAAATATGTTTTCTTTGAATTTCTCGGCTTTTCTCTCATATAATTTACATGTATTATACATATAAACATTCCTCTTCAATCACCCTATCTATTGGTGAAAACCGTATGAAAATCCGTTGCGTAATTTAAAAGATTAACGCGCACATACATTTTGAGCGACTTCATTTTATACTATGTAATGATGATGATGATTAGAAATCAAATTTAACACTTTTTTATTCTGTTAAAAATGTACGAGAAGGTATGAAATATTATTTAAGGTGATCCACTAGGCCTTGAAAAATTCGAAATCGGAATCCCCGCCTCTTTTTGGGAGGGATTTAAAAATACTTGACAAAACTTGAGAAGGCGCTTTTGAAAATGTTGGAGATGGTATTTAAGATTTGATTTACAGATTAATTTTGTAGAGGTCTGTAAAAACAATAACTAAAGGAAATTTAAAATAGATTTAACGGAACCGACCGACGGGGAATCGATTAAAAAGAGTGCTACATAATTTAAAAATATGAATTTATGAAAGTCGATACATTCAAACTAAAATAAGTGTAAAACAACTGTTCCAAATGCAACAGGGATACATCACAAGTTTCAAGACACCCACCCAAACTTACGAATTAATATTAAACATAATCTGCAGGTAGCTCCCAGTGTTTGCATGCGGTGAAAAAAAACCTCGGCTAATAAGCTTCAAAACACATTGGGATAGAACAAAAACGTCACAAAAATTCATAATTACCCAAAGTCCCGCTTCCCGTAAGCCTGGCTTTGTGAGGATCCCGGCGTTGGCTGCGCCGTTAGGAAAAAAAGCTTTTCGCTATTGAAATGGGAAAAGTCTTTGAATGCGCCGTAACTGGAAACGTATAGAGAGCCAGATGATGAAATATGCTAAGCTGAACATGTTAGGCTAATGTATGTGACCGCACAGTGAGACTTATCGTCGACTTTCAGGCAACTAAATGTTTTTTTTTGTGAGTCGGTACCAATTATTTTGATTGTAGTCTTGTTTCAAATGTACTTGTTATTTACTAGTCCATTATCGGTTCGAAAAATTATTACTAAAATGTACCCAATGGTGGTCTAGCTAAATTAATAATATTGTATTACGGTTTTATAAGTGATAATAACGTAATGTAATGTTTTTAAATACTTGCATTTATGATTATCATCTACTTTTGTTCTGTTTTATTTTCTTTTCATCTGAATTGCATCTTTGAGTTCAGTTCATGTAGTATCTTTTTATGTTCACGTTTTTTCCTCATTGTGTCTACGTAATATTATGATTTACTTTAACTGCTACTAAGCAAAACCTAACCGAATTACAATATTGCAACCATGATAGCTACTGTATCCACCTTGAGAATCTCAACAACGATGCTGTGATTTTTCTTATGACGGCATAATAACACTTATCCTTGTGAGGTGTTCACAAAACACTACTTACAGGTAACCTTTACAAACCTTTAACCTTTACAGATATTGACTGTTAACATTTTTGTATAACTGGTACTTATTATGTAAACTGTACGGATGCGAATAGAAATGAATTAATAAATAGATTCGTAGACAGATATTAATTGCTCACATCCAGGAACTCTTTTTGTTCTGAAGGTACTAAAGTTATTTACTATTACACTTCTCCGAAGAATTGTGTCCGAACCAAGTGGGAGAATTATAATTATGAATCCCACTATTAAAATGTCGCAATTTTTCGGGAAACATGGACAATATATAAGTGCATTTGTTGCAGTCACAGCCATTGTGTGTTGTACACCACGAACAACTGGGAACACATTCTATGAGTAGGAATAAGTGCTCAAACTGGCGGAGAATTTCCACTGTATCAGCTCATTGGAGGTACATTGTTATAGCTGAAAAACTCAGCATCCATGGGCAGCCACCATCATCTTTCCAACCAAGAAGTGGTAGAAAGTTAGACCACACTTGGTGACATTTGGTGTAATCTACCAATGGGTTATATTTATTCTTCTTAGTTGGCCCCTCTAAACCTTTGTAGTTCTTTTTCAGAGTTTTTCAGTCGTCTTGATCTTCTACAGGCCTTATGAAAGTTTAAAACCATCTATTTAATGTGAAGTTCTGCTCAGTTATTCCGCGGTGCAAGATTTTCATATTCTTATACTGTAATAAAAGAGGGCAAAAGAAAATTAAGATTCAAAGGTGTGCTCCAACCAAATGCTGGGATATTGACCACCACCGCAATCAATAAATAATATTTTATGTTTAAAATATGTCTATTCATTTTGGCTACCAGACCACTGTGCGTCTAGCGACACAGCTTTGACGAGTCCTTGCCGTGGCTGTACTGTAGTAGTGCGCGAGTACTGGGGTGAGGCAGTGCGGCAGCGCTCCTTACGCCGGGCTCGGGCGAGCCGTTCCCTGCTCAGTGTGCAGTACACGGTAGCTTGGTACAAGGTACGCCACTGTGCAGACCGCACAAAGCAGCGGCCTTTTGTCGCGGCTCGTTTCAGCGGGAGTTATTAGCGGATACTGCACTAAGCGGGACGAACGTCATATTGATTGCTAGCTACGGGATATATTACCTACCTAGGCCATCTTAACATATACATGTAATTAAACTATTATCTTGTAGTTTGGAAATATAACACTATTATAATAATGCAAGAGTTTACAAGTGACAGCTGGCGGATATATCTACACACCGAAACAACACAGGATAGTATGCATTGGTAATATTATAGAGTAGGTACTCATTTTCCAATATAACCAAGTTGATGATCAACTGTTACTAAAAAAGCACCGCGCCGTATAAAACAAATGTGCAGGTCTACTACAAGTGGGGGACGAGGGGGGTAGGGGAACGGATTGCAAAGGAGACGTAATAGCGGTAAGGGATAGCAGGGGGTAATTTTTTGGAAAATCCACTGTACGGCACTTATAAGGTAACGATTTTAGAAAAATAATTGATTAACGCATAAAATTTCATAAGGCTTTTTAAATAAAATACATTATATCATAGAAAAATAAACAAATCATAGGAATACAAATTTTAGAAGAAAAAAATCCATTAAACGACATAAACTCGATAAACTGAATCTTCTGGAAAGAAAATCTATGAATTTGAATGTAATCTCTCTGTAAACTGTCCACACCTGAGAAAATCAAAAAATACAGTCTACGCCAGTGGTTTTCAACCTGCGGTACGCGTACCCCTGGGGATACGCGAAGCCAAATTAGGGGTACGCAATAACGTGGCACGCATGTATGTAGAATCACTGGTTAAAATGCTTGAAGTCGTGTTACACCCTGTATAAAATTGCATTACTTAATTGTACTTGTGTGACTTGATTGTTAAATTCATGTAATAATTAGAGTATTAAAAAATACAAATGAAACACGTCTGTCATTACACTTGTAAAAAAGATAGATAGAGGGTACGGGAACAACAAATTTGTAATGAGAGACAAGGGGTACAAAGAGTACTCAGAAAGGCTCAAAAAGGTTGAAGACCACTGGTCTATGCCCTGGCAGCTGCCTGAATTTTAATGAAAATAGTGATGTCTAAATTATAAATATTTCTATAAAATATTTATGATTTACTAATACGTTAAGCATCACGCATTGAATCAAAATCAAACATTTGATTTAAATTCTTCGTAATTCTTCACCTAGAAATATATTTTTGAAGAATAAATACAAGTATCCAATAATACATATGCATATATTACGTACGTAGGTCCCTTTATGTGCTGTGCATATAGCACAGCATGTATTGAGTGGGTATTACAGGCATCAGATGTTCGCTAGAGCAAACTAGTGGACCATCAGGCTCTACTGTGTAGTGTAGTCCACATTTTGTGTTCAGTTTTCAGATGCGCTGGTTCCAGTATTATATGTGATATATATATTATGTGTGTAATATACTCTGTAGGCAGGTACTGTTGCATTGAATAGATATGAATTGTTTAAGGGAACTTATAATCTACGCATTCACAGATGACACCAATTTAATTATTTTAGGTTAAAACACTTTTTGTAAGTTATGCTTAGTATAAGAAAGACTAATCAATCCAAATTTGTATCGGTGACTGAATCCAATACTGTGTTTGTTGGCCTTTCGTGAAAGATTTAGGTTTGTATATGGACAAAACTCTTTATTCATATTGAATATGTACGAGAGGAAACAATTTATTTACCTTAATATTTTAAAGCATAACTTGCCCCAAACAAATCACATGGTATGTGAAAAAAGCAGATTTAGCGTTAACCCTCAGAAATAATGATTCGATCCATTTGTTTAATATTTTGCGTGGGAATATTTTTCTGATCTATCTAAATATCTACAATTAATATATTATTTGCGTCACGGATAAAATAACTTTTTAACTAGAATTTATTTGAAAAATCTGTCGGAAAAAAATATTTTCAAAATACATCCCTTCCATCTAAATATTAGGTAGGTATCAAAAACGACAGAGTACGTACATACTAATAAAATACGGGGAGGTTTTTTCTGTTGCATTTAAACCAAAATACGAGGGCTGTCCGTAAAATAAGGTCTCCAAGGTGCTGCGGTCGCGAGGAACGATTTTACGAGCAACACTGGCGTGTAGCCTGGTTTCATCTTGCCAAATCCCCACCATTTTGCACCCTCTGTGACGCTTAGTCTTGGCATGGCAGCCGTTCGCGATGGAGTTTCTACTGTGTGAGTTACGCTCTATAATTCGTTAGTAAACTTTGCTTCGGCGAATCTGAATGATGCCACTGGGATTGTTCCTTTGTCTCTGGTATCGTGTAGTGTATGCGATTCTCGTCCCCAGTCACAATTGAGTCCAAGAATTCTTTGCCATCGATGTGATCTGTACAGACTTTGGAATCTTCAAAATGTGATCTTCGGTGAATATTTTGGGACCCACCTTGGACAGACTTTATAGTCTGTCAAAATCTTATCAATAGCGGTCTTAATGACATCAGGCATTGTATCACAGAGCTCCCTAACCATTACCCATCTATCTGCAATCATTGTTTTTTCCACATTGGCAATTTTTTCGTCTGAAACCGATGGCCGTCCGGCATGTTTTTAAATTCTCTGCACCTTTGGCGCACGTTTTCGCACCCATACACTGTTTTCCGTACACTAGTAGCTGAGAATGAATTTCTACCAGGGTTTTGTTCTTTGCACAAAAAAAATTACAGACCTGACGGGTGCGGCGAGCGGAAGCTCCTTCGCGAATGGCTGCCACGCCGAGACTAAGTCGCAGAGAGTGCAGCGTGGTGGAGATTTGGCGTAGGGAAACCAGGCTACACGTCAGTGTTGTAAAATTTCTCTTCGTGACCGCAGCACCTTGAAGACCTTATTTTACGGACAGCCATCTTATTTATATTTAATTATTACCATTTGTTACTATTTTATTTGATACTCGAGAGATGTAGCTTGATACTCAAATCAAATAAACATCCTCATATTTAAAGACGGTTTGTTCTTTTTCTGAAGCCTAAAATGTGAAGCATCCATTACTTTACTTTTTAGAGCAAAATTCATCGTTCATTTTGAAAATGCTGAAAATATAATCTAATTCTCTTCTTCATATATTCCACAGTGGTTTAAACGTGCCTCCTCGAACCAAGCACCCAAATCGTCTACATTGTTAATAGAAAATATACAAAACTCGAGATCAAACAGACAGAAGCATAATAAAATTACATACGTTATTATTATTTGTATTTTATTTCGTCGAAAAGTATATTTTAAAATGTAAATCCTTCATTTTGTTTGCGGATTAACCGCGAAGTAAATTCGAACGAGTGAGCTTTTGAATGCTGGTGAAAGGCTCTCTGCTCCGCGGGCACTTCTCCCGTACATTATTGGAATATTATATATTCATAAGGCCTCTTTACTTTTTTCCCATAATACCATCCAACGTACAGGTCTAAGCAGCCCCTGGTAGGCTTAAGCGCAGGGGAGAACTCCGTCGAGGGACTTAACAACAATACTAACACAACTTTGAAATAATTACTCCTGTACGATCATAATAAGTTAAGTCTTTCGTAAAACTATCAAAATGAGAAGATATCTATGGAATAACGATTTGAAGAAAGCAGGTATAATTTAATTCCACGTATCTCAGTTATTTATTTTTATCAACGCATGGATAGGCTTTTACACGATTCTTACATTTTTACGATTTACTACATTACACAGAGAACAAAAAATAATCATAATACTCAGTATATGTATAAGTGCATTCACGTGTATATTACAATATGCAAGTACAATGACAATAGGAAAGAGAAAGATAAAACTGTATCCAGTTTTTAAATTGCAGTCGGTTATAAAAGTACCTACTGTAAAAATATCATACTGTACAGGTACCTACGTAATACATAAAAAAATTTCATAAAAAAAAGTTATGCGGCATGATACAGATAAGAAAAAAAGAAGATGTCATATAGAAAATAAATAAGCACGATACGGAAAAGAAAAAATAGGTGGGAAGAAGTTTATAAATTGTATACAGAAAGATATTAAAAATATATTTTACTGCAAAAAAATTAGGTAAACGTATTAAAAATACCAATTCACTAGTGGTGAATTTGCTTCCAAGTGTATTTGGGCGAGAAATAGGTGCACGCAAGTGGTAAAATCCCGAAAAGATTTTTGCAGAATACATAATAGTAGGTTGAATTTCGCAACAATCTACAGTTCGGAGTTAACAATTTTAAGCAAAAAGTTAGTAAATTATTTTTTTCTACATTGTAGGGTATGTCTTTTAAGTTCAGAACATAGGATTAATTTATTCTGTGATCTCAGCTTTTGAATGTAGGTACCTACTTAGTAAGAATGCAGTTTATATGTTGTATTAAAATATATGTTTGTAAAGATATGTGTGATTAGAAGTATACGTGTAAAGATATCTGAGGTTAGAAGTTAATAAATCGTTAATTATTAACAAAATATCTTGAAAATATTAAGATAATGTATAAATACAACCCTGATTCCGTCTCCACCCGCCGCCCCTTTCAGGTAAGCCCCCACCCCTCCGTATGAAATAATAAGTATCCGGTTTTCATGAAAATACAGAAGATCATTGTTTTTGCCTGCAAACCGTAGCGGTTGTCGTGACGTGTACACTGTACGGGGGTGTACGACTCTAAGGCTGTACCTACGGGGAACAGCTAATTTCCAACGTGTAATGAAAACACGGGTGGGACTGAATATTTTTCTAAGGGCGGTTTTATTATGACCATAAATTTATAACGACTTTTGATTCACGGTCTGCTCGCACTACTTGTACTTGGTGAGAGGGCTATTCATTTTGGAATGTATGGGAATCGTATGTACATTTGTCAACGCTGACTTTCTATGTCCTCGTATTCAAATTTACTCCCAAATGGAAACCTTTACAAAATTTTAATTGAATGAAATTTCTTTTCAGGATTTTCGTTGCGATTGCATACTCTTATATATATACGTTTCAATTCATGTCTTAAAGCTTTTTAAAAAAACTATGTTAAGTATATACGGGAGAGACGGATTATTAAATTTAATAGGCGATTTTAATTAAATTAAATTTAATAGATGACTATTTTTCCCTAAAAAAAATGATAATTTGATAGCTAGCTTTTTACAAATGAAAATAGCTGTGTAACCCAGAAAAATAAGTATAAATGTCGCTTAAGTTTTGCTTCGCAGGTACTTTTTTGGCATGTAGCAGTTTTTTAAATGAGTTAATTTGAATTCTAACTATATGAAAGTCATTTTTAAAGCGTTTATCTTAGTTTCTAATATAAGTACGTAATTTTTAATGAGTAAGGTCTGCTTTAATGTAAAGTTACTTGAGTTAGTTGAGTTTCGCTTATATTGTCTTCGTTTAATTAAATATTACAATTTCAGGTTTTACTCGTAAAGATAAAATAATTGATTTGTATTAATTACCCATTAAATATGGTTTTTATTTGTATTTCTGTCAGAATGTATGGGCGAGAGTATACAGGAGAATACGGGTATAACGAATCAAAACCATATTTAATGAAAGTATAGTTAGCGATTGGCTTTTTTATGTCCTTTGATATTTTTAAGTGTCGCTTTATTGCCGTAACTTAAATATTGCAGTCCGTGAAAGACTGAAGACTGAACGCTAATATCCTGAAGCCTGACAGTCGTCGACAAAAAGTGCGATTGCGCGTAACGCACAATATCAGCGGCAGAGGCGGAAGACGTCGCGGCGCGGGCGACGCAAAAAACACACAGAGAAGACGCCTAACAACTTAACATAAACAAAGGAGCCGCGACGCCTAATCTGTTTCCCGATAATGTGTAAACAGTGGGTCGGACCGCGGCGGGGAGGAGCCCGAACAATGGTCCTCTTAAGTCATCAGCGCCTCTCGCTTCTTACTTCTCGCCCAGCGCCGTGCCGATAAGAACCAGTCTCAAAATTAATACATCATTATGTCAGTCCCATATCCCGCCGACCTATGCTCCGAGTGTGAGCTCGCATCCCTCATGCCTCGTACCGCCCCTCATGCCGCCTCGTGTCTCATGCCTCACGCCGCCCCCTGCCTTGTTCCTCATTCCTGATGAAGTGATGGAGAACTTGTGGTTTAAGAAATCACCTCTGAAATCATTAATTTCGTCCACACGGCCTGTACACCGCTCTCAACTAGCACGAAGACCAAAAAAATTTACTTTTTCAATAATTTTTAAATTGTTTTAAGGCGTCATTTTAAAATCAATAAAAAAGATAGCAGTCATTAAAATATGCGTTAAAAAAATTAAGATAATATTGGTGGTTCTTGGTCGACGTATAATTCGGATAAATATTACTGAAGGGGAATAGGTTTATTTGGCCAAATAAGAAACAAATTTTCTTCTTTTTATCGCGCTCTCTCATTTGAGATTTTATGGCTAAACAACCTAAAAATATTATTATTACAGACAGCGTTACAGTGTCCATCATCAGGGCAGATGTGTCCATCATCAGGGAGATGTGCCAAACTGTCCGAAACGTTGGCTAAAGAAGGAGGTAGCGCAACACGGCATAATATCCCAAAAACTAATAACAAAAATACTTTCGGCCGTGAAAATCTAAAATCGTGTCCATCTTCCAATCAATATATTAACTCCAATTAATAAAATACTTAGTTTTTACCACTTTTATTATTTACATAAACCAACATGTTTCGTGAGCAACGCTCACTTCGTTAGGGTTTTTATTGATACTAATTATAAATAATAGACACAGACAATGGTGTCAATTGAAAAAGAATGGACATAGGCAATGGTATCAATGGAAATATGGGAGTGAGTGGAGGAGAGAGGGGCAATGATGGACAATTTACAAAGGGAACAGGTTTAATATTGGGTCATTTAAGTACAATTTTTGATAATTAATTATATTCAAATTCGCATTAACACTCTTTCGGATTTCTAAAATTTCTATTTTTTATTTTTAACTTTATGAGTAAAACCTCAAATTATAATATTTAAATAAATGAAGACAATATAAGCGAAACTCAATCGAAAATCTGGAAACAGAAAAATCAGAAAAACATATTGACACCCTGGGACTCGAACCCAGGACCTCTTGCTTTCCGGGCAAACGCGCTAACCACTGCGCCACGGTGTCAAAATGAAGATAATGTAGGGTTCTTAGTCGAAGTATGATACAGTTAAACATGACCGAATTTCATATCGACACCGTGGCGCAGTGGTTAGCGCGTTTGCCCGGAAAGCAAGAGGTCCTGGGTTCGAGTCCCAGAGGTGTCAATATGTTTTTTCTGATTTTTCTGTTTCCAGATTTTCGATTGAGTTTCACTTATATTGTCTTCATTTATTTAAATATTACAATTTGAGGTTTTACTCATAAAGTTAAAAATAAAAAAATAGAATATTCATCCTAGACTTGCAGAAAAGTCGATAGATGTCGCATATTAAATAAAATGGATGAAGATTTATCCAGACACTATCTAGCGAGCATTTAGTTCGGGTTTGAATCTTGCAATCATACATAAAGATAGTTGCCAATAATATATGCGTTAAAGAAAATGAAGATAGTGTAGGTGGTTCTTAGTCGAAGTATGGTACAGTTAAACATGACCGAATTTCATATCGACACCGTGGCGCAGTGGTTAGCGCGTTTGCCCGGAAAGCAAGAGGTCCTGAGTTCGAGTCCCAGAGGTGTCAATATGTTTTTCTGATTTTTCTGTTTCCAGATTTTCGATTGAGTTTCGCTTATATTGTCTTTATTTATCTAAAATTTCTAGTTTATCCAACTGAATGCCATTGACATTACAATGTATTAATTCTATTCCACTATTGAAGTTAAAGGTGTGACTGGTTTCCACCAAATGGTTGCAAACTCCGAGAAACTGTTATTATTTAAAGATTTCATATGTTCTTTAATCCCAATTTCGAAGTTTCTCGAAGTTTTACCTGTATAAAAGAAACCACAATCGTTACACTTCAATTTATAGATTCCAGATTTTTCATTTTTGAATCTCTATCTTTATTATTTACAATGTAATTTTTAAGTTTGTTATTTGCATAAAATACAGGAAGAATTTCATTTGGTGCATTCTTTGTTAAGGAATGAGAAATTTAATAATTAAAATACATAATTTTCCTCCATTCAATAGGTATATTATTATGGATTAATAGTTTATTTACAGTTATATTAAGTATCAAAAATAATTACTTACCTCCACAGACGTACCGTTCTGAACTGACGGTAACTTGTTTTCCATTGTTTTGGTCATTTCTTTTTAAAAGATTACCCACCCCTTCCACCCCCAACCCCCAAAGGCTAAACATTTCGCCCCAAACCCCATTCATCTCCTCCATTCCCATGGCGCCCATGCTGTAAATATCTGCACGGTGTTGAGAGAAAATGTACCGAATGTTTGTTAATCTTCTGAAAACATGACCACGATATATCGTTGTACGAATGTTGAATGTGCTGAAAGTAAATAGGTGAGACGATTCACTGAAATGTTTAAAATGCTGCTATAAAACTCTGTCATACTACGTAGATATACTAAAGAAAAAAAACAGAAATACATGTGATTTAAATAATCACGAAGTAAAGTCAACTGTTGGTGAAATTGATGAAATATGCTCAATTTGTAATCAATTTAATTAGCCTATTTAAGTCTTAATAAAGGTGTGTTTGAAGTCCATTTTAGGTTTAAAATTAGTAAATAAGGCACAAACAATTATAATTGCATAATAATTATAATTTCCGGGGGCCAACTGTCAGCGATCAACTGTCGGCAACTGAACAGATAATTCCTAGAAGTAATATGTTATATATTGGAAAGAAAGAAAAAGGATGTTTATGATTAACATAAGATCTTTCGACGCCTAGAGGCATTTTATTTTCTCTCTGTTTTTATTGTAAATACTTGGATTATATTATTACTGTTATTTTTTTGTCATTTCTCTTATTCCGGCCTTCCTCAACCAGGTGCAGCTCTTATTTTTATAAAATAAAATACTTTTTTGTTAATAACCACGAGATTTATTAATTTATGAACCAACCGGTTTCGTTTATTAAAGCATCATCAGGGTAGGTACAAATTAATTCAGTATTAATTTGTACCCTGATGATGCTTTAATAAAGCGAAACCGGTCTGTTCATAAATTAATAAATCTCGTGGTTTTAAACAAAAAAGTATTTTATTTTATTAAATATATCAAATCACAAAGTGATCGCTTTCTACAATAATCTTATTTTTATTTTTATTTACTAACACCTTTATCTTTATATATTTGTCTCTATAGATTTCAGAAGAATTATTCCACGGGCTGCCACATTTACTTCTCTTTTGTATTATGTTCAATTTTGTATGTTCAATTTGGGAGGCGGGAATGGGTACCGCCGCCCCGGGAACCTTTATTGGATAACCAACACTTCTGCCATAGGTCACCCCAAGTGGTTCGCTACGTTTGGTGATTTAGCAGAGGTGCCCGGGTTCATGGGGTGAGGTTTGTCTAGGTCCTGGAGGCGGATGGCCAGGACATACTGAACCCTAGATTCCTACCCACCCCTTAAACCCTTTTCCTTCCAAGAACTCTCCTCTCCTTCCCTTCCTTAAAAAAAACCCTCCACACAGCATCCCCAAAGATGACATAGGCCCTGAGGGAAATTATTTTCCTCGGGGCCTCCTGTGTGGAGCTCATGTAAAAAAAAAAATGTTAATGTAAGTACTTGCATACTGATTTTTAACACCGTATGCATGGACATTGGAGGAACTAGAGTCGTTCAAATAAATGTAGCTTCGTTCAATTAAAAAAAAGTATGACGTGAGCGGTGAAGGAGGAAACCATATGTTTCCTTATAACGCGCCATTGGGAAAGTGGTGGGGTCCCCTCCAACGTGTTTTTTTTCGTTTCGTGTTCCGTTTAGATTAATTAGTAATATCTTCTTCTTCGATGATTTATTACATTGATGGCTATTTCAAAAGTTTTTATAAATTTGTTCCAATTAAAACGGAAATGTTAACATTTATGAAATATTAAAATTCTGAGAAATGTCCATTAATTAACCCGCAAATTATAAAACCTTAAGATTTTCAAATGAAACTATCCCAAGAGGTTAACAAATATGAAGCAAGCCGCTAAGACTTCTAAAACACTGTTTTCTCACCGAAAGCAATAATTATAATGTTGATATTTTGTTCACGTAGCACAGTCCATAATATCTATAAGGGAACGTACCCATACTACGTGACCAAATTTTTGCAATTTTTAATCCCCCCCCCCCCCCCCCCCCCGGTGACCAAAAACTTAAGCCCGCCGCCGCTCATTTGTACCAAGCGTGACATTTTGAAGACCCCCCCCCCCCTAAACGTGTCACGTAGTATGGGTACGTTCCCTAACTACTGTATCGCAGTAGTCTACGCATTTGACTGGATCTCGCACAGAACAAAAATAGATAGGCATAACACTTAATTTTTTTTTATTAAATGAATGTTTACTCCCAGTTTTTGAAGTTAAAATTTCTGTAGCACCGTTGTGATTTGAAACTCGATGAAACTGAAACGAGCGACACTAAAGAGAGACAAACACATACATATATAGGATTTAGCCTGCGAGAGAATAAGATAGCAAAAAAAAATTATTTCACGGAACCTCGGTTCCAATATACTACGACAAATCCAAGCAAGTCCCACAGTAATAGGTCCCACGCAAGTCTCCTTTGGTGTAGTGGTAAAAAGCGTCTGACGAACTTCAGCGGCCAGACATTCAGAGGTCCAAGGATTTTTTGTAAAATCATTTTCCAATCTTTAAACCACTTCAAGATGAACAGGCGAAAGAATGCGACATTTAGCGACTCCTAAGAAGAAAACGCCGGAAATAACCAGATGTTTAGGAAAATAGCGTGCACTGGAACTCTGATTTTTTTTATCGTGACGTTGATTCAAGAGACTGATTTTTTTTTACATTAACTCCACACAGGAGGCCCTGAGGAAAATAATTTCCCTCAGGGCCTATGTCATCTGGGATGCTGTGTGGAGGGTCTTTTTGAGGAGAGGAAGGAATGAACATTGGTCTTGAAGAGACCCATGTTGTAGGAAGGAGAAAACACAGAGGCCGGCAAATCATTCCACAGCCGAGCTGTTGAACACAAGAACGAGTCGAAGAAACGACCCGTTTTCATGTGACAAATGTCAACCGTGGACAAATGTTGGGCACGTGCTCTAAAGATTGCAATCCGTCTATTAAGATGGGAGAATTTATCAAACGGACCGCCCGTTTCTGCACAGAGTCGAGGGTATTTTTCAGGTATTTTGGAGCTCCAAACTAGAAGTGGCTGCCAAATTCAACTTAGATTGACCTTAGAAAAATGTGTTTGCAATATCTTAGGACATTTTTAAATAAAACAATTTTATTTACCTACCTCATAATATTATTATTTTTAAGAAAAAAACGTTAATGGTTAACAAAAATAATATTTTTATTTTTAACCTTTATGAGTAAAACCTCAAATTGTAATATTTATTTAAATGAAGACAATATTAGCGAAACTCAATCGAAAATCTGGAGACAGAAAAATTAGAAAAAGATATTGGCACCTATGGGACTCGAACCCAGGACCAAGCTCGAACTCAGCCGAAAAGGATATTGGCACCTCTGGGACTCAAACCCAGGACCGAGCTCGAACTCAGTCGAACTGAGCTCAGTAGGTAGAGCATTTGCCATGTAAGCAGAGGGTCCTGGATTCGAGTCCCAGCGGTGCCAATATCTTTTTTCTTAACTATAAAATTTTATTATTCACAAACATACTTACCTGGCAGGTTAATTTTGATAAATACACTTTTATTATAAGTGTATGTGTGGAGAAGTTACAATTTTGCACGCGGACGACACTATATTTAGAACACTGGACATTTCATGATTTTAAGTTTCTTTATCCTCCATTAATGGTGAAATTACATTTATGAGAAGACTGGTGTCAAAAGAAGAGTTAATATTTACATTGAAAAACTGAGAATTTACGACCCTTTAGGACTGGAAAATTTTTATGGAATTACCTTAAAAAGCTTACAAGTTCTTATTTGCATACATTTTTACGCAATTACTTATGTACAATATTTGCGGGCAGTGAAAGTGAAGGTAAAAGGTTTTTGACGTCGTAGATACGACTGTCATAAAATGTGAGTTTTAAGTTTAACTCTGAACCATAGAAGTCGCTGAAAACTTGTCCAAAACTAAGTCCCCCTCCTATTGAGGAGGTCAACGAATAAACGAATAAGTTCTATTTTATATATTATATACCTAACATGTTTCATACAAAAATGTAAAAAATACATAAATATATAGTTCCGAAATAAAATTTAAAAAATTCTGACGAGTTAAACAAATAGCTTTACAGTTGGAACCTGTTTTTTTATAAATTCTATATTAGTTGATAAGACCAATAAATCAACAACCTAAATAAAATATTTAGTATCACTTATTTTGGTACTTTTTAAAGAAATACGACCACCATACGGGCATATGCCTAGCATGGTTGTCGAAAAATTTACAAATTACGTAACCATAAAGGCAATAAATAAATAAATAAAAACAGTTATTTGAAACAACTGACATTGGCGACCTCCGTAGTCCAGTGGCTAAGACTCTTGACTCACATTCCGGAGGTCGCGGGTTCGAACCCGGCATGCGCAAATAAATTTTATTTGATTAATTTGTGTTATTTCACAATTAATTCATTTAAAATAATATATAGTATATTTGCGGCATGTTCCAGAGTGGAAGATACTATTAGTATCGCCCTGGTGTAAGACCACCATTCAGAATTGAAACGTTGCTTGAAAATGGCTTTAGCCGTGTTTAGTGACCAGATCTGAATAGCCAGGTACTTCCCAACCTTCCTCTTCCCCACCTCCTTCCCCTCCCCGCTACCTTCAGCCTCACAACATACCCCAATTGGGGATGCCATAGTCTCACTGGCTCCAGACGGGAGCAGTTGAGATTCTTGTGCGGTATTCACTGTAAAAAAAAAAAAAAAAAAAAAAAATTGGTACCTGTAGATTGCCTTATTCCGCTTTCCGCCATTAATTCAACTCGTAAAACTGTTTTACCATCATTGCATGGCTCATCGCAGTAACTCTTACGAACAGCAATCTCACTGTAAATAGTCCATAAAACTACCTAACTTCAAATTTACATTACTTCAATATTTATAAATCTGTTGTTGACTACATTTTTAAGAAAAAATAAAGTCAGGATGAAAGAAAACATAGAAAAATGAATGCTTTTATTTTATAATTTTATTAATTTTATTAATTTTATAGTTAATTGGAGGGGACCCCACCACTTTCCCGACGGCGTTATTTTTTTTTTTTTTTTACAGTGAATACCGCACAAGAATCTCAACTGCTCCCGTCTGGAGCCAGTGAGACTATGGCATCCCCAATTGGGGTATGTTGTGAGGCTGAAGGTAGTGGGGAGGGGAAGGAGGTGGGGAAGAGGAAGGTTGGGAAGTACCTGGCTATTCAGATCTGGTCACTAAACACGGCTAAAGCCATTTTCAAGCAACGTTTCAATTCTGAATGGTGGTCTTACACCAGGGCGATACTAATAGTATCTTCCACTCTGGAACATGCCGCAAATATACTATATATTATTTTAAATGAATTAATTGTGAAATAACACAAATTAATCAAATAAAATTTATTTGCGCATGCCGGGTTCGAACCCGCGACCTCCGGAATGTGAGTCAAGAGTCTTAGCCACTGGACTACGGAGGTCGTTATAAGGAAACATATGGTTTCCTCCTTCACCGCACACATCAAGACTCTACTTTTTTCTGAACGAAGCTACATTTATTTGAACGATTCTAGACCCTCCAATTACCATGCATACGGGGTCAGTAAGCAGTATGCAAGTACTTACATTAACATTATACAAAAGATAAATAGAAGTAGCAGCCCATGGAATAATTCTTCTGAAACAGGTAACATCAAAAAGAGATAATATTGTTAGTAAAAGAAAAAGAAAAATAACGGCTATAACAAGTCGAAGAAACCTTCTGAAAATAAAATAAGTAATGAGGAAAAAACAGTTATATGATTATGTTATAAGGTAAGTAATTACAATAATAGCGGAAAGAAAATAAAATATATAAAGAGAAAAGCCAGAGAAAGTATTCCATAGACTATAGACCACCGGGCAGTCCCAATGAGAATGCGTATAGCTATCGGCCCAACCGCAGACGATGCTCGACAATTTTTTACAACATGGGAGACGGGTATGGCTACCGCCGTCCTGGGAACCATCTATTGGATAACCGACGCCCCTGCCTTTGATCATCCCAAGGGTTCTCTAAGTTTGGTTCAATGGGTGCGGTGTGTTCAGGCCTTAACCACCAGCTGCATGGCAGGCTGGAACGGGAGACGCCGGTTTAGGGAGACTAGATTGAGACTCACCTGCTGGTCTCTTTCGACCCATTGCCTTGCACCGCAAGGGGAGGGACACACTGACCCCCAGATTACTACTCACTCCTCATACATTTTCCTTCCCAGAACTTCCTCTCCTTCCTGTCGTTAAAAAGGCCCCTCCGGACAAATATGACATAGACGCTTATAAAAATTATTTTCTCCAGGGACTCCTGTATGGGGATAATTTAAAAAATACATTTAAAAGCATTCTAAATACGAATGTACATTCGTGGATACGTTCTAATAAAATAATGTACTTACCTACTCTCCTGCTTCAATAAGAATTTAATATTTTTTAATATAATCTACCATAGGTCACTACAAGTGGTTCGCTATGTTTGATGATTTAGCAGGGGTGCCCGGGTTCATGGGGTGAGGTTTATCTAGGTTTTGGAGGCGGATGACCAGGACACACTGAATCCCAGATTCCTACCCACCCCTTAAACCCTTTTCCTTCCCAGAACTCTCCTCTCCTTCCTTTCCTTTAAAAAAAATCTCCACGCAGCATCCCCAAAGATGACATCGGCCCTGAAGGAAATTATTTTCATCAGGGCCTCCTGTGTGGAGCTCATGCAAAAAAAAATTCTTTAGTAGATTGGTTCTAATAAAATAATGTTCTTTCCTTTCAATAATAATTTAATATTTAATTAAATGAATACAATATTAGTGAAACTCGATCGAAATCTGGAGACAGAAAAATCAGAAAAGATATTGGCTCCGCTGGGACTCGAACCCAGAACCCTTTTCTTACATGGAAACAGCTCTATCAATCTATCAATCTTGTAATCATATATAAAGATAGCAGCCAATAATATGTGCGTTAAGTAAATGAAGATAATGTTGGTAGTTCTTAATCGAAGTATGATACAGTTAAAAGTGACCGAATTAATATGGGTTCCGTAGCTTAATCGGTAGAGCTGTTTCCATGTAAGAAAAGGGTTCTGGGTTCGAGTCCCAGCGGAGCCAATATCTTTTCTGATTTTTCTGTCTCCAGATTTCGATCGAGTTTCACTAATATTGTATTCATTTAATTAAATATTATAATTTGAGATTTTACTCATAAAGTTTAAAAAAAAAATTTATAATAAATAATTTAATATTTTTTTCAAAACAATCGGTAGTTACCTAGCACCTACCTACTGATCAAAGTTCAAAACATTTTTTCAATTTATTAAGCACAGATACTCGTACTTTAGAAAAAACATGGCAATTAATGGAAAAAGTTCTAACCTTTAGATAAAGATATTGATTAAAAAAAATAGTTTCCCACATTGTCCTCTGCCTCATTTCTTTTTAAGAGATAATCATTGTTAGCTAAGTACCTACTTCATATGAATTTTATAAATTTGTTTAAAATAATCCCTATAAACATCTTTTTACTTGAGCCACCATTTATTTCTAAAATCATCCTCCACTTTTTGGCTAAAATCACGAACCGGAGGCAATTTCCTAAAAGTGCCATATTTGTTAGATTAACGATGCCTGGATATGGGTATAATTAATGCAGGTTTGGGATACCCACCCCCTCCCCTCACACCCCTCCACCAGGTCCCGGCTCAACCCTTCCCAATTTAAGGGTAAACCTCCCCTCCTTCATTTTCTCGGCGTTTTGTAAAGGCCCCTCATTGGACAGAACCGGAGTCGTGTTGACCACTGGGATTGGACGCTCTGTTTCTGAAATCAATAGAAATTACTCGTATTATGAACATAGCTGAATAAGAATACAGTTTAATACATTATTTTATATTCGTTATGTCTTAAATATTAATACTATTACTAATATTAATACTATTTCTGAAAAAATAAGAAAATATTCAGATTTAGGCTTATTTCGGCTACTGGCATTATACCTAGCTCTCTCATTCAAAATTTAGACATATTAGATTTGTCAAAGAATTTCTATATAAAAATGCAAAAATCAGTCATTTCAAATACATGTAGGATTACAAAAGATTTTTTAAATATTTATATTGAGGGATCAGTAGGATTTATAGGTCCAATTAGGAGTTCCACAGAGCCGAACCCCCTGATATAAAAATATCTGGAGTCGGTGAACTATTTTCCCTTTTAGTCTCTGGTAAGTTGACATGTTGTTCTTGTATTGTTTTGTATTTATAATACTTATATATTGCAATTGCATAGCGTGGATTGACTAGAAGATCATTTGGGAAGTATGTGAAAGGGTTTAGTTTTTCCTGTGGGGAAAATTTAACCCGGACATTTAAATCTGGTGCCGTTTAAAAAAAAAAAAAAGAGATCGTATAGATATACCCGAGGCGATATTCCATGAAAGATTCGTACTTATATACAATATGCGGTATATTTAGGGAAAATACGATATACCTACTTAGACAAAATATAATTATGTGTGCCCGAATGGGAGTGCAGAGAGTTGTACCGCCGAATAACAAATATTTTTTCATTCAAATGCAACAAGGATAAAATTACTTTCATATATAGCTACTGTAGGTATATATCTACCATCGTATAAGTAAAAAAAATCGACACTCTAAATAAATTCGTTTGATATCCAATATTCATACCAACTAACTATTAAAAGTGTTTTGAAGTCGGTTTTAGGGTTGAAATTAATGGTCAAAAAATTAAACAATTATAATTTCGGGGGGCCAACTGTCGGGGATCAACTGCCAGATTGCTATCGACTGTACCTAATAGAAAGGGAGAACAAAAACTGATTATCTAACCTGAACATACCATTCATCCGCAGTGGTAGAATAAAGAGGATGTGTTGAACGCCAAACACCTTTGCACACATCTGCACCTTGTATAATCTACATTCACATCTACATTCTGTAAACATTTTATGTGTAATCCTAGATATATTAAATATTATTTTCTAATCTATGTAAAAGCCCCTACGGGCGTATAACAACAATAAATAAATAAATAAATAAATAAACATAAATTTTCAAAATCAAAAAATAATGACGAATGGAGAATGAGTTGAAAAATTTATTAATTTTACAGTTTTATACAAGTTTGTGCACACAGCACCCCCAAAGATAACATAGGCTTTGATAGGAATAGTTTTCCTAAGGGACTAATACTTGACTTTAATTTGTTTCACACAATAGTGAAACAAATTAAAAAAAAAAATATATATATATATATATATATATATACCTATGTACATTTTAGCCCTTTAAATTTTAAAGCTATTAAATAGTGCTCTACGAATTATACACAATAATAAGCATGACAAAATATGAATTGGCCTTCCCTTCTCTTAACTTTGAATTATTGATCACTTTCGGAGAAGGAAAACTTAATGTACTTAATAAAGAAAATTATTCCCAGGTTCGGCCCTTCATCATTAAGGCGCTCTACAATACATGAATAAAACGTTAATAAGAAAGCATTAGATTCTACCCAACATGTAGGGAGAGCCCTTGGCAATCTGGGCGCAACGTCGCGGATATAATACGTGATTCATCATTTTGTAACTGATTTGTTATAAAATGCCTTCAGATGAACTGCCTACAATCGAAAGAAGATAAAAAGTTAAATGTGGTGTTTTAGCACCCAGCGATGCCTGTACTTTATCTGCTTTAAGGTCGAGAAAAGGAGATAAGGGTAGTTTTTCGAAATCTCATGTAAACAGTAACCTTTCTCTCGTTTTGAAAAGTAATTGTGCCAAGTGTCATCAATCTCTTAATAAAACCGTAGATTTGTATAAAAACAAACCACAGACAAGTATTTGGACGATCCATATAAAGATAGAAATAAAAATTTTGTACATTAATTCCACACAGGAGGCCTTTATGAAAAAAAAATCACGAAGGCCTGTCTTTGGAGATGCCGTGTGGAGGGTATTTTTTAGGGGAAGAAAGTTCTGGAAAGGAAAAAAGTATGAGGGGTGGGTAGCAATCTGGGGGCAATGTGTTCAGAAGTGAAGGACGCATGAATCCATCTCTCCTACTTTGGTACAAGACAACGGATCAAGAAAGTGCGGCTGGAGAGGTCAAAAGGTCTCCCTCAACCAGTCTCTCCTGATCCGGCCCGCCACACAGTAGATAAGTATACGCATCCACCGTCTAGATAAGACCTTTTTTTATTATTATTAAGTTAAAAGAAACATAATATTTCGCTTTCTTAACTTAAATACAGAGCATATATAGTACAGTAGTAAGAAGTAATATTTTTAATTTTGTGCCAACATTTTGAGATTAAATAGTTTTTTTTTTTTAAATGTTTTTATATTATTTTCCGTTTTTAGGTTATCTGGAAGGAGATTATATATATGAACTCCCTCGTGACCAATACTTCTCTTGCCACTTTCAGTCTTGACAGTATTTGTGTACAATTTATTGTGTTGTCTAGTATAAACAACCTAAACAACCGTCACCCCATGCACTCCTGCTAAATCACCAAACGTAGCGATCCGCTTGAGGTGACCCTTGGTAGGGGTGTTGGTTACCCAAAAAATGGTTCGCGAGGAGGCGGTACCCTTATCCTCCTCCCAAAATGTAGGTTTATAATATCGAAAATATCTACCCGCAACAATATCAGATACTTAATCGGCTAACTAACGTGTCAAATTAATTGTCAGTAATTAAAATGACTGATGTTTTTTTTACCAAGAACGGGGTAGGGCGAGGGGATTAAATTAAATTAAAATTTAAAAGGGAGATGACTAAGAAAACAGCCAATCAAATAGAATTCATATTTCATGAACATGTGGGGTCTAATGGGGGTGTTACGATAGGTTTTACATTTAATGACAATACATTAGCTCAAGATGTCAACAGACGTTAAATTGACACATTCGTGTCCAATGTACTTTATTAGAATTGTTTTAAAAAAATCAATATTTATTATTATAAATTATCGTTATTTTTTGTGGTCATTTTAAGGGTCGTATAAGATAGATTTTTACATTACAGTTTTTAGAACAGAATTTTGAATACTACTCTTCTATTAGGAGCGTTTGCTTGTGTCTGGATAAAAGTAATTAATCTGTGTAATAAATTTTACTTCATTAATTTGTGTTATTTCACAATTAATTAATTAAAAATAATATACAATATATTTGCGGCACGTTCCGGAGTGGAAGATTCTCTCAGTATCGCCTTGGTGTAAGACGATACTGAGAGTATCTAGTTAGTAGCTTGAAATGGCTTTAGCCGTATTTGGTGATCAGGTCTGAATAGCCAGATACTCCCCCCCCTTCCTCTTCCCCATCTCCTTCCCGTCCTCACTACCTTCAGCATCACAACGTACCCCAATTGGGAATGCCACAGTCTCACTAGCTCCAGACTTACACTGACATCATGCAATGAAATAAAAAAATAATATCAAGTAACTACTGTAAAATTAAAATAATTAAATATGTTGCCACCTAATTTTTTTTTTTCAATAATTAATTAAATTTTAAATCATTCCACCTCCTTTATTAATGGTGGCCCGCCATTATCGTATTCTTATCAACCCTTTATCCTTCGCCACCCACAAACCGAAATGCAAAATAATCAATCACTGTCGTTATGTACCCAAAACGTCACACATAGCCGACACCTACCTCCCACTGTGTATTATAAGCAGCCAGTAGGTACTAGGTACCCAGATTGTTATTTAACCGTAGAGGAATCAGCGACGTCATGAAATCATTTCATATTTTCCAAGATGGCGGAGCTTAAAATTTTCTGACCATTTTTGTTTTTTGATATCAGGGCGCTATTTTTTTATAGTGAGTTTGTTCTGCAACATAAAATCTGAAACTAAAATCAGTTACCTGTATCCATTAATATCAGGTCATTATTTTGACAACGAATGGCAGAGGCTTTGTTTAATTCATAAGTAAACTCCTGACATGACTAGAATTAAATATTTATCTACTCAATCGTCCAATGTCTTTGTAGAATATCCCCGACTTCTGATATTTTATGTTCAAACGTCTATTTCTCGTGTTCTACTAGTAATATTCCATACATCAAGTCGGAATGCCAATGCATTTGTATTTTTTAAATGTCATTTTTGCAAGTACTGTGACTTTTTTTAAGTAAAACTTCTTGACGCACGCTCGACTTAAGGTAAGCTGGTGAATGCGTTACGAAAAGTTGTGATTTTTACGAAAAATGTAATGCGAACGGTGATCGATTGCTAGGCGAACGGTCGGGCCTTTACTTGGGGAGTGAAGATAAGGATAAGGATGGTCAACCCAAGGTCGTAAGTCACTTCAAGTTCGTAGGTCACCCCAAGGTCGTAGGTCACCCCAAGGTCGTACGTCACCCCAAGGTCATAGGTCACGCAAAGGTCGTAGGCCACCCCAAGGTCGTATCACCCCAAGGTCGTAGGTCACCCCAAGGCATAGGTCATCCCAAAGTCGTAAGTCACCCCAAGGTCGTAGGTCACCTCTAGGTCTTAGATCACCCCAAGATTTAGGTCACCCCAAGGTCGTTGGTCACCCCTAGGTCATAGATCACCCCAAGGTTTAGGTCACCCCAAGGTCGTTAGTCACCCCAAGGTCGTAGGTCACCCCATGGTCATATTTCACCCCAATGTCATATGTCACCCCTAGATCGTAGGTCACCCCGTTCGCTACGTTTGGTAACTTAGCAGGGATACCTGGGTTCATTAAGCGAGGTTTGTCTTGTGATTTTACTTCAGTCGTGTGGTCTAAAGCACAATCGCTTTTTTTTAAATATCGCCATGGTTCTTTGGTGGGTTTTGTTTAATTTAGCTGACGTTTCAATACGTACACATTCTATTAATATTTATATAAAATTGAGCAAATTAAGAGTAAAGTTTTGTTCAGATAAGTAGTGACAAAAATATCGATGTAGGAAAAGCATCGTAGGTTTTTAAAAACAGTGCAAGAAACCCACTAATCGAGTTATTTATGTATTTATTTTCAACACTAGTGCAAAGTTTGCCAAATTGAAAGAGATTACCGGAGGTTACAATAAATTATTAATAATGCTTCTACAATATTACAACACACTCCACGCCTGTATTTTCTCTTTTCTTTTCATAACTTTTTATTACTTTCTTTCTTTCATTTCTTTTATATTTTACTCATTGACCCTCTTTTCATTTCTTTCATTTGAGTCGTTCAATTTCCGCTATATCAACTTTCACCGATTCGGAGAAAACCGCAAAAAACTGTCACATCTCTAGGGAAAATAAATAATTACAGTTTAATTTTTTTATATAACGAATTGGAGTAATATAAATATGAAAAATGTTAATTTTTCATTGTATGTCTAGCAATATTTAATTAATTTCGATATATAAAATGGATAAAGCGGATTTTGATACTCACTTCGTGATTTACTCACTATTTAGAGGCTTTTGAAACTCAACTAACCTGACGCGCGAGTTTCTAGACCCGCCATCTTGGCAAAATAACTGCTGGTGATTGGTTGAATTCCGATAAAGCGGGTTTTGATAGTAACTTTTTGAATGATATAGAGGGTTTTGTTTCTCACTCGCAGTTTTAACATAGTTTTTGATCGTGATAAGGCCCATCTTGTTCCTCGCAAAAATGTGAACAAGATGTCATACTCAGGTCAATTTGGCAAAATATCGGATGTAGATGGTATTGAAATAATAGGACTAATTTCGCAACTAATGAACTCTCAACTAATGAACTCTCAGCTAATGATTCTCAACTAAATTCAAATAATATACACAATGTTATAATAATAAAAGCACTTCTTCAAAATTTGTTTAACATCTCTTAGTGAATAATCACGTTCCACTTAAGAGGGCATTACCAGAGAAAACCAGAAATATGTCATTTTCAAATCAGATTTTAGACGTATTGACTCTTTTCCACAAAAAATTATAAATGGATTTCGAAAGATTGTTCTTTTATCTAGCATTCGCATGTAATAAATTTTGAGAAAATTTTTTTAATTTTTAGTATAATAAGGTTATTCCATAGGTCGTTGGCAGATTTGTTAAATTTTCAAAAAAGATTTTGTATTATACCTCACCCATTTCAAATAATATAATCATGCAGTAAAATAAATCAATACAATACAATAATTGAATTTTAATTTTAGTTTCAATAAAATCATTAAAAAATATGTACGTATTGTACGTACATGTGTTTCTTGGTCCATTTGTGTATTTATTTGCGCACTTACAAACTAATATATTTCAGATTTTTTTAACATTCTTATTAAATTTAGACATTATTGAAAAATGATAAATACTTATAATCAAAAAATAATTACAAAAAGTACATTATTTTAATAGTTTTATCATGACGCCTTTCAGCATTTTTGATGAAGGTATAAATAAAAGCTAATTTGGATTGAAATAAATTCGATATTGAGTTATAATTTTAAAAAGCTGGTATGGAGAATAATTAATCTTTCTCATTGTAACCGCCCTACACGATCGTAAGAACAACTTTCGACGAAATGTGGATTTTCGTCCGCTGGCTGGTTAAACGCTCTTAACAACAAGCCTATAAACCTTCACACGAAGAAAGAAAGGGTCTTATCTTACATTTACTTAACAATTAGAAATCAATGAACGACGAATGATCCTAATATAACATGAATTAATAAAGTAAGGAAAATTATTTATTCCTCACTTCTCAGTATATTCACAAGACCTAAAACAACACATCTAAATAGGTCAACAGCTTTCATGTAATTATTAAACAATTAAGAACACATTAACATTTAATGTGGGGAAAATAAATGTCAAAGTACCCCACTATATAGTTAATCTATTGTCTCAATTATTTTCTGAGTAAATCGGTTTTACCGGTATTGAAATTAAAATTGAAATTGCGCGGGGGTAAATAAAATTATGTAATTAATGTCGTATAAATAAGTCGTCTCAAAATTACCTCACCACAGTTTGAAAACGGCCTTGTAAGACAAAACATCTGTGAAAAGAATAAAAAACAAATACTTGCAGAACTTGATAACAAAATCATTAAATCATATTTATATTAAATTTAAAAAAAACTCAGCCACAGACCGGTCTTGTACGCACAACGGCTGAGACTGGACCGAATGCAGTTTATTGAGATCCATGTCTTCCGGGGGAAGGAAAACTCTGTTTGTTTAATAGTTGGGACGTCAGCAAAGTTCTTGTTTTTAACATCTAAAGTATGCCAACGATTTCGCTACGACTATTCAGGGGATCTTTCCCTTGTTCGAACGTTTTAACGCATCAATCTATAACATTCATTAATTGTTATTTAATCTTTGATAGGTACAATTCAACATCTCCAGCAGAAGGGGTAGGTCTAGAGACTAGGGGTAGGCACTGGTGATGTCGGGGTAAAGAGGCAGGGGGTGGAGGGACAGGAGGAGGCTGTATGCATGAGACAGGAGAAGCACTGTAATTCGAGAGCGTTGTCCACCCTCTACCCTTTAATTGCTGGCCTTTCAATTTTTCTCTGACATTTTAAAAACTCATTCTATAAAATGAAAATTGTATGTATGCAGATTTTATTAAACTGATGGCTTAACGAAATCTACACGATAAGCAATATTTAGCTCTTATGGTATTTTTAATACTATTTTATTTTCAATCACTGTAGACTGAATATAACGCAGTAATATCAATTATGCGAAATAAAATTATACCAAAAACTATTGTCATCAGATCTATGCCAAACAATTGTAAAGTAAACCATATACTTATGTATAAAATTAGATTTTGTTCGGTGTTAAAACAATATATTTAGAATACATTGATTACTGATTAATTATATAATTACTTCTTCAAACTTCGCAAATTTATTTTGTGGCATCATTTTTCATATAATGAATAACTTATTACTTTGTATAATATATAATTATTATTTTTATATAATTATATAATTATTAATTAATGAAAGAAATAAATAAAGTCTATTTTTCCATCCAATATGTTTTCAAATTTTTGCTATGGCTCGGTTTTAAACGAGATTCTTTGTAATTAAAAGAATTAGGTAAATGGATATGACCCGTAAATCAATTTGGATTTGACTTCATCAGCTGAAATTAATTGCACTGTTCCAAAAAACACCTACATAAAAATCTGTACAATTTTCGTTCCTGCTAAAGCTGACTTTTCCTCTATATAGATGCGAAGGGTTTATTTATTTATTATTTAAACGCCCGTACATAGGGCTATTACATACATTATACAAGTGTATCGAACATTTACAAATATTATATATATAGAATAACATACAGTACATACATACGATGCATATTAGTACAACAAATATTTATCATTTTACAAACATATCAGTACATAAATAACTAATTATTTTTGCTTTGATGCAAGACGGTGAGGTATTGAAAATATCGAAAAGGTCTGTATACGTATTGGCAGTTCGGTGAAAACGCACTAGCGGTGAATGATAGGAATAGTTAGTGCTATGATTGTCACTGTGGAAAAGATGGTGGAGTCGATTTGATTTAACAGGGACACGAATATTTATAACACTTAACATTTGAGGGCAGTCTATGAGATTGTTCAGTAATTTAAAAAGTATAAGAATGTCATTAATAGTACGCCTGGTAGAAAGTAGTGGTAGGTTTAGATCAGACATTAATGCATTGTAGCGGATTTTAATAGGCCACTTGCATCACATTTTTTTAATAATTTTTTCCGGTTCAGGCAAATATTCTAAGACATTCTGTATTTTTTTATTTTTTTTATCGTATTTTTGAAACCCTGGGGATTTTTTGAAAATTTCAAACCGAAAAATCAGACCATTTTTTATAAACCAGAAAGACGGGACATAATTTTATAGGTGTGAAAAAACGATAATTACATAGCCGAAAATCATTTAAAAAAAAAGAACGTTTTCCACAAGAATGGCACAGGAGAATAACGAGGCATACCAAAAATATTACATCTCATAAATATTTTTTTCCTTGATCCATCTTATTGATCATAAATCATTATAATGTACAGCGTCTATATTTCTAAATTCAATGTAATATACTTGAAATTGTAAATTGTAATAAAAATAAGAATATTATAAAATTTTATTTTTTTTAAATCAGCACCATAATCAATATACCTCTAAAACATGTACCGACATCATCTTCACGTTCTGAAGAGAACCCCGTACCCATTAATTGTACGGGGTTCTCTTCAGAACATCTGTCAAAAAATCAAACCAAATGATAAGTTCGCAGAGAACAAACAATAAATCTAGTGAACGAATTCAAAAATTCGCCTGAAATCAAAGTGATGCCATATAAAAAAATAAATCAGTGTGGAATTTTATAAAATTAATAGGAACATTTTCGGCGACGGAACATTTTCGGCGACGGAACATTTTCATGAAGTGACGTCACGAGCCCAAATAATGGATTTATTTATTTAAAAATAAAAAAAACTGTACATATCTAAAAAAATTTACTAACATTTTCGTAATCTTAGTAAAAAACTCTATCCACACGATTTTTTCCAAGTCGTTATGAAGTCCATGCAAGTGGCCTATTACAGGCTGTCTCAATTTGAATTGAATGTATCGAAGAAATTTTCTTTGTACTCTCTCCAAACGGTGTAAGTTACAGGTATAAATCGGAGACCATACAGGAAATGCATATTCCAGCTGCGATCTTACAAGAGAGCAGTAAAGTAGCTTAATTGACTCAATGTTTTGAAAAGTCCTTGTGTTACGTATTACAAAACCTAGAATTTGCATGGCCTTATTGGAAATTGTTTCACAGTGACGATCAAATATAAGTTTCCCGTCAAAAATAACACCAAGGTCTTTGATAATGGTACTAATGCAATTTCATTATTGTTAATTAAATACGATGTAGATATTGGAATCCGTGAACGGTAAAAACACATGTGGAAACATTTTTTTACGTTGCTCGTTAAATTATAAAAGGTATAATATCTCAATGTTTTTTTGTTGTTTATTGTCCCAACAAGGACCAGACAAATTTACATTTACAACCGTAACCGTATTAAATAGAACAACAAAACGGAATGTGATTAAAAATATGTTGGGTTAGGTTAGGTTTGTTTTGTAATTTACTATTCTTCAATGTTCTGTCTAGTCATGGAACCATCTCTAACTCAACCTGACCACATTGAAAAACCGTGCCCTACCCACGCACAATGGCGTCGGGCGCAAAAACCCTTGGACCATCCCTCATTATAATCCCCCCCGACCTCCCTCGCCCCCCAGGAGTCATTCATCATGACAAGTCCCACCCAGAACACTACCCCCCCCCCCCTTCACTCCACCCTCCCATCGCTGCTGTTCTCCGGGTATAAACTGATTGCACCCACTACACACAAACATATTTATATAACAACAAATACCGGAGACGTGGACCAATGTGTATTGTAATGGGTGATGGCGTGCAATTGCTTCTTTGTTTTGGACATGAGATAATTATTAGTGTGCTAATTAAATAGAATACTACTTCCAACATCACTTATTTTCGGCCATCTTGGTTGAGGGATAAGCCTCTCGACTAGCAATCCGGAGGTCGAGTGTTCAAATCCCGGCGCGCGTGCCAAAGTAATATTATTTGATTGATTTGTGTTTTTTCATAATTTAATCCTTTTAAACTAATGAATATTTGCGGTACGTTCCAGATGGAAAATACTCTTATTATCAGCCTGGTGTAAGACCAACATTCAGAATTGAAACATTGCTTGAAAATGATTTTAATCGTGTTTGGTGACTAGATCTGAATATCAAGGTACTACCCCACCTTCCTCTTCCTCATCTCCTTCCCCTCCCACTATCCTCAGCCTCACAACATACCCCATTTAGGGATGCCATAGTCTCATTGGCCTCGGGCGGTTGGGAGCAGCTTGGACTTTTGTGCGGTATTCACATTAAAAAATAATTTATTCTTATTAATAATAACTAGCAGTTAAAAACCCGCTCCGCAGGTTTTTGCTGCTAGGCCCTGCGGGCGGCTTTTAGTTCGGCTTCGCCCAATTTGAGTATTGTTGACCATTTTATAAATCCGATAGGAACTGGTTCCAAAAATAGCCAGTTCCTCGGATCCAGTGTGATCCAGTGACAGCTAGTCACCGACACAAATTAACTGTGACAAAATAACCGAGACACGCAATGACGCCATATGTAAAATATATTGCAAATAGCATATAGCTTCATATTTGAGGGAAACAACTTCAAAAGCTGTGCGTGGAAAGGCTGGGCCGGCAATGGATGGAGACCGCTGTAGTCTCGCTGGACAGTAGGAACGCCCGGAGGAACCTTTGGGTCTCCGGCCAAAATAGAACAAGGGGAAGAAGATAGATGAATATTATATTCATACAAGTTGCTCCTAAATAACGCCAATAGGCCACTTGCATCACTTTTTTTTTAAATTCCGGTTTAGGCAAATATTCTAAGACATTCCGTTTTTTTTTTTAATCGTATTTTTGAAACCCTGGCGATTTTTTGAAAATTTCAATCCGAAAAATCAGACCATTTTTTATGAACCGGAAAGACGGGACATAATTTTATGGGTGCGATAAAACGATAATTACATAGCCGAAAATCATTTAAAAAAAAGAACGTGTTCCACGTATTCCGGTTTAGGCAAATATTCTAAGACATTCCGTTTTTTTTTTTAATCGTATTTTTGAATCCCTGGCGATTTTTTGAAAATTTCAATCCGAAAAATCAGACCATTTTTTATGAACCGGAAAGACGGGACATAATTTTATGGGTGCGATAAAACGATAATTACATAGCCGAAAATCATTTAAAAAAAAAGAACGTGTTCCAAAGAAAGGGCACAGGAGAATAACGAGGCATAAGAAAAATATTACTTTTCATAAATATTTTTTCCTTGATCCATCTTATTGATCATAAATCATTATAATGTTCAACGTCTATATTAGGTACTAAATCCAATGTAATATACTTGTACTTGCAAATTATAATAATAATAAGAATATAATGAAATTTGATTTTGTTAAAATCAGCACCACTACCATTATACCTCTAAGACACGCCAGACATCGTAAAATGTACAGAGTTCTCTTTATAACATCTGTCAAAAAATCAAACCAAATGATAAGTTCGCAGAGAACAAACAATAAATCTAGTGAACGAAATGTCAAATTCATAAATTCGCCTGAAATCAAAGTGTTGCCATATAAAAAAAATAAATCAGTGTGGAATTTTTACAAAATTAATAGGAACATTTTCGGAGACGGGACATTTTCATGTAGTGACGTCACGGGCCCAAATAATGGATTTATTTATTTAAAAATAAAAAAACTGTGCACTTCTAAAAATTTTTGCTTACATTTTCGTAATCTTAGTAAAAAAATCTATACACACAATTTTTTCCAAGTCGTTACGAAATCGATGCAAGTGGCCTATTGTGAAGTATTGTGTGTTCTTAGACGTTAATCAGGTTGTTGGCAAGGCCGGTTAGAGTAAGTTAGTGCTGCCGCTGTAAACTTCGCTGATTAAAATAGTCCAATCATTTTGTTTATTTTGCATGCTTGCGTCAAAACAAAACAATCCACAAATCAGCAGTAACAACGAGTATCAAATCGCCGCCTTTTACAAACTGTCGTTGCTCAATAGAACTAACTTGATCACGTGACACTTTAAAATCTGTCATGTGCCGTCTGTATTCTTGTCGGCCTTGGGTTGTTCGGTAAATGTACCTAAAGTGTTTTAATGATTTTTAGTACGACAAAAAATCAATTCACTTGTTTTCTTAACCAAAAAAGTAAAATGTATTTATAGTCAATCTTAGGTTATATAAAATTGAATGTTTTTTTTTTTTTTATTATAGCGACTATATAAATTTTTTTACATGTATGTATGTTTGCTTGCTTGTTTGTTTGTACCTTATGCGTTTCTAAATCAGATGCGATGAAACTTTCGGTATGTGCGCATATTGCATATGCCCGGGATGGTTTCTATACATATAGTAAGGCGTTATGAACTTCTTTCCTGTATCATCCCATTGCGATGAAACTTTGAGGATTTGATGAACGCATGCCGGGGTTGGCTTCTATAAATATAATAGTGAGCTCTGGCGTTATGAAATTTTCCAATACTATTCATCCGATTGCAACGAAATTTTGGTGATTTGATGTGCGTATGCCCGGAATGGTCGCAATATATAATAATGAGCTCTGGCGTTATGGAATTAAATCCTGTACTATTCATTCGATTATGATGACAGTTTGTTAAGTTGTTATGGGCACACCCACGAAGGTTTCTATATGTACCGGTGAGCTCTGGCGTTATGAAATTTCTATAAAAAAATTGCAAAAGGTGGCGCGCGAGCTGTTTGAAAAATTAGTGTATTTCATATAGTTTAGCAGCAGGGTGGGAAGAAGGTAGGGGAGGGGTAGGGGAGGGGAAGGGAAGGATGAACGGGAAAGGCCACGTAGGGAGAAACCATTTCTTTATTTAAGTGGCTTTGCAACGTATGCCGGGAACTCGCTAGTCTATTATAAGGACGCAACACTTTCAAAATTCCAAATTCAAACATCCTTGGACCCCATTCATAAATTTTAATGATTTCCAGGAGACGTCCGTGTCCGTAGACAGTTCGTTTATGCAAATATGTTTCGCATGCCAGTTGTAGTAAAGTGGCGTGGCCGGGCCCACCAAAGTGGCGTCGCCGCCTATCAAAGGCTACCCCTCGCTGGCCGAAACTTGGCCGAGGGGGTAACTTAGCAGGGACGAAAGTACAAAGTTGGAGTTTGATAAACGTAGTATCCAAAGTTATGGGTGGTCGCTGGCGGATCCTGGGTACCTACCTACTACCTAGCTAGCGAGATCTACTTGCTTTCGTGTGTATGTGACTAACCAGCAAGATTAAAGACATGTAGTCACAGAATAGATATGGATTTGTATTACATTATGAAAAATCCAGAGAAAAACATAATGTTAATGTAGATAAACCGATCAACATATATGAGCAATGAGTAGAAAAGTTAAAATATATATATATATTTATTTCTTAGTGTTGCGTAGTATAGTAGTAGCAGTACGTTTTTCAGGCATTTTCTAAAAACCTTTTTAAAAAAACTTAACCCGTGGTACATACACACTTTTATCATTTTATTTTCGATAAACTTAAACAAATATAGAAAAATGAAATAATTTAACTTTGCATAAACCACTTATTTGATGCGCAAATCCGACCGGTTTCGGAACAAACGTTCCTTCGTCAGGGAAAGCTTATACTAATTTGACAGTTTCGAACAATGTTTTATTATGGTAGGGGTGGAGCTGTTGCTAGATAATAATGTAGATTAGGTAGGTAGGTATTAGTGTAGAGTGGGTGGGTAGGGTAGCTAACCATATCATTGAAAATAACCATAGTTTTGAAAAAAATACAGGGATAAATATTCTTCATATTAATAATAAAGGAAAACGTTTAGATAACTTAGAAGCCTTGGAAATTAAAAAATCCCTTAAAAATAATGAATCTATTATTAACAAACAAAAAATATTGTCATATAACCCAATCATGGATTTGTTCCCCTACCCACCCACTCTACACTAATACCTACCTACCCAATCTACATTATTATCTAGCAACAGCTCCACCCCTACCATAATAAAACATTGTTCGAAACTGTCAAATTAGTATAAGCTTTCCCTGACGAAGGAACGTTTGTTCCGAAACCGGTCGGATTTGCGCATCAAATAAGTGGTTTATACAAAATTAAATTATTTCATTTTTCTATAATGGATAACCACAAAGTAATAGCTACATTCAAAAATATTAAACAAATATAATACAGTGTCTTGTACTATTACTTTTTCACATTTTAATAAATATTAAATATCTCAAGGTACATCATTATGAAAATGATAATATATCGATCGTCCAGTTAATTCGTCAGACATCTCCAAATACTATGTTTTGAGATAATTAGGAAAGCAATATTCGAATGCTCACCATAAATCAAATATAATTTACACATGTTTTACATAGTAAATATGCTATAAAATAACACAGGGAGGCTTAACGGTCCGGTACAATTGGTATGACAGTTTCTCAGTGACCCAGAAAACATAAATATTTGAAATTAATAAATTACTTGGTTTTTACCACTTTTATTGTTTATAAAACCGACATGTTTCGTCAGCAAAGCTGACTTCTTCAGGGTTATGACAGAACTAATTTTAAATATAGACATATATATAGGTAATAGAAAAATAATCGACATAAACAATAATAAAATTAGAAAGAAAATAATGTTTAAGGGACGAGGGGCAATATAGAACAATTTAAAAAAAATTTAAAAGGGGAATAGATTTAATAATGGGTCATTTAAAAACAATTTTTGATTATTAATAATATTTAAATTTGCATTAACACTCTTTCTAATCTCTAAAATTTCTAATTTATCTAACTGAATGCCATTGACATTACAATGAATTAACATAAATATTTTGTTTAATTCACAAGTTTTTTGCATTATAATTAATTGATTTGGTGGTATTTATGAGTAATCTGAGTATTTTACCAGATATAGGGTACACTTTTAGATATACTTTTACATATTACTTTTGCATACTTAACGCAAATTTCAATTTCGGAGAAGTCTGACTAATCAACTGGACTATCGATTTTCATGGTAGGTAGCGAACTGAAACTTTCTCTTTGAAAAATAAATTTTGCGGAGAAAAACTAGGCTGAATTTCATAATGATTGTTTTTGGTGTTTCAGGCTGAAGAAGAGCTGCTGCTTTAAGTTTGTCATACGGGAATTGTCCATTCGGCACAAAATATTTTATTAAGACATTCTCCTCCTGATTGCGTTAATTACGTCTAAAAACAGGAAAAACTGATTTATTTTAAAATATGATATTACGTATAATATCCTCTCCAGTTCCTGATTCATTTCAAGGTACCTTACTATATTATACGAGTATGAATAGATACTTCCAATTGTATTCGATTATACTCACAGATAGTGGAATAGTTAACCCCACTATCACGAAGGATATAATAGAGCGAGAAATTTGGAATGTGATTTCAGAATACAACCTAGTGTCAGGTTCGTAGTTAGTTAGAAAATTGGAGTCATTCGGACTATGGCATCCCCCAATTGAGGTATGCCATAGTCCCATTGGCCCCAGACGATTGGGAGCAACTGAGACTCTTGTGCGGTATTCACATTACAAAAAAATCTTAATGCTGGTTTGCCTCAATTTCTCTTCCATAATCAAATATGCTATATAATGAGATGTGAAAGAAATTCTTTTTGGCATATTTTTAGTATTTTCATTTCATGTCCACATTATTCTTAGTATTATTTGGTTATTGATCTAAGTCATCATTTTATCTGCTTGTACTTATAATTTATTATTCGGCCGGACGTACGAAATCCTGAAGTAAAAAGTTTGACTGATTCCATGGTCACAGAAAGGTCAAGTTCGTGACGCTGCAGAATCCACCGGACTGGAAGGACATTCACTCTTATACAGGGTGCTATACGATCAAGCAAATATGCGCAGGCCGCTGTCTGCGGGCTTGTAATTGAATAACTGTCATTAAAGGGAACCAGACGCCTGGTAGAAAGGGAAACATCCTGTAGCTGTGGCTGTTGAGACCTTTGCAGCAAAATGAGACGATACACCCCGCATTTGGACTAAAGATGCTAATTCGTTCATCAGCCATTCACTGCGATGTGCATTCGCTGAATATGTATGTAAGGGGTGAATGTTAAAAACGAATCTTTGGATAGTCCAGTCCACTGAAGTACAAATACAAGTTGAAAACTATTAGTAAGAAATTTAATGAACGCTACTGTACTTTTTTCGACTGAGTGTTTTAACTCGACCTTTTAAGACCTTTGAAGCCCTATTTTAACTCGACCTTTTTACCTGTTGTCTGTCTGTTTTGCTTCATGGTGGCCATTTGAATGGTTCAGTAAAGATTTTTGAAGTGAAACTTCTATTGGATTTCGGATGAAACGGAAATGACGATTAGTGCACCTGCGACGCATCAACTGCGCTCATAGGCCGCTTTTATAATGATGCCACTTTTAAAGGCTCCTATTGGTTGGGATATGAAACCGAAATTACGCGAGGTCTGTGTTCATTGGTCGCTTTGATTATAACCTCACTTTCAAGTATATATAAAGTTTCGCTTCTACCGCGAGTAAACTGCACTCGATTTTTTTGTACGTAAGGGGGGAATGTTAAGGGCGAAACTTAGGATAGTCCACTGAAGTACAAACGTAAGTTGTTTTAAAACTATTAGTATGAAATTTAATGAATCCTTCTTTTGACTGAGCGTATGGCCCTGTTTTAACGCGGCCTTTTTACATTTAGACTCTACGTTTCGTTTCTGATTTCAAGATGATGGCCGTTTTTAACCCCCGACGCAAGGAACGGTGTTATAAGTTTGACCGCCGTCTGTCTGTCTGTGGCATCCTAGCTCCTAAACGAATGGACCGATTACGATGCGTTTTTTTTATTTGAAAGCTGGCGTGATCGAGATGGTTCTTAGCTAGGTTTTCAAGGTCATCAGCTCTTTTTGAATCGGGGGTTGCTTAAGAACGGTTTAGTAAATAATATTTTTTTCGGTCTCATGACAACTCAGATTCATGTAACTTCAACACCCCTTTGAAAAGTCATTAACTGTTCATTATAATATTATAAAATTGATTCTTAGACTACCTCTAATTACAGACTCGAACTTAATCTTCAATATTATGAATGTGTTTGACGTTCGGCAGATATATGCAAAGACAATCCTTACTCATCTATACACAAATATACATAAATACTATGAAAAAAGATTAAATACTCGCTTTACTCGAAACAATGACAAAGACTTACTACAAATCCCCAAAACGCATACTACTTTTGGTCAACGAAATTTCAGATACCTTGCAACAAGACTTTACAACATTCTTCCAGATAGAATAAAAAAATGTGATTCCCAAAAAAATTTCAAAAATAACATAAAAATTTGGATCAAAAATAATGATAGGGCCTTTACCGGTGCACTTACCCAAATTCGAAATTATTAATGATTTGGTATTACACAATGGAAATATAGAAGCAATGTATTGGTTGCTTTTATTTAAAATTATTATTAATGTAACCAATCTCTTATGTGATTACTTTTTTAATAAAAGAGTAGGTATGTTTATAAGTATTATAAATTGATTTAAAAACTACTGCCTCAACACAGGCTAGCCTAGTGAGGCAGATTACTGAAAAACCAAAATTTATAACTATTTTCTATTTTTCATTTATCTACTGTTCATATTTATATTTTTTTCTGTTGATATCCTTTTGTACTTGTGTAATTTTATACCACTGTAAACATAACACTGAAGAACTTTTTTTAGTTATAATCTTGCAAATTTCATTCAATAAAGATATATTATTATTATTATTATGCACGGGGCATGGGGATGAGAGTAACCTTGCGGATATCCTTGCTAAGACGCTAATGGATTTCGTTGAGTTATGCCCAACCACCAAACAAGAAAGGTATATCACAATTAAGTGGTACTCACGGTAGTTGTCTTCTGGCTTGGTGACAGTCATAGATGTCCATAAGCATTCGAGATTGTTCTATTTGATTGTTAGAACTTCGGTAAAGTTTGAGTCACGATTCACGTAATAAGTTCACATAAAGTATACGAAAGAATACGGTAGGATTTATACTTTATGTGACGATATGATGAATAACACTCCGGCGTGGTGCGAAATGTCACTATACGGTCGGGTGTTAGCAACGGACTGACTTGTTGACGATAAAGCGCTTGTCACTTGTTGACCGTGTAGTCAGGCACCCTTATTGTGCGGAATTCCCAAATCTGGGTTCCTGCCGATCTCGTATGACAATCGGAGCACAAAACGAAAGAAATCCATCGGCGTTATGAAACATTCCGCCCACCAAAATACAGCAAATTCTATTTTAAAGAAAAGTTGAACGTTAAGCGAAACGCAGAATGCCATGAAATGTAACGTCGATGAAAAGAAGACGAAGCAGAAGAACTAGTTTTAAACGATAACTAGATGTAGATAAACTAGACGAAAAGGAACTAAATGATACGATTAACATAGACGTAAAAAGAATAAAACGAACCGCGAAACGATGATGATTAGTCACATTGCCTAGGCAATGGACACGATTAGGTGAATGGTCTTGTAAGAGAAGATCCATTCAAAGTACGAAGCGTAACAATAGCACAAGATTTTTAATAATGATTCTAATCACTTGCTCCGTAGAGAGTGATGTCCAATGTTTGGTTAAAGATAGAATACGAATTTCGAAATGATTAAGTAGAAAATCCGAACGACGAGAGGCTTTGTTATGAAAGTTGTGTACGAATAGATAACAGTAAGCAGTAAGACGTTGGAGTTTCCGAATACGATATAATTTGTTTAATAAAAGTTTAGCAGAATATATCATGTTGGACTAATGACGATTGAACTCGTTCTTCAGAGTGGAGTTCAGTTTTGTTAAAATGGCCATCTGAGATGGGCCAAGAGTCGTTTGGCTGGACAAACCCAGAGGGCTCCGCCCACCATAATACGTTACGGATAAGAACGGCCTGAGAATGGCCACGTGAAGCGATATCCGATGGATTATCAACCGATGATGCTTGACGCCGATGATTAGATGCGATACTGTCAAGAGCGATAATTGGTCGGTGTAACGATTCCCGTGACGAGTATCATCGGGTGAAGCATCCGGTGGCCTCCACTTCCATCCCAATACCCCGAGAGTAAAAGAATGATCAACATTCTTGAAGATTACATCAGTGAGATAGTAGTATGACGGTAGAAAGGCGCGAAGTTTCGGTTTGCTACAATCCCAATTATGCAGTTTAAGTTGACCTCGTTTGGTATGTTCGATGACTTCGGATTGCGTTAGTTGAACTTGTTCCAGACTGGAACAGCCGATGACGATAGAATCGATATTTGAGTCCGAAGTGATCGCGTGACGTGTGAGTGATAATAAGTAACCTTTCTTTTCTGTCAACGATCTGACAATACGATAGGACAGAATAAAGGCAGAGATATCAGAAGTCACAGGGTGTAATGGGTAATCCGGAGTAGAATCCGATAGTTGATAACGCCAAAATATTCTTTGGAACGCGCGATTTGGCTCTTGAAGAAATATTTGGCGATACATTTGCCGTACCTCAGCAATGAACACCACAGATGGTGAACGAAAGTTTTGCAGAAGTTCAGCAATGTTCGTTTGGAGCTTGGGAACGATAAGGAAGGCATCATTTGACGATGATTCATTCACCTCGGTCACCGAGGCATCGAAGACAATTCGCAAATTAGTGGTAACGGTGCCCGGACGAAGAATGTAATGACGAAGTATGTGATGCATTTCCTTGAGTAAATCTTTTCCAGGAACACGTGTCATGTGACCACTGTGCAAGTAGTCAGTCATGAAAGCGAAGTACGGTTCACGTAAACTGAGCTTTACTATCGGTTTACGTTCGAGTGAAAGGATGATGCGCGAAGAGACTTCGCGCGAACCTGGGAAAGCGATATCCTTATCCTTTTCACCAAAAGGTAAGGCTACGATGAATTGTCCCGAAGGGTCACGTGAGTGATTAGTGTGATGGACCTGCTCATCACGTTGTTCTTCAGGGATGAGATGTGAAGACTGAGGGAATGTGTCCAACTCCCTCAGTTTCTTGAACTTTTCAGGAAGACGGTACTGGTTGGTTTCGATAAATTGACTAGAAAAGTCACGTGAGCGATAAATGCGATACACTTGTTCACGACGTTGTTTGGTGGGCTGTGAAGACTGAGGAAATATGTCCAACTCCCTCAGTCTCTTGACTTCTTCTGGAAGACGATACTGGTTGGTTTCGATGAAGGAGTTTGTTTGACGATCTGTAGTAAAACCAACCGAATCCAGAGGAAGCCAACCGAATGGTGAATTGATAGCTGAAGGCTGGTGAAGATCACCCGTTAATTGGGGTCTCGATAAAGATGGCAAGATCTCAACATCTCGAAGTAGGTCAGTCGCTCCTGTGTCAGTTGTCAGTTTGTGACAGTCAGAGTCGGCATGAAGTATGTCTTGGAACAGATGACAAGATAACTGGTCGAATTGAATCGTTGGCGATGGAAGTAACTTCGTGTTGAAGGTAGTTTGTCCCTTAACATCGACATCGAAATTAGTGACGCCTGACGCGGTTGTAGAAGATTGGCCTAAGCCACGGATTTTCTGAGAGCTGACTGGACGCTCGGCAGTGCGATTGGATATGAAGTGTGCTTGACTGTCTGAATCGGTCAACCCACGAAACGTTTGAAAACTGCCGGAGGGATCACGATTGCTAATATGAGCAGTAGGCAAACGTACGATGGATCTGTCACCGAAGTTAGCGAGGAAAAGAACTGGAGGATCTGAAATAGAAGCTCCTTGAATGGCAAACGTGGTAGGTCGTTGGTACTCCTCTTCAGCAGAAATGTTGTCTTCCCTATGAAGAAGAGTGTGGTGCTTACGATGACATTTCTGACAATCAAACACAGATTTGCAATTCGTGAGAGAATGAGAAGGCGTGAGACAATTCAGACACCAACGGTGTGCCTTGGCGAATTGACCACGTTCCTGAACCGATTTGAGTGCAAATGATTTGCACTTAGCGATATCGTGAATACCCTTGCAAAACGCGCACTTTGAAGTGAACGCAGTCAAGGACCCTTTGATTTCAGGTTTTGCCTTATTCATGACACAAGTAAATGATGACGTTTGTTTTATGACAGCTTGATCATGAAATGTTGAAAAGTTTTGGTTTGGTACAATAATGTTCGCGGGCTCCGATTCGAAAGATTGATTCGTTAATTCCTTGTGAATTACGACGATTTTGAAATAAACATTATCAAAAGCTTCGCGAACTTGATTTTCAATGTCCTTGTTTGCCTCATCTAAAGCTAAGATGTCAGCGTGAACGGTTTCAAAATCATTAACAATTTTTTGCAACTTCGTATAATACGCTAAAAATAATGGGTAATTGGTTGCCTCTTGCAAAACGCTTTGACCGACCTCATACACCTTGTTTATTCTGCTAATGGCAACGTTCCGTCTTCTACGCAAGCCTTGTAAAGTACTAGCCATTTTTTTTTTAAATAAACAAATGTACTAACGAATTAATCAGGAAAACGTTATGAATTAAAAAATAGAATTCGATATAATTTAAATGCCAGGTAGGTCGTTAATTAATTAAGAGCTACGTAAACTAATTCTACGATTCACTGTTTGAATTCGTTCTTCGAAATGACATTTCAATTCACGTAATATTTCATAGCATTCTTTCGTTTTGTCAAGAAAGAATTTATTTATCAAAATGTTCCCTGGTTTCGGCACCAAATGTTCATGCACGGGGCATGGGGATGAGAGTAACCTTGCGGATACCCTTGCTAAGACGCTAATGGATTTCGTTGAGTTATGCCCAACCACCAAACAAGAAAGGTATATCACAATTAAGTGGTACTCACGGTAGTTGTCTTCTGGCTTGGTGACAGTCATAGATGTCCATAAGCATTCGAGATTGTTCTATTTGATTGTTAGAACTTCGGTAAAGTTTGAGTCACGATTCACGTAATAAGTTCACATAAAGTATACGAAAGAATACGGTAGGATTTATACTTTATGTGACGATATGATGAATAACACTCCGGCGTGGTGCGAAATGTCACTATACGGTCGGGTGTTAGCAACGGACTGACTTGTTGACGATAAAGCGCTTGTCACTTGTTGACCGTGTAGTCAGGCACCCTTATTGTGCGGAATTCCCAAATCTGGGTTCCTGCCGATCTCGTATGACAATCGGAGCACAAAACGAAAGAAATCCATCGGCGTTATGAAACATTAACAGTTATGAAAAAAAAATTAAAATGGCACATAACCTAACCCAACGTTATCATTTAACTTTTTTTTCATCACTTTTTGAAGTTGCATGGTTCTAAATTATCCGGTAACCATTTTTACAAATGTGAAATTGTCGTGTTTATTTGGACTTTCTTATTCATTTGATAAAGATTTGTCATTCAGATAATGGACAAATTGTATTTATTTATTTATTGTTTCTTTACACAGTAGATAATATTGTTTACGATTCAATTTGTAAACTCACTAAGACAAGCCTGTATAACGAACGCCCAAAAGCATCAAAAGTTACAGCAGCTGATAAGAGGATGATTATCTGTGGAAATTTTCTTCGGGCCTATCTTTGGGCGTGCTGTGCGGAGGGTCTTTTATGGAAAGGAAGAAGAGGAAGTTCTGAGAAGGAAACGGGTACGAGGGGTGAGAAGGTATCTGGGGGTCAGTGTATCCAGGAGTGACGGGCGCATGATTCCATTCCTCCTACTGCAGTGCAAGCCGATGGAATCCGGCTGGAGAGATCAAAAGGAACGTTTCGATACAGAATAATTGTCTTCCACTATGGTGATATCTTTCGCACTGAAATACAAGTGCTTATAGAAATCTTAACTGAATACAAATCCGTTTAAAGTAGGTAACTTCTTGCGTGTGTAGCATTTGTTGTCATCGTCAGAAACAATAGCAGTTGCATGAATACCTAATGTTGAAAACAGGAGCTTTCCGACACAAACTATACCAGTTCCAATCCCACCCACCCCTTCTGCGAGCACTACTTGCAGCGACCAAAGTTTCCCTCCTACCAACTACCATATGAAAGGGTTAATTTACAAATCCTTCAGTGCCGTGCCTGAGAATATTGACCCCTTTCACCAAAAAAACTGCCCGCAAACTAATGTAAGTTAAAATCTAATGACCGAAGAATTATTCATCAGAAAATGTCAAAAATATGTTTTTCTGAACGTTTCTTACACTGTTTCGCCTGAAAAGCAGAAACTCTCAAATGGTGAGTTATTTGAGTCATAAAATTTGCACAGCTCGGCATGCAACGCTATTTCCGTTACGTGCTATGGATTTAAGAAATTACTTTAAAAAAAAACAGAAGAAAATGGATCTGCGCTCTTGAGATGATCATTTCGATATTCAGTTAAAACTTCGGAGAAAACCCACAAATTTGGTTTCCATTTTTCCGGCAGGTTCTGTTAATACGCACCCCTAGTAAAACGGAGGCTCTTTTGCTACCACCTCAAGTCTTACAGTACCTGTAAAACACCCCTCCAGATTGCCTGCGCCTTCCGAACCAGCGGTTCTGTTCTTCCTACAAAACCTACACCTAAGAATTAGGTCTAGTGCAATAATTCATCTAAGTGACGCTGTGCCACCTCTTTCATTGTCTGGAAGGCAGACCTCGCTTTTGGTTGTATATGTAAAAAATCAAGGACGTACTCCCCCCACCCTCACCGCTATCGGTCTTAGTACTGCATAGCAAAAAGATAGTAGTACTCGATTACATGTATAATTTTGCCATATCTTTTATCAATGGGAAGTAAATAATAACAAATTAGAGGTCCCAAAAAACATTCTAATAAATGTTTACCCCCCTCCCCTCTCCCTCATTTTTTTCTCCTTAAAGTAATCTCTTATTTTCTGAATATTTTAATTACTATAATAACTTTGCAATATATTCAAAGAAAACTTACGTTTTGGTAAATTTGTGATTTTTTTAAACTTTAATCCCACACACAGGCGCACGATGAAAATAATTTCTCTCAGAGTCTATGACGCATTTGGGGATGCTGTGTGAAGGTCTTTTTAATTAAAGGTAGGAGAGGAAGGACTGGGAAGAAAATAGGTATGAAGAGTGGCTAGGAATCTAGGGGTCATTGTGTCCAAGGGAATGAACCCAGCCTTCCCGCTGCGCAACAAGAATAAACATAGGTCTCTGATTTCTCTTAAGAGGATCTCCCCAAACTGGCCTCTCCAGATCCGGCCGGCCACGCAGCCTGGTTGACAGGCGCATCGGCCATTCTAAGTCACCAAACGTAGCCAAACGCGTGGGGTGACTGATCTACGACGGAGGTGTTGGTTATCCAATTAATGGTTTCCGGGGCGGCGGTATCCACAGTCGTCTCACAAATTGTAAAATGATAGTTCTTTAGAAAAAAACTTTTCCAAGCGACAACTTAATTACGAAAATGTCCCTTCAGCTAAATTAGTTAAGTATCTCTCTTTTTAATATTTCTCTAACCAACACCTATTTTCCTTTGATTTCATAAATATAATGATAATCTGCTAGTTCGCACCAATTTTTATTTTCAATTTACAAAATATGATTTACTGGTCATATTTTACTGAGAAAATAATCAAACTAAATCAATTCAAATAGTTGTAACTTTTTTTAAATAATGCAGGTGGAGGTATATACTATGCTAGCCTGAAAAGGGTTTCCATGTGTCACAAACAATGTATCGCATATAAAGTAAAATATGTTTTTTTAAATATTCCTTGAAAATCGATTTTTTCAATAGTTAAAAATATCACAAAATATCGATTCCACGTTCGTTCTTGTGAATAATCTAAAATTACCATCATAATTATTATTTCTCCAAAAGATTTCTTCCAAGTCTCCAACCAACCTTAAACTTTTCCCTATCTTACCTTATTGCTTTCCTACTAAACTGTCAAAACCAAATGCGCTACTTTTGTGTAGTTATGTTACAAATGAAACACATTCATTCGGCCGGCGTAGTCTAGCAATAAGGCTCTTGACTCACAATCCGAAGGTCGCGGGATCAAATCCCGGCGTGGCAAATAAATTTTATGTGATTAATTTGTGTTATTTCACAATTTATTGATTTAAAATAATATATAGTATATTTGCGGCACGTTCCAGAGTGGAAGATACTCTCAATATCGCCCTGGTGTAAGACCAACATTCAGAATTGAAACTTTGCTTAAAATGGCTTTAGCCGTCTTTGGTGACCAGATAGCCAGGTACTTCCCCACCTTCCTCTTCCCTATCTGCTTCCCCTCCCCGCTACCTTCAGCCTAACAACATACCCCAATTGGGGATGCCATAGTCTCATAGACGGGAGCAGTTGGGACTCTTGTGCGATATTCATGTAAATAAATAAAACACACACTTGGTTTTGAACACTAATTTATTTCAATTTATTCACCACCCGGTTTCGCTTACTTTCGGGTTCAGGGTAAAGATGTAGACTTGTTAAAGTTAAGAAAATTATCTTGATGAAAGTTGAGCGAAGCGAAACCGGTTGGTAAACGAGTTTAAATAATTAAGTTGTTGAAGACTTTTATGTTTGTTTAATTCTATAATATAAACCTTTGCTTATGAGGCTTCTTTCGGATTTAGTTTATTGTAATGGCTGATTAAGTTCTTTAGTACGATTGGAAAACACTTTAAACATTTTTAAAAACCTTTTATGCTAACGATTCTGATATTTTTGTATGCCTCTACTGAAGTATAAAGCTGTACTAATTAAACAATTTAGCAGTACGTTTTTTAACAAGGTCACCATATACAAGTATTTTCTGTTTGCTTCTTCTTCACTGCTTTCAATAACTTTGTATTAATATGTATTATTTTTCTTTTGGTTTATTTATAATTAATAGGTATTATTTTTCTTATGTATTATTTTTCTTTTGGTAGAATGTATTATTTTTATTTTGGTAATATGTATTATTTTTCTTTTGGTTTATTTACAAGTAAACTTATAATTTTACATTTCTTTCTTTTTTCTATATTGAAAAAAACATGTACGTAAAGGACACTTGTGCATAATTATAAATAATTAATAATAACTAATAACTAAATTAGTAAATAATTAAATTATGCATACATTATAAATAATTAAATATTTTTGCCTGAACTTTAGTAAATAAGATAAAGTTTTTTGGCGATGATTTGTTGATTTGTGTCCCAAATTGGTCATTTCTAAATTAAATTTACGCCTATCAAAATGTTTGTCATTTGACTGTCCTAGAACGGGAGACCTTCCTAGTTGGACAGTCAAAGCTTCTTTGTACTGATGTATTCTCTATAACAAATAAACGTTTTATTATTATTATTATTAAAAAAACCACAAGGCTTCCTGAAAAATAAACTAATTGGATTCAGATTTTAAAGAAAATCCAAAAATCGTATAAACCCGATTTTAATTACAATTTTATTCGTTTTTGAAAGAAAATTTAAGTGTCAACCTTCGGGGAGACAAAATTATTATCAATATACCAAACACATCAGGGTGGTAAATAGTATCACCCTGGTGAAAGCCCACATTTGTATATTTATATATTCAGTGTTATTATTATTTAATTTGTAAGTAAATATAGTTTATTTATAAACGGTTTATCAAACGGTTAATCCACGATACATTTGTTTTATTTCTAGATAGGTACCTACTTATGATGAAACAGTTTGATAATGTCTTCAGAAGGCGAAACAGCTGTCACGCGTAATAATAATTACATAGCAGAACTTGTTCTTAAAAATACTGTTTTTATAAATTAAATAAGGTATGATAATAGGTTTTAAAGTTTATTTCGTACTACTAGGTGAATAGGGTGTCCCTATCCACAAAAATAAATTCTATTTTTTAAACTTTTTTTTGTTTTGATTTTTTTTTAATTTAGCATCCAAAAATACCTATTACCCCAAATTTTAACCCTCCTACCCCCATCCTCCGATTTTTTAATCGCGATTTTAGTATTTTTATGTATATAAATTTAACCGTTTTTTGTATTTCAAACAGAACGAAATTATTTATGTTGTTGAATGACAGATGGCGCTACGTCCACCTCATCGAACTTTCGTCCACACTCACGAGAAGCATCGCGTCATTTTGAAATTTCATTCGGAATCGTGTTCTCGCGTAGGCAAACCATCGAGCTTATTTTTGTTGGCTAAAGAGGGACTGACAAAAAATATCGTACACTCAATTGCTCTTCGAGATTCATATTGAATTTCTTTATTACATTTTCTACTTTAGTTGGTGTTTTTTTTATTTTTTTATCGGCGGTCATCGTCTACAGCGCTCCATTCCTCATTCTGTCATAGATCGCTTCCCCACACACTCACAATACATTCGTTATTTTTTATTTAACAACCAAAATATTCACTAGAAATAATTTATATGGCCGAACAATGTTTGTCGGGTCAGCCAGTAATATTATAGAACTTATAAAAGAAATAAAAATTGATCATGCAAGTCTTCAGCTATGTTTTTTGACCAGATTTCAATAGTCGGATAAGTAGGTACTAATAAACATCCCTTGTACAGTGTAATTTTTGGTGCATATATACATACCTGGATAATAGTGGATAATAGTGTGTATCAGCCCTTACCGGGCGCGGGCGCTATACGCCGGGCGTCAAATCAAGGCGACTAATTCAGGCGTCGCGTCGCGGCGACTTCCGAAACCTACAGTGGTCCCAACCAACGCGCTATTTCTGCCCCCTGCCCCCTGCACCCTGCACCACCCCCCTTACCATCGCCTGTCCCTGGGGTTGAAACCACGTGGCGAAAACTTTACTTCATACAAGGCCGGAACGCCAGGAAACAAGGACGTAGAGTGGCATATCTACGAGAAAATAATTTGGAAATTAAATATGGATAATTTTAAAAACATAAGTTATTAAAATAAAAAGCATTAACATTGTGGCTCGCCATAATTTATAATTTTTTTTTTTTTAAACATATAAATTGGTGTCGAAAACAAATTTATGTTTTTTTTTATTGTACATAAGTTATTATGTATGTTATGTTATGTTAACAAAAAAATGTGTGTGCTTTGAGCAGCGTGCTTACTGATGAATTTCGTTTTTTTTATAGATTTGAATGGAAACGAATGTCATCTTTTACCTTAGTACCTTTTGGTTTTAGTCCATTTATAACGCGCTCTGTCCCTCTCATACTTGCCTGACATCTTGTATCGCTATCCCATTTGAAATTCACAATGGCGGTGAAATCTGTAATTTGTGTATGAAATTTAATCGAAGAATGTACATTTTTATCATAATAACAATTTTATTTTTACAGTGTCAATTTTATTATCATCCATAGAAAAACTTGTGAAAAATTCCAAAATTCTGTCGTTTTAGGACAGTATAATTAAGTGCAATAAAAGTAAGTATTTACCTAACTACTATCTTGACAAATGCATCAAGTTCTCTCACATTCATCGTGTATTCAATTCCTCTTGTAGCTTGCCCTTCATCATTGCACAACCAATGTTTTTTTCCACTAATATAATGATGGTAGTAGGAGTTTTTTTTTTGTAGATTGTCAGGTAATAATAATAATATTTGGACAATTTGTAGAGCACCGTCTTTGTGAAAATCTGGGACAAATAAATATATTGGTAACCCGGAAATGTATTTCTTTTCAAGACAAAAAAAAATAATTCATCGAAAGTTGTGATCTCTTTCATAAAATGTAAATTTACATTGTTCGATGTATAATGTACAATGTTCTAACAGGTGAAATATTGACAGTGTTTTTGAGAAATATCTCGTTTACACTTTGTGTTTTGACCAAGACAATAGATAACACGTTTTATTTTCTTAAAAATTCAATTTATTGCTTTTTCACAGAGAGCTTTCTGTTTTATGTTTTCTAAGTAAACAATGCCAAAAGGTTTTGTTTGATTTTTAAATACCTACATCTGTTTGAATTTTGATTTTATTTTCATGAAAAAATAATGCAAATCTTAGAAGTGGAAATTAGCCCACTTCCTAACATCCGATCGAGCTGAAACTCGGCAACACGCGCACAAACATGCATTTCTCTAAAATAGAATAAAATGGCGTTAAGTCGAAACTACTTTACTACGCAATAAAAATGGATGTGTGATGTTAAAAAACTTTATTTTTACGAATTGATTTTTCATTTTATGTAACCCTTGTTATTAATATCTCATCAGCATTTAATAATTCATCTCATCAGGTCCAGGCGGCTGGGCGGTCAGGCAACCAGACACCAGGCGGCAGTGAAGTTCCTTCCGCCCCAACCGCAGTATCCCCGCCCTGGTAACCGCCCTCGCCGCTCGATCCAACCAACTTCCACTTTAATATCTCCGCGCAAAGCTTGTTTAGTTCGTTTATGTTGGATGTACACTGAATTAGGACGCCTCTGCCATGTTGGTATTGCTGGTGGCGATGGAAAAACACTTTCAAATAATATGTTAATTAAAGTTAAATTGTCGGTAACCAATACGATTTTCTAAATATTGTATATGAACATATTTATATTCCGAAGAAATAACTTTTAATTCTGTTCAAGTGAAACGGTAGGAAAGGCTTCAATTTATCTAAATGATGCTTTTTAGTTTTTTTCGTTATTTGTTTTTGGGGTGTTATGTCGTGTTGCGCTACCTCCTTCTTTAGCCAACGTTTTGGACAGCGTTGCGGACAGTGTCCATATCAGGGCAGATCCGGCAGATCCGGTAGATGTGTGTACACAGGTAGATCGTTGAGGTAGATCTTTTGACCTCTCCAGCAGGACTCTCTCGGAACATTGCCTTGCACCGCATTGGTAATGATAGATTCACACGTCCGTCACTCTTGGATACACCGACCCCAGATTCCTACCCACCCCTCGTACCTTTTTTCCTTTCCAGAACGTCCTCTACTTCCTTTTCCTAAAAAGACCCTCCACATGGCGTCCTCAAAAATGAAGTAAGTCCTGAGGGAAATTATTTTCCTCAGGGCCTTGTAGAACTAATGTAAAAAAAAATAAGATTGTAAAATTGACCTGCTGATAAACTGTTTTGGTAGTAAGATGAAGAATTAAAAATATATATTATATATGTTCCTATGTACGTTTAAGTTATATTTCATCCTGATGTCGGCAATAACTTTGAATCATTTTTTTAAATTAAAATGTCGGTCGTAGATTAGACAACAATAAACCTTCCCTGATATACTTTTAAGTGAATTTACATAAATATGATACAGTGTTCTCAAATTTAATGTCATTCATTCTTTCATTATTCTGTAACACGAACCTCACTCCATATCCCAATGAACAAAACCTCCATAGTACTCACGGTATTGGTCATTGAAGTTTGTGGACAACGTTTCTGGACGACTTTCATGAAAATTGCCAATATTTTTCCAGCTTAAAGTTTTCGTTTATTGTCTTTCAATAGAAGTTTGAGTAAATTTTCCGTTTCCATGAATATCTGAAAATAAAGTACAAGTTATGAAATGTGTCAAGCAAGATTTCCTTTGTTAATATTATATATTGCTTCTTCACATCGGAGGTCAATTCAATTTATAAACTCTCTAGGACAAGACCTTGTTGAGTTTAAAAGTTGTATAAAGTAATAAAAATAACACAAAATAACATAGGTATTGAAAGAACAATATTGTTACATTAACGTTTCTTACAGATAATGCATTCCTTCTAAGAAGGAACCGTATACATTAAAATATAAACGTGTGGGGTGACCATGTGTTGAAATTTTTAATTTGAAATAACATGTGATGCTATTAATTTAAAAAGGGCAAAAATTAAAAACTTAACAAAAATTAGGAGTTAACATTTTATTAAAAAAAAATTACGTTGATATTTTTTTAATGTTGAATTTCCCGCCCGACAATACTACTCGTGTACTTGAACAAAATTGTTAATCCCTGTTGCAGCAGTTGTACATTTAAGTGTCTAGATAGTTTATATGAAATTATAAAGCAAATCTACGAATTAATAATATGTTACATCAAATTCTTAAAAGCACTCGCGTGATTTAAAACTTTATCATTTTGAATATTTTCCGCCCACATGAAAAAAATCATGACTCCGAATTTTAAGGGCATTTAACCAGCCAGCGGCCGAAAATCCACATTTCGTCGAAAGATGTTCTTACGATCGTACAGGGCGGTTCCAATGAGAAAGATTAATCATTCTTCGTACCATCTTTTTAAAATTATAACTCAATATCATTTTATTTCATTCCAAATTTACTTTAATTTATACCTACTTCCAAAAATGGTGAAAGGCGTGATGATAAAACTATTAAAATTGTGTACTTTTTGTAATTATTTTTTGATCATAGGTTTTTTTTTATTTTTTACATTAACTCCACACAGGAGGCCCTGAGGAAAATAATTTCCCTCAGGGCCTATGTCATCTGGGATGCTGTGTGGAGGGTCTTTTTGAGGAGAGGAAGGAATGAACATTGGTCTTGAAGAGACCCATGTTGTAGGAAGGAGGAAACACAGAGGCCGGCAAATCATTCCACAGCCGAGCTGCTGAACACAAGAACGAGTCGAAGAAACGACCCGTTCTCATGTGACAAATGTCAACTGTGTACAAATGTTGGGCACGCGTTTGGCGTGTTTCCCGACTATGCACCGGTGCCGAAGGGATCAATGATGCTAGTTCCAAGGAGCATCTTCCACTGTAATACCGGTAGAACAAGGATAGCATTCCCACCCGACGCCTGTGCTCTAAAGATTGCAATCCGTCTGTTAAGATCATTTTTCAATAATGTCTAAGCAAAATAAGAATGTACAAAAATCTGAAATATATTAGTTTGTAAGTGTGCAAATAAATACACAAACGAACCAATGTTCGTCAAGAAACACATGTACGTATATATTTTTTAATGATTTTATTAAAACTTAAATTAAAATTCTGAAAAACGCGTTTCCCAGAAAATATTTTGATTTATTTCACTGCATGATTTTATGATTTGAAATGGGTGTTGTATAATATAAAATCTTTTTTGAAAATTTAACAAATCTGCCAACGACCGACGTATGGTATAACCTTATTGTACAAAAAATAAACATTTTTTCTCAAAATTTAAAACATGCGAATACTAGATAAAAGAACAATCTTTCGAAATCAATTTATAATTTTTTGTGGAAAAGAGTCAATACGTCTAAAATCTGATTTAAAAATTTCATTTTCCTGGTTTTCTCTGGTTAAACCTAAGGGTCGACCGAGATCTTGGTCTCGGTCTCGGTCTTGGCATTCTCGGCTACAAATTCTACCGAGAACTCTGTCTCGGTTCTCGGCGGAAAATCGCCGAGATTCTGAACCACAACCGAGACCGTTGTAAATAGGTACGGTGTAGGATAATGGGATTCAAATCTACCGCGCGCGTCCACATTCGTCACTTGGTGTCAGTGCATGAGAGAGCTGTCGATTGTGATTGGTCGGCTGGCAGCGAGGCGGGTTTTTCTTACCGCTGCTGCCGCCGCCGCGCCGCGCTGAGCCATTTCACTACTTTTATAAACAAACAATTGTAGTTAAAGGAAGTTTGTTTTGAATTTTGTTCATAATAGAAAAAAATGCAACTATTTTTGAGTATTGGTATTCGTCACCAAATCAAGTACTTAGGCCTGCAGGAAAAAAGTTTTTATCAGCACCGCCTACTAGTGTAGCAAGTGAACAGCTCTTTAGCAGAGCTGATAAAATATACAGCACGAGGCGACACTCTTTGAGGGGTGAAAACGCAGAAAAATTGCTTTTTGTGTGCTACAACATCATGTTATTCAATATCAATTATTAAAACTATTTAAAACAAATTATTATTACATTCTTAAATATACTATATCATGCAAAACTAGCGCATTCTCGGTCTCGGCTCTCGGTCTCGGCCGAGATTTTAATTTATTCTTGGTATCGGTCTCGGCCTCGGCCGAGAATGAAAAACCTCTCTCGGTCGACCTTTAGCTTTTATATACCCTCTTAATATGGAGACATACAAACTGATTTATATTTCAGTATAGTCAATGAATCTTTTGTCGATTATCACGTTATTATTCGTAAAATTTTTAAAAATAAATATTATAAAATCGAAAACTTTGGTCCAAAAACTTTGATAAAAAAATTTGTTCCAATTTTGGACCACTGTCAGTCGCAGAAGAATAAAGCGGTCCATATTTTGACCTTAGTCGCTCCATTGGTTTTAATTAAATAGTTTAGATACCCGGTTATTGGAGAAATATTATCGGGTCTAACAGGGGAGCAAGTCTATTAATTTACTAATAAGTCGTATTTAAAACATGGTTAAAAATAATTATTTAAAAATAGCAGGTATAGTGACAAATATAAAATATAATACAAAAAAGTCAAAATCACTTTCCTCAATGCGTCTTCCCAAAATATTCCCTGATTCCAGCAATTAAACTATGCGTTGATATTACTTACACAAAAAAACACATTTTCATCTGCTTAAAAACATTTTTTGGATAAGTCCGCGTGCCACATTAGGCCCCGTTGCCTAGCGCCACAATACTGAGCAGTGCTATTAGCGCTCTCCGGAACGCTTCGAGGGAAGATGTTGGTTGGATGTTGACAATTCATCTGGAATTATCTGAGGGCAGAGGACGCTGATAAGCGCGCGGGTTACTCGCAATAGTAATTATCAAATGGTGTGAATGACTTGCTTTGCATTACGTATATAATATTCTAGCATATACATTGCAAAATGTATGTAGGTTTTGTGTTACATGGCGTTTAGACTGCGAAGTCATCCGCCATAAATTTAGGCAGTGCTGAGATAAAAACTGGAGCATTCTGGAACGCGACTTTGTTTTTAATTATTTTTACAGCTGATCTTCACTGTTCAATAAAATAAATTGGTTAACTATGTGAAAAAAGTTCTACCACAATCATTATAAGCGGAAAATGTTGTTTTTATGTGTCACGAGAGTCCCAACTGCTGGACTCAGTGAGACTATGGCATCCCCAAATGAAGTATATTGTGAAGCTGAAGAGAAGTGACGAGGGGAAAGAGATGGGCAAGAGGAAGATAAGAAAGTATCTGGCAATTCAGATCTAGTCACCAAACACGGGTAAAGCTATTTCAAGCAACATTTCAATTCTGATAGCTTAGTGGAGGATTAAGATAAAGGAGAATTTAACCCGCGACTCCTATGTGGGAAACCGACGCATTTGTACACTCGGCTAATTACTGGAACTGATTTGGTTGATGAATTTGACCTTTAGTCGAAACATTGCAAATTCGATTTTTACGCAGTACAAAAATACCGGAACGAAGATTTTTCATTTTAATTGTGCATTTACTTGTCCGGGCATTATGATGTTAATTGGCAAGTTTGATGTCCCTTAAAATTTTCTATCAACTTCTGAATCAAGCATTTCGGTTGATTTGTGAATTATCTTCATATAAGAGTGGCGATAGATTTACATTTGAGGGAAGTTAATTCTTCGTAATTTTTAAAAATGGTGGTTCAATATTTTCTTACGTGTGCCGCTTTCGAAATCTTTTGTTCCGCTTCTGAGTAACCGGTACCTAATTTAATGATGTAATTACGAACATGCTAACCGGTTTCGAAACAACCGTTGCTCCATTTGGGTAGATATAAACAATATCTTTCCCGGTGATCGCGCATTTGGCGTGTTTTGTATAAATAAAAAAATTGTATCTGTTGAGTTTTGGTTTGACCTATTTGAAATATTTAACTTCATTTTCTAGCTGACATTATATATTTAAATTCATCTTGCTTCATTTCCGTATATGAAGTCTTTTATTTTTAATTTATTATTTAATCTACTGTTTTATCTTCTTTTCAATTTTGTCTTTTTATCATTTTGTCTATGCTTTTACTAAAATCAAAGGTGTCAAATCATTTCAAAACTAAGACCATCATATTCCTTGCAAAAACTCGATCATTTCTAAAAGCCTTAGGCCGGTTACAGTGCTCGACCGACGGTCGGTGCGTACGTCGGTCGCGCTTGTCATTTGTATGAAAATTCCTAAAACATTCAGTGCAGGACCGACCGTACGCATGCGTATATCGCTACGCAGTACGTACGAGAATCGTCGGTCGAGCGCGTGCGCATGCAGACCGTCGGTCGACCGACGAGCTAGAAATGCTCTCTGGGCGACGATCGGGTGTACGTGATATCTACGTCTTCTGTTCCTAATACGTCTACGAAGATAATAAGCAGCTATTAATTAATTAATTTCGCGTACGACGTCCGGTCGGCTTGTTGGTTAATCGTGAACTGACGTACGCACCGACGGTCAGTCGGTGGTATGCGATCGTCAGGACCGACCGTACGCATGCGTATCGTCAGGACCGACCGTACGCACCGACCGTCGGTCGAGCACTGTAACCGGCCTTACAGCCATTTCAACGTTATTGCAAGTTTATCTGAACTATTTATACGCAATCAACTAATATACCAGTAATTTAACACAAGTGTTATATTCCGCGTATAATCTTCAAAATTACTTTGCGATCAACCCCTTGTTGTGAAAGACGAAATGTCAAATTGGAGTTCCTCGATTTATGACTGACTCAAGACCTCCGGAGACCTTCAAGGGACCGCACTATATCTACCTGCTCAAAGTAACAACGTTTCATTAAAATAGTGATTCACAGTAAATAAAACAAAAACTTTATTAATTTTTCGGTTTTTTAGGTACACGATAAAGTTGGACCACTGGTTTGCGGAAACCATCATGACTTTATATAAATACTTACGCAGTCTACCCACCCTGTATTGAGCACTCTGTACGCGATATGAGCGTTATTATTTTTTCGATGAATACGCAAGCGAATTCGTAATGAAACAAACTATTCCATTAGGCGGGCCGTGTAATCATTCTCAGAATTTAAATCAAGTAATTTGTGGAAACCGGGGACGGTGGGGGTCAATCTACCCGGGCAGCGGGACCGGGGGAGGGTAGTAACTGGTAGTTATCCCGGGAATAATATAATCCCGGGCAGGGAGGCCGTTTTTCCGTCGGGTTTAATACGCAAAATAACAAAGAGACGAGGGTTAACATCCCTAACCCTTTGCGGCGCCGGGTCCCATCCCGCCGGGCCGGCTATGGGCTGTGGACTACGGACTGTTACATATTTATACTTATTATATGAAGGGGTTATAATGGAGGCAGCCAGCCTCCTTTCCTTTCGCCTTTTCCTGGGAGGATGTGCTCATTCGTTTCTAGACGGTCGTATACAACACATTTACATTCTCATACGCAAACACACATTAACATATCACAAGTAAAGCGTATATAAAGTCATCTTGATGATAGACATTAATCTGTTTTGTTCATAAATACGTTACATTTATTTCCTACTTTTTATTTTCATTTTTATAAGTAGGTATCAAGGATATTGAAATATAAAGAGACATGATATGATGGCCGCCCGATATCACATCTCTTATATTTAAATAGGGTTACCTATTTGTTATATCTACCCTATAAAAATAATTTTAAAAAAAATCCCAATGTTTAAAAAAAATTTTAAACTATAAATTTTGGTAGGTACCTACATACTTCTCATACTTCGTACTCTTAACCGAATAGCCATTTTTTTTAAATTGTACAACACAATAAATAAATATATATACGAAAGCTTCTTGAGAATATGGGATGTTAAATGATGAGTAAATGAATTATAAATATCGCGTACACAAGTGATTGTAAGAAGAGGTCATGGACACTCTCCGAGGACGTTAGACAAATCATGCAACATTTAGGTACTTTGTTTTGATATACTGCATAACTCTACTAATAGCACATTCCTCTTTGCCTTACACGTCCCTGAAAATTAGTAGTAGTAGTCGTAATCGTCATCACGACTTTTTCAAGATGCCACACGGCAAAACAGATGTTCCAGCACATCATGCCAAGATAAATGGCACTATTGAATGAAATTTATAAAACAATGGAAAGCCATATAAAATAAAATAAAAATATTACTTAAAAAGTGATTGATAAAGATCAATCACTTTTTAAGTAATATTTTTATTTTATTTTGTGTGCCTAAGTATATTCCCAAATGTTAAGAATATTAATTTAAGAAATCTTGTACTGTAAAAGGAAGGTCACCCGTCGTAGGTACTATAATTTAAATAATTACAAAATTAATATATTTGGAACGAGTACGACAATAGTTGTTAGAATAACAAAATACCATGCGCACGGATTTGAATGAATTAGTTCACATTTTTTTGTTGATGCTAAATAAGAATGATATATGAATTTAAACGCTTATTGATGGTTGACTCAGGTCAGCTCACAAAGTCACTTCCATACGAGCTATGCAACTTAAATCGACAAAAAGTAAATAATATTTAGAAAAAAAGTTGAGTTACCCAATACCGGGAGGCAACTAGTTATTTATTAAATAATGTAGGTTGCCAAGCGGCCGGATTTTAGTATAACCGTTATGATCGCTTGCATCATTGTTATCAGTGCATGTCACTTCAGAAAACCTCATCTTTGATATATCTACGTCTATGTTTAAATTTGCATAATTAATATTGTTATTTCTTATAACATTGTATCCGGATCACATAAGATTAGAGCGGTGTTTGCTTTATTAAAATCGGCTTACTCTTTAAGAAGAAGACTTCCACCCCTACATCTGAATCTTTCAGCCCTTACACCAGCAGTGGTAGTTAACCCTTCTGAGAGAGGTATGTAAGGTTCTGTCGTGTGGGTAGGGGTGGGTATTTGGCACCCCCTGGGGAATTAAAAGGGCAGTAACCAACTGAAGTGAGAAAGAGGAATTTATCACTATGATTATAAAGGTCTTCCGTGTTATTGTACGAGATAAAACTGGATGGTATTATTCAATATTAATATTATATTACGGCTTAATTGGCGAAAGGATTACTAACCCTTATTCATATTTGATTGCAAATTAAATAGACCGAAAGCTCGAACCTGGAGAAACCTCTGAACATAAACGGAGTGAATGTAGGAGAAGCATAAAAATATCACAAACAAACTGGTAAGTCATAAAATTGTTAAAATCATGAACAAATTTTAAAACTGTTAGGTTTCTGTGCTACACCCCATCGGAGGTTTGCAATCACCATGTCAATATTCTCCTTATTTTTCTACCAGCCCTCCATTAACTATTACTGAAGAGTCACCTAATATTACGACAAATTTGTACTGTAATTGGAATAATATTCTGTCGAAAAATAATTGAAAATTTAACTAAATGAAGACAATATTAGCGAAACTCAATCGAAAATCTGGAAACAGAAAAACCAGAAAAAAGATATTTGCACCTCTGGGACTCAAGCCCAGGATCTTTCACTTTCCGGACGAATGCGCTAACTACTGCGCAAAGATGTCGATATCCGATTCGTTCATTTTTAACTGTATCATACTTCGACTAAGAACCACCCACATTATCTTCATTTTCCTTAATGTTTATTTTATTGGCTCTTTATGTATGATTGCGAGATTCAAACCCGAACTAAATGCTACCTGGATAGTGTCTGGATAAATTTTCATCCAGTTTATTTAATATGCGGTATCTGTTGACTTTTATGCAAGTCTAGGATGATTATTTTTAGTTTTTTTTAACTTTATGGATAAAACTTCAAATTGCATTTTTTTTATTGTTTATTGAATAACAATAACTTTACAATATATACAATATACCTATAAATAAATAAATATATATATATATATATATATAAAAATAAATTAACAAACTGTATCAAAAAAAATAAAGAAGACTATTTCAAAAATAAAATACTTTCTACAGACAATAACAATAAACAAATATGGAAAACAGTCAACTTAGCCATGGATAACACTAAAAAAACACAAAAAATAAAATACATTGAACATGAAAATAAAATAATAGATGCTAATATTCAACCTAAACAATGTGCAAACATATTTAATTCTTTTTTTGCTAATGTAGGAAAAAATCTTGCGAAAAATATCAATAAATCTTTTAACCCGAAAAAACAAACGATTGAAAATGTACAAAATCAAAATAATTTATCAAAATTTGAAACAACCTCAGAAAGTGAAGTTTTAAAAATAATAGAAGGCATGAAAGGAGGTTCGTCTCCCGGATTTGACCTTATTACAGTACATTTTCTAAAATCCATGAAAATTCATTTGGTAAAACCAATTACTCATTTGATAAACTTAAGTTTAACAGAGGGAATATTTCCGACAAACTATAAAAATACAATTATTTCACCTATTTATAAATCTGGAGATCCTCAACAAGTAACTAACTATCGCCCAATTTGTCTAATCTCAAACATTGGAAAGATTTTTGAAAAAATTGTGAAAAACCAATTGGTCGGTTTCCTAGAAAGTAATAAAATTCTTCACAAAAACCAATTTGGTTTTATAAAGTCACTCAGCACACAAGATGCTATTGCTAATGTAACCTCATACATCAATGAATCATTGGATAAAGGTGAAAAATGTGCCGGTATATTTATTGATCTCAGAAAAGCTTTTGATAGTATATCCCATGAGATATTACTAAAAAAACTAAACAATATAGGTATAAAAGACAATGCAATTAAATGGATTTCGAACTACCTAAAAAATCGACCGCAAGTCGTAAAAATAAATCAGATTAATAGCGATAAAGAAATATCAGACTTTGGAATCCCTCAAGGTACAGTAATCGGACCAATCCTTTTCACCATATATGTTAATGACATTTTTTTTCAACCACTACATGGCCAAATTACTTCATACGCCGATGATACGGTACTAATAATTAGCGATAAAACTTGGGAAAAAGTAACATTTAAAGCCACCGAAGACATAAATATTTTAAAGAATTTCTTCGACGTAAATTTACTATCACTAAATGGTGATAAAACATTTGTAATTCCATTTGCAATACACAAAAATGATACCCCTAAAAACATTGATATCATCATCCATGATAATTCCAAAACACATAGTAAAAATTATTGTATCCAAAACTGCACAATATTAAAAACAACAAACACAATCAAATATTTAGGAGTCATTATCGATAAAAATTTGAAATGGAAGGAACAAATTTGTCAAGTTGTAAAAAAAATTAGAAAATTGATTTATATATTTTTAAGAATCAGAAATTTTTTATCTGTAAAAAACTTATATCTAATATATTACGCTTTGGTTCAATCAACTTTACAATATGCTATCATTAGCTGGGGATCCGCATACAAAACTAATCTTTCCCCAATTGAAGTTGTGCAGAGGCTAATAATTAAAATCATATTAAAAAAACCTTCTGACTACCCAACGGATCAATTATTTAAGGAATTCCAAGTACCATCTTTCAAAGATCTATACAATAGAAATGCATTGATTCAAATTATAAAAGAAAAAGAAAAATATCAATTTATAACTGAAAACCGTACTAGACATAAATATATTTTTTCATGCCCAAAATTAAACACTTCCTTTGCACAAAATTATTATACTTATCAAGGAAGACTTATTTTCAACCGATTACCGGATGAAATTAGAAAAATTAATGATAAAATCCAATTAATAAACACTGTAAAAAAATATTTTAAAGATAATCTCAAAAAAAAAAAAAAAAACAGTTTCCGACTAATCTAATCTACTTATAACTCAGTTTCCAAGTGATACTCCATTCTTCAAATAAGTTAAATTTTGTATTGTTTTTAGCAACTAATTACAATAATTCTGGACACATTATCCAAACAGTAAAATTGTTTTGATAGTAGATACATAAATACTTATAATCACATATCACCGAACTTACAACTTATTGTTTTTTACATTCACATTGTAATTTAAGAACTTAAATATAGCATTAAAAAATGTACACTACTCTTCCAGACACAAGCTAACGCTTCCATGGAAGAGTGGTATTAACATATTTGAATATGAACATGTAGGCAAATTAATACATCATCTAAATGTACATTATATTTTATATGCTAAAAAAAAAAAAAATAAGTAGATGTGCTATCTGCAGTTTTAACTAGGTGGGACTGCGCTTCCGAGTGTCGCCGATATTGTTTACCAATTAACAAATAAACTAAATGTATGAATAATTAACGAATAAACCAAACGAACGTTAAACTAAAAAAAAAAAAAAAAAAAAAAAATATATATATATATAATTTTTTTGGTATATACCACCTCACTAGGCTGAGCCTGTTCTGAGGTGGCAGGAATTTAATTTAATTTTGATATCTTAATCTTGGAAGATAAAAATATAATTAAATGAAGACAATATAAGCGAAACTCATCGAAAATCTAGAAACAAAAAATCAGAAAAAAGATATTTGCACCTCTGAGACTCGAACCCAGGACCTTTCGCTGGCAAATGCCTTAATGAAAAATAAAACATTACAATTTAAGGTTTACTCCTAAAGTAAAAAATTAAATAATAATAATTAAAAAACAAATTCAATTAATCTTCCCACGGATTAAGTATTAGTTTTGACCCCTTGTGATGAACCAATAATACGGGTTTTTTTAAAAAAAAATTACAGTGTTATTGTAGGTAATTACCCAAATTTGGCCATGAGTACGGCGCTATTTATTTCACAGTAAACAATTAAAATATGCGAATCAAATAAATCGAAATCTATTTTCTAAAGGTTTTATTGAAAGTATGAAAGGATATCCTAATGGAAATAATATCACAACATAAAAATAATTGTGTTTACCTTTTTTCCCATATTTAAGCGAATACAGCCAGATTTTCTGCTTCATAGTTGATTCCACCCTCAAGAAATTTGATGAAATCATGAAAAGAAACGTAATTAAATCGGATATTTGTTATGGTGGTAGAAATTATAATGGAAATAATTAATTCAATGATAAATTTATAGATTCCCTCTCAAATAATATTATTTATTTAGGTTTGGTCCAACATGTCTACCCTTACCCTCCCTAAAACATCAAATTCCCAAACCAGATTTCCTCTTAAATTGTGAAACCGCATCCCGCCGACCGTGGGGTCAATCTACAGGTCTTCGGGATCAAAGATCATGAATCCGGGATGCTGTGACCTCAAGGGGTGGATAGTGTAGAAATTTAATATGTAATAAAGATCCTACCTTCCACGAAAGGTCATAAAATATGTAAACTACCCTACAAAATCTGTGATATCTCATTCAAAACCGGTTTGGTGACCAGCTCTATTAATGGACCAAAGTGGATTCTGTATGAAAGGTAACAGGAGCACATATGAAAGAGGGTAAATTCTTTCATGTTATTTGAATAATTTCCATTTTATGAGGTGGAAAAGTCAATCGTTTCAATAAAAAAACTGGATTCCCACAATAATTTGTACCAGGAGTACAGGATTTCAAGAATGTTACATAATTATTTATATCGGTGTTTTGTTAGAACCGGATTTATTGACGTGTAATACTTATAATTTACCAAATGGGATTCTGTGTATCAGGAATTTGAGGACATACATAAGTGTTGTATTATTATTTAAATTTCTCTTTTTTAGGGTGAGATGGAGATTAAAACATGTTATTTTTATTGGAGGTTAAACGTTTTGACTCTGACGCGTGTGGTATTATCATTGTGATCTTTTAATGTGAGATGAATGGTATTACTGATAGTGGTAGGTGCTGATGCTGCAAGAGAAGTTTTTTTTTATTATTTGTGGGTTAATTATGATACTAGAAAACTGGTTTTCGTTTTATATTTTAAAGGGTGTAATCGTGTGTGCCATTATGCGACTAAATAACGAGGTGATGACATTTGTATGTTTATGATGATTTATTCAATTGATTGATTTAGATTAGAATTATGTTATTCGATCTACATTAATATCTTTTTCAAAAGTTTTTCATTTTGACGTATTGAAAAAATGGTTTGAGCTTGTATTTCAAGGGCAATAGCGGATATGATACTCTCAATAAAAGTGTTGTTGGTTCGATTCCCGAAAAACTCAAATTTCCATTGAAGATTTTTCGAAAGCACCGCATACTTATGGCATTATATACTTTTAAATACTTTTTTTTAGTTCTGTTTTAATACACAGTTGATTTATTTACATGAGTTTAGTACACGTTATACTTTATAGTGTAAGTATTGTGTCTTCTTCAAACTTCGCAAAATTACTTTGTGGCATCATTAATTATATAATGAATAACATATCACTTTGTTTATAAACCACTATATTGTATACAATATCTACATGTTTCGATAACAATGCTATCTTCATCAGGATATGTCAATATTGACATATCCTGATGAAGATAACATTGTTATCGAAACATGTAGATATTGTGTATAATATAGTGGTTTAAACAAAGTGATTTGTTATTCATTATATTAGTATTGTGTGTTCAATAAATGAGTTTACATGTATGGTTGGATCATCTTTTGTCATTTAGCTGCCACCTACATTAAATGTTGTAACAGTTGTACTCACTTATATTTCAAATACCCTACTTACAGCACATCGGCGCAGCCGGTAAAAATTCAAAATTAAGAAAACAATAATGGTAATAATAAATTTCCAAAAAATGACCTTCACGAAACGGAACAACCTTTAATAAGATCACAGTATTTTTTTACTAGCTAAGAAAACTTAATTTTTAACCCTGGGGAATACACATGCGGTTACAATCATTTTTGCTAAAATTGTATAGAATACTGTATAATTTATTTTCCCCGGGTTGTCTTGTCCAAAGCCTTAAGAATAATGATATTATTATTATTTGTAGCGGCGCATTCCGCAATCCTGGGGACAAAGGACATTCGAACAAAAGGCCGGAACTCGGAATGCCCATACGTTTGTCCTACCTGAGGAGCCTGAACTGGAAACTCAAGAGGAATTCTGCATTCACCCCTTTTGCTGTAGCACGAACACCCATTTACCATGTACAGTATTGTAGGTACAGTAAATACTCAACGTATGTATTAAGTTTAGAAAACGATACCATATTATGTATGTACGAGTATAATACTAATACGGTAACGATGACATATAAAAATCAGTAACAGAATGGTTTATGTGAATGAAGGAAGAAGTGTATGCTAAGACAGAGTTGTTTGGTGGTTTGTCCACTCTGCCTATCTCTGCGGGAAATGGCGTGATGGTTGGTTAGTTAGAAAAATCAGAGTGTGCAATTCACATGCGGTAGAAGAAAACCTTCCCAAAACTAAAGAAGACAAGAGTGGACAAGATTACTAAGCATCGCATAAAGGATCGACAAGCGTGCGAAACACCGCACAAAGAGGAGACCACGCAGGCTAAATCCTATTATAGAGTATGTGTTTGTCTCTTTTTTGTGTCGCTATTTTTCGTTTCATCGAGTTTCAAATCACAACAGTGCTAAAGATGTTTTCACTTCAATAATACAAAATAGTACCAACTTAAAATTTGCAAAAAAATATATTTAACGTGTTTGAGTTGAAGAGATTTATTTTCTTAAATTTGTTTCATTTTATTTAGAACAATTAAGTTTGTGAGGCAGGAGGGAGTAGGGTAGGGAAGAAGAAGGGGCAGAGGAAGGTTGGGAAGTAGGTACATGGCTCTTCAGATCTGGTCACCATATACTACTATTATCATTTCAAGCAACCGTTCGATTCTGAAAATTGGTATTTCACCAAGACGATTGCCACTGGATGACACTGTAAGAACAAAATACTAAAATAAAGAACAAATTAAATGTGTTATTAATCTTATGTTATTTACGAGTAACAGATGTTTCCCGTTTGAACTAATGAACAAAAATATAACCTTAACATTTAATTTTGTATGGGTAGTTTTGGTAGGTAGGTACCCACTTAACTACCTTTAAAAATCTAAATTTTCAGCAGCAACTTTGTCTTTGAATGCAAAAAATGCCAAGATCATCCTACCCTTAAAAATCTAGATTGGAATTTTGAATAAAATATACGGCGGCCATTCCTCGTGTAAAATTAAAAGCATTAAAGTAACCTCGTGTCCGTGAGGGCGCACCGGGCGCGGATGTCGGGGGGACGCTGGAATGTGGGGTGGGTTGGGTTATTCTGTGTTTCCTTAGAGAAATGTTATATTCAAATATTTTCCTAGGGTTGACATTTTCGTTTTAGGTTTAAATACCCTTTTCAGGGCGGGGGAGGGGTCAACCCAGAAGGGGCGTGCGTGGTAAATTCATTCGTTTGCTAATTAATTAATTCGGCTTTTGTTTTGTTTTTTAAGGGATGCTTTGATTCCGGATTCTGCTGGTTTTGTTTTGAGTTTATATTGGGATTTAAGAAAATCCACTGATTCCGTGTAATGCCTTCAAATTACCTATGTTGTTATAATAAATAGATTTTTCAGAGTCATTTAGAAAAGATTGCAAAGTCGGCAAAAGAACAAATAAAATTGATTTAGAGAGAGAGAAATTTGTAAGCTCTTTCTCCTTTTGAAGTTTACATCGAACGTTATTAATACCGTAGCGTCTGCGTGGTTAACCCAGCTACGAGTGCATGTCGGACGCCACGCTATACGCGCCGCGCCACAAATAACATCTGTGTATGTGGAATTTCACACAAAGCTACTGTCATAATTCGGTTTCGAATTTAAGAATTCGACACAAGATGTCGCTATTTCCGTCAGCAGGTCGGACGGGGACGTCTCCCCCTAGGTATAACTGCTACGAATTTGTGAATATGTGGTATCTCTCCGGAGATCAAAAGATTGACGGTAATGACAAAACAAAAGATCTTGTATCAAGTGGCTATATTTTATATATAACGTCATTGCTCTGTCTCGGTGATTGGCTACAGTGGATCCGAGGAACGGGCTGTTTTTGGAATCGGTTAGTATTGGATCAAAATGGTCACCAACAGTAAACGCGGCGAAACCGAACTAATAGCCGCCCGCAGGGCCTAGCAGTAAAAACCTGCGGTGCTAGTTACATAAAATTATGTGATTTTGGAATGGTGGATTGCAAAGACTGCAATAAACACAATGTAATATCTCGTATGACAGGTGATTGTCGAAGAGTTACTAGACAAACTGACATTCATCTCCTCTATTTTTAACTATTTTAAAATTTATAAAAAAAAAAGATATGTAATTTTTTATTTAATGTATGTATTTTTGACAATAATTTTTTTAAATTATTTTTTCAAGTTTTTAAATAAAAATAAAAATAGCTTTTACTCAATGTAAAGAGATAAGGGTCTTTTGTTGAGCGAAATATGCAATGAGCCAAAAATATGGCTCGTCGGCAGGTGCCCATAAATAACTATTTTACTACTTTTAGTACTCATTTCTCTCTATTTATATTTTTAAAAATAAGGGAACGTACCCATACTACGTGACCTCTTCGGGGGGGGGGGGGGGGGTCTTCAAAATGTCACGCTTGGTACAAATGAGCGGCGGTTTGCTTAGGATTTTGGTCACCGGGGGGGGGGGGGGGGTTAAAAATTGCAAAAAATTGGTCACGTAGTATGGGTACGTTCCCTAACTTTGTTTCAATATTTTTGTACATTGTGACATAATGAGGAAACTGATTTATATATTTTTCAGACTTATAAATACTATATCAGTAAACATGCTAAAAGGTATTTATTTTGCACTTTCGCATTCTGTGCTACAATATGGAATCGTGGCTTGGGGGAACATATAATTCATCCCTACTTTAAGTCGAAACAATTAAAAAATACGCTTTAAAATAAAAATTATTTAAAAAAAAATCATATTGCTATCCAAAATTTCCTGGTTCCACCACTTAACAAAAATTTAGTACAAATTTTTACTACTTCAGTTACATAAAGATTCCTATAATTAAAATAATGTCCCACCATTAAATATTAGCATAAGAAATAGTTCTGTTGGTGTGCTATCCATTTTACTCGTACGAACTACAACATCACAGCATCACTATCCATACAAGGGAATATAATTATTCAATCAATAACCCCTTTTTATACGAACATAAAAACTTTGTCATTTATAAAAAAAAAATAATAATTTTGTAATACGACCGTACAATTTATATTTTTTCTACAGTATCTTATGTTTTGCTAGTCATTTCTTTTGTATTACGTACATCTTACCCATATTATAGTTTAATACTTGTATGTATATATTATGTTATAAAATTACCCTCTCTCTTTTTGTGAATATGTTGTCTTCTTTATAGTTATGAAAAATGATTATATTAATTGTATTTCACTTTTGAAATTAATAATTATTTCAGTACACTCTGTAACTTTTAAAATACTTCTAATATATATACGAGTAAGTTCTTTTCTCCTAAGCACTTTATTGGGAGAGTGCATTACATATTATGTCAAAAAGCATTATGATATACCTAATTTAAAAAAAAACCGGAATTAAAAAATAAAAGATTTTCCCACGAAAACGTTGACATAAACGTAAAATTTTACTCGTATAATCACAGCGGCGATATATTTGTGGTTAAAATTATATATCCCTTATTAAACTTCCATAGAAGCAAACTGAAGGGTTTTCTTTAATTTGTAACGTTCCTTCCCTGGCTTGAAAGTATGAATGCGTGTAGAAAGCAAGGATGGGGACGCACTAGAGATATGTGACAAGGGGATGACAGTGCGAGTTTACTTTACATTTTAAACACGATCCTCAGTCCTTGCGACCCAACCCTTAGTTCCTAGCTACAGACCCTCCCGTCTTACTCTCCCATTCTACTTCTACTTACAGAACTCTACGCCATTGTTTCCTTGTTTTATTTGAGGGTTAATATTTATCTGAAAGATTAAATATTACTGCATCATGTAATAATTGAATAATTTGTAGATCGCTTTTTTGTGAAAAATCACCTCAGGTGCCAAGAAAGTATGGTTGTAATTTTATCTTATTTGATAATTCAATACATTTTTTTTATTGAAATCACGAGATTTTTCAAGAAGGTACTTAAACACCTACATTTTTTTTACATTAACTCCACACAGGAAGCCCTGAGGGTTTTACAAGGTTGACATTAGTCACATGAGAACGGGTCGTTTCCATGACTGGTTCTTGAGTTCAACGGCTCGGCTATGGTACGATCCTGATTCCTACCCATCCCTCATACCTTTTTCCTTCCCAGAACTACCTCTCCTTCGTTTGAAGGATGAAATAATCCCTGAGCGATTTTTTCCTCAGGGCCTCTTGCGTGGAGTTAATATATATTTTCTCTGAGGCAATTTTTTTGAACTATCTAAAAAAAAGATGATAAATACTCATAAAAACACCGAATTGATTTGTTTTTAAAAGAAAAAATATTGTTTTTTTAAATAAATATTCATAGATATTTTAGTACCTTAAGGCGATCCAATAGTCCAGGAAAAAAAATTGAATTCGGAATCACGCCCCTTTTTGGGAGAAGTTTAAAAATACTTGAGAAAAAGCTTTTGGAAAGGTATTTAAGATTTTTTTACGAGTTGATTTCGTAAAGGCCCTTAAAAAACAATAACTCATTTTTTACGCATTGTTTATTACAATAACAACGAAATTTGAAAAGATTTCACGGAACCAAGCGACGCGGAGTCTGTGACGTCTATTCCCCGTCGCGGCTGGGGCGGAACTGATACAAAATGGGTGTGGCAAGTCTGTAGTCCTTAGGTGGACGGCATAGGGTTCACTTTGAAAATCCAAATTCGTCGACTGCTAGCCGTATTGTAAAATAACAATGCGAAAATGCATATTTTATTTTATTTTGTGGAGTTCGGACGTGAATATTATTTTTTTACGATTATTATAAATTAAACAGAATTTCCCACACTAAACAATAAAATTACACTCGAAAAGGGGTTTATAAGTAGGAGAGTTTGCACTTGAAAGTTTTTTTATAGACCTAATACTTTATTTTTTTATGCTTATTAAAAGACATATAAAAGAATTATCGGCCATTTTTAAGGGCCAAGATATGTTCTACACGCAGTATTTAAATGAAGCATCTATAATACTTCTAAACGATCAAATTTTTATAACAAAAATACTTGATTTTGTATGATTTTGCATTATTTCGCATGACTTCATCTTAAACAAGTCCTATTGCCTGTAAACGAAAATCTATGGGCGTTTTTTTTAAATTGGGTGTTATAACAGCTGTCCCAAAGGATATAATAATGAACAAATTCAATAAAATGAACGAGGAATGGCTGCAATTTTTTAATTCTTAAAATCACAAATCAAAAGCGACAAAAACTAGTTTGTAAAACAAGACTAACAATAATAATAATAAATCAAGTTTGTCCTGCAAAAACATCGTCGTTTCAATGGACATTTAAAAAAGGACTGCCATTTCAAACAGGTTTATTTGCAAGCTGTTGCAAAAATCACCCCGTATCGAGTTACCCGTACAATTTACTACCCTTAATGTATGTCCAGCCAGTACACACATCATTACAGGGAGCGTATTACCTAGGGAGCTATAGTGTGTATGTATGAATGCACGAGCTGCATTATGTATTATTTAACAGTGTAGGCTCTATGTAAAAGCTGACCTCCCCTTTCCAAATCTTCAAACCCTTTTCCGCACTTCGGTCCATACCACCAATTATTCAAAGAGCCGAAAGGGTTGAAGCGCTGTGAATGTGACCATTACTTCAAACTAAAACCGACTACCCTTCCACTACCTCGTGGCTATCCCATCCTAAGCCCTCCCCATCCCCCGGAGCTTAGAATGTGAACATTAAATATTTTCGGCTCTCTGTTTCAACGGGGGTGAAGTGGACCGAGCGCATTCTGAGCGCCTACCCTCGATGGTCGGCTAGAAGCTCGGCCGTTAGGGGTTAGTCGAGATCTGTGAATTTAGTGTTGAATTTCATCTTATCTAGTGCTTGTCCGGCAAATGAAAATAGTCCCTATTGCTGTGTTAATTGCGTCTGGAATGGCGTGATGCTTTATATGTGTTTAGATGCTTTTGTGGTTGGCCGTGAAGTGGGTGCTTATATCACAGACAAATAGTTGGCACAGCAAAGTCTAAATGGGAAGAAAATATACTATATAAACAGAACGAGGTGTATTTAAAATTGACAACAAAATAGTGAAAAAAAAATTTTTTAATTAAAAATATATTAATTGTCACATGCGTTTATCACACACTCTTCTAAAATATCGTGTTCTACCAATTTAAGTACATAGACTATTTATTATTTATATTTTTTAATGTAGCTACTTTGTGGTTATCCATTATAGAAAAATGAAATAATTAAACTTTGTATAAACCACTTATATGATGCGCAAATCCGACCGGTTTCGGAACAAACGTTCCTTCGTCAGGAAGCTTATACTAATTTGAAATAATAAATATTAATATATTTTTAATTTGCTTAACATTGTTTGAAACTGTCAAATTAGTATAAGCTTTCCCTGACGAAGGAACGTTTGTTCCGAAACCGGTCGGATTTGCGCATCATATAAGTGGTTTATACAAAGATTAATTATTTCATTTTTCTATTTATTATTTGTTATGTTATGATATTTTTTATTATTTCTTAAATGTTCAGCTAATTAAAAAACTTCTAAAAATTTTTGTAGGTGTAAAACCTTAATGTATATCTCGAATCCGCACTTGGATATTCGCTTATACCTAGATTGCATGCAATTGGCTATACTTTCTCGTGTTTAGTAGATTGCAGTTGTAAGAAGATTAATAATAACGTACATATAATGACAATCGTATTTAATTTAGGAGGCCGGTATGGGTACCGCCACCCCGGGAACCATTTATTCGATAACCTCTGCCATTAGGTCAGCCCAAGTGGTTCGCTACGTTTGGTGACTTAGCAGGGTGCCCGGGTTCATGGGGTGAGGTTTGTCCAGGTCAATGGCGGCGGATGCGTCTGCATGAGCGGGGTACAGACGTGTGGTTCCGCGTCGCTTGGTTCTGTGAAATCAATTTTAAATTTAGTTTTTATTACAATAAACAATGCGTAAAACAGGAGTTAATGATTTAACAGGCCTTTACGAAATCAATCTGTAAAAATACTCTCAAATACCTTTGCCAACCTTTCCAAAAGCTTTTTCTCAAGTATTTTGAACTCCCATAAAGGATTTTTCGATTCCGATTTCGATTTTTTCCTGGACTATTGGATCGCCTTAATGACTTTTCAGAGGAGGTATTGAAGTTGCATGATTCTGCGTTGTTCGGTCACCATAATTTAAATAGCGTGTTGTAATTCATGATTACCGTTACACAAAATTATTATCTTTATCACATGTTTGTAGAAGCCCACGTATAGGCGTACAATATAAGTGGATGTAGGTACATATTATGTGAAAATAGCCTCACATATATTGTATCATTGTTAATCCCTTTTATTACGTCATCAAAATCAGAAAATGGATTGTCACAGTCACAGCACACCCCACTTAATTAAGATTATTTGCAGGCATTAGAGATCGCAGATAGACGAGATAAACCAGTCTGCACGTAGTGTTAACTGGGTTCCAGCATCCCCCCCCCCCCCTCCAGCGACTGGACCGTCGTGCACTAATAATAATAAGATTATAATAATTATAGCTAAATGGCCTCTACATGGGTTGGTAGGAAGTTGACTAGATGGGACCTTAGACATAATGCAATCCAAAGAAAATGGGCAGCTTATTGTTAAGTAAAGCCTTAATCGTGAGAATAATATTTAAATTATATTGTAATTATGGTGTTGTCTGTATGCGTTTTCTCTCTTTCTGAGAACGAGTCGTTTTTCTTTATCATTCATTTTTTACCCTCCCACCCCGGAGAGGGGTAATATACACCCCCAAACGAGAGCTTTGCGCAATAAATTCGTAGTTTTTTTTACATCGCGTACTCTAAGGAAATCCTAGAAAACTCGACAAATAGGTAATCGAAATGCGTTTAAAACATTCTTCTTTTTCTTCAATGGCGATACAGCCCATATTGAGCTTTAGACTCCTGCATCATTTGCTTCCAACTCCTCCTGTCCTCAGCGACTGACTTCCAGTTTGGTACCTTGAGAAACTGTGTTGCATTCCCTCTTACCTCTTACTTCAGTCTGGGTCTTCCCACTTTTCTCCTTCCACCTGGGCGTTTAAAACGTTATCCCTTTTTTAATTTTATTTGTTTTTGAGAAAGTTGATAGGAAATCAGAGATTACATAATAATACAATAATAAGATAGTTAATTATGCTAATTATTAACTTTCCACTGATGATAGTGAATGATAACGTGTGACATTGTAAGGATGTTTTCTTAATTAATTATTTTTTTAGTTATAATATATGAAAAAAGGCGGGGGGGATCGTAGGAATAGGATTAAGAGGCAAAGACGGGAATTTAAAGGGATTGAACTTTCAAGTTTATCTCATGTTGCTTAGTGAGTTTTCGTTTTATGTCACGTAAAGTCGTGTAACAAATGTCAATGTGGTAACAATTTAAGTTAAATGAGTGTGTGGATCTGTAGATAAATGAGTTCTGTTTGGAGTTGGTCCTACAAAGAGGGAGATTAAAGGTAAGCGACTGTCTGCTGTTGTGATTTGGAACATGGAATGATAGACGTTGAAGAAGATCAGGACTATCGATTAAGTTATGTGTAATTTTAAATAACATTACCAAATTACTATTTCTTAAGATATTATTTAATATCTATTCAATTCCGACAACATAATTTCCCTCCCCGGATCACTATTACTTTTTTTTATTCTTACAGCAAACAGGCCGCGAGTTTGGACATGAAAAGTGAATTTTACTGGAAAGGGCCGCAATAATATGTGTTTGAGTTATGCTCGATTTTTTACGATCTCTTTTACCGTTTTGCATCACTTAATGACAGCTAAGCGAAGATTTAAACATTTTAAGCGGAAGGTATAGTAATGGTAATTAATTATATAAGTAAATAAATAAAAGGGTAAAACAAAACAAATGTTACGTGAAACGATCTGCGATATGTGGGGGACCCTAGTGACCCCCCCTTCAGGTGTTACGTGATTTTTACTTTCTTATAGGCAAAGATATAGCATGAACGTAACAAATCTCGCCTTCATTAACGATCACAAACTACATCCCCCAATTTACCCGCCAGTACACAGCCAAACTTAAACAATTTGCCCGCCTGGTCACAGAGCCAGCCAGGTCAAACAGCAAGCCACAAGGCGATATATTTTCAATGGCTGTCCACTGTCCAGAAAGAGTAGTTCTTGTAAGGTTTACATAAATAAATACATTAAAAAAAACTCCTGCGACTGATGTTTGAACTTCGGAATGTTCTCTAACTTGGTCTGTTCCTTGACTATCGAGCGATCGAGCCAATCTTTAAATCCGTAATAATTTTTTTTTTTTTTGACTAATAAGTATTTCGATTTCTATCCGCTAGAGGTAAAACCGCATCAAGCATCTTTTCCACACGAAATCGCAACCACATTATTTCTATTTTATTGTGGACTATCGATAAGAATTTTTTCACATGGAATCGTTTGAAGATGGTGTCTAGAATCCTCCAATTCGATGCAACGTCCAATCTTGCTTACCGTATGTCTTGCTCCAATGTCTGAATGATACCCCTCCTCGCCTATATATTGTTATCTAGCATCAATATTACATAAATACTTGTCAGTCGGCAGTCTGCCTTCATTACGCCGTTATCCGCCAGTATCCGCTAGTTCCGTAGTATCCGTTAGTATCCGCTGAAGGGGATGGGGTGTGTGGAGGTGGGAGAAAGGGGCAGACATGATTAACGACCACCGCTGGAACCTCCACGGACAAAACTTCCCCAACGAAAATTTTAACGGATTGCGGCGTTGGGTCTCGCGCAGGGATCTGCAACCTAATTTGGTCACCGGTCTGCTTTTCAGATACGAGCATCATAATCGGAGAACTCAGAACAATGTCCAATACTAAAGGACGAATTGCAGTTCTTTAAACCTACATGAGAGAGCTGAATACTAAAGATATTTGTATAATAGCGATATTTGAATGGGAGTTGGTCCAAGGAAGTAGCGTCAAAGATACGTGTCGAACCCTTCAGAGAAAATCCACGAATATAAAGTTAATATTTATATACAATATCTAATGAAATATAGTAGAAGGAACGAGAAAAAGTCTTTTATAAGTTAATCGTAAGTGAATATAGTTAGTTCGTCTTGGAAAGTTTTTTATTTTAAAATTATTAACACGAAACCGAGTTGATACTAGTTTTAAGTTCATTCATGTAAAATGAAATGTATGAGACCGAAAACTCCTACCTTCCAAATTACCTAATTTATTTTTAATAAAAAAAAATACGTTGCAATATATAATATATACAACATTTATTTAACGTACCTACCCCTGGCAGGCCGGGGGGTGGGAGAGGGCGGAGGGAAGGCGGGGAAGGTGGAAGGGGTACGCGTGAAGGGAAGGGGATGCGGGAGGGGAACGGGGTCCCGCGGGAAAGGACATACAGGGAGAAACAATTTATTTCTTTGAATATGGCATTGTAACGCATGCCGGGAACCAACTATTAATATAATTTAAAAAATGAAACTTATTTCCACTTTAATTTATTAAACCATTGTCGCTTGAGTACGAGGGTTGTCCAAGAACTAAAGACCTTTACTCATTTTCAGCGACGCGGACGTTATTTCTCGTCATTACTAGCTTAATTGTGGCAGCACTAGCGTGTAGGTATCTCAGATTTTCCCCTCCAAAACGAGCTGTAATCCGGCTCGGTAGCTGCTTCAGTGCAACCTTTTCGCCCTGGTGTAAGACCACCATACAGAATTGAAACGTTGATTGAAATGGCATTAGCCGTGTTTAGTGACCAGGTCTGAATAGCCAGGTACTTCCCCACCATCCTCTTTCCTATCTCCTTCCCCTCCACACTACCTTCAGCCTCACAACATACCCCAATTGGGGATGCCGCAGTCTCACTGGCTCAAAATGGGAGCAGCTGAGACTCTTGTGAGGTATCACTATAAAAACACAAAAAAACGCCGACCTTTAGCTCGTGGCAACGTGGAACCGGTCTGTTCAAAATGCTTTACCATTTTTTAATTAAATTTGCACTCGGGGCTTCGCGAATTTGTTGTAATCCACATTCAGTGCAATATAGTTGCCTTGCAGAGATGTACGAACGACCGTTTTCGTACAACGCGCGAACACAAAATACGCGACGCTTCCCGTCAAACTGACTCATGGCTACTAAAACTGCATGCGTACCTCTATCTTATCCTGCTAGGCTCCTCCCGCCCGCGCGCCAAATACCCTGCAAAAAAAGATGACGCAATATGCACGTTCTATTGCGCCACCCTGTACCTTCAATTATTCGCTTTTTCAACCAAGAGGGATACGCCTGTCAAAGTCGCAATTTTGTTGCCAGACGTCAATAAGTACCACGCAAAAGATTTTCAGAGAAAAATTGGCGTTTGCAAGTGAGCTTGTTTGTGTGTGCTCGTTGGGTGCCCAAAATGCTCACTAGCAAAATCACAAGTTTTATGATTTTTCAAAGATCTGTTGTTTTTAGCCAACGCGCAATTATCAATCCTACAATTATAATATCCACTAATCTTTCACAGGTCTGTATTAGTTTTTTTTATATTATTGCGACCAATTACCCTTTTTTCGTTGGTTATGCTCCCCTGACCTAACGAATAAGGAATAACATAACGTGCGGGTAGCGGCTATGTAACGTCGTAACGCGTGTAACGCATGTAGCGCCGCGCTACGCAGGACCATTAACATTTTACTTTACATGCTATCCGGGAATTGAGCATTGTAATTTGTAATTAAAAGTTCCGAATTCTCCGATATTATGATGTGTAATCGCCTAATGATGAAGGTAAATTTTAATTTCAAAGAAACGTCTTTCAAACGCATGAATATTCATTTGTGAAAACTGTGTTGTGTAGTCTTCCCGTAGCAAAATTCATATTCAAAGATTGGCGACATTTTGTTGAAGTGAGTGCTTGCTTAATGGTGTACCAGCGATGCATGTATTTTAAAAATTTTGTTACTTCCTCATGTAGCTAGTTTTTGATGAGAATTTTTGATCCTTCAAAATAAAAATAAATAAAATTAGGTATTTGAATTTTAAGTACAGATAATATATTATATAGTTTTAAATTTAAAATGTCTGTTTGGTCGTGATTTGTTTTTGGGGCATTATGCCGTGTTGCACTGCCTCCTTCTTTTTGGCCGTGAAAATCTCAAACCATCTCTAAAAATGCATTATAAAAATACAAAACACGTTATGCTCGTATTCTTACCAATAGAACAAAAAATAGCACCGCTTAAGGATAGCCATTCAAAGGATACGTGTGTATGAATGAAATAGCTATATGTCCATAAAGGACCTTGAAGCCGCGCTTGTTATCTTAGTAAAACACTCATTAATTCATTTAAGCGTTTTTAAATGTAAAAAAATATACTCATTCATGAAAAAAAACATACGAGAGGCCGAATACTCAAATAGATCCAGGTGATAAAAAGATCTTTATGACTATAGTTTCAAACAGTGAAAGTAGTATTTCAAATATACGATGTATTTGAATATAGCTACTTATTTGAGAAAAAACCCATTTATTTTTAATCCAAATTGAAGGAAATAAATATTACCGAAAATCACTTAAGATCCAATTAGAATTATAAAAAATTCCGAAATAAATTCCAATTGGTTAGACCGTCGAGCTGTCCAAAGCATCGAGTTACCGCATCATGCATCGTGATTTCACTCCTCTCTCATGCTAAGTCCTCCGACATTGCTCAAGCAACATTTATAAGCGTATACGTTTATAGTAAAGGTGGAAGGAATTCGGATACCGCCAGGTTATTCGTAACTTGGAAATATCTGACTTTTTAAGAAAGAATTACGTTTATACCTACATGAAATTCGAGAAACAGCAACATTAATAACCGACAACGCAATCAACGGTGTAGGTTACATTTAAATATCTATCGTCCAGTTGATTAGTCAGACATCTCCAAATACAATGTTTTGAGATAATGAAGAAAGCTATATATGAATGCTCCTCTTAAATCACATATTATTTACACATTTATGTGTTTTACATATTATGTATGTATTTTACATAATTTTAATATAATAATAATATATCTTTATTCAATGAAATTGGCAACATTACAACTAAAAAAGTACATGTTCAATGTAGATTACAAATAGATTACATCCGTACAAAAAAATTAACAAGTAGAAAGTAATGTACGATCGGTTGCACAGAAGTAGCATAATTATACAATATTTTTAGTTGTGCATAGTCTGCCTCACTAGGTGAACCTGTATTGAGGCAGAATTTTTTGTAAATTGTTTCTCGCAATTTTATCTATGGTTTTTTATAAATGTATAATGTAGGTTTCTATACTTTATTTTAGATTACATTATTGTTTGTATGTACACAAAACAAAAACTGCAAGGTTATTACCACAATAACAAATGTCAATGACAGGGCGTTTGGGTGAGAGCATCAGTATAGGCTCGATCATTAGAATATATCCAAATTTTAACATATTTTTTTAATTCTTACTGTGTTTGACTCAGTTTGATGTTTTCTGGGAGAATGTTGAATATTTTCGTGGCAAAGTACCTAAAGCTACGTTGACCAAAGGTGGAAGAGAGCGCTGGAACTTGCAATTAAGTCTTTGTTGGAATTACGTGTAAATTTTAAGTTTATTTTTTTTTCGTAAAGCATATGTTTGTTTTTAAAGAGATGTATGAGGATAGTTTTTACGTTTTTTTAATCTGTCGAACATCAAATACTCTCATTATTTTGAATATTTGGTCACTATTTGCAGTTAGAGGAAGCTTGAGAATAATTTTCATAATTGTTTTCTGCGCCTTTTCGACAGGATCTAGAGCTGATGAAGTGCCCCCTCCCCAGGCAATGATACCGTACTCAATCATAGATTGGGTGATTGCAAAATAAATCTTTTTTAGGAGTTTTAAGTTATGAAAGTTCTTTATGGATCTGAAGAAGTGTATTGTTTTTCTAATTATATTTATATTAAATGTACTATAAAATCTCACAGGGAAGAATAACGTTCCGGTACATTTGTATGACATTTTGATATTTTTTCCCACTAGGAAACCAGAAAACACCATTTTTTTTTGTTTTTTTCACTACAAGCTTTTCAGCATTATGATTGATTTAGTGATGTTTATGAGTAATCTGAGTATTGTACCAGTTATAGGGTATACCTACTTTTACAAATTATAACTGAACACTCAACTCAATTTTCGATTCTTCCGAGATGTCTAACTAATCAACTGGACAATCGATATCGAAATTTTTTTTAAATAGCTGCGTTCCCACCTTGTCTATTATTTTGCTTATTTCATTGAATGAAAGTTTTAGTGGATTTAACTTTGATTTCTAGAGAATAGAAAGCCTTTCTTACTGATCATTTTGGTTCTGCGACTTTTCAACCCGCGACAAAATATCCTACGGACAAAACATCCCCCAACAAAATATCTACTAAAACCTAACCTCATCTAATCTATTCTAACAAAATAATGGGACAAAAATAATTCTGTCATCTTGTAGGCAATAAATTATTGTACAAAAATGGTAAAATGTTAAATAAGGTTAGGTTGATATTTTGTAGTAGACATTTTGTTGGAGGATATTTTGTCGAGGATATTTTGTCGCGAGATGAAAACGCGCAGAACCAATCTACGAGTATTTCATAGATTCTAAGAAATAGATCATAGAATAAATGAGATGGGATATCAGTTTAACCGACGATAAGGAGTCAAAGGCAAATTTAAACAGCCGCCATAAATAGCGAAACTAAATAATAGCCCTCGAGGTCTAAATAACAGGTGAGTTCTATTTTTTACCCAATCCCACTCTGTGGGAGAGTTAGAACATCGGAGTAAACTAAGGATATCTCATTTCTGGACGTTACTCGCCGGATGTTCTCGGGGGGTGGCGGCTCCAGGGGGAGGGCAGGGGGTCCTCTACCACCCACTCCTCCAACCCCCGTTTCCCCCTGGCAACCCTTAACTCCCCGAGCCATTCGACCATCCCCCCGCCTCGGAGTATTTGCCTACGTATTTGATTACAGCTACGTTTGCATTAAACATGGTGGCCGTTTCACATACACTTTTCTCTGCGTTCGCAAATGGGTTTCTTTATTGTGTTCGTGTACTTGAATATCAGATCGGAATAATTAAATTGACAAATACTATACAGATATAATAAAATATTCTCAATGATTATACTTATTGTGTACATCCTTTATATATGCATTGTACGATAAAATAAATCAGATAACAGACGCATTCGACTTTATAGGATGCTTGAAAAATTAAAGAACTTTGTTATATCGACAGTTTTTACTGGAAAAAATGATGAAACAGTTATTAAATATCTACGGTTGTCTCGAAACTCGTTGACGTGTTATATCTTAAATCAGGCTTCACTTATATTTAATAGACCTCCAGAACTAATTAAGTCATCTAATTCCATGTGCACTTTTAAATAAATTGTTAAATTATTTGCAGGATTACCAATATTTTTTTTCATCTTTATCTTTTCTAAATTTAAAATAAATAACGTAATATAATATGTTTTTATCTTCCTTTTATCCTTTAAAGAATATTATTTCAAAGCAAATTTCAACACATGGTCACCCTATACGTTTGTTTTATAATGTATAGCTTCCTTCAGCTTAGTAGGTACCCATTATCTGTAAGAAACATTAATATTGTTCTTTCAATACCTATTTTATTTTGTGTTATTTTTATTCCTTATAAAATTATTAACCTAAACACAGGCTTGCTTGCTTATCGTAAACGTATACAATAATACCCACAACGTAAAGAAACAATAAAAAATTTACGTGACCTATAAAGACATAAAGTAACAGTATTTTATTGGATAGTATACTTTTCTGTTCTTTTGGCTCCTCTAATATTAGTGTTTAAGGCGATCCACTAGTTCAGGAAAAAATCGAAATCGGAATTCACGCCCTTTATGGGAGGAGTTTAAAAATACTTGAGAAAAAGCTTTTGGAAAGGTTGGAAAAAGTATGTGAGAGTTTTGTTTTACAGGTTGATTTCGTAAAGGCCTGTAAAAAATATTAACTCTTGTTTTACGCATTGTTTATTGTAATAAAACGGAAATTTAGAATTCAATTCACGAAATCAAGCGACGCGGAGTGACGCGTCCATCTCCCGCTCAGTTCAGGGCGTGACTGAGGTTTGGGGTTTGGCGACTGTGGCGTGAACAGTAGTTCTTCGGTGGACGCCATAGGGTTAACTTTGAAAAACCGAATTCGTCGACTAGCGGCCGTATTGTAAAATAACAACGCGAAAATGCATATTTTATTTTATTTTGGGAAGATTGGGTGTAAATATCAACTTTTTTTGTGATCATTATAAAATAAACTGAGTTTGCCACATTATACAATAAAACCATAACCGAAAAGGGGTTTATAAATAGGAGAGTTTGGACTTGAAAGTGTGTTTTTTAGACCTTATACTTTATTTTTTTATAGGCTTATCAAAAGACTTATAAAAAAAATGACCGATATTTTTAAGGGCCAAGGTATTTTCTACACACAGTATTTAATTGAAGCATCTACAATACTTTTAAGCGATCAAATTTTCAAAACACAAACATATGATTTTGTATGATTTTGCATTATTTACTATGGCTTCATCTTAAAAAACGCATTCCTTTTCGACAAATTAAATGTCAGCAATACACGCATGCACGAATTTTAGCATTTTTTCACAGGAATACACGTTTAGCATTTTGTCCAAATGTGCATCAGCGCCGAAGAGTGATGTTGTTTTGAAAGTGTGCATCGGAATTTTTAGATTTTTTATTGATATTTGAAATAAGGTACAGGCTTTCAAAACAATGTAGCTACTTTAGTTTTGGTCAAAAGTAAATTACTATTTATTATTTTTCAATTTTTATTTGTATATAACTGTCTTTATAATAACTTTTGAAGGTTATTCCCATCAAAATAACATATCTTTGAAGAGGAAAATAATACTACTAAATCTAAACGAAATTAAGAAAAAGACAGAGAAAAATAAAAAAACAGTAACCTGTCGCAACTGAGTCTCGAACTCAGTATCTTTCGTCTTACCGCGCATACAACAAACTCGGCCATTGAGACCACTTATTTTTAAGATGAAGCCATGCGAAATAATGCAAAATCATACAAAATCATGTGTTTTTGTTTTGAAAATTTGATCGTTTAGAAGTATTATAGATCTTCAATTAAATACTGCGAGCAGAACAAATCTTTGCCTTAGAAAAATCTATATATTGTTTATAAGTCTTTTAATAAGCCTAGAAAAAAAAAGTATTAGGTCTATAAAAAAAACTTTCAAGTACAAATTCTCCTACTTACGAGTATAAACCCCTTTGCGGCTATGGTTTTATTGTATTATGTGGCAAATTTTGTTTTTTTAAAATAATCGCAAAAAAAATTATATTTATGCCTGAACTTTACAAAAAAGTAATAAACCATGAACTTTGGTGATGTTGTTTTTCAGGAAATTAAAAGATGCGTTACCCAACTGCAAATTTCACTATTCTGTGATCCGCAGAAGGAACATAAGCGCGTCTTATTCTCTTATTGTTCCAATCAGTAGCCGCCTGAATTTCGGGCCGAATAGATGTGCTTTGCTTTTCGCGTCACTTTGTTCTACTTGCGAAATACCAAAATACCGTTGTTGGCTATTGATTGGTCAACGCTAAAGTCACTTGCTCCGCCCAATTCCGAATGGGTCCAGGACTAGGGGACCGTCTTAAGTAATTTTTTCAATCTCATATTTCAAATTCAGAATTAAAAATATTATCTTCGACAATTTTTTTCCCATATTTTTGGTAGCCGGATAACAATGTTCAAAGAAGTACTTTGTAACAGGGTCTCGTAATAGGGTCTCGGATAAACATATCCGATTTTATTTATACGGGACACCTATTGACCTTTTTCTAAAAGTCTAAATGAATATTCAATTTTTATTAGAATTATATTTATCGAAAACTTTTTGAATTATTTTCAGTAGGTAAACAATAATGATATACGGTGATTTGTACAGGACCGTTTTTGTGAAAAATTACCTCAAGGGCGCTGTATCACAAAATCAAATATGTCCATGGTATAGTTTCGGAAGGTGTTATGTTTCACACGAATAACAAAAAAACTTTACTTCTTTCGCAATGAACATAGGAAAATTAAATTCTTCGATAGTATCCACGAGTAAAAAAATCTCGACCTTTAATGAACTATTTTGAAATCCTGAAGTTTGTTTTCCTCCCCCATCCTATCGTCCCTCGATCGGATCCAGGGGAGGCAGGGGAGTTGAATGATGACAGGAATCTTGTATCTGCCTCCATCTTGGTCCACATGCATGCTCACACGTGCTAAAATAAATAACTCGTGTAATAGAAACTTTATAAGATAAATAAGAAAAGAAACATGTTATTGTACGTGAAAATTAGACTTTTCCGCCACGGTTATTAGAAGTTAGAAATAAAAATATTTCACAATCCGGATGGATTTGTCAATATTTGTTTGTGTGGCCCACTAAAGCTATTGAACGGTGAGCTCTGGTGTTACGAAATTTGAACAGCTTTTCTGTTTGAAATGTCTTACGGCCTAACCTACCTATAATTTATTAGGAGAGTGATTGAAATATTGATGTTTTATTATGTTGTAAAATTGTAACCTTGTAAAATGTTCAATAATTTTTTATTTTTTAAATTATTGATTTTGTTAATTCCAGTATAAACTAATTAGCGTATACTGAAATTTTAATTTAACATATCAAATTTTTCATGAGTAAAAAGTAGGGCAAGCCGACAAATTCAAGACGAAATATGTTTTTTCCAAATTTCAAAAGAGTTTGAAGGGGATTGTTGAAGTCTGCTGACAGGTAAAAAAATAATTTCTGTTTGATCAGTGAAATAAACTGGGAATTTAAAATTAATGTAGATATAATTTCAAACCCCGAGTCAAAACGAGAAATAAAATATTATCTTAAAATAAAAATATTTTAATGAAAAAATATTTTTTCTCCCGGTAAAACTTTACAAAACTAAAAAGTATGTTTTGATTAACTTTACAACTATAATTCCAACTAGAATTGTGGTGTAATACAGGGTGTTAAGGGACGTACTTGACTTACTGTAACCAGTGATTCCTGACATTATTTGAAGTAAAAAATGTAAATGAAATTTTGGTCTCCGGTGACATTTTGATGTTTTGTTTTTTTTTTTTCTACAAAAACATAAAAAAATGGTTGTTGGTGAACAGTTGGAGGCGGGGTAAGGGGTTCGTCAGACACCCGGCTGAGTGACCAGTGACGACATGTGAAAGATTTTTTTTTGTTTGATTTTGAAGAAAAAATTTTTGAAAAAAAAAAAAAGTCACCGGAGACCAAAATTTCATTTACATTTTTTACTCCAAATAATATCAGGAATCACTGGTTAAAGTAAGTCAAGTACATCCCTTAACACCCTGTATATATTATTTTTTTTATTGTATCTAAATAAATGTATTTCTTAAAGTTTACTTTATTCTTAGAAAATTAATAAGTATTTTTGTTTGCGAGATGGAAATACCTATTTTCAAAAAAAGTTGTGTCTTATTCCTCTTGGAAACTTCTGTGGAAAACTTTGTACAATACACGACATCTTTTTTCAGCCCGATTCCGATTCCAGACCAAAGTCAACATTTTTCTCTTAACGCGATCGCTATTTTCATCTCTATTTTCATATTTACGATTTCAGTTGGTCTTACAGCAAAAAGCATGGTTCATGTGTTGTTTGCAGTGATGACTTGCACTTTTTTCCTTGATTTTGACTATCGCGATCGGTGATATTTTCAGTTTTTCGTAATATTTAATAACATCTGTCCTGATGATAGACACTGTAACGCTGTCCGAAACGTTGGCTAAATGAGGAGGTAGCGCAATACGGCATAACACCCCAAAAATATTTAATAATTTATTAATTATATTTTTAAAGCATTATAACTTTTTCAAAATTACGTCACAATGAAATCAAATTAAATACTGGAACGGCCTGACTGCCTCCGTGGTCGAGGGGAAAGGGGGTAACAATTCAGAGACCGCGGGTTTAAACCCCGGCGTGAGTAAATAAATTTTATTTGATTAATTTGTAATTTAACACAATTTAGTCACCTTACTAATATTATAAACGCGAAAGTTTGCATGGAAGCATGTGTGTGTTTGTTACTGTTTCACGCTAAAACTACTGAATGGATTTTAATGAAACTTTATAATAATATAGCTCATACATCAGAATAAAATTTAGGCCATATTACAATGGAAAGCTCTGGCGTTATGAAATTTGTATAAATGAAAATGTGTTTATTTCATATATTTTAGCGGCAGGGTGGAAAGGCAGGGGGAAGGGGGAACGGGGGAGGTGAAGTGAGGCGGAGGTGGAGTTCTCGGAGAAGGAAGAGACGAGGGAGGGGGAAGGCGGGGAGGGTGGAAGGAAACGGGGACGCATGGGAAAGGACATGCAGGGAGAATCTATTTATTTCTTTGAATGGCCTTGCAACGAATTCCGGGGACCAGCTAGTTTAAAATAATGTAAGGTATATTTGCGGTAAGTTCCTGATTGAAAGATACTTTCAGTACCGCCCTGCTGTAATTCAGAATTGTTAACTGTTACTTGAAGAGGCTTTAGTGACCAGATCGGAATGGCCAGGTACTTCCTCACCTTCCTCTTCCTTATCTCCTTTCCCTCCCCACTACCTTCACCCACACACCAATTGGGGATGTCGTAGTCTCACTGTCTCCAGATGGTTGGGAGAAGTTTGGACTAAAAAAGCAACACAATATTAAATAATTTTCCCTGTCACTTTTCCCTGCGTTCGCAAATGTCTCCCTTAAATTGACAAGTATTTAATAGATACGAATTAATATTCTAAATGATTATGCATCTTGTAACATTTACAAGGGCTCCCGGATCCACATCAGGGTGAGGATCATCTAGATTTTTGCGGCACATGCGTTTATCCACCTATTGCGTGGCGGGCCGGACCGGGAGAGACTGGTTGAAAGAGACCTTTCGACCTCTCTAGTCGGACTCTCAATCCATCACCTTGCATAGCAGTTAGAGGAATGGATTCAGACGTCCCCAACACCTGGATACACTGATCCCCAGTTTCCTACCCACCCCTCGTACCTTTTCCTTTCCAGAACTTCCTCTGCTTCCTTTCCCTAAATTACATGTGTGGAGCTAGTGTAAAAAATATAACCTTTCCCCATTGTCGTTTGACAGTTCACAGAAAAACATATTAGATATGGACTCGCCAGGAATTGCCTATTTCCTCTTCCTCGATACATAACTGTCATACTCGCAAGTTGCGAGAGCGGTAGGTACCTATAATAATATTGTATAATTTTACATCGCCGTTTTGGTGAAAAATTACCTAAAAAAACAGTTTGTACAAATATGACTTTCTACTTATTATGTACAAACAGATACAGAAAGCATATACCTCCGGCTTCTACTTGAAAAACTTTAGAGGGCCGAACTTCAAAGGCCGGCGAGCCCTTGAAGCAAAAGGGATATCAATCGATTTACCTGTGAATACCGGCGGCCCCTCGCAATAAGGATCATCTTCCCTTTAACCCACCCTTAAGCTGTCAGCAAAGGGATAAAGCTGGAGATATTCATACTTGAAATGGCACAAATAATGAGAGGACAGAAGGTCGACGGAAAACTCTCCAAAATACAAAGCTGGGAAATTTGCATGTTCGAGATCTTCTTCGGCGAACCGGTCAGCCCTTGTGGATTAGGCTGTATTATATTTATTTTGATCACTTGATTACATTAAGAATATAACACAACATTACAATCTCTCGTATCTAGTATGAACGAAGTTTGATAAGAAGCATAGGTAATAATAAAAAATAAATAAAATTTAACAATTTTTCAAAAAAAAAATTACAGAATAAATTCAGTTTCTTTTATGATAATCGCAAAAAAAAATAATATTTACGCCCGAACTTCACAAAACAAAATGAAATATGCATTTTCTCGTTGTTATTTTTGACATCAATCAATACGGCTGGCACTCAACGAATTTGGATTTTTAAAGTGAAACTTATGCCATCGGCATAATAATAATAATGTTTATTCCAGGATGTGGGGAGGATAGTGCAATCCCACACGTCCCATATAGTTATACATATTTATATATTTACGCAGTAAAAAAATAAGAACATAAAGAGAAAATAAAAAAAATAATAGTAATAAAAATTAATAATAACAAAAATAAATAATCAATTATTATGCAAGGGGTGATTTTGAGTGCGCTCGGGCCCATCGCTCACTCAGGAGCGGAGCTTGGTGCTGGAAGGCTGCGGTCACCAACGTGTGGTCGGAGGCCATTAGCCGCATCCTGGCTCCAGTGACCCAGTGTCTCATCAGACTGGCGAATCCATGGAGTCCTAATTCTGTGAAAATTGTTGAAGCGCTGCTATACCTTCTGAATCCAAATATGATTCTGCACGCATATTGGATCCGGAGACGTTCCATTGAGCTTACTCGGTATTGACACCATGTTTCACATGTTTACACTGGCTAGTGCAGAATGCATTAAATAATGTTTTTTTAACATTATTGCTGCATCGGAAGAATCTTCGGGCAATCATATTTGACAAAACACTGATACTTCTCCTCTGTCGTTCAATATCACCATCATCCATAAGAACCATGCACTTGGCGCACCCATTTCGTATCAGCTTGCGATGGGGAACAGACGTCCTAGACTCCGCGTCGCTTGGTTCCGTGAAATCAATTTTAAATTTCCTTGTTATTACAATAAAGAATGCGTTAAAAAGGAGTTAGTGTTTTTTACAGGCCTTTACGAAATCAACCTGTAAAAAAATTCTCAAATGCCTTTTCCAACCTTTCTAAAAGCTTTTTCTCAAGTATTTTTAAACTCCTCCCAAAAAGAGGTGTGGATTCCAATTTCGATTTTTCCTGAACTACTGGATTGGATCACCTTAATGCCAAGTAATATTGTAAATGCGAAAGTATGTTTGCCCTTCTTTCACGTCGCAAGGGAGCAACCGATCGACGCGATTTTTTGCATAAGGATAGTCGGGATAGTTGGCGGACTGAGAAGTGACATAGATTACTTTTCATCCCGGAAAACATTTCATTCTCGTGGGAACATTCTTTGTATAGTAATTTCTCCTATTACCACGCGAGCAAAGCCGCGGGTAAAAGCTAGTATGCCAAAATACTACCCTATTAAAATGTTGGTTCTGCGGAACATTAATGAAACTAGTGTCTTAATTGTTTAATTTTGTACGGCCGTTTTGGTCGTGAACTTAAATATAATCAGATATGATTTTTGGGTTATGTTGCGCTTAATTCTTCCTTAGCCTACTTTTCGAACGACGTTACAGTGTTCATCATCAGAGGCACTGTAAAGCTGTGTTGATTGTGTTAAAGTGTGTGTTAATGAATGCAGAAGTGATTCTCTATTAATATTTATTAATATTAAAAATAAATTATTATAAAAACTTTGTTTTGAGACAAAAAATAATACCACAGTATTATTTATACCAGTGGCGAGTGGTCCATAGAAAAAAATTCCTACCTATTTACCACAACTACTATTTATCCTAAACATTATGTTGACAGAATAGCATTTATTCCCAAACATGGGAACACCTCAGCACAGGTTCGCCTAGTGAGGTGTTCACAAAATACTACTAGGTACTTACATAGGTACATACAGTTACGGATGATTAACATTTTTTTCTTATTACTAAACTTAATATCTATGTAAACTGATGTAATAATCTGTATTGTGTATGTTCAAGAATAGAAATAAAATAAACAAATAAAATAAGGAGGAAGGAGGAAGCGAAACACGGCTTGATAACCTAAAAATTAATAACGATAATTTTTACATTGATTGATTTAAAATTATTGTTTCTAAGCTAATCCCTTGCATTCCTAACCTAATGCCTACAATACACGACATCTTTTTTCAGCCCGATTCCAATTAGACACAAAAGTCAACATTTTTCGCTCTACGCGATCGCTATTTTCACCTCTGTTTTCATATCTACGATTTCAGTTGGCATCACAGCAAACAGCATGGTTCATGTATTGTTTGCAGTGATGACAATTGAAACCGTAGATATGAAAATAGAGATGAAAATAGCGATCGCGTGGAGCGAAAAATGTTGACTTTTGTGTCTAATTGGAATCGGGCTGAAAAAAGATGTCGTGTATAACGGCCATAAGATAGCCGTTTATTTGTAGGAAAATTCAGGATTAGGATAGGTAACATTTACATTATTTTTCAGGCAATTGCAATTTTTTTCCTATATGAACTAAGAGGGTTCCGAGGCTCTATGAATATTTTATTCCAAATGACTTAAAACTTTGTCTTTTTGTTGGTATTTGTTTTGAGTAATTTATAAAAACAATATTTTGGCTGCTGCGACCGAAAACTATTCGTGTTTTTCACAGCATTCCAAAAAGAAACAATTTGGAATTTAAGAATAGATTTTGCTTTATAGCTTAGATGCTTTTTCGTTATAAGTTTCAAGATTTTAAATATATGTTAGAATCAGAAAAAGTAATAAATTTTTCGTTAGTGTTAACTAACTAACTAAAATAAGTCTTAAGTTGAAATAAAAACTGTTAATTAAGTGTAATTAAACCTGTTAATCGAAGAAAATTAAAACATAGTTACGTAGTAGTAATATACAACTTACGTTATTAAAACATACACCTAAGTAATGTCATAAATCATAAGTCGTATTGTCATAAATCTATTCTTAAAATTCCAAATTGTTTCTTACTGGAATTCTATGTAAAACTCGAATGTGAAACAGAAACTGGTTGTAAGTCACTGGTTGCACATTCGTACTCGTATATACATATGTATAGTAGGCACCAATCTTTAATGCCGACCTGACGTTGATACAGAAATCATCGTAATAGGTGATTTTAAGGTCCGAAAATGGGTATGAATCCATTGCATCCACACCCACGCATTTCTCTGTCGCACATTTGTTTTACGCATCTTTCTCTATCGCTTGTGGTCATTGTAAAGTAAGTGACTGTACCTGCGCGAGCATGAATCGCATCAAGTTCACGTCGGCTTTTAAGTTTGGCGTGTACCGTACCAAGATAGAATATTCTAAATGATTTTGCATTTAATGTTAATAAGTTTTGAGATTTTTGAAATGAAACTTCTATAGCCTCGTTATGATTTGGATTTTGGATGAAACGGAAATGACGCAAATTGCGCTCATCGACCGCTTTGATTATGATATCACTTTTAAAGGCTCCTATTGGTTGAGATATGAAACAGAAATTACGTTAGGTCTGCGCTCATTAGTCGCGTTGATTATGACCCCACTGTTCAAATGTTGGTTGTGATTGTTTTGGTAAAGTTTCGTTTCTACCGCGCGTAAACTGCACTCGAATTTTTTATTGACTGTCGTTCCCAAAAGCTGCATTTTAAATTTAAGATTAAACGAAACCTACGTTAAACGAAACCTACGAATTTACAGGTAGCGCCAATTTTATTATTTTCGATTAAAACACTTTTTATAAATTTTGTTGGGTTTGTTGTTGGATAAAACTATTTATTTATGTTCATTTTTTTGATTATGTGCAGGCGCAAACAATGAATTAACTTTAATATGTATAAAAGTGTTTTAGTCTAAAATAATAAAATTCTGAATGTGTAGATTATAAAATAGGTTTCGTTTAACCTGTTTGTCTTTGAGGATTCTGTGAAACTCTGAAGAAAATGAAACGAGAAAGAAATAGTTAACTCTAAGAACCAATAGTCAACGATTAGTAACTGTGGTCGCCTACGTTTGGTACCTACTTGTAACAAAACAGCCTTGCAATCCTCAGGTAGGTTGTACCCGAACAAAGCAATCTGACAAGGGGAGGGGGTAGGGGTAAGCACACTAGGGGTTTTCAGCACAGGAATTTCAAATAATTGTCCGCCCGAATGCTTCGTCATTAAAGTCCAAATGTTTATCTTGAGCAGCAGACTTAAGGGATGGGGTTTTAGAACCTTAGTGTAGAAAAGAACTAGGGAGAAACGAGGACTTTAAGACTTTAAAATGTCTGTTCAACATCTCTTAAATATCTAAGAAAGTTATATATTTTACGCACTTTTTTAAATGTAGATCTTCTTTTAATTGTACAAATTTCGTTGTTTTATTACAACTGCATTTTAACACCTTTGCCTAAATTCATTATTCGTTAACAAAATTCTTGGTAAGATTCTCATTGGCAGTTTCTAACCAACTGGAATCATATACTCCGTTCCATAGATATTGCTGATTTTTTGAAGTGGAAACTTCTTTAAGCACCGTTGTGATTTGAAGCCCGATGAAACGGAGACGAGCGACACTAAAAAGAGACAAACACATACGTCTTTAGGATTCTCCTGCGAGAGAATGAGATGGACTAATCGGTATCTCTTTGTGTGGTGCTTCGTAGAATAAAATGTAAAATAGTTTTTAAATTCGGTAACGATATTTTAATAAATAAACCCCGCAATTATCCCACTCTTGATACTCTGCATTCGTCTCATTCTTTCGAAGATTAGTTTTATGAAGGTTTCACTTCTACCACGTGTGAACTGCACACTTGTACTTTTTTTAATACTTTGTAGTTTGTAAGAATAACAAACGATTGACCGTTCAAATGTGATTAAATACTCGTATTACTGATATGTTCAATTTTACCACGTGTGAACTGCACACTTGTAATTTTTTTTAATACTTTGTAGTTTGTAGGAATAACAAACGATTGACCGTTCAAATGTGATTAAATACTCGTATTACTGATATGTTCAATTTTACGTGTTACATTTTTTCTTTATATGAATTCGTAATTCTTCGGTTGTTTGAATAACTAAATGAAGTGTTCAATTATTAACGATGGTAGAAATTAAAATCATCCCTTTATCCAACATCCCTCGCTTCTCTTCTCCCTTGGTTGCAATTGGCTGGACGTTTAGGGGTTTGGGGTGGGAATCCCCTTTGTCGTTAACTCGGACTTGCCACCATCCCCTCCCTTGGAAACTACCCCTTTACACTCGACAGAAGCAGGACACCACCCACCACCCCCGAGCCACCTCCAGAGCCACCCCCCCCTCCCCCTGGGTACTACAGCCTTCGTCCTGTAGTACCTTCTGGTGGTACCACCTTGATAGGGAGGTGATTGTATTTGCCAGGACCCGCCTTGCTTTAATCCAACAGGATATTGGTACACGCCGATGCATTTTGTTTCTTGATTGGGAATTTACTGATAGACTATGTCTTGTGGTCGTGGCTGATTCTAGTTGATGGTCTGAGTTTCATTTTTATGCAATTTGACGCAAGAGTTCTGCTTTCCGGAGCCAGTGGGGCTATAGCACTCGTAGATGGAGAGTAGTGGGACAACTGGAATGTGGAAGACTATTCAGACTTGACAACGAAGTTTAAATATGCAAAGTTTCATACGGTTTCATGCCAACTCAGAATGAAACCAACTCAGAACCTGAGTTGGCCGGTCACCGTTTCATACATATATCTAAGGTTATATTTAAAAGAAAATTATTAATCTGAAAAAAAAAATCTCTGTTATTGTTATATAGGCGTGACTAGGTATTATTATATACATACTATTATATATATTTATTGTTATCAAGTTTAATTTGTAGAACTCCATTTTAATTTTAATTTTTTATTATATAATCAATAATATTATTATTAAATTAATAAAAACAGTTTATTTTTAAACAAGTTCTGCTGTGAAATTATTATTACGCGTGACAGCTGCTTCGCCTTCTGAAAGCATTATCAAACTGTTAGTTTATTAATTTATTATTAATTTGTTATTAATTTAATAATAATATTATTGATTATATAATAAAAAAAATTAAAACTATTGTATATATATATATATATATATATATATATATATATATATAATATAATAAGTTTATGTTACGGCATTTAGTGGCTCAAAGCGTCCTTTAATTACCGGAACTTCTTGATCATTTCGACTTACTGGCTCATTTGGGCACTTAGTGGCTCATCGTTTTTTTTTTTTTAAGTCCATCATATCAAACTCGATGAGACGAGTCGAACGGTGTAAAAAAAAATTTTGAGTGAATAAATGACATTTTTACGTGGACCGTTAATGCTCCGGAATGCGTTTTTTATCAGTAAATATTCATCAATACTTAGAACATCAACTGGGTACACTTTTTATCGCATCTATAACCATCACGGCATGCGACGTTGCCGGATGTTCTCGTCATACAATATCATTCAAACTCCAAGTCGTTTATCAATGCTTTGCGATATTGAACTCAATGGTTAAATTCCTCAAAATCTATTATCGCATGACATTGCTATGTCAGATTGAATCTTTTGCGATATGTTATATGTTTGCCGGTATGTTATGTTGTATTCTATCTACATAGGTAGCCAGACTGCAAAGCGCTCGCTGTGGACTGTTAGTTGTTTTAGAAGAACAGACATTATATTATACGAGTAATATTTAGCGGCTATTCGCGCGCTTTTTTAAAATTGAAGATTGATTTACGAATTGCTTTTATAATATCGTTATTAATTTTGTGTTAATTGTTTTTGTGTTTATTACAAGGTTGATATTATTACGTATTTTAATACACATTTATGTAGTTTTTTCTTTAATAAATAAAATATTTGCCACGTCATTCTGTATTTGTCTTTTGCGTTCCGAAAGCATAGTCAGTTGTAATGTAATGATATCTATACAGGGTTTTCTAAAAATTTCAGAAATATATTAGGTACTCATGTAATATGTTTTTTCATACAGTTATATTATTTTTTTTAAATGTTTTTTTAGTAGAACGTAATTTTTATAATGGATTATATTATCATATTTAAGAAATCTAACAAGTTTTTCATTTTAAAAAATGTTCTGTACCTAGGTAATTACTTTACGCGTGACAATTTTTCAAAAGCATTGTCTCTAGTTGTATTGAAGTAATTAAAATATGTTTTATTGTTGTTTTGGTGTATTTTATAAAAAAAAGTTATGAACAAAAATAAACAATAATTTAAAAATAAATTACAATATACGGCCTACATAGTCCAGGAGTGAGACCCTTGACTCGCAAACCGCAGGTCTCAAATTTTATTTGATTAATTTGTGTTATTTCACAATTAATTCATTTAAAATAATAAATAGTATATTTGCGGCACGTTCCAGAGTGGAAGATACTATCAATATCGCCCTGGTGTAAGTAAGACCACCATTCAAAATTGAAACGTTGCTTGAAAATGGCTTTGGCCGTGTTTGGTGTCCAGATCTGAATCGCCAGGTACTTCCCAACCTTCCTCTTCCCCACCTCCTTCCCCTCCCCACTACCTTCAGCCTCACAACATACCCCAATTGGGAATTCCATGGTGTCACTGGCTCCAGACGGGAGCAGTTGAGATTCTTGTGCGGTATTCACTGTAAAAAAAACTCCACACAGGAGGCCCTTAAGAAAACGATTTCCCTCAAGGCCTATGTCATCTAATATGCTGTGTGGAGGGTCTTTTTGAGGAGAAGAGGGAGTCAACATTGGTCTTGAAGAGACCCATGTTGTAGGAAGGGGAAAACCCAGAGGCCGGCAAATCGTTCCATAGCCGAGCTGTTGAGCACAAAAACGAATCGAAGAAGCGACCAGTTCTCATGATTTTGAATTTGATTTTGAATTTGATTTTGAATTTGATTTTAGATTTGATTTTGGATTTAGGGTAGGGTTCAAAAATCTTGATTATTTTGTTTTTACATGAATATCGCACAACGTAGTGGATAGGGGAAGGAGATAGGGAAGAGGAAGGTTGGGATGTTCCTGACTATTCAGATCTGGTCACCAAACACGGCTAAAGCCATATCACGAAACATTTCAATTCTGAATGGTGGTCTTACACCAGGGCGATACTGAGAGTATCTTCCACTCTGGAAAGTGCTGCAAATATAAAATATATGTATTATTTTTACTAAATAAATTGTCAAATAACACAAATTATAATCCCGCGACCTTCGGAGTGCGAGTCAAGAGCCTTACCGCTGGACTACGCCGATAAATATACAATAGACTAATCATACCTAAGATGACTTGAGTAAGGACTAATTGTAAACGAGGTATTCCAATTTGGGAAGCGGGTATGGGTACCGCCGCCCCGGGAACCATTACTGTATAACCAACACCTCTGCAAGCAGTTTGCTACGTTTGGTGACTAAGCAGGGGTGCCCGGGTTCATGGTATCAGGTTTGTCCAGGACGTGGCGGCGGATAGGTCTGCCCTGCTGCGTGGCGGGCCGGATAAGAGAGTTTGGTTGAGGGAGGCCTTTTGTCCTTTCCAGCCGGACTCTCTCGACCCATCGCCTTGCACCGCATTTGGAGGGATGGAATTTTAGGTTCGTCACTCCTAGACACATTGACCCCAGATTCCTATCCACCCCACATACCTTTTTCCTTCCCAGAACTTCCTATCCTTCCCTTCCTTAAAAAGACCCTCCACACAGCATCCCCTTAGATGACATAGGCCCTGAGGGAAATTATTTTTCTCAGGGCCTCCTATGTGGAGCTACTGTAAAAAAAATGAGATTGCGAACTTCGACTACGAATCCGGAGGTCGCGGGTGAGAGACATATGAATCCATCTCTCCCACTGCATTGCAAGGCGATGGGTTGAAAGAGATTACACATCTGCCCTGATGATGGACACTGCAACGCTGTCCGAAACTTTGGCTAAAGAAGGAGGTATACACGGCATAATACCCCAAAAACTAATAACAAAAATACTTATGGCCGTGAAAATCTAAAATCACCTCTGCGATAGGTCACCCCAAGTCGTTCGCTACGTTTGGTGACTTAGCAGGGGTGCCCGGGTTCATGGGGTGAGGATTATCCGGGTCTTGGCGGCGGATGCATCTCTGCCCACCAGCTGCATGGCAGGATGGATTGGGAGAGAGTGTTGAGGGAGTCCCTTTGATTTCTCCAGCCGTACTCTCTCGGAACATAGCCTTTCACCGCAGTGGGAGGGATAGATTCCTGGACACACTGACTCCCAGATTCCTACCTACCCTTCATCCCTTTTCCTTTTCAGAACTTGCTCTCCTTCCTTTCCTAAAAAGACCCTTCACACAGCATCCCCAAAGATGACATAGGCCCTGTGGGAAATAATTTTACCTAATGTAAAAAAAAACGGTGGGTAGACGCATCCGCCAACAAGACCCGGACAAACCTCATCCCATGAACCCGGACACCCCTGCTAAGTCACCAGACATAGCTTACCACTTGGAGTGACCTATGGCCAGGGCTGGGCAGTATTTGAAAAACTTGTAATTGAAATACGTATTTGAAATACAAATATATACAAATACAATGTATTTGGTAATTGGTATTTCAATTACCTGCTGCTGAGGTATTTTGTAATTTGTATTTCAAATACTTAAGGCTTCAAAATACATTTTCAAATACATTTAGTGATCTTAATAATGATAATTAAAAATAACCACACATAGATAATACATAGACTAAAAACGCTAGAATCCTGTACCTACTATTGTCCTTTGCTATAGGACTCTTTATTAATGATTATTTGTAGTTCTCTTAGGGGGCATACATTAATTATGTGAGCTCAAAAAAGGAGGGGGGGGGGTCCAGCAAAATCTCACGGTACTTGAAAAGAATAAACGAAGTGGTCCAAATTATCTCACCAAGGGGCGGGGGGAGTCTAGTTTGGAAGAAAAACTGCTCACCTAATTAATGTATGCCCCCTTATAATTGCTTTATAATGTACTGTACTGTATTTTTTTTTACTTCATGCTAGTTATTATTATTGTCCTGTGCTATAATAGCACTGTTATTGTACATTTTGTATCATACTTGTCATTGCTTTGTATTGTACACTCTTGTATCATAGTATTAGATTTTTTTTTCATTAACTCCACACAGGAGGCCCTGAGGAAAATAATTTCCCTCAGGGCCTATGTCATCTGGGATGCTGTGTGGAGGGTCTTTTTGAGGAGAGAAAGGAATGAACATTGGTCTTGAAGAGACCCATGTTGTAGGAAGGAGGAAACACAGAGGCCGGCAAATCATTCCACAGCCGAGCTGTTGAACACAAGAACGAGTCGAAGAAATGACCCGTTCTCATGTGACAAATGTCAACCGTGTACAATGTGTTTGCCGACTATGCACCGGTGCCGAAAGGATCAATGATGCTAGTTCCTCGGAGCATCTTCCATTGTAATACCGGTAGAACCAGGATAGCATTCCAACTCGACGCCTGTGCTCTAAAGATTGCAATCCGTCTTTTAAGATGGGAGAATCTATTAAACGGACCGCCCGTTTCTGCATAGAGTCGAGGGTATTTTTCAGGTATTTTGGAGCTCCAGACCAGAGGTGGCTGCCAAATTCAACCGTGGGGCGCACTTGTGATTTGTACAGGGTTAGCAGTTGTGTACTATTAAAGTATCTGCGGGCCTTGTACAGTACGCCCAGTTTTTGATCGAGCACTATTGGAATAATTAAATAATGGACTGAATACTAGAAATAAAATATTGGACTGAATACTAGAATGTTTTTAAGTTAACTACTGTAGAGCGCACTTGAAGTGAAATAACACAAAACTTCGCTACACAAATGTCATCCATTTATATATAAAAATGAATCCTTGTTTCCCTTGGTCACGCCATAACTTCAAAATGACTTTACCTATTTCATTCATTTTTTTAAAGTTTTCTTATACTTTTAGAAGGTTCTTACGGAAAGAAAAATTAAGAAAATTACGCAGAAAATGGGATAATTTCAGAAAACTTAACGACTATTTTAACTACGCACGTTTGACAGTTCGCGCGTTTGATGAAAATAAATTTAGCAGGCAGCTGTTTTTTTGTAACCAAAGAATTTTCATTGGATTTTTAAAATTATAGATATTTTAAATAGGTACCTATGTTACCAGGTACCAGATTTTATTGATTGTTTTTATAATATAGAAAAACGTTCTGGGACTAAATATATGGAACGCGGGAGGGGTTGGCGGGATGGGGGAGCGGAAGAGGGGTGAGGGTAGGCAGGGAAGGTGTACGAGGAATGCAAGAGGGTAAAGGGAAGCGGTAGGGGAACGGGGACGCACGGGAAAGGACATGCAGGGAGAAACAATTTATTTCTTTGAATATTGCAGTGCAACGCATACCGGGAACCAGCTAGTGTTATTATAATAATAATTATTATAATCTAACACCTAAGTCCTATACCACAAATCTTTACAAGTGGAGCGGAGACGAGATGTGTGTCCTGAGCAATATGATTAGTCAATTTTAGCACGTCTCTGTTTCACTATGCTCTGCTTTGCTTCTATGGAAACGCACTCTTAGATATGGGCACTTACGACAATTTATTGCAACCAAAGGTTCTACCTAAACCAAATGTATTTTGTAATTTGTATTTTGTATTTTGTATTTGAAATTTAAAAATGGTTAAAATACTGTATTTTGTATTTCAAATACACGACTTGAAAGTATTTTGTATTTCGTATTTTAAATACATGCGAAAAAGTATTTTGTAATTTGTATTTTAATTACAGTAATGCATGTATTTTGCCCAGCCCTGCCTCTATGGCAAAGGTGTTGATTATCCAATAATGGTTCTCGGGGCGGCGGTACACATATCCGCCTCCCAGATGAATATTACCACCTAATCTAAACAAGTTAGCAATTAAAACCGAAAACCCAATTTAAGACTATTTATACAATGTAGACTTAAGCGCCCTCCTCACCACCCAACATGTAGTCACTAAATGTTGGAATGGCTGCATATTGGATGGTGAGGAGGCCCAACCGCCTGCGAATTGGAACAAATCACCAGCCGTATTATTATTTTCCTTCTGCCGGGACCCCCCACTCCTTAAAATTGGGCCGAAAGGCCAGCCGTATTATTATTTATCGCCTGCGAATTCTTGTTGGGGCCAGCCGCTGAAGGAACGCCCCCGAATGGACATGTTTACGACACGTGATTTATTCATTTCTCATCGGGGAGCGTCGCGTGCGGTCGTTAACAGCGACTTATACCAGAACGCGTATTTTCAAAACCTATACCGGTTCAGTCGCGGTAGCGACAATTTATATTTTAAAAACAGCTCTATATTGGTTATTTTTTATTACTTTGCAAAAACAAAAATGGTTCTAAAATCTGGCGAAAATAATCTTTTCAATGTGTGAATTAGAAATGAATAATTTTATTTCTAAATGTTTTTATTTTGATATTATTCCCATGTAAAGTAAATACACCTCTAAATTGGTTATTTTTATCACTTTGCAAAAACAAAATTTGTTCTAAAATAAAGATAAATAAACTTTCCAATGTGTATTATAGAAATAAATCATTTTATTTCTAAGTAGGTATTTACATTTTGATATTGAAGACGTAAATTGTCACTCTTTGCCTGTAATCTCAGAATAAGGAAGAATATTTTTTTTACATCATCTTTTTTATTATTAACTAGCTGACCCGGCCACTAACTAAACACAACGCAATCTACTGGATAGTTATCCAACCTTTTAACTGACACCACCATCTGTTAATTTGCAAATTAATCAAATCGATCGGTCGCTTAATTTATATTATTATAGTGAGTTCCCGGTATGCGTTTCTATGCCACTTAATAAAGAAATTGTTTATCCCTGCGTGTTTTTTCCCACTCCGTCGCCTCCACCTTCCCTCTCCCAATTTCACTCCCCCCCCTTCCCCCGTCTCGCAAATCCCCCTCCCGAGTTCCCCTCCCCCCTCCCAAGTCCCACTCCCCCCTCCCAGGTTCCCCTCCCCCTCCCTGGTTCCCCTCCCCCATCTCTCCCTCTCTCACGCTTTCCATACATTCAGTTTTCAAACCTCGCGTGTCACCAATATCAATTTTTTTATACAAATTTCATAATGCCAGAGCTCACCTGAAGTTTTATACAAACCTTGTACTGACAATAACGAACACACAAAAAAAAGCTGGTTCCGGCATGCGTTGCTATAGAAATAGTTTCTCCCTGAGTGTCCTTTCCCATTCGTCCCGTTCCCCTTCCGCCTCCCCTTCTTCTCCTGAGTCCTCTTCCCCTCTCGTGTTCCCAGTCCGTCTCCTCCACCTTCCCTCTCCCCACTCCATTCCACCCCTCCTTCCCCCGTCCCGCGAACCCCCCTCCCGAGTTCCCCTCCCCCGTCACACGTCCCCTTCCCCTCCCGCGTTCCCCTTCCACCTTCCCCGCCTTCCCTCTTCCCTTTCCCGCTCCCTCGTCCCGCCAACCCTCCTCCCGCGTTCCATATATTCAATCCCAGTACATTCAGTTTTTAAACAGCCCGCGTGCCACCTTTTACAATTTTTATTCAAATTTCCATTTTTCATGTATATTAAATTTGGTACCTAACATAGGTACCTATTTAAAATATCTAAAATTGTTGATTCGATTCAAATTATTAGGGGAGTACCTACTTTAAATAAATTTTTCAACTTTTCAAAAATAGAATCCTGATTGAACAATCAATCATTGTTTTGCAAAATGTCATTCTCTAACACGCGAACTGTCAAACGTGCGATGTTTTCTGTAATTATCTAATTTTCTGCGCAATATTCTTAATTTTTCTCTCCGTAAGACCAATCCTCGAACTTCAAGGAATATTCTAAAAAAAGAATTAGCGAAATCGGTTCAGCCGCTCTCGAGATTTGCGCTTACCAACAAATTTAGCGATTCATTTTTATATTATAGATAGAACAGCGCATGAGACGATGTATGAATGTGAACGAGGCAAGGAGTGTGTGCCGAGACCGAGTTGTTTGGCGGTCCGTCCTCTCTGCCTACCCCTGCGGGGAAACGGCGTGATGGTTAGTTAGTTAGAGTGGAAGATACTCTCAGTATCGCCCTGGTGTAAGACCACCATTCAGAATTGAAACGTTGCTTGAAATGACTTCTGCCGTGTTTGGTGACAAGATCTGAATAGCCAGGTACTTCCCCACCTTCCTCTTTCATATCTCCTTCCCATCCACACTGCCTTCAACCTCACAACATACCCCAATTGGGGATGCCATAGTCCCGCTGGCTCCAGACGGGAGCAGTTGGGACTCTTGTGCGCTATTCATGTAAAAAAAGATAGTTTTATTATTTTTGCCAGTAATTCTTAGAAGAAGGAATTTTTTTTTCATCACTGTTATTATTTTTGTCTGTAATACCCAACAGGATTAATATTTTCTTAACTAAGGGAATTTTTTAATTAATTGTTTTTACATGAAACGACAAAAACGAGTAATGTTCATAATAAATTTGCCTAATAAAATATATTATGTGGGTGTTTTTATTTTTTTAGTTGTATGTAATTTTAGTTAGAAAAATACATAAGGTGGGATATTTTTAAACTTTTTATGTTTGCCTGCAAAAAAGTTATGTTTCAAAAATTATGCAGGGTGGAACAGTACGCACCCGAGAGATTTTAACCAGCGATTCCCGAGCTTAGAGTAAAAAATATTAAAGTCATTTCTCTGTCCGATGACACTTTTTATCTATTAAAACATTAAAAATATTATTCCATCACACGCCGCAACTGAGTACTCAGGAGTATAACTTGTATACAGTGTAGCGCTCATTTGAAAAGCGATGCGTCTCGTTCTAACGGCATATCGTTCAAACGAGACAGCGCTAGTTCGCTTAAACCCATCCCGTCGTGATGGGATCAGTAGCGACATGTGATCGAAAACCTTTTTTTGTTGTTTATTAATAGAAAAAATATATCATCGGACAACAAAATGACATCTACATTTTTTATTGATCATTGTCTGTTGTCAATAAAGCCAACGCTAATCCAATACGTTGAAATTTTGAAAGTGACGGAGCCATGATACGTTTGCGTACAGCGCGAGCGCTCCGAACACGTCCGCACAGCGCAAAAGCTAAGACCTTTCTGCAAGTTGGATGGTGTGGTGGAAACCGCCAATCTGGCTGGCCAACAAGAAGTGACTAGAAGTTGGATGGTGAGGAGGGCGCTTTAAACCACCTGTACAATGTTGGAGTTCATTTTTACAAATTCCTTCAACCAATTAAACAATTATGATTGTCTCTTTCTGATATATTTTTATTTCACACGACAAACAGAGACGGGTATAATTGGAGTGATGTTTCTAAAAATGGTAAATTCAATATTTTACCGGAAATGTCCCAGACGGAATCATCTAGTACCGGCACGCAAATATTTAAGCATTGTAAAAAGATCATATGAAATGCAAAGTGTAAGCGAACGGGATGTAGTCCTTTCCATTAATAACTTAGAAATTGCTTATTATTGCTTGAATTGTCAAGTTACGCCAACGCCCATTTTCAACTTAAGTAAAGTAAAAAAGTAAAAGCGATATTAAGGAAGCTAGCGTGATTCAATTATTATGACACTTCCCTTTTTATTAAAATGCAACTATTACCGATCCGCTACCAGTCCGTGGAATCTTCAGTTTGTAGGCACGGGGTAACGCTATGCGATGCGTGGCGGAGGGGGGGAGGGCTACAGATACTTTGCCGGAATTTGATAGAAATTATTTTATATTAAAAAAACTAGCAATGCAATATACATTTTTAAAAACAGATCGATAACCAAATAGTTTTTCTATGATTACCAAAATTATTGAGTATATGGTGTAAAAGACAACTGAGATACAGAGTAAAACTGTTCTTAGTGTAATTATATTACCCCGGTCTAAAAAACTATCGAAAGAAGCGAAGCTAGCCGTCCATAATGGATTGCTGGTACCTACCCTAATGCTTCGCTGTGAGGCTCGGAACTGGTAGAGAAATGATGAAAGTAGACCGAAATGAATAATAATGATCCGCACATAATGTAAGCCTGATGTAAGCGTAACGAGTAAGATTAAGAAAGAGACGCTTAGATTGGTTGGGCATGTAAAGCAAATGAACGAGAAAAATAGTGTAAGGAGAATATATGATGACGCAAATGTGAATGCTAGAAGAAGTCGGGGACGCCCGAGGAAGACATGGCACGACCAAGTGAATCAGATACTTGAGTCGAGCCATTTCAAGAGTCAGAATAATAAAAGAGCATGTATGAGACGAAGTATGCATGTGAACGAGGCAAGGAGTGTGTGCCAAGATCGAGTTGTTTGGCGGTCCGTCTCTATTTGTAAATTGTAAAATATGATAGCAACTAAGTATAATAATAATTTAATAATGAGCAAAATTAAGAAAGGGACCCTCAGATGGTTTGGGCACGTAGAGCGAATGAGCGAAGAAAGTAGTGTAAAAAGAATATATGATGCAAATGTGAATGGTAGAAGAAGTCGGGGACGCCCGAGGAAGACATGGCACGATCAAGTGAATCAGATACTTGAGACGGGCCATGTCAAAAGTCAGAATAATAGAAGAGTATGTATGAGACGACCATCACGCCGTTTCCCCGCAGGGGTAGGCAGAGAGGACGGACCGCCAAACAACTCGGTCTTGGCACACACTCTTTGCCTCACTCACATTCATACATCGTCTCATACATTCTCTTCTATTATTCTGACTTTTGACATGACCCGACTCAAGTATCTGATTCACTTGATCGTGCCATGTCTTCCTCGGGCGTCCCCGACTTCTTCTAAGAGTATTATAATTGCTCTTGAAAAGAGAAACTTCTTCGCGGCCTATTTCATACAAAATTTAGTTCTGGATTTACGGTTAAGATACCAAATTATTTCATTACAGAACTTCCTCTTCTTCCTTTCCCTAAAAAAAACCCTCCACACAGCATCCCCAAAGATGACAAAGACACTGAGGGATTTTTTATCAGGTGTTGTGCTAATGCGAGAAAAAATACAATTTAACCAATTAATATTATTTGGCGGTCCGTCTCTATTTGTAAATTGTAAAATATGATAGCAACTAAGTATAATAATAATAATTTAATAATGAGCAAAATTAAGAAAGGGACCCTCAGATGGTTTGGGCACGTAGAGCGAATGAGCGAAGAAAGTAGTGTAAAAAGAATATATGATGCAAATGTGAATGGTAGAAGAAGTCGGGGACGCCCGAGGAAGACATGGCACGATCAAGTGAATCAGATACTTGAGTCGGGCCGTGTCAAAAGTCAGAATAATAGAAGAGAATGTATGATACGATGTATGAATGTGAGTGAGGCAAAGAGTGTGTGCCAAGACCGAGTTGTTTGGCGGTCCGTCCTCTCTGCCTACCCCTGCGGGGAAACGGCGTGATGGTTAGTTAGTTAGTTTCTTTTAGATCGATTTTATCCATATAGATCGGAGGTGACAACTTAAAGAAACGTACGAATCAATGAATAAAGTAAATTATGTAATATATTTCTAATAAGTTTATTCATAATTTTTCGAAAACACTAGTAAAACTAAGATAAAATAATTATGTAGCAAATAAAAGAAACTACACCAATATGTATTTAAATACCTAATTTTATTTATGATAATAATAAAATAAACCTTAACACAAAAAAAAACAACCGTAAACACCAAATAAATAACAATATTAATTAGCAAATCATACTACAATTTTAAAAAAACGCGCCAATAATCAAAAACGGCCGCTAGAAATGATAAATATGTGTGAATAATCAACAAGCAACATCCAAACTGTTCTGTCAACCTACCTACATATGTGACTATATTGGTAACATTAAACTTGGCAACGTAGCGTGATGCGGTAAGTGTGTTCTTAAAATAGATCAAGGAATGCACGTTATTTTAAGATATTTTTTTTTAATAAATCAACATAATTTTTGATTACATATTATAGCTGACCATATTTTAAACAAAATTTAAAAGACAGCATGTTGGTACTTCATCTACGTAAGTATATATTACATGCGAAAGAATGAGCAACTTAAGTGGCTTCTTCTAAGATGAGCCACAAAATGTGGTATGACATAAATATATATATATATATATATATATATATATATTTATCCCCTCTCGTACTATGTTGATTTTGCGCGACGGTACACCAGTTTTTTATTGATCCGTTTGGGTTTGTTGATCTGGCCGGATTTTTAGATCCGTTACCGAAGCTGGCATACAAATCCTGATCCATGTGGATCTACTTTTGTCATCGAGATTTACCTCTAAGCCACGCCCATTTTTCGGTGACATATACATTTTACACGTTTTTATTTGTTGATCTCCATATATGTATATATGGATGGTGCCGGTCTGTCGAACTTTTCTGCTCCTTTTAGTAGGTAATCGTAGGTACGTTCTTATTTGCCACGTTTTGACCGCGAACTGTGCGCAATGCAAATAAAAATGTTCTATGTGCGTCTGTCGTATTGTTCAGGTCCATTTAGTATCGGTACGTTCTATAAAGATTAAAATATACTTAAGAGGATAGACCGCCTCACAATTGCGTCATGGTACTTTACCCTTGAAAAGTGTTTTTATTTACCACCTAACACGTGCCAAACTACTTGTACGGACTAGTTAGAGCGGCTTTTTATCGTTACCCGGTTGGGAAACTTTCTGATGCGAGTTAAGGTGGGGACCAAAGACTCGAACTCGAAAAACTACTGTAACCATTAAATAGAGTTAGCACACCTATTGGAGATGGCTTGAGTAATGAGACTACGAACTTTGACTACGAATCCAGAGGTCGCGGGCTAGCATCTGTGCGTAGTATGTATATTCATTTCTAATTAAGAGGATGAACAGTTTGAACGGATGTACTTAATCTTCGAAAACGGTTTTTATTACTTATATGTACGCCATTACGAACTTCGACTAAGAATCCGGAGGTCGCGGGTTAGCATCTGTACGTAGCATGAAGATTAATTTTTACTTTAAGAGGATTAACAGTTTCATCTTGGGGGTCATCTATTAATCACGTGAGACTCGAAAGGGGGGGGGGGGGTCGGAAAAAAACACGAAATATCACGTGGGGGGGGGTAAAATGAGATATCACGTGTATTTATTTTTCGTGATAATATTCTGAAAATTTCAAAATACTTTGTACTAAAAAAAATACACGTGATTTTGGGTATGGGGGGGGGGTAGTCTTAAACCTTACCACATATCACCGGGGGGAGGGGGTTAAAAAGTTGCTAAAAAACATCATGTGATTATTAGACGACCCCAAATGAAAAGGAATAAAGGGTGGGTTGGAATCTGGAGGTCGGTGTGTCCAGGAATCTATCACTTCCACTGCGGTGCAAGGCTATGTTCCGAGAGAGTACGGCTGGAAAAAGTCAAAGGGACTCCTCAACACTCTCCCAATCCGGCCTGCCATGCAGCTGGTGGGCTGATGCATCCGCCGCCAATACCCGGACAATCCTCACCCCATGAACCTGGGCACCCCTGCTAAGTCACCAAACGAAGCGAACCACTGGGGGTGACCTATGACAGAGGTATTGGTTATCCAAAAAATGGTTCCTGGGGCGGCGGTACCCATACCCACCTCCCAAATCTTAATCTTGAAGGCGACCTTTTGAATTTCCAGATGGATTTTCTCGAAATAACGCCATGCGCCGCAGTGAGAGGGATGGATTCATCCGTCCATCACTCCTGGACACACTGACCCCCAGATTCCGACCCACCCTTCATACCTCTTTCCTTCCCCGGACTTCCTTTTCTTCTTTTCATTAAAAGAAGCCCTCTACACAGCATACCTAATAGAGATGATTTGACTAAGGACTAATTGAATTATTATAAACGAGGTATTCCAATTTGGGAAGCGGGTATGGGTACCGCCGCCCCGGGATCCATTTACTGTATAACCAACACCTCTGCAAGCAGTTTGCTACGTATGGTGACTAAGCAGGGGTGCCCGGGTTCATGGTATCAGGTTTGTCCAGGACATGGCGGCGGTTAGGTCTGCCCTGCTGCGTGGCGGGCCGGATAAGAGAGTTTGGTTGAGGGAGGCCTTTTGTCCTTTCCAGCCGGACTCTCGCGACCCATCGCCTTGCACCGCAATTGGAGGGATGGAATTTTAGGTCCGTCACTCCTAGGACACATTGACCCCAGATTCCTATCCACCCTACATACCTTATTCCTTCCCAGAACTTCCTATCCTTCCCTTCCTTAAAAAGACCCTCCACACAGCATCCCCTTAGATGACATAGGCCCTGAGGGAAATTATTTTTCTCAGGGCCTCCTATGTGGAGCTACTGTAAAAAAATGATATTGCGATATTCAAAACAATGATATTATACTGCGCACGCACACACAGTTGCAATCCGCCGGCCGGAAACCCCACCTCCCCCCGTTCCGCAGTCCCTAGACCTTACCAGCACGTGATAATACATTGCGTCTCTCTGGAGTCTTGTACCTACCTAGGTACCTAAGCAAACCGCATAATAATTATTTGTTCTTTTCGCCTGGAGGGTATCGGCTCCTTTAATCAATTAGTAAACCAGTAGGTATTGTTTATTATAATAAAATATAATAATGTATTGTTTTTTATAATATTTTTTATTATTTTATAATATAATATAATAATGTAAGTTTTGTTTATTATTATTATTATATTATATTATTATATAATATGTTAATGTATTGTTTTTTTATAATGCCTTGCGCTGCAGTGGGAGGGATGGATTCATCCGTCCATCACTCCTGGACACACTGACCCCCAGATTCCTACCCACCCTTCATACCCCTTTCCTTCCCCGACTTCCTTTTCTTCTTTTCATAAAAAGAAGCCCTCCACACAGCATCCCCAAAGATGACTAAGGTAGGTACTGAGAGGTTTTTTCTCAGGTGGACACCCGTGAAAGTAATGGCACGATCAAGTGAATCAGATACTTGAGTCGGGCCGTGTCAAAAGTCAGAATAATAGAAGAGAATGTATGAGACGATGTTTGAATGTGAATGAGGCAAGGTGTGAGTGTCAAGACTGAATTGTTTGGCGGTCCGACCTATTTCATTGTTTAGTAACGTGGTTTATGTCTGTCTGTAACTCGGGTCCAATGAACTCGAATTGGCTTTGAATTTAAGTGTCATTTTGAAAATTGAACGTGTTTAAAATCCACAAAAAGTACCTACCTAAATAATTCAATACAACCATATTATAACTAAGTCTGTCACGAGTCACGACCCATTTACGCGATCCATTACTTAATACAAAAGTTTGAATACGATATTTTATATAGAATATACAAGAAAAGAAACTATTCATAAGCGTTTTAAAAATTTAGCTGATCCATTGGATAGATTTTTTTACTATGTGCCGTTATATTAAGTGTTATAACATTCATCATTCAAGACTGCACGTGCAAAATAACGACAATTTAAACAACGTTTCAACGGCCGCTTACAAAAGCAAGAAATTTAACATTTAAGTACATGTTATTAGGTGTCAAAGTCCTAAACCACTGTAAACCACTTCTAACGCCGTTGAAAGTTTCTCCAAATGAGGTCACAACTTTGCGGATTTTGACGAGAAGCATACAAGTGCTAGTCCAAAACTTTTAGAAATAAGTTTTTGATGCAGTCTTGAATCGAAGTAAATAATCATGTTAATCAGTGGCAGAACGATACAGATCCTATCATGAAGAAAAAAATAGGTTTTTTATAAAATGAATATAACTTAGCTTCTGCTCTAAGATAGTTGTTCCATGAAGCGATTTAGTTGCATTTTTAGAATTATGACTCAAATCCTACGTATTATGTGGTATTATGACTCAAATTATACATTACTACGCATTCTATGGAAGTAAAAAATTTTTAAACATTGATCCATTCATAATACACCACATGTCAAGAAGGACTGAAGTCCATGCTATTGTTTGACTCAAATCAGCTTTTTTAAAAGTATATTCAAAAAATTATTTAAAACATATAAAATATTTCGTTTTATTTGCTCGTTTTTTAAACAAAACTAATTGACTTGGTAATAATTTTTTTTATCTATCAACAAGGATATCCGAAGAAGTAATGAGACCATAGTTAGAGAAAAAATAGTTTTTTGGCTCTTCCGAACTTTAAATTTTTTGGACTTGCACCCGTATATTATTTTCGGTTACAGAATATATGAAGATCAAATTACCGATTACATCCGGCTTCCAAAAATAACATTGGTTAACGTGGTAGGTAAAACAATGTGTGATCGTGTGTATGATTATGTCCGTTTCTGTTTGACACGTGAAATATAAATGGAGTAGAAAGAGACAATTAGGTATGTTATTTAATTGGTCGAAGGAATTGATAAAGAACAAAAAAACAGTACGACGGTTGAAGTCACATGCGAGAAAAGTGAAAACTAAAGTAGACGAGAGTGATAGATACGAAGCATCGCACAAAGAGGAGACCGATAGGCTGGCTACGAAGCAACGCACAAAGAGGAAAGCGATTAGTCTATGTCATTCATTCTCTTGCAGGTTTAATCCTATAGATGTATAACAGATTGTTTGTCTATTTTTAGTGTCGCTTTTTTTCGTTTCATCCAGTTTCAAATCACAACGGTCCTAAAGAAGTTTTCACTTGAATAATTTTATAGAATCTGTGTGCAGTTCACTCACATGCGAGAAAAGTGAAAACTAAAGTAGACGAGAGTGATAGATACGAAGCATCGCACAAAGAGGAGACCGATAGGCTGGCTACGAAGCAACGCACAAAGAGGAAAGCATTGCGAACCACTTGGGGTGACCTATGACAGAGGTATTGGTTATCCAAAAAACGGTTCCCGGGGCGGCGGTACCCATACCCACCTCCCAAATCTTAATCTTGAAGGCGACCTTTTGATATCTCCAGCTGGATTTTCTCGGAATAACGCCATGCACCGCAGTGGGAGGGATGGATTCATCCGTCCATCACTCCTGGACACACTGACCCCCAGATTCCTACCCACCCTTCATACCCCTTTCCTTACCCGGGCTTCCTTTTCTTCTTTTCATGAAAAGAAGGCCTCCACACAGCATCCCCAAATATGATAAAGGTAGGTACTGAGAGATTTTTTCTCAGGTGGACATCCGTGGAAGTAATGGCACGATCAAGTGAATCAGATACTTGAGTCGGGCCGTGTCAAAAGTCAGAATAATAGAAGATAATGTATGATACGATGTATGAATGTGAGTGAGGCAAAGAGTGTGTGCCAAGACCGAGTTGTTTGGCGGTCCGTCCTCTCTGCCTACCCCTGCAGTGAAAAAGCGTTATGGTTAGTTAGAATTTTATAAAATACATTAAGCAAAATGTTAGAAAACTAACACGAGACTGCATACTGATCCAATCACGATGAGATGGGTTTGATCAAACTAGCGCTGTCTCGTTTGTTTAAAGTGCCGCTATAATGCTGCTAGAGCGAGATGCAACGCCTGTCGAATGACCGCGGGCAGCAAATTGAATATTTTGTGGAGAATTTACAAAAATATATATTCTTCATAAACGTTGAAAAAATTTAGCTAAACAATTGGATACCTTTTTTTAGTAGGTGCCTTCCATATCTGGTCAACCAATGAGAAGGCTTCGTTCACAACACACCACGCCCAACACGACCAATCAGAAGGCTTCCTTTTTCAGCCATCTTTGATTATACACAAGCGGATCAAATGCGTACGGATATTTGGGCGGATCCGCAACGTATGGGAATTTGGACGGATCAACAAATAAGATGCGTATGATTTCCATACAAAGTTCGAAAATTTTATGTGCAATATATCAAAAACTTTTACCGAGAAACTGGCAACCTTGGTATTTGTAGTAACGTTGTTGCCAATTCATACAGATATATTCCATCAAAGCCAAGTTATACGGTGTTAAAGGTGGATCAACATTGTCAACCAACTTCTTACAGGATCAAGATACTACGGGAAGAGGTCAATATATATATATATATATATATATATATATATATATATATATATATATACACTAATTAATAGTATATATATATATATATATATACTATTAATTAGTGTGAATCCACCGTGAAATGAACTTCGAATATACAAGTATATTTCAATTTGGGAGGAGGGTATGGGTGCCGGCCCCAACCGAACCATTTATGAAATAACCAACACCTCTGCCATAGGCCGCCCCATCTGATTCGCTACGTTTAACGATTCAGCTTAGATTTGTCTAGGTCTTGGCGGCGGATGCGTTTGCCCAATTTCTGCGTGGCGGGCCAGATCGAGAGAAACTGGTTGAGGGAGACCTTTTGACCCCTTCAGTCGGACTCTCTCGACCTATCGCCTTACACCGCAGTGGGGGTGGATTCATACGTCCGTCACTCCTGGACACATTAACCCCCAGATTCCTACCCACCCCTCATACCTTTTTCCTTCCTAGGACTTCCACTCCCTTCCCAAAGATCCATCTCACAGCATCCCCAAATATCAAATAGACCCTGAGGGATTTTTCCCTCAGTTTGGTGCTAATTAACAAAATATTTTAAAAATACAATTTGTCCAGAGAAACATCATTATTTCAATGACACTGTATTGCAAAAATGCAAATAAGAAAGTTCAAATAATCATGACGATTTTACATTTGAACAAAAGAATCTTTTTTTTTTTTTTTAATTTAAATTAATAAATTACTTCGTTTTTACCACTTTTATTGTTTACAAAACCGACATGTTTCGTCAGCAAAGCTGACTTCTTCAGGGTTTTTGACAGAACTAATTTTAAAAATAGACATATATAGGTAATAGAGAAAAATAATCGACATAAACAATAATAAAATTAGAAAGAAAATAATGTTTAAGGGACGAGGGGCAATATAGAACATTTAAAAAATTTTTAAATTTTTAAAATTTTTAAAATTTTAAAAGGGGAATAGATTTAATAATGGGTCATTTAAAAACAATATAAAAGAACATAAAAACAATAAAATAATCAAAAATTGTTCTTAAATGACCCATTATTAAATCTATTCCCCTTTTAAAAATTTTAAAATTTTTAATTGTTCTATATTGCCCCTCGTCCCTTAAACATTATTTTCTTTCTAATTTTATTATTGTTTATGTCGATTATTTTTCTCTATTACCTATATATGTCTATTTTTAAAATTAGTTCTGTCAAAAACCCTGAAGAAGTCAGCTTTGCTGACGAAACATGTCGGTTTTGTAAACAATAAAAGTGGTAAAAACGAAGTAATTTATTAAATTAAATCAAAATGGTGCCACAAAATAATTTTGCTGTGTTAGAAGAAAAGAATCTTTATTGAACCAATAAATTGGTCACCATCTTGAACTGAAAACTGAACGCAGACACACAAAATGCGAAATGATCAAGTTAAAAAAAGATTTCGCTACGCTCAGCTAATGATTTTAGATGAATGTTCTGATTCGATTAGTCAAGGTTCGTCAGATGATAAATGAATAATAATATTGGTGATTGAAGAGGCACACGGGGCGGGGCCACCAATAACGAAACCTAATAAGTAATAAGCAATAATAATTGTGGCAGGGTTGGTGGATTGGACGACTGGCACTGGGCGGGAATAATATCCGCTGCAGCGACTTCCGGCCGCCGCGACGCTGGCGCCGCAAACCGCCCTGGCGGAGATTGCGAGAAACTGAATCGGAAACGGAATATTGGTGAATTTCATTTTGAAGCTGTTACGCAAATAGTCTTCTGAAAGGAACATCAAAATAGTTAGAATAATGTCATCAACTAAAAAAAACGAGTTAAAATATTGTCATCAATTATAACATCGAGTTAAAATCAATTATATCATCAAGTTATGATAATGTCATCAATTATAACATAAAGTTAAAATAATGTCATCAATTATAACATCAAGTTAAAATAATGTCATCAATTATAAAATCAAGTAAAATAATGTCATCAATTATAACATCAAGTTAAAATAATGTCATCAATTATTACATCTAGTTAAAATAATGTCATCAATTATAACATCACGTTAAAATAATTATATCATCAATTATAACATCAAGTTAAAATAATGTCATCTTAGACTCATTGTAGACCGGTCAGTGGTTGAGTGGCATAGCGCTTGGGTCCCACCCGGGCGTCGCGTGTTCGATTCCTCGGCTGGCTAAGTCCTCCATCGCAACACAAGCAACATTTTCGACTTTCTGTGGTGGTAGTAGGCATTGTTGGGTTATTCGTAACCCGGGAATGTTGGTCTTTCTTTAAAAAAAAAAAATTATAACATCAAGTTATAATAATGTCATCAATTATAACCTCAATTTGAAATAATGTCATTAATTATACCATCAATTTGTCAAGTTAAAATAATGTCATCAATTATGACATCAAGTTAAATAATGTCATCAATTATGACATCAAGTTAAAATAATGTCATCAAGGTAAAATAATGTCATAAATTATAACAACAAGGTAAAATAATGTCATTATAAGTTAAAAAAGTCATAAATTTTTATATCACTTTTTTATTTTCTTAAATTACGCACACATTAAAATAGTATTCAAAGTGATTTTAAACAAAATTCTATTGAGGACTTGACTTATTACTAGTCGTTCCTTATTTGTAGTAAAAACTGTAAATGAAATTTTGGTGTCCGGTGGACCTTTCGGTGACTTTTTTTATTTTTAAATATTTTTCATCAAAAGCAAACAATTTTTTGTAACTTCCACAAGTCATCCCTGTCACTCAGTCGAGTAACCAACTAACCCCTCACCCCGCCTCTAACTGTCCGATCTACGGATTTTTTAAATCTTAAGTTAAAAATAAAAATTATAAATCAAAATTGTCATCGGAGACAAAATTTCGTTTATACATATTTTTTACTCCAAATAATGTCAAAAATCGCTTGTTAAATTAAGGCAAGTACAAGTACGTCCCTAAAGATCTTGTATGGAGAAAAAATAAAAGGAACCACGCATTCAAGTAACCGGCAGCCAAAAATTAAACCATTTTATGTAGGTAGGTACCTAATAGTTATTTTTTTCGTATTCCAGATGATTTCCTGCCTTATCAAGTTTAAGATTTTTATACCTAATTTCTTCGACCATAAGCTTATTTGAAAATGCACATGATTCGGTCTCCATTTTCAGACTTCATTACAACAAACATTACTTTTTTTTCATAGGAATGTGTTATTTTATTGCCCGAGATCAAAGATCTACACGTAGGTGTCTAGATAAATAGATACACATTTATACTTTTGAATGTAGCTATAACTTTGTGGTTATCCATTTTAGATAAATGAAACAATTTAACTTTGTTTGAACCACTTTTATATTTGAGTAAATCCGACCGGTTATAGAATGAACGTTCCTTCTTCAGTATACATTTGCCCTGAAGAAGGAACGATCGTTCTGAAACCGGTCGGATTTACTCAAATATAAGAGTGGTTCAAACAAAGTTAAATTGTTTCATTTAAATACAAATTTATTTAATACAATTGCATTTAAATAATATTTGTGAATTTGGTTATTAATGCTTTTGAATAAGTTAGCATTGTGATGAAATGAAAATGAACAATCGTCCCATGCCCTAACAGGTTCGTTCATATCCGTCTACATGTTAAAGATATATTTTTTTAACAATAATAATATATTTGGAAAATCTTTAGGTTTTCCATTTCAAAATTCAATTTTGATGGAAAAATTACAGAATTTGTTTCCTCTTTGATTCTGTTTGTATCATACACGATAATTATTATGGTTAGACATACGTAATTCTAAAGAGAATGTAATGTTTTTCTATCCCAATGGTAACCCATTATGTACACATCTGTCTCTTTATCTCTATTATTACTTTAGATTTTAATTTCATGCTACCTCACTGCTCCTTTATTCTATATTATGTTTTGTCTCTTTCTACATGTATATATAAACTCACACAATGTAGTTCTGATTAGTGTAATTTTGTACCCTGATGACGCTTGTGCTTAGCGAAACCGGTCTGTCTTAATAAATTAAATAAATTTCGCGGTTATAAACAAAGTGATTGTTTTATTCTATTAATATGTCAAACAACTAGGTGACTGCTTTCTATCAAAATAATGTTTGTTGAGTTTTTTCCAACTTCCACCATTCAAAAATAATGTTCGCAAATGAAATTTTCGTTTCATTCAGAGGTGGGCATGCATTTCCGCTCAGAACGGGATATTGCCGATTTGCATAGGTACTTTGAAAATGTTTTTTTTATAAATAGAAATACTACTGCGTCACCACATTGCTTTCAATAATAAAGACCGATCATCCGTTTCAAAATTGGTTCATTTTCATCAAAACGTAGTACATTCGTCGCTTGTAATCATAAAAATGGTTTTTCAACCATTTTTTGTATTAATTTTTACGAAGGCCATATTTATCATTATATATTTATTACCTTACGTTGGATACATTTATATAGCAAACATAACATTGTAATAATGTCTATTGCGCAATAACAGAATATTTAATATTTAAAATGTGTACAAGTGCTAAGGATCTAGGCAATATACGTCAGTAGAATTACTTATATAACTTTTTTTTTCTTTTATTATTTTTTTATTTATTAAATGTGTACAATTGTTGTTATGTCATGTTAGGTCGACATTAGTTCCTAGCTAGGCAGATTGCCTAGCAAATTCTAAGTAACCAAATGCTCGTGAAAATGTCTCGTCAAACGATTATCAGAAATGTGAGGATAACGTAAGTGGATTTCTAAGAAATGTTGGAGGGCAGTTTAAAGTCACCTATCTGATTTTACCTATTCAGATCTAGTCAATAAACTTAGCGAACGCCGTTACAAGTACATAAAGTAGAAGATAGCATGGCAATTCTGAAAATATTCCATTCTGGAACGTGATAGATAATTAGTACCTAACATATTATTGTGATACAAAATAAATTACGTAAGTACAGCACAAGAGTCCCAACTGCTCCCAACCGTCTGAAAAGACGGGGAGCGAGACCGTAATATGTTGTGAGGCTGAAGGTAGTGAGGAGGGAAAGAAGAAGGTGGTGAAGTACCTTGCTATTCAGATCTAGTCACCAACCACAGCTAAAATCATTTCAAGTCATATTTCGATTGTGATTGGTGATCTTTCACCAGGGCGATACTGAAAGTATTTACCAATCTGGAACGTACCGCAAATATATTGCATATTTTTTTAATGAAAAAAATATGATGTACCTATCACAAAGTAATCAAATCAAATTTATTTGCGCACGACGGGATTTGGACCATCGACCTCCGGATTCGTAGCCAAGGATCGTAAACAACTCAACCACGGAGGCTGTCATATATTTTTCTATTGAATTTGTATATTCCTACACCCCTCACGGCGTTTTGATCTAGTGACTGCTGAGGCAAGGAGTCAACCTCTCAAAAACTAATCTAACGATTTACATATATCCGTAAACAACCTTAGAACTTAATTATTATTTTTTTTTACATGGGCTCCAGACAGGAGGCCCTAAGGAACATAATTTCCCACAGAGCCTATGTCATCTTTGGGGATGCTGAGTGGAGGTTTTTTTTAAGGAAAAAAAGGAGAAGAGAGTTCTGGGAAGGAAAGAGGTTTAAGGGGTGGGTAGGAATCTGGGGTTCAGAATATCCTGGTCAACCGCTTCCAAGACCTAGACAAACCTTACCCCATGAACCCGGGCACCCCTGCTAAATCACCATTTGGGGTGACCTATGGCAGAGGTGTTAGTTATCCAATAAAGTTTCCCGGGGCGGCGGTACCCATTCCCGCCTCCCAAATTATTACTTCGAATTGAAATACTTTTTTAAGGAAAGAAATAAATTAGAAAATATGTACCTACGCTTTTATTTCAAGCAAAAATGATAAAAGCTTTCTAAGCCCCAGCTTTTAAGATTTAGCCAAGTTCCAAACCGTTAAAATTATAATTAACACGTATTCAATAATCTCCCCTAGTGTCGGCTTTGACAATCACGCGCTAGTTCGTCTATCGCCCGCCGGGCGGCGCTATAGTAGACCGTCCTTGCATGATGTTCGTAAAACATCTACCCGAATTTATTTTTATTCTCCCTTACGAATAAAAGTAAGCACCCTTTTAGTAGACTGTCTGGTATAACATTTGATAAGGGTTATTTTATTACCTACCCCAGGTAAAACGTTTCGCGGCTCGCGAATTAGATATTATTTTAAATGTGGACAAGAATGAATAATCATTACATTGGCACTGTTTAAATAATAAGTTTTTCGTTTATTTTTTCATTTTTCATACCTTCACATATTCGAAAAAAATGCGTACCTATTTTTAGGCATGTTTAGTTTTTTTCAATGTTGCAGAATCAAAAATTTAGAAAAATAATACCTTTTAACATTACAGCATCTTTGGACCGATTTTCCACTAACACGGCGCTACGAAATTATTTCAATATTAGCATTATTAGCATTAAAATATTTTAAAGTTTTTTCTAGATCTATTAACTATTTACTTTTTAAACGGTTCGAATTTCATGGAACAATTATTTTTTACTAAGTACATATCTACTTAATGATGGAATCAAATATCTTTGGTCTGTTTTTTTGCACACAACACAGAACATTTTATTAATTTTCATACAAGTAAAAATTATTTTTCGTTTTCAAATATTGTCAGAATAATCCCAATCGCGACAGCCGTGTTCTAAACCTATTCAAAAATTGATAGAATAAACGGGATTATTACAACCATGTTCTAGGTTCAAATACTGTCAGAATAACCAAGAACCGTCTTCTATGATTTAAACACTCCAAAAAGTTTTGATCGTTATTTTGTTCTATGTTCAAATAAGTACCTACCCACTGTCAGAATGAACATAATAAAATGTCAGAATGCAATGCGTAAGTGAAAAATAAAGTTATTTCATCGAATTTGTGTTTCACCTTTAGTAGTCTCGCAAACCACATTTAGTCACTTCAACAAGGACACCTACATAATGTTCTGACATTTTTTTTCTAAATGACCTTTGAATACAAAACCATTTCTTTTGCTTATTTCTATAACCAATATAATTTTCAGAGCCATCCTGTGGCGTATTTCCGTAGACACTTGATGTATCTACAAAGTATCTTCAAAGATGACATAGGCCTCCTGTGTGGAGTTAATGTAAAAAAAAGTATGACGAAGTTCTAACATCCAGTTTTTCAGGCTTCCATTCCTTTTACAAGGTTCTAACATCACTTTCATGCAATAAACATTTTGTTTGTGTCTGACAGATGATCGTTTTTATGAGGCGCAGCATAGTTCGTCGCTTTAGTTGGATAGGGTTCTAACTTCTAACTTAGCCTTAGGTACCATGCTCTGAGTGTCGAAATTTGCAAAAATTCTCGTAATCTATTTAACAATTTCTGATTTTGGTGTTCAAACTTACCTATAAAAAAATTGTTTTTAAATATTTTAAAGGAAAATATTTAATTAGAACATGCCCTAGCTTGAAATGTCAATAGAAAAATGTTAGAATCTTATGCAATGGCACATGCAAATTATAGTTCTATCCGCACATTAGGTATGACCTCAAGTGGTAAGTATGCGTCCTATTTAAATATTTTCCTTAAAAATATACTTAAATTCTTCACAAAATTCAACCTCAAAATCAGAAATCAGTAAATAGATTAGAGATTATATCTCAGAACAAGGAAAGTCAAGTCAGAACGCTATCCAACCAAAGTGGCGATTTATTAAAGTTTGGAATTAGTTTTAATGTAAATAAATTAAATAATTTAAATAAATATGTATAAAACTGCGTTTGCCTCGTAATTACAAAATCAAAATCAAAAATAATAATCGCAGAAAAATTAACGGACCCCCCGATAATCCGACTGTACTGAAGGGCGGTACCTACGCTAGCGCGAGGGGTGTCGCAAAGGTGGCGAGCTTTCGGAAATGAAAAATACCTTTGTGCCTGTAGTGGTGTGGTTGGCTGGTAGTGTAGTAGTAGTTCCTACGCCTGATGCTATGCCTGTAGCCTGTAGTTTACCGACGTGTCAATAGCAGGTCCCCGCCCCTGACGCCACCGCGAGCCAGTAAATAAATAAACCGTACTTAACAGTCTTTTCGCACTCAGTCAATCTGGACAAATCTCTAAGCGCAATGGGTGGAAAAATTGATTTCTACAACTTTATAAAGGTTTTTGGTGGAAAATCAAACTGAATAGATACGATTTAAAACAATGCAAGGCTCAATTACAATAACATATTTTTAGTATAAGTATTTTTTCAGGAGTAAGTTACTTATACTAATAATCATTGCCGTTAAATTAACTTCAATCATTATCGTTTTCATTATTTTATTTGTTAAATTCTTAATTGTATTTTTGACAGCCCTGAATTATTAAGCTTAATTACTTTTCCACATACCAAAAGAACTACTCGATCTAAAATGATTGAAACAAATAATATCAGGACCGAGTCATTTCGATAATCGCTTGAATCTAGGTTGCATGCCGGTGGCTATACTTTCTCAGAAGTAGTAGGTAGGTGTGATCAACTGCACGGAATATAGGTACAAACAGGCTAAAATAACACACCTCAGTAATAATAATAAATGTTAGCATGATTCCTACTCCTCTTCTGCATGGGTTCTATATATAATTTAATTAGCATATTTTGCTTCATGCCTACTGTTCCACAAATATTAGGTAGGGGTACCACATGTTTGTAAAAGTCCGTAGGCAGGTATAGGCGAATTACCTAACTAACTAACCATCACGCCGTTTCCCCGCAGGGTAGGCAGAGAGGACGGACCGCCAAACATCCCGGTCTTGGCACACATTCCTTGCCTCGTTTACATTCATACAACGTCTCATACATTCTCTTCTATTATTCTGACTCTTGACATGGCCCGACTCAAGTATCTGATTCACTTGGTCGTGCCATGTCTTTCTTTCATTACCTAATGTTCCTAAATAAATTATAACATAGGTACCTGCATATTCTATGCCGTTAATGTGAGATGTTGTATTTTTGTACTTTTTAGAAAATCTGGGGTATATTTGAGGAAAGGAGATGGGAAAGAGAAAGGTGGGGAAGATCTAGCTATTCAGATCTGGTCACCAAACACAGCCAACGCCATTTCAATGTTTGGTTTCTGAATGGTGCTGTCATTCAACCAAACAGAGCGATACTGAAAGTATTTACCACTCGGGAACGTGCTGAAGAAATATTATTTGACGGGAATGTTATTAGATTGTTGTGTGTTATTTCACAAGTAATTACCTAATTAAAAATAATATGTAGTATATTTGCAGCATGTTCCAGAGTGGAAAGTACTTTCAATATAGCCCTATGGTACAAGACCACCATTCAAAATTGAAACCTTGCTTGAAATGGCTTTAGATGTAGATATTTGGTGACCGGATCTAAATTGCCAGGTACTTCCCCACCTTCCTCTTTCCAATCTCCTTCGCCTCCGAAATACAGCATACCCCAATTGGGGATCCCATTATCTCACTGGCTACAGACGGGAGCAGTTGGGACTCTTGTTCGGTAATCAAACAAAAAATTGCTTTAATGAATAAATTTTGAAATAACAAATTGAACAATTAATATTTAGTTGAACTTGATTAGAATCCGCGACCTCCGGATCCGTTGCCGATGTAATCACTAAACAGGCCATCAAATATAGTATTGAATAATGACATACTTAATATCAAAATCGTAATCTAATATCAAAAATGTTAATTAAAAATAATCACCTCCAAAATTACCCCCAGGCCTGGTAACGGAAGAGTCAGTAGCAGCAGCGATGGCCGCTAGGGGGCGGTGGCCGGTCATTGTACAGATTGCACACCGCCTCCATCTCTCCCTTTGCTAAAGCCTTTTGTGATGTTTTTTTGCTGCCTAAATATCCCACTCACCCGGACAGCCAGCAGTGGGAGGCCGTGCCAATTCGGACAAAATGGTGCATTCTCAAAAACATCATATTCTCTGATATGATTGGAGAATTTCACTGCCAAAAGCACTATCGTGATTAATTTTTGAGATATTATGACTTGTTGCGCTTCCTCCTTCTTTAGCCGATATTTCGGACAGCGTTACGGCTTTCCTCATCAGGACAGATGTATAGATTATGCATTACACGTGATTGTGTTTATAACAATGTATTTAATTTGTTTTTTGTTAACTAGATACTATTAAATTATAGTGAAAACCGCACGTATTCTCGTACTTTTATGTACCATTACGAAAAGAGATTTTCTTTTCATTTTGATACTATTTTCTAGTTTTCGTTTAGCTAAGTAAAGTAAGCGCCACAGGTAATTTTTTCCGCACAAAGTATATTCTTAGATAGATACTAAATGATCCAGTCTACAAAATAAATCATTGCGGATTGAGATGACCCCACAGACGAAAATTTTTAACGCTTTTATTACTCATTTTAGATTTTAGCCAACAACAATAATAATAATAACATTATATTTATATAGCGCAGTTTTGTGACATTTCACTTCAAGTGCGCTTAACTATAATAAATTTAAAAATAATCCTACAGTGCTCCTTATAATATTGAGAAAATAATAAAAGAATATACCTACAGTATTTACAAAATAATGACAGAAGAACAAAATTAACTAAAGAATATACAGTATTTACAAAACAATGACAGAAGAACAAAATTAACAAAGATAGTGCTGTTATAGCACACACGGAACAATAATAATAATAGACAATAGCGGTGCTATTGTAACACAGGACAAAACACGAACTTTAAAACTAAAATATAATATACTAACAGAAAGGCAATTGGCGTTTAAAAATGAGAGATATTCTGACGTAAATTCGGATACGAAACATAAAATAAAAATACAATTATGAGGAAACCGAAACCAAACAATTACGGGAAGCTTGAGAACATGGCTTAATATTGAAAAAATGTTAGAATTCATGAATGGTATGATTTTTTAAGTAATTTTGTTTTTAAAGCCGGTTTAAAATCAGCCAAATTCTGGATATTAGTAAGAGCTGAGGGAAGTTTAATCCAAATGAGAGGGCCCGTTTCATGAAAAGAGCGATCATAGTAAACAGCTCGATTTGACCTAGAAAGTTCGATTAGACGATTAGTAACATCTAGATCTGCTGACCTTAGAGTAAGCTGTCTCTCGCTTAAGTTTTGTCGGACACATAGTTCCGATATATAGGCTGGCGCCATTCCTTGCAATGCTTTGAAGGTCATTAAGCAGATCTTGAACTCTATTCTTTCAGGACATCGAAGCCAATGAAGACGATCCCTTAGAAGCGAGGTTATATGACAGTACTTAGATTCACCAAAAATCACCGTTACCGGTTAGAAATGTTCAATTCTATTAGTATCTACCTACATAATATTAATATTTGGATGATTTGTATAGCGCCGTTTGTTATTGAATGAAAATCGAATAACACCTACAAAAATTTTAACGCAAATATTGGGGCCTCAGCACGGGTAAGCCACCCAATGAGGCCAACATTATTAAATTATACTATATAGGTAATGTAAAATATTCTGTCAGAATAAAAAATGTATAGAAATATTGGACGGGTTGTTTCACAAGTAATTTTCAAGTTCTGTAAAGGTTCTATTCCAGTTCTGTTATTATATCATTATTGGCCAATTGTACTGCATAACTGAAATGATAACAGAACTTGAATAGAACTTTCACATTATCTCGAAAATTAGCTTTGAACAATCCATCAATTTTAATGTTAATTTTCAAGTTTTGTTATTTTAATAATATTGAATATTGTTTCACATAACTGAAATGACAACCGAATTTGAATGAAACTTTCTCAGTTCTGGAAAATTAAAATTTTTGGAAACTCATCTAAACAAAAACAAAAAATAGTTTCAAAATGAAAAAAAATCTCTTTTCGAACACAGTTTTCTCTATAATTTAATAGTAGTTAACCAAAACAAATTAGATACATTAATTACCTATCTACCTTCAAATCATTAAATTTTGTTTCAGAATTAAAGATTCTTTTTGGTTTCAATCTGATCCATTCCGTTTAATAGGTCAAATAATGATGTCTGCTCGCACAATTCGATCTGTCCGTACGTACTTCGCTCCATCCTTGTACCTATGTACATCTTACATCAATCCAATTATGATTGCATACATAAATCTTTTGTACGCACTCTATGAAGAGATCACTGCCTCGGGGAAAATGATGGATGATCCTATTATAACGGGAAATTATTTTCAAGGGAAAAAGAAAATCTCGGGGATGGTTGTTATTGATGATGGGAACCAAAGGCAGCGGTAGGGCAGTACCGTTCACTGGTGTAAGTACGTTGTAGACTAAGGTACTACCATCGATATATAATAACCATAGATTAGCCCTCTCGTATCTAACTTTAATCAAAAAGTAACACCGCCTAAGAGTGATTCATAATACAACTACACATCGAATTCCAACGACTTCAAATTCCAAAACCGAGCACAAATTTATCGCCCAAATTCCACGTTGTAATTTTTAAATTTTTTCGGCCAATAGCGAGTCTGAAAAGCATCACGTTACACTATATAGAGTTGAACAACACACTTCAACTTGATGTAAACTTATTGCACATGCTTCTAAAAACTTACACGAAACAGGCAAAGATCCTTTATTTTGTGGCAAAAGTGTTGTCGTAATTTGTTGCGTGGCGTTGTTGTTTTGCTAGGAAGAAATTTAAGATTTTTTATAAATTTTTACTTTAATTGGCATGTCGCGTTATGTCACTTCGAAGCTATCTATAAGGTTTATATATATTTTTTAATATTCATACAGCTTATAGATTCTCAACCTTTTTTTGCCAACCGCCCACTTTGAGAATATTTTTTTTCTAGTGCCCCCCAACCGCTTCTAATTATCATCTGTCGCCGTGAATCTGAAACAGCTATTGTCATGATTATATTTACCAAGAAGGGGGGAGGGGGCCTAATGGGATAGGATGGGGAGGGATGGGATAGGGTGGGATGGATTTCTCTCAGTCTCCTACCGCCCCCCTGAAACTCTGAAATCCCCCCCATTGACTCTTGGTCTTCTACGTCCCCACGGGGGGGGGGGGGGCGTTATCGCCACGTTGGGAACCTATGAAATAGCTGATTAAATTGTTATGATAAAGTCCGCAAGAGTCCCAACCCAAATCATTTCTAACTGCCTCAATTTTGTGTTTGAAAAATGATCTTCATATTCTTCAGAGCCGGCGCCAATCCAAGCTGACCAACAAAATATAAAAAGAAACGCTCTTTCCGATCTTTCGACTGCGAGATAATGCACTTTCTTATTGATAAAAGTTTACTTAAGGCGTTCCAATAGTTCAGGAAAAAATCGAAATCGGAATTCACGCCCCTTTAAGGGAGGAGTTTGAAAATATTTGAGAGAAAACTTTTGGAAAGATTGGAAAAGGTATTTGAGAAAAAAAAAATACAGGTTGATTCCGTAAGAACCTGTAAAAAAACTCCTTTTTTACGCATTTTTTATTGTAATAAAACGGAAATTTAAAATTGATTTCACGAAATCAAGCGACACGGAGCCACACGTCTATTTCCCGCTCCGGCCTTGGCGTGACTGATACGAAATAGGTGTGGCGTGGTCAGTAGTTCTTCGGTGGACGTCTTAGTGTTCACTTTGAAAAACCCAATTCGTCGGTATTGTAAAATAACAACGCGAAAATGCATATTTTATTTTAATTTGGGAATTTTGGGAGTAAATATCAATTTCTTTTGCGATTATTATAAAAGAAACTGAATTTGCCACATGTACAATAAAACCATACCGAAAAGTGGTTTATACATAAATAGGAGACTTTGGATTTGAAAGTGTTTTTTATAGAACTTATACTTTATTTTTTATAGGCTTATTAAAAGACTTATAAAAAAATTATCGATATTATTAAGGGACAAGGTATGTTCTACCCGCAGTATTTAATTGAAGCATACTAATACTTCTAAGCGATCAAATTTTCAAATCAAAAACATGTGATTTTGTATGATTTTGCATTATTTAGTACCTATGACTCCATCTTAATTTTAATATTCACATGCCCTGTCTAGATAATACTTGGTCGCTGGGTACTACCGAACACGGGAGTAAGTAGCGAGAGGTGGGGTAGAACCGAACACTAGGACGAAGTAGGCATAGGTTGGGTATGGCCGTTCACTATAAAGAAGCAGAGGTGGGGTAGAGCCGAGCACCGAGCACCATGTAGGAATCAGTAATAGTAGGTAGTGGATTATTCGTTTCATTTTTCACGCGGGGGGGGGTAGTTCCGTTTGTATAACAAAATGGCATTTTACGTGTGAAACGAACCGAGTGCGTAATATATGAAAATAACAAGGGAAATATATCATGTTTTTGTAAGATTTTATTTGGGGAAGCCTTGAGAACGGATTTCAGATGAACTTAGAAAAGAAATTAAGTCTTTAAAATAAAGAGGTAAACATCACATCATATTTTTTGCATTTTCTATGATAGCTCCTTTTCCTCTTGTTATTTAGTCCTATTTTTAGTTTTGACGAAGATTTTGATTTATTCGATGGACATCTTCAAACCGACTTTCTGCATGTATGCTTTCTAGCTCAACCTTTTTTTGGGCACAAAAACCAGATTTTAATCTATTAAATATATTTATTTGACTTTCTTTCACTATGAAAAGAACTAAAAAAACTTCCTCCAATCCTGAGATTAAATGTAAATGAGATATCCTTACGAGGTTAAAATAAAAACATTTTCATTTACCACTCAGGCTAATTTATTCGCTTTTCGGAACAACTCATATAGATCTTATAGAAATTGTTTTTCTCCCTTACTATTGTGGTTACAAATTTGATCTATACGGTGTTAGAAAGAGAAAATACCATGCTTTACATTCAATACAAAAAGTTAACCGCAAAATAATTAAAATGTACACCTTTACGAAATCAATGTTTACAACAAAAATTTGAAAAATTTAAATGAAACTTTGTGACTTTTTTAATAAATATGTTTTTATGAAACGACAAAAAAGTAAGGTGACAATAACCTTTATAATATTTTTTGTATAACCAAACATGTGCTCTTTTCTTCAGTATTTTTTTGTTAGAAAAGACGTGAGGTGAACCATTTTTAAAACAAAATTAAAATTTTAATATTAAATAAGATCATATCTTTATTTCTAGTAAATAATAAAAACACTCATCACTTTTCAAAAACAGTTTTTAGTTTCCGGATAAATTTTGAAATATGTACTCCATTTATTTGGTTTTTATTGCAATGCCGAAATTTTCTGACCCTCTGACATAATTTGCCTGAGACCTGAGGGTCTACGCCTATCAAAGGAATATACCAATTTGGTATAGATAAATAATAGTAGTTATGAATTTATTTCAAGTCGATTACAAATAACGATATTTAACTCCTAGAAACTACTGTTCTTCGTGAATGATATATTGCCACATCCAAATACTCAAATCCCTACAAATCCGCGATACCCCAATAATTATAATGAATCAATCAAAACCTGCAATAATTCAATTAAATCATTTATTGTTACCCCTTCCATCTTCCGTCTAAACTCCAAGTTGGGGGGGGGTAGGTCGGGGTGGTGGTGGGAGGGTGACGGGCTCGGCAAACTTCCAGGTAAAAGGTAAAACTTTGCAGTATCCACTTCATCTCTGTCGGGGTAATACGTCCTTCGGGACATTCTTCAAGGAGTTCCGATCCTGGATCCTTGGCCACGTGGTAGCGATCCGGGCTGATCACCGCCTTGTTTTCTCTGGAAAATTAATTTATTAATTAGTAAAAAGTAAAAAAAAAATTAAAAGCGATGGCATCAAATATTTACTGATTTTTATGGAATTGTCACAATAGGAATACATTATGGGGCTGAAAGGAGTAAGAACGATAATAGAGAAGAAATCATTCATTTTTAGGCAGCATCGCGTTCATAGGTCAAAACATTGTACATATATTTTCGTATCAGTAATCAATGAACCGGTGTACGCAATTTTTAGCCGTAAGTTGTTTTTAATTGTTTGTCTAGTTTGTAGTTTTTCTAGATTTTAGAAATGTTTTACAAGTTTGTACAGCGCCCTTGACTCAAGGGCCTTGTGGTGATTTTTCACAAAAACGGCGCTATATAAATCATCCAAATATTATTATTATAATTAAGAGGAAGGTAAATTTGGAAATAGGTAGGTAATTGGAACTTCAGATCAAGTCACTAAACACGACGAATGTGTGAATGGTGGTCTGCCACTAAGGTTTCAAAATTGGTGCTTCGTATTATTTATTTACTTAATGCCCAAAGGGCTTTTACAAATAATGCAGCACAGTTATTTTAGTTACAATGCAAATAAAGACAAAATACAGGTTAACTTAAATATAAGAAACTAAATATGAGTTTCATGAAATATAAAAGTTGGCACAAAGTAGGTAAGGGAACGTACCCATACTACGTGACACGTTTAGGGGGGGGGGCGGTCTTCAAAATACCACGCTTGGTACAAATGAGCGGCGGTTTGCTTAGGTTTTTGGTCACCGGGGGGGGGGGAGGGGGGTTAAAAATTGCAAAAAGTTGGTCACGTAGTATGGGTACGTTCCCTAACATAGTTAATAATTAAAAGTAGTTAATAAGTAAAAATAGTTAATCTGCCAATATCCTCCGTATCAACTATAATATTAATGGAAATGTAAAATTGGTGTAAAAAATAGTTTTTGGAATAGGTCGAAATAGTTGGCATATGCCGCGTTATTATATTATTATGTGTTTATTGTAATATTATGTTATAATGACACATTTAAATCAGGAGGCGGGAATGTGTACCGCCGCCCCGGGAACCTTTATTGGATAACCAACACCTCTGCCATAGGTCACCCCAAGTGGTTCGCTACGTGTGGTGATTTAGCAGGGATGCCCGGGTTCATGGGGTGAGGTTTGTCTAGGTCTTGGATATCAGGACATAATGAACCCCAGATTCCTACCCACCCCTTACACCCTTTTCCTTCCCAGAACTCTCCTCTCCTTCCTTTCCTTAAAAAAAACCCTCCACACAGCATCCCCAAAGGTGACATAGGCCCTGAGTGAAATTATTTTCCTCAGGGCCTCCTGTGTGGAGCTCATGTAAAAAAAAAATTATTTATTTATTATTTATTTTTATCAAACCCGTGACCTTTGAATCCGAAAGTGGAGTTGAGAACCACTGGGCCGGAGAGGCGGGTTTTAGATACTCGGAAAATATGCAAAAAGCTTTTCCACATTTCTGCTGCGTTCATATTTGACATATGCACAGAATTTGGCTAAAGTATGGTCGTGTGTTGTAGCGAAACTACTTTTTAATGTATTTTTGTATCGTTTTCTAAAAAATATTAATCTTTTATCGACAATTTTTACATCCTGAAATATGCTCGGCTATATAAAACTTTAATATTTTTCTTAATTACCTTTTTTGGATTCTGGATGTCAAACTCCAGACCTTGTATCGTTATATTTATTTATTTTTATGTGTACACCGCACAAGAGTCCCAAGTGCTTTCAATCTTCTGGATCCGGTAAGTCTATCGCAACCCCAATTCGGATACGTTGTGAGGCTGAAGATGTTGGGAAGGGAAGGACATGGGGTAGATGATGGGGAGGAAGCACCTGGTCATTTAGATCTAGTCACCCAAACAAGACTAAAGTCATTTGAAGCAACTATTCAATTATAAATGGTGACTTTCATATGCCGTAAATCATGGTAATAATATATATTTTTAGAAAGAATTTGAAGGAAGAAAAAAACTCAAATTAATTAAATAAAATTTATTTGCGCTCGCTGGAATTTGAACCTGCGATCTCTGGATTCGTAATCGAGAGTCTTGCCCCTCGACCATGGAGTTCGCCAAATTGAATTGTGAGAAATAGTGTCTTGTAATTTTGTTCGGTCAAAGATTACAAAACGTTTTTTCTCACTGTTCGATTAGGTCAAAATGGCGGACGTCTCAATTGAAATTTCCTCGGCGGTGTCCATTGATGCGTTGATTTATCGTCATCCTGGGTTGACCTTTATCCCGAAGGCAAGAACCCCTCCCCCTCCCCCTCCTAACCACCCCTGCCGGGCATACCACCACCTGCCAATGTAAAGGAAGCAAAACTCTTACAGGGTAAATAGTTAATAGCAAACACAACTTTGTTACCGCGTCCCTGCGGCCCGGGAACGGGCTCTAACTTAGAAACGCCTCTGTCCGCTGCGCTCTTGTGAATCTTTACTTTGTTTTATAACATATTGGTCAATGATAGACGGGGGATTTTGCATTGACTATTATCAAATTTTTACGTAGTTCGTAGTTTGTCTTTTGACGCATCGTTAACCGTGGTTACTTTGCATCTTATGCTGGAATCAGACGTTCACTTTTCGTTCGGTTCATTGTCATTCATTTTGCCTATTTCATTCGAAGTGAAAGGCTTAAACAAGAAATGAAACAAAAGTGCCGAATGAAAATTTTAACATAAACGATATTAAAAAAGTATACTATGCTTTGTGTCAGTCACAAATAGAGTACGGTATAACTGGATGGGGGTCTGCTTTGAGCACTCACACAGAGCGACTCAATATAGCCCAAAAAGGAGTACTGAAGACAATACTGAAAGTTCCGCTTAGAACTCCGACGGAAGAAATATTTAATAACTTTCAAGTCTTCAATGTACAGAAACTTTATTCAAAAAATATTTTATTTAAACTGAAAAAAAACAAATATGTATACTCCACTGCCCAACATAAATACTCAACCAGGTCAGTAAGCAATAACATCCTGGTTACTCCCAGTTTGAACACATCTTTTGGACAGAGAAATAATAAATTCCATGCTATAAAATTATACAATGCTCTACCAGATCAAATCAAAAATATAAAGGAAATGAATATATTTAAAACAAAAGTAAAAATATGGCTGAGAGATCAAAGTGATAATAAAATTACAAACATCATGAAGACGATATAAAGACAATCCATAACCAAATACAAATATTTTAAAAAACTACAGGCCACCTCAGAACAGGAAATCCTAGTGAGGAGGTCTGTGAAAAAAAAAAGAATCTATACTTATTATATATATCATACATACATGTATAAACCTTGTTATTGAAACTAATAATTAAAAAATATAAAAATAAAAAAAAATTCATTAGTTAACCGTTTCGTCGATGTTGGACATTGGCTTTCGGCATCTTTCACTCGCACGCGGAATGAAGGCAAATCGAAACGTCTAAACACGGAATGAACGTTTTACGGGATCGTGCATTCCATCTCGCGTCCTGTACTGAGAGAAGTTTGCACGCAAAACGATAAAATGGTATTTAAGTGAAACGAGGAGAACATCCTGCTCTTTTTAAACTAAAAATGACGGTACCCGTGGAATCATAAACTAATTGAGTATAAAGATAGATAGCTATCATTTTTACATGTTTATTTTATTTTTCTAGTATTTATTATAATAATTATATATTTATATTAGGGGCCATCTATAAATTACGTCACATCTTAAGGAGGGGGGGGGGGGGGGTCAAAATTGCAAAATATGTGACGTCAACAGGGGTCTCACAATGGTGACGATGTGTGACAGGGACGGGGCGGGGGGGGGGGGGTCAAAAATCATGAAATTCATGTGACGTAATTTATGGATGGCCCTTAGCGCCACACAGAAGGCCCTGAGGAAAACAATTCCCCTCAGGGTCTATGTCATCTTTGGGGATGCTGTGTGGAGGGTCTTTTTGGGGAAAGGAAGGAGAGGAAGTTCTGAGAAGGAAAAAATAAGAGGGTGGGTAGGAATCTGGGGGTCAATGTGTCCAGGAGTGATGGAAATATGAATCCATCCCTCCCACTGCGGTACAAGGTGAAGAGTCGAGGGGGTCCGGCTGGAGAGTTAAAAGGTCTCCATCAACCAGTCTCTAGGCAGTAGGTAGGCAAACATATTCATCATCGAGACCTAGACAAATCTCACCCCATGAACCCGGGCACTCCTAATAAGTCATCAAATGTAGCAAACCACTTGCGGCAATCTATGGCAGGGTTGTTGGTTATCCAATAAATGGTTTCCAAGGTGGCGGTACCCATACCCGCCTCGTAAATTGAGATTAGATTAAGTTAAGGAAAAAATATACGTTTTATTTTTCTTGGTTTTTTATTTACTTGTATCTTTATAGTTACTTGTATTATTACTAGACCTGAATAGCCAGGAAGATACGTTTCCACATCTCCTTCCCCTCGCCACTACCTTCAGCATCACACCATACCAAAATTGGGAATGCCATTGGCACTCACTGGCTCGAGACGGTTGGGACTCTTGTGTTTTTTTTTAAATCAGTCAATTCACCATAAAAAGATGGCGTTAATTTCAGATAAAAAAGTTATATTAGATGCAAGTAGGAATCTTTGCCGTTCTATGCTAAGCCGACTGCACGTATAAGTATGTCGTATTTTGTTATTCACGCATGCTTCTTCGGAGAGTCGAAATTATTGTTAGTAAAAATATTTTTACAGCGGATTTCCACTCAAGATGCCTTCCGATATAAGTATATCGATTTTGGTTGTACGGCCGTATATCCTCTTTGCATACTTACAGGATGAATTGTCGCCGGATGAATTGTCGGCGGGATGAACCGTCGGCAGGATGAACTGTCGGCAGGATGAACTGTCGGCCGGATGAACTGTCGCAGGATGAACTGTCGCCGGATGAATTGTCGCAGGACGAATTGTCGGGTCACCGTATTTTCTACATGTTTAACGTTCAACGGAAGGTTTAAAGTATGTTTTTCAAAGATAGAGAATTTTGAGAATGCTTTGGGATTAATATCGGGATTTTAAATATTAACCAAGATAATATGACAATATATACAAAAATCTATTGAAAACAAACTTTTCGACTGTGGATTTTCCTTATTATCTAATGTTTTTGTTCGGATTAGATAGTTGAAAACGGCTTGAAAAAGATCTTGCCGACATTTACTACCCTTTTGCTTTAACAAGACCAGAACGCTGTCTTACCAAAATTCCCCTTAAAAATAACCAATATAAACAGTGTTTATTCCAATTCTTTTATATAACTAGACACAAATAGACGTGTATAATTTCTGCAATTTTTTTATATGTTGAATATCTATTTATGTGAAACTTCTTATTATTTTTAACAATATTTTTTATTTTTTATTATGTATATGCTTTTGTCACAATTTTTTAATTGCATTATATTTTGCTTTACTGTTTTAGTTTTGAAGTATTTAAAATAACTGCGATTCTCAATTTATAAACTAAAAAGTGAGGCGTGTAATAAATAAATAAATAAATTTTCAGACTTACCTAATACATATACCAAAAACTAGCATTACAAATATTTACGTGCACAAGAGAAGATAAATAAACAAACTGAAATAAATAACACCAAATCAATAACAACACGGTTCAATCGATACAATATTATTTTTTGCTGATGTTCTGTACCTTGATCCCTTAATATATCTTGCCACTCCGAACAATGGATTACCGTCTAACCTCCATTGAAACTCGCGCAACATATGTCGAGCATTTCAAAGGGTTAAACAAAGGGAAGAGCAAAGTAAAAAAAGGATACAATGGTCTTACTCACCGAACTTCGATGTGAGATCAATTTAAAATGAATTGCCATTAACCCTTTCAGTATCGACGGATCTATTTTAAAGTTTTTTTGTTCGACGCATGAACTTTTTTCTGCACAAATGATATATATTGTGTCTGCTGTCAAAATGCAATGGTATCGATGCATTCATTGATACACTGAGTGTGATTTTTTTTAATGTTTTGTAATAGTTGGGTGATTTTTTTTCATTTATTTTGTTGGTAGTTACCTTCAAAGTAGATCAGTAGGTACCTACCATCGGCGGATGTGCTTCATGTAATGTTTATTTTATTAATTCACGACAAGTCCTATTTTAACTAGGTAGGCTGTTTTACATTTCTTCATAGATCGTTTTACAGTGAAATGTTTGTAGTTTCATTTTCACTTTTTTTTCAATATTGTGGTGCTAATCTCATGATATCAGGTGGAATCTTCGTTTCAAATATATTAAATAAAATAAATATATTAAATAAAATTAGAAACGTACTTTTTTGTAGCCAGTTACATTCATTTTATTATTACATATTTATTCGTACAGCGCCCTTGAGGTGAATTTTCACAAAAACCACACAAATATTGTTGAAGTGAAAACTTCTTTAGCACCGTTGTTATTTGAAACTCGGTGAAACGATTACACTGTTCACAGAACTACTATTTAGAACACATGTAATAACCGTTTGCTTGGTGGCTGAGTGCTAATACTTCGACCTCGCACTCATGCAGCCAAGGGTCGCTCCCCTAGCATGGAGCAAAAAGGATTTAGAACTATTATGGAAAATGTATAAAAATCTGCAGGTTGCAACTTCGATTCCCTTGGCGCTAACAAATATTGACTAGAATTTACTCAAATTGATGCATCCTAAAATTTGCCCAGATTATTAATTCCTGTATTTTTGATCTCATCGAAACTGTTTCCGAGAGATAGCTAGTTAATTTGGAATATGCATTTCACTATAAAAATTACACAAGATACCACATAAGCCATTGTATAATAATAAAAAAAAATTAAATAATATTTTTTCATTAATTTCATAACAAAAAAGTTTTTGGAATGAGGTTGTTGCTATATATATTATTTTAAAATAGATATATAGTTAAATACCTATGTCCTAATGCTAATACTTACACACTTACACATATTATTTATGTTTATTATAAATTAATACTTAAAAGTACAACCTCTGATACTAAATAAAAACACGTGCCAATTTTATTAGCCATAAGTTAATATTACGTCATAGATACAGAAGTATTTGAACTAAAAATTAGGTAAATACTTTTTTATTATATCTGTATTTCTTCTCTTTCTCTGTATTGTAAACTAATTATATTTAAAATTTTATTTTGCTAATTATTATTTCTGTTATGTCACAAGGAGCATCTCCACCTGCTAATAACTAAACCTTGTTTTACGCATGCTGTGAACATTTTTAATTGGAGTGTTGATATCTATGCACATCAAACGGCAATTTTATTAGTGTAATAATTGTTAATACTCTGTAACGTAATTATTTTAATGGTAGTTATTCAGTCGGTTCTTGCTCAGAATGAGTATTATTAATTTCGGCGTGACGTTGGAACGACTTAGAACAAATTCAAATTGCCGGGACGTTTCTCGATTGTTTTTAAAGAAAAAACGGTTGTAAGGGCACGTCATGATATAACAATGGATTGGTCGGAAGTTTGATTTATAAGGAGTATTGATACTCGTAAATAATTGTGTAAATTTGCAATATTATGCGTCTACACCTTCAAATTAGTGCTGTTAAGAAATATTGCTTGACGCTCGTAATGACGCGGCAAACAACCCACCGATAAATAGCCATCGGGATTTACTGATCACAGCTTGATACATAAATGTTTTGGTCGGGCCTGTTTACAGCCACGTACAATCCAATATCACCGAGGACAACTTTGATGAAGATTGCAGGCGCTTCTTAAATGACATCAACAATCTAGAACTGCGGGTTATATCCTTTCAATGCTCAGAGATGGCCATCGGACGCATTGTGATCAGCGGGCCTTTGTGGATGGACTGGAATCTCAGCTACTTCACGGTGTCATGGGCTTGCGAAGCGGCAGCTCTGGGGCTCTTCTCCAGCTATCTGGAGCCCTTATCGCTGAGGTTAGAAGAGGTGCGCCATATAACTATTGCAAGCTACGAATGATCATTTGGAGTGGATTCTACTAAAATAACTGAATTATCTCTCTGTCTCTCTCTACATTTTTTTTTAGTTTACAAAGGTATGTATGTAGATTATGTTTTTGCTTGTCAATAATAACAAGTACATTTAGTTTAATGTGAGTTCTTTTATTTACATCAGATAGTAGCTTTCTTTTTATCCCACGCAGGACCCTGAGATGATGATGAGAGCTCATGCAAACGGAATTTCTCTGCTAACTGAGAAAGGTACGTGTCAACTCTGTTAATATTTGAAATAATAAATAAATAAAATAAACCTAACTAACACATTTCCATTACTTCAATTAAAAATTGCTTATATTAGATATCTTATTTATATATTGGGCGAAGCAAGGTTGGAAGACTAAGACTAGTATAATAATACATAAATTAGAAATGTTTAATAACAATAATTTCATTTGCTGCCTACTATTTATCTCCGACAAATATTTAGAATTATTCTCCAAAGCATTAAACGCGAAAAAGCTCCGGTCGATGGCCCAACGTATGGCTTTAAAATCGATTCCCCATTTCATTTTAAAATTTATTGGCGGAGCATCCGTAATGTCCCTGGGGATTACGGATGACCCCTTTTATTCGATCCTAACCGTTGTAAATTTTTAAAATATCAAAAACTAGGTAGGTACATTTTGCCACTGGCGGGTAAACCCAATATGTGTGGGTACCTACCCAAATATTTCAAATTCGAATATCAGGTTTATTTTCACAATTCGAAATTTAAACTGAGTTTTTTTATAATGATAAAAGCTTTGTCTTTGTCTGGTAGGTACCTACCCAAGGGTCAAGGTAATAAAATGGTGGTTTAGAAAAATTTCCTTTTTTATGTGTAACCGTAACGAAGAGTCCCAACTGCTATGGCATCCCCAATTGTGGTATGTTGTGAGGCTGAAAATAGTGGTAAGGGGAAGAATAGAGGGAATAAGTGCCTAGCTTTTCAGATCTAGTCACAAAACATGGCCCCTTTCATTTCAAGCAACGTCTCAATTGTGAGTGGTGGTCTTACACTAGAGCGATACTGAGAACATCTTCCACTGAAACGTGCCGCAAATATACTTCATATTATTTTTGACGAGTAAATTGTGAAATAACACAAATTAATCAATAAAAAATTTTTACGCATGCATGGATTTGAGCCGGTAACCTCCGGCTTGCTAGTTGAGAGACTTATCCCTGGACTACGGAAGCCGTAGATCAATGAAAATTAATTCTATCTCTCACAATCACAAAGTTGAAAATCGTCGTTTTGCTGCAGTGTTAAATGTCCTTAGGAGTTGTTGAAAAATTTGAAAAATTCATCAAATTTCAAAGTTAATTTTCAAGAAACTTAATATAACATTATGGTCCAGTTGCTTCACGGAACTGTAGTGATAACAGAACTTGAATAGAATTTTCACGGAACTTGAAAATTAACCTCGAATTTTCATGAATAATTTGTTCAAATTCTGTGAAACTAAGTAAGTTTCTGTGGCCCCACGATTACGACTTTCAGCTTTCCGTTATACTTCTGTTCCAATTATTTATTTTTTAATTCGTAACTATTTCAACATATCAAAAACGAAAAGACTTGTTTGTTAAGAAAGAACGATATTTATTTGCAAATAAAAAATCTTGATGAAAAAGGTGTTGTTTTTATTTATTTGAAACTAAATTACGATGATTTTTCTGTGAATTTTTATGTTATACCTATTTATAAGCCCACACACACACCCAAAATCGTGTATTTAGTGTTAGGTAGGTACCTCTTTATTTTCAAATATTTACAGTATTAGGTAACGATGATATAAAAATGTTTTCAAATCAGTTAGGTTTACCCAAAAAAACAATATCTAATTGTATTTAATGACAATTGAAAATTCTGGCGCTGTTAAAAAAAAATAACTAACTAATTATATTGTGTGAATTGTCTCTCTATGCATGCCTCACATTTGTCTCTTACCACTCATTGTAATGTGTAACTCGAGTGACCTTGTATATAATTCTGTATTTTCATTTGTGATGTTTTTGTTTTTGTAATTGTATGTATCTCTATTTGATTGTAATTGTATTTGTAATTGTATGTACTTGTAGATTTTTATAATTGTGAAATAACTGAGTTTTTATAACTGGATAGTTCTCACGCCAGTGTAAACTTCTGTAAAACCCAGCATAAATAAATAAAAAAATCTAAATCTAAATCAATTCTAGTATTTCGCTTTACGAATAACACTTACCAGTTTTAAATTCCAACTTAAATAAATCTCCATTGAACTTTGTTGATTGATTATTATTTTAATTCCAATAAATAAACCTTCAATTTCCTATTTTATTGTGTAACAAAACCAAAGACAAAAATTCCCTCAGAAAGCTACTCAATAACGAGACTTAACCTAAAACATTCAAATAAATCAGCAATCAAATTTATTAATGTCGCCTTAACTTAATCACCGTAACAACAAAGTCAAAACTACTTGCTTAATTAAAGTAAAGAGTAAGCATTATTATTAAAATGATGAAATACCACCAATAAAACAAGGTATTAATTCTCAAAAGTATGAAGTGATCAGAGTTGATGGTAGTCTCCCGTTTCGGCCCACCCGTTTTCATCCCAATATTGGTTGGCAATAAATTTAACCTTGGCCATAAATTTAATGCAGCCCGCGGCCATTGGTGTTCCAATCTCTTAGCAAATATTATATGACCACCTCAAATAATAATAATATTGTGGGAGTCTAATGGAAGGTGGGCCCATGAAAATTTCGGTTATCATAATTTTAAGATCAAAGTTTTTTTGTACCTTTTTGGAATGGGTGATTTCATCAAATGTGCGTCACTTGATCCACTTTTTCACGAGATTCTGTTTAGGGTTGAATTGCTGTACAAATCCAGTATTGTATTTGTAAGCCTTTCTTGAAAGATTTGTGTTTATTTATATGGACAAACTATTTAATCGTATTCATTCTGCGTATGTGTGGGCGCAAACAATTAATTCATCATAATATTTTAAAGAATTAACTTACAAAAAGTGTTGTTTCCTAAAATAATTAAACTAAAAAAAAAAAATAAACTGAAAAAAATTAAACTGAAATTAAAACCTGTTTTTGAAACGGCAAAAACTATACACATAATGGTGTGAGCTCTGTTAAGGGCCTTTAACCAGCCAGCAACCGAGAATCCAAATTTCGTCGAAAGATGTTCTTACGATCGTACAGGGCGGTTCCAATGAGAATGATTAATTATTCTCCGTACCAGCTTTTTAAAATTATAACTCAATATCGATTTTTTTGCATTCAAAATTTGCTTTAATTTATTCCTACATTCGAAAATGCCGAAAGGCGTGATGTTAAAACTATTAAAATTATGTACTTTTTGTAATTATTTTTTTATCATAAGTATTTATAATTTTTCAATAATGTCTAAGCAAAATAAGAATATTAGTTTGTAAGACCGTAAATAAATAGACAAACTAAAGTATTTTCATCACAAAACACAAGCGCCGATATTTTTTAAAATGACTTTATTTAAACTAAAATTAAAATTCTGAAACATAGCTTTCCCAGATAATTTATTGATTTATTTCACTGCGTGATTATATGATTTGAAATGTGTATTGAATAATACAAAATTTTATTTGAAAATTTAACAAATCTGCCAGCGACCTACGGTATAACCTTATTACGCTAAAAGTAAACACATTTTCTCATCATGTAAAACATAAAAATTAGCGCCCTTGAGGTGATTTTTCACAAAAACGGCGCTATACAAATTATCCAATTATTATTATTATTATTATTATAACTCTACCAGTAAAAGAACAATCTTTCGAAATCAATTTATACATTTTTGTGGAAAAGAGTCAATACGGCTTAAATTTTATTTAAAAATCACGCATTTCCGGTTTTGACTAGTTATTCCCTCTTCACCTATATACATTAGGTTCTTATAGAAGGCTCTGAGGAAAATAATTTCCCTCAGGGCCAATGTCATCTTTGGGATGATCTGTGGAGGGTCTTTTTAGGAAAGTAATTAGAGGAAGGAAATAGGTATGCGCGGTGGGATACGTAATGTTAATTGATCATTTTGTTGTTATTTATTCATTTAAAATAATGTAAAGTAGGTATTAAAAAAATGACAAATAAACCCGTTAATTTCAACACAAAGAAAAATGCTAGGACTGTTGACATAATGTCAGGATCTTAGATGTCAAATTTTTAGCCTAACAAAACGGAACTCTCGGCGATTTCGGTCGTTGTTTTTCGGAAAACGACATTGCCGCCGAAAAACCGATTCCGGGCTAGATGTTTTTTAAAAATACGATAGCCGGAAAGATTCCGCAACTTTTGACACCAATATTACAGGTCCATCCCATGTAAAAAAGTTCAGGAGAAGTTGCCAAAACTCGAAATTTTCCAAAAAAAAATCACCAAAACACGTTCTGAGAGATTCCATCGCAAGTTTATATTTTGCTGGCCAGTTCAAATTAAAACGTTATTCATTCGGGGTAGGTACCTACTTATTTCGATAGATTGCAAATATGATGAAAAAAGCAAATTTTGCCGGAATTTAAGGAAATGCGCAGGTACCTACCCGAATACGTAGATACACAATTAATTAGGTTTTAATGGAATACTAAGGTAAGGTTGTTTCGATGATACTGAATAATTCAACTTTTTTTAAAAGTTAATTTTCACGTTCTGTGTTGGTTCTATTGAAGTTCTATTTTTTATCATTATAGGCCAGTTGCATCACAAAACTGAAATAATTACAGAACTTTCTAGAACTGAAAATTGACAAGAAAAATTTGTAGAATTGTCATTTTTTTTTTTAAACAACCCAGCCTATAATTTTTAAATGTGTTGATTATTTATGAATAAAGCGTGGTTCTATTTGGATATTGTGAAATAACAATAAAAATATATATATATATATATATATATTACGCTGTTCTAGGTAGGTACTTGCAGGGACTTTTTTCCTTCAAAAATACCTATAACGAGTATTTCTTTGTAGATATTTTATTTAACACCCTGGTGGCAGACCGCCATTCAGAATCAATACGTTGCTTGAGATGTCTTTAGCCGTGTTTGGTGACCAGGCCTGAATAGACAGATTTTTTTTAATTTTTAACTTCGCAAATGAGAACCCAAGAAGAAAATTCCTCCTTTTTTATGAGAGAAAATAGTGAACAATGTGAACATGGGTCTTGAAGAGACATATTAGGAGGGAAGAAACACAGAGGTTTCTTTCCCACCATCCTCTTCCCCATCTCCTACCCGCACCGCTACCTTCAGCCTTACAATTGGTAATACTACTAGATCCAGACGATTGGGAGCAGCTGGGATTCTTGTGAGGTAACTACTAACATGAAAATTTAAAAAAAGTAATAAGTCAGAATCAAAAGATTCTATGACTTTGGCTGTGTTTGGTAACCTGATCTAATTAAAAGGGTATTTTTTCCTTTCATCAATTGAGGTGCCAAAATTCCATTGGTTCTTACCAAAGATTTTCAAATACAAATATGATGTCCGCGCAACTGTCGGCGGACTACAACCTAATCAAGATAGTTTGCATAAGAAAAGAATTTGATACGTTTTAAGATTTTCACGGCCAAAATTATTTTCATTATTTGTTTTGGGGTGTTATGCCGTGTTGCGCTACCTCCTTCTTTAGCCAACGTTTCGTACAGCGTTGCAGTGTCCATCATCAGTTGGCTAAAGAAGGAGGTAGCACATCACGGCATAACACCCCAAACACCAATAACGAAAAGAATTTGTTTATTTCGTTGATTTTTTTTTAAGGTGTGCATTATTAGTATTGGTTAACAATATAGTTTGAATACGGAAAGAATTCGTTCATTTAGTTTATTCGTTAATTATTCCTTCATTTAGTTCATCTGCTATTTGGTAAACCTTATCGGCGACACCCGGAAGCGCAGTCCCACCTAGTAAAAACTGCAGATGGCACATCTATTTATTTTAAAATATCTTTGGTTCTTACGTAAATAGAAGTTATCAAACAAAATGACCTCATTCTATGCAAATGAAATGCCGGAGAATATTATTTCTTGTAAGGGTGTACAATGTCCACATTTGCACATTTTCCTTCTTCCCCGAGTAGGAGTGGAGGATATTAAAGACGAATACCTGGACATAAAACGAAATGGACAAACAACGACCCTCGCCAGCCTCCCGAGCCCGGCCTCGCCCGGGGTATAAGAAATGTTACTCTTTATAATAATTTGAAAGTGCTCACTAAGAGTATGTGTGAATGACTGCTGCGAATTTTACAAGGGTCGAGGAAAGGTCTTGGGGTTGGGTCCCGAGAGACTCGTAAGCGCCCCGTGGCTGGGGGTAGTGATGTATCTACGTGAAAGGGTTGCTTTTTATAATTTAAAAAATTTAAATAAACTGCGTCAATTTTTAATAGCACGTAAATTAAATGTCTCATTTTATGGATCTATAATCTATACCTGTGCAGATTTTGGTTTTTAATTGTTATGTTTGCTTTTTAATGTGTTCAGAAACTCGTAGTTCAAGCGGGAAAGTTGTGAATTTACATCACTTAGAAACCCAAAAATAAAACAATTTTTGATCTGAGCATTTCGATTTTTAAAAACTTTTTTTCCATTTTTTCGATCTGTAAATAAGAAAAGAGTTAAAAAAAACTTCTGTAACCACGTCTGCGATTCAACAAATTAGCTTTTATCTCCTACTGATCTCCTACTAATTAGCTTTTATAATTTGACCTAAAAAATATTCCAACTTCGGTCTAGATTGTCTCCAAAAAGATAACTCAAATTAAAAAAAGTTATTCCACAAAAATCGACTCCAAATGTGGTGTAGATGCACCAGCTTCCCGCTTGTTCTACTAGCTTATGGATACTGTGTTGGCTTACAACGGATACTCTTAGATTACTTTTCGGAAATTATAACAAAAATATTCGTATGAATAATTACTGTTCTGCTTTTATATAGCTACCTATTACCTAGGTAATGTAATAAAACAGATTGGGGGAGATAAAGAGAAGGACATGAGAAAGGTGGGAAATTACCTGCTCGATTAAAAACCAATCTAAGGCATTTTAAAGAAGATTAAGACCACCATTCAGATTTTTAATCTGAATGGTGGTCTCACAGGAAAATACTGAGCGCATCTCCCATACGCGAAAATATGGCAATAGACTACTTCTACCTTATTACATGTCATTTAGTAATTAATGTTTTCAAAAAATAATTCATCAAAAGCATTATGTAGATGTAGAGAACGGAATCATCCCTTAACATCCTACCCGCCACCCTCTTTACGTGTCCGTTTGCACTGTGAGCGGCGTCCGAACCTTCTGAATGTTCCCAATGTTTTCGTCTGAGCGGGGAGAAGTGACTATCTGAAACCTTCCGCCCACCGCCCCCGCCCTACCCGCCTTAGCCACCCTGGACAACCCGTCAAGACTTGCAAAACCTCATAATGAAGGTAAATTCTTGAATTTTTACGCAAAAATAGCATTTCGTTGAAAAGATATTTAGCAAAACTTTTAAATAGTAAGTTCATAATTTGATAAGATAGGTAAAATCTTGTTTACTGATTGGGAAAAAGATTTTTTTTTGTTTTCCTCATTTACCTATAGGAAATTAAATGCAGGTCACAGTAGCAACAATTTTCGTTGTTTTTTTGATGAATTTGAAACATTGGTTGTTTCCAGTTTCCAATGTTTTGGTTTACAACGTGCCAGAATCAAGATCGGTAGTTCCATTCCAAAAGAATGACGTCGAGGGCATAAATAAACGAATACGTCGTACGTTTGGACATATTTATTCAAGAGGACCATAATAATAGATTAGATACAACTAGCTGAGATATTAGCGACTCGTTCAAAATTGCAGGTATTATATACCATTAGTATTCATTGTATAAAGCTGCACTTATTAAACATTTTAGATGTACATATTTTAACGAGGCTACCACTGCATAACATTTTTTTTATTTCTTTTTGTTTTATTCATTGATTTAATTTACTTTTGTACTAAAGTATATTCTTTTCCTATCGTTTTGTTATCGTTATTAGTCTTATATTTTCTGTTTTCTATATATGTTTTTGTATCATTTGTGCTACAACCGTCAATAAACTATCCTGAATGAAAATGAATCTTGTGCCGTTAATTCTAAATAAATAGATTAAGAAATAAATAACTAAACTTACATGATTTTTCACAAAAATAGCGCTGTACAAATTATTAAATTTTATTATTATTATCACCATCGATGGGGGTTTACTTTAGCCCTGGTGGGAAATTTTAACCCAAATCGAAGAAAAGTTTTAGTTTAAAAACCCTTTCCGTTAGTAGATTATTAAAAACCACCCCCTCTCGTCACCTCCTTCCTCTCCCTATTTCTGCATGATATAATCCCAATGACACCGGAAAGTAAAGACTTTTTGATTTTTTTTCATGTATATAACGCACAAGAGTTCCAACTGTTCCCTACCTGCAATATAGCATTCCCAATTGGGACTGCGTTGTGAGGCTTAAGATTGTGGGGAGGGGAAGAGGAAGGTGGGGGAAGTATTTGGCTCTTCATATGCGATCACCAAACAAGGCTAAAGCCATTTCAAACAACGTGTCAATTCTGAATGGTGGTCTTACACCAGGGCGATACTGAGAGTATCTTCCACTTTGGAGCACGCCACAATTATAACTATAAATGAATTAATTGTGAAACAACACAAATTAATTTAATTAAATGTATTAGGGATGTATTCTTAATATTTATAAAATAAATAAATAGTATTTATAAAATAAACATCAATAAAAATAGTGGTCTCGTCATATTCATTCACGATACATTTAGTATTGTCAAACTAACTGAACATCCTATACATCTAGTAAACTGTATTGAAATACAATTAAAACTCGACAAAACAAACTACCACATAATAGCTGTTTACAGAACACACGGTTCGAATATCTCGTCATTTATAAATGAATTTAAACACATACTGTTAAAATTTAGAAATAAACTTTGCTTTGTTGCAGGAGATTTTAATATAAACATTAATGAAAACGTAGAAAATAATTTCAAAAATGAATATATTAATTGTATGACTGAATTTAACTTCATATCGTGCATTAACAAAAATACGAGAGAGATAAAAAATCACACTCCATCTTGTTTAGACCATATATGGACTAACATAAATATTAAAGATATCGACAAAATGAAATCAATTGTTTGGAAAACGAATATAACTGACCACCATGCATGCATTCTTTTCTATGATAACAAAATTAAACATAAAAAATTTAATCTAACAAAGACAAAATCCTACACAAATATGACTATTTTATCCAAAAAACTAAGAAATGAACAATGGAACAACGTGTTAAATAGTTATGATACCGAGACTTGCTCAAAAAACTTTGAAAATATATTGTCTCAACACATAAAAAATTCAACTACTGAAACTACAGTCCGCATTAAATCTAAACTAAAAATTTTAAAGCCTTGGATAACACAAGGACTTATAATATCAATTAGAAACAAAGAAAAACTTTACAAAACAACATTGAAAAATCCTCTAAATGAAAAAGCATACACTTTTTACAAAAAATTTAAAAATAAATTAACAAACTGTATCAAACAAAATAAAGAAGACTATTTCAAAAATAAAATACTTTCTACAGACAATAACAATAAACAAATATGGAAAACAGTTAACTTAGCCATGGATAACACTAAAAAAACACAAAAAATAAAATACATTGAACATGAAAATAAAATCATAGATGCTAATAATCAACCTAAACAATATGCAAACATCTTTAATTCTTTTTTTGCTAATGTAGGAAAAAATCTTGCGAAAAATATCAATAAATCTTTTAACCCGAAAACACAAACGATTGAAAATGTACAAAATCATAGTAATTTATCAAAATTTGAAAAAAACCTCAGAAAGTGAAGTTTTAAAAATAATAGAAGGCATGAAAGGAGGTTCGTCTCCCGGATTTGACCTTATTACAGTACATTTTCTAAAATCCATGAAAATTCATTTGGTGAAACCAATTACTCATTTGATAAACTTAAGTTTAACAGAGGGAATATTTCCGACAAACTATAAAAATACAATTATTTCACCTATTTATAAATCTGGAGATCCTCAACAAGTAACTAACTATCGCCCAATTTGTCTAATCTCAAACATTGGAAAGATTTTTGAAAAAATTGTGAAAAATCAATTAATCAGTTTCCTAGAAAGTAATAAAATTCTTCACAAAAACCAGTTTGGTTTTATAAAGTCACTCAGCACACAAGATGCTATTGCTAATGTAACCTCATACATCAACGAATCATTGGATAAAGGTGAAAAATGTGCCGGTATATTTATTGATCTCAGAAAAGCTTTTGATAGTATATCCCATGAGATTCTACTAAAAAAACTAAACAATATAGGTATAAAAGACAATGCAATTAAATGGATTTCGAACTACCTAAAAAATCGACCGCAAGTCGTAAAAATAAATCAGATTAATAGCGATAAAGAAATATCAGACTTTGGAATCCCTCAAGGTACAGTAATAGGACCAATCCTTTTCACCATATATGTTAATGACATTTTTTTTCAACCACTACATGGCCAAATTACTTCATATGCCGATGATACGGTATTAATAATTAGCGATAAAACTTGGGAAAAAGTAACATTTAAAGCCACCGAAGACATAAATATTTTTAAGAATTTCTTCGACGTAAATTTACTATCACTAAATGGTGATAAAACATTTGTAATTCCATTTGCAATACACAAAAATGATACCCCTAAAAACATTGACATCATCATCCATGATAATTCCAAAACACATAGTAAAAATTATTGTATCCAAAACTGCACAATATTAAAAACAACAAACACAATCAAATATTTAGGAGTCATTATCGATAAAAATTTGAAATGGAAGGAACAAATTTGTCAAGTTGTAAAAAAAATTAGAAAATTGATTTATATATTTTTAAGAATCAGAAATTTTTTATCTGTAAAAAACTTATATCTAATATATTACGCTTTGGTTCAATCAACTTTACAATATGCTATCATTAGCTGGGGATCCGCATACAAAACTAATCTTTCCCCAATTGAAGTTGTGCAGAGGCTAATAATTAAAATCATATTGAAAAAACCTTCTGACTACCCAACGGATCAATTATTTAAGGAATTCCAAGTACCATCTTTCAAAGATCTATACAATAGAAATGCATTGATTCAAACTATAAAAGAAAAAGAAAAATATCAATTTATAACTGAAAACCGTACTAGACATAAATATATTTTCTCATGCCCAAAATTAAACACTTCCTTTGCACAAAATTATTATACTTATCAAGGAAGACTTATTTTCAACCGATTACCGGATGAAATTAGAAAAATTAATGATAAAATCCAATTAATAAACACTGTTAAAAAATATTTTAAAGATAATATAAAAAAAAAAACTAAAAAGAAAGTTTCCGACTAATCTAATCTCAAGAACAACTACTTATAACTCAGTTTCCAAGTGATACTCTGTTCTTCAAATAAGTTAAATTTTGTATTGTTTTTAGCAACTATTTACATATCACCGAACTTACAACTTATTGTTTTTTACATTCACATTGTAATTTAAGAACTTAAATATAGCATTAAAAATGTACACTACTCTTCCAGACACAAGCTAATGCTTCCATGGAAGAGTGGTATTAACGTATTTTAAAATGAACATGTACGCAAATTACTACATTATCTAAATGTATATTATATTTTATATGCTAAAATAAATAAATTTAAAAAAATAAAATAAATAAATAAAATTCGTGCGCAACCGCACGCCGGAATTTGAACCAGCGACATCCGAATTCCTAGTTAAGAGCCTTATCCACTCGACCTCGGAGGCTTGTTACCTATGTAAAAAAAATTAAATACTATCATTTGGATATCTAAACACCATTTCGGTGACTTTAATACCAAAAGTAAACTACTTTGGCAAGGGGATTATATTTAGGTATTTAACCTTGGTTGCAGTTTACATTCCTTGCCACATCTGTAAACAGGATGAGCGTGTAGTGGAGATGTTTAATAATAACTCTTGATTACGAGTCAAATATATTCACAAGAAACTTTGAGTTATACTAAGTTGGCACAGATTTTATAATTATCTTGCCTAGAGAAAAGGCAGTAGGACGGAACGAACGTTGAAACCAGAATGGTTTTGCATCGTCATCGACTAGACCGGAAAGCGGTGCTCAGTGATACCAGTCGGTAACATCGAATTTGAATTATATTTTTAAGGTTGTTCGTTGCTCGGCTACACTACGTATAAAACTTCATATATTTACATCTTTAGAAAATTTGTTATATTTATTATTTTCATGTCGATCCCAATTTCATTGATATCCGATCGCACTTATTCTCACGTAGAGCCGTGCAAGATAGAAGAGGTCGGGGTCAACCTCTCCTTTAATGTAACCCGACACTTTCCTTACATCTCGCAAGGGTGGCAGCAGGTAAAGGGTACCCGGCTATCCATCCATACTCAATGTCCGTCAATCACCTGAATATTTGATACCCCCTTGCTCTAAAACGATAGACTTTGCAATTTTAAAATTTTGAATTGAGATGCGAGTCTTTTAATATTTAATTCATACCCCTAAGACACACGCCGGTAAAACTGCATGTAGTTTTTTTTTAATGTGAATAGAGAACAAGAGTTAGTGAGGTTATGGCCTCACCGATTGGGGTATGTTGTGAGGCTGAAGTTAGTTGGGAGAGGAAGGATATGGGGAAGAGGAAGGTCGGAAAGAGGTTGGGCTAAAGCCACTACAAGCCATTTCAAACCACTTTTAAATTCTGAAAGCCGATCTTTCTTTAATATGATACTGAGAGTATCTTCCACTCTGGAAGGTACCCAAAGTATAATATATGTTCAAATGAATTAATGGTGAAACAATGCAAATTAATTAAATAAAAATTACTTGCGGACGCCAGGATTTAAAGCCAAACCTCCGGATTCATAGTCGAGGGCCTTAATAATAATAATAATAATAATAATTGGATAATTTGTAGAGCGCCGTTTTTGTGAAAAATCACCTCAAGGGCGCTTGAGCAAACAACCAAGGCCGTCGGATTATGTATAGGTAGGTACTACGAGAAGTGAATAGTTCATTCTATACTAGAAGTTAATAGTTCACTATATTAACTGAGACAATTTTTAAATGTAGATAGCAGTGGAATAACCGATTTACGATTCGAAAGCCTAGTAAATCTGGCTCCCAAAATAGGGCATTCTGCAAGACTATTGTGACCAGTAATATCAGACATCGGATCGTAAGAACGACCCACTCTCACACGGAAAATGTAAACTGTATACGAATATTGGGCACACGTTTGACATCTACTTGGTTACATGTGCACTGGCAATTGAAAGTGGTGATAACGACATTAGTCGTAGCACGCTGCATTGAAATGACGATAGAGCAAGCAAAGATTAAATATTTCGATCAAACAATATAATAATAGTATTTGATGGCCTCTCGACTAGTGATCCGAAGGTCGCGGGATCAAATCCCGGCGTAGGCAAATATATTTTATTTGACTGAAGTGTGCTTTTTTATAATTTAATCATTTAAAAATATATAAAAGCTATATCTGCGGCACGTTCCAGAGCGAAAGATACTCTCAGTATCGCCCGGGTGTAACACCACCATTCAGAAATGAAACGTTGCTTGAAGTATCTTTATCCATGTTTGGTGACTAGATCTGAGTAGCCAGGTACTTCGCCCCCTTCCTCTTCCCCATCTCCTTCCCCTCCCTACTACCGTCAGCCTCACAATATACCCAAATTGGGGATGCCACAGACTCACTGGCTCCAGACGGGAGCAGCTGGAACTCTTGTGAGGTATTGACGTAAAAATAAACATAAATAAAATATGAAAAAAAAGTAAAAATCGGATTCCACCAACCATCCCCGATACTATTTTTCATCACTTTCCTATATAATTCTCCCCAAAGGATTCCCTGCGATTCCAGCAATTAATCTCCATCATCACCTTCCCCTTTCTAATACCTTCAGCCTCGCAACATACCTCGATTGGAAATGCCGTAGTCTCACTGGCTCCAGGCGGTTGGGAGCAGTTGGTACTTGTGAGGCATTCACAGAAAAAAAATAAAAACCTATGTAGTAGGAGATTTTCAAATTATGTCAGGTTATTCTTGTGGTTTATATTTCTTTAAAATGTGATACTTATGACGTTTACCGACTTGCTTCCATATCAGTTATTCTTAGTGAGCAGTTCTGTTCCATAAATCTAATCTTTAACTTTTTTATCAAATAAAAAGGAAGTCGGGGGTACTCCTGCCTATCATAGATATTCCTTAGTTACCTACATATGAGTAGGTAAAGTAAAGAAAAGTCTATCGTCATATATATTTTTCCAATGTGGATTTCATTCTGTCATGGTCAGAAGGGACTGGCCACAAGGGGAATCATTCTCCTTCAAAATTCATTCGAATTTCCATAGCACAGTTCTGAGGAAGGTGGAAAAATTTAATCCATTTTCAATTTATCGCTTCAACATTACACTTTAGTTTTCTGTTCCTAGGGGACTCGTAAATGTCTATTTCCAGGGGGCAGTCTTTTTCTCTCTCTCTCTCTCTATTTCTTACTTCTGACACCTATTCGGAAGTTCCTAACTTGCTTTATAGGTACCAATTCTAACATTCTTATAATCTACCTTATATACTCCTGGGAGAAGCAGAAAAAATAACCACTTTTCAGGGAAACTTTCTCTGCCATAGATTACCCCAAGTGGTTTGCTACGTTTGGTGACTACGGAGTATAATAATAACTGCGTGATGGGCCGGATCGGCAGAGGTCAGTTGCGGGAGTCCCTTTGATCTCTCCAGACGCGCTTTCTCTATTCATCGCCTTGCATCGTATTTAGTGGGATATATTCCTACGTCCGTCACACCTGGACACACTAACTCCCAGATTCCATTTCTTTTTTCTTTCCCAGAACATCCTCTCTTTCCTTTCCTTAAAAGGTACCTTCACACAATATCCCCAAAGATGAGTAGGCCCTGAGGAAAATAATTTCTCTGCATTATGAATGCAGATGACAAAAAAATATACTTAGTAATCAAATCTATCAATGACTGCATAAAACTTCAAGAAGACCTAAATCGTCTTTTTGCATACTGTAAATTAAACAAATTAATCATAAACGTTTCTAAGTGCAACAAATTATCTTTTACGCGTGACAAAAATAAAATTTATTTTAATTATAACTTTCATGATACACATATCAATGAAATAGAATCAATCCGTGACCTTGGGGTAGTACTAGATGTAAAACAAAATTTTATCAAACATATTAACGAAGTAATCAACAAAGCAAATAAGATAATGGGATTTATAATTCGCATATCTAAACCTTTTCGCAATATTAAAACTATGTATTCCCTTTACACCACGTATATCCGCCCCCACTTAGAATACTGCACACTAATTTGGGCACCGTTCTACCATGCCATATTGACAGAATCTCCTGAACTCGTAAATTATTTAAGAATTCACATACCTGCAAGACCAACCAGACTAAACCATTTTTTTCATTTGCCCGCGTACAGAAACAACCTTAGAAAAAATTCTCCAATCCCCCGCATATGCGCGAAATATAACACGCAATTTAACAATATCGATATTCTTAATAATACTCTTGTGAAATACCGATACGAAGTCAAGCGTACGACCACAAATGTGAATTAAATTAATGCACAGCTCTAGAAAAGGTACAGCATGAGCATCTCCTGTCCCCGTCCCATATCTTCCTCTGCCTCTTGCCCTTTCCTATTCCTTCTTTCTTCTAATATTCTTACATTTATATATTTTTGTTAATTTCATTTTCATGTAATGGTTATAACCAATTAAAATTTTGTATTATATCATAATAACCATTAGCATAAGAAACTGTTTTGGCTTACCTCATTTTTAACCGCTTCATTTTTAACATCCTGTATAAAACTGCTGTTTGTTTCTTACAATAAATAAATAAACAAATTATTGATTTCTTGTTATTTTTCTTCTCCTGTGTGAAGTTAATGAGAAAAAAAGGGTTTAAAAGATTTCATTCAAGACCAAGGTAATACTAAGAAATCTAAACGAATATATTATTATCAACAATAATAAAAAGACAAGGAAAAATATAAAGGTAACCGTCGCAACTAGGATTCGAATCCAGGATCTCTTGTCTTACCAGGACAAACGCCCTACCTAACCATTCGCATCTCTTATTTTTTAGGCATTTTTTCGATCTTATATTTCAAATTCAGAATCAACAATATTATCTCCGAAAATTTTTCCCACATTATCTTTGGCTGCTACCTTTTTAAATGATCACAAAGTTCTAAAGAATTGGTTTGTAATCAATATAGTTTCTCGAATAAACATATCCGATTTTATTTATAAAGGACACCATGACAAAAGTTATTATAACAAGAGTTATTTCAATAAAACAAATTAAAAAAGGTTTGTTCATTTCTAGAGGCAATGGAACAGTGGCTTTGACAATCACCTCGTTATTCAAATTTAATCGAAATCGTGCATCTGGCGAGTTGGTTATTCCTACTTATCTTTCATTCTTGACAACAACAAAAAAATTGGTAGTCTAAGAAACAATTTCAGCGAACGTTAATAGGTAAATTGTATAGCGCCCTTGAGGTGATTTTTACAAGAACGGCGCTCTACAAAATATTCAAATAGATATAATTATTATCGACGTTAGCTATCCCTTAGGAAGTGTGGGTGCAATGTCATACCTGTCCTTCAACGATGAGACGGTAAATAGTGTATTTTAGATAACAACCGGCAGTAGATACCTACTACCTATGTGTTGATTCATGTTTTGTTTGATTTTGAAAGGGCAGACATAAAATACTGCAAGAAATATCTGTGTTTCCAAACAACTCATGCAATTAAAATAGATAAAGTTAGCAACAGTTTTTCCTAAATCAGACACCAAGCAGTTAATATTTTTTTTAGCCATGGTTTTCAATTTCCGATTCACGCAATTAGCAGATTTAATATAAATAGGTACCTACCTTCCTAATTGAAATTATAACTTGTTTCAAATCCATTGCCCTTACTAAAATTGCTAAAATTACATGAAATATTTTAGATCAAGTGGTAGGTACGTACTATGTACCTACCCATTTTAGGTGTCTTGTGTTTTGTTTTATTAATAAAAATGACATTTCAAAGCTCCGTAGCTCTGCTGATGATCAATATTGTGAAATGTTGCGTTGACCTAAAAATCTTTGTCGGAAAAGCAGTGTAAATTTCGAGAGTTTTTATCAAGAAATAACAATTATATTAGTCCCAGCGAGGGGTATAGTACGAGATATCATCGTTGTTTTTTTATGTGAATACCGCGCAAGAGTTCCAGCTTTTTTTAGGGAAGGTATGAGGGGTGGTTAGAAATTTGGGGGTCAGTGTGTGGTCAGAGTGACGGACGTACTAATCCATTCCTCCAGCGCAAGGCAATGGGTCGAGAGAGTGTGGCTGGAGAGGTTAAAGAACCTCCCTCGACCAGTCCTCTGGTCGAGGGAGGTTCTTTATTCTTCTTTTCTCCTGCTCCGAACCAGGGGCCAGTGAGAATATGCTATCCCCAATTGGGGTACGTTGCAAGACTGAAGCAGCACTCTTGAGGTGATTTTCCACAAAAACGGTGCGATACAAATCATCCGAATATTATTATTATTTTTGGGAAGGGAAGCATACGATAAAACCTGGCTATTCAGATATGGTTACCAAACATGGCTAAAGCCAATTAATTCAACGTTTCAATTCTAAATAGTGGTCTTACACGAGGGTGATTATGAAATTATTTTCCACCATGGAGCGTGCCGCAAATACCTATACTAAATAATATTTTTTATTAATTAACTGTGAAATAACGCAATTTAACCAAATTACATTTACTTGCGCATGCCGGTATTTGAAACCGCGACCCCTGGATTGGTAGTCCAGAGCCATACCCCTCGACCACTTATCCTCTGCTTTTTCGTTTTCGAACAGGTAGAACAGAAGAGGACGATTGTTGATGATGTAGGTTTATCAATGCTGTTGTATAGTATAGGTAGTTACCTACCTTCTCCAATTTTTATTAAGTTAAGATTACAAAGGTTTTAGTTGATTGGGTTCGTTGATGAATTTAATTGTTGCAAGAAAATTGATTATAATGATTACCTATAAAAGAAAAATCGTTACGAAACTTTTATATTATCATAAATCCGACTATGCTATAGTCAATTTTGAATATAATTACAACAAGAGTGAAACTATTGTGACCGTAAAATCAATACTTTTAATAGCAAAGGGTCGCTAAGCCTCTTTATCCATAAAGGCCCCCTCGCCTTTTGGCCAATCCAGCAAAATTGCAATTGTCCGTTCAACCGTACCAACCCCACGCCAAACCCGCACAGTCACCCCTCCCTCTCCCACACACACGAACCAACTTATAACTGTAACATAAAAAGAGAGACCGATATATTAAACATCGCAACTTTAATGTGTATAAAAAATGACCCTTTTTATTTTTTTCTTCATTCCTTTTTTGAAAAGGGTATAACGTTATGATAGGCAAGGGACTGACCATTGAGAACCGGTTCTAACGCGTGGTCAAGAATTCTGGCCAATGGCAAGCCTGCATTTGATTTGAAACAAGTTTGGGCGCGTGCGTATCGTTATTTTGATCCTTTTATAAATTCAATTTATATATTTTTATCTTTGGTCCATTAGGAGATGATGTTTGGTTTGGTCTTTTGGTCCACGCGTTTGGGGTCAAATTTTGAGGTCTAAAAAGCGGTGAAAGCCAAAATCCGATGCTAAATGGGATGGATTGTTAAACGGGAGATAAATGGACCAAAACCTGTTTGTTTGGATGCTGATTTTGGACCTATGGATCACAAAACATCCGTATAAATATTAAGTGATTTAGGTACAATGAATGAAACAAGTTTAGTGGTTTTAATGGTTCAAGTATTACGATAGTGCGGCGTGTGGCAAATAATGTTTTTTTAACAAATAAACAAGTAGATTCCTTTCTACCTGAACACTTTATCTCCCCTATTAAAATAATTTGAATGTTTGAATATTGGGAAATGGTAATATTTACTTCTTCCATATTTTGTATGTAGAAAGATTGTAGGTAGACATTTTTCTCTTTACTCTACGTGGGATGTAATTACGTAGTTAGTTAGCTATTTGTGAACTGTTTAATAAATAGAACATATGTAGATGCTGTTTTTTTCTTTGCATTAGCTCCACACAGGAGGCCCTGAGAAAAATAATTTCCTCAAGGCCTATATTATCTTCGGGGATGCTGTAAGAAGGGTCTTTTTAAGAAATGGAAAGAGAGGAAGTTCTGGGAAGGAAACAGGTAAGAGGGGTGGGTGATAATCTAGGGTTAAGTGTGTCCAGGTCATCCGCTACCAGATCCGGTCAAATCTCACCCCATGAACTCCTGCTAAGTCACCAAACGTAGCAAACCACTTGGGGTGACCTATGGCAGAGGTGTTGGTTATCCAATAAATGGTTCCCGGAGCGCCGGTACCCATTCCAGCTTCCCAAATTGTAACTGTAATCATATTTTGAAATGTTTTATTTGCAAAATTTCAATGCCAGTTAAACTACAAAAGTTTTGTACTGATTACTCAACGCTCATGCTAATATCATCATCAAAAATCACCCAGTCATTGATGCTAGATGAAGACCTTGCAAAATTTAAAAGAAGACCTTAAAAATATACGGTTAAATCGGTGGATAGCTGTACACGGTGTCCGGAAACTAGTAATATAAGCGGGAAACTGGTGAATCTACATCATCTAGGAGTCGATTTGTAGTAGGTATATATCTACAACTGTTTTTTTATTTGAGTTTTTGCTTTCGAGTAAATCGAGTCCGAAGTTAATTTTTTTAAGGTGATCCACTAGTCCTTAAAAAATTCGAAATCGAAAGGACCCCGCCTTTTTTATTTATTTTACTTGATTTAAAAATACTTGAAAAGACTTTTTTTTAAAACGTTGGAAAACATATTTACCTAAGAGTTGTTTTTTACGAGTTGATTTTGAAAAGGCCTATAAAAAAACATTAACTCCTTTCTTACGCATTGTTTAGTATAATAATTTAATTTAAAATCGATTTAGGGACGTCCATTCGCCACCGCTGAAAAATTATGTTGCCGAAAAATGTAAAGTAAAACAAAATGTTTTCAGACACGATGTACCTATATTTTATTTTTATTTTTACCTGTGAATATAACCACCTTTATAAATGCAAATGCAAAGCGTCTGACAGATCCCGCGCAGTGGCGCAATCACCGCGCGTGCAAACAAACAAAGTGCCACTAATAAATGGGGCTGTCGAGGGCAGGCCTGGACCGGCCCTGGGGCCGCGGCGCCACTGGCTAGGGCGGGGGCGGGAGGGGGAGGGGCGGATTGATCCCGTCACGCCATTACGCACAGGGCTGCAGTTTGCAGTGTGCAATCACTTAGCCATTTATTTATTTGCAGTGTGGGGGGAGGGATTCATCAATCAGGTTAGTACTTAGACCAACCCACGTACCTACCTATGTATACCTACAGAGTGTCCGGGGGTAAAGTGCACTAACTGCAGGAGGTCATTCTACATGGTGGTAGAAGTAGGTAAATAAGATAAATTAGGTTTTCCAATTTCATTGTTTTTTTTTAAATCTCATACAAAAACACTTTTCCATGGAAGAATTATTTTTTCAATGCCAACAATAAAAAAAAATTCCTGAAAACCATCTTATTAAAATGTTGGAATTTTCAAAAAAAAAATTTTTACTTCTCGGTAGGTAGGTACTTGCCTAAGAAAAAGAAGATAATGTAGGTACTTAATCGAAATATATTGAACGAATCGGATAGGAACATATTAGTTCAGTTAGTAGAGTTGCGCCCCGGCAAGTCGAAGGTCCTGGGTACGATTCCCAGATGTGACCGCATCTTTTCCGATGTTTCCGTTTTCCGGTTTTTCCGATTGAGTTTCGCTAATAATGTCTTCATTTAATTAAATATTACAATTTGAGGTTTTACTCATTAAGTTATAAATAAAAATAAAAGTAATAAAACATATTTTCGGTCAAATGCATAAAATAGTTTTACCTGTCAATAATACTGTATATACCAGCGTATAAGTAGGGTAGAATGGGGACGATTGAAACAAGTTATGATTGAAACATCTCAATTTACTCGAAAACTATAATACCTAAGAGTGTGATACAACACTCGAAACTCCGTCAGGTCTGTCGGGAGGTTTCTACAAAAGCGCACTAGCCGGCGAGGGGACATTATTGGATTTCACACTAAAAAGTAAATATTTACGACATTTTTGTTTATATTATAACTCATTTTACTCTCGCAGCTTGACAAAATGTTTTATTACATTCTCTTCTTTATCTATTTTAGAGTATTCATAATGCATTTGCATGGCGTTAATGTCTATTTATCATGGTTATTTTTGACTTTGAAGTAGAAAATGCAGCGTGAGGATGTTTGAAACAAGTAGTGTGGGGATGATTGCAACGTTTCAATTCTTCTTCTTCTTTCGTATGGTGGGGGGTCAGAGGGGGACATCTAGGTCTGCGAGCCAGTCTAGGGCCTCAGGCGTTGCCCTGTGGACCTCATAAATCCCGCCGGGGAATGAATGGAGCGGGCATTCGTTGACCACATGTTCGGTGGTCTGCACCGCACCGCATTCACACGTCGCCGACTCTTTAAGGCCCCATCTATGCATCATGTGAGCACAACGGCTATGGGAGCACCTTCCCCGCATCCCCGCTATCTTGGAATAACTTTGAACAGGAGCCTGAATTACCGGAAACACATGGAAACAGTGGGCAAAAAAACCAGGACAAGACTAAACTTAGTCAAGCTGGCTGGTACTAGCTGGGGATGCGACGCCAACACGCTCAGAACGGCATCCATTGCCCTGGTTTTCTCAGCAGCTGAATACTGTGCTCCAGTATGGGCCAGAAGCGCTCACACTTCCATGGCAGTGGTGGATACAGGGGGGGGGGCGCAGGGGGCGCGCGCCCCCCCCCCCCTTGGCCACCCTAAATACAAGAAAATCTTTCTTCAATCATTCGCTCTACATGTCTAAACCATCTGAGCGTCCCTTTCTTAATCTTACTTATTACGCTTGTATCAACCTTGCATTCTTTTCATATTTTCCTCACGCTATCATGGCTTTCTATAGCATTTAGTCCTTCCTCGCTTTCGCTTCTTTCGACAGTTTTTTGTTAGCGCCAACGGCGTTCAGTCCTCCATAAATGCGGAGTTACCCGCATTTACCCTCCTTTCAATATCTCTATCAGACTCCCCATCTCTCGTAAACATACTTCCCGAATACATAAACTTATCCACTGTCATTTTTGGGTAACTATTACAAAATATATTATTATCTTATTATTAAAAATAAATGTTTTTGGAGATGCTATGTGAAGGGTCATTTTAGTGGAAGGAAAAAGGTATGATAGGTGGCTAGGACTCTCTGGGTTAGTGTGTCCAGGAGAGATGGACGGATGAAACTTTCCCTCCCACTGCGATGCGAGGAAATGGGTCGAGGGATTCCTGCTGGAGAGGTTAAACGGTCTCCCTCAACCAGTCCTACTACTTCCGCCACTACTGAAAAATCACATCCCAAGAACTTAGGCATCCCTGCTAAGTCACTTATAGCAAAGGTGTTGTTTATCCAATAAATAATTCCCGTGGCGGCGGTACCCACACTCGCCTCCTAAATTGAAACTTTTGCTTCATTCACATTCATACGTCGTTTCATGTAAAGGTACCCTTAACACGGCCCGACTCAAGTATTTGATTCCCTTGATCGTGTATTCCCTTGAATGCAGCCCTACTGCCCACTGTGGCCAGCCAAGTTTTAATTGCGCGGTCCGTCAATCTTTTATTTATTTATTGAAGTGGAAACTTCTTTACCACCGTTGTGATTTGACAAACACATGCATCTGTATGTTTTAGCCTGCGAGAGAATGAGATAGTATTTTTTTTACATTAACTCCACAGGAGGCCCTGAGGAAAATAATTTCTCTCGGGGCCTATGTCATCTGGGATGCTGTGTGGAGGGTCTTTTTGAGGAGAGGAAGAGATGAAATTGGACTTGAAGAGTGTCCATGTTGTAGGAAGGAGGAAACACAGAGGCCGGAAAATCGTTCCACAGCCGAGCTGTTGAACACAAGAACGAGTTGAAGAAACGACCCGTTCTCATGTGACAAATGTGACCGTGTACAAATGTTGGGCACGCGTTTGGCGTGTTTCTCGACTATGCACCGGTGCCGAAGGGATCAATGACGCTAGTTAATCGGAGGATCTTCCATTGTAATACCGGTAGAACAAGGATAGCATTCCCACCCGACGCCTGTACTCTAAAGATTGCAATCCGTCTGTTAAGACGGGAGAATCTAAAGCGGACCGCCCGTTTCTGCACAGAGTCGAGGGTATTTTTTAGGTATTTTGGAGCTCCAGACCAGAGGTGGCTGCCAAAATCATATAGTCGTTCTCCTCTTTGTGCGGTTCGTCGTATTCTCCCCGTTGTCTACTTTTTAGTTTTCTTATATCTTTAGCGCCCCCCCCAAGGGCGTAGCGAGGTACGGGCAGGGGGGGGGGGCAGCGGCCCTCCCCTAGAAGGTGCAGAAATGCTCACAAACCGTAAAGTTTACGTCGGTAGCCTATTGTTTGTGAGAATCAATTTAATTTTTATTATTACCTTTTTAGTTTGTCATGATTAATGAAGCATCAAGAAAACGTGCCTATCAGTTACATTGCGCTGTTATTAAATCAGATTTCATTATATGTGTTCAACTGATAACCAAGTACTCGGGCATATTGGAACCTATTGCCAATGCTTTACAATCGAAAACTATCAATATGTACGCATGTATGAGTCATATTAATGGTTTAATTTCTGTTGTAAATGATCATCGAAGCAACGTAGACATAGAGAGCCAAAATATTTTAGATTTTTCAATTAGAACTGCAGCTGCCTTTGGAACTGATATACAAGTCCCACGCATTGCATCTTGCCAACAACATCGGTCCAATTACCTTGCTGAGAATTATTATTTTTAATTGTTAAATTGTTACCTTGCTGAGACTTAATGCGATTTTTGGAAGCGATCGCTTATCATTCCTTATTTAGATTCCTTAATATCTGCATTGGAGCAGCGTTTTGGTGACCAAAATTTGCCTGCTTTCGGATTAATGTCGCTACATCCCTGTACAATGCATTGTTGAATACGTCATTAATTGATTTTAAATAAAAAGCACAAAGTTTTTGCCTATACTACGATTTACTTAATTTTAATCAAGAAGCATGATATAAAAAATGACAGAACAAGGGTATGACCAGAAAAGATCTCAAAAAAATAGATTGTACTGAATTGTTTAAGGAGGCGAACATTTTCTTTCCCGCAACAAAAAAAGCAATACTTATTTCCTTGGCACAACCTTGCACTACAAGTAACATAGAGAGGTCCTTTTCTACACTGCGTCGTGTTAAAACATGGCTGAGATCAACGATGACTAAAAACCGTTTGAACGCCGGAGAGGTGACACTACTAAAGATATTGTTATATTGCCGGACGGTTTTTTTATAGACGAAAATAGCCTTTTTGAAATTCTCTAGCCACCCCCCCCCCCCAGTAGGTATTATTTTTGTTGCATTTACATTAGATATATTCTTGGTTTGTCTACACCTGCCCCCCCCTTAACAAAATCCTAGCTACGCCCTTGCGCCCCCCCCCTTGAGTTTTTTCTGTATCCGCCACTGTTCCATGGTCGACGTTCAGCTTAATGCCACAATGCGAACCATCAGCGGAACCTTAATCGACTCCTCTTCCTTGGCTCCCCGTACTTGCAAATATAACCCCGCCAAATATCAGGCGAGAGATTGCAACACTGAGGGAATACAAGAAGGCGCTGCAAAAAAGCGAAATACCCTTGAACGATGATGTCGTTTCTCACCCGGCATGCCGCTTAAAGTCTCGAAAACCCTTCTGGACGGAAGGAGAAAGACTCCTTCGAACACCTCTCACCCCAGAAGATAGGTGGAAGCTTGAGTGGCAATCAGCTAACGTCAAAAACGCCGATCTCGTGCAAGACCCCACTGAGAGACAGCCTGGGTTCTCATTGCCTCGCAAACTCTGGAACGTTTCAATCATAACCATGCTTCAATCGTCCACACCGAGAGAAAATTTTAAAGTTAAAATGAAAAAAGGTCAGAAATTCAAATCATTAAGTCTTCACACTAGACGTACTTCTGTGATCTTGAATATATATTTTTTTACATGTATACCGCACAAGAGTCCCAACTGCTCCCGTCTGGAGCCAGTAGGACTATGGCATCCCCATATGTCAAAAATTCAAATCATTAAGTCTTCCCAATAGATGTACTTCTGTGATCTTGAATATATATATATTTTTTACATGTATATCGCACGAGAGTCCCAACTGCTCCCGTGTGGAGCCAGTGGGACTATGGCATCCCCAATTGGGGTAGGTTTGGGGCTGAGAGTAATGGGGAAGGGAAGGAGATGGGGAAGAGGGAGGTGCGGAAGAGGGAGGTGGGGAAGTACCTGGCTATTCGGATCTGATCACCGAACACGGCTAACGCCATTTCAAGCAACGTTTCAATTCTGAATGGTGGTCTTACACCAGGGCGATACTGAGAGTATCTTCCACTCTGGAACGTGCCGCAATTATACTATATATTATTTTAAATTAATAAATTGTAAAATAACACAAATTAATCAAATAAAATTTATTTGCCACATCGGGATTCGATTGCTAGTCAAGAGCCTTCGAAGTACTAGTCAAGAGCCTTACCGCTGGACTACGCCGAATATGGATGGAACTTTTTGAAAAATGGAGTATGGCACAAGCAACAAGTTTAAATTGACATAATGTTGATGAATTCTTCAACAATTTAGCGAACAAGGACATCTATAACATAGATGAGATCGATGTCACAACTGCTCAAAAACCTAAACGGGTTGTAGCCAGGAGAGGAACTCGGCAAGTAGGTGCCGAACGAGGAACTCTCGTAACTGTCTGTAGCAGCAAACGTAATTGGCAACTCAATTCTGCCGATGCTCATATTCCCACGTGTCAATTAAGTCATTTCTTAAAAGATGGTCCGATTGGTAGTATCGGTACCGCAAAGATATCTGGCTGGATGCAAGAAGAAAATTTTACCAAATTTCTGATTCATTTTCAAAGCCATACCATTCCTTCTATATACCACAACGTTCTTTTAAAACTTGATAATCATTCATCGCGGTCGAATCCTATGAAATCAAAAAAAAATGGAAAATCAATATTTAATCTTCAAACCATTCCAAAATGAATAGTCTAGAGAAAACTACATCTAACGACTCTGAAGAAGAAACCACAAATACGAGGAAGATGACCAAATGTATAGGAAAAGGTGCACTGGAATCCGACGAAAATCTGAAAAAATCATCCTTAACATTGATAAAAAAAGTGCTTCGTAGTCTCTCCACCCTTGTCTAATTTAGATTTCTGTATGTTTCACTTCTACCGCATGTGAATTGCATACTCAGATTTTTGTTTTCTTTTAATTTGGGAGGCGGGAATGGGTACCGCCGCCCCGGTAACCTTTATTGGATAACCAACACCTCTGCCATAGGTCACCCCAAGTGGTTCACTACGTTTAGTGATTTAGCAGGGGTGCCCGGGTTCATGGGGTGAAGTTTGTCTGGGTCTTGGAGGCGGATGACCAGGACATACTGAACCCAAGATTCCTACCCACCCCTTAAACCCTTTTCCTTTCCAGAACTCTCCTCTCCTTCCTTTCCTTAAAAAAACCCTCCACACAGCATCATAGGTGAGCATAAAGATGACGTAGGCCCTGAGGGAAATTATGTTCCTCAGGGCCTCCTGTGTGAAGCTCATGTAAAAAAAATAGATATCTACTATTTACTTGTTTAATAGATTTTAATGCCCCTTAACCGATTATTTAAAGTTTTTTGGTTTAAAATATTGCCCTATTTTGTATAATGATGTCACATCGCAAACCACAAATTCAATTATTTTCTATTTTTTCGACTTCTTAATTGTTGAATTTTACACAGAAAAAATGCTCTCAATTCAGAGGTAAATTCTACATTGTTATGATTGAAACAGTGTGATGGTTGAAACAAGCACTTTTGTATGAAAGCAAAAAACTTATTTTTTATACCGTTCTACTCTGCTCCAGGATAATTTCGCAGTAAAACTATGTTGATTATGCCAAATACTCATAGTTAGTATAACTAAGAGCTCTAAAACACAAATAATAAAAAATATATTTAAAGTTGTTTTATTTCAAGACATTTATGTTTGTAGTTTTTAAAATACGGGTAATATTTTTAATCACTATTCATGATCTCATTGAGTACTGTTATAATAATGAAAATGCTCAACATTGATTAAAATTACTCCAATTATTCCAAAGATATTTAGAGTGTTTCAATTATCCCCACATACTGTTTCAATCGTCCACACTATGGGGATAATTGAAACAGATTTCCCCGTCGTCTTTAAGTGGTTATTGTAGCTTATCTGTACGAGTTGTGGCCATCCAATAAATTTAATTTGATAACTAGATAGATCATAGAACATCTAGTATAAACATCTTATCAATAAATATAAACGAAATATTACTACAAATAGTTAAAGTAAAAGTGTTTCAACAATCCCCACTCTACCCTACAAAAAATCGACACTGTAAATAAATTCGTTTGATATTCATACCAACTTATTAACAAAAGTATTTTTGAAGTCGATTTTAGATTTGAAATTGGTAAATTGTGAACAAAAAATTATAATTTTACAGAAATTATAATTTTGGCGGGCTAACTGTCGGGGAAATAACTGTCGGGCAACCATAATATATTGTATCTGTAGTAGATAACTGCATACATGCGTAATCTAAAAACAACTTACCTACCGACTTGTAAATGTACTTATTTTTTAATATTAAAAGGACATTAATTTTCGAAGAATATGAAAATAGAAGAAGAAAATTAAACTCAGGCCTTTGCTATATACCAACAAACATTTTTATATTCTATTTAGGCACATATAATTTATGTGATTACCCCACAAGAGTCCCAACTGCCAGTAGTCAGTGGGGATTGTTGCGTATAATGTGAGGCATAGAGAAGTGACCTACTGTGATGAAATCAGATTTTGTCATTTGAAAGTTTATTTTTAAAAGGCTACAAAAAACATAAATATGCTGCTGTTAGTACCTACCTACATCTATTTACGAAGTTACGAACGTATACAAAAGCACGCTGACTTATTTTTTAAAACCCTAAAAAGTGTGCTTTGTGATCTAAAAACTTTAGAATTCGTAGGTTTGAAAAAAAATAGGTAGATAATACCAATAAAAGATGTCAAGTACCTACTTATGTTTCTTTTGAAACAAAATACTTCGAATCACCTAGCGTCTAGCCCATAGGTTCCCAACGTGGGCGATAACGCCCCCTTGGGGGCGTTTCAGACCTTCAGGGGGGCGGTAGAAGGCAAAGAGAAAATTGGGGGGCGTTTCAGACTTTCAGGGGGGCGGTAGGAGAACCAGAGAAACCCATAGCTAGTTTGCTAGCACATATCGAAGAAGTCGAAGACATGCTAAAAGAATACGAACTGCACATGGGGATGATGAGCGAAACCTGTATTACCGAAGAAATTAACCAAAATGAAACAACATTTCATTTAGCAGCAGGCATACAGGTGGAGTTATCACATTAATTCTGTAGTGTATGTGTGTGAGTGTGTAAACAACATCTCTTACAAAGTCACAACAAATGCGGTACTAGATAACAATAATACCTGGAATCTGGATACCTACTGGCTATTGAAGGATTTTAAGCTGGGAACCTATGCAGCTATTTATCATTCCCCAAATCAAAATGATACAAAATTCTTAGATTTTTTTGAAGAATGGTGCCGTTAGCAACTAAATACAAGAGACTTGAAAATCATCTGTGGAGATTTTAATATTCAATATAAAAAGCACATGATTACAAATCATCATAAATTGCCTGGGTAGGAAGCAACTTGTCAAAAATTATACAAGAATATGAAAAAACTCTAAAGCCATGATTAATTTGGTAATTTCAAATGACTTTTACGCGGAAGTTAATGCTGCGGAAGAATTCAAAATCAATCTGATCACGAAACAATTATTACAAAAATAAAATATAATAGTCTGAAGCCTCAGGGAACACGAAGTATAATATATATATACAGGAATAAAAAGAACTATAGTAAGGATAAATTGTGTACGGCATTACAAAACAAAAAGTGTATCTGCGATAACCAAGGAAATTTAGACAGAAAAGCCGATGAACTAATAGGACACCTGAAAACAGTAGTAAATGAACTAATGCCTACAACGAATATATCTTCTCTTATATATAAAAATGAATCGCTTAATGTGTTGCTAAGCGCAAATCTCGAGATCAGCTGAACCGATTTCGCTAATTCTTTTTTTTTTCGAATATTCCTTGAAGTACGAGGATGGTTCTTACGGAGAGAAAAATTAAGATTGCGCAGAAAATTGGATAATTTTAGAAAACCTATTACTAACCTAAACGACTATCGCACGTTTGACAGTACGCGTGTTTGAGAAGGATATTTTGCAAAACAATGATTGTTAAATAAAATTCAATTTTTGAAAATCTTTTAGTTGATAAATTTATTTAAAGTAGTTACTCCCCAATAGTTTGAATCGAATCAAGAATTTTAGATATTTTAAATAGTTACCTATGTTAGGGACGAGGAGGAGGGTTGGCGGTACGAGGGAGCGGTAAAGGGAAGAGGGAAGGCGGGGAAGGTGAAAGGCGAAGACGAGAGGGGGAGGGGAACCTGGGAGGGGGAGGGGAACGTGGGAGGGGGAGGAGAACTCGGGAGAAGGGTTTGCGGGACGGGGAAAGGGGGGGGGGGAGTGGAGTGGGGAGAGGGAAGGTGGAGGTGATGGAGTGGGAACGCGAGAAGGGAAAAGGACGCAGGAGAAGAAGGGGAGGCGGAAGGGAAACGGGACGAATGGAAAAGGACACTCAGGGAGAAACAAATTCCTTTTTTAAATGGCATAGCAACGCATGCCGGGACCAGATAGTATTTATATATAAAATGAATTCCTGTTTCCCTTGGTCACGCCTTCATTTTACTTTTTTTTTTAAGTTTCCCAATACTTTGTAGAAGGTTCTTACGGGGAGAAAATTTAAGAAAATTGCTCAGAAAATTGGATAATTTCAGAAAACTTAACGACTATTTTAACTTCACACGTTTGACAGTTCGCGCCTTTGACGAAATTGAATTGTGTTTTCGAACGTTTATTTTTGTAAAAAAAGTTATTTAAATTATAGATATTTTAAATAGATACCTACCAAATTTGATTGATTGTTCTTATAATATATAAAAATGAATATTTGTTTTGAATGAAAAGCGAAAATTTGAATAAAAAAATTGTAATAGGAGGCACGCGAAATGTTTGAAAACTGAATGTACTGGGACTGTTATATGGAACGCGGTAGGGGGATTGGCGGGACGGGGAAGTGGAAGAGGGGAGGGGGTAGGCGGGGAAGGTGGAAAGGGAACGCGGAGGGGAAGGAAATGCGGGAGGGGAACAGGGAAACATTTTTTTCTTTAAAAATGGTATATCAACGCATGCCGGGAACCAGCTAGTAGTATATTAAAAGATACAAATAAATAGTATACCTAAGAAATCCCTACATCTTCTAAAAATACAAAGGGATACAGCTTATAAAGCCTGTAAAATACAATTTCCAGAAGAAAGGTGGGAAACCTGTAAGAAACTTAGAAACATGTATAGGTACAGAAATAAAACATACCAAAAATTCGTATTCGAGGCTAAAAATTATTACCTCCCAAAGAGATTCAAGAAAAATGTGGACTACACTTAAAGAAATTATAAGTGGCAAAAAGAGGGAAAACATTAAGGAAGGTCGGTTCCCGGTGGAGTTGAAGATGACAAAACTAAAATAGCCAAATTTAATACTTAGTGTCGAAAACATAAATTAGAGTATTTCATTATTCACAGATACTTCTTCTCAATCATCGGAAAGAAGAGAGAATAATAATATTTTCAGGTAACAGTGAGTATTTAATGAAAAATTTTAATACAATGACGCAAAAATCATCGACGTCTGGAATTACTATAGGCATAATTAAATCTAAGTAGGTTCACTAATAAATTTATCTGTGTTAAAGGGAATTTTTCCGCAGTCGTGGAAAACTTCCATAATACCAGTGCCCAAAATAATAAATTCAAAAAATTTCGAAGACCTCAGAAAAATAAATGGATAACCTACATATGAACAAATACTAGAATCCATAGTTAAAGAAGAGATGAGAAAATTTATTGAAAAAAAAATAACATTTTTGTAAAACAGCAGGGTTTAGAAACAAATATTCATAATGGAAAACCAGTATGGATCAGAAGAAAAATACAATAGTAGTGTTCTTGGATTTTAGACGTGTTTATGAAACGATAGACAGAGAAATACTAATAATAAAATTAAAAATAGAAAACAAAGAAACAAAATTGGAGATGCTATATCTGAAGAACAACAAGTAAACCTCGGAGTTCCTCAAGGATCTGTATTGGGACCGCTCCTATTTATTAAGTATATATATTAATGATATAGTGAAGTGCCTAAAGTACTGTTCTATCAAACTTTTGCTGATGACACACTTTTATTTATTATACCAAATAATATCGAAGATGCATTGTCACAAAAAGCTTTTTTTTAAAGAACACTTCTATATTATATATTAAAGTTTCTTTTCTTCGAATAAACTGAAAATAAATGTAACTAAAAGTAAATTCATGGTATTAGAGAAGAAACTCTACGAAATTACTACTCTTAATATAGAAAATCAAAATATTGAAGAAGTAGAAGAAATTAAATACTAAGGATTCATAATCTATAACAAATTAAAACTAAACACTGACTTTGAAATGTTAAATTAAAAAATTGCAGAAAAGATTAAAATGAAAAAGAAAAGTAGGATAAAGGGAAAGTTAGACGTCAAAACACGGAAATTGGTCTACAATACCACTGTAGCGTGTAACGTGAATTACTGCACAAGTGTAATCTTTCTGAGCAATAAAAACCAAGTAAAAAAATAAAAATTATTCAGAACGGTTCCATGCCAACTCAGAATTAAACCATCTCAGAAACACCTCAGAAAGGTCATTAAAAGATATAAAAAAACATTTAAAATTGCCGGTAATCCTAACCTAACTTAATCAATATTTTTTTATCATCACTCTTTAATGACCTTTATGAGGTGCTTCTGAGTTGGTTTCATTCTGAGTTGGCCGGTCACCAAATAAAATATACATTAAAAAATAAAAAACGCATCTTGCCCCATTCTATCTCCTCCCCCCCCCCCCCCCCCCCCCCCCCGCCCCCGTTGGTAAATATAATCGTGACGACAATTGCTCTTTCAGATTTACGACTTGGGGGGCGCTAGAAAAAAAATATTCTCAAAGTGGGCGGTGGGCAAAAAAAGGTTGGGAACCTATGGTCTAGCCAAATCGATTTCATACTTTGTTTTTGATCCAGTGATAAATTGGGTCAAAAGCGTTGTGAGGCTTATGGGAGAGGGCAGGGAAAAGAGATGGTGAAGGTTGGGATGTATCTGGCTATTCAGATTCAGTTCTCGGGAAAAAAAACTATTATAGCTATTCCAGTAGGTACCTATTCAGTATGTAGATCGTTAAATTATCTAGAATCTCTTACTATTTTACTTTCCATACAAAATATAAAATTTATCTTAATTTTGCCTTCCAGTGTTGGAAATAAATTGGTTGACCACACACATATCGCAAGTTCAGTCCTTCACCATTTCACAAGCAATGATGACCTTCGTGGTCGATGGGTAAAGCTCTCGACCAGCATTCCAAAGGTCGCGGGTTCAAATCTCGGTATGCACAAATAAATTTTATTTGATTAATTTGTGTTATTTCACAATTAATTACTTAAAAATCATATACCTATAGCATTTTTGAAGATACTCTCAGTATTGCCCTGGTGTAAAATAACCATTCAGAATCGGTTGACCATCATCCTCATCCCCATTTCATTCCCCTCCCTAGTACCTTCAGCCTCATAACATACCCCAAATGGGGATGCCATTGCTCCAGACTGGAGAAGTTGGGACTGTTGTGCGGTATTCACATTGAAAAAGAAACAATTTCCTCCTATAGTGACGGTAGTGGGAGGAATTAAAATATTTTCAGAATTTTCGTAAGCTTAGCAAGTTTGTCTTTTTTTTAAATAATCAATTTTTTAAGATTAATAATTAGCAAAAGTTCTAATAAAGCACAATTTTCCTATATTTAAATCAAATTCTTCGAATTACTTCATCGTCTGTAACGATTTAACGTTTCAAGTTACAGTAGGGTGGCTGATGTTTAGATAAAATGGATTGTTTTTCTTACTTTGGGGTCTAATATTATATCTCCACCCCTCACCCCGAAGGATTTATAGGAGAGAGGAGGAAGACAGTCATCCGTTCATTTGTCAAATCTCCACGTATTTACGCTTTTTACTATTTACCTCGACAGAAAATGAAAGATAGGGACTGCGTAATGTTGGTCATCGGGGATTTTTTGAAGGAAATTTGAGTACAATATATGGATTTAGCTACTTAGCCAAAAAATACAACCCTTCAAAGACATCTTGTTGGTAGGTCGGATCGGGAGAGTAGTTAAGGGAGAACTTTTGACCTGTCCAGCAGGACTATCTCGGAACTTCGCCTTGTATCGCAGTGGGAGGGATAGATTCATAAGTCCGTCACTTCTGGATACAGACCCCCAGATTGATACCCACCTCTCATACCTTTTTCCTTCCCAGAACTTCCCCTCCTTCCTTTCCTAATAATATCCCCCGCTCAGAATCTCCAAAGATGACATAGGCTCTGAGGGGAATCATTATCCTGCAAAGGAATCAAAACTGCGAGATGAAAAAATTTGCATTGCCCGACAAACAGATAAATGAGTTGACGGTGTTTTAATACAATTAAGAAAGGGTCACTTAACAGAAGGTGCCTGTTGGAGCAGTGACGCAATGTGGGGTAAACCTTTTCCTATATTTAATTGTCAACCTTGGATAGCATCTTAAAAGGGTGAAACATTGTATATCGTCTTAAAATACTTCAGGATCTGGGTCGGCGATATCCATTCGCTGGTCACACCGCAAGCAACTCCGTCATTCGCTCGCGGTGGTTTTAGGGGTGGCTGGAGATGGGGAGGGGGTGTCCAAAACCGTGCTCATCAATCGTGCACCACCCACACCACCACCCACTGGCATCACCCACCAAAACCACCCACGTGCAGGCCAAAAGAGAACCTTTTAGGAAAAGGTAAATCGCAAGCCTGGAAGAACGGTAATGACGTGGATAATTTCTCCCGCTAAATACTCATAGCTGATTATTTGTGTTAAATATTCACTTACAATCTACGTAATCAGATATGGCAGGCTTATTATTTTATTTTCTCAGTGATGAAAACAATGATTTCAAGTACTTTCCTAAAAAAACCACTCACAATAAAACCCATGAATTGACGCATAGGTTATCTGGTAGTAAATATGACTTTATGTGGTCAGTTTTCGAACATTTTATGTAGCCTCATTTTTTTTTGTATATAATTTGATACATAAATAATGAAAAGGATATAAAAAAAGATTCTTACAATAAACGTACATGAACAAAAAAATCCCACAAAGGCAAAGCCTACGCGTGGGTAGGTATTATATTGATTTTTTTTAATGTTTATGGATAAAATGAAGATTTTAAGTATATATATAAATAAGAGATTTAAAATGAGTAGCTGAAAAAATGCAATTAAAAACTACAACGTAATAACAGTTTGCACTGTTATTATCGCATTTGTGAAAGTTGTATAAGAATGAATATTACAAAAGTGTAATTTAATCCATTTGAATGAAAAAATAATATAACCCGCCGATATTTTTCAAAAGCCTAATGAATTATTAAATGTTTCATTGAAGAAATGACACTACGACCTAAAAAAAGTTTGCGTTATCCTAGAAATACCAAACCGCAAAATTCATGAAGCCAGGGCTCACTACCTGAGAATTTTTACTGCTTCATTATTAAACATGTTATTATTATGCCTGTCTGCTACTATCCAGTCAATATTTAAGAAAATATTCACATTAACCCCTCCGAATTTTCGCGAATATTCGCTTATGATGTCTCAAACAAAATGACATTTTACGAAAACTTTGTGTTATTACCTCTTCACAATTAAAGCTCTATAAATGAAACATTTCTCAACGTAGCTGAATAGTAAAAACTGTTTTGGAAAGGTTACAAAATAATCTTTCGAATTGTTATATTACAAATAAATATTAACATTTGTAAATAATAAAATTTAGAATGCACACATTAAAAAAAATGTTAAAATGTCTCACGTGATGTTTTTATGTGAAAACGGTACTAAAATCACAGATTATGTAAATATCAATACTTTTTCTATTGTATAAATGTATAATGAACACTTTTGTTGCCTCACTTTTTTATCATTTCATATAAAAATATTTAATAAAAATTAACAATGTCGAGCGACCCGACAATTTTTACCCGGGAATTTGGTGTGTAAAAATATGTGTCAACCGCGCCACTGACAGAATATTCTTGTTATGTATTTCTATGGACAACTTGAATAGGGATGTACAGCTTGATCTACTATCGACCTTTTACTTTTTTTTTTAGGGATGTCACTAAAAGAATAACGGAGTTAGAACGATTTCTATGGAAACACACGCGTTGACGTATAAACACGCTCATTGTACTTGACTGCTGTCGTATTTCTAACGCATATATCTGCTTAAGTTGGTGACCGGTTTTAACAAAATTTAAATACCACCAAATTCATCTATCTGTTTTAAGTTCTGTCACCGACTTTGTTTCTGTTGCACATCAATGACCTCTTGTCATGTGCACCGATTCATTGTTACGCGGATGACAGTACAGTCCATGATAGCTTTTTGTTTGACAAGCCCCCAAAGGGCACACAAACTCCAATAGCTCGGAGGGCTTTGAAGCAAAGAATGGACGGTTACCTCGAGAGTATTTTCTCTTGGGGTAAGAATAACCTCGTCGAATTTAATGTTTCAAAGACCCAATCATGTTTGATAACGTCTAAAAGGGATCGAAATGAAAATCTAGTCTCCTTCAACGGAAGCAACCTTCCGAACAGGACCTCCATTGATATGCTTGGTGTAACTCTAAGTGACCAGCTCAGGTACGGGGGCTCCATCGAAACCAGAGTTAAGTTAGCCTCTCAGAAACTGGGCGTACTGTACAGGGCCCGCAGATACTTTAATAGTACCCAACTGCTAACCCTGTACAAATCGCAAGTGCGCCCCACGGTTGAATTTGGCAGCCACCTCTGGTCTGGAGCTCCAAAATACCTAAAAAAAACCCTTGACTCTGTGCAGAAACGGGCGGTCCGTTTGATAGATTCTCCCATCCTAACAGACGGACTGCAATCTTTAGAGCATAGGCGTCAGGTGGGAATGCTGTCCTTGTTCTACCGGTATTACAATGGAAGATGCTCCGAGGAACTAGCATCATTGATCCCCTCGGCTCCGGTGCATAGTCGGGAAACACGCCAAACACGCGCCCAACATTTGTACACGGTTGACATTACTCACATGAGAACGGGTCGTTTCTATGACTCGTTCTTGAGTTCAACGGCTCGGCTGTGGAACGATTTGCCGGCCTCTGTGTTTCCTCCCTCCTACAACATGGGTCTCTTCAAGACCCATGTTCACTCCTTCCTTTCCTCAAAGAGACCCTCCACACAGCATCTACAAAGATGACATAGGCCCTGAGGGAAATTATTTTCCTCAGGGCCTCCTGTGTGGTGTTAATGTAAAAAAAAAAAAAAAAAAGTGAATACCGCACAAGAGTCCCTACCGACCTTCTGGAGCCAGTGAGACTATGACATCCCGAAATGGAGTAGGTTGTGAGGCTGTAGGTGAGTGGAAAGGGGGAGGAAATGGGGAAGAGGAATCAAATAAAATTTACTTGCTCACGCCGGCATTCCAATCCGCCTCCTTCGGATAGCTAGTCGAGAGCCTTACCTCTCGACGAAGGAGGCTGTCAACCATGGAGGCCGTACGTAACTTCCCAAACTAACTGTCAAAAACTAAAACAAACCAACGTAACTGTCAAAATATTATCTTGCAGGTAGGCCTATTATGTGCCTTCAAAAGTAGAAATAAATGGTGTCGTCACCCAGCCCCCTGAAGTAATTATTGATGATTTGGGTTTCGCTCTTTCTTTATCGGCCGAACATGGCGAAGTAGTGGGCGGTGAAGAGTGTCCGCGACGTTAGGGGCGGAATGGCAAAAAGGGCACAATGGGACCCTTTATCCGACACGGTCCTGAGCCTTGCAGGGCGAGGGTTTGGCGACTTGTGCCCTTAATTATTAATTATCTACCTATTTAAATTAGTTGCGGAAGCAAGTTTTGGGGACAATATCGCAATACCAAAAACAACCCATCATTTTTTGTTGTTGTTATATTTGACCTTTTTATAATTGAATTTGGTTTCAAATACATGTAACAGTGACGTGCAGTCCATAAATATTGAAAAGCTGTGCCTTCCTTAAGAAAAACGAACCATAAAAAGAAGAGAAAAAAAAATTAAAGCTTGTGCGACAAATCTCTGACAAAATTTTATTATTTCCGTAAATTTAACAGTTTGAAATGATAATATTAAGTATGATATATGTGATTATCCATGTAGTGGATAATTCGGAAACGTTCGGGTCCGCCGAACTTTGACGAACGTCTCACGAGTCGGACAGCGGTCTCGTCCATGGGAGCTCGGCAGAACCATTCTAGCAACCTGAGTAATCACTCGCTACCTAGACAATAATACAGTACTTTTCAATCCATTGTAACATCACAATAAAAGACGAAAAGAACTTACGTTGTACATCTTATTATTTGTGGCCTAGTAAGGCCACATTAAAGAACATTACATTAAGTAAAGCACCCATACATAAAGACAGTTGCTAAGTTTTACTACGTATTTGAAAACCCAAAATTTGAAAATAATGCTGTGTTCGTCTGTTTAATATTATGATTTCAAACTGTTACAAAATATGATAAATATTTTTACGTCACAAGTCACAATCGTTCTACATTGTTAAACGGACAGCATCCCCAAAGATGACACGTAGAAAAATTATTTTCCTCAGTGTAGAGTTAAAGTAAAAGATATTTAATACGTGACTCCTCCACTACAGATTTTTTTCTGTTCACATATATATTTTTAATTTGCAAAACTATCGCTAGATTTTGGCTAACAAATTTTGCTATGCCACCATCTGTGAAGGAAAAAATGAATTAAGGCGATACACAACGTGTTGTAAAATTCGGGATAAGGCCGCTAACAATAACACTCCTTACGTAGATTGCGATAAGGTATAAATTCCCTTTTAATACCGGAAGCCCAATACGATTTATTCAAGAAAAAAAACATCGCCACAAAGCGTGTTTTATTTTATTTAAAGAAGTTCAGGCACAAATATTTAAATGTTTTACGATCATTTTCTAAAGAATTTAATTTTCCACATTACACAATAAATGCATTACTGAAAAAATCTTCGTAAGTAGGAGATTTTGAACTTTAAAGCGATTTTTGTAGGCCTGCTACTTTATTTTTTTCTGGGCTTACAAAAGGACTAATCTAAAAAAAAACTCGATTATTTCAAAGGCAAACATGTGTTCTACTCGCAGTTTAATTAACACATTTGAAATATGTACTTCTAAGCGATCTAATTTTCAAACCAAAAACACAAGATTTAGCATTACTTAGTAGTGCATCGTCCACATCTCAATGCAATGGTTATTACGCATTATACCTACAGGTACAATTTGGGAGGCGGGAATGGGTGGAACCGCCGCCCGGGGAACCTTTATTGGATAACCAACACCTCTGCCATAGGTCATCCCAAGTGGTTCGCAACGTTTGGTGATTTAGCAGGGGTACCCGGGTCCATGGGCTGAGGTTTGTCTTGGTCTTGGAGGCGGATGATCTGGACACACCAAACCCCAGATTCCTACCCACCCCTTAAACCCTTTTCCTTCCCAGAACTATCCTCTCCTTCCTTTCCTTAAAAAACTCTCCACACAGCATCCCCAAAGATGATATAGGCCCTGAGGGAAATTATTTTCCTTTGGGCTTCCTGTGTGGAGCTTATGTAAAAAAGGTATATTCTACGATAAAGTTCCTACCCAAGTCAATTTTCTACTTGATCAGCAAGTTACCATCAAGCCATCGGTGTAAGAGAATGATATTATTTGACTTATATTATACTATAATGTTATGTTACTCGTTACAGTGTTTGATCCTTGCCATAAACCGAAATTTCGCTAGGGTAATCATCCTTAATAATATGTGATTTTTTTACGATCTCATAAAATGGGGGCCATTGCTTCGGACCCGGCGTCAGCGAATATTTAACGATTTCTCGTGAAATACCCTCAGATGAAATAAATGGTTGACGATCCCTGGAAATTAGGCGATCTTCATTTTTTAGTACCGCACAAAAGCCCCAACCTATCTCAACTGTCGAAAACCGGTGGAACTACGGCATCCCTAAATATGGTAGGCATTTTTTGTTTTTTACATTCCCTCCACACAGGCGCTGAAAAAATCCTCAGGGCCTATGTCATCTTTGGAGAGGCTGTGTGGAGGGTCTTTTTAGGGAAATTAAAGATGAGAAGTAAGTATAAGAGACGGAAAAGAAAAGGGTAAAGGGGTGGGTCAAAGCCTCCAGATGAGTGACGGTCGCATGAATCCATCACTCCCACTGCGATGCAATGCGATGGGTTGAGAGAGTTCGGCTTCATAAAACAAAAGGTCTCTCTCAACCAGTCTCTCCCGATCCGGCCCGCCATGCAGTATGTGGACAAACGCATCCGCCTATGCAACCCTCACCCCATGAATCTGGGCACCTCTGCTAAGTCACCAAACGTAGAGAAGTACTTTAAGTGACATATGGCAGGGGTGTTGGTTATCCAATAAACGATTCCCGGATCGGCGGTAACCACACCCAAAATGAAGGTATGTTATTATGAAGAGAGTGGGGGGGAAGGAGATGTGGTAGAGGAAGGTTGAGAAGTATCTAGTTATTCAGGTCTGATAATCAAACATGGCTAAAACCGATAACGAGAGTATCGTCCACTCCGTAAAGTGTTTCGTAAGTAATATCCTTACTCTTTTATTTGAATTAAATGAGTTACAGTTATTTATTAATTAAAATTTATTTGGGCTCCCCGAGTTATGAACCCGGACCTATGGATTAATATTTGGGGATCTAAACCGCTCGACTACTGAGGTCGTCATACTACACCTACAATAAATTAACTTGTCCTGAAAAATAACAGTAATGTGGACATTGTAGACATAACACGTTAAACAGCTCTGCTTTAATACAAAGTTATCAACTACTACGAAGACATTGTTCGTTAGAATTAGTATTTTTCTTACTAATAAATGGGGCAGGACGCCGTTTTTTCATGAATAATTGGCTACCCAGTGTCACCAGTCGCCAGTCGCTAGTATCGCCACTGTCGCCAATTCGTCCTTTGACCTTTGCTAACGAGACTAACCGAGTCCATCTTCCCCGCCTCCCCATTTCCTGAGAGTTCCGCTGCAAAGAAGGGAACATATTACGCGTGCTTCTATAATGTATCAGGTACGGGGAATCCGGGGCATAACAGGCCTTGGGGTAAGATAAAAAAAATTGACATTTGAAACAATTTCGAAAATTTTACAGTGAAACTCATTCACTTCAACACCACGCCGTTTATCGCGGGGTTGGCCAAAGGGATTTTACAAACATGACAACATATTATTGTACCTTCCTGTTCATAAGCTTAATTTAAGTTTTCAAAAGGGTCACCTTGGACAATCATAGCAATATTAAAGCTAAATGTTAAGTACTAAATGAATTCATGCCATAATTCATAATAAGGTGACAGTTCTTCAAAAAAAAATAATGCTGTGGTTTTTGTTTGTTTTTAGTTGCTATCTTTATTTTTTAGAGATCGTAAAAGAACGTAATGGAAGACAGTCGGAATTATGTTAAATATGTGTGGTTTGTGAATAAAAGACTCGAAAGAAAATAACGGTGTCTTTTAAATGTAAGAAAGACCCAGAAAAACCCCTACACTAAATTTTGCATGCACGTTGTTACATAAATACAGGTAGCGTTGGGCTTAAATTTTCATGTGTACTAGCCATCGTTGTTTTATTAGAGATTTTAAACAGAACTTCAGATTTTCGAAACCCAAGGCAGACGAGACGAGACGGATTTAGCATGTCAAAAAAAATTGTGTGAAACACAGTGATTAAACTATTTTGAATAGTGAAATTTACTTAGCTCTGACTTCGTAATCTGACTGTCGCGCGTCCAGGCTTCTATTATGAACTACTTTTTCGACACCTAAATTGAAATATTAAAAATTTAAAAGTTGACATCCGACCAATTATCCCGAAATATCTTTTGATATTAAAGATGTTTCGATTGAGCACATCATTCATTCTCGGATACACCAATAGTATTGGTGATCTTCTACACTAAAAGTACAAATTTATATACGGAAAAAAACACATAAATTTGTCTAATATCAAAAATATTCATTTTCATGAGTCCGGTAAAAATATGTCTGCTTCATGTAACCTACCCCCATTTTCCACTCCAGTTTCCATGGGCGCATCTTCCCTCGCACAGACAGGCTCAGTGGAATGGGGGGTTCTAAATAAATAACGGCTAATGGGGGGCATTCATCAGATCTATGGTGTCCCCTCTCCCCCACCTCCCCCAGCCCCCACCGCGCACACACGTACATGCGTGAGGGGGTGACGTCACGAACCGCAAAGATACGAGGCCGGTTGCAAATGGAAAATTTTCTCGCCGGCTTGGGGTTAATTTCAATGAAAATGGTTTCTTTTTTTGGTCAATACTGAAGTATAAGTAAATAACTTTTCAAAAATCACAGCAGCCTCTGTTGTTCAAGGACTTGTTTTTTTTCAAACTGCAATCATAATGACAATCTAATCATCAAAAATACCAATTTCGGTTGTCTGTGCGTCCTGCGTAGCCTTGTTTAATGAACTCAAATTGGAAGTGATTGTGAAAGGAATTCCTACAAGCGATAAAGAAGGTACCTACTTTTAATACATAATATTTGTAACAGATTTTTTTTTTCATTTTCGAAATTGGAACTGATATCTCAAGAATTTATACTATTCCGTGATTTTTCACGGGGTTGCTATTGTATAAATATAATAAAATAATCGGTCGTTGTGATTACTGTGATGATTTTTCTCATAAACGGCGCTACATAGATCATCATTTTTTCATTATCACATAATTATTAGTGAATTTGATGGTACTCCCCAAAAAACATAATATTATGCCAGTGGGTATCCTACCTATTTCTAAATCAATCTATGCTCAAAACTCTCGAACGGTGAGCTTTGGCGTTTCGAAATTTTCACGTTTGTTTTCTAGGTCAACGCGTTTCTTTACAGCTCACGCGTCATTAGCTCCTGTGAACTGTTCTGAATATATTATGGATACGCTGGAAAAAATGCTTCGTAATGAAAATATACCTAAGTTGTTTTTAAGAATGCGAATTTGGTTATTTGCGTGGAGGGTGACTTAGTTTTTTTTTTATCTCATGGCCACCATTCCCCCTCCCCCTACCCAACAATCCCCCCGGTCCCATGCCTCCCTTGTCAACCAGATGCGGAGAGGAGGAAGGGACTACATTAGTAGCAGAAGGAAACCTTTGTGCTCGACTCTTCCTGCTTCTAGCATTGTGATTGATTTCTCTTATTAGGACTACAATAATGGCCATTTTCTTCATCTACCTATGTATTAGGTATGGTAGGCGCCTGTTAATGTGTTCAACGGTTTATGTACTCACTCTCTATTAATAAAATTTATTTTCTTAGAACGCAATTAGGTAATTATATTTTATTTATTTATACATTACATTTGTTTAAATTCTTCAATAATAACACAAAACAAAGCATGTAATACGAACTGAAAAATAGTAAAAACGAACGAAGAGAATGGTAGTTACCTAGCTACATCTGAATAAAGCAATGACAAATCGCACAAAAATATACAACAGTGTTATTATGATTTCTAAAGGTGGTTATGATGAAATACCTACATAATTCATGTTATATCACAAGTTTCAGTGTTATGAGCCCTGATGAATGTGAGGCTAAATACAGAAATAGTTACATGTAATACATTTATTTTATAATTGATCAATATCGTGCGCGATGTGCTTTATTTTATTTCGATTAAATGTGTGCAAGTATCTACATCATTTTATGTCGATTAAATGTGTACATGTGTACAAATGTCTTGTCCGGTTAATATTACTTTCTAGCAAGGCAGATTGCCTGTTTCTAGGAACCAAATGCTCATGAAAATACCAAATTAATTGTGCTGTAACTGTATTGTTTTTTGTTACAACTATCTACAAAGTTTTTACTAATACGAAACTATTTACATTTTTAAGTGCCATTATTTAACAGTTTTCAGATGCCCCTCTACCCGAGTCATATCTATATCACCTTCATTTATTTTATCTTAACTTAAATGATACCAATACGTTGTTTATTTTACTCTTAAAGATAGCTAAAGGCTGTTTTGTTGGTGCTATGTTGTAGGGAAATGAACGTGGAATCTTTCGAAACATCATCAGAAGACAAAATTTTGCACTGCTGACATAACACAAAACTTTTATAGAAATCAAATAAGTGAGTGCTTTTTCTCCGTGGGTAGTTTGCCTCTAGAAACCTTTAACAACAGAACTTAAGTTTTAAAATGTCGTTTTAAAATTATGTTAATATCCACGTTATAATCCATCCTCAAATTTTAATTACTCCAAAGCCGCTGCTTTCTCTGTTAAAAACTAATTGTTAAAACAGTGACCATATTAACCGGTGACTACTGTGTGTCTACTTTAAGTGTATGTCCCTTGAAAAAATAATATTGTGGAAGAGAGTAATATGAGACCGAACTTCTTTTAATAGAAAATATAACTCGATACGTACCTATGTCACTAATAATAATAAAAATTGGATAATTTGTACAACGCCGTTTCTGTGGAAAAACATCTGAATATGACTTCCTAGGCACTATCTAATTTTGTAGGTACAACAGATACTGAAAACATACTTACCTGGCTGGTCACTTCAGAAAAACCCTCCACACAGCATCCCCAAAGATGACATAGGCCCTAAGGGAAAATATTTTCATCAGCCGAGGCCCTGAAGAAATGCATGCGAATATGGACTACGAGTACTTTGTCTATTGTGTTTGAAAGTATTATTATAAAATTTTTACGCTATCTGAGAAGTCGATTGTTCAATATTTTTGGGGCTTCTTTGACAATTTTTGTGATTTAAAGATAATTTACGATAGTTACAGATAAGACGGCCGGCGTGGTCGAGGGGTAAGACTTGAGGAGTAAACTTGACTCGCAATCCGAAGGTCGTGGGATCGATCCCGGCGTGGGCAATTAAATTAGATTAGATAATTTTGTTTGTTTTTTTTTTTTTAAATTAACTCTTCTGATTTTTCTGTCTCCAAATTTTCGATTGAATTTCGCTAATATTGTCTTCATTTAATTAAATATTACAATTTGAGGTTTTACTCATAAATTTAAAAATAAAAATTAATAAAGATTAATTTGTGGTATTTTACAATTAACTCATTAAAATAATATATGATATATTTGTGACATATTCCAGCGTGTAAGGTACTCTCAGCATCGCCCTGGTGTAAGATCTTTCAGAATTGAAAGGTTGCTTGAAATGGCTTTAACCGTGTTTGGTGACCAGATCGAAATAGCCAGATACTTCCCCATCATCCTCTTCCCCATCTTCATCCCCTACCCACTACCTTCAGCCTCACAACGTACCCCAACTGGGGATGCAATAGTCTCACTGGCTCCACGAAATTTTCGATAAGCTTGGAGAAGTTATTTACCCTTCACAGAACTTCCTCTCCTTCCTTTCCTTTAAAAGACCCGTCACACAGCATCCCCAAAGATGACATAGGCCCTAAGGGAAAATATTTTTTGTGGGAACCACGGGAGCAGTTGGGACTCTTGTGCAGTATTCATTTAAAAAATATATATTCAATATATATATAAAAATTAATTAATTTAAAAAATAAAATTATAAAAAAAGTATTTTGATGAAAGTACCTATGTAACTTGCAAATAACGGATTCAAGTAAACCCAATTTTGTTGAATAAAAATTTGAACAAAAAATCGCATTTTTACGATGTTTTAATTTATAATTTTTGATTTACATTGACAGCAGATTAAGCAAGATTACTGTTTCAAATTTTTGCTTAGCCCTCAAAAATCTAGAAAAATAAGGAAATTAGCACATATATTGATATGTACTACACTCTTCATTGTATTTTGGCCTCAACACTAATTTAAATTTTCTACGTCGTCCCACTCGGTTGGTATCGTTATCGAATCGGCAAAAACCGGACACACTGCTCAGAAAGTCCCGCAATGGCTACGTTGCAAACCGTAGAGAAATTTACTTTTTTTGTGCAGGGTCTCCAGTTTTTATCAATTCGGTACCGATAGGTACCAACCTAATGGGACTACGGGCTATAAAATGTGTAAAGATATTTGGTACTTTGACCCCAACGAATACGGTACACACGTAAAAAGTGGTTCGTCAATTTCTCCAGGTTCCAAAGATCAATCACTTGGGATCGGGCGGAAAGGGAAGCTGGTCCATTTGTCGGGTCCACCGCGGTTCGGATTGCATCTTAAGTGGACTGCGTCACGTCATTTGTCTACGTCATCTTCTGCCTTCTGCTGGGCGGAATGGGGTGAGGGAGGGGGAGGCGTAAGGAGACAAATAATTCTTTAGCGAGACCTTTCAACGTATTCGCGCTACTGCACACTTTTTTGGCTGTGAGATTCGTGAGACCAACTGCATTGTGTTTATTATTATTATTGTTTCATTGGTTAAAGTACAACCAATCCTTATTTCAGTAATTGAAGACCACAGGGAATATGAATTGAAGAATAAAAATTTGCATAAAGCAACAAATAGCAAATTTTATGTTTAAAAGTCTGGATTTTGTCACTGATAATAATTGATTGTTAATGCTTTTTCCCCCCAACATCAGTATTAATTTTTATACATTTGTGCACGGACGATCGTGGTTTTTGCCTACTAAAAATATTCGAATAAACCGCCATATGGTTTTTGATAGCGACGGTTATTGCTAAAACAATTTTTAAGTATGAAAGATACAGACTAACGTTATTAGATGGCATTGTTACTTCAATTTGGAATTTTAATTTTGAAATTCCTTGTTTTTCCTCAGTGTTCTTCTATTGTGAATAGTCAAAGAAGACAGAAACCAGCTCTATGTATCTACATCATGTAATTGAGAAAAAAAACGTTTTTTTTATTATCGTGATTATTAATATGTCGAGTTTCACTTCTACCTTCTTTTGTCAACGTTTCGGACAGCTTTATATTGTCAATCATCAGGGCTCGTGTGTAGATTGTGGTGAACTGTGTGTTTATGGATGGGGAATTAATTCAGGTGCAAATCCTCTTAATATGGTTATCCTATGGTTTAATTTTAGTATAGCCGTCTAATATCAGATACTGAAAAATCTCTCGGACGGTGAGTTCTGACGTCATTAAATTTGCTTATTTTTTTTAAACTATGGCGCTTCTAACTATCAACATAGCAATCGGAACCTAATCGTAACATTTAATATGAGATGAAATTCATTGCATACCTCACCTGTGGTTTATTTGGGATGTGTTTAAAGATCGACCGACAAACACTCCTCAAATGTATACATTCTCTCTTCCCGCAGATCTCCGACCAACAGCCGAATCGATCGTTGCTAAACAAATCACTTGATTCGGATTCGGATTGGTCGATCGAAAGATTTGGTACAACGGCCGTAAAAGTTTTAATTGCTGCTAGTGTAATTGAGATACTTACCTGTAAATGTTTTATCGAAGCGATGGCGTATAATTGACCAAGGGAATGCTGTGTGATGATAGTGAAAAAAAAGTAGTGTTGTTTGGCAGTATTTATTATGAACAAGCACTACGATGAACTATGTATATTATTACAGGCGCGTCATTTCTCAAAGCAAAACATAAAAAAAAACTTTAAATGGATGACACGGCGCAATTCGGATGTCATACGTGACGCAGAAACAAATCGTCCCTTACTTAGATTTTAGAGTAGTAAAGGATGCAGCAAAATTTTCAAAACATTCATAATGCCAACAAAATTATGGTAGTATTTGATACATTTGTTTGCGCATCGAAGAACTTGGAAAAACCATCGAGCTTTATAATATTAATAAAGATTGTAATTTTCGATCTCCAGATAATTTGAGTGGTGTAGCACCGTGAAAGCGATTGCTTTACAATATCGGATTGATAGATTCGATAGACGTAACTTCAGACGATTTTATAAAGATATTTCGAGCACGGTCGAACTGTTAACAGCCGTACCGATATTGACAGGAAAAAGCTAATACACGTTGGCAAAACTGGCGGATCTGTCTATGGATTTACATTTCCGAAAGTCAAACCATTACGAACAATTAAAAATACTAATGAAATGATAAATTCGAACTGAAATATCAACTTTAATATACACATTTGCACTTGCATGTACTTTTTGACACTAAATGGGAGTTAATTAATTAATGAGGTCTTTAGTCATATTTAAACCACTTTCGTTTCTCCAAGTTCGAACGGAATAAATTAATCGCGTCTCAGGAGGCCGCTCTAAGATTGGCGGCTTTTGTCAACCGACTGTCGGAATCGTATGTTGACCGTGTTCACGAATAACGAATAGATATTAGCTGACGAATTTAGTCAACATCTTATTCACATAGGTTTTTTTTGATCGACCGTGCTAGATCTTTAGATGTGCTTCGTGGCATATCTTTATATCTCTGATCAATTCTCTCGTGTCCATATACTAGATAAATGTAAATAAAAGTGATTAAAATATGGTATTTATTTTATGAATAAAATGTTAATTGAAGGGTATACGAGTACGAGTCCCAGCTAGCTAGAGATCATCCGTAACATCACGGTTCTAGTAGCTCCTATCTTTTTTGTTTTCAAATAAGATGCGTGAGAAAGAAAATGACGAACGTTGGTGACATCCGTGCGAGCTACGCTGGGTCTGGTTTATTTTAGATTTGTTTTGTTTTATTTCAGAATGTAAGCTTATGGCGATTCAATAGTCCAGGAAGAAATCGAAATCGGAATTCACGCCCCTTTTTGGGAGGAGTTTAAAAACACCTGTCAAAAAGCTTTTGGAAGGGTTGGAAAAGGTATTTGAGAATTTTTTTTACAGGTTGATTTCGTAAAGGCCTGTAAAAAACAATAACTCTTTTTTACGCATTGTTTATTATAATAACGACGAATTTTCAAAATGATTTCACAGAACCAAACGATGCGGAGCCTAATACATCTATTCCCCGTCCCGGCCGAGGCCGAACTGATAAAAAATGGGTGTGGCAAGTCTACAGTCCTTGGGTGAACGGCATAAGATTCACTTTGGAAATCCAAATTGTCGACTGCCGCCGTATTGATTGATGGAAAAAATAACAACGCGAAAATACATATTTTATTTTATTTTGTGAAGTTCGGGCGTAAATATAATTTTTTTTGCGATTATTCCATATCCAAACCATAAAAAAACCATATCCGAAAAGGGGTTTATAAATAGGAGAGTTTGGACTTGAAAGTGTTTTTTTACAGACCTAATACTTTATTTTTTTCTAGGCTTATTAAAAGGCTTTAAAAAAATGACCTATATTTTTAAGGACCAAGATATGTTCTACACGCAGTATTTAATTAAAGCATCTATAATACTTCTAAGCGATCAAATTTTCAAAACAAAAATACATGATTTTGTATTATTTTGCATTATTTCGCATGGCTTCGTCTTAATTAATAACTTATTAGCTCAGACGCGTTGCTTAAATTGCAAAAACAATTACCTCTTTTCTGATAAGGTATACATGACCAGAAACGACCTCTAATTTAATATTTTGTAAAATATATGTGTATATTATGTAACTCATATTTTTTTTATATTACAATAAAAAAAATAAAAAAAATTGCTGTTAGCAACAAGATCCACTTTTCTCATATATTACGCCGCAAATTTCACGGGTTCCAGGCAATTGGCTGTAATGTAAAGCACAACAAAAAATGGCAATGATTGTGGGCTTTTACGATGTTTATTTGTGCCGGAAAAATGATGGAACACATCCTTCTTTGTTATTTCGTCACCGGGAAAAACACGGACGAATGTTATTTGATCGTTTGAAAACGTTCCAGACAAAGGAACATCGGGTAGCGGACGGTTCGGTCATCAATCTAAAAGCGCGGGAAATCGTCGCGGGTGACAGATGACAGCTGACAGTTGACAGTCGGACCTGTCACCGACGTGGACGCCTTGAGAGTAAGCAAAGGATTGCTAAAATCTAGAACTTCACGACCTATCAATTGATAAAACTAATTTTATTTACATTTTTAACGCATTAACGGCCCAGATATCTACTCTGTTAAGTGGAATTAACCTACTACTCAATGGCATGCATCACTATTCTTTGTCTAAGGGTAAACTGGCTTTTCAGTGGAAAATTTGACTTAAATATTAAACACAATGAATAGTGAAGCTTTTTTTACATTATCTCCACACCTGAGGAACTGCAGAGGAAAATAATTCACCTCGGGGCCTACGTACTTTGGGTAGTTTTTACGGTGGGTCTTTTTAGGAAAGGAAGGACAGGAAGTTCTGCGAATAAAAAGTATATGAGGAGTGGGTATAGGAATTTGGGGGTCAGTGTGTCCAGGAGTGGCAGATGTATTAATCTATCCCTCCCACTGCGGTACAAGTCGATGTTCCGAGAGAGTCCGGCTAGAGAAAGATCTCACTTAATCAGTCTCTCGCGATCCGGTCTGACACGCGTCAGTCGGTGAGCGGACGCATCCGCTGCCAAGATGCGAACAAACCTCACCCCATGAACCCGTTCTAACTCACCAAACGTAGTGAACCACGTGAGGTGACCTATGATAGAGATGTTGATTATCCAATAAATGGTTCCCGGACGGGAGTATCTCTACATACCCGCCCCCCGAATTGTACCTATTTAACTGGTTGCGAAAATACATCGCTGTTCGGAACACTTAAAATTTGTTTAGATTATTGTACGTAATTATTTTTCTGGTTTTTACATAAATTATGTGTCGTGGGTCAAATAAAATTACATCAAAGACAAAATTGACTAGTTAGTTTTTCACGATAATCGGCTAATATAGTGTAATTCCCAGTTATTAGGTATAAAGTTAAAACCCGAAAATGCAACAAATGTCAACGATGTATAATGTTGGGCACGCGTGTGATTTGTCTTCCGAATGTTCACCTGTGTCTAATTGATCACTAATGCTAGTTCATCGGAGCAACTTTTCTTCAAATACATGAAGAACACAGCCAATCTTTCTTATCTGTCCTACCATTTAATGGAGGAAAATAATCCGAAAGATTCTAACAACAAATGAAAAATGTTAATATAATTTAGGTATCTCTCTGTGGTTGAGATGGTTTAAAGATGAGGCCTTTCTAGACATTTCTGTGTTCTGTGGCGATAACGCTTTTGCGTTAATGCTTTCTGCACAGAGGAGTTATTGTGCAAACTCGAGAGTGATGGCAAATACGTTCGATTCAATGATAATACGTCCATCTCGAAAAAAAACGTAGCCTGAAAACGCCCTAACAAATTCAAAGGGCCACTTTCAACACTGCCTACATTATAGAACCTATGTACCTCATCAAATATAACAAATTTATTCTTGAACGATTTGATTTTTTGTTTGTTTTTTATTTATCAAACGTCAGGACGTTTTTAATGAAATAGATAGTTACTTTACCCTTACTTACTTGAAAAATCTGTTTTCTCTCGTTAGGAATAGATGTTTCGTGTTTTTTTATCATAGATATTGTTTTAATGCAGACCATACAGTTTGAATTTTAATTACATCTGTCGTTTTTTTTATTAAAATCGTTTAGACTGTTTTTTTTACATAAGCTCGACACAGGAGAGCCTGAGGAAAATAATTCCCATAAGGGCCTCCGTCATCTTTGGAGATGCTGTGTGGAGTGTTTTTTTATGAAAGGAATGAGAGGAAGTATTAGGATTGGGGGTCAGTGTGTCCAGATTTTTTTTACATTAGCTCCACACAGGAGGCCCTGAGGAAAATAATTCCTCTCAGGGCCTATGTCATCTTTGGAGATGCTGCGTGGAGGGTCTTTTTAGGAAAGGAAGGAGAAGAGGTTCTGGGAAGGAAAAGGGTATGAAGGGTAGGTAGGAATCTGGGGGTAAGTGTGTCCAGAAGTGACGAATGCAAGAATCCATCCCCCCTGCAGTGCAAGGCTATGTTGCGAGAGAGTACGGCTTGAGAAGTCAAAGAAACTCCCTTAACATTCTCTCCAGATTGAGCCTGCCATGCAGCTAGTGAGCAGACGCATCCGCCGCCAAGACGCGGACAATCCTCACCCCATGAACCCTTGCTAAGTCATCAAACGTAGCGAACCACTTGGGGTGACCTATGGCAGAGGTGACGGATATATGAATTTATCCTCCCTATTGCGGTGCAAGGCGATTTTCCGAGAGAGTCCTGCATGTTGGAGAGGACAAAGTTGCAGTTGGTGGGCAGACGCATCTGCCGCCAAGATAGGACAAATCTCACCCCATGAACTCGGGCACAACTGCTAAGCCAGCAAACGTAGCGAACCACTGGGGTGACCTAGGGCAGATCCAATCCAATAAATGGTTCCCAAAGCGGAGGTACCCATACCCATTTCCCGAATTCCCAAATTCCTAGAGGAAACGATGAATTAATTTATAAAAAAGTATAAAGCTTTAATTTTCATGTGTTTTTGTCATTCCACTTTATTTGACTACACATTATAATGTTACTCAGTAGCCCACACTGTCCTGCGCGGCCGGGACAACATCGAACTCGATTTTTCATGTGATGATTTTTTAGTGAAACATTTTTCCAATGTAATATGTAATTAATGTTTTAACTCGATCGTTTGGCATTTCATCTGTCCGTAAAAGTGTTTGTTGCGTTGCGGTTTCGGTTCAAGATGGTGGCCTTGTTAGATACTATCTTTTTATCCCGCCAGAGTTCGCAAGACCTTTGGTTCCTAGTACGAGCTGTCATATCGTGATAATGATTATTATGGTAGCTATCGACCTGAAGAAAGTTTGAATAAAGAATTTCGACAATAATTTAATTCCTTAATTAATTTTTTTAAAGTTACTTAAAATATCTAAGGTTTATAATTAAGTTGGTAGGTATCTAAGTTACACACAAATTTTAAATGGAAAATTTTGTTTTGATTTATTTAATACTAGCAGACCCGGTCACACGTTGCTGTGGCTAACGAAACACAACGCCTTTACCCAACCTTTATAAAATCCATACCACCCGCTTGCCAGGTGCCCGCTGCCTGAATTGAATATTTGAATTTCTCGGCTTTTCTCCACTATAATAAGCATATATTATGCATACAAACCTTCCTCTTGAATCACTCTATCTATTGGTGAAAACCGCATGAAAATCCGTTGCGTAGTTTAAAAGATCTATACGCACATACATTTTGAGCGACTTCATTTTATACTATGTAATGAAGAGAAAATTAGAAACATAATTTTTTTGGACGCAAGGTCTACTATTCATAGAATTACTGTTTAGTTTTTTTTAAAGTTTTTATTCCGAGTAATGGAGTAACTATGAAAAATCATATTAGATATTATCGTTTACGCATCTAAAAATATTATGGAACGGTTACCACTGATTATTAAAAATATAATCTATTAAAATAAATCTTATCACATCGTTAGAATCAAACCACCTGCGCTGTTTCTTCCCGGTGACCGTACAAATGGTTGTTTACCTGGCTGTTTTGTGTGGGGGTTGGGGACCTACCTCCTCACCCCAGCCAGGGGGGTTGGGAGGGTGGGCCATCAACCTCTGAAGGGATAGACTAACAACCCTCCCCCCCCCCCCACCGGCTGCTTCTTATAACTCCCCCCCCCCCCCCGTTAAGCCGAACTCATCCCACCCCTCCCTCCCCCTGAAATGTCCGAGCCTACTAAGCATTCAGCATTATCTCGGAACAAATATTTGCCTAATTTGTTATTTGATTATACACGTCCAACTGAGAGGCCCAATTTAAATTGACATGCAGACTGTCTGGAATCTTATATGCACCAACGCACCCCCGTGGTAGTGCTGTAGAGCTGCATGCTTTATAAACAACGGTTATTGGGTTCAACGTTCAATGTCATTTATACCCCCAGTATTACTCTGGTGAGAGACCATATGTTTAATGTGGCTTTGGCTATTTTTAGTAACCAAATCTTTAGAGCTAAATGTCTTCCCTGGTGAACTGACAGTTAATCCCCAGACAGTTGCCTATGAGGGATTACGGCATCCCCAATTGGGATATGTTAAGATTTTGGGGAGTGGAAAAGAAAGATGGAGAAGTACCTGGCTAACCAAACACGTCTAGTACCGTTTCAAGTAATGCTTCAATTCTAAATGGAAATCTTTTATCAGTCCATTACTGAGAGTAACAACTACTCTAAAACGTGCCGCAAATATGCTACATATTATTTTTTTATTAATTAATTGTGAAACAACACAAATAAACCTAATAAAATTTACTTGCGCGCGCCAGGATTTGTCCTGCGTTCTTTGGATTCTTAGTCAAGAGTCTTCAACCACGGAAGCAAGTTCTCTCATTAGATTTAATTTACTGTAGGGAAATAAATTATTAAGGGTTCTAGCAAATTATTTTGTTTTTTTTTTTAAGTAGGTACTCGTATTAGGTACATGTAAATTAAAAATTCGTGTAAAAAGGTATACAAAAGTAGAAAGATATTAAGAAGGTAAGAAAATTTTTTTTTTTTTGTTAATATAGTTTTAAAAAATTGCAGTGCTTATTACAATAATATCATTCGGTTAGTAATCAAAAGTTTCCATAACTCTTTACGAATCGGAAAATTTGGTGTAGGCGGGTACATAGTACTTACTGAGCAATGAAAATATCAAAATTTAGCAACGCACAAGAAAAACAAAATGTTTTTATGATAGAATCTACTAGAGCCCATTTTTATGTTACCTGTGCTACCAGTGTATAAAACTGAAATGAATTACATTAATAAAATCTCGACTATAAACTGACAACAATAAAATCGTTGGATTAGTTTAAAAAAAAAAAAAAAAATATATATATATATATATATATATATATATATATATAGTTCTTGGAATATGTTATATTTTCTACCCTTATAAAGTATTGATTATTAATTTAATTACTTACTTTATTACACTTATTTTAAAAATAGAACTGGATAGGTATCTATTTATCTCATATTTCCAAGATTTGTTTATAAATATTTTTAAACACAGTTGAATAACCGATTGCCTGATGTACGGTTTGTTATGGGATTATTCAACAATTAACATTATTAATTACAAATAACAAACAGACAAGACAACGCAAATATATTATATTGAATACCGCATGAGTCCCAACTGCTCCCGTCTGGAGTCAGCGAGACTATGACATATCCAATTGGGTATGTTGTGAGGCTGAAGGTAGTGGGGAGCGAAATGAGATGGGAAAGAGAAAGGTGGGGAAGTACCTGGCTAATCAGATCTGATCACCAAACACGGCTAAAGCCATTTCAAGCAACGTTTCAATTCTGAATGATAGTCTATCACCAAGGCGATACTGAAAGTATCTTTTACTCTGGAACGTGCTGCAAATATGATATATATTATTTTTAATTAATTAATTATGTAATAACACAAATTAATCTTTTTTTGATTTGAAGCCGCGACTTCGGATTGCTAGTCGAGAGCCTTACCCCTCGCGCACGGAGGACGTTAAAATAAAATATGTAAATAAGAATTTAATATATTTTCATCCAGGGTGTAAATCGAACCAGAAACGGACGAGATATTGTCGTCAAGGTGAGATTATTGTAGGATCGTAAAAATAGACGGTAAAAATAATAATACATGTACCCATAAGATTTCAAGATATTAGAAGACGAATGTATAATAAAACAGAAAATGTTTGAAATATTAATTAGGCGCTCAGTGAAAAACCAACAACCTCCAGACCCGGACTAAAAGACAGGTACAATTGTCCACTACGATACGAAACTCTACGCCACAGATATTCATGAGAGATTTAAATGACTCCAGATACTAATATCTACAGCCTGTATGTCGGACGAATATCTACAGCTCATATGTTGAACTAATATCTACGAACTTCAGAGTGTTGACTAATATCTACAGAGCGTAGATTGAACTAATATCTACAGAGCGTAGGTTGGACTAATCAGCTAAATGTGTCCAATAGTCCGATATTAGGGATTTTTACATACATGCTTACATAAATTAAGTTTTTTAAACTGCATACGCAATATTACGTTATTCCAATATGCTATACATAATTGCAAATCCAACCTCTGCCAGTGCTGTAGATATTCGTCAACACTTTGGTTCTCATAGATATTAATCAACAGTTTGAGCTGTAAATATTCGTCAACACTTTGATTCTCATAGATATTAGTTCGATTTTTTCAGTTTTTGGCATTCCTGTAGATATTAGTAGACGCCTCCATTTAAATCGGTCTGATCGTAAATAAACCAAAACCTTAAATAATTACGAACACTAAACTTTTCGCTCCGGAAAATCATATTCGTTAATAGATTTCTTGTGATTGTATAATAGTGCTTTCAAATAATTAAACCCACAATATCCTAAATTATAACAGTTTTAGTTAAGTGGCGTCTTCATTAATTCATAAATCAACAATCAAATAATAAATGAACTCGTGAAATTCACCATCAAAAAGCTCTGAATACATTTCCAGAATATTGTGGAAAAGATCCGAGTTTTATTTTCCCACCCCATAAAACCATAGAGATACATACATACAGACGCAGTTCCGTCCTTCCATAGACATACAAAGTAAGTAGATGGGTCTTTCCACGTATTGGCCACCCTCGTAACGGACCCTGGCCACCCCCACCTCCCGATCTTCCCCCCCGTTCGGCAAGGGGGAAAGTGTATTTATGTCGGTGGGAGGGGGTGTGGGCAGTCCCCCCCTCCCCCCTTGGCCGGTAGGGGTCGAAAACGGGCAAAGTAAGCAAAAGTTTCATCCCTGAAGGTCGGGGGTTGTTAAAGCCGGGGCTGAAAGAATTACTTTAAAAAAAAGTTATTATATTAATTTTATTAAACTCAGGGCTGATGTATGTAGGTGTTTTACAGTAGATACAGTTTATAAAACTAGTCTTTTTCGTATTTTTGCAACTCGTTCCAGAGATTAACATGCTTGGTTCAGTTGTTTCGCTAAATTGCAATGTAAGATTGTCATCAAATCGCCACTCAACGCCGTTTTTTTTTACATTTGAAAGGTCCTAAGTGCGTTTTAGCTATCTTTCAAATTGTAATAAGCTGATCACAATTTGTTCAAAAACTGAAACGAACTTAGAATCGGCATTTGATGGCTTTTTCATACGTGAATTTCTGCTCAACAGCTGGGCCTTACTGTCGTTCTGGTGACAGACCACCATTCAAAATCAAAACGTTAATTGATATAGATTTGGCTATGTTTCAGTGACCCCCTTTTCATACCTTCTTCTTTTAATCCCATTCTTTATTCAATCTCTTTTTATTCATTTTCCTTCGCAACTTCTTTTTGCTTCATAATTTCACCGATACCCAATTTCTTCATAGGAACACCAAACTTCCTAGGACTAACGCCAATTAGGTATGTAGTTTTCAGTTAAAAAAATTTAAATAGCCAGCAAATAACCATTTTAGATAGGTACCTACATGCTCCTGGACAGATGTGGGTAATTTTTCCAAAGTTTTTTTTTTTTTTTTACATTTTCTTAATCAAACTGCTTTGAACTTAAGGGTCATTTTAAAAATTGAAACTGATTGTATGAATAATTCAGACAAGTATGTGCATACCAAGCACATCTTGTATTTAAAAAATTCGAAATGCATATTTCTTTGTTTACATTTCCTAGGTAAATCTAGATATATAATTCATATTTTTTCAAGGGTCAGCGATTATCCATTTTCATTTTTCCCATTTTCGTCATTTACTGGGTAACAAAGGTAACTAATTTATCCACAAAAAAATAATATTGACAATATTTGTTCTTCAAAGGCATGGATCCTTTTTTTATATGAATACCCCACAAGAGTCCCAGCTGCTCCCGTCTGGAGCCAGTGAGACTATAGCATCCCAATTCCCAATGTGTTGTGAGGCTGAAGGTAGAAGAAGGAGATAGGGAAGAGGAAGGTGGGGAAGTACCTGCTATTCAGATCTGGTCTCAAGCAACGTTTCAGTTCTGAATGGCGGTCTTACACCAGGGCGATACTAAGGTTATCTTCCACTCTGGGCCCTGCCGCAAATATACTATACATTATTTTAATTGAATTAATTGTGAAATAACAAAAACAATCAAATAAAATTTATTTTCCCACGCCGGCATTCGATCCCGCGACCTTCGAATTTCGAGTGAAGAGTCTTACCCCTTGACAACGCCGGCCGTCAAATTTTTTTTCAGCTTCAGAAACACCGTAATAATTATAATATCCCGTGATTTTTCATGGGCCTCCGCTAGTAAATTTCTAATTCTTTTGCTTTTAATTACGATTTAGATATATGTAGGTATAATACTATTTCCACTTTCAGAAAATATTTAATGTATTATATCACTTCCTCGTTAACATTTATGTATTTTATTTGGTAATATTTGTAACAACCCCTGAATTATCTGGTCGAAACGTGTCGGTCCACCGTAGGAGGGTCGCTCGGGGGGAGGGTCACCGCCGGGGGGTTCAAAGGGGGACTAGGGGAGGGGGTGGGGGTGGGTTGCGGGTTGAGGTGTGGAGTGGGAGGATGAGGATTGGGGGAGGTAGAAAATGTTTTGCGAGGGCGAGCCGGACCAGGGCGGGTACTTTATTAGGGGAACTATAAGGGTTTTATACAATGGAAATACCTACATCGTTATTAGTACGTGGAGATATTGGTAGGTATTTGTGTTTCAATTATGTAGAGTAATAATGTTTCAAATTAATTCGATTAATTAAAAATCTAACAATTAATTAGAATGTACTACAACGTATTTATTTATTGAAAGCATAATACATTCCAGTATTACGAGTAGTTAGGTTTATTTACATTAAGAGTGACGTGTAAGTAAATATTTTGGGTGTATTGTGTATTGCTGTACAGGTAGCAAGTTTCTTTTGGTAATATACATATATAACTTTCCCAGCGTACCTCCATAAAAAGGGTAAAATATAATCTTTAATCAAAGCTAGCGATTTTGATGTGTTTAAACCTAATCTAATTATGAATGGGTCTTCTAACCTTAGCTAACAAAATATCTTTTTTTAAGGACAATGCCGCATAAGAGAGCCCGGAGCTAGTGGGTGTATTGCATCCCCATCTTGATTTGGTATGTTGTGAGGCCGGAGGAAGTGAGAAGGGAAATAGGTAAGTAGGTGCGTGATTCCTAAAGAATCTTAATATTTTTAGGTAATTAAGAATGAACGAAACTTGTTGAAGGATAGAGAGCAAAATAAACTAGGATTAAATGTTATAAGTGAGTTTTATTATAATGAATTAGTTACACAACATTGTCAAGGTATAGCCGACCTAGAAGTGACGCGAAGCATCGATACTGTCGCCATCTACCGGCAATCGTCTGATACAAAGAACAAACTGTTTGGTTTATACGAATATTCTAACACCTGCCCTTAAACTAAACAGTCTGTGGTTCGTAACCGTGACTTGCTGCTGTCATAGCCACCACTGCATTTGAATATTCTTCATAGTCTTCATAATCACTTGACGCTTGATCCATAGTCATTTCAGGATTCCAGGTGATATCTTTAGGGTCATCAACATAGTTAAGTTCAGTAGAACTAGATGAAGACAATTCCATAACTTCTGTAACTGAAGACTCAACAACATTGTTTTCAATAGTGTTCACATCTACATTATTATTAGAAAGTTCCAACTGAAAATCATTAATGCAGTTTTCCTGGTTAGCTATCACATCTTTATACATTTTCTCTTCTAAAAACTGTACATCTCTAGATCTGATAATTTTTGAAGGTTTTTCTGGATCAATTAATCGATATCCCTTTGATTCAGTACAATATCCAACATGGATATATTTTTTACTCTTTGGATCCAATTTCTTGCGCTTTTCATACGGGATCATTGCATAAGCAACACAGCCAAATACTCTTAATTCAGATAAATTGACTTTCTTACCAGACCATTTCTCTTCGGGTGTGGTACCTCTCACCGCCTTGCTTGGTGATTTATTCTTAATAAATATTGCCATATTCAATGCCTCTGCCCAGAACCTCCGGTCCATTCCAGCATCTTGCAGCATGCATCGTCCAGCCTCCACAATTGTCCGGTTGGCCCGTTCTGCTACTCCATTCTGCTGCGGAGAGTATGGGACGGTCAATTGATGCTCGATGCCATGTTCTTGTAGAAACATCTGGAACTGCTTATTAACATATTCACGGCCATTGTCTGTTCGAAGAGCTTTGATTTTTAAATTGGTCTGATTTTCTACAAAACTTTTGAAAATCTTAAATATCGGCAATACTTCATCTTTACTCTTAAGAAAATAACCAAATGTCATTCTTGTGAAATCATCTATGAATGTTAATAGATATTTACTGCCACTAAATGAGGAAACTGACATAGGACCGCACAAATCGGAATGTATGAGGCCTAGCTTCTCAGTAGCTCTGTTGAAAGACCTTTTTGGGAATGGCAATCTACTTTGTTTTCCCTCAAGACATGCTACACAGGGAGTATGTTTGCTATCAGTGTAATCAATTCCACTAGCCATACCTTTTTTAAGTAAATCCATACTACGCCTATTCAGATGCCCAAGTCTGCGATGCCATAAATCTTGGGATGGCTTCGCTTCACACAAATTCACAGCTTCCGTTTCATGATCCATGGACTGCTTCATACGCAATGGAGCCTCCAAATCCATTGATTGACAGGCTGCATTCAGCTCACTCATGTTTGTTGACGGCTGACTCATTGTGTCCAATTGGTAAACACCATTGACCTTCGTAGCACTGGCGACTACATCTTTTCCACAATAAATATTACACTTCTCTGTGTCAAAGTGCACATCAAGTCCTTTGGCTGCCATTTTTCCAACAGAAATAAGGTTTGTTGACAATCCCGGTACGTAAATAACCTCACTTATTTTCGTCGTTTCTTTGTGTGCTTTCAACAACAATTCCACATCACCGTGTCCTTCACTGTGCATCTTTTGTTTATTTGCCACTGTTACTGAACGCGGAGTTTCCACAACGTAGTTTTGTAATAAATTTTTGTTGTTCGTCATGTGACAAGTAGCGCCGGAGTCGACATACCAAACATCCGAGTTAATGTCCACAGCTAATGCCGTCAATAACGTTCCGTTCCACGCTTTTTCATATTTTTCACTCCGTTTGACACTTTTATTTATTTTTGTTGGACAGTTTTTAGCATAATGATTAGGCTTTTTACAAATAAAGCACTTGATAACCCTGGTAGATTGTTTGTTGTTGACACCTTTTGTTTTCGGGTTTGTAAACATTGCACTTTCTTCGCCCTTGTCAAAGTCTCTACGCAGATTTTCTTGTAATAATTTACTTTTAACGGTTTCACTGCACAATTTAAAGTTCGAATTTTCCAACGCCATGATAAGTGGGTCGTAGTTTGATGGTAAACCACTTAACATCAACACTGACAGAAAATCATCGTCTAATGGAGCATTTATGTCTCGTAGTTGTTGATCCAAGTCTGTGATCTTCAAGATATACGCTTCCATATCTTTAAATTGTTCCAATTTCAATCCAAACAATGTACGTAAAAGTCCGAGTCTTCTACACAACCCTTTGTCTTCATACGCCGTTTTCAAGTTACGCCAGGCTTCATATCCAGTCGCTGCATTCCGTACATGAGAGAAAGACGATGGCTGCACCATTAAACATATTTTTGCGAGCGCTTTCAGTTGTTTGCGTTCATCGGTGACCTTTGGGACACCCGCTGTAGACTCTTCAATGCAGTCCCATAAATCTTCATGCACCAAGTACATACGCATTAAGAATTTCCAATTTCCGTAATTTGAAATTCCACTAAGTTTCTCAAAATTTACTGAAATTCCTGCACTTGTTGCAGACGACGCCATTGTGGATAAAAACGAGTTTTGAGTTGCACTCTCGTCTGGCATTCCGCACTGAAAACTATTTACGTACTTTTACTTCCCGCGTATCCTGGGCCCATAACCTGAAGGATAGAGAGCAAAATAAACTAGGATTAAATGTTATAAGTGAGTTTTATTATAATGAATTAGTTACACAACATTGTCAAGGTATAGCCGACCTAGAAGTGACGCGAAGCTTCGATACTGTCGCCATCTACCGGCAATCGTCTGATACAAAGAAAAAACTGTTTGGTTTATACGAATATTCTAACACTTGTCTCTCTCGTCTTTGCTGATTTAAAAAAAAATACTGTTATGAAAATATTTCGTTGGTGCCAAAATGTTATGAGAATATTTACATTCACATTGGAAGCTAAAATGTTAGGAATATAAGATGTAGAGCAAGAGACAAGTGAGATTATTTCTGGAGAATTTGTATCTCAGGCGTGGACCTAAAGCAGGCGGCTATAAAATACTTTGTATGAGGATAGGTTATTTAATAAAAGAGATTATTGCTTTGAGACAGTCAAATTAATTTATTAACAATTACAAATAAAATCAGGGCTAAACTATGAAAATCTGAATGGGCAATGTTATGGAGCGTTAGTACCGTTTAAAGTTGATGAATGGGTGATGCCATATGTAGGCGATCCATGATGCTGCTTGCTGCCTTCGGAGATGTACGGTCAGCTCCCTCCGCTGCTGACATGTGCTGAACGGCAGGCTGAAGCGACGAATCAGGCCTCCAGTCCCGCGGTTTCCCAGCGACGTCCCGTCCAAGGGCGGTTGCCAGCCAGCCGACTATGTTGATGACGGCCAAGGTGGGCGATCTTCGGCCGCATCTCTGCGAGCACCTCTGGCTCCAGGTGTAGTCGGAAGGTCTTGTCATGTCTGCGTCTGCGTCTGCAGATGCTGAATGTGGTTTTAATCCAGCAGAAATAATGGGCTCCCATGATACTCCGCTGCTGATCCAGGATTTTAATGATTGTCCTGATGGTTCTCAATGATGGATGCCGCTGATGGGCGCGGATATATCAATCTTCACATGTTGATAAAATAATGGCGAACTATGACTATTTGATTACGTCGACCCGCCACAGGGACGGTGGCCGAGGTCACCTGTGGCTGCTCAAAGAATGAGGAGTTCTCTTTTCAAATCTCCGGATTTGAATTTGTCCAGGATCAGCAACTGTTGCATTCAAAAATATTGCAGGGCTCGCAATATTACCAATGCCCAAATGTCAATGGGCAAGCACTAGAGGTGCCACACACCGAAACCATAAATAAAGTGTGTGTAAGAGGGTGCACATACCTTGTTACAGAAACTTTTATGTAAGAATACGATCGCGACAACCATATAAAAATAAAAAGTAAAATGAAAAGTTTCAGATCAATTAAACACTTTTTTAAAACAACATTTCAAATTTCAATAATTCAATAGTGTTAAAAAAATCGTAGCTCATCTCTATCACTTTGAGAAAAATCACTTCTCGCTCAACAACTGCGAGACTGAACCTTTACTCGTTAAGAAAGGATTATCGATTTAGTTTGCTGGAGCAATAGGAGAAAAATAAAAGATCATAGTAATGATCGAAATATAAGTCTACATAAATCATTTTTTTTTTTTTTTTTTTTTTTTTATTTATTTATTAGATTAAATATACATTTAGTACAAAAATTTGAGTAGACCCACAAAGCTGTCATATGACAGCTTGTCTGCAGGTTCTAACAATTTAAACATTCTTAATATAATATCTGAGAAAATATTTGTAAATACATTTATAGTTTTAAGGAAACATTAGAATAGATCACATAGTAATATTGGATATTTTAACTTACAATCATAATATATAAGATATTTCAATATATCTGCCTAATAACAAGATATGTAGGCAGCTATATTAAGATATTCAAAGATACATGGAGTTTTCGTTCATTAACCATAGTTTTATCATTTTAGGACTTAGTCTCTCATTTTTTTCAAATTTTATGTTTTTATTGATTTTATTGAAAATCACTGGTATTAGATATTCAAGAGTACGGCTCCCATATTTATTTAATATTCGAGGAGTTTTTAGGCCCTTTCCTTCTCTAAATCTTGTGGTATGTTTGTGTACAAGGAGGTGTTTGTAAGGGCTTTCCCCCATATTATCCATAATAGTAGTGAACCAGTGGAGACCTTTTATTGTAAGTAGGCTCTCTGAGCCATACAGTAGTTTTAAGTTATGTCTCTGTTTGTAAATATTTGTTGTGACAATTTTTTTTATTATGGCAGTTTGTAAATTTTCAATATATTTAATGTAAGTAGTGCTTGCATGTCCCCAAGTTCGAATACCATATCTAAGGATGGATTCGACCATAGAAAAATATATGAGTTTAAGAGTACAATGAGGCAAAATAAATTTTAATTTGTAAAAGTTACTAGCTAAGGATCTGAGCTGGTTACAAATTTTAGCCACTTGTTTATCCCACTTAAAATTGTTATCAACAATTATTCCCAGATAAGTATATTCATTTGTGAAATCTATTTTTTCACAGTCACAAACATTAACAATTCCTCTATGTATACAGTCAAAGCTATGAGCGGTTATTTTAGGAACATTCCACATTTTCAAACTTGGAGATTTTATGTACATGCATTTGGTTTTTTTCACATTAATAATTAATCCTACATCATGAGCCCATTTGAGAAGCTCGTTAAAATCTCTTTGTAATTCTTGTATAGCTATTTCAGGATTTTCATGTGATACAACAAGAGCAGTATCATCAGCAAAAATGAATCGACGAGCTTTTTTGAAAATCTTACACATAGCAATTACATATATAATATATAATTTTGGACCTAGAATTGACCCTTGCGGTACTCCCGATTTGATGTATCTTGATTTACTAATTATATTTAAAATCTTAACACTCATTTTTCTATTTTTCAAATAGTTTTTGAAGAATAAGAGGAGTTTACCCCGGATACCTATAAATTCAAGTACTTTAATTATTTGTAAATGGCTAAGTGTGTCGAAAGCTTTTGAGAAATGAGATATTCTTCGCTTCTAGTATTTTTCAAGAAACCAAAACGATGCTTAGTAATTCAGGTTAAACACTTTATAATTCACTTCATAACAGAGTAATAAACAAAAAAAATATTCACGTAATTTATTTATTCAGAAGAAAATACATTTACAGATAGATAGTAATTAACAAGACAATATAAAATAATTATTAGACAGAGAGATTCAGATTAACTGAAGAGAGCGACGCTTAATCGAAAATTTGAAACAGAAAAATCAGAAAAAGATACTATTCCTAGATGCGACCTTAACTTTTTCTGATTTTTGAAGTGAAACTTCTATATCCCCGCTATGATTTGGATTTCGGGTGAAACGGAAATGACGAATATTGTACCTGCGACGTATCAACTGCGCTCATTGACCACTTTGATAATGATGTCACTTTTAAAGGCTCCTATTGGTTGAGATATGAAACAGAAATTACACTGATCTACGCTTATTGGTCGCTTTGATTACGACCTCACTTTTCAAGTATTGGTTGAGATTGTTTTGGTAAAGTTTCGCTTCTACCGCGTGTAAACTGCGCTCGATTTTTTCTGTTTCAAATTTTCGATTGAGAGTCGCTAATATTATCTTGATTAAATGTTACTATTTGAAATTTTACTCCCGGCCCGGTAGTAGGTACCCGCTCACAAAGAAGAAGAAGGAGAGATATGTCAATATGAATGTTAAAGGGAGCGCGCTAACATTAAAAACGATAATATTTAAGCGAAATTTGTGAAAATATTTAATAAAACACGACTAGTTTAAAATAGAGCAAGCGAATGTCTAAAATAGCATTTAAAGAAACACTATGAATTTTTCCAAACGTATCTATAGGTATAACTTATGAAATAATTGAAAAAACGTGTTTATAATAATTTTCGGTGCGTACTTTGCGATTTTTTTCTATCGAGGGAATTTCATATAATTGCTGTTTCGGCGTGGGGAATTTATAGATATTATCTTCAAGAATAACATTTTTTAAGAGCTTTAAAACTTGTGTAGCTTTAAAAAATGTTTAAGGAAAATATGTAATAAATCGGTAGAAATGCGGGAAGCCGGGCCTTAAGTTAAAATAAAGTAATTTTTTTATTTTTATTTTTTATTTAATAAAATAGTATCAATTACATGTTTACATGCATTAAATAAAGTTTTCTATTAAAATACATTTAATAATACGCTTTACACCCTTTTTAAGAGCAGAGTTCGGGTTAAAAAGGCGGATAAACGCAACAATTTAGCAAACGAAAAATAATATTTTTTTTAAATATATAAAACAAAAAATAGATAATTAACAGAAAATAAGAAAAAATCATATTTGTACACATATATAAATATTTTTTTTATATATATGTATAAAACAAATAATAGATAAGAAAAACAACAGATTGAAGCGGAGGAGATAAAAAATAATAAGAGAAAAAGGTTAACTAATGTTATATTTGAGTTGTTATGTTGATAAGTTATATAAAAAGAGTTTTTATTGATTTTTTGAATTTTGTGTAATTTGTTTCCAATCTTAATTTCAAGGGTAATTCGTTAAACCATTTAACTCCAATATATTTGTAGAATTGTTGTGCTGTGGTGGTGTAACAGCGCGGTATAGTCAGAGAACCAAGGATATTTGTTCTATTGCTGTTGGATAAAAGAGTGTTAACATTATTGAGACAATCTTTGTGTATTTGTAAAAGCGTAATTTTTTTATAAATATTATGAAGTGAAAGGACTTTGAATTCCTGAAATAATTTGATGGTAGGTTAATCGTATGGCTTTTTTAGAATTATTTTTATTAATTTTCTTTGGATAATTTCTAAAGGCAAAAGAGAAGTTTTGAAAGCACCACCCCAGCCAACAATTCCATATTGTAATACTGATTGAATTAGGGAAAATAGATGGTTCTTAATAATCCAATATTTAGTATGTTACGTATTCTAATAAAAATGTAAATTAATTTTCTTAACCGTTCTACTGTTGTATTGATTTGTAATTTCCATTTTATGTTACTATCTATAATTACACCGAGGTATTTTACATTTGTTTTAACAGTGAGTATAGAGCAGTTAGGTTTACATAGATATGACTTTGGATTACAATTATATAACTATTAGGTAATCATTAAAAATATGTAAAAAATTATTTCACATGTTGAAAATGAGAAAAGTACACAATGTCCATAAATAAAAGTTTACAAATAACATTTAGAAAAGTTTAGAGCGAAAAAATAATTAAAAATTATGTTACTCCAATTTTTTTTAAGGATTTATATATAAAACAATTAAGACAAGCCTGCCATAATTAAACAGTTTTAATTGTAAGTGCCTCATGCAAGTGCTTTTCTAAGTATTTATTAGTATTACCAATCATTAATTTAAATTACTTTAAACGTCATGCAAATAAAACAGGATAGGGGTTAATAAATTCAATTAAATATGTCATCTCGATGTGGCATAGCTACAGTTTGATAAGGATCTCAAACGCCGAAACAGCTATCACAATAATAAATATTTTCAGAACTTTCAATAATAACTTTATCAAATTTGGTTTTTACTTTTTAAATTTAATGTAAGTAGTTCTCAATTAAACACAATAACAATAAATAAAAAAAAAACTGCACGCTAATAAAGTGCAATTTCTCCATTTCTCCGGACTCAAGAAACAGTATAACGACTACTACGACTGGCGACTTCCCCCCCCCCCCCCCCCCCCCACCTCACCTCCCCGGACTATCTGCGTCCCCCTCCCTCCCGCGGCTGTCCCTAGCCATCCCTTGCCGCGCCGTGGCCGACCCACATTTACCATCTCATTTTTCTTTCATAATGGCTCGGTTAGTTTACGTTCGGTGTCCACTGAGGTAAGAATACGCGGAGACTGCGCATAGTTAATATCAAGTATATTTTATAAATTCATCAGCATTAGTATTATACTTGGTTCGTAAATTAAGATAATTAAATTTTTAATAACAACCAACAAATAATTATTAGAAAAACGCATTAAAAAAATATTGCGGTGTGATCAGGTATCAAACTCGAAAATTCGGCTTGAAAATCATCCGAAATCAAATTTTTAAACTTATGTATTTTTTAAACTTCCGCTACATATTTCTTGAAATCATTAACACTGTTTCTACTTTTAATTGTGTTTTAAGATACATAGTATTGTTTCAATGTGGCCTTTCAAATTGGCCTGGTTCATGGGTCGATAGATCATTTTACACGACCCGGGTGGGCAGATCACGACTCTCAATGCACTGAAGATATGGTACGACCACTGATGTATAAATTGTGTAGAAAGGGCGCCTCATCTCGTTCTTGCACAGAAACATGGTTATATACACAGAAATATGGTTCTATGCCAACTCAGAATCACGTCAACTCAACAGTCTCAACACCTCTCTGAAAAGTCATCAAAGCTATGTTTTTTTTTTTAATAAAAATATCCGATACAATATAACGTTGAACGTATTGAACCATTTTTTTTATAATTTTTTTCATAATTTTTAATGACTTTTCTAAGGAGGTGTTGAGTTGATTTCATTCTGAGTTATCCGGTCTCCCAGAAATATAGATGGTTAATCTGAAATCGAATATCAGTGCGGTTCCAGGCTGGAATCGCAATTTCTGCCTATTTCACATTTCAGATTCATACCTTATCTATTTATCTGTCGCAAGAACCAGATTTGGGTTGTTTTTTTTAAATCAGTTTTTGAATGAAAAATTTGAGGATATTTCAGTTTGGCCGGATTTCCTGAAAATCATTTCGAAAAATAAAATTTTTGCCTACACAACATCAATAATTTTTATAATATATTTTTTTTAATATTACCACTCTAAAACACCCAAAAGCCACGAGCCGCCATTGGATTCGAGACGCCCGATTTACCAAAAATATACATACTCGAATATGGTCTATTCCACGCATGTTACGGGTGCTGATTAAGCTGACACCTCATAGATCAAATGAAAGAATCTTTTATTAAAAAGTGACCCGATCAGTGATGGTTAGTGATCGGGTTAAAATCATCGGGTCGATCACGATCGACCCAGAACTAGTTAGCTTATGAATGCAAAATAAACTCTTCAAAAATCAATAGATAACTAACGGCAGCCACTCTCCTTCTGAATCCTTGTTGGGTGTCGCGTGGCTTTTCCTTCCCCTTAACTTGTGCCTTTCTATATCTCTTATAACTTCAGCATTTCTACTTCTAACCAAACAGGGATATGTTCTTATTCTTTCTTATTCTAATATTATGTGGCTCCGGCTGTACAACAACTGTAGAGGATGAACTGCCACAATGGCACATGTGCAGATTGGATTCTAAAATGTGATATTTTCACAAACCATGGATAACGTTTAAAATTAATGGAAGATTTAAATTTAAATAGGTTTTAACTTTTCCCGTTAATGTAATGCATCATTGAAGAAGAATATGTTACTAATAAATCCAAACGAAACATTCAACAGAACAAGACGTAGAAAAATACACCCAGGATATCTTATCATCATCAGCGCCTCGGGAACCAGATAACCAATTCGGCAATTGGGACCTACATTTTTGTCAATCTCGTATTTCAAATTCAGAGTTCATAATATTATCCTCAACTAATTTTCAGCTACATTTTTGAATGATTGAATGATAAAGTTAATTAAAGAATTTATCTGTAGCCTAGATGTGTATCGGAAAAAAATATTTGATTTTATTTATATGGGACAACTGTAGACTTCTTCTAAAAATCTAAATAAATATTCAATTTTTATTTTTTAATGAATTTTTATTTTTGAAGGTAAAGATCGCAACTGGGAATCGAACCCAGGATATCTTGTCTTACTTTTTATTTTTCTGTGACTTATTCTATTTCATTTTTCGTTTAGATTTTTTAGTATTCCATTCTTCTTCAAGGCTCTGCAACCGGGCCCGAAAAGAAGAAGATGGAGAGATACGAAATTACGAATGTTAGAGGAGAGCGCTAATATTTACAGCGACAAGGTTTAATAAAACACGACTCGTTTAAAATAGAGAAAAAATCTCGCGGGCATTATCTTAAACAGCATTTAATGTGAATAAACACTGTGAATTTTTTCATACATATAACTTGTAAAATAACTGAAACAAACGTGTTAATAATAATTTTTGGAGCATACTTTGCGATTTTTTTCTATCGAGGGAATTTTATATAATTTGCGTTTCGGCGCGGGCAATGTCTAGATATTATCTTCAAGAATAACATATATATATTTTTAAGAGCTTTACAACTAGCTGTGTTTTAGGGAAATATGTAAGAAATCGGTAGAAATTCGGGTTGAGGGCCCTTAAGCAGCAATAATGAATTATTGTAGAAGAAATACCGAACGCAAGTTATTCCTTTTAGGGCCAGTTTTTTGTAAAATAATTAGAGAAATTTAAGTGGTTTTCACTGTTTAGTTTTGATGTAACCGTCAAGTACTGAATACGAAAAACTGTAAGCTTCTTTATAGTTCTTTCGTCTTTGGCTTTGCGTTTACCTTCCCTTTTTATTCTTATAAGTTAGCCAGTCAGTCCCTACTTTTCTCATTGTCTTTTTATGGGGAAAATAAATAATGTATGTAAGTGTGTATAAATAAAGACCATCTATACCCACGCGTTAACTTTCCTGTTTATAGTCTTTTTACGGCCTTATGGTCGACATTACGTATACACCAATGTATAAATATATTTACATAATATTAGGTATATATATGGTTTGGTAGTTGTGAATTGCCGCTATAAAGGAAGGTGCGAATTTTTTTTATTGTTTCGTGCGTTTGTTTGTAGAATTCCTTCTAGTATTTTTATTGGCATATTAATCAAATGTGACAGCCGTTTTTCTGGAAGGCGATCGTAAAGGTCGCTTAACATTGGGTACACTGTACACTCGACCAGTGGCGGCTCGTGAATTTTGGGTGTGCTAGAGTGCTGGTATTTAAAAAAATGGCATTATTGATGTTGTTGTAGCCGAATAATATTTTTTTTTTTTTTGAAAATCAGTTTTTTGTATGAAAAATTTCAGAAAGTTTCAGTTTGGCGGTGTGCCGCACCAATTTCCTGAAAAAATCTTCATACAAAACACCGATTTTTGAAAAAAAAAAATATATTTTTCGCCTACGACAACATCCATGATGCCATTTTTTTAATATAAGCACCCTAGCACACCAAAAGTCACGAGCCGCCACTGCACTCGACTAATGTTTAGCATTGCGTTAGAAAGGCGAAATAGCTGTCGCATTTATTAATTAAGATATCTGTTTCAAGGTGCCAATGAATCATTTCAGAACCTCATTGAAGTTAGTAATTTGTAAAAAATACATTCAATTCGTGTTTTTTTTATTCCACTAGTAAGAGATTAAAAATTAATACATACTATTAATAATATTGCTTAACTGGGTTTTGGCTCTCTGGGAGCTTGGAGTAAAATTTCGATGGTGAGAGGGATGAGGTAACTAGCCACGGAGAGGCACAAAATATTACTGCCGACAGTGCAAGCTAAAAAAGATAAAGAAGATTATAACCTCAAGTAATGGAAAAGATCAAAGTAATTATGATTTCTATTTGTTCGTTTTATTGCCGAATATAATTGGTGTATCGCTACAAAATCAACAATGGACGGATTTAATAATTTCTGATTTTAAATTTTAAAAAGTTACATAATATAAATGGTTTATAGGTATGCAGGTATTTACTGACAAATATTATGATTTCAGAGAAAATTTTGGTTTTGATTTATTAAATAAGAAATTTTAAACACATATTTCTGTTATCGATTCACAAGTTGACTATAAGTATGAGGTTCTGTTAATATTTTTTACTCGCTTATTTTAATCATTATACAGACATATAGAAAAAGAGTATATTTATTTAGAACCTAATTTTATTTTATGATAAACAAAATAGAAATAATCTGATCTTCCACCGAAAACATCTGTTTTGCTGATCGTGCTGAAATTTAGCTCTTAAGATATGTACACAGAACAAACTTTTCCATAAAGATAACTTATATTTAAATCTTGTTTTATTACTTTTGGCCAGTAAAACGATAAATTTCATGCTGCAAAATTATATAACACCTTCCAGATGAAATTAAAAATAGCATGGAGACAAATATAAAAAAAGTAGCTAATAAAGATGAGGAAATTATTTAAAAAACATGAAGGTAAACAACAAAACAACCTGCAGTAAACAAACATAAAGATGAGGAAATCTCTCTACAGTCCGCCTCGGAAAAATAATCCCTGGTGAGGAAGTCTGTGAATATACTACGTATCTTTAAAAGTTAATAAAAAACGAAAAAGGAGACAGTCTGAACCCAGCGAAAGTATCAACTAGAATTTGATTCGATATCGTAATCACTGGGCTTTTGACCACCTATTTGATACTGACAATGTAGGCAAATCACAAATAACAGACAACGTGTCTACATGTGACCAAGCATAACAACATAAAATTCGAAATATGTTGAATTGGCACGAAGTTCCCGAATCTGTCTTGACCACTCCTTCCCGCCTGAAATAAATATATAGCCGGGACGACGCCATTATTTCGCCATTCTCCCACATATTTACTGCGGAGATGGAAGCAATTTTCGTGGAAAAAACCTATGTATTGTATGTTATAAGCATCAAATTACCATGTCTGTTGGTATAAGGCCGGGTCAGGACCAAAGACCTATCGTTCAGTGGAGGTCGCATCGTATGGGTGATTTTTTTTTTTGTAATATTGTAGAAGTCACGTTTTCCACCATTTGTTCTATGGCGGATTGGATGGTAAAAAGTTTCATTGTCTCTGTGGATTGATATGTCTAAAAATCACAACACCTGCGCAGAAATTCTTGAACGATATTAATGTTTCTTAAATGGCAGTTTAGAAATAAGTGGGTGAGTATCTAGAAAAATTGGTTTTTTGTTATCAAATTATTCGTTAAAAAGGTACTAATAAAATGGAATAATGTTAAATTAATATCTTAACACTCTTGCCAACTTACGACACAAATTGCTCTGGGTTGTTACAGTAATAAATTTCAAGAAGTAATTTATTATCAGGTCACTAATGTCTAGTATTTAAGCACCAATAATAGATGATTTGAAAAATAAATCAATTGTACATACTCGTCCACATTATAGTAGCGTATGTAATGAAATTTTAGTGATTGTGTTATAATAGTAATTTATTTTATTATTTTGTTTTAAGTTTCACGTTTAATGCAGAATCTAGGTCCGTTTCAACTTTTGAATAAATCAGTAATCAGCAGAAGAAAACAACTATCGTGATGTTAAGCTTATCAGCTAGTTACAATTTGTTAGAAAACTGAAACACATCTAAAATCGGCGTTTAACGGGAACCTTTCAATTGTCAAAAAAAAAAACGAATGGCTCAGTGAAAAATTGAGCAGTAAGCTCCTCGGCCCCTTTTTGCAAGATAAAGCTCTGTTGGTGTCTAAAATAAATTTCTGAACACTTTGAGCCGAGCGACTGGTGTGGCTAAGAAGCCAGTATACTGGTTAGCTCCCTGGACCGTTTTAAGAATGTCGGCAACTGAAGTGGCTCAGAGGTAGGAGTTCTTTGAAACAGGAAATTAGGCATTATGGGGTATCAAATTACACGTATCAAACTATAAAATCCGAAGGGCTCAGTGAAAAAAATGAGCAGCAAGTTGAATGATCATTTGATGACCTTGTCACATGTGAGTTTCTGCGAAACAACTTGGCCATAGAAGCAATAGAATATACTATCGGTGATCCAATATATTCTCACGTTCGCGAAGGACGGAGACTGGCCACCCCTTCGCGTCCCATAAAAATAATATATTTGAATATTTTGGTAATATTAGAATATCCCCTTTTATCTTCGGCATCTTAAGCCCCCGTCCACCTCCCCGCGGAAATACGCCTGCGGCGCGCTCTGTTATTCCAAACTTACCGGCAATTTTATCGGAAAACCATTTTTGACGGATTCCTCTGCGTTGTTTATTTATCTATTATCTTTTTTATAAATAGGGAGACCCTTTTACCGGTACAAACGATCATCATAGAATAATATTATTACCTACGTTCGACGTTATATAAACATTGAAAATTTTTCCTTTTTTTCTTGGTGATGTGACGTCTCGCTCGTAGACTTCGTAGATTGGTTACCCCTGACCTCTACTGGATGGAATATTTATCAATTATGGTAAATGGATATTAATAAATAGTCAATCTTGATATGTAGCAAACACCACGGTTGGCGTAGAATTTTATTCATAAATAACTTTTCATCTTCATGTGTTTCTAAATTCCCTACAGAAATTAAAGCTGCGTTTTATACTAATAACAACCTAGGTAAACTTTTAATAAACTCTAAAGATAAAGAAAATAACTTAAGCTATTCTGGCATATATAAACTTAAATGTAATGACTGTTCGGCCTTTTACATCGGTAAAACGGCTAGAAACATTCAAACAAGAGTGGTCGAACACTTGAGATGTCTAAACAGTGTAGGTTTTTCAGAATTCGCCTCCCACCTAATAGATAAAAATCACTCATTTAATAAAGCTTCCGGGATAGATGTATTGCATAGAAATGGGATAGGTCTACGCCTTAATAATCTTGAAGCCCTTGAAATAAAAAAGTCATTAAAAATAAATAAAACCAATTTACTTAATAAACAATTAGATTTGTCTAACACCCCGATTTTTAAAATATTTCCATTACCCCCACCCACGTTCACCCCTCCCTCTTAGACACCTCCCTCATCGCCCCCACCTAAGTTGATATTCTGTCTCCCTCTTCTAATTTTACTTATAAATACCATGTTTTTCTGTATTATGTTCAATATATTTTTATTCACCCCTGAGGAAGGTTCAGTACGAACCGAAACCGGTTGGATTAAAAAATAATAAAGTGGAATTGAAACAAAGTTATTTAATTGTGTTTATTATAATAAATAGTCATTTTTAAACTTATCACCCTTACAAATAATCGTGTTTTACACAACTAATAAACAACCATTAACCCTACTGGCTGTTTATCTGTTGTGTAAAATTTAAAACACATTTATTATCTATCTAAGGCCTATCTAAGTGACTTTTAATGGTTCAATCACCTCACGGTTAAGCCTAGGTTAATAGTACGAAAATAGTAAAAGTAATAGTATAAAAGTAAAAAAGTAAAAGTAATAATAGTAAAAGTAGTAAAAATTAGCAAACTTTTAATTACCATCAAACATTCTGATTTCGTTGTCTGTAATGACGTGCAAGATGTCATATTTCCTGCATAATCCTATCCTACTAATATTATAAAGGTGAAAGTTTGTATGGATGTATGTTTGTTACTCTTTCACACAAAAACTACTGAATAGATTTTAAAAATTCTTTCACTAATAGAAAGCTACATTATTTGCGAGATCTATAGGCTATATTTATTGGTAAGCTCTGGCGTTATGAATAATCTCTGGCGTTATGAAATTATTTTTCATACGTTTTCTGTCGTTAACAAAATCGATTTATTGCAAACGCCAATTGTCGCCTTGGAAACGATGTTTTTTTTTTAATTAGGTTACTATGGACATCCCTTTGATGTTAAAATTCAAATACGTATAAAATACTAATTCTTACTTTACTGAATGGATTTTAATGAAACTTTACCATAATATAAACATATAGGCTATAGCACAGAGCTCTGGCATTACGAAATTTGTATAAAAAAATTGCAATAGATGGCACGATTAGTAAGATAATTCTTTAATCGATTAATCTTTAATACAATTCTTTAATCGATTCCAATTATATTAGAGAAGTAGGTACTTCGCTAATTTAAATATTTTCTAAAATAGAATTTTTATTTAAGAATCTTTGTTTTGTAAAATGTCATTCTCAAATTTTAACATCACAGAACAATTATTGTTTTAATTGGATAAAAAGGTATCGCATTTTTTAAGTATAAAACGGCCGTACTGGATTTTTGGTAGATTATAAAAAGAAGATTAATAATTCGTACTTAATAACTATCTCTAAAAATGAATCACCGAAATGTATGTATGTATTTTGGTAGAATATAAAAAGAAGAAGGGTAGGGAAAGAAGGGAATGGGGAGGGGTGGGTGGAGGGGGAGGGGGGGTTGATGGGGGAGTGGAGTGTGGGGAGGGTTGGGGAAGGGGAGGGGGATTAATGGGGGAGTGGAGTGGGGAGAGGGAAAGTGGAGCAGGCTGAGTGGAAATCCCCTAATACCATGCGAGCGAAGCCGCGGGAAAAAGCTAGTGTAAAGAATAAAAGTATTTACATTCAATAAACTTTTAATTTTCAAAATATGGAACTCCAGTTCATTTTTTTATTTATTTTATGAACCTTCTAACTTAAATAACTGCATTTTTATTTTTATTAAATAATCATAATAATTGTCAAAGTTTTAATTTTTCAAGATACCTCGAAAACCACCATAGGTATGTGGGGTGAATCGGTGACGTCGTCACTCACCAAAAGTTGGTTTTATTTTCAACAGGTGTTGTCATTTTGAATGACAGTTATATGGAAGAAGCTATGAAACTATTCGATAAGTTAAAACATTATTTAGGTGGAATTATTTATTTATTATATTATATTTATTTATTATATTTTTCAATATTATTACGGGAGGGTTGTATAAAAATTGCTTGAAATTATTATTTTTTTAGATTTACGTATCGAAATCAATATTATGGAAAGCGAGCATCGCCTGCACGTACAGCGCCGAATCAGCTGTTTGACGTCCGCCATTTTGGAGGATTGGCCGCAGCCACCACACGATCCATATGGAGTAGCATTACGATTTTTTTTGTACAGTTTAAAGTTTTTGAATATTTTAAATAATAGAGATAAACTAATAAAGATACCTCTATTTTTGATACTGAATTATTTAGGCCGAAATAGTGTTTCAATGGACACAACAAATAAATCTCTATAAACAGTATGTAAATAAAAAAATAACATGAAATGCGATGGCTTGATGGCTTGCGTCATACATTTCAATACAATGACTGGAAAATTATGGTGAGCAGTGACGTCAGCACTAAACCTTCAATAATACCAGCTTGGCAGTGTGTTTTAATGACACGATTAAAAATGAACTTTTTAAACATTTTTTAAAAACTCTATAATAAAACTTATATCTTCTTCTATCAATAAAAAACCCTGAAGAAGTGAGCGTTGCTCACGAAACATGTTGGTTTTGTAAACAATAAAAGTGGTAAAAACGAAGTATTTTATTAATTTAAAACTTATATATTCAGAATCAGCGTTTATTAGGCTATATAAACACATTTTTTTAAAGCCATAATATTTTTCAGTATAGTTCCTTATTGTATTTGATTCAGGAAACTAAGCGATAAATTAGGTATGAAAATAATGTTTTTTTACATTAGCTCCATACACGACGTCCTGAGGAAAACAATCCCTAGAGCGTCTTTATAAGGAAAGGAAGGAGAGGAAGTTCTGGGAAAAGGGTTTTTTTTTTTATTCACAAAAAGATACTTACATTAAATTTTATACAATAATTAATTACACAATATATGTATGATGTATTTGATGTACCCCCATAAATAAGCAGGGCTTGTGTGTATTGGGGGTGTTATTATATTGGTTTAATTTTTTTTTTATTCAGTTCAAATTTTCGGTATAATTTTTAAGCTGAGTTTTAAATTTTTTTAGGTTACTGTTCATGTTTCTGGTTTTTTCAGGTAGTGAATTAAAAAATTTTATTCCGAAATATTTATGATTTAACTGTCCTATTGTTTTTTTTTTACATTTTGGAATAGGAAGTATTGATGTTTGTCTAAAATTTCTGTAATTTTTAAAGGGTGTAACTTTATTTTGAATATTATCTTTATAAATTTGTAATGTTGCATGATAAAAGTATAATGCACTTAATTTTCTGACCTTAAATTGTTTGAATAACAGTTCTGATGAATATGAGTAGGGTTTTTTTTAAATTGTTTTTATTATTAGTTTTTGTGATATGTAAATTGTTTGTGTTTCCAAATTCCAAGTAATTTTTCGTTTAAAATATCTCTTAAGCATCTAAATATATATGTTAGTTTCCTTATTCTGTAGTTCAGAATATTTAGTATGAGGGGTGGGTAGAAATCTAGTGATCAAAAACAGAAAAATCCAAAAAGATACGGTTACAGTAGGACTCGAACCCAGGACCTACGCCATGCCGGGGCGGAGCTCTACCAAGTGAGTTAATTTGTCCCTATCCTATTCGGTCATATTTAACTGTATCCTGCTTCGTCTAAGAACTACTTAACTACTTACTACTTGATTTTCTTAACGCATATTTTTATTGGCTGCTATCACTATCTGGGTTCTGGTAAGGTCCTGGGTTCGAGTCCTAGATGTGACCGTTTCTTTTTCTGATTTTTCTATTTTCAGACTTTCGATTGAGTTTCGCTAATATTGTCTTCATTTAATTAAAATATTGCAATTTGAGGTTTTACTCATTAAGGCGATCCAATAGTCCAGGAAAAAATCGAAATCGGAATTCACGCCCCTTTAAGGGGGGAGTTTGAAAATACTTGAGAAAAAGCTTTTGGAAAGGTTGGAAAAGGCATTAAAGAATTTTTTTCACGGGTTGATTTCGTAAAAACCTGTAAAAAACATTAACTCCTTTTTTACGCATTGTTTATTGTAATAAAACGAATTGTTTATTGTAATAAAACGACTGGTCAGTGGTTGAGTGGGCATAGCGCTTGGATCCCATCCGGGCGTCGCGTGTTCGATTCCTCGGCTGGCTAAGTCCTCCATCACAACACAAGCAACATTTTCGGCTTTCTGTGGTGGTAGTAGGAGATTTTCAAACATTGTTGGTTTATTCGTAATCCTGGAATGTTTGTCTTTTTAAAAAAAAAAAAAAAAAAATTTAAAATTGATTTCACGAAATCAAGCGACGCGGAGCCATACGTCTATTTCTCGCTCCGGCCGGGGCGCGACTGATACGAAATAGGCGTGGCGTGGTCAGTAGTTCTTCGGTGGGCGGCATAGGGTTCACTTTGTAAATCCAAATTCGTTGACTAACGGCCGTATTGTAAAATAACAACGCGTAAATGCATATTTTATTTTAATTTGGGACGTTCGGGCGTAAATACCATTATTATAAAATAAACTGAATTTGCCACATTATACAATAAAACCACATCCGAAAAGGGGTTTATAAATAGGAGAGTTTGGACTTGAAAGTGTTTTTATAGACCTTATACTCTATTTTATTATGAGCTTATTAAAAGACTTGTGTATAAAAGACTTGGTATGTTCTACAAGTATTTAATTGAAGCATCTGTAATACTTCTAAGCGATCAAATTTTCAAAACATAAACATATGATTTTGTGTGATTTTGCATTATTTAGTATGGCTTTATCTTAAGTTAAAATTAAAAATAAACGTTTTTTTCCAAAAAACTTGTAGATTATGTAATCGGTAGGCAGTGTTTTTTTTCGTACGAGAGATTTTTATTTTAACTGTGATACTTTGAGTAGCTAGGGTTGAAAAGGTTTCTCGTTTCTTATGATTGAATGGTACACGGGACCAAGGACAAATTATTATTTTCTTTTCCATCGGACTACATATTAGCGTTTCTGGGACAAGATGAAGCCATTCAAATTTTCGCATTTCCCAACCCCCAACCCCTAGCCACTGCCACTGGGAAACTTTCGTCGATTCGTATAAAATGTACATTTATATAACACGAGATATATTTTTCGGAATAATAAAGGGAGAAGAAATACAACTATCATTCTTTTTGTGATTCTTGGGGTTGGATTTTCAATGGAAATCAAAATTAAACTTTCTCTGTTCTCGCTTTCCAAGAATCTTTTATCTTTTATAAACATTCCCAGGTTACGAATATCCTAACAACATTTTAATTCCTCCTACGTCACTATGACTTTTTCATGATGTCACACGGCAGCACATAATTCTAGCATGGCATAGCATGGAAGCATGACAAGAGGAATGGTGCCATTGAATGAAAATAAAACGATAAATATATTTAATTACTTTTTAAATTAATTAAAAACTTGTGTATTCCTATCTTCCCAAATGAGATTAAATTTGTTGAAATAAGTTATTATAAGCGGAAAATATTAAAAATGGTGGAGGATATAGAGCAAATGATTGAAACATTGGCGTGGGTGGGAACCCGATTCTTTGGACCGTTTAACTAACAGATCATAACGAAGAATAAACTTGTGCTTTCCTTAGGCGATGTGGTGCCAGACCCAAAAGGACGAAAGGAAAATACTTTTCTAGAAAACGTAACTACAGAACTAAATTATCAAGTCATCAACTCTTTTTACACTTCCGGTTCGATGGTCGCCGTTTAAACCTGTCATGCGCCGCAGTAGCCGGTAGACACATTTCTCTGCATAAAAATAGCTATTCTGGGAAAAATACTTATGATAGATTATGAATACGGGTACTACTTTTATAAAAAATATGTAAATACATTATTTGGTAAGACGACATAATTTACAAAAAGATAATTTTGCAAAAAAGGTGAAGTTTTTCAAATCAACTGACAAAAAAATGGCGAAAATTTACCGTCATCCCACAACGGAATAATGTTCGGTAAATATTTTTTTTTTCAAATTTGATCGTTCATAAAAATCATAATTAAGGATGTAGATATTTAAGTTATTGATTTATTGAAGAGGGGGAAATCAGCAATAACCTTTTTGTGTACCCGAGGTCTACTGTTCACAGAACTCCTATTAGTTTTAATTAAATTAATTGAGTTATTTATTCATTAAATTAATTGCGTTAGTGTTTCATCAAATTAAATGATTTTTAATAAAAAATTCCACCTCCCTTAGATTTAATACGTGGATAAGATAATAGTTTTTCTTATAAATCTCCCTTTCAGAAAAGGAACATTGAAAGTGGCATTAAGTTAGATATAAACCTAGGATACCGCATTGAAAGAAAAACATATTTTATATTATTCAAATATTATTATGTAAAACACTGACGAAACACCGCGCCGCGTCCGAGGTCTCCCCTCCAGTATGAATACGTCATACATCGGGCTAATGTTGTTTTTGAAGATATTTTGATGTGGAAATCGGCAAATCGAGGCAGTGCGAACTGCCCTAGTACTAGTACCTACTAGTGCCTGCCTATCCAGCAGACAGATTATAATATGGAATTTGACAAGAGGAAAATACGAGGAAAAGGATCGAGTCAATTATCCGTGTTTCCTGGGAAATGTTTTCCTTTTCACTAGTGCGTTTTGAATTTATTTAGGAATGTGAATTTTAGATAAAAAGCTTTCGCTTATACCTTAAGTAATAATAATATTTGTGTTGTTACTTCAAAAACTAGACCTTTAAAATTATTTTAGTTAGCTTTTAATTTTTTTCATTATTTATGTTCTGCCTGATTTATAAATAAATAAAAGAAGTAAAAAAATCCCGATTTGACTCATATAAAAAAATAAAAAATTATCCAGTTTAATTTGAAGAACTCGATTTTAATTGTAAGTTTTTCTTTTTTTCGTAATCAAAAATATTATTCAATTTTTGTTAGAGTAATATATAACTTTATTAAAGTAATACCCACCAATTTAATATATCGTTGAAGAAGATGATAGATAAAACTAGTAAATCTAAAAGAAATAATGAAAAAGAAAAAGACACAGAAAAATAAAAAGGTAATGGTCGCAACTGGGACTCAAAACCAGGATTTCTTGTCTTACCGGGAGTCAACTCGGCCATTGGGGTCTCTTATTTTTATCGACCTCATATGTGAAATTCAGAATTAACAACATGATCTTCGAATAATTTTTCCCATATGATATTGGGTTCATGGGGTAAGGTTTGTCTAGGTCTTGGAAGCGGACACACTGAACCCCAGATTCCTACCCACCCCTTAAACCCTTTTCCTTCCCAGATCTCTCCTCTCCTTCCTTTCCTTAAAAAACCCTCCACACAGCATCCCCAAAGGTGATATAGGCCCTGATGAAAAATATTTTCCTCAGGGCCTCCCTCATGTAAAAAAAAACATTCGAAAAAAATATATAAAAAATCAATAAGAGTGGTGAGCATTTCCTCTACTAACCTTAAAAATGGTAACTGTCACAATTTTGAAAACGCAGTTCGATGCATTTGCACTGAGCCCCGATATGCGTAAATGACCACATTTAAAAAAGTCTAAAATCTTTCAATAACAACAATGAATTTACGATCAAGTTTGGGGATCAACACACATCACTTTCCTAATAAAACAAAATACAAGTGAACGGATATTTTAACACCGCTAATTATTTTTTTAAATTAACAAATTAATTTAATATGTTAATCAAGTATTAATGAATTCAACACCTTACGGACCACTGTCTCACTTGGCAGTTAGAATAAGACTTGAGAACAACAACATACGGAACTGCCTTAACCCTCTCACGGCCCAGGTAGGTAAGTACTAATAATAATAATAATGGTCTATCGAAGATCACAAAAAATAGCAACAAAAGAAATAAGGTCCCTTTTTAATGTAGGCAGCCCCGCGCAGGTATAAAGCGCGAATTCAAAGTGCATTATTGAAGGGGTTACCCTCTGAGGCTATAATTTATTTCATTCGCAATTATTTTTTGCAAATTCATGACGTAGGTACCTAACTGCCGTTATTTTTTGGCAACATTGCAAATCATTGGAACGGTTATATGGCTTTTCATTCGATATAGTAAAGGTATGTAGATACGTAATGTGTTGCCCCGTGCGATATTAATTACATGTGAAACAATAATTCAAATATCGAGATTTTGTACAAGGTGGCGTAAAAGTTGTCATCCAATGTTCTTTGGCTATAATTTTTTTTTATGAATGAATTGATTACCATATAGGCCTTTTCCATCACTCTTTCCAGAACTTCCGGTGAAAGGTTCTCGCGTTATTGATGGATATTCTCTTTGATGGCTTCAAGAGTCTGAGGCTTGTTGACATAGACCCATGACTTCAAGAAACCCCATAAAAAGAAGTCTGGAACGGTTAAATCGGGCAATCTTGCCGGCCAGTGCAAATCACCAAAACGAGAGATAAGGCGACCCGGAATTACATTTTATTTTTAATTTTCTGTGTTCTTGTATAGCGTATAGAGTATAGCGATTCATGTCTTGTTGACGTGTATTTTTTATCTATTTATTTCACAAATGTCAATGCAAAACTGACATTTGCCGCCATTTGCAAAAATTATGGCTTCTTTTGACAGAGTGATGACTTTTGCGCCTCCAATCTAAACGTCTTAACTACCTTCTGTCTAAAACATCTACACGAACAAGAAATCATCAATCTAAAATTATTTTTAATTGCAATAACAATTTCAGAGGTCCGAGCATGGTCGATCGATATAGCATTTATCGAAAATGTCGGTAACTTGTCACCGCTCCCGAGCACGACTGCAGGCCGCTAACGAACAAACAACAGTTCACGTCAAACAAATTAGGAATACTTAGTCGTTGTGAACTGTTATTGGTTCGTTAGCGACTTGCAGTCATGCTCGGGAGCGATGACAAGTTACCGACATTCTCGATAAAACTTATATCGATGTACCGTGCTAGGGGGCCAGGACTGAGACATTTAGATATTCGTTTAAGAGCGTTTAACCAGCCAGCGGACGAAAATCCACATTTCGTCGAAAGTTGTTCTTTCGATCGTGCAGGGCGGTTACAATGAGAAAGATTGATTATTCTCCGTACCAGCTTTTTTAAATTATAACTCAATATCGAATTTATTTCAATCCAAATTAGCTTTAATTTATACCTTCATCCAAAAATGCTGAAAGGCGTGATGATAAAACTATTAAAATAGTGTACTTTTTGTAGTTATTTTTTGATTATAAGTATTTATCATTTTTCAATAATGTCTAAATTTAATAAGAATGTTAAAAAAATCTGAAATATATTAGTTTGTAAGTGCGCAAATAAATACACAAATGGACCAATTTTCATCAAGAAACACATGTACGTACATTTTTTTTAATGATTTTATTGAAACTAAAATTAAAATTCTAATACATAACTTTGCTAGATAATGTATTGATTTATTTTACTGCATGATTACATTATTTGAAATGGGTGTGGTATAATACAAAAACTTTTTTGAAAATTTAACAAATCTGCCAACGACCTATGGAATAACCTTATTATACTAAAAATTTAAATTTACATAACTATGCTAGATAAAAAAACAATCTTTCGAAATCCATTTATATTTTTTTGTGGAAAAGAGTCAATACGTCTAAAAACTTTTTTGAAAATGACGTATTTCCGGCTTTCTCTGGTAATGCCCTCTTAAACCTTGAGTGCATGCAGTTTGCAATCCTATCTTAGAAGTTGTAGTTTGTTCAACTGCACGGAATTTGGTTACGAACCGGCTATAATAACATACCTTAATAATAATATTCAATGTTAGCATAATATCTACCACTATTCTGCATGGGTTCTAAATGATTTAATTAGCACATTTTACTAATTCATGATTTATGTGTGAAATTAAAACTTCTTTAGCACCGTTGCAATTTGAAACGCGATGAGACGAAAAATTGCGACACAAATTTTTTTTTAAAAACACACACATCTAAAGGATTTAGCCTGCGAGAGAATGAAATAGTATGATCCGTCTCCTCTTTGTTCGGTGCTTCGTAGTCTCCCCTTGTCTACTACGTGTGAATTGCACACTCTGATTTTTTAATATGTATTTGTTTGTAAAAGCCCATTTAGGAGTTTATTATAATTTAAAGAATGAATTTTTAATCAGGAAATGTGTTCTTTTTTTAAACTATTTGTAGAGTGATAGCCCGATTTTTTCCGGAAAATCTGAACCGAATCCCCGCCGTTTTTTACGTTAAATCCACACGGGAGGCCCTGAGGAAAATAATTTCCCTCAGGGCCTATGTCATCTGAGATGCTGCGTGGACGGTCTTCATGAGAAGATGAAGGAATGAACATTGGTCTTGAAGAGACCCATGTTGTAGGAAGTAGGAAACACAAAGGCCTGCAAATCGTTCCACAGCCGAGCTTTGAACGCAAGAACGAGTCGAAGAAGCGACCCGTTCTCATGTGACAAATGTCAACCATGTACATATGTTGGGCATGCGTTTGGCGTGTTTCCCGACTATGCACCGGTGCCGAAAGGACCAATGACGCTAGTTCCTCGGAGCATCTTCCATTGTAATACCGGTAGAACAAGGATAGCATCCCCACCCGACGCCTGTGCTCTAAAGATTGCAATCCGTCTGTTAATATGGGAGAATCTATCAGACGGATCGCCCGTTTCTGCACAGAGTCGAGGTTTTTTTTTCAGGTATTTTGGGACTCCACTCGCACTTGTGATTTGTACAGGGTCAGCAGTTGTGTACTATTAAAGTATCTGCGGGCCCTGTACAGTAAACCCAGTTTTTGAGAGGCTAACTTAACTCTAGCTTCGATGGAGCCCCATATCTGAGCTGGTCACTTAGGGTTACACCAAGTATATCAATAGAGGACCTGATCGCAAGATTTCTTCTGTTGAAGGAGACTAGATTTTCATTTCGATCCCTTTTAGACGTAATCAGACATGATTGGGTCTGTGAAACACCTTGAAATACGTTATCAATTTAAACCTTTTTTTTAAATATTTCGATTATAGACTATATAATAAATCCTGTCGAACACGAATATGAAGAAAAAATTAAAAATTTAATTTAGAACAGTTTTACACTAGATAAGACGAAATGTTTGAAGCTTTTGTCAGGACTACCATTTTCAAAATACTTCTCTCAGTCTACCACATTATAGTTTTTGTTGTTTTTTTTATCTACTACTCCAAGATTAACATCAGATCTGTATCTCAACAACACTCCAATTTCTAAACTCATACAAATGATTGTTCCCCAGTCAAGTTGAAGCAATCTTCCACTGGAGTCCACGCATCGGTGGTTGGCACCAATTTAATGGCTGACGAGACAGGGACCAGTATCTAGATCAACCCTTTCGAGGGTGGGGCTACTTGTTAACGCGATGTGGCCTGATATGGATCCCTTGTCACAAGTGGCACTTTTATGCATTTACACCTTTTAGAATAGGATTTTTTTAGTGGGTATTGTAAAATCTGAAAGGAAACACGAAGAAAAAGAAACCTAACTTTTAGTCTAAGCAATACGAAGTAATTTAAAATCATGTGTTTTTGGATCGAAAATTTGATTCCTTAGAAATATTTTAGGTAGTTAATAGGTTGTTTTAGGTAAGTTAATTAAATACTATAAGTACAACAGTACACGTCTTGGCCTTTCAAAGAATCTAATTTTTCTTAAAGTATTTTTTATTGCCCAGAAAAAACAGAGTCGTAGGCCTGTAAAAACTGCTTTAATGTTCAAAATATCCTACTTTCTAACCCCTTTTCAGTTATTTTTTTATTGTATAATGTGAATTAAAAAATTTAATTTAAAAAAAATGTTTATTCTTCATGCACCTGCATTATATATACATCATCGTTTGGCGACATAGATTCGTATCGAACTTGAAACAAAAAAAAGTTGACATTTCCTTCTGATTACGAAGTACGTTTTGATTGTCTCCTACAAAAGTATTTCATATTAAATTCAAATTAATAAATAACATTGTATTAACCACTTAATTATTTACAAAAACCGACATGTTTCGTCAGCAAAGCTGACTTCCTCAGGGTTTTGACAGAACTAATTTTTAAAAATAGACATAAATAGGTAATAGAGAAAAATAATAGACATAAACAATAATAAAATTTGAAAGAAAATAATGTGTAAGGGACGAGGGGCAATATAGAACAATTAAAAATATATATATATATATTTTTTTTTTAAATTTAAAAGGGGAATAGATTTAATAATGGGTCATTTAAAAACAATTTTTGATTATTAATAATATTTAAATTTGCATTAACGCTCTTTCTAATCTCTAAAATTTCTAATTTATCTAACTGAAAGCCATTGACATTACAATGTATTAATTCTATTCCACTGTTAAAATTAAAGGTATGACTAGTTTCTATTAAATGGTTGGCAAACTCCGAGAAACTATTATTATTTAAAGCTTTCATATGCTCTTTAATCCTTATTTCAAAGTTTCTCGAAGTTTTACCTATATAAAAGAAATCAAAATCATTACATTTCAATTTATAAATTCCAGATTTTTTCATTTTTGAATCTCTATCTTTATTATTTAATATGTAATTTTTAAGTCTATTGTTTGCATAAAATACAGGAATAATTTCATTCGGTACATTCTTTTTTATTGAATTAGAAATTTTATTATTAAAGTACATCATTTTTCTCCATTTTTTCTCTTCTTTATCCTTTTGAATAGGGTAGATGTATGATCTAAGGAAATTATTCTTGTATTTTTTATTAAGAATTTTTTCAATTACATTGGAATTATAACCATTATTGATTGCAATTTGTTTAATAATATTGAGTTCTTTTGAAAAATTATTAAGAGATAAAGGTACATTAACTAATCTATGAATCATAGAATGGAAAGCTGACATTTTTTGAGAAATTGGATGATTTGAGGTGTTATGGATTACAATGACTGTGTATGTATCCTTGCGAAAAATATTAAATTCAAATTTATTATTAATTATTGAAATATTTAAATCCAAAAAATTTATACTCAAATTTTGTCCAATCTCTACAGTAAATTTTATGTTTTTATGGAGTTTGTTTAAAAAATTAAGAAAAATATTAAGATGTCTCAATGTACCTGTCCAAACACAAAACACATCATCCACATATCTCTTCCAACAATGTACATATTTTAATAATAAGGCACCACTGTTAAAAATCCTATTTTCCAAATTATTTATAAATATATCAGCGACCAAAGGGCTAGTACTAGCACCCATTGCCAAACCATCTATTTGTTTAAAGATATTGTCATTGAATTGAAAATAATTTTGTTTTAAAACTATATTAAGTAATGAATTTAAATCATGAGATAAATCATTAGATAAAATTGATGAAAATAAAAGTTCTTTAATAATAGGTTTACAGTCTTCAATTGGAATACTTGGAAATAAATTAACAATGTCAAATGATACTAATAATGCTTTGTCAGGGATTTCCAAAAGTTTTAAGTGTTCAATCAAATTAAATGAATTTTTAATCGTGTATTTAGGATGAAATATATGTGAATCCATAATAATTCTATTAATTGTTGAAGATATTTTATTGCTAGGAGCATTACAATTTGAGACCACTGGTCTTATTGGTTGATCTTTTTTATGAATTTTTAATAAACTATACAACTTAGGGACTTGTGGATTTTTTACAGTTAGTTTTCTATTTTTAATTAAATTAACAATTAAATCACTTTTACAATCTTTGAGAACATCCCTTATTTGTTCTTGACATTTATTAACTGGGTTAATTTTTAACTTTTCAAATTTATCACCTTGTAAAAAATCCATTGTCTTTTCCACATAATCTTCTTTATTCATAATAATGACACTGTTACCTTTGTCAGCTTTAGTAATAATCAAATTATTTTCCTGAGTAGCTCTGGATATATTAATTGCAATTCTTTTTTCTTGATTGTGTTGTTTTTCAGTGAAGTTAGGATTCTTGCTAATATTTTTTATGACTTATTATTATATACTCATATTATCTATAAATGCATTAAATTAATTAGAGCGTGCTGCAATTTTTCGAATTTTTGGAAAATTCGCCGGTCAAAATGTTGACTATTGCGGCTGGCAGAAAAGGTTGTGATAACTTGTGATATCTAGGCACTGCAGCTGAATTATGAATTGCACTGATTCGTGTCACGTGTGATATCATGAGACATCATTGCATAAGTTTTACCCAAGTTCACTTTGAAACCTCATAACTTCTTGATTTTTGGAGATATAAAAAACGTATTTTGACGTAGTTATTAACTCCTTAAATATATATTTATTCACCTCTGAGGAAGGTTCATGATAAACCGAAACCGGTTGGATTAAGAAATAATAAAGTGGAATTGAAACAAAGTTATTTTATTATGTTTATCATTTTTAAATATACTTAGTATATTTCCGAAAAAAATAACATTACGAGACAACCTCCTTATTCTTATTGCAAATTCATGATTGCTCGACCCCATAGGTCTTTCACGGTCTGAAACCACTTAATATGTACTATTTTTTTATATTCTTTAAAAAATCTACAGATTTCTGCTTTTCAGTTAAAACAACAGTTCATATAATCGTGGTTCATTGTCGAGTAATTTAAATCGATGAATACGAGTTGAGTATTAAAAAACTAATGCTCTTTTAAAAAACACCAACGAATCGTTAAAACTCCGTCAACCATCAGTATTAGTAAAGAGTATAGAGTTATAAATAGTCCCCAACGACCCGGCCGGATGAAATAATGAACGACTCTCTTCGCGTCCGCTCAAGTAGTAATGTGACCTGTCATCGATAGACAAAGGGTCCTCATCGGCCGAACAAAACCCGTCCCAGGTTCTAGGCCCGGACCCCGGACCCAGGCTGCTCTCGCGTCAAATTTGTCAAAGGCGGCCAAAGAATTGAGCGACAGGCATAAGGGTTGAAGGAACGTCAAAGAAAAAGGAACCTACCCTTTGTCCGCTGTTTTGTTTGTGGGCCGCGCCGTGTTAAGGGTAGGTACGGAGCACAAGGGTGGTGTCATAATTATTATTGTGTGTTCCGGTGGCATTGTGCCGCTAATCAAATTGGGCAGAGGTAAGAGGTTATTTTATATAAATATATTGTAAGATGTTCAAATTATTTGTGATGCAAGTTACTTTTATAGGTTGAGTACCAATTGTCCGACGCCAGTGTAACTAATTCCTATTTTAACGTTGAAGGAAGCTGGGGGAGGGAAGGGAGGGGGAAAGGAAGATTAAAAGAAAATATTCATTAGTATGTTTTGTACTGAACGCCGATATCCCTCAATCCGAAATTATGTGAAAATAGGTACAGGAACTCAAACTATCCCAACTTTCCGATGCCATTGGGACTGTGACAACCGTACCTATATTAATAAAAAAATTACATTAAATAGAATATTTTATGACTGAAAGGATGACCGAAAAACTCAGAATGAAATCAACTCAGAACCTACTCAGAAAAGCCGTTAAATGTGATGATAAAAACATATTAAAAATTTGTTAAATAGGTTACGTTAGGTTAGGGTTAAGGGCTTTTTTAAATATTTTTTTTTCATAGTTTTAATGACCTTTCAAAGAGGTATTGAGTTGACTTGATTCTGAGTTGGCATGGAACCGGATGAAAGAAGAGTCTGGAAAAGATAAAGGATAAAAGTGCTGGTTTGCAAGCATCTGGTTAGGGAACGTACCCAAACTACGTGACCAACTTTTTGAAATACTCCCCCCCCCGGTGACCAAAATCCTAAGCAACCCGCCGCTCATTTGTATGGAGCGTGACCTTTTGAAGACCCCCCCCCCCCCTAAAAGTGTCACGTAGTATGGGTACGTTCCCTTAGTTAAATCTGCTTGTCTAAAGAAGGTGTCGATGCACGGTCTCTCAACAAGGATATATATTATCTTCAATAATAGCAAATTTGTGGCTTTGTAGCGTCATTTTAATTAAATTATCAACATGTTTCGAAACCAGTGATTGCTTCGTCAGAATCAAAATAAAAATTTAAAAAAATATTAATGGTGGTCTTTCACGAGGACGATACTGAGAGTATCTTCCACTCCGGAACGTGCCATAACATTAATTGTGAAACAACACAAAATAATAGAATAAATTTGCTTGCGAATGACGGGATTTGATCTCGCAACCTCCGTATTCGTAATCCAGCGACCACCAGTTTGTTTTGTTTTTACACGTAAGTAAGTTTTCTTTTTATTTTCATTGGTTATGTTTAAAAACACTTTTTTGATGTAGGTATCTACAAACTATAATACTATTTTTCAGAAAATAAAGCAGGATGTTATGATCAAATATCCAAAAAAAAAATTACGATGTTCAAATTAAACCCTTTTAATGCCAAAATAGACATGCAACACGGCGACATTTAGCAAAAAAAGGGAATATCTGAATGTGCGTAAAAATTTACATTTATTTTTCTGCAACAATAAACTTATACCTGGCTCCTTTTCATACCGTTACGTGACTCCATACTCCGTTACATCAACTTCCGTATTCAAAAAGTTCTCGCAAATAAATTATTAATCCTTTACCATATACCCTTTCGACACATCCGCTGGAAACGCATACAATCTACATAAAAAATGCGATCGTTAATTTATTTGCAGTTCAGGAGCGAACTTAGGATATTTTTTTTCTTTTAAAGGCAATGCTAATTATCTGCTGCTGTTTTGCAAAATATTGATATTTTTACAAAAATGTGAGTTTAACTAACTCAAAACAAAACACATTAATTCGTGGCGAATTAAACATTTTTAACTTTTCATATAGTGATTTATCCAACCCAGAACTTGAAACCTACATGTACGATACATATATATTGTATCATACATGTAGGTTTAATAGTTAGGTAGGTACACATTTATCTCATTATCCCATCCCCATAGGCTAAAGTAATTATTTTTAAATTGAAATCAAAATGGCCCAGCAAGAAATAAAAACAATAATTCAAAAAATATATAGTGATAATTAAGAAACTTCATTGATCTCATTAATATAAGTATTTTACCATGTTACCTTGAAAAATATTGAAACTAATAACATAAAATTAAAAATCACATATTTTTAATAGTTCAACAATTTCAGAAGTTTATACACATAAATGTAAAACTAAAATGTAAAACTAAAATTATTAAATAAGATAATAATAATAATAAATCTGAACGAATCATGAAACAGAACAAGACACGGAAAAATTAAAAGGTAACGGTCGCAACTGAGACTCGAACCCAGGATCTATCGTGTGACAGCACCTAAAACAACTCGGCAATTGGGATCTACATTTATCGGTAATTTTTGTCGTTCGCGTATTTCAAAATTAAGAATTAACAAATTATACATATTTTTAAATAAGGTTAGTTGAGAATAGTAATTGTGAATTTAATATATGAATTCTGAATTTAAAAAATTACCGAAAAAATATAGGTTACCTTTTTATTTTTTAATGTCTTGGTCTGTTTCACATTTCGTTTAGATTTATTCGTATTATCTTATTATTCAATGATATATATTGATGATATTTTTTTGTGTGTATATTACAAATTTACACACAAAAAAAAATATCGTTTTCGACTATTCGTGTTTTTTTTCATATCTACTTTGAAAAACCCGTTTTAATTTTTCTTTTTTGGCTGTGTTTATATACAGGGTGTTGAGAGACGTACTTGACTTACTTTAACCAGTGATTCCTGAAATTATTTGTAGTAAAAAATGTAAATAAAATTTTGGTCTCCGGTGACATTTTTGGTGTTTTTTATTTTTTCTACAAAAGCATAAAAAAGGTAGGTGTTGGACAGTTAGAGGCGGGGTTAGGGGTTGGTCGGTTATTCGGCTGGATGACCAGTGACGACATGCAGAAGAATTTTTTTTGTTTGATTTTTAAGAAACAAAAATTGAAAAAAAAGTCATCCAATATGTCACCGGAGACCAAAATTTCATAAACATTTTTTACTCCAAATAATGTCAGGAATCACTGGTTATAAGTCAAGTACGTCCATTAACACCCTGTACGTACATGTTTATAAAATTTTTTCGATACTATTTTATTACATTGTCATTTACACATAGATTATTTTCTTTGGACTACAATTTATTATAAAATGTTTTATTTAATATTACATCCACCTCGGCTTATATTGAAATTTAAAAAAAACAATCAGCATCTAATTTAATGTCACATTTAAGTAATGCAAAAAATTATATTAATTAAATGTGCATTTAAGCATTCTACAAACAAAACAGTTTTTTTTTCAACGAATCGGATCTATTCAAGAATAAAATTGAAGAAAAAATTTTAAACTATTGCACTTGTGATTATCTTATCAAGTGTAAGTGTTAAAAATGAAATATCTTTGCAATAATTGCGTGACATAAAATGCCTGTATTTATATAGATTATTACCATCACTGAGCCATCTCTGCTTCCCACCAACGAAGCAAGCTTCCAACCCTCAACCCTTTGCCTAAAAATATTTAAATCATCCCCAGTCTCTCATACCTGAGGTTAACAAAGAGGTTGCATTGCACAATTATAATTTTGCGGATAGCGAACCGCCGATAATGCAGATGCCCGCGTTATCTATTGAATATTCAAGGGTAGCGGTGGTGGGTACCTACTTAGGGGTTTAAAGGTTGAAATTTCATCCCCTTGCGCGATTCCCGAAGGGGTTTATTTACCTAATTCCAAATTTGAATTACAAAAAGTATTACGGGTATCTTTTATGCGACCTTCGTCATTTATCAGCCATCTGCTAATTTCGCGAATTTCTATGGAGCGGTTTTACATACGAGTAGGTAGCCATTGATGTAGTATGAATTGTATCCGGAATTTTGCAAATTTTATTAACTGCCTTTTTGAAAAGATGTTTATTTTTAAATGGCAACATTGCATTTTGGATACTTCATTCTTGGTTGCTAAAAGGGGCCTAGAAAGATCTAATTTTTAATTTTATATAAAACTATTTCAAGTTCAAATGCAGTATCTTGTTGCCAAAAAAACTTCCTCGAATAACTTTCTTTATCTGTTAAAAGTGTCATTGTGATATCAGATGACTAATGTAAGGTAGCTATTAGGTCCTTTCATATGAAATTGGCGTTTTGCCGTACTGGCAACTTTGATCTCAAATATCTTCTCTTTGGTTAGGAATTCCAAATTCAAATTTATACAGCTATTTACTCATGTATTTGTGTTTCGAAAATTAAAATTATTATTATGTCCGAGTTAGCTGCAGGCTGCGGTGTTAGTGATAAAACTGTTTTAATCCATTTTAAGCAAATTGGGAAGGTGAAAAGGTGTGTCTGTCTGTGAATTCCTAGCCAAGAATCGTAACCATTCAACAACGACGGCTGTTGATATTCGTGTAATAGGTAGGTAGGTACTGTTTTAAACTCTATAAATATCTTACTAATATTATCTTAGTTGGCGATCATTTGAAACTATGTAAATTTAGACTTTTTATGGTCATTAGTTACCAATTGCAAATGTGTGGATTGTGTGGAGTCATCAATAAATAATTTATGTAAATACAAATGCATTTTCAACTTTCAACACGAATCCAATCGGTTATTTCCGCCGGCAGCCGAACGTTTCCGAAGCCTCGTGCTTGCCCCGGCTTAGAGCGGCTATTCCATTTGAAAATTTTGCAATCTCATCCGAGACTCTATGATCTTGTGTGGATAAAATAAACTCGGAGCGACAGATGGGAAGCTTTGGGGTGAGGAAGGTTGGGGGAGGGAGAGGGGGAGGAACGGGTGAGTCTGGGAGCTTTTGTACAAGACAACTTGTAAAATGCATATCGCTGGCGGACTTTTCCGATGCAGGTATACAGATTTTAGTTTATTGGATGGTTTGATGATGTCGAACATATCGGAGATGAAATTTATAGGTATATAAGTTTATGTAAATGTATCAATAAAATATTGTCGGTTTTTCAGGAAAGGATCTGCCAATGGAATCGTCGAGTTTATCGGCCGCTTGCTGTCACCCGTATATTTCATACATGCGTGTTTGTAGTGATAATAATTAATTATATTGAGTTAAACAATTAACAATAAAGTAAATGAGAAATAAAATGGGTAAAAGGTAGAATACATTAAGTATTGACATAATATGTAACAAGAATTTTTTGTGCATACCAGTGTTAATGATACACTGATTTGTTACTTAACAATCTTTAAAATAAAGGGGTACATCAAATTATTATCAAATTATCGGTTTGATATGATTAAAGGTAGAACCTTTTTTAAAAGTGTTTAATCGAGTCATTTTAAGTGCCAAAATCATTTTTAGAGCAGTTCGTTGGATTATAATTTCTTAACCTTTGCGGTAAAGGAGAGAAATAAATATATATTTTTAAAGAAAGATAAAAGGGTTGCGAATATTCTGACAATATTTGAAAATCTCCTACTACCACCACAGTAAGCGGAATATGTTTCTTGTATCGTGATAGGTAGGACTTAGCCAACCAAATTGTTCACACGAGGACTGGGTGGGACCCAAACAAACGCGATGCCAACTCGGCCATTTACCGATCGAATCCATATCCTGCATTCGTGTGATAAGCTTTAGTTTAGAAAATATCGTTTATCCTCCTTGTTGATTTTATTGATGGTGTCTTAATGCTAATTTGATGTAAAATATTTTGTGTATCAACTGATGCATGCATAATTTTACGTAGTAGCCATACATAAGAAAGTTTACGTCTGGCTATCAGAGTGTAGTTTATAGTGCGAAATTCGATCAATATATGTTTCAAATTGATCAGATGAATTTTCATTAGTGCATGGGTTAATTTTCTACCTCTGTGTTCGCTCCTATAATATAAATTTGTTTAACTTTAAAAACTTTTTTATGAGGTACCATAACACTGTCAATTGGTTAATATAGAGAGAAGCAAGGACGTGTTCGAATTAGAGGAAAGATAAAAAGAAGATCAAAGATTGTAAATACCTGCATATTCATGTAGGCTGTATGCCTTATATTTTTGATAAACATTATGCCCTAAGACAACAATTCAGTTCAACACACTTCACGGTTACTCTGGGTTAAACATACGACTTCAGTGCATGGAAAGCATAAATATAGGAATCTTACGAAAACAACTTTACCAAATTGAAATGTGAACTCTGCAAGCCAATTTGAAAATTTTCTTTGGTCTAGTACATAATCGTACATTAAATCAGAATGTATTATTAACTATTAAGTATATATAAATATTATATTTCTTAGAGATAAAATTGGAAGATTAGTGAAATTTAAAATAATTTATAAAATATGAATATTGGTAAATATTTACTCCGGCTCGAAGGACCAACAACGATTAAAATTGACAAAATTGAAAAGCAGATCTAGAGAAACCAGTTGTTTTTAACAAAAGGAGAAAAAAAGCAGTGTTTAAATATTTTTGTTGAATTATTACAACATAGGACAGGTGTAGAGATTTAGAATTGGAAGAGTTCGCAGCAATTGTCTCTATTATTATTTATTTTTTTGTTATTTTCTTTATTCATTTTGTTTGTTACAGGTTTGTTTTACATGGTTTGTCGACTACCAAGCTAGGCAAATGCCCGTATTATATTCTACGATAATAGAATATAATACAGGGTTTTAAAATGCGGATATTTAAGTACATCATCAAAATACCTTGGACATTGACAGAATAGGTTTGTGGGTTCATCATCGAATGGCTAAAAACTCTGAAAATGTAATATGTTCGTATTGTGAAAGATAAAAACTCTAATATCCTTAGTCCAATTAGTATGAGTAGCGACAAAAACAAACTTACCCAACTTATAACCGAGGGAAAGGTTGATGGAAGACGCCACATATTCTAACTTACAAAATTGGACGAATTCAGTTCCGTTAATCTGTTCGGAGTTTAAGTCTATAAGGTGAGGATTGCCGTGATGATGGCCAACCTCCATTTGGAGAAGTATAAGAAGAACAAAAATACTGTACACCTACTGAAGTAACTAATTAATAAAGTATTACATCCCCCGTGTAGGGGAGACCCAGGCAAAGCGGATGTGTTAAGGGAGATATTAAACAAAACACACAATGTTTGCATAACATAAAAACTTTATAAACAGTAATGTTAAGAAAATATCTGTCTTCAGACGTAAAATAAATGAAAAGGTCAAATTAATTATAATTATAAAAATAATGCAAATTTAAAAAAAGTCTTCGTCTTGTTCACTTTGCCCGGGTACCCGGGCAAAGCGAATTTGGACTCCGGGCAAAGAGAATTAGGAATCACAATCGTAGCAGAAGTAAGAACCATATATCCACTATATGACGTGCATGATTCGTGAACCCAACTTTTACACTGGCTGCATTGAATCCAATCCTCTGTTAATGGTTCAACATAATTTTCGTCACAAATAAGGCATTTCAAATTTTTATTTTCATTTGTTTTTGCTTTGACTTTTAGTCCGCTGGTAGATGGGCCAAGTTTTTTTTTCTTTATGATTTTTTTTTTTTTTGGATGTTGGCTTCGTTTTTCTCTTTTTGTATGTTTTTTATGGGAGAAGAAGTAAGAATGGTCCATCCGCTTTGCCCTATTCGCTTTGCCCAAGGCAGTATCAAATAACATTTTGTTAAAAAATACTATGTGGGTGCTGTATTTCATAACTAAACTAAGTTTTTTAAATAAGAAACAAATAAAAATTGGATGATATAAACTAATCTTCACATGAAATATAACCAAATAATAATAATCACAAATACCTTACCTTCGTTTATCGTAAGAAAATTCAAAAAAATCGTTTTTTTATCAAAAAAAGCGTGCGTTCCTGCCAAACGACAAATATTCACTGTCATGGCGTCGGTAGCGCTGCGGTACACCGATTGTGAGACTATTAGCGCATTCTAGTGGTAATTTTCGGAAATATTCAAGTCATCCGCTATGCCTGGTCCATTCGCTTTGCCTGGGTCTCCCCTAGTTACTACAAACTGCACATAAAATTGAACAAACTTTTATGATATCTTCCATTGTGTTCCATATATGGCCGCAAATATAAATAAAGCGCAAAAACGTCAACATTTTGACAAAAGAAGATCCACCTTCCAGTTTTCCAAGCACAATAAAAACGTTCAACCATCACTTTTTCAATAACAAGTCATAATTCACTTTGCCGAACTGCGATCCAAAATTACTTGGAAATACTCCAAAACTTTTTATTCTCACGAAAGGGGTTAATATTGAACCAGATAAACGATGCGGAAAAACATAAAAAATACACATTCGTGCAAAAAATCTACCATTAAACTTTCCAAATTTATGGTGTTTTTAAATTTATTTATATTTTCATTCGCAATACAAATAAACATGGAACCCTATCCATTACAAAAGTGATGTTTTTTACATCTATTACACCCTTTTGACCTTTCCCTAAATGCGACAAAATCCATTAGTATTTTCACACATTAGATCAATGGGGTTTCACCCCAAAACATATATTTTGAACCCAAAAATTGGCTATTGTGTTGAAGTGTCTGTCAGGTAGAAATTGAAGCGATTACTCGATATTTTGAAAGCAATAAAAGGTCCAAGCAATAAAATTGGCAGTGGCTATGGGAATTTTTAACGCAGATATTGAACAAACGATGCAATTTGTTTGGATGCGGGAATGGATGTTCTATATAAATAAAACATATTATGAGGTAACTAGAGCATAATCGTATTATATTTTTCTTCTTGTTCTAGAAGGTTTCAAGTTTAGTAATACAGGTACGTATGTAAATAGGATAGCCTGCAATAATTACTTTGTTTTTTTTTGTTGCTTAGATTCTTGGCCCAAATAACTCACTATTGATATTTATCTTGGTAGGCGAAGTCGATGCGAAAGCGATTGTGACACGGTTTGAAGGAATGTAAGGGGGCATACATTAATTATGTGAGCTCAAAATGGGGGGGGGGTCCAGCAAAATCTCACATTACTTGAAAAGAATATAAAAAGTGGCCCAAATTTATCTCACCAAGGGGGGCGGGGTCTAGATTGGAAGAACAACTGCTAACGTAATTAATGTATGCCCCCTAAGGCGAAATGGTCACGTTGTACGCCCACCGATCGTTCCCGCTCTGCATTTTTTGGAAGTCGCGCATCACATCGCTCCGCTTGTTACGTAGGACACTTCTACGTGGCGATGACCATTTGATATTTTCGCACCGCGCCGCGTCGCACTGACATTCGCCTACTTGACAGCATTAGCAAGTCACATCGTTGGTGCTACAACGTTTGAAGTCTCCTAGCAGATAAGTCTAAATTTAGGTCAACCAAAATCCTTTCATCATGCCATCTTCACTTATTATCATAACCTACCTTACTGTCTTAAATAGTAAACTACGCCAAGTAATCGGTCAAGTTATTGGAAAACCAAGCGTTAAAAGTGATTTACTTATCAATTTATTTATTATTTCAAATTAATAAATTACGTTGTATTATATATGCAAACAATAGACTTAAAAATTACATAGTAAACAATAAAGATAGAGATTCAAAAATGAAAAAATCTGGAATTTATAAATTGAAATGTAATGATTGTGATTTCTTTTATATAGGTAAAACTTCTAGAAACTTTGAAATAAGGATTAAAGAGCATACGAAAGCTTTAAATAATAATAGTTTCTCGGAGTTTGCCAACCATTTAATAGAAACTAGTTATACGTCATACCTTTAATTTTAACAGTGGAATAGAATTAATAGATTGTAATGTCAATGGCTTTCAGTTGGATAAATTAGAAATTTTAGAGATTAGAAAGAGTGTTATTGCAAATATAAATATTATTAATAATCAAAAATTGTTTTTAAATGACCCATTATTAAATCTATTCCCGTTTAAATTTTTAAATTTTTAATTTTTAAATTTTTCTATATTGCCCCTCGTCCCTTACACATTATTTTCTTTCAAATTTTATTATGGTTTATTTCTATTATTTTTCTCTATTACCTATGTATGTCTATTTTTAAAATTAGTTCTGTCAAAACCCTGAGGAAGTCAGCTTTGCTGACGAAACATGCCGGTTTTTATAAATAATTAAGTGGTTAACACAACGTAATTTATTAATTTGAATTTAAAATGTTACCACAAAATAATTTTGCACTCACAGGATATACCAGTGTTGAGACAGGCCGAGTATTCCAGCTTTAATCCATATAACTTGTTTGTCATTATTTACTTTTGTACAACTTTTGCTTAGCTAATTATTATTGTTTAATATCAAATTTTTAATAATTTCATTACTATCTATATCTAGCATTCATTTAATCATTTATATAGGTTTTGCGTATTTTATGCCTACTTTATGTACTGCAATCAAAACAATTTAAATATATGCATATCATATCAGTTTTGTTATGTTTTTTTTTATTGATGGCTCTTCACGAAGTTAATTTACTATTGTCAAAGATTTTTTTGGTGTCTGTCTTATAGCAAATAAATTATTACACAATGAAAGTTACATATCCAACGATTATCCACGTAAAGACAGGATTTTTTGTAAAAAAAAAACAAAAAATATTTTAGATACTTTCGAAATACCAAGGCAACGATAAATCAATAAACCGAGATGACAATAAATATTATTCCCAGACCCCCTTATAAGGTTTTAACAAAAGAAAGAGACATTTGCCATCGATACAACATTGTACTTATACTTCATTTTAGTCCTGGGTCGGTCGTGAATAACCCGCTCATTGAAACCCGCTCACGGACCACCAAAGAGCGAGCGGGTCACTTTTTTGTCAGCATCCGGGTCTCGCAACCCACTTCTCGCAACCGCTCTACTACTGCAACCTGGGTTTCGGGTGCGGATGTGGCGGGGCGAGCGACGATAGATAGATGTATGAGAGAGCGAACGGTTTGTCAACACCCGGGTTTCGCCACCCGCTCTCTCGACTCAGGTAGTAGAAAGTAGCTGGGTGAAGCGTAATCGAGTTTCATATTTTGTGTAGCGAAAAGAGCGGGTCTTCGTGACCCGCTCGTGACGCCAGTGTGTCGTGAGCGACCCGGGTCGTGTAAAACGATCGATCGACCCAGGACTACTTCATGTTTGCTTGACAGGACCACATCAAGGTAAAACTGCTAAAATCCCTTTTTCTAAAACGGCAATTACTCTTGAATACCGCCCAAGAGTCCCAACTTCTCCCAACCATCTAGGGCCCTATGGCGTCTTCAATTGGGGTATGTTGTGAGACTGTTGGTAGTGGGGTTGAAGGAGATTAAAGTACTTGGCTTTTCAGACATGGTCACCAAACGATTAAAGCTATTTCTGAAAAGTACTATTTTACTGGCTGTATCTTTCACTGAAGAATATGCCGCAAATTCACTATATTATATATTATTCTTAATGAAACAATACAATTGTGAAACAATACCAATTAATAAATCTAATTTATTTGAGTACGCCTGTATTTAAACCCGCAACCTCCAGATGGTCGAAAGCCTTACCCCTCAACCACGGAGGTGTCGATATTTATTTCAACTGTGTATAAAAGAAAATAAGCCACACAATTTACTCCATAATTGTTAAAAAAAGCGCTGAAAAATTATTGTTTATTCACAAACTGTTTTTAAATATTTTTGTGTACCTACTAAGAACATAAATTTTCCCACTCTTTGTGTTTTCTTTACACGTTTCACAGTTGGCGGGAGAGGAAAATTTCCATAAATAGATTCCAGATTCCAGATCTCACGGGCCGTCTGTCTCCTCTTCGTCTCTGGTGTTCAATCAGATGTCGGATAATATGGTACAGCCTGAGAGCTGAGAGCCGAGAGCAGCCTTCTCGGCGGCCAACAGGGTACAGGGGCAGCCTAGCGGAAGCTGTAAGCAGAGGGAAGGCCTTATCTCGGGGGTGGTTCGCCGGATGTCTCTCCAATAAGGCTTCGGGGGGATAATATTATAACTGGACTGGCGTCGCAGGAGTCAGAAGGACTCTACCTACAATACAGTTTATTTAAAAATGATTTGTTTAGAAAAAGTTATAAATGGTGTACCCGAAACCTGCAATTCCTGAGCATATTTGTTGTTAAGTATGTAGATGTCATTTTGCTGCCTGATGAAAAAAAAATCAGTTTAAATATAACACTAATATAACATATCCCCACTGATCACACTGCTACACTTTGCAAAGGATCACATGGTATCCGCTCTTACTTGTCTGGAACGAGATGGAGTGTGAATCACGTGATGCGCTAGTTTGAACTCAGTATCGACGATCGATGAAAAATAAAAGTTATTGAGCTTCAGAATGACCAACTCCAAATATAATGTACCTACTCCAAATATTCTCATGGGTCGCTTGGTTAAAGTCTTTCGGTTACGCGTTGATACCGTATAATATGTACCTAGGTGCCTATTCTGGAAAAAGTAAACGTTTATTTTAAGAAATCTATTTAGGATTTTATTCCCATAAATATTTTTTTTATAAATTACACTTCCAGAAATATAACCAACCGGCATTACAATGCATTTACACTACGTGCGACGGCTACACAAAGACAATTCATCAATATTTTGTATAAAATTAATAAAAGTAAATTATTTTTGAAAATCTTATTTTTTAATAAAATTTGTGTAGAATTATTAGAAACTCGATAACTTTTAACTACTCAGGACTTTGGTAGCAATAATCAAAAGTTACTGTTAAATAAATATCCTAGCTCATTAAATACAATGCGATTTTTAAAGATACCCAGGATTTGTGTGTTTGATTTTAAATGGATATTTTTTAACAGAAGTTGTATGATAGTAAATTTTAACGACAACTTCATTGACACAAGAGACACTGGTCAGTAATATTGGAAAAGGTCAATGCAATTTCTTAATCACGTCAACCGTGGGTGCTCAGAGCTTTAGTCCCCTACCCAAATATAGGAAACGAATCCACACAGATACATTTAAAAACAACAATCAAGTGTTGGATAATGATCCATAACTCGATAACTTGGTTGGTATTTCAATTAATCATCTCCCGGCGAGGTCGCTCGAGCTCCACAGGATGAACATTGGACGTGAAACGTGAAAGGTGTAGCGCACATCCATCATAAAGAGATTATTCAAATAAGATCAAGGAAAAAGTGTTCTTATTCAATTTTCTGGCCACAAGAAAAGAGAAGATGCCCGATTCTTGGCTCGGAAAATACAAAAAAAACACAAACCGTTCGGAAGTACCTACCTACATAGCTTATCTAAATTTAGAGGATACAAGTGTTCCGCGACTTCATCCCCGACAAAATATCTTCTGACAAAATATCCTACGGACAAAACATTCCCTCTACAAAAATCTTCTAATACATAACCTAACCTAACCTAATATAACCTTACAAAAAATGGGACAAAAATAATATAGACATCCTGTATAGACAATACATTATTGTTAAAAAATAGTAAAATGTAAAATAAGGTTAGGTTAGGTTAGGTAAGGGAAAAGGATTTTGTTGGAGGGTGTTTTGTCCGTAGGATATTTTGTCAGGATATTCTGTCGGGGATATTTTGTTGGAGGGTGTTTTGTCCGTAGAATATTTTGTCGGGATATTTTGTTGGAGGGTGTTTTTTTCCGTAGGATATTTTGTCGGGGAATATTTTGTTGGAGGGTGTTTTGTCTGTAGGATATTTTGTCGGGATATTTTGTCGGGGATATTTTGTTGCGGAATGAAAACGCGCAGTACCGAATTCAAGACCGCATGGTAAACATGATTTTTTGTGGTTTTGGTTTTTCAATGTCTTATTTTTCCTTTCTTCATAAACGTGTCATCAAAAATACTAATTTCAATTGTGTGAAATGTCACTTAGGTTAGCGTGAAATTTTTCACGTTCAGTGAGCTCAAATTTGCTTTGGATTTAGGTATGTGTCATTTTAGAAATTTTAACTGATTTTTCAGGCAAGCGATAAAGCAGTTACCAAAATTATTTTATTAATAAAGAAGTGAGCTACAAACCCAAGGTAATTAGCTTACTGGAATTACCAAAATATTTAGAAATTCGACAGTCTAAAACGACTTAGTAAGAAATTTAATAATTAGAATTGATTAAAATCCTTGTAGATCACTCCTCTCCTCCTTCCCAATATGTTGTGTATATAAACCGTAGACTAAGAATTATTTGTACCAGTCTAAAGATGGCTCTAACGAACTGAAACCGGCTACGGTCAAATAAAATTAAGTGGAAAGTTTTATATTCGTTTAATTATAATATATTATTTTATTAATTATTAATTCTGTATTTGTAATGTGTATTTTATTAGTTAAAATTTTTGTCCAGTATTCACTCGAAAGAAAAATTTCTGATCGTCTTTCTAGATGTTTGCTATTGACATTTATACAATATAATTACTTTCAGCTTCACAATTATAATATCCCTTGACTGCACTGCTTATATAAAAAGAGCAGAAAACAAGAAATACCAAAAGTCTGATCATCCTGTGCTTAAATTTCACAGAAATTCGTTTCATGATCTACTTCGCGAAATAGAAAAAATCGAGGACGTCAGAGGAAGACACGGATCTATAAAATGAACCAAATGCTTGAGTCGAGCCATGTAAAAAGACAGATTAGCAAAAGGATGTGTATGAGACGATCTATGAATGTGTGATCGAAGCAAAGAATGTGTGCCAAGACACAGTTGTTTGGCGGTTCATCCTTTGCCTACCCCTGAGAAGAAACGGCGTGATGGTTAGTTAGTGCGTTGTTAAAGAACCCTTCATATTTTCTCCCACAATCTTCTCCTCATTTGCAAATGCAAATACTTTCAACAAAACGTTTTATATTTATAAATCATAGCGACCAACTCATTCTCGCAGCTTTCTTCATCATTGGTTAGAGTAAAAATACAAAAAACACAGCCTCCTTTCCAATTCCGAGGCAAATCTTGCAAATCATCCCTTCTTTATCCCCTCGTATTCATCTCGCCCCCGGATTCGATACATACGGACAAATATTACTCGCAGTGTATTTTTTCCTGTAGGTAAACATACGCACGGACAAGACAGGGTCATAATATCAACCCCATCTATATCTATAAGGCAGATGCTACCAACTGGGAATAATTTAACGAAATCTTAATATGAATGTTTAGCCATAAGTTGGGAATTCATTTTTCTTATAAACTAATGCGAAACTAATTGTTTTTTTTTATCTAAATGATATGTAGGTATATTTTAAATTATTTATAAACCAAGATATTACAATATATACAAAATACAATCTAGGTTTTTTTGGCATATACCTACCACCTCACTAGGCTGAGCATGTTCCGAGGTAGCAGGAATTTAAACTAATTTTGATATCTTAATCTTGGAAGAAAAATAAGATAAAAATAAAAATATTTTAATTTAAATAAATATATATACGTAAGATCTTTTTTATCCAGAGTAAGGGAATAATAATTTATTTTAAGTTTGCGTTTATTTAACGACAATGCAAAAATTACAAATACGTATTTCTGCTTTACTCACTCATTAAAAACCAAACAACTGTAGGTACTCAGGTCAGAAATAGACTTTCTAATTTTAAGAACTAATTAATTAAGTACCTAGTTTTTTAATCGAAGAGGAAGTACATATTTTTTAACTTGTCTAACAACATATTTTATCAAACTACCTCTAAATAAAGACCATAATAATATATCAACCTCATGGCTTTTCTCTTGCTACCTGTTGAAGCAACTGCACACTTTTACCACGATTCAGAATCATCTTCTGAACAAAGTATTTTGAAATTTTCAGAATATTGTCACGAAAAATAAATACACGTGATATCTCATTATACCCCCCCCCCCCCCCCCCCCCCCGTCGTGATATTTCGTGATTTTTTCCGAACCTCCCCCCCCTCCCTCCTTTCGAGCCTCACGTGATTAATCGACGACCCCTTATATTCCTGTAGATATTAGTAGGGAGGCGCCTACTGATATCTACAGTATATAGTCCAACATATGAGCTGTAGATATTCGTCCGACATAAAGGCTGTAGATATTAGTATCTGGAGTCTTCCAAAGTCGTTGATTCTTAGGAATTCTCCTGAAATGAGTGCATATATTGGAGCGTTGCTTTCGCTCTTCCGCCTTTTTTTAGCCAACTGTCGGAAAGTCAGAGGTGCGTTAGTGTCTGTTATTAGGGCACACGCGTTGGTATCGCTTTTGGTAAAACTAAACGCTGAAAACCACCTTAATTTAACTAATTATTTCTCTTTACCTGTCCTAAGAGAATTAAGGCGAGTGATATGAAATCATGTATCACCTCCACATACATAAACAGACACTTCTTCATAATCTACACGCATCGGCACTTATGAAACGCTGTCCAAAACGTTGGCTAACGAAGGAGAAAGCTCAATACGGCATAGCAACCTAAAAATTGACCGTGCAAATCTCAAATCACATCAAACTAGAAATAGTCTTGTGAAATTTCGTGAAACGGGATATAATTATTTTAAGTTGTCTCAATTAAATGCACTCACTTAACAAAATTGAAAAAGGTTTTAAATTATAATCCCTGGCGGCCATGCACTCTGGACAAGGACAGCGGGGAGTTGGGAGTTGGGATGCTGACTGGCCGAGATAAGGGTTGGGATTTGGGGGGTGGCTGTGGGGGAGGGAGAAATATTGCAACTGTAATGTAAAAAATTTGCATCCCTGAGCAAAAACATCCCCCACACACACTCACCCGCCATACTCCGCGAGAGTAATGCCTTATATTATTCGATATAGCCACTTTAAAAATATACGATTTGTCAATGTCCAAAACAGCCAGGGTTGTTTGCATTCTTGTTTATTTTTTATGCTCGGGCACATTTTGTTGAGTTTTGATTCCGATGCGGTTTTATTTTATTTGGTTTCAATGACATTTTTTAAAATAAATATTACGAGCATCTTTAAAGTAGGTACTGGTGGACCTAAATAATTAATAATTAAACGTTTTATTTATAAATCCTACTTACGACGTAATATAATAATTTCACGGTGAAATGTATATGTTGAAAGAGGTTAACGCGATATTAACTAAAGCCCGAGTTAAGCAACAAGAAACCTCGAAAACTAATTACCTATTGTTTTTTTTAATGTAACAAAACTTTGTCTTTAACAACTAATGCATGTAATATTCACCAACCGGTTATGTTTGACCAGTTATTAGTGGTTGAAAACAAATTGCTTTCTTTAAAAACAGTTATGAAGACAATATTAACCACTCTAATTTTTTTTTAATCTGAGTGTGTAATTCACGCACCGTAGAACAGAAAACTGAAGTAGACAAGAATGAGGAGACTATAAAGCACTTTTTTATCAATGTGAAGAATGAGTTTTTTTCCATATTTTTGACGTCGAATTCCAGTGCACCTTTTCCTACACATTTGGTAATCTTATTAATAATTGTGTTTTCTTCTTCGGAGTTGCTAGATGTCGCTTTCTTCGATGTTTTCTTTGCCTGCTCATTTTGGACTGGTGGAAGATTGGATATTGATTTTACAAAATATATATGTACGTATATTTTTTTGGATTTCGTAAGATTTAATCCTTGGTTAGCTGAATGTCTGGCCGCTAAGGTTAGTCAGACGTTTTTTACCATTAGGTTACAGAAGACTTGCGTGGGACCGTGGATTTATCGTATTGTATTTGAACAGAGTACGCATGAAATAAATAAATATTTTATTGCTATCTCATTCTCTCGCAGGCTGAATCTCAAAGATGAATATGTTAGTCTCTTTAGTGTCGCTCGCTTCCGTTTCATCGAGTTTCAAATCACAACGGTGCTAAAGAAGTTTTCACTTCAAAATGTGAAACGGAAAAGACAGAAAAGATTTGGTCACATCTGGGAATTGAACCCAGGATCTGTCTAGCTGGGGCATTGTTCTGACCACAGATTTAATTCGACCGTATCAACTTTCATCAGTTACATAATATTTTAATTCACTACCTCCAAGAAGGCACCTTTTATTTGCAATTTCGGATACGATATTCACGGTATCGCAATAGCAAGATATCACCACGCATAAGCGATACTTTTCTTGAATTAACTTGAGCTGTGTTGACTATTCTTAATTACCAGACCTGTGTAAACCAGGTACTTTCACAACCTCCGCATTTACCTTTTCCTTCCCTTCCCAACTTAGTCAGTATCAATGTATTCCAAATTGGGGATACCGCAATTCACCTGGCTCCGGGCAATTGAGACTCTTATGTTGCATCACATAAAAAATAAAGCATTACGTTATTATGTTTCACGTAATTTTCAGATAACAGAAGAGAAGTCGGGTAGCGTCCCTGATCAGATATTATTGTTAAAGATTTCGTTAAAAATAATAACGATAAATATATATTTTAACTACGAACTCAGTAATAATTACTGCAAATAAAAGGATTCCTTAAACACACATTTTGGAAAAAATAAGAACCTGAGTAAATATACCGTAAGACCCTTCCGGGTTAAGGGTGTTTTACTTCCTTTAACAATAACGGGAGAAATCTTTCAACCCTTTTTTAAGATGTCCGTGTATTATTTGGCGAGGACAAATATCGATTATTGTTATAATTTTTACCTGCGTTATATCCCCTGAATCTATTATTCTTTTATTATTTTTTACAAGTTCCCACGCTTCTAAAAGATAAATTTTAAATCAAAATCAGTGATGCAATAATCGAAGTGTTTTTTATTTGTCTCGGATGTGAAAAGATGTGTTGGGTGTTTTGAGATTACGGTTGTAACCCTTTACATTTTAAAATATTTCGAGTCTAAAAATTACTTAAAAATTCTGACTAAAAGCGTGGGATTATTGTGTGCCCTGCATCGAATCTTTGTCAAGGTGCGTTTTGATTTAGCAATAGTGAAAAATAAAGAACAGCGGAAGATGGACGGCACCTGGTTATTGAAAGCAGACTATTTTTTAAAATCTGAATATCGCACAAGAGTTCCAACTGCTCACAATTGACTATGGCATCCTCAATTGGGGTATATTATGAGGCTGAAAGTAGTGGGGAAGGGAAGGCGATTTGGAAGAGGAAGGTGGGGAAGTTCATGGCTATTCAGATCTAGTCACCAAACACGGCTAAAGCCATTTCATACAACGTAACAATTCGGAATGGTGGTATTACACCAGGGCGATATGGAGAGTACGCTGGAAAGTGCCAAAAATATACTTTGTATTATTTTAAATGATTAAATCGTGAAAACACAAATCAATCAAATAAAATTTACTAGCATATTTACGCCGAGATTTGAACCACGGACTTTCGAGTTGCTAGTCGAGAGCCTTACCCCTCGACTACGGTGGCAGTCAGAACGTGACGCCCATGGTGATGTTCAGGAAAACTGGCAATAAAATTAAAAACACATAATATTGCAAACGATAACTGGTTTCGGCACTGAGACGTTTTTCTATAATCTCGCAGGAAATCGATAAGGCAATATTTTTTTTTCTTGAAACATGTAAATTAAACTCATTTTTACATTATCATTAAACAACATGTCACTTTAGTACCTAGTGGTTTGGAACCTTCATTTCTTACAGCCGTTGTGTCCAACATTTTCGGATGATTAATCCGAGTGAAGCTGAGCCTAGCGCCTTGCGCCGCTAAGCTAAGGTATGTTAGAAAAATGCTCCATTTTAGCTGTGTCCAACAACTTGATCGTAGCGCTCGGTGTGTAGCCCCATTTGCTTTCGTACACCAAAAAATGACGTCAAGTTAGCAACTTTACATGTTAAATTAATACCGAAACGTTAATTAATTTTATTTATTATTAATACAGATATTTTATTTTAAATAGTGTAATACATAAACCGACATTTTACATTTTTAAAACAAACGTATTTAATATGTTAAAAATAAGGTGTTAATTGACTTACTTTTTTGTTTACGTGCGTTTGAAGTTTGACATTAGAATCAGTTGAAATTTTGTATTCAAAATGGACAAGGCGAAGCGTTCGAAAAATTTTACGCCAAACGAAAACATGAGACTTGTAGACCTAGTCACCTCGTCGCAGGTCATTTTGTCGAAAGCGACAGGTGGCCCAAACTACGCTACGCTTGTAAAATCAAAAGAAGCTGCTTGGAATGACATTGTCCTCGACAAGTGCTAATTATATTCCACATATTATTACAAAAATGACACTCGAATAAGTCAAAACTTTACCTTTCGCTTGCGTAAGTTAAATTATCTTCTACTTGGCTCAAAACATATAAAAAAACACGCTTTTGTCATCCTAAAGCGGTTATAAAAATCGCCGTCATTTAATACTTCCATAAAATTTATATCAGCATCTTGCCGCCGCCTATATAATCCAATATTATCGTCAACCATAATCACTATATTCAATATAGGATTCATATTTCAAATTGAAAAACCAAATAAAAAAGCCGACAAAAGAGTGAACTGATGACAGATAATTACGATAATTAATTGACATTGACAGCTCGATTGTTTTCGCGGATTTTTGTTCGCTCTGTTGTCAGTTTTTATAAGTAGGTCTTCCTTAGCAACTTTAATCCACCCGGCTACCTTCCTTACATTTGAGTGTGGTGGGACGATCATTGTGTTTCGACACAGCGTATTTGGGCATTTGAGCAGGGCTGAGCGGAGATCTCGGCTGAGCATAGGTTGGACACAACGGCTGTTAGGGTCAGCCAATGATCGCTACGACATCTTTTACAAACTGTCAAATACGAAAAAATTGGAAATGTAAAGTAATGATAAACCTAAGTATTGCTAAAATACATCGCACCATTCCATTTAATTTGTACTTTGGCAACACAGATCATTCATCCGTTTATCTCTCATCTTTTATAGAAATCCTTTTTTAAATTTAATGATCCTGAGTGCGCTATAAAACTGCCGTTCGTAGAACACCTTGCTTTTTTGGTCCATTGTATTCGGTTTTTTCCCTGCAGAACTAATATCCCTTTAATGGTAAAGAACGAAGGGTAGGTATCCAATGTTGATATGGTGCATTGATGACATCGTCGTTTCTGTCTCGATTCATATTCACTTAATTTTATCTCACAGATTAAAAATCAAAAATCTCTGATTTTTCGTATTACCAATATTTAGATATCCTAAAATAATACAAAGCCGATGTAGATATTATAAACAAAATTAGGAAAGCGGTGACGAGGTTATTTTAACGTGTAGAGCAGATGAACCAAGAAGGGGGTTTCCGGAGAACGATATCAGGCGTATAGGGATGAAATATGAAGTCACTTTCAACTGATGTGTGTGATGATGAATGTGATGTATGAATGTGATTAAGATTTTTTTAATTTTTTTTTTATTCTACGGATTCTTTCGTAATCCTCTAGTTAGCTAGGGCTTTGCATTGCCCTGTCATGTTCTAACTAAGGGAACGTACCCATACTACGTGACACTTTTAGGGGGGGGGGGGTCTTCAAAAGGTCACGCTCCATACAAATGAGCGGCGGATTGCTTAGGATTTTGGTCACCGGGGGGGGGGGGGGGGGGTTAAAAATTGCAAAAAGTTGGTCACGTAGTTTGGGTACGTTCCCTAACTAGTTTTACGGCTCATTCGGCTTTTTAACTATTACCTTCTGAAGGTGTTATTTACTTGACTGAATTTACGTTACATTAATGTCATCGTGAGGAAAAAAGCTTTACTGGATAAAACCTCACAAATGTGATTAAGATATTTTCTGAGGAAGTATGAATGCTGAATGTTGGGAGACTTGCCTACGTAGAACAGGTTCTTTCATGGAATTTGAACAAAACATCAAATTTCAAAGTTAAAATTAACGTTCGATTCAAATTATAACGCCATGGTAAAATGATAACAGAACACGAATAGAACTTTCTCAGAACTTGAAAGATAGCTTTGAAATTTGATGAATTGTTCAAGTTCTGTGAAAAACCCGTCCTTAGTATACACAGGTACCTACTTCAAACTTGGTAACTAAAAATCATCGTCATTTACTATCAGCGTTGGAAAATTTATAGTTTGTATAATTTACCTACAATTTTTATTATTATTATAATAATAATAAATTTGGATAACTTATATAGCGCTGTTTTTGCGAAAAATCGCCTCAATAGCGCTAATTATTGTATATATGCCGACGGACTCCGAGGGGTAAGGCCAAAGATATTCAAATACAGAGAGATATGCTATGGTGTCCGCGCAACTGTCGCCGGACTACGCGCTAATTAGCGTAGTTTTCATACAAAAAGAATTTGTTCATTTCGTTGATTTTTTGAAAATGTGCATTAATATTGGTTAACAATATATTTTGAATAAGGAAAGAATTCGTTCATTTAGTTTAACGTTCGTTTGGTTTATTCGTTAATTATTTGTTCTTTTAGTTTATTTGTTAATTGGTAAACAATATCGGCGACACCCGGAAGCGCAGACCCACATAGTAAAAACAGCAGATAGCACATCTACTTATATTTCAATATCTTTGGGTAAGGCTCTTGACTCTAGACCACGAATCCAAAGGTCGTGGGATCAAATCCGGTCGTTCACAAGTGGATTTCCTATGATGTGATTAAACTATGATGTTTCACAATTGATTAATTAAAAAATATATACAGTAATGTACTTGCCCACCTTCATCTTCCCCATCTCCTTCCCTTCCCCAAAACCTTCAGCATCATATCATCCCCCAAATGGGGCTACCATAGTTTTAGTACTTGTGTGGCGTTCCGTCTCCTACGCCCATATGTCTATCGCTACGTAAAAACTGCGTTAGTTTTAGTTAATTAATTAATTAAAAAAAAAAAAACATATTTTTATTCATTGTTTTGTATTCAATATCCTCAAGGGGTTATTTTTTGTAAGTAGGTGAACGAATTTGTAAGAGCAAGTCCGCATCTAACCCGTTAAGCTAACATGCGTGCATCGCATCCTCTATTGTCTGACTTCCTCCCAGGAGAAATTAGATATCCCACTATCCCATTGTTGGGAGCTGTTAGGGCCAGATCGAGTTTTTTACCGCGTCTTCAAAGGACGAGCGCAAATAACAAGGTTACGGCCAGCGGGACCCAAAGGGTTGCCTAACGGGATGGTTATATGGGGACGCAGCCTTTGGACCCGAACCTATAGAACTATAGAGGAAGTTCCAATTTCAACGTCATAGGGGTAGCATTGTCTTAATTTTTTATTCTTCTTTCTTGTGAAATATGTTGTTATTTGATATTTTTCGTCCAAGTTTAACATTTAACGAATGTTTTTATCGATTTGATTTGCAAAACATCTGTCAGGATTTTTTTTTATGTAAATGGTGAACTTTTACAACTGGAAAAAGAAAAATTTCTAGTTGTGGTTAGATATCAATTGTATTGATAAAATGATTAATTTATTTAATAGGCACATCTATATGGGTAGGATTTGAACATACTTTTTACTGTGCATTTCGATAGGTAAATAAACAATAATGGTATAAAAGAACTTTTAATTTAGATTTGGGAGGGTTTACTCATTATTGCACGTCCTTTGTTTATGATACAATATTTTAAATTTGTTTAGTTATTTAATTGTCTTGATTTCTCCAGTAGATTTTAGTCGCAATGTGTCGCAAAGTTCTTCGTTCAAATGTTGTCTTTGTTTGAGGTACATATGTGTAAGAGTTCTTTGGTTTTAAGTCATAAGTATTGTGTATAAAATTAACTTGTTTTGTTTATAAAGAAATGAGTTAGATGGACGGCTGCACGGCCTTTTTCATACTAAACTTAAATTTGGTTGTGGGGTCAAAATACCCAACCAAACTGAATAATATTTTTTTAAAATCATAAGGTATAGCAAATATCTAATACAGCGTGTGCTACTTTGTTTTAAATTATGGTGTTTAGACCATAAAATAATGTAATTTTTCATGATTTTTGAGGCACTTTTGCAACAGAATAGTGCTGTATAATAATTATAATAATTACAACAATTAGTCATAATAGACCTGATAAAGTTTTACATGACAAATTTTAAAAAAATAACTTATATCATTGATGTAGTTATTCCAAATTCCTGTAATATTTAAAAAAACTGTTTCTGAAAAAAAAAGAAAATACACAGATTTAGGAAATGAGATTAAAAGAATTTGGCATCCTCAGACTATAAAAATATTACCATTTGTTATTTCGGCTACTGGCATCATACCTAGGTCTCTCATTCAAAATTTAGGCATATTAGATTTGGCGAAGAATTTATATATATAAATATGCAAAAATCAGTTATTTTAAATACATGTAGGATTACAAAAGATTTTTTAAATATTTATATTGAGGGATCAGTAGGATTTATAGGTTCAATTAGGAATTCCACAGAGCCGAACCCTCTGATATGAAAATATCTGGAGTCGGTGAATTATTTTCCCATTTGGTCTCTGGTAGGTTGACATGTTGTTCTTGTGTTGTTTGGATTTATAATACTTATATAGTGCAATTACATAGCGTGGATTGACTAGATGATAATTTGGGGAAGTGTGTGAAAGGGTTTAGTTTTTCCTGTGGGGAAAATTTAACCCGGACATTTAAATTTGGTGAAAACTTTGAAAAAGTATTTAAATTATGTCTATGACCCCTTTTACCTAAAAGAATCGCAATTTTCTCCAATAAAATAGAGTTGATAATTATTTTAAGAATCGTGAATCCGTATACTCACCGATTACACCTGTTAAAAAAATACACACGTTAATGTTTAAAAAATAAACAACTTTTATGTTGATTTTTTTTATCGTTTTATTTTTTTTTTATTTACACTCAAAGAAGGTAGATCCTACGCAAAATCACAATAATATTCGTAATTTCGTTTTACATCTGAAATCCCGTGAATAAATCCCAATAAAATGTCGTTTCTCTTACTTGGTAGGGTAGGGATTGTGGGGAGGGAGAGAGTCTTGGTTGGGTTGGTAAGATTATATTGGTGCGCGTAGGGTTAAGCAGCTTATAGAAAATGAAAAGACCTTTGTCCGACCCACGACCACTAATCCCTTCATCTTATTTCATTCATTTTGACCCTTCGCCTTACCTTCACCTTACCAGCATCTGAGGGCACCCTTGCCATATTATTAAATACACTGTTATATCTTAATTTTTAAATGTATGACATACCTACTTCGAATTCTACAATGATAAAAATAAATATTTTTTATATAATAATAAATTATATCATTGATGTCGCTACTCTAAATTCCTGTAATATTCAGAAAACTGTTTCTGAAAAAATAAGAAAATATGCTGATTTAGGAAATGAGATTAAAAGAATTTGGTATTCTCAGACTATAAAAATATTACCATTTGTTATTTCGGCTAGTGGCATTATACCTAGCTCTCTGATTCGAAATTTAGGCATATTAGATTTGTCAAAGAATTTATATATAACAATGCAAAAATCAGTCATTTTTAAATATTTATATTGAGGGATCAGTAGGATTTATAGGTCCAATTAGGAGTTCCACCGAGCCGAACCCTATGGTATGAAAATATCTGGAGTCGGTGAATTATTTTCCCATTTGGTCTCTGGTAGGTTGACATGTTATTCTTGTATTTATTATACTTATATAGTGCATTGCATGGCGTGATTTGACTAGATAATCATTTGTGGAAAAGTGTGTGAAAGGGTTTAGTCTTTCTTTTGGGGAAGATTTAACCCGAACATAAAATCTGGTGGGTTAAAAGTACCTATTATAAATGGAAATCTTACATTTTTATTTAGCTTTGTATTTGAAATATTGACAACGATTGATTGCGAACTATTTAAGTTAACTGCTTTACTGTTAATTGTGGGAATTTGAGTGTATTTTTAAAAATTCAACGACGTCAACGGCAAAAGACAATTTTTTTTACATTAGTTTCACATAGGAAAAAATATGTGGAGCCTATGTCATCTTTGGGGATGCTGTATGGTGGATCTTTTTATGCAAAGGAAGCAGAGGAAGTTCTGGGAAGAAAAAAGGCACAAATTAATCAAAATAAAATATATTTGCGCAAGCTGGAATTTTAATCCGCGATCTTTGGAGTGCTAGTCGACAGCCTTGCCCATCGACTATAGAGGTCGTCAAGTTTGATGTTCACTGCCCTTCGAAGTGCAAAGTGTTTTGGTAAATATTTTAAAGTAGGATCGAATTTTAAAAATGATTTTACGGCTGTTAAATAGATTGTAGAATACAAAAAATCGACAATGTGAAATGTAGACATTTGATAATTATTTTAAAATATTAAAAACCAGTGACATTCGGAATCGAGGAAAATCACGCGCTCCTTATTGTAAATACCGATTCAAATTTAATTCAATCATTTTCGTTATTTGTTTTTGGAGTGTTATGCCGTGTTGCGCTACCTCCTTCTTTAGCCAAAGTTTCGGACAAAACAAATAACGAAAATACTTTTGGCCGTGAAAATTTAAAAACCTATCTTAATTCAATCAGGTTAAAATTCGCTTAACACCTGTTTTAGTTATGTTTTATATTTGTAAAGTTTAGACACAAATGTTTCAAATATTTTCCAGTCATAATTTTAAGTTCTTAATTTGCCATATTGTACAATAATCCCATACCTATCCGAAAGGGGGTTCGCCATGTCTATAGGCCGGAATCTAAGGTTATAAAAATACTAGGTATCAAAAAAAAAATCATCGAAGCGAAGGCCGAGATGAGTTCTACTCGAAATTTTTAGTTAAAACATCTGTAATATTTCTAAGATTTCAAATTATCAAACTAAAAATAAGTGATTTTTCATTAATTCACATTATCATTTTGCTATTGCCTTTTTTCCAAAATCTTTAATATTTATTTATTTATTTATTGCTTCTTCACAATTTATATACATATATTTTTAGCATGTAATTATTAACCCCACTAGTTCATATAACACTTGTTCTTTGAAAGTTTCTTATTCATACATCTTGCAAGTTGCAATTCACGCCTAGGGTGAAATCCTCCACCTTTCCTGTGCCTTTTTGACATTCTAAAGATTTTTTATTTCTGCACCATAAACCCCAACAGGTATACAAAATAACTGTTACAACCGTATTGTATCAATATCGTCAAAAACTACAAAAAAACATGCACATCGCAGGAAGCAACCCGCGAGAGCTTGCGTGAGAAAACAACCGTAAGAAAAAAACGTTTTGTGTCAATTTTTTATAAGATTACCTGAGGGGTTAGTTTATTGTTATTTTTTTAAGTCAGGAAGTAATCCGTTAGGTAAAGGGTTGAAGATTTTAATAGTCACTCTTGACTCATTCATTTCGGTTGCATTGAACTTATAACTATTGATAGTGGAGAGGCTATTTTTTATAACTTTTTTGTGCGTCTGTTGCTTGGAGAAATTTGGAGTATTAACTGTAACTTTTAAATTACCGTATTTAACTGGTGTTTTTTGTATTTAGTGTTAGTTTGTCTTTTTGTTGCAAATTGAACCGTCAACATTTTTACAAAAATATAACTATTTTCGCGGTTAGACGAGAGGTCTGGGTTCGAGTCCCAGTTGCGACAATTTTTTTGTCTTTTTTTATGTATCTTGTTCTCTTTCGTTTAGGTTGTTATTTTACATTGATGGGAATAACCTTCAAAAGAGATTTTTTCTTATAAAAAATTGAATACACATTTTGTTTGGAATTTTTTTTAAACATATCTCCATCCTACAATTCTAAAGGTTTTGTACATTTTCACGTTAATTTATGGTTCCACAAATAGGGTACCTATCTATAATCTATGAGCGCACATTCGAGCGTGGAAGAGTTTTGGTGTAGTTCATAAAACTGAGCGCTGCTTTTTACACCTCGGGAGGTTCTTGTCTTATCTTCGGCAAACAGGCGGGATGGGCCAGGGCCCCTAAGACCCTGAGACTTGGGAACCACCCAAAATGACGTATATATCATTGCTATAAAATAAATTTTAAAAATCATTTTATGTCATTTGAAACGGGAACAAGCAATCTCTAAATTCCCTCAATAAAAATGTTTAATACTGCAATCTCAAAAGTCTAACTAGCTTGCGTAAAGTAACAGAATTGTCTTGCTTTTTTTACAATAGCCCCACATAGGAGGCCCTAAGGAAAATAATTCCCCTTAGGGCCTGTGTTATCTTTGGGAATGCTGTAGGATCTTTTTAGGAAAAGAAGTAGAGGAAGTTCTGAGAAGGAAAAGGGTATTAGGGGTGGGTAGGAATCTGGGGGTCAGTGTGTCCAGGAGTGAGGGACGTTTGAATCCGTCCCTCCCACTGCAGTGCAAGGCGATGTTCCGAGATAGTATGGCTGAGAAAGTCAAAGGAACTCCTCAACCAGTAGGCGAGCAAATGCATCCGCAACCAAGACCTAGGCGAACCTCACCCCTTGAACCCGGGCACCCCTGCTATCGAACCTATTGGGCAGAGGTGCAGTTGGTTATCCAAAAAGTGGTTCCCGGGGCGGCGGTACCATACCCGCCTCCCAAATGAAACAATATAATTGAACGATTACAACTGATTTCTAAAATAAATCTTATTGTGCCCCTGAGGGAATTTATTGGCCTCCTATGTGAAGATAATGTAAAAAAAAATGTTTTTCCAAAACATTTATTTGTTATTTAATTTTTTTTTAAATTATTTGTAGTTTATTATGCTTAATCAAGTTGTATGACTTTCCATTTAGGTTTTAATTAAGTGCATTAAAAAGTGTTAAATAAATAAGTTCGCCCAGCAATACATAATGTACCTACACTGACACCTGATATAGCTTGATTTTCAATTTTTTTTATGTGAATACCTCACAAGAGTCCCAGCTGTTCCCGTCTGGAGCCAGTGAGGGTATCCCCAATTGGAGCATGTTGTGAGGGTAGGGGAGAGGGGAAGGAAGTGGGGAAGAGTAAGATGGGGAAAGGCCTGGCTATTGAGATCTGGTCACCAAACACGGCTAAAGGCATTTCAAGTAGCGTTTCAATTCTGAATGGTGGTCTTAGTCCAGGACGATACTCACAGTATCTTCCACTCTGGTGATGCAATTAAATTACGATCTAATGATATATTTATTTTATTTCATTTTTTCTATGAAGACTCTTAAGTAGGTTTTACACCATCTCTTTTTTCAGTCCGATTCCACTTAGAGACCAAAGTCAAAAGTTTTCGTTTTACGCGATCGCTATTTTCATCTCTATTTTCGTATCTACGATTTCAATTGTCATTACTGCAAACAACACATGAACTATGCTGTTACATACGTTATTCTCGTGGATGCCTTTTTACTTTGTTTTAATTAATTATTTTGTTATAAAGTAATTTTTTATTGTTTTTTTAACCTCATTTGGAGCAGATTGCATAATCCCCAATATGCATACCCCAAAGAACTGTTGAATGAGAAAAAAAATCGTTATGAAAACGCCACCAGGGATGCTCTATTGATGATTTAAATACGTAGAGAAAAAAGTCCGACGTGCCACAAAGGGGTTGAACTGAATTACGCGCACCCCGGGGATGTTTTGAACCGAAGCGACGGAGTTAACCCTTAAATATTAACAAAAAACAGTTCTATGGCGTGGGGTCGTAGGGAAACCACTCTCCAAGGTTATTTGACGATTTTTTTTGCTAGTTTAAATATGAGGCGCTCAGCGGAAAAGTGGCCCAACCCACAAAAATTCGTAATCAGCGAAAACATCATTTGTTTGTATTTTTGTCAATCTATGAAGCCACAGTGTTAGTTTAGTTTTCACTAGATCCTTTAAAAATTCTTTTAAAGATCCTTTAAAATCAGTTAAACCAAAATTGGGCCACTGTAGCTTCTAAAGATAATATGACAAAAATATGTAACAATATGATTTTTTCGCTGATATGGGTTGGGCCACTCTTCCGCTGAGCGCCTTATATATAAGTTCTTATTCATTGCGATATTATCAAGCTTTTGGCAAAGTACATCTCTTCCAAAATAATTTATCAACACATTCCATAATTTTGTTATGTTTTTGTTCTAATATTCTGGATTACATAAATAAAATAGTGTGTTTAAGTTTAATTAGATGACATTTTCATTAAAAAAAATAAATAAAAAAGGTAAAAACACTAAAAGTGAGCTCAAAAGAAGAGAAAGATTAAGTGAAGGTTATATAGTACATAATTTTCAAGTACAAGAAAGTTATCTCGAACGATTCAAAGACTCAAATTACTTACTTTAAATTTTTTTAATAGATTTCAAAAAGCAAAGATTGTGGATACAAGTGTACTCGTAAAGCATAAAATAAGCATATCTTTACCGTTTTCACCGTTATCCTCACTAGAGTTTTTCTTTTATTTCTGTTATTTTTTGGTGTTGTTTCATTTGGTAGCGCATTTTACCTACATAGTTTCGTTTCCATGACAACTCAGAATCACGCAATTTCAACACCCCTTTGAAAAGCCATTAAAAGTTATTAAAAAAATAGCTCATAACATAACGTAACCTAATTAACCATTTTTTTCATAACTTTTAACGACTTTTCAAAAGAGGTGTTGAATTTGCATAATTCTGAGTTGTCCGGTCATCTTAGTTTCGTAACATGAAATTTAATATTATCTGTCCAAACTGGAAAAAACCTGTACATGTTGGCTTTTTCAATGAATTGTTGCAAGTAGGTAGGACCTACGAACATCCCTGGAGTAATACACACTTCCAATATTATTATTATCATACGATTTTTAGTTGGAATTCAAAAAGGCTAGTGTCACATTCTAGACCAAAACATTCTTTAAAAAAACTCTGTTGAAAGTAAATGTATCAATTAGCTGCCGTGTTAAGTGCAATTAGGCTATTTACTGCATACCTATAACATGTTTTTATCAAAAACTTAAGAGCCCATTAAATTAAATTACATTAAATAACATTAATAACAGAAAACCGATAATTTAAATTAGAAATTTATTATGTTGACTGTACCTACCCCTATTGGATCGATTTTAACCCATTCGATCCGCCGCCATCGATTTGTAAAAAATTACCTTTTTAAATTTAAAATTCGATGACGCTTCATTTCTTTCTACTACTATTATTATTATTTAACCCTTTCGAGCCTGTCTACCTTCGGACGTGATCTTTTATTCGCGCTCGAGCTTTACAAATAGACTTTTGTTGAAAGGGTACAGCTTTTTCTATGCGGTGGATTTTGTTACTGCGTTAAGAGGCGAATTTGTTTAGTAATATTTTGAATGCGACAGAGTTAAGTTGAATTATTTACCGATAGTGACTCAATAAAACACGTAAACTTGTGTAATAGCAGTTTTTGTTTAGTGTTGGGTATTTTGTGGGTAAATGTAACGAAAAAAGCAAAAAATAATGAAGTACAAATATTTTTTAAGGTGCATACTTACCAACATACATTGCAGTTACTGGTATGTACCCACTTAGTTCATAGTTCGCCTGAACATTTTATTGTTGCGTCAAGTGTTCTAAACAAGAGAAAAATTTGAAATGTGGCGATTTGATGGAAAACAGTTTACTTGATGGCAATCAGTTCACTAAATGGAAAACAGTTTACTTGATGAAAAACAGTTTACTTGATTGAAAACAGTTTACCTAATGGAAAATATTTTACTTAATGAAAAACAGTTTACTTGATGGAAAACAGTTTACTTGATAGAAAACATGTTACTTGATGGAAAACAGTTTACACGATGGAAACAAAAGAGTAAAAGAAATAAAATGGTTTGAGCACTGAATAAATAAATCTCTAGAAGTGTTTAGTAGGAGTGTCTGGTGTGCCTGAAGTTAGGTCAGTTTCCGTTACTTGCATTCGATATTTTCAAATTAATATCGAATAGATAATCATTGTCTAGAATAGATAATCACTGCCTAGGATTTGGGAGTTCTAAAGTTAATTTGAGGAGTTAATTTTTTTTCAAATAGTTATAGAGCATTCCTACATCTAGGTATTATGTGTTCAGTGGAATGGTAGTCGAACCTAGTCGAACAGTTATAAACATAATATATAGGTAGTTACCATAAAATGGAGTGACATTGATCAACGTTCAACTTTGAAAGTAAATAGCCTTTTTTGCAATAACATTTGCGTTTGAAAATTGTCTTTCATATTTATTACACATGTTTAAACTGTGAAATATATCATATTTATGATACATGTTTAAACTATCGATATGTTTATTTTTGTTATGCAGCAGACTTTCAGCTTTGAAACTAAATAGCTTTTTACTCGTATAATAACATTTGTGTTGGAAAATTGTATGCCATATTTATTGCACACGTTTGAACTACCGAAATATTTATATTTGTAAATGTACCATGCGTATTTGGGGAGTCAAAAAAACAAGGGTTATCAAAGTAACCTTTCGAAATGGTTCGACAGAATGTTGAGTTTGATGTAGGAACAATTTTAATAGGCTTATTACAAATGATACGCCAGTTCCAAAAAATATTTCAATTGATTTAATGTTATTATTAGTATTGATAGACACTGACATATTTTGCAATATAAATGACACAAAACTATTATAATCATTGAGGAAATTGTAAAATCTTTTTACATTTTTCCCTGTCAGAAAATATCTAAAAAAACAGCTTCACAATTCAACCCACAATAATTTTGAAAATAGCTAATTTGATTTTATTTTAAAAGCAACATTGTATCCACGTTTCCTGAAAAAATAACATTTAAAGTAATTTCTGGGATGTTTCAGGAATTATGCAGATGTGCGCGTTGATAAAGTCACCCCATAACACGGAAAATCAATGGTAAAATTAAACGGTTCCCCGACTTTTCAACCCGCGACTAAATATCACCGACCAAATATCTTACGGAGAAAACATCCCCCAACAACATATCTACTAAAAACCTAACCTAACTCGACCTATCAAAAAAACGGGACAAAAATAATACCGACATCCTAAGAAATTATTGTTCAAAAATAGTAAAATGGGACGAAAATAATACAGAGATCCTGTAAAGACAATAAATTATTCTTAAAAAATAGTAAGATAGCAAAAATGTAAACGCTCATTACCAAATTAAACAATAAAAACTAATAAGCTAAAATAATACGTTCCTGGTGCCTGCCTCATCAACTTCAATAAAGGGGTTAGGTTAGGTTGCTTACAATAAATTCCGATTACACATGGCGATATCTTCCACTCAAATAAAGGTAGTGCATAAAAAATCCGATAAGCATTTCCCATAAAGGGCTTTAGGTATAAAACACCCCGACACCATCGCCCAGACCAACATTATCAAAGTGAGTACCTAAATATCAAATTATTGCCAAATCCCCGTAAAAATCGCTTCTGAGATTCCCGTCACGAAATAGCCTGATCCTCGCGGCTATAAAAATAGACGACAACCATAACATTTTTAAAATCCCGCAATTTCTGAAGCGTTTTCACCAGATCAATAATACATATTGTATTTGGATTCAAGAATATTATTCAAGTCTCTCCTTCCGTAACTAAAGAAACGGCTTCGGCGATCCTTGTATTATGCGACGCACACTCGTATACCCTCCACCCGCCTATATTACACGGGGCAATTAATTAACCCGTTTCTTGTGCAGTAAATTTTGACTTGTAACTCTTTGACGATTTTTATATGGAATACAATTTATTGTCTCCATTTCACAATTGTCTTTGCTTTTGGTTGTTTCGATTTTTAAGCTGCGTAAAAACTAATAATTAATATTCATTTTATTTTGATAGAAGTCTGACAGAGCGCGCAAAAAATATTGTAAGTAGCGAAAAACATTTAAAATTTAGAAAAATTACATTACTCCCACTTCACTTGCGTAGTGCCTAATGTAAGTAGGTACTGTATTTAATCAAAGAAATTAAAATTTTATTTATTCAAAGAATCTGGGTACAATCCTTACGGACCAATGTTGTGTTTTGTAATTTATTTATTTTACTTATTTATTTATCTATTTAAGGTATGTTTACATTACATTATTCGATGCCTGTCTCACTAGGGTATACCTGTGTTGAGACAGTCGTTGTATTTAATTATTATAATTTGGTAGGTACGTGTGCACTTCTCTATCTACATTTTAAATTAATCTTGTACCCCAAAAGAAGCTGTGCTTGTGTGAATGGGGGATGGGAGGTGTTATTATTTAAATTTTTTTACCATTTTTTAGATCGGTTATTTTTTGGTTTAAACTTAAGTTAAAAAAGTAAACTTTTTAAACTTTTAAACTTAAGTAAACTTTTTTATAGTTGTGTTTTGAACTCAAAGTTATTACTGATGTATCTTATATTTTCTCATAATTTATTAAGTAATTTCGTTCCTAGATTATTTATATTTCTTGTTTCACTTAAATTAATGATACCTACTTTGATATTATTATTATAAATCAACCAAAAATATAAAAATTATTTCAGAAAACAGAGGAAAGAAGCAATATGGGAAGTGAGTAGGTAATGTACTTCTGCAAAAAAATCCTATTCACCAAGTTATTCCTCAAGAAGAATATGTGTTGCATATTTTTCCATATAAAATAGGCTTGGTAAGAGAAACTACTCCATTGGTCCTAATATCGCCAAACTCACCCCCAAACTTGCCGATATCACCCCTATTCCAGTTACCTCATTACCGGAGTAAATGTATTGTAAAACTAGCCAAGACTAGCTGCCGTCGTGAATAGGATGCGTGGCTTCGATTCCTATCCCACCCACCCCAGAACTGTTTGAAAATGAATAAAATAAATCATAATATACAACACCCTCTGCTGCACACTGCACACCTCCCTGTTTCGGATTTTGGAAAAGGGGTCGCGATTCGTGATGGTTGCGGGCAAGCCTACTTTATGACTGAATTGTATCGTTTGGCGACCATTGCAATATTTGTATCTTGATTTGCAATTCCAATGCATCTTTTACACGTTGCAAATTTTAATTTAAAATACCTACATGCTGGTAAGTTTTGAATAGTTCAACAGTATGACACGTAATGAAGATAGTTTTTTTTTCATCCCCTGTCCCTAGCAGCGAAAAAATTGGTGAGCTTGGGTAAAAAAACAAATATTTTGTGCTCCCGACGCTTGAGTTATCACGAGCTATGAAGTTTTAAAGTAACAATTTGACCAGGATGCCAAGCTTTTAACAATCACTGTCTATTCGGAAAACGGGTGTCTGACAAGTCTTTTTAATTTATTTTATTTTTATAAGCAATTTTTCTTTTCCACAAAATAAACATAATATAGGAAAACAGACTTATTGCATAGGAGTGCAAAATATTTAATAAGTAGCTGGTTCCCGGCATGCGTTGCTATGCCATTTAATAAATAAATTGTTTCTCCCTGCGTGTCCTTTCCCATTCGTCCCGTTCCCTTCCGCCTCCTCTTTCTCTCCCGCGCCCCCTTCCCCTTACGCGTTCTCACTCCATCTCCTCCACCTTCCCTTACCCCACTCCACTCACCCCATCGCCCGTCCCGCCAACCCCCCTCCCGAATTCCATACATTCATTCCCGGTACATTCAGTTTTCAAACAGCTCGCGTGCCACTTATTGTAATTTTTTTATGCAAATTTCATAATTACAGAGCTCACCAGTATTTTTATACAAACCTTATCCTGACAATAACGAACACAAAAAATATACAATTTGGTGCAGTCGTTCGGAAGTTATGCGCATACATACATTTCGGCGATTCATTTTTAACCACTACGCCTGTAAATATATCAACATATTTACCAAGGCAACGATTGGTTTTGCTTTTCGTATGACGTTAACGATAACTCGCCTTTGTAAGCGACAATAAACGTATAATAAATATAATATATTAATATTTATAATTTCATAACGCCAGAGCTTACCATTAAATGTAATTATTCTGATGTATGAGCTATATTACTGTAAAGTTTCATTATAATTCATTCAGTAGTTTTTGCGTGAAAGAGTAACAAACACACAGACGTACATGCATTTCGCATTTATAATATTAGTAAGATAAGATAAGAAGTAAAATTTCTGCATAAGGAAAATTGATCTAAAATGGTATACCTACCTATCTTCTACATACAAAATAGGAAACATTACAATATTAAGTCAATTGCAGGACTTTAAAAAAATATGGAGACAACCAAATAATAATGATCCCGTTAATTTCATGGCGCACTAAAACTCAATTGATAGTCTTATCGATTAATAAATAATGTGAATTATGTAATAATTTCTAATTAAAATAATCACCCCCCTTTACCTGCTGGTAGCCAGCCGGCCCCTCCCCCTCAAATCCCACCCCACCCCTATTCGGCCTAAACCCTCCCCCGTCCTGCTAATGCCCACCCCTGCCACCCGAATGTGATACCTATAAACCGGATTATACAGGACATTGAGCCGATATTGGCTAGTTAGTAGCAAACTGTCCACCCCTCATAAATTTTTATGTTAGTGGGGTTAATATTTAGCGCGGGTCCATAGCAAATGATGTATTTTATACCCCAATGTGTACTGATCATATATGGATTTTTTGCGCATCGAAAGTCTCCCGATAGTTTACCAACTAACAAGATATGTACCTACGTATTAGCTAGGTTCCTATATTCTTAGTATTGTTATTTATTATTCCCATTTTACCAAAGCTGTTGTTTCTATAGATCTATAGATGTTGATCTTAAAAACAATAAGATGTTTTTTCATGATAGAGTTTACGATTTATTTGTATTGAAACGAAACAATTAAAATTGAAATTGCGTTAATTTGCTTCATAAAAATTATGTTATTTAATTTTTTAAAACGCGTGTTAGTCATTGAAAACCATTTTTGGTTACGAACACAGAATAAAAAATAACGCACGAGGTTCCTTGTGAGCATGTTTGGTGATCCAAACAATTGCCTAATCGAGTTCTATTAATTTTAAATATAAAACTGTGTTCACAAAATTCAAACAGGCGAGCGTAAGTAAGACAGTTTCTATTCAAATCTCTATTCCGTCGTCTACTACTATACTATTAATACTTCCATTTTCTACCATAATATTTTCACCATCTAGCATCATATCTCCACTTTCTACCATCATGTTTCCGCCGTCTACCGTCATACTTCCATCTTCTACCATCGTATATCCACCTTCTACCATCATATTATACATTTCCATCTTCTGCCATCATATTTTCATTTTCTACCACCATATTTCGTGGCATAGGTATATGATTTAAAATATGACTACGCCGACCGTAACGCCACTTACATCAGACAAACGGGTAGAGCATGCTGAGCTAGATTTAAAACACTTCTTTAAAATTTGCAGAACATCTCTTAGTGAATAATCACGTTCCACTTAAAAACAACAAGCCTAAACCTTTATATACAGGGTGTTAAGGGACGTACTTGACTTACTTTAACCAGTGATTCCTGACAATATTTGGAGTAAAAAATGTAAATTAAATTTTGGTCTCCGGTGACTTTTTTTGACAACTTTTTTTTTTTTTTCAAAAAGTTTTTTTTCAAAATCAAACAAAAAAAATTCTTCCGCATGTCGTCACTGGTCACTCAGCCGGGTGTCCAACGAACCCCTTACCCCACCTCCAACTGTTCAACAACTACCATTTTTTATTTTTTTGTAGAAAAAAAAAAAAAAAAAATCAAAAATGTCACCGGAGACCAAAATATCATTTACATTTTTTACTCCAAATAATGTCAGGAATCACTGGTTAAAGTAAGTCAAGTACGTCCCTTAACACCCTGTATAGAAAGAAAGGGGCTTAGATTAAATTTGCTTGAACAATTAGAAATCAATAAACGAACGAATGACCCCAGGGTAACGCTTTAAGTAAAATTCTTTATTCCCCACTTCTTATAATGTTTACAAAAATTAAATAATATAGCAGTAACGTCATTATTAAACAATTAAATAAGTAGTTTCATAATGGTTTAACCACAGTTTAACCAGAAAATGGCCCTGTAAGCCCGAAACAGCTGTCACAAAAATTCAAACTAAAATACTTGAAGAACATTATTAAATAAATAATGAACTTAATAAGAACATTATTAAATTTAATTAAAATAAGAATTTAATATTAATTATTTTTTTTTAAATTAAATAGTGTTCTACGAATTAAACACAAAAATAAATAAGCATGTTTCCACTTTCCACCATCATGTTCCCGCCATTTACCATCATACTTCGATCTTCTACCATCATATTTCCACCTTCTACCGATACACTTCCATCTTCTACCACCATAATTCCAATTCTGCCATCATATTTCCATCTTCGTTGAACCTAGTTGTTCTTGGTGATGTTTTAAAGTTGATTAGCTTGCAGGGTGTATACGATTCCCTGGAACTAATTGAACCAAACCTATACGCCTCGTTCTCTTTATGATCCAGGCCACACGAGTATTTAAAGAGTCAGCAGTCAGGAGTCAGTACGTCGGTGGCTCAGATCACCCATACCAGTCGTGGAGCTAGCGAGGTACTTAACTGAGCGACTTTAATACGCCTATTCTGCCATTATACGTCATATTTTAAGGCTGTCCCCGGGACTGTGAGGTCGGGAGCAGGGGTCGGCAACAATATTTTCTTCGAAGACAGAACAAAAAAAATATTGGCATCAAGTTTGCAAGTTGCACGTTTCAAAAGCAGTATTATCAGCAGTTTTACCATTTTCAGAAGTTTCATGAAAACCTGATTTTTTAATTATTTTTTTTCAGTACACTAGGTTGCTTCAATAAGTAAAAGTTCGTCTTTTTTACCCTTGTATACACATTTTTTTTTCATTTACTTTAATAAATTTTAGGGCTCGCTACCATTGATCAAGCTTCAGATTAACACGTCCCTGTATGTAGAATTAAATACGTGAGAGATAAGTTAAACACACCCCTCTCACGACCTCCGGAGTATTGTAAACAATAGGAAGCATTCACGGCCAAAGTATTTTCGTTATTTAAGATGAAGCCATGTGAAATAATGCAAAATCATACAAAATCATGTGTTTTTGTTTTGAAAATTTGATCATTGAGAAATATTATAGATGCTTCAATTAAATACTGCAAATAGAACACATTTTGGCCTTTAATCCAGTCAAGGAGGGAGGTGTAGAGGAACCTAAGCGATTCCTTCAGAAACTTGTTCAGAGTGCTTAGGGGGTGAAGTCCTGATATGTAGGTGGTGAGCTAGGGCGAGGAGGGGGGAAGGGGAAGGGGGGAAGGTCCCAATTTTCGGGTTTCCGCTTATATCTCAATAAACGGTGTGTCACAAAGGAAAATTTTCTTAGAATAAGTAAAAGCTTATAAAATTATCCACAACTTTTATTCATTACTTAATTTTCAAAACTTTAGCCGTTTTTGAGTTACACGCTCCACAAATGTAGATATTTTCGAAAAAATTATTTTACTTCACATTTTTTATCAAACATTCCTTCATATCGTCTAAAATATCTATACATATCAGTCTTTTTATAAGCCTAGAAAAAAAAATGTAATAGTTCTATAAAAAAAAACTTTTAAGTGCAAATTATCCTACTTATACACCCCTTTTCGGACATGGTTTTATTTCATAATGTGACAAATTCAGTTTTTTTATAATAATTGCAAAAAATATATATTTCTGCATGAACTTAACAAAATAAAATAAAGTATACATTTTAGCGTTGTTATTTTTGACATCAATGACAAATTTGGATTTTTAAAGTAAACCTTATGCCATCGACGTAAGAACTATGCACTTGTCACACTTATTTTGTATCAGTTCCGCCCCATCTGCGACGGGGAATAGACGTCCCTAGACTATGCTTCGCTTGGTTCCGTGTAATCAATTTTAAATTTCCTTGTTATTACACTAATCAATTTGGGAGGCGGGAATGGGTACCGCTGCACCGGGAACCTTTATTGGATAACCAACGCCTCTGCCATAGGTCACCCCAAGTGGTTCGCTACGTTTGGTGATTTAGCAGGGGTGCCTGGGTTCATGGGGTGAGGTTTGTCTAGGTCTTGGAGGCGGATGACCAGGACACACTGAACCCCAAATTCCTACCCACCCCTTAAACCCTCTTCCTTCCCAGAACTCTCCCCTCCTTCCTTTCCTTTAAAAAAAACCTCCACACAGCATCCCCAAAGATATCATAGGCCCTGAGGGGAAATTATTTTCCTTAATAATTTCCCTCAGGGCCTCCTGTGTGGAGCTCATGTAAAAAAATTTTAAAAAAAAACAATGCGTAAGAAAAGAGTTTATGTTTTTTACAGGCCTGCAAAAAACAACCCCAAAATACCTTTCCAACCTTTTCAAAAGATTTTTCTCAAGACCTGTCAAGTATTTTTAAATTAAATATAAATTTTTTTTAAATTTTATACCTCACCGTCTTGCATCAAAGCAAAAATAACTAGTTATTTATGTAACTGATATGTTTGTAAAATGATAAATATTTGTTGTACTAATATGCATCGTATGTATGTACTGTATGTTATTCTATATATATATGTTTGTAAATGTTCGATACACCTGTATTATGTATGTAATAGCCCTATGTACGGGCGTTTAAATAATAAATAAATAAATAAATAAATCCCTCCCAAAAAGAGGCGTGGATTCCGATTACGATTTTTTCCTGAACTATCGGATCTCCTTAAAAATAAATAACTTAAATAGGAAGAGTGTTTAAACATGCTGAAAATTAAGTGCGTTATACTTTTATCACGCAACATTACAAATTTATAAAGATAATATTCAAAATAAAGTTGCACCCTTCAAAAATAATAGAAATCTTAGACAACATCAATAATTCCTATTTCAAAATGTAAAAAAACAATAGGACAGTTAAATCATAAATATCTCGGAGTAAAATTTTTTAATTCACTACCTGAAAAAATCAGAAACATGAACAGTAATATTAAAAAAATTTAAAACTCAGCTTAAAACTTATACTAAAAATTTGAACTGAATAAAAAATAATAAATTGAACCAATATAATAACACCCCCCATACACACAAGCCCTGCTTATTTATGGGGGTGCATCAAATACATGTATTATGTAATTAATTATTGTAAAAAATATATTATAATTTATGTATCTTTTTGTAAATAAATAAATAAAAAATAAAAATAAAATGTTAGAATCCTAATTAGAGTCTTTAGAGCAATTAGAGCAATAACGTACGTACTTTAGTTCTTCATACTTTAGTTCTGAATCTGAATTTACAATTGTGACATAAAATGACGCCCCCAAGCGAGAAGGAATGGAAGTTAAGGGGGAAAAAAGGTATGAGGTGTAGGCATCTGGGGCTCAGTGTCTCAGTATCTATCCCTCCCACTGCGGTGCAAGGCGATGTTCCAAGAGAGTCCTACTGGAGAGGTCTGAAGGCTTCCCTCAACTAGTCTCTCTCGATCTGGCGTGCCACGCATTTGGTGGGCAGACGTAGTATCCGCCACCAATACACAGACAAGAGTGCCACCCCATCAACCCGGGTACCGCTGCTAAGTCATCAAACGTAGCAAACTATTTGGGACAATCAGAAAGAGTAATATTAGAATGTGGTTTCATAAGAGTATACAATACATACTCAAAGCGGGAAAGTGAATGTGAAAAGCTTCAGAAAAACAACTCATTCAGCATCGCCACCGAGTTCACATTCTGCTGGTTGTCGATCTCTGGAATAAGGTATAAACCGCTCGCGTATGTCTTCGTCATAATACGAAATTGGTTCCCGGACGGAGCGCCGGCCTTTTATGAGCGAACATCAAATGAATTCGTGTAGAAAATCGAATTTATAAAGAGGAGAACGGATGCTACACAGGACACAAAGAGCACGAGCATGAGCGCTGGGCGGTGATCGAAATGTACCTTGGAAGATGGGTAGGTACTTACTTGTTACTTTTGACGTAGTATGTGTTTGTGTGTCTTAAACTAAATAAATGTCAATAAAGAGGATGATACATAATATGGATACAGTAAAAACCAAATAGTATGATCATATTATCTTCTATAATATAAAAATGAATCGCTAAATTTGTTGGTAAGCGCAAATATCGAGAGCGGCTGAACCGATTTCGCTAATTCTTTTTTTAGAATATTCCTTGAAGTTCGAGGATAGTTCTTACGGAGAGAAAAATTAAGAAAATTTTCCCAGAAAATTAGATAATAACAGAAAACATCGTACGTTTGACAGTTCGCGTGTTAGAAAATGACATTTTGCAAAACAATGAATGATTGTTCAATCAGGATTCTATTTTTGAAAAGTTGAAAAATTTATTTAAAGTAGGTATTCCCCTAATAGTTTGAATCGAATCAAGAATTTTAGATATTTTGAATTAAATATACATGAAAAATGGAAATTTGAATAAAAATTGTAAAAGGTGGCACGCGGGCTGTTAAAAACTGAATGTACTGGGATTGAATATATATCGAACGCGGGAGGAGGGTTGGCGGGACGAGGGAGCGGGAAAGGGAAGAGGGAAGGCGGGGAAGGTGGAAGGGGAACGCGGGAAGGGGGAGGGGGAGCTGGGAGGGGGGAGGGGAACTCGGGAGGGTGGTTCACGGGACGGGGAAGGGGGGGGAGTGGAGTGGGGAGAGGGAAGGTGGAGGTGACGGAGTGGGAACGCGAGAGGGGAAGAGGACGCAGGAGAAGAAGGGGAGGCGGAAGGGGAACGGGACGAATGGGAAAGGACACGCAGGGAGAAACAATTTCTTTATTAAATGGCATAGCAACGCATCCCGGGACCAGCTAGTAATAACATAAAAAAACATTCAAACAAAAACCTCCAAATCGAAACAAAAAATAAATGCAATTTGATTTTCATTATAAGTAACTATACAGAAGTAATATAAATAGAGCGTCTGTAAGTGGCCGAATCCCAGTTTGATAATGCCTTCAGCATCGAAACAGCTGTCACGCGTAATAATAGTTACACAGCAGAACGTGTTTATAAATAAAATAATAATATTATTGAACATATTATAATTATACAATCGAAAAAATTAAAATGGTGTTCTACAAATGAAACTTTATTGAAATACAAGTTACGTTCTCACGCGGTAGACGTGAAACCTTCATAAAACTAAATAGTCAAGAGCGGGAGGCTACGAAGCACCGCACAAAGAGGAGACCGGTTATTCTATCTCATCCATGTTTTTAGTGTCGCCTTTTCGTTTCATCGAGTTTCAAATCACAACAGTATACAATTAACAGTCTTTCTCTGAATGAATCACCTTTTTGATAAATGTTGTGAGAACAGTCTAACTAGGTGTTGGTGGAAAGTGGGGGGGGGGGAGAATAGACAGAAGAAGATTGGGGGGCACCTGAAAAATCAGTTCTGGTCACTAAGCAATATATATATATATACATTTATATATACCTATACCTGAAGTCATTTCAAGAAACGTTTCGATTCTGAGTCGATGGACGATGACGCTGGACGCTTCTTCCTATGAAACGTTAAACTATAAGTTAAAACCGATAAAGAAGAGTGTCAGTGGGTGGATGGCTTTGGGTTATTCAGAGATTGATGAAATTTTGCACACTTGATATTCAAAATTAGAGAAGGTCACGTTCTGTACGAAATTTTGAAAAGCCACTCAACCCTCTTTAACCACCCCTTAAAGTAGAATGAAAACCAAAAAACAGGGCACTTCTGATTTTATTTTCCACGCATGGCCTACTGGTAGAGGGGAAAGACTCTCGGCTAGCAACTATGATGTCGATCCTGGCGTGCGCAAGTAAATTTTATTTGATTAATATGTGTAATTTCACAAATTATGCATTCAATATAATAATATATTTGTAGCGCTTTCCTGAGTGGAAGATACTTTCAGTATCGCTCTGGGGTGAGACCACCATTCAGAATTGAAAGGTGGCTTGAAATGGCTTTAGCTGTGTTTGGCGACCAGATCAGATAGTTAGGTACCATTCCATCTTTCTCTTTCACATCTCCTTCCTCTCTGCACTACCTTCAGCCTCACAACGTACCCCAATTGGGGATGTCATAGTCTCACTAGCTCCAGACGAGAGCAGTTGGGACTCTTATGGAAATATATTGGAAATCATAGATTATGCATCATGGTTTCAAATAATTATCGAGAAAACCATATCTTCAACCTTATACGCCATGCAAGTGAAGTGATGCGTTTTAATAGTTTGTGAAAACAGTCAAATGATATTAAATAGTCAAACATACATTTTAAGTATATTATATACTGTACAAGTTCAATATATCAGTACAAATACTACAGTACCGGGTACTTTCTGAAAGTTGTATTGTAATAAATACTCTACCATATTCCTGAATATCGCCGTAGAGGTGTAGAGCGTAGAGCGTCGTAGACTATTCGCCCATGGCAACTGGCAACTGGCAACTGGCAACCCTTGTACACAATATGTCGCGACACAGGTAGAGTATAGCCTTACACAATATAGCCGCATATTTTTCAATAAAGAAATAATCTGTCTCCGCTTGTTGGATTCCTGAAACTAATTGGCCATACAGTACCTAAATGTGGTACAGGGCACACCAACAATGCAGGAAATATGAGAAAAAAATTACTGTGAATACCGCACAAGTTTACCAAATGCTTCCGTCTGGATCTAGTAAGAGTATGGCCTCTCGAATTGGGGTATGTTGTGATGCTGAAGGTAGTGGGAGGGGAAGAAGATGGGGAAGAGGAAGGTGGGAAAGTACCTGGCTATTCAGATCTGGTCACCAAACACAGCTAAAGCCATTTCAAGCCACGTTTCAATTCTGAATGGTGGTCTTACGCCAGGGCGATACTGAGAGTGTCTTCCAGTCTGGATTTTCAATGAATTAATTGTGAAATAACACAAATTAATCAAATTATTTTTGTAATCTATTAATGTTGAATGAAAACAACAACATCAGGACTGAGTCATTTAGATACTCGCTTGCATCTAGATTGCATTCAGTTGGCAATGCTTTCTCAGAAGTAGTAGATGTGTTCATAAAACAATGTCAGCAATAACACCTCAATAATTTCTACTATTCTTCTGCATGGTTTCTATATATTTTAATTTAATCCCTCGACCCCATCATTAAAGCACAAAAACTAATAATAAAAATAATTCTTAAACTTCCTCTCACTACCAGCACCGATACGATCTTCAATACTTTCAACGTTATGGACATTAAACAGCTCTACGCAAAATCCATCTTACTTTATTTACATAAAAACAACAAAATCCTATACAAACCAACACAAATGATACACAATACCCGAGCCAAAAATAAAGAACTTCTCCAAACTCCCTTTTCTAAAACCACCTTTGGACAAAAACACTTTAAATACATAGCTTGCAAACTACACAATACACTTCCAGCCACGACTAGACAAACTGAATCAATGACCAAATACAAACAAGATATAAAGAAATGGATTATAAGTATTGGACGTCACACTACTGCTAACATCTGTAAAATAGAGTACAAATAGACAAAATTACCATCTCACGTATGTCCTTACCCCTATTAAAGAACTTAAAATAGTACAATCCTATATGTATAATATAACTACCTATATAGATTCGAAAGGATTTACTACTTTATTCATCTCTTCCTTCACCTATATAATGCTCTCTTTATGATATTAACCCTCAATCTTAATCATCTTTCTGTTTGAATTGTATAAATCAGTATGTATCTTATCTTAAATGTTCTTATGTTGTAATTAAATATTCTTTTGTATGATACTCATTTATGTACCTCTACGCCTGTCTCAACACAGGTATACCCTAGTGAGACAGGCATCGAATAATGTAATACAAACATTCTTTTTATAGATAAATAAATAAATAAATTAGCATAATTCATTAATATTTATGTCACATGTTTTGCAAATTCCGGGTAGGCGTACATTAATACAAGTAAATATTTCTGAGGGCAAGAAATAGGGACCGAAGTATATTAAAAAGGTTTAGAAGGTTTTCGTGTTCGAAAAATCACAAAATACTTAAATAAATCCATAGGTTACCGGTAAGAGCCTCGTTTCCATCAGGGCAGGATATTATTAATTCACCATGGGTGATTTGGAGTCTCTTCATCCTCTTCGCATTTCCTGGATAAATTGATGTTTTCCATTCTCAAAAGGTGCAAGTGTCTTTTGAGGTGGCAGTCCTACCGGTTTCCTCAAATGAGTTTCTGTCCATATTGAGTAGATGTCCAGTTCGTCCAGGCCTAGGGTCTGGTCCGTTTATAACTACGTACTTTGGATTATCTCATTCCAGGTGCCCCCTCTAATTGCTTCCAGTTCTGGGATTTGGTGTTGAGTTAGTTAAAAATTTTTACATCGTATTTATTTTTTCATTTTACTATTTAATTGCAGCACCCAGTAGTCCAGGTATTCCGTCTCCGCCTAGGTTTCACTGTAGAGAGTATGGGAGAGTACTGGAAAGACCGGGCAGAGTACATAGGAGTAGAAAGGAGGTGCGCGGATATGGGAATACCTCCCCCACCCCCTTCGTAACGCGAAGGATGTCAAAACAAAAATCTCATATCAAAGAATTCCTCGGGCCGGCTACGGACGACTCGTTTATAGAGCGTGTAACCGTGCAAAGGGCCACCCAGTGCAGGGCTGCTCAATATGTCCGTCCTTCGACATTTAAAACATATTATGTGTCCATCATGTTATCGAGGATACGGAGAGACAAAGAAAAGCGATATACGTTAGATCAGGTATGCTGATGAAGCTTTTTTACTTTTGCAGCAAAAACGTCAAAATAATCTTAATCAACGCTTTCTGCACATCGCTGTATAGGTCGTAACTGTTGGTAGATTACTCTACGTCCCAGTGGTGTAAGGTAAAAAGCCCGCCTACCGATATACTGCAGCGCCACGGAAATGTTCGTAGAGGGACGAGAGCACTTCTATGTCTAACTATTTCAGAGCACTTCTCCACCACCGCGTAGGAAACTTATGGTGCAGACGGAGGCGTCTACTAATATCTACAGGAATTCCAAAAACTGAAAAAATCGAACTAATATCTAGGAGAACCAAGGTGTTGACGAATATCTACAGCTCAAACTGTTGACTAATATCTATAAGAACCAAAGTGTTGACGAATATCTACAGTTCAAACTGCTGACTAATATCTATGAGAACCGGAGTGTTGACGAATATTTACAGCACTGGCAGAGGTTGATTTGCAAAAATGTATAGCATATTGGAATAACGTAATATTGCGTATGCAGTTTAAAAAACTTAATTTATGTAAGTATGTATGTAAAAATCCCTAATATCAGACTATTGGACACATTTAGCTGATTAGTCAAACCTACGCTCTGTAGATATTAGTCAACACTAGGACCGTCATAGATATTCGTCCGACCTTAGCTCTGTAGATATTAGTCAACACTCTGAAGTTCGTAGATATTAGTTCAACATATGATCTGTAGAGATTCGTCCGACGTACAGGCTGTAGATGTTAGTATCTGGAGTCGGTGCAGACTACGTCAAGCCAAGAATACATCATCACTGTCATTACTGCCTGGATGGAGTCAACAAACTCCCTAATAAATCAACAATCAATGTTTTTTCACTTCTTTTCTGTTTTTATTTGATGTTATATTATTGTGTTTTAGTCTGAATTATGGAATTGTTGCATTGCCTAACCCTTCTGGAATATTATTATTATTATTTACGCAATCTGATTAATGATTTTATATTTCAAAGTACGAAAAATGTATCGTAAACTAAAGCCATTCTTTGAAGGCAAATATTATATGAAAATCTTTCGTTATTTTGGAGTGGTGTCAATTTTATTTTCAAATCAAATTTAATTGACATGAAGGGAACGTACCCATACTACGTGACCAACTTTTTGCAATTTTTAACCCCCCCCCCCCCCCCCCCCCCGGTGACCAAAATCCTAAGCAACCCGCCGCTCATTTGTATGGAGCGTGACATTTTGAAGGCCCCCCCCCCCCCCTAAACGTGTCACGTAGTATGGGTACGTTCCCTAACCCCAGTTCTGTAAAATAACAGAAATTTTTACGTTCTGTCCAAAAAGGTGAAGTTTGTACAATAAAACGTGATATGTAGCCATTTTTACTGTATTAAACGGAAAAAACTATCATGGAGTAATGAAATTTGTACTGCATTCTTTGCCTGTAACTTCTAGGTAACTGCATCTATTTTCAGTTCGCGGCGTCATTTCGGACGTATGCCATACAGTTTTGAAAAGGACATTTAACACTCGAATGTTAAGACGTGTTGCCATCAATGGGCTTTCTCCATATAATAATAATAATAATAAAATAATAATAATAATATTAGATTTTTTAAATATTTATATTGAGGGATCAGTAGGATTTATAGGTTCAATTAGAAATGCCACAGAGCCGAACCCTCTGATATGAAACTATCTGGAGTCGGTGAATTATATTCCCATTTGGTCTCTAGTAGGTTGACATGTTGTTCTTGTATTGTTTTGTATTTATAATACTTATATAGTGCAACTGCATAACGTGGATTCACTAGATGATCATTTGGGGAAGTGTATGAAAGGGTTTAGTTTTTCCTTCTTTTTTTTTTTTTTTTTTTTTTTGGGGGGAAAATTTAACCCGGACATTTAAATCTGGTGCGTTAAAAACACAGATTTAGGAAATGAGATTAAGAAAATACACAGATTTAGGAAATGAGATTAAAAGAATTTGGCATTCTCGGACTATAAAAATATTGCCATTTGTTATTTCGGCCACTGGCATAATACCTAGGAATCTGATTCAAAATTTAAGCATATTAGATTTGTCAAAGAATTTGTATATAAAAATGCAAAAATCAGTCATTTTAAATACATGTAGGATTACAAAGGATTTTTAAAATATTTATATTGAGGGATCGGTAGGATTTATAGGTTCAATTAGAAATGCCACAGAGCCGAACCCTCTGATATGAAAATATCTGGAGTCGGTGAATTATATTCCCATTTGGTCTCTAGTAGGTTGACATGTTTTTCTTGTATTGTTTTGTATTTATAATACTTATATAGTGCAATTGCATAGCGTAGGTTGACTAGATGATCATTTGGGGAAGTGTGTGAAAGGGTTTAGTTTTTCCTTCTTTTTTTCCTTTTTTTTAGCGCCGTTTATGTGAAAGATCACCTCAGGGGCACTTAACAATATTGTGAATTCTTAGGCTCTATCTTATTTTATTATTTACAAATAGATACAGAAACATACTTACCTGCAGGGCACTTTCGATAAACACACTTTATTAGAAAGTTTATGCTTGGGGAAGATACTAGAGGACATTATATTTAAAACACTGGACATTGCATGACCTTTGCTTCCCTCATCACTGTTATATTATGTTCTGTAAGATGAAAAAAAAGTGTTAAAACTCAAAGTACAAATTTCGTAAGTTTATTATTTTATAAATTTTTCGCCTTAAATTTACGAGTAAATTTTTTTAAATACACATTTTGATAAGGAGATTAAACATCTCTGTAAAAATTCCTTGGGTCGCATCTCGCTGATCTAGAGCCATGCAGGGATCTAGGCTCTCACTGGAGACTGGGGACTAGGGACGGCCAGGCTTCGCGCCGGTCCTTGGTCCCAGTCAGACGCAATAAGGACACGAGGAGGGAGATGAGAGGCTATCAGATGTTGTGCTAAGCCAGGCGAGCACAGACAAGTGGAAGGACGAAATTCATATGTTTTCAATCAATTTTTAATGTTTTTTTCTGATCCTAAATACTAACACTCGAACCTGGTGTTTTCGCATGATAATATAACATTACCAGACATATGTGTCACGTATGAGGCATACCTGACTTATTAAACGTGGATAATTTATGCCTAGTTTTATAAAATTAACAATCAAGCATTTATGGGTTGATAAACGAATAGTGTCGTTTTGTTGGTTCCATGTTTCCAGTTGATCCGCCGACAATAAGGGAACGTACCCATACTACGTGACACGTTTAGGGAGGGGGGTCTTCAAAATGTCACGCTTGGTACAAATGAGTGGCGGCGGGCTTAGGTTTTTGGTCACCGGGGGGGGGGGGGGGGGGGGTTAAAAATTGCAAAAAGTTGGTCACGTAGTGTGGGTACGTTCCCCAAATTGTCCCCCGGTGTACTTGTACGCAATGTGCAATCCAGTTTAGGGAAAATACAATATACTTAATTACGCAAAATATAAGTGAGTGTTCCCGGAGGAATGTGCAGAGAGGATGTACCGCCGAATAACAAAAGTATAAAACATATTTTCATTCATTGCATCAAGGAAATTTGTGCTTCTCTACCGCGGATAGCAGCGGATAGTAGCGGATAGCAGCGGATAGCAGCGGATAGCAGCGGATAGCAGCGGATAGCAGCGGATAGCAGCGGATAGCAGCGGATAGCAGCGGATAGCAGCGGATAGCAGCGGATAGCAGCGGATAGCAGCGGATAATTAACAAAAAATCAGCACTATGTATAAATTCGTTTGATATTCATACCAACTTATTATATATTTGCGTATATTTGAAGTCGATTTTGCGTTTGATATAATTTTAAAATAAATATCATTTCGGGGGTAAATTAAACATTTTAAGAGATAAATTTTAAGAGTAAATTTATAAAAATTAATATTTTCTTAAGTACACTGAATTTTTTCTCACGAAATGTGAACAATTCACCAAATTCCACAGTTAATTTTCAGGTCCTATTATCATTCAGTTATATAAAACATCTGGCCAATAATATCATAATAACAGAACATGAAACTTTAGAGAACAAGAAAATTATCATTGTTTTTTTATGAATGGTTCAAATTCTGTGAAACAATTGGTCCGTAGTCTCCCTCACTAGGAGATCCTGATCTGAATTAGGTCCTCGATGGAGATTTTTCAGTGACTTCTATAGTTCAACTGCAAGGTTTGTGTAGGGTTTTATTCAACATTTTTTTAAATAAATAATGGTCCGCTCTTTTTCGGGTAATTCAGCCATGCTGGAATCAATGTGATTACCTATTAATTTATTTAATTTGTTTGGTGTTGAGTGGGAGTTTGTTACACAGCTATAGCAAAAAATTTAGAGCTTCTTTGTAAAGAGGTACTAATATCACATAGGTATATTTTAAATTGTTTATTTGTTTTGTTCTCTTTTTATGAATATGTGAGGTGTTTCCCTTTTTGTCTTTTTGGGATGATGAACCAGAATGTTTAAAAGGGATCTAAACGTCACAAAATTTATAAAACTGGGAAGACTTCGGTGGCTGGGTCATGTAGAGAGAATGACCGAGCATCAAGTACCAAAGTCCCTGCTGAACTCAAGACCGATAGGGCGAAGGAGCCTGGGAAGGCCAAGATTAAGATGGAGGAACAACGTCCTCAAAGATATATTTACCTTGGAGCTTCTAAACTGGAGAGAGCTGGCCCAAAACCGAGATGAGTGGAGGAAGACTCTTGAAGAGGCCAAGGCCCACCAGGGGGTTGTAGAGCCAAGAGTGAAGATGATGATGATGAACCAGAATGTTTAGATTTTTGTTGCTGAAGTCCTCATAGGGACCTTAATTGTCTTTATTTTGTTTTGGTTTTTAAATCTTTATTTAGATGTTTGCAAGATTTCACTCACCTGTAGAAAAATATCTTAAAATACAAAATAAAAATATTAAATTAAAATCAAAATACAATTACGTTGATATGAAAGTAACCAAAATAATCTTAGTAAGTAGATACGTACACAAAACATATGTACGTATACCTATATAGCACATATCCTACGAACAGTAATGACATGACATAGGTATATACGATTATGATGTATCTCTGAATTATATTTAAACAACATTTAGCGACTCTCAAACGAAAAATTCAAACAGAAAAATTACCTCTGCCATAGGTCACTCTCAGTGGTTCGCTAAGTTTGGTGACTTGGAAAGGGTGCCCGGGTTCATGGGGTATGGTTCGCCCGGGTTTTGACGACCGATGCATCTGGCCACGAACTACGTGGCAGGCCGGAGACTGGATGAGGGAGACCCTTTGACCTCTCCGGCAGGACTCTCGGAACATCGCCTTGCACCAAGGATGGATTCATTCGTCACACATTCTCCTGGACACACCGACTACCAGATTCCTCGTACCTTTTTTTCTTTCTGATAACTTCTACTCCTTCCTTTCCTAAAAAGATCCTCCACACAGCATCCCCAAAGTTGGCATGCCCCTGATGAGAATTATTTTTCTTCGGAAAATGTTTGAAATCTTATGTTTGAAGCTAATGTAAAAAATAAACATTTTACAGAAAATTCGAAATTCTTATATAAGCACACGTGTTTTTTTTATTTGCCTATTGGAACCCGGCCCAGGGTCATAGTTTTAACCCCAATCACACGACTGTCGTTTTATATTTATGAATTATGTTATTATGTACGAAAACAACCATCCTGCTGAATTCATCAGAATTATCAAATTGGACCGTTGTTATTAGAGAAAAATCCCGCAACCAAAGATGTTTCTTATTTATTATTTGTAAAAAACCTACGCATTCTGTCCAAAACGAAATTATATATCCATCAGTCAGGATTTGCTTTCGGATCCATTTTCCTAAAAAGTATTACAAAAATATGAACAAAGGAACTTCCAACCATCCCTCCCCCTCCCCCCCCCCCCTCCCTCCACCTAATTCCCAGACCAGAAACACATAATAAACTGTGACAAGGACCCACCCTGCCCTCCCCCGCCTCCCTCACTGCACCCACTCCCTTCCACTGAATACCTCACGTCACAAACATTTCGTTCGTTATGATATTTTTCGAAGGCTACATCCACTACTTGGGGTTTTGCAGGGTTGAATCGGAAAAATGTTACGACATAATTAATATTTAAACAGTGTATTTTAACAGACCAATCAGCCTAATAATCTAACAAGAAAAACAACCATAGATAAATTCATCGTTATAAAACCAATTAGTTTCCATTTTTAAACATACTCATAGTCCAGTAACTTTATACATAGCTGATTTTTTGCAGACTTGTTTATGATGTTGCCCTAATGAATAATCCAAATTTGTGACCTCGAGCGCCGAACGCAACTTTGTCAAAAATCGAAAAAACCGCGAAAAAATCGTTTTTTTTTTCAAAGTTTGGCGATTATAACCTTAAAGGACCAGTTTTTCAAAAAACTTAGTGAGGACGTTTGTAAAGTAGACTAAATTTGCTACAATATTAGACTAGAACTTTTTCTATAGACCTAATAGTTTACGTTAAGCCTTTCAAAATTTATCATTCTTTTCGAACTTCGCAATTTTTTGCAATTCTGTCATTCTGAATGAATTTTGACCCTGATTATACTATCGAAGCCCTGTACTTTTCTGATCACTACATCCACAAAACTTTAGTTGTGCCGATTTCTTACCATACAAGTAAATTACAAAACGGCAACCTTGATAATGTATCTATATAAAAACCCTTTTTTACTTTCGATTTGGTAATCGTGAAAGAATTAAAGCAAATCTTGGATGTGGAAATTGACACACTTCCCGACGTTCGATCAGGTTGAGACTCGGCAGATAGACTCTTTATCGACGACAATGCATTCTATCAACTTTTAGTGGCATTCATGCACACACATGCGTTTTTTTTAAATGAATGAAATTATATAGTGTGTTACATAAGGTCGTACTTGACTTACTTTACGTAAGGAAGATTTTTGGTTGTTTGGGTCTGAAGAAAATATCGTGATATGTATGTAATTTTACAAGACTGTTGGATTCTGCAGGACCTGTTTCATTCAAAACTTGATTTTGAATTTTAGGGAATGTACCCATACTACGTGACCAACTTTTTGCAATTTTTAACCCCCCCCCCCCCCTCCCCCCCCGGTGACCAAAATCCTAAGCAACCCGCCGCTCATTTGTATGGAGCGTGACATTTTGAAGACCCCCCCCCCCTAAACGTGTCACGTAGTATGGGTACGTTCCCTTAGGCTAAAATGCCTTCTTAAACTGAATTATCTAACATCTAACGAGTACAGTTATTTATGGAAATTTCTAGTTATATTGGAGTGATAAAATGCTGAATTAAACAATTTTAAAAAGCGTTTTGTTATTATTGTTATTTATTTTAGGGGTGTTATGCCGTATTGCGCTACCTCCTCCTTTATAGCCAACGTTTTGGATAGCGTTACAGTGTCCATCAACAGGGCAGATGTGTGATACTGGACACGTTGTAACGCTGTCCGAAACGTTTGTTAAATGAGGAGGTAGCGCAACATGGCATAACACCCCAAAAATAAGTAACAAAAATACTTTTGGCCGTGAAAATCTAAAATCATATCCAGCGTTTTGTTAAGTCAAAATCTGGGACTTTAAACCCTTAAAAAATAAAGTATTTTTACCACGATACATGTATTTCCAATTTACGCTCTAATTGGGCCATGTCATGCCATAACATATTTAGTCCATTCCCCAAATGGGCAAAAAAAAACCCTCATCCAACCCTGTTTATTTTTCTTTCACCCATACAGGGGCACTCGGGCAGGACATGGAAAGAGTAAGTGGCACATTTATTCATGTAGTCTGCTTCTCCACACAGGACTGTCTACAGCAAGCTAGTGGTACACCCTGTACAGTGTGTACAGTATACAGTGTACAGCCAGGGGTGGACTTACACCTACATCAGGATGTCTTCTTAGGTAGGTAGATTTCGTTATTATTTTTAGTGTAAGAGAGTGGAAGTACGTGGTGTAATTAAACGTCTAACTGACAGTTAAACATCATTAGGTATGTTCGTTATTTGTATTGGGGGTGTATTGCCGTGTTGCGCTACCTCCTTCTTTAGCCAACCTTTCGGACAGCGTTGCAGTGTCCATCATCAGGGCAGATTCGGCAGATCCGGTAAATGTGTCCGGTAGATCACGCATGCCAGATCTGCCCTGATTTCAGCCAACGTTTCAGACAGCGTTGCAGCGTCCATCATCAGGGCAGATCCGGCAGATCCGGTAGATGTGTGATCTACCGGACACATCTACCGGATCTGCCGAATCTGCCCTGATGATGGACGCTGCAACGCTGTCTGAAACGTTGGCTAAAGAAGGAGGTAGCGCAACACGGCATAACACCCCAAAAACAAATAACGAAAATACTTTTGGCCGTGAAAATCTTAAAACGTATCATCAGGTATAGTCTGACATTTAATAGTGGAAAAAAAATGTGGACGCTGCGACATCTTAAAATGTTTTGATAATCTAATGTGATTTTAAATTAGTAAATCATGTTATTTCACAATTTAATAAATAAGAATAATATATAGGAAATTTGCGGCAAATTCCAGAGTGGAAGATTCAGTATTGCTCTTGCAACCATTGTTCAATTGTTTGAAATGGCTTTGGCCGTGTTTGATGACCAGATCTGAATAGCCAGGCAGGTACTTCCCGCTTTTTTTTTAAAGAAAACTACGAAGGTTACGAAAAACCCGACAATATTTGAAAATCTCCTTCTACCACCACAGTAAGCGGAAAATGTTGCTGAGTCATGATGAACGACTTAGCCAGCCGAGGAATCGAAATCGAAAAGCGAAAAGTCGAGGTATCGGACGCCTGGGTAGGACCCAAATGCGATGCCAATTCAGCCACTGACCGGTTACCTACGTCTTCCTCATCTCCTTCCCCTTCCCACTACCTTCAGCCTTGCAACATACCCCAATTGGGGATTCCGTAGACTCGCTGGCTCCAGAGGGTTGAAGTTTTTTTACTCTTGCGCGGTTTTACATTAAAAAAAAATTAATTCACTGAAATTTTTATGCTGATAATTTTATTTTTTTTTATTTAAAGAATCTATTTTTCCGAAAAGAATTATTTTTACCCTTGAAATTCAAATTGTTTAAAATTTTATATGTTGTTTCTTCATATGGTAAATTTATTAAGTTTAAAAAGTTAGTGCTACTTTTAGGTGGTACTGTTTGGTTAAAGGAGGTGATTCTACATTATACCCTCAGACAGACAGTCCATAACAGTGACAGCTACGGCTGCGGATTTTCGCAGCGTCGTCGGTTCGCGAAGTGAATTTTGGTTTTATGCAGTTGAAAGTTGAAATGCATTGTTTTCCGCCGCCCCAAGGCCAAAGAGTTTCCTTTTGTAGTGATTAAGGCGAGTCTAAAGTTTTTTTCTAAAGGTTGTTCGTGGTAAGCGTGGCCAATCCGAACCGATATTTACCTAATGTTTTATTACTAATGTTTTTGGGTTATTTGTCATTCAATTTATTCAAAATTAAAAACGGTTTTTGCAAATGCAAAATGATTTTAATGCAAAACGGAAATTTTCTAACCTTCGGAACATCCCCGATATGAGAGGTTAAACTTCCATATTCATCGGTTAATTATCATATTTAATGTCATATTTTATGTTTTTACCCCGCTTATAGCTCAATTTGACATAATTTTTCTTATAAAAGTAATGCTTTATAATATTATGATGTTTTAATTTAAAATCACTTCATTAATATGTTAAAAAATAGAATTATACCAACGCATATTGTCGAACAGGCTATGCCTTTTGTAATCTTTTTTGTTTCCATTTTTTGTATTATCTTGTATTTGTATGTTTTTTTTTTAATAACTGTTACAATGAATCAAAACTTTTCAATAATAGAAAGAGTATATGCCTGAATTATTTATTGTACATATTTACATTGTATTCATTTATCTATTTATAAAATAAGAAATATATATAGCAATAAGCTGCACATCTCACTAGGGCATTCCTGTATCGAGATGTGCAGTTTTACAACAAAGTTTTACAACAATGTAGTTTTACAATAATGCATGAGTACAGTTATTCAAACATTAATAAATAATTATATTCTGTCACCATGTTAGAAAATAACACCTCTTTTATTAACATATATCTCAATACTATTTGGAAAGATACTTACTGCAAATACTCAAGCTCCATTCTAATTACACCTTCATACACTTCAAAAAAAAAAAAAAAATTACAACTGTGTGTAAATGTGTTGGTACTGTGTCCATGGCCGTATATATACATATTAATGTATTCATGTACCTAGACGCATATAGATGTGTAAGTGTGTGTGTGTATATGCCTATGTGTGTATGGATGTGTGCACCTGTATATACGTATGCGTATGCACTCACACATATAAATTTTAAAATAAGGATATGTATCTTCTCACAAACTTATCCTTACCCAATTCTTTTTCTCTTTACTAGTTTTTTATTATAACTTTACCAATTTTCAACATCATTACATTACTAATAGTTCCATATGTTAACAATAGACTTCACTTAAAGTAAATATCCTCCATTGTCACCATGAAACAGGCAGCCGCCTAGTATGGTGATTCAATGTATCCAATTCTATGTAAATGTCTAATTATGTAACATGTATTTAAATAAAATAAATAACAGAGGAGGTACTCAATTTTTTTTCATGGGGTGGGTTACCCCTGCTTAAGAAAAGTCTATTTGAAAGGTAAAGCAACCCCATCCTCTCTCGGCCATTTTTTTCTTGTGTATAATATAACGATGTCATCTTCATGTTCGTGTGATCTGATTTGAATAAAACGAAGGCGACAGAGCAAAACACTATTGCTGCTCGCCTCTTGTTTCTTGTTCTTCCTCTTACTTCTCATATTATAACGTATACCCCTACTTGGCAGGGCTCATTCCTTATTTATATTTCATTTTTCTATCCCCCACCAAACACAAACTCCGGAAAATGTGTGGTTACAACATGATTCATTGTGAAAATAAAAAAAAAAATAATGCACTATTTTTATAAAGCAACGCAACAATTATTACAGATTTGAAAAATATTCAACAAATTACTAAAATAACGCTGACCGGTGAAAAACACTATTAGAATAATTTTCTTATACAAAATATTATTCCATTAGTAGTTACCTAGCTTGTCGCTTGGCTGAGTTATTCTTCACACAAGCATGACAATGACACTTAAATTCAAAGCAATTCTGAGTTCATTGAACCTACATAATTTTATTCAAAAATGTTTCACATTTCCAGCACCAACAACCAAAATTAGTATGTTTGAAGCTGCCGGCCACTGGAGGGCTAGCGTTCCGGAGGTCGCGGGTTCAAATCCCAACATGCGCAAGTAATTTTTATTGATTTGAATTTTCACAATTTACTCATTTAAAATAATGTAAGGTGTATTCGCTGCACCTTCCAGAGTGGAAGATACTCTCAGTATCGCACTGGTGTAAGACCACCATTTAGAATTGAATCGTTGCTTGAAATGGCTTTAGCCGTGTTTTTTTACTAGATCTTGGAATAGCCAGGTACTTTTCCAACTTTCTCTTCCCCATCTCCTTCCCCTCCCCTCTTACCTTCACAACATACCCCAATTGGGGACGCCATAGTTTCACTGACTCCAGGCGGTTGACTCTTGGGCGGTATTCAGATAAATTTTTTTTTTAAGTTTACTAGAATTCACAACCTCATTACTCATAATTATCGAAAACCCCGAGCAACGCAGGGTCAGCTATTTTAAAATAAATGAACTGCAAGTTTTGGCGCTCAGTTTTATCGTACTCTCCCTTCTTCACCTACCTAATAACATTTTAACTTCTTACATATTTAATATCTGCAACTCCTTACATATAATATTATTACAATCCGGAGGTCGCGGGTTCGAACCCGGCATGCGCAAATAAATTTTATTTGATTAATTTGTGTTATTTCACAATTAATTCATTTAAAATAATATATAGTATATTTGCGGCATGTTCCAGAATGGAAGATACTATCAGTATCGCCCTGGTGTAAGACCACCATTCAGAATTGAAACGTTGCTTGAAAATGGCTTTAGCCGTGTTTGGTGACCAGATCTGAATAGCCAGGTACTTCCCAACTTTTCTCTACCCCACCTCCTTCCCCTGCCCACTACCTTCAGCCTCACAACATACCCCAATTGGGGATGCCATAGTCTCACTGGCTCCAGACGGGAGCAGTTGAGATTCTTGTGCGGTATTCACTGTAAAAAAAAAAATAATGTCTTTATCTACATGTCTAATGTCTGCAACTCCTTACCTATAATATAATATAATGTCTATATTTCCCTCCATATCTAATGTCTGCCACTCCTTAGGTATAATAATATTATATAATGTCTATGTCTTCATATCTAATGTCTGCAACTCGTTACATATAATAAATACAATGTCTATATCTACATATCTAATGTCTGCAACTCCTTACATAGAATATAATGTCTATATCTCCTTTGTGTAAAGCGCAATAAAATAATAATTTCACGCATGCCCCGTGCCTTCTAAACGTTCGAAATTCAAATAATACGTACGTTATGCGAAATCGGGGCATTTATCGAATATTGTATTTTGGGGGGATTCCGTAATTCCGTTCCTTTTTCGAAATACTGTTTTCGCGCCACGAAGCACATTCACGACTTCCTGTCCATAACTTCCGGCGTAACGAGGAGGGCCTATTGAAGGCTTTGGGGGCACAGAAGTCTCTCCGCCCCGTTTCCCATCATTTTCATAATCCCGGACAGACGCCATATTTAAAATGCTACACGATTGAATGAATTGGATAATGTGAGGATTTTGGACTGGGAATTAGCCTGAGATATTTAAAAAAAAAACAGAAAATGGTCTCCTTGCTGTAGGGTCTATGGACTGTATTTTGTCAGTAAGTAAAAATATTTCAGCTGTGCAATAAAATCCAAATAAATGAAATATTTGTGAACGTATCGAAAAACTAAAAACTGTTTTCGAAAGGTGATGAAATACGCTTGCAAAAAATTTATTACTAGAAATAACTACGTAATTTTTTAAATATAAAAAAAATGCAAACTTTAAAAGGTTTAAAAAATGACTCACGTAAAGTTTTTTGTAATAAAAATGACTGAATGAAAAAAATAGAATAACACACATGTTTTATTAGATAAATGAATTATAAATGTTACGCTAACCTCACATTTTTTCGTTTCGTGTAAAATAGTTCTTAAAAAATTCATAATTTCATTTTTTTCAATTTGCGGTCGGAAACTTTGGTTTCATAAAGGTGTACATTTTAATTATTTTGTAGTTAAATTTTAGATTTGAATATAAAGCGTGTTGTCTTCTCTTTCCAATAACGTTTAGATCATACTTCTCACTACGATAGTAAGGGAGAAAAAACGATTTCTATGAGACCTGTGTGAGCTGGGACAAATATGGTCTCCTGTGATTAAACGGGTTAAGGAATTTGTGCATTACGTCGATTATTGTTGTTAGGTTTTGAAATGAGAATATACTTAGTTCCTACCAGGATATCATCACTTCTCCTTAACCATCTCACAGGAAAAGTATTTGAAATTTAGAGCAATTTTATGAAAAACAATGCGAAATTCGAGTGCATTTGTTTTGAAAACTGAAAAGATTTGGATCTGGATTTGGTAGCAAGTTAATGTTTTTCATGTACATAATCTCGTTTTAAGTAAAAAGAAGCAATTTGAGCATATCAAGTACATAGTATCGTTTTGTACTCATTCGTTCTGTTGTGATATTTAATTTCATCAACCACCATAACACGGGCACGAGCCTAGCATATTGGTCGAAAAATCGACAAATTAATGATGTAACCATAATATTCATAATATGCAATGAATAAATAAAAATTTTTAAAAAATTAAATGTGATGTTGCCTTTTTTTTCTTTTGTATACTCAATAATATTATTATTCAATTTATAAAAAGAGTTTATTTATAAACAAGTTCTGCTATGTAATTAATATTACGCGTGATAGCTGTTTCGCCTTTTGTTTGATAATGCCTTCAGACAGTTTGACAATGCCTTCAGAAGATGAAACAGCTGTCATGTGTAATAATAATTACATAGTAGAACTGGTTTATTAATAAACTGTTTTTATAAATTGAATAATAATATTACTGAATATATTATAGAAATTAAAATTAAAATGGATTTCTACGAATTAAACATGTTAAAAATAAGTATATGATGTTACGATAATCACCCCGAGGTTTCGCGGTGGAACTACATAACTAAATTGTGATTGTGATACATTGGTAAGTGATTGGTCATACTTTTTCCTACCTTGTTTTTCCTACAAACATTATCTCCCTATTCCAGCGAACACAATTTCGTATCGTTTCATTTTTAGGTTGTACAAAGATTGAATTAAGACATAGGTAATTATGTACCTATATTAAAAAAAAACTACAAATACCATAATACAAATACCTTGAGTCAATACTTGATGTGCACTTGCTTATTCAATTCGTTGTTTATTTTTTATGTGAATACCGCACGAGAGTCAAAACGGCTCCCAACCATTTGCCGCCAGTGAGATTACGGCATCCCCAATTGGGGTATGTTGTGAGGTTGAAGGTAGAGAGGGGTAGGATATGGGAAAGAGGAATGTGGCCAAGAACCATGCTATTGAGATCTGGTCACTAAACACGGCTAAAGCCATTTCAAGCAACGTTTGAATTCTGAATGGTGGTCGATTACCAGAAAGATACTGGAAGTATCTCCCACCCTGAAAAGTGCAGAAAATATTTTTTAATTTGTTGTTTTAAATTAACGCTCTAGAGTCCAAGCTGCCGAAATGAGGCACTTGAGACGAGTGGCATTGGTTACGAAATGGGATCATGGCCGAACAATCAGCACAAGACAGGGACGTATGGAGGAGCCTTGTCGATGCAATGGATCCCCGACCCGAATAGGATAAGGGGAAGAAGATGATGATGATGATGATGTTTTAAATTAATGAATTGTGAAATATCACAAGCAAAGGTGTAACCGACGTGTTGCTCTCCCTCATTTCTTAATTTTTAATTTTATATGTTTTGCTTATGTACAATGCCCCGGTGCAACCAAATAAAGCTTGTGTGCCAAGTTTGCACCGGGAGACATTCTAGAATCCTATAATTTTAATAATTTTAACAATTAATACTTTATTTATGATTATTTACGCCTCCAAAGGCAACCAGGCTGACTAGCCTCCTTTTTAGTTATGGCCCTGAGAAGGGCCGCTTTTTTCGGCTCCGAAGGAAGCAGCTACTCCGCTAAGCGGACTGCCTTCCCTCCCTTGCTGTTCTGCCGTTATGGCTCAGCAGAAAGCGGCTGCTCTACCAAGCAGGCTGCTTTACCTCCCGTTTTTGGCGGCCCCCACAAGGGCCTTTTTGGGCTCTCAGTCGGCTTTACCGTGCCGCCAGCAACGATCTTTTTCAAAACACATTTTATCAATTTTAAATGTCCTTTTTCTTAATACACAGATGCCCTGGTGACACAAGTAAAAACTTGGATACCAAGTTGCCACCAGGAGACATCCTAAACTTATTATTTTATCGCCTTCAGGGCTATTTCTCCGGCTACAAAGCCAAAAAACCAGTTTGGGCGTCCCTATTAAGGGCCTTTATATTGGTCAAAAATACACCATATTTTAATATAACTTCGTTTAAACACCCCGTAGGACGCTGAAATTAAGACGTTTCAGTGCAGAGTCCTACGGGGCATCCATAGAGCCATAAATAAACATTGTAACTCTTAAACTGCCAGCGCTATCAGCACTTGAGCAGATTTTCGAGACTTTAGCATCATTTCACTTTTTCTCCATTTTAAAAATCCCAGGACCTCGTAAGGCGACGAAACCAAAAGGTTTCGATAGCCAGGCTTACGGGGGACCTGGGAAAAATATTAACTTCTTTGTAACTATTCAAACACTTTGTTAAATAACAAATACCTACCGACAAAAAGTCAAACTTCCTTAAAATCAACCCAAACTTATCAAACAAAAAATCTACGAATGTAGAACATCCGTAGAAACACTGTAGTTTTAAGGAAAACATTGTAAATACATTAACCTGACCTGTATAATTAATTTAAGAAACCAATTTTAATCGACCACTTTGTAGCGGTAAGAACCGCTAAGACACTATAATGCTCAATGGATTCGACCAGTGTGGTTGGCAGCATTACAAGCCATCTGTATTCCGAGGTTGGTGCCCATGCTTCGCAAAGTTCGAGAGCGCCGCGGGCACAGTAGTACTTCAGTTTGATTCCAGGCGACTTGTGAGACGGCCGACGGCATGTGGATCCTGACAGAAACTCGACGGGCAGAAGATCTCACAGATTCACAGACCTCATGGGAATTATCAATCACGTATCGTTATTATATTTTCATTGGTTTTCTCATACATAATTTAACAGACTATTTGTCGTTTAATAGTTCTAGGGCAATTTTAATAAACGACTGGCGCCTTCCATCTTTCAATCTTAGAAGCAACTTATGATACAATATGCACTGTTTTCTTGGAGCAGTCACCATACCCTGAGTATAATCATTTAATTTATTTAGAGTCTCTTTTGTTGATCAAACCTTGTATTTATGATTAAATATTATATTCCCTTTATAGCCTTTAATTTCATTTAGTATTGATTACCATATTCACATGTCTTACCTACCCTGAGCTTAGCATTACCTTACTACAAGATTTAACTTTCATAACCTCAATATTCCATTCTGACAGTAAGATGTCGATTCACACATTTAAATACCACGAGGTTAACCAAATACGAGTATTTACGTTATAACTTTCGAGGAAATGGTCGGCAAAACCAGCGGCAACAGAAAACCGCTCCTTATATACAAAACGGGATAGGTAAATCCCCCCACTCTAAAAATGTACCACGTGACCGTTTTTTCACCCGAAAACGGGTATAAAAGGCGTGATTTTTTGAAAATAAATTAGTTCTTCCATCAACGTCAACTCGTGTTATTATTTCCTTCTGGGAAAAGTTATTATCATCCGCTGCCTCCCGCCGACCTCTGCCTAGACTTTGCTCCTGGTGCCATCAGTCTCCTCCAGAAAGCCGGCCCTACTTCAGGCAACCGCCACGCACCAGGACTGGGCAGAGGAGTAGGCACATCCAGTGTCCTCAACTCATCAGGCACTGGGTGCACGGGAGGTCAGTATTATTATTATTTCAATCATTTCATCCTGGTCGTGTACTGAAACCGGTACCCTTTTTTTACAGTCTTGTACAGGCTTGATACGTCTGGTACAAAAGGATTGAAATCATTCATTAAGAAGGCCATCAAAAACAAACAGACACATGACTCTAGCCTTACGTTGTTTGATTATTGGGACTTCAACCATATGATGATGAACACAGTAAGGCTGGCGGAAAGTCGACTAAACGGGTAGAAAATACACCCCAAAAATAATCAACGTAATATTTCTGGCCTTGAAAATCTTACCGTTGTGTATTTAAATACGCCTTTTGAAATAATTTGATATTTGATAATACGTGACTTTATGTGTAATATCTTTTCTTTTCTTCTTAATTTCACACTGCTGCGGCTATCATAACGAACTGGATCAGAGACTAAAGCGGGGTTTGTAGACCGGTCACAGATAATTAAAAAAGTTAAAATCTTAATTTTTTTACACACAATACCCTAATGGACATTTAACATTGTCCAAATGGTATCACGTTTGAAAATAAATTGATTCAGACTTATTTAAACTTCAGAAAAATTAAAATTAAAATTAAAATTCAGACTTAAAATAAACTTATTTCCAAAATAATTCTTAACCTAAAAATCAGACCACAAATAAAATAATATGAAACATTTAGATTAGAAACATTCAGTTTCTCTCACATGCATCGTTTTTATAACAAAAATGGTATGATCAAGAAATTGATGTTTTCTCCAACACACTTATAAAATCCAAACATCTTAACCCCTTACACCAATTTGTTCGTCTTTGGAAAAACTCACGTAGGTCTCAAAAAATCGTTGTATCTCCCTTACTCATAGTGAGATATATGGTCTAAGTCTAAACGGTGTTAGAAAGAGAAAATATCTCAATTTATTTTCAAATCTAGAAATTAACCAAAGAAAAATTACATATCGCACCTCTATGAAACCGAGTTTCCGGCTGCAATTTGCGAAAAATTAATGAGACTTCGTGATTTTTTCATAAAAATAAATATTCATTTGTCTAATAACATATGCATGTCTTTTCTTTTTTCATCATCTGTAATTTTAGTTGGAAAAAAACAAAACAAGAGCCACTTTTATTTCATCATGTTTTTCTCTAATAATTATTACAATTAAAGCTTATTTTATCACCTTTCAAAAACAGTATTATAAATTAATATTCCATTGTTTATAATTAATTATATGAATTAATAGTTAAATAACATATTAAACATATAATTACAAAACAAAAATTTTCAAACCGGAAATTTTATAACCTTCATTCAGAAATCGCCCGAGGACTAAGGGGTTAAATGACATTTTACCTTTTTATGTTGTTACTATCTTTGATTTTGCACTTTTTTTTACATGAGCTCCACACAGGAGGCCCTGAGGAAAATAATTTCTCTCAGGGCCTATGTAATCTTTGGGGAGCTGTGTGGAGGGTTTTTTAAAGGAAAGGAAGGAGAGGAGAGTTCTGGGAAGGAAGAGACAAACCTCACCCCATGTACCCGGGCACCCTTGCTAAATCACCAAACGCAGCGAACCACTTGGGGTGACCTATGGCAGAGGTGATGGTTATCCAATAAAGGTTCCCGGGGCGGCGGTACCCATTCACGCCTCCCAAATTTAAACTATAATGTTTCTTTTCTTTACGTTATAATGTAATACTATTATTTATTTTTGTTTCCAATACTCAACGAATGATGTGAACATTTTACAAAAGTCTCCACTTTATACAGAAATCTCCACTTTGTACCGCCATTCAAGACATGCATTCCTCTGCTGGGTTCAAGCCGGAAGGCCTACGGAAGGCCGTTTCGAAGACGAAAGGAAAACTAGTAAGAAATCTTTTAAAATTGCTCTCCGAAAATGTCAACACTCGGAAAACAAAGCACGAATGGATAGCATAGCTACGTCTATGCATAACAAAGATTTCAGAAAGTTTTGGCAAAAAACTTCAACTGTGCTGAAAGCCAAGAGCAAAGTTCCACTATGCGTCAACAACATTATGGGTGATGAAAACATAGCCAACGAATTTAGAGACTTTTTCTCTTTAAGCGAGGATCAAGGAGATACCACGAAACCTTCGATAATGACATGCCCGCCTGCGGCCAATGATGACCTGGTCATGAATGTTACTCATGAAATGATTGAGAGCGCAATTAAGCAAACCGCCCATGGTAACAGTCCAGGATACGACGCCATTGGTATTGAGCACATAAAATACGCAGGAGATCAACTTCATATTATTCTAGCCGCCCTGTACTCAAGCCTCCTAAGACACACACATATGCCGATGGATATGAGCAAAACTATTATCGTACCAATCCTGAAATCCAATCAGCTGGATGCATCGGTATTAGGAAATTACCGACCGATTTCCTTGGCGACAATGCTTTCGAGACTATTTGAAAAAATCTTATTCGCGCTAGTCAAAGAGAAACTATTTACCCTTGATAACCAATTCGGCTTCAAGAGCGCCTCATCAACCGATATGGCCATTTATGGAGTAAAACAAACAATAGCCTACTACAAAAAAAGAAAAACCACAGTCTATGGGTGTTTTCTTGACTTAAGCAAGGCGTTTGATCGTGTTTCCCATCAATTATTATGGGAAAAACTCATAAAGCGAGATGTTCCAGCAACAGTGGTCAATATGCTGGCTATTTGGTACGGACAACAGGAAAATCACATTCAATGGGCAGGAGCTTCTTCAAGACCTTTATTCCTTAAGAGCGGCGTCAGGCAAGGGGGAAATATGTCTCCAACTCTATTTAATGTGTACATTAACGACCTCTTACAAGAGTTGAACGATACACGAATCGGTTGTCATATCTGCGGACAAGGAAGTAACAACATTAATTACGCCGATGACATGGTGCTGCTTGCACCTTCGATTAAAGCGATGAGACGACTTGTGCAAATATGCGAAGAGTACCTGTTACCCATAACCTGTTGTACAATTCTAAAAAGTCAGTCATCGTCGCTTTCAAACACAATAAGGAGCCATCACATATTCCTCCAATATATCTAGAAGGAAATGAACTGCTTGTGGCCTCACAAGTTAAGTATCTAGGACATATCCTAACCGAAGACATGAAGGATATAGAAGATATTGAATGACAAAGAAGAGCAATTAACATACGGGCCGGAATGCTCTCAAGGCGGTTCTACCACTGTAGCGAAGATGTCAGAAAATTACTATTCAAGACATACTGTACTGCCCTGTATACGTCTGAACTGTGGACACAATACCCAGCAGCGCAATGGGACAAACTGAGAGTGTGCTAAAATAACGCATACAGGCAACTTATGCAACTACCGAGGTTCTGCAGTGCCTCCACGATATTTACCGAGGGGAGGGTGCACTCATTCCCAGCCTTACTTCGCCACCGACTAGCCAGTTTCTGGAGCAGGATACGAACTTCAACCAATATCATTGTCGTGGCTGCATCCGAGTGGCTCAGTTCCCCAATAAATGAGCGATGGATGCAGATGATGAGGCGACCTCCATGATGGACGATCCCAAAATATCTTTTATTTTTAATTCTGTCTACTTATTATTTATTTTAATTTTATGTTTATTTTTTGTTATTTGTGTGATGAATTTTGTTTTCATTTTATGTTTTAATTAGGTACTTACCTAATATTTAAACTTTTTTTTTTTTTATAGTTGTTTATGTAATATGGCAGACTGGGATTGCACTACCCTCCCAGTCCTGCTGGAATAAAAACTTAAATAAAAAAAAAAAAAAAAGGATTGATGACCTTGGTCTTATTTTGTTTCTGTCTTGGTATCACTCTGTTAAAAATTCTCAATTAAAAAATAATTTAATATTTTTTCTCAAGTTCAACTGACCAAGGACAATTGGAACCCGTGTTACCAATCACATTAAATTTAATGAGTCCAAAAAGTTGTTTTTTTTGGAATCATCTCACCCAACCCCATTCCCTACACCAAAGAAATACACACGCCGTTACAGTGACAACCCCGGGCGCCGTAACCACCTTTACGACCCCTCCCCGCTATCCCCGCGTAAGTATGCAGTAAACATGGCGCGTCACACTGCCTTGAGCCGCCCATATATTTCACTGGATACTTTTCTCTGGATCCTTTCCAGCCAGGCTCTCTGATCCCCTCATCCCGGATCCGAGGAAAAAATGGTAAGCAGAAGATTATGAATAAAGATTTTTGATTGTTTTAGTGTGATAACTACAAGCCTCAACTGTCAGGAACCCGAGGGTCTTTGGAACTACCAATTTATGAGGGTTTTAAATGATGCTTTGTCCTTCAATTTTACATTTGGTTCGTCTTTTTATCAAGATTCGGGATTAAGGCGAAGATTGACCAACGATCGGTCGGTGGCTGAGTTGGCATCGCATTTGGGTCCCACCCGGGCATCCCGTGTTTCCCTCAGGGCCTATGTCGTCTAAGGGGATGCTGTGTGGAGGGTTTTTTTAAGGAAACGAAGGAGAGGAAGTTCTGGGAAGGAAATAGGTATGAGGGGTGCTAGGGAATTACGTCCAGGAGTGACGGACGTAAGACGCATCCCTGCAATAGCGGTGCAAGGCGATGGGTCGAGAGTTTCCGGCTGGAGAGGATAAAAGACCTCCCTCAACCTCTTTAAAAAATATAAACGTAAACTACTAAAAATGTATTATTTCATTAGAAATGTAAGAACGTATGTAAGAAACAAACTTTTAAAAATATAATTATTTGGCTAAATTTGAAATCCGCAAAGAATGCAAGGCTGATGTAAGCGCAATGAGTAAGATTAAGAAAGGAACGCTCCGATGGTTTGGGCATGTAGAGCGAATGAACGAGGAAAGGAGTGTAAGGAGAATATATGACGCAAATGTAAATGGTAGAAGAAGTCGAGGACGCCCAAGAAAGACACGGCACGACCAAGTGAATCAGATACTTGAGTCGGGCCATGTCAAGAGTAAGAATAATAGAAGAGAATGTACGAGACGTTGTATGAATGTAAACGAGGCAAGGAATGTGTGCCAAGACCGGGATATTTGGCGGTCTGTCCTCTCTGCGTACCCCTGCGGGAAACGGCGTGATGGTTAGTGTGATGACCGTGGCCGGTTATCTACATTACCACCTGGACTCCGTTGTATGGATCCAGATCTTCTTGGGAGGGTGATCTCCGTATAGGGTGAGGTTGCCAATAATAATAGTGGGTAGACTATTTATGTTTATTCCGAGATTGTGTACAGGTGTGCTTCGTAGGAAGCGTAAATGCAAAGAGGACGGTAGACAGCAATCACACCCTTTTATACGTTCCTCATGCTGTCTCACTCATACACGCATGTCTCTTTCATACCGCAAGACATACGTTCACCACATCCCTCCACACTTAAATCCGAAGACAGTTACACAACATGAACTGATAATTATTTACAATACATAAAATATTCCAATATTTACAATGTAAGTAATTCATGTTGAGTCGAGAGCTGAATGCTGCCTTCATTGACTCATCTGTGTGTTCGTGGTCGTAGTCGGTCCTTCCAATTTCCCGACGTTGACGCCACTGGATCACTGGGGCTGGAATGAGAAGGAGAAAAACCCATTAGACTGTCATCCAGGCCAAAGCTGGAGACATCGTATTCATCATACGACAGTCTCTTCGTCTCAGACGCGACATAAGGATTGCTGTGTTTCTTTTCCCATGACACACATAATTTAGACAACTGATCAAAATGCCTTTTCCAAAACATAATTTTACCATTTAAATTTACCTCAATTATATAAAGTTTTTTTCCTAATTGTTTATACACTTTCCCTGGTACCCATTTATCATTGTTTTGGTCTCTGAAATCTCTAACCATTACCTTTTGATTAATCGAAAAACCCACCGATTCTTTATTATTTCTTTTATAATAATATTTTTGATTTTCCTGACATTTAGACATTTTAATTTTTGTTTCTTTCTTAATTCTATTATCCTTATCTCTCCCCCCTCTCGGTACAAAACTGTTCAAGTTTGACCTTAGTTTCCTTCCAAACATTACAACTGCAGGTTCTAAGCCAGTTGTACAGTGTGGTGCATTTCTGTAATCAATTAAAAAATTTCCTAATTTTTCCTCATAACCTGACTGAAACTTATTTCTTATCATCATTTTTTTTTTTAAATTTTTACACGTTCGCACCGCGTTTTCTGCTAGACCATTTGATTGTGGATGATTTACCGGAGTAGTTAAATGTTTGATGTTATTCATCTCACAAAACTCTTTGAAGTCCGCTGACATGAAAGCGGCTCCATTATCTGAAACTATTGTCTGTACACTCCCGAAATAACTAAATAAACCCTTTAATATTTTAATAGTGTTATACGAATTTGGAGACTTTACTTCTACACAGTCTAACCATTTTGAGGTTGAGTCAATAATTACAAGAAAATATTTATTTGCAACTGGGCCCGCATAATTAATATGCACCCTACTCCATATTTCTTCCGTTATAGGTAAATCTCTGTTATTTTTAAATAAACTTAGAATTTGAGTATCCAAGTCATTCTCTACGTGAACTGGTTCCTCATTCCCAATTAATTCTAATTGCACTTTACTTTTATTAAAACTACCCGCTTTCTCCGAAAAAACCTCCTGGAATTTTCGAATTTTTTTATTCACTTTACTTCTACCACTCTCAAATACCCTATGAGAAAAAATTTCACTACCCTCCTGGGATGAAATTGATTGTAAATCACTTCTATCATCATCAAAACCACTATGAGAAAAAAATTTCACTACCCTCCTGGGCTGAAATTGATTGTTCATTTATTTCCCCATTATTTTTTTCTATTGGAACGATTGGTGACGCAAACTTACTATAGTTTACCGGAACTGAAATACCTTCCGATTGTAAACATCCCAATTCCGATTCAACCTTTGCTTTTAAAGCAAACGGTATATTTCTCGGATTGCCGAATTTCGGTTCCGCATTCTCTTTTAATTTCAAATGCCCTTTATATTTATTGAATTTACCCAGTTTCTCCGAAAAAACCTCCGGGAATTTCCGAATTAAATTATCAATTACACTAGTATTATTCTCAACCATATTGTGAGAAACATTTTCACTTCCCTCCTGGGATAAAGTAGATTGTAAGCCCGTAAATCCAATATTAAACTTTTTAATGAAATCACGCCCTAGAACCGTAATTGTTCCCTGTTTTACTACGCAAAATTCTAACATTTCCCTATAACCGTTAAAATCAACTGTTAATAAGATACAACCCAATAAATTTAACTTACAGTTAGCGTAACCCATTAAGGTTAAATCCTTTGGTTTTAACATCAAATGTTTGAAATGTTTAACATAATCTTCGTCCGTTAAAATCGAAATTGCCGCCCCTGTGTCCAATAAACCGTTTAGTTCCACATTATTCACTAAAACTTTGCACAATATTGGTTCACAATATACTGCGTTTATCCGCAACATGTTTTTATGTTCCTGCGTATTTACGAACACTGAAGAAATGTTATTATATTTTAAACCGCGACATATCTTCCCAATATGCCCTTTCACTCTGCATTTATAACAAAACACGTCTTTAAATTTACAGTTTACTGAATCGTGATAATTCCCGCAATGTTTACACTTTGTTCGGTCCGCTGACCTTGCTCTGTACGATGTAACATTCTTGTCCGAAGTTCTAAAAAAATGTTTACCTACCGAATTTTGTTTTTGTGACAAATTGTTCGATGTATTTTTAAATTTATTTACTAAATCAACACTTTCCGTTTTAATTTGCTTATTCATTACCTCGAATGAATCCATAGCAATAGCACATTCTATAACCTTTTTTAATGAAAAGTTTTCAGCCTCTACAAATAATTTCTCCTTAATACGCCCCACTCGAAGACCGGTGACAAAAACATCTTTTAAATTATATTCAAGTCTGTCCTCGAATTTGCAAAATCTAACGAGATTTCTTAACCGTGCTATATAATCATTAACCGATTCTGAACTTTTTTGTTTCGTAGCAAAAAAAATTTCGCGCTCTTTGAACACATTTCGTTTGATACCTACATGATTCTCTAGTAATAACAATAAATTTTCGACCGTAATATCTGTAATTTTTTTAGGAAAACACAAATCAATCAATAAATCTATTGTCTCTGTGTGTAAATGAGATATTAAAACCGCTCTCTTTTTTTCTACCGAATTTAACTTGTCATCATTGACGAGGATGAACTGTTCGTATTGCAACACGAACGTCTCCAGTTTGTCCCTCAAATGACAAAACCTGGGCAGTTCTCCCCCTTCCATCTTCACACAGATACAATCAATAAAAGCAGAAAATTTTACAAACAGCACTCAACTCACGACTCTGTTGACTTGATGCTGCTGCTCCGATCTCGCCCTTCCGCGGACCGTCTCCTGGCTCCTGAACCCTGGTCGTCCTTCAAATGCCCGGCACGCCTTCCGTGAGGTCTGCACCTGGTCTCTGGTCTTCTCCTGAAGACCCGGACTTCTCCATCCACGCCTTACGTGTATGCTCCTGATTCTCGGCACTGAATAACCAAACCAGCGCCTTGCTGTTCCTCGGATGCCAATATCTGCTGCTCTTGCCTGTTGCCCCTGTAGCCTCAATCTCGGATTCCTCTTTCGACTGCCAAATGTGACAATTTGGCTGCCCGTGGTTCTTTTCAAACCGCGCCAAATGTGATATGATTTGACTGCTTCTCGTTCCTTTTCAGCTGCGCCAAATGTGATTTTGGCTGCTTCTCGTTCCTTTATCGGCTGCGCCAAATGTGATGACCGTGGCCGGTTATCTACATTACCACCTGGACTCCGTTGTATGGATCCAGATCTTCTTGGGAGGGTGATCTCCGTATAGGGTGAGGTTGCCAATAATAATAGTGGGTAGACTATTTATGTTTATTCCGAGATTGTGTACAGGTGTGCTTCGTAGGAAGCGTAAATGCAAAGAGGACGGTAGACAGCAATCACACCCTTTTATACGTTCCTCATGCTGTCTCACTCATACACGCATGTCTCTTTCATACCGCAAGACATACGTTCACCACAGTTAGTTAGTTGGCTAAAATTATCTGTGATAGTTTTCATGAGTTAACTTTGTTCATATCTGATGTATGGCAGTGAGGCATGGAACTGGCAGAGGAAGGATGAAAGCAGACTGAATGCTGTAGAAATGAGATCCCTGAGGAGTCTATGTGGTAAAACCAAGTACCTTCGTATGGGGGCATACATTAATTACGTGAGCTCAAAAGGGCAGGGGGGGGGGGGTCCAGCAAAATTTCACGTTACTTAAAAAGAATATACGAAGTGGCCCAAATTTATCTCACCAAGGGGGGGGAGGGGTCTAGATTGGAAGAAAAACTGCTCACGTAATTAATGTATGCCCCATATGAGAAATGTGGAGAACCGCAAAGAATGTACGGCTGGTGTAATATAATGAGTAAGATTAAGAAAGGGTTTAGGCATGTAGAGCGAATGAACGAAGAAAGGAGTATAAAGAGAATATATAACGCAAATATGAATGGTAGAAGAAGTCGTGGACGCCCGAAGTAATCATGTCACGGGCAAGTCAATTAGATACTTGAGTCGGGCAATTCAAAAGTCAGAATATTAGAAGAGTATGTATGAAACGATGTATGAATTTGAATGAGGCAAGGAGTGTGTGCGGCGGTGTTTGGCGGTTCGTTCTCAGTCCGTGCGGGGAAACGGCGTGATGGTTAGCAGGCATAAAAATCGCTCGGCAATCTGAGTACGCAAGTACGGTAGATGTAAGGCCCTCCGTTCATGGAGTTACTTGCAATCTACGTAATTGTGACGCAACGACAAGTACCCTGCTGATATACTACTTTTTAATGCTTGTGTCCTTACACGGCGCTACCCGAAATATACTGAACTTGATCATTTTTCACGTGCAGCCGTATTGCTTGATATCGTTAACATGATATCAAGCAATGTCAAATGACTTTTTTTCCAACATTGATCCATGCCTTCTTTACTAAATCCCTTCTTACATATTCTGGTAAAGTAATTCTGGTAAACACTAATTTTTTCCACTTCCAGAACAAATCTAACATTACTTTCATGTTCCGACGCAATTTCTGTCAAACGTCAAACGAATAAGTATCAGACACAAATGACGCGACGCGTCGCGTGCGATCAGCACCGTCGCGCGTCGGTATCGTGATACTGATTGGAAACCGACAGACATCGCGTAGCGCCGTGTACAGGCACCAGCAAAATCGTACGGGGGGGTACTTACGATCGGCGCGCATGATACGCGCACGGGGATCGAGCGTCTTGTACGGAGGCACTAAGCGCCAAAATGTTTTATTTTAATTTTGTGAATAACAATTGAAGATTAGCGAAGTAAGTTCGGTTTTAACTCGACCATTTTGTATTTCGTCAGCCTGTACGTGTCTGTCTGGACAAATTTCGTAATTCCTGACTATTTCAATTAATATTCTTGTAAATCTGAAATTTAAAAAAATGTTTCAAGAATCTATTATGATTTCAGGGGAAATTTTGTTATCGATTTATTATATTATATTTAAATAATAGATACAAAATTTCACAGCATTGACATTTTAATAAAAACCTAAAGAAATATCGATATGAAGTAACGCGTAAGATCGATTATATTATTAATATGAGAGTATGTAATGTATCGGGAGCATGTCCTATCCTTTTCCTATATTCCTCTTTCTCTCCCCTTCCTATAACTCAAAATTAATTTTAAGATATATTAAAACCTTACTTCCAATGAATTTTAGCATAAGAAACTTCTGTGGCTTGACTTCAATTCACTTGTATATTTTTCACTGTAAATTATGTAAAAGCTGTTTGTTTCTTACAAAATAAATAATTAAATAAAAATGTAATTATACAAAATTTAAACATAATTTTTTGGACATGAGGTCCACTGTCACAGAACTGCTAGTCAAATAAGAAAGAAAAACTGTTACATATAATCATAGCCATGAAACGGTTGTTTCTTAAGTTAATCATTTTAGAATTACAAAATAAATTATTTACGCTTATGCTAAATAATCAACTATTTTATTTTAATTCTACTCAAGCCAAACTGTAATAAAGCTTCAATTTATTCAAAGCATTTTTTGGTAATCATAATACACCGATTCGTAGAAGAGATTAATCGAAAATAGTCATTTTACTAATAGCATCGCCTTGACATGATCACTTGACAAAGTCGTTAGATTGATTGAAATATTATGTTGTAGAACAATACTAATTTAGCATTTTCACCCAAATTTCACTCGAAGCAATAAAGACAGAATAAAGGTATACCACAGGTCTCCATTTAGTGATAGCACAACACCATGAATTAACCTATTGATTGAACTAGCACTGAACAGGTAATTTAAAGAATTGTGATCAATAAATAATACTAATATTAAAGAAAACCAATGTTGTCAATTTATGCAGACCTTTGGATTGTTGGACTCCGGATAAGCCAATTAAGGCGATCCAATAGTTCAAGAAAAAATCGAAATCGGAATTCACGCCCTTTATGGAAGGAGTTTAAAAATACTTGAGAAAAAGCTTTTGGAAAGGTTGGAAAAGGTATTTAAGAATTTTTTTACAGGTTGATTTCGTAAAGGCCTGTAAAAAACATAATTCCTTTTTTACACATTGTTTATTGTAATAAAACAGAAAATTTAAAATTGATTTCACAAAACTAAGCGACGCGGAGTCACACGACTATTTCCCGCTCCGGCCGGGGCGTGACTGAAATAGGTGTGCCCAGTGCATGGTTCTTGTGCCCATGCCAAAAGAATCAAGAATCCAAATTCGCAGAGTGCAGGCCGTGTTGATTGATGTCAAAATAACAACGAGAAAAAGCTTATTTAATTTTATTTTGTGAAGTTAGTGCGTAAATATCATTTTTTTGCGATTATTATAAAAGAAACTGAGTTTGCCATATTATACAACAAAAACCATATCCGAAAAGGGGCTTATAAGTAGGAGAGTTTGCACTTGAAAGTGTTTTTTAGAGACCTAACACTTTATTTTTTTCTAGGCTTATTAAAAGACTTATTAACAAAATGACCGATATTTTTAAGATCCAAGATACACGCAGTATTTAATTGAAGCATCTATAGTCCTTCTAAGCGATCAAATTTTTTAAAACAAAAACATGTGATTTTGGATGATTTTGCATTATTTAGTATGGCTTCATCATAAACTGATTTTCTCTTCGAGATGTTCACATTTCTACGGACCGATTCATGGACTGCATGTTATATTACTCGTATTTTCTGTTATATCTAAGTACGAGTATCTTGTTGTTAAAATAGAATCACTTTGGATATTGACGTATTTATTTAACATTAATGAAGTACAGTTTAAACCGCAAGCTCCGTTACGGCTCGTATAAAACCTATTATTAGAGTATTTGATTTCTTTACTATTCTTTACTGATCAACACTATCTTTAAAACCGAATTAAAAGTGTAATTTTGTAATGTGTTTAAAATTAATAAATAATTGAACTGACTTGATAAAGATCCTGGTGTTATTTCATCATTTGATCATGGCTTGTCTTCCTCGGGCGTCATCAACTCCTTCTACCATCAATTTCGCAATACACATTTTCCTTACATGCTTTTCACTCACCCTCTTCCGCAACCAGCGACGCTTTTTAACCTATCTTATTCATTAAGCTTACATCAGTCCATAATTCTTGAAATTCCAAACAGGAAGGCTTTGTAATTTTTTTTTACACCAGACAATTTGGGAAGCGGGTATGGGTACCGCCGCCCCGGGAACTATTTGTTGGATAACCAACACCTCTGCCGTAGGTCACCCCAATTGGTTTGCTACATTTGGTGACATAGGTGGAGTGCCCGGGTTCATGCGGTGTCTTGGTGTCTTATGCCTCTGCCCACCAGCTACACAAAAGGCCGGATCGGGAGAGAATGTTTGAGGAAGTCCCTTTGACTTTTCAACATTGCCTTGCACCGCGGTGAGGGGAATGAATTCTTACATCCATCCTCACATTGACCCCCAGATTCCTACCAGATAATAGCCTTTTCCTTCCCAGAACTAAAACTAAACAGACCCTCCACACAGCATCCCCAAAGATGACATTGGTACTGAGGGCAATTATTTTCCTCAGGACCTCTTGTGTGGAGCTTAGGGAACGTACCCATACTAAGTGACCAACTTTTTGCAATTTTAACCCTCCCCCCCGGACTCGCAACAATAACATTTGGCTGTCATCAGTTCTTTTGTTTTGCTCTTTCAAAAAATATTCTTAAACCAATCTTTTTATTGTGTTTTGGCTGTAAAAAGTTTAGTGTGTTGGAATCTTCTCCCCCCTGATCTTCCAGGAGTCACTTCTTGCTGCTCATTTTCAGATATTTATATAATTTTTTTACTTCTGTCACTTTTTATATAAGCTGTAATTTTTTGAACAATGGAGGAGGATTTCCCTCCTGTACCCCTTACAAAGCCCCCAGATCCCCCTCCTGACCCTCCAGATGGAGACATTTCAGATAAAATAGACTTTTCAGAACATTCAAACATTTCAGACAATGAATCTGTCATCCTAACCTCAATTAAAAAAAGAAAATTTAGTCCCCTTTCCCCAAAAAAACATGATTCGCCTTTGTCTTCTCAGTCCCCTCCAGCTCTTCCTCAACCTCCTCCAACAATCTTTTACTCTACTCATTCCCGTGGCCCCTACATTGTATATGCGCAAAAATCTGAACAAGGTAAAACCATCCATCCTCTTGAATTTGGTAAATTTGGTAAATTTCTTTCAAATAACAAGAACCTTTCGATTAAACCTGGAGGTGTTAAAGCCGAGGGTCGCTTCAGAATCTCTGTTGAATTCCTGTCAGGTTCAGCCGCCAACAACTTTATCAAAAATATATTTATTTCATCTAATTCTAAATTCAAGGCGTACATCCCAACTTTCAATGTCACTCGAATGGGCCTGGTCAGGGGTATCTCGACCGATCTGTCCATTCCAGAAATCCTATCCTCACTTTCAACCCCCCAACATATCGGCAATCCCATAAAAGCCAGGAGGCTAAATTATAAAGACACCTCTGAGGGCATCGTTTCCTGGAAGCCCTCCCAATCTGTCGTCATCACATTCGAAGGACAATCTCTTCCCTCCCATATTTATTTATTTTTCAACTCCTTACCAGTTGAAATGTACACTTATCCCACCACTCAATGTTTCAACTGCTGCCGTTTTGGTCATACCAAAGCTGCATGCAGATCCCCTCCCAGATGTTTCAAATGTGGAGAAAACCACTCGGCTGACCAATGTTCTTCTCTCTCTTCACCTAAATGTTTTAACTGCTTAGGCGCTCATTCCGCCATTAACTCTTCTTGCCCCGAACAATCTCGCCAAAAAAATATAAAAATTTCTATGGCCTCTGAGAACTTGTCTTTTCTGCAGGCTTCTAAATTATTCCCGCCTGTCAAAAAATCATTTTCCGAGGTTTTAGCCAGTAACTCTTCATCCAACCCTCTCGCCACCTCCTCAACATCTTCCCGTTCAACAAAATTCACATACAAAAACCCTATCTCTAAACAGGCTCGTGGATACGATCAGCAACAACACAACTCACTTCTCTTAAATCCCAATGGTTCTCCTCTTTCACACACCACAAATGGGTGCGCAAACAATTATAATTCATCTTCAACAAACTATCAAAAGCTTTCTGAACAACTCTCCCAAGATAATTCTTCATTTATTCAAACTCTTATTATGCTTCTAATTGACCTAATTTCTTCTCAAACTAATCTACCGTCCAACGCTGCTTCTATTATTTCCACATTAAAATCATTTATTCAAAATGGCTCTTCAAGATGTCAGAATTCTTCAGTGGAATAGCCGCAGTGCTATTTCTAACAAATCAAACCTTCTTAACCTATTAAATTCAAACCTTGTTTCTGTGGCTGCTGTCTCGGAGACATGGTTTACTCCATCCACCCACTTTAATGTGGGAGGGTACTCCTGTCTCCGCGATGATCGCCCGGAAGGTACGGGCGGTGGTGCTGCCCTTTTTATTAAAAAATCCCTTCCGTTTTTCCCAATAAATAATATCAAACCCCCCAATGCTGACTTTCAAATGGTTGCAGCTAAAATAAAGGACACTTCCTTTGTTTCTATCTATCTTCCCCCAACATCGCACTTCAATAAACAAGCGTGGTTGCAAATTGTCCGTCAACTAAGCCCTCCTTTCTATTTATTGGGTGATTTTAATGCCCATTCCCCCGTCTGGGGTTCTGCTTTCTGTGATCGAGACGGTCGAAGTGTGATGGATTTCCTAGATGAATCCAACCTTTTTCTTTTGAATGACAGATCTCCTACTAGAATCTCTCGCCCCAACACAAACCCCAGTGCAGTGGATCTCTCCATGTGCTCTATTAATCTGGCACCTCTCTCCTCGTGGGTGGTGTCCCCCGACCCCTGCTCCAGTGATCATTTCCCGATCACCATTACTTATCAAACTTCTTTCCATTCAGACAAGGCCCATATTTCGACAAAGATTAAAACAAAACACACCAAATGGGACGAATTTAACTCACATATGGATAAGTTTATACAAAATTTATCCCATACCGATACATTATCTGTCAAAGATGACTACGATAACTTCAAATCAATGCTCGTAACTGCAATCAATAAATCAAATCCTCCCCCTAAAACCAAATCTCTCAAAAAACTCCCTCCATCTCCCTGGTGGGATGAGGAATGTTCCAAAGTAGTGAGAATTCGGAAAGCTAAATCTCTTTCCTATCGTCACAATATGACTATGGAGAACTATCTCATATACAAAAATGCCGAAGCCAATGCCAAAAGGGTATTGAGGTCAAAAAAAAAATCCGGGTGGTACAACTTCTGCAGTTCAGTATCTCCGAACACTCCAATTTCGGAAGTTTGGTCTATGATTCGAAGATTTCGATCCTCCTTCAGTCCAACATCTCCTCGAGCTTCTCATTCTAAATGGATAGACGAGTTCTTGGACAAAATTGCCCCCCCTTCTGTACCTAACTTAGATGAAATAACTCCAATCCACAACACTCCTATGTCTGATCATTGGCTTGACTCTCCATTCACTTTAATTGAATTAAAAAATTGTTTATCAACAGTCAAGGACTCATCTCCAGGCAGAGATGGTATACCTTATAGCATTATCAAAAATAGTAATGATAATGTTCTAAATCACTTTTTAAGCATCTTAAATAAAATCTTCCAGACTGGCATAATACCTGATGACTGGAGTTCTCAAATAATCATCCCAATTCTAAAATTAAACAAATCACCCAATTCTGGATCCAACTATAGGCCAATTGCTCTTTCATCCACCCTTAGTAAAATTTATGAAAAATTAATTAAAAACCGGTTAGAATTTTTTGTCGAGAGTAATCATCTTCTCTCTCCATCCCAATTTGGATTTAGGAAAAAGAAATCTACACAAGATAACCTCGCCATCATCAGCACTGATATTAATTTATCCATTTCTAACAAAGAAGTATGTCTTGCAGTCTTTATAGACATAGAAGGCGCCTTTGACAATGTTTCCATCCCAATTCTTAAAAAAAAACTTTTAGGCCTTGGCTTACCCCTCATGTTTGTCCAATCTATTATTAATCTTTTTCTCGATAGGAAAATTTTCATTGAGCTACCAGATGTTACTCCTCAGAGTAGGTCAATTTGGAAGGGTTTACCCCAAGGCGATGTATTATCCCCCTTACTGTATAATATATACACACACGATATGCATGTCACCATTCCCCCTCAAGTAAAAGTTGTTGAGTTCGCAGATGACATAGCTTTCTTCTTATCATCCAAAATCATTCCATCCGCCGTCAAATATCTTAATGAAGCCATGGATGCCCTTTGCACATGGCTTACTTTAAATGGTCTTGAACTTTCAGTACAAAAGAGTCAGTGTGTTACCTTCTCAAATCGTCATAATAACCCCCCTGTCCAAATTTTATTTAAAAACTCTCCAATCCCCAATGCTTCCGAAGTAAAATTTTTGGGAGTAACATTTGATAGGAAACTTAAATGGTCTTCCCACATTAATAATATAGTTACTAAATGTGAAAAAAATTTAAATATTATCAGATCATTGACTGGCGTTTGGTGGGGTGCTCATCCTATCTGCATTAAGTTGCTCTACAATGCACTTATTCGAAGTCATCTCGACTATGCCTGCCCACTTTTTAGTACTGCATCCAAAAATGCACTCAGTAAATTAGACAAAATTCAATCTAAGTCATTGCGAATAATAACTGGCGCAATGCAATCGTCGCCCATCAATTCCCTTCAAGTAGAATGTTCTGATCCTCCTCTTTATTTAAGGCGTCAATTATTTGCTGACAAATTTGTTCTTAAATGTTTAAATTCTAAAAGTCATCAGATTATTCCCAGAGTCTCGTTGTTCAACGACTCAACACATTCATCTACAATCAGAGCTCGAACTAAACCTCTCCCTGCCATCTGTAAAAATTTTCGCTCTCTCTCAGAGCTTCAAATTATCAAAAATGATCTTCTTCCTTTGTACAAATTAAAATATAGTCACGTCACCCTATCCCCAACGATTTTAGAAGGGATCGGCATCCTTAAAAGTCATTCCAATCTCCCAGCCCGTACTGTCAATAATATGTTCAATGACATTATTTCTTCTAAATGGCCCAACTCTTCTCTTTTATTTACTGATGGCTCCAAATCTCCGGACTCTCCTAACTGTGGTATTGGTATTAACGTTTACCACAATAATTCTAATGAAAGAATATTTTATTCAATTTCAAACCAATTTTCAATATTTTCTGCCGAGTGCATTGCGATTATTGAATCTCTCAAATATATAATAAAAAATAATTTTGAACATTCTCTTGTTCTCTCTGACTCTCTCAGTTCCCTCCAAAAACTTAAAACAAGTCCTCTTCTTCATCCTGATGATCACTTTGTATGTCTTATTCGAGTATTGATAACCTCCATTCAAAGCTCTGGAAAAACTGTCACTCTGATTTGGATTCCTGGACATGTTGGCATAGTGGGTAACGATATTGCTGATTCCTTGGCAAAACAAGGAGCGTCTAACCCTACCGTTACCCTCGTAAACCATATTCCCCTGTCTGATATTTTTTCCATCATCAAAGATAGATCCCGCAATGATTGGACAGAGTATTGGAACATTGCTAGTCAATCCAAGGGTGCCCGCTACGCCTCAATACAAAGGACTATCCCATCAAAACCGTGGTTTCAAAAATTCCCCCATTTTTCCAAAAAAGAAATCTCCTTACTTATTCGTATGAGAATCGGACATTGTTCCGTTCCTTCTCACCTTTATAAAATTCATGTGCTTGACTCCCCAGATTGTACGTTCTGTGGTCTAGATGTGGGAACTTTAGATCACATATTTTTTGATTGTCCCTCTCTAAATAAATATCCTCTCTTCTATCAAGCGTTATCAAAAATTGCCTCTCCTCCATTCAACATCTCATCTCTTCTAAGTCTGAACTCTACTCCAATCTTCCATAAAATTCTGAAATTTGCACATTTAAATAAAATTAATATATAAATTCACCTTTCCTTTCTCTGTAATTATAAATGATGGCCTAGAACACCCTTGAAGGGTGAAAGCCAGAAATAATTGAAAAAAAAAAAAAAAAAAAAAACCCTCCCCCCCCCCCGGTGACTAAAAACCTGCGACCCCCTCCGCTCATTTGTACCAAGCGTGGTATTTTGAAGACCCCCCCCCCCTGTCACGTGGTATGGGTACGTACCCTTATGTAAAAAAAAGTTCACTAATCAAATTTCCCGTTGAATTCAGACTTGCAACAGAAATAAATAGTCAGCTCTTGAGAAAAAAATGAGCAATGATCTATTAGGTATCTATTGGTTTTTCCATCGTCATCGACTACGAAATAAAGCATCTTGATTAGTAACATATTAATCATTTCCTGATTTGAAATGGCTCGATCATCATCGTTGTTTAATCAGCCAGTTTTAATCATCAGCGGTAGTGGCTCGTTGTTCTGACTACGGGGACGGTAGGGGTGGGTAGGGGTTGTCAGAGGGGGGGGGGGTAATCCGTGGGTATTCAGGGCACGCGTCCGTCTCGTATTTACGACTCATGAAAACCGATACGCCTGAAGAAAGTAAACAGGTGAAGGCTTACCTCAGTTCGGGCGGGGTGGCAAACTGGAAACTGTTAACTCTGCAAAACCGTATTCTTTTATTTGCAAAAATATGTAAATAGTGTGTTTTGTAAATGAAAAAAATGCTAGCCATTGAGAAAAGCAATTAATTTATCGGTCGTCATGGCCTCGCCTTTTACGTATCTTTTCATTTCCACATTATAAAATATTATTTTATAATGTGGAAATTATAACGTTAATTATTATAACGTTGCCACTGTTATTAGTTCAGAAAGTGAGGATATCTTCAGTGATTAGTGCATTAAGGCTCTGCAAGCGGGCCCGAAAAGAAGAAGATGGAGAGATACGAAATTACGAATGTTAGAGGAGAGCGCTAACATTTACAGCGACAAAATCGGTGCGAAAATTGCGAAAATGTTTAATAAAACACGACTCGTTTAAAATAGAGCAAAAATCTCACAGGCATTATCTTAAACAGCATTTAAAGAAACGCCGTGAATTTTTTCATACATATAACTTGTAAAATAACTGAAACAAACGTGTTAATAATAATTTTTGGAGCATACTTTGCCTTTTTTTTATCGCTGGAAATTTATATAATTTGGGTTTCGGCGCGGGCAAAGTCTATATATTATCTTCAAGAATAACATATATTTTTCTAAGAGCTTTAAAACTTACCGTGTTTGAGGGAAATATGTAATAAATCGGTGGAAATCCGGGTTGCGGGCCCTTAAGGATCACGTCGAGGTTTACCATTTTAGGAAATTACGATGTCTTAAAATGGAAAAATTATTGTATTAATCAAAAGCATGGCAAGTATCTGGTGCAGATGTATAACGCTGTATTTATTTACGTTTTATTTAAAACTAGATGACCCGGCGAACTTTGTACCACCTCAGAACCAATAACTGTTGTGTTAACTTATTAGCTGAATTAAATTCAGTTTTACACGCTGAAGAAATTATCGATGCGCACCCGTTTTGTTTTTGTCAGTATCAGAGATAGCGTTGTACGGATTTATTATTTTTGTAATTTTCTTACTTTTCCACTAACGAGAATTGCATTTCATTTTATTTATACGTGTTTTTTTTTTTTTTTTTTTTTTTTTTTTACATTAACTCCACACAGGAGGCCCTGAGGAAAATAATTTCCCTCAGGGCCTATGTCATCTGGGATGCTGTGTGGAGAGTCTTTTTGAGGAGAGGAAGGAATGAACATTGGTCTTGAAGAGACCCATGTTGTAGGAAGGAGGGAACACAGAGGCCGGCAAATCATTCCACAGCCGAGCTGTTGAACACAAGAACGAGTCGAAGAAACGACCCGTTCTCATGTGACAAATGTCAACCGTGTACAAATGTTGGGCACGCGTTTGGCGTGTTTCCCGACTATGCACCGGTGCCGAAGGGATCAATGATGCTAGTTCTTCAGAGCATCTTCCATTGTAATACCGGTAGAACAAGGATAGCATTCCCACCCGACGCCTGTGCTCTAAAGATTGCAATCCGTCTGTTAAGATGGGAGAATCTATCAAACGGACCGCCCGTTTCTGCACAGAGTCGAGGGTATTTTTCAGGTATTTTGGAGCTCCAGACCAGAGATGGCTGCCAAATTCAACCGTGGGGCGTACTTGTGATTTGTACAAGGTTAGCAGTTGTGTACTATTAAAGTATCTGCGGGCCCTGTACAGTACGCCCAGTTTTTGGGAGGCTAACTTTACTCTGGCTTCGATGGAGCCCCCATACCTGAGCTGGTCACTTAGGGTTACACCAAGCATATCAATGGAGGGCCTGTTCGGAAGATTGCTTCCGTTGAAAGAGACTAGATTTTCATTTCGATCCCTTTTAGACGTAATCAGACAAGATTGGGTCTTTGAAACATTAAATTCAACGAGATTATTTTTACCCCAAGAGAAAACACTCTCGAGGTAACCGTCCATTCTTTGCTTCAAAGCCCTACGAGCTGTTGGAGTTTGTGAGCCCTTTGGGGGCTTGTCAAACAAAAAGCTATCATGAACTGTACTGTCATCCGCGTAACAGTGAATTGGTGCACATGACAAAAGGTCGTTGATGTGCAACAAAAACAAAGTCGGAGACAGAACCGATCCCTGCGGGACGCCAGCATTTATCGAGTGTGAGGAAGAAGTGAAACCATCGACTACCGTCTGAATCGACCTCTCCCTCAAGAAGTCGGCAATCCACATACACAAGGATGCGGGAAGTCCGTAAGAATGCAGTTTGTTGACAAGTCCTCGGTGCCAAACCCGATCAAAGGCCTTGGAGATGTCCAGTGCAACCGTTTGGGTCTCACCGAAACGTTCCAGGCATCGCCCCCAAACATGCGTCACATACGCGAGAAGATCACCGCACGAGCGGTTCCGCCGGAATCCGTATTGACGGTCGTTAATAATTTTGTTCTTCTCGAGGTATGTGAGCAGTTTGTCGTTGATCACACGTTCCATCACCTTAGACAGAACTGATGTGATCGCTATGGGGCGGTAGTTGGCCGGGTTGGAGCGGTCACCCTTCTTTGGAATAGGATGGATAACCGCTTTTTTCCAACCAGAGGGCACAGAGCCAGTCTTCAGGGACAATTTAAAGAGCTTCGTCAAAATTGGAGCTATTTCTGCAGCGCACCTCTGCAGTACCAGGGCAGGTATTCCGTCAGGCCCACTAGCTTTATTAACATCAAGCCCTCGTAAAACATGGAGTACTTCCCGATGCCGAATCCTCAGCTTTTTCATACGAAAACCGCAGTGAGGAACCGACGTCGGGACAGCACCTTGGTCATCGAGGGTTGAGTTATCCGCAAACATTTTACCTAATAAGTTTGCCTTTTCGGTGGCGGTGTTTGCTAGTGTGCCGTCAGGTCTGGTGAGAGGTGGCAAACTGGATTTGCAGAAATTGCGACCTATTGAGCTCGCAAGCGACCAGAATTGCCTGCTGCCATGCGGGCATGCAGCCAGCTTTCTGCTGATCTGCAGGTCGTGCTCCAATTTCGACCTATTTATGATTCTCTTGGTTTCCTTTGCCATTTTGTTGTAAGCTGTTCTGTCTTCGGATGTTCTAGATGTGTTGTAGGCTCGGTAAGCCGCGTTTTTTCGTCGCACTGCTTCAGCGCATTGTCGACTGAACCACGGCTTTGAGCCCACACCAGTTTCCTTAACAGTAGAATGGATGAAGCCATCCATCGCGGATGTGATGACTTCACCAATTTCCTGGGCACATCTTGAGGGATCCGAAGTCCGAAAACAGACAGCTGACCACGGAAAAGCATTAAAATGTGCCCGCAGACCGAACCAATCTGCTGACCTATAGTGCCACACTTTTCTCTTCAGCCTCTCGTTTGGTGGTCTGAAGTTTACAGGGATTGATGTCGTCACCAGGCAGTGGTCGGACGATCCTAAAGGCGCTGTGACTTCAATCCTGTAACCGTGTGGCACAGTAGTTAAAAATAGATCTAACAGATTGGAACGGTGAGTCTGGACATCAGGAACCCTTGTAGGCTCCTGAACCATTTGTTCCAATCCGTAGCAAAGGGCAAAGGATTCCGCTTGGCGTCCAGCCGAGTCTGTTGATCCTGAGAACTTCAACCAAGGTTCGTTATGAACATTGAAGTCCCCCAGGACCACAAACTCTGCCGTAGGGTAGCGGGGCAAGAGGTCATCAATAGTATCGCTTAAGTGTTTGAAGAGCTCGGACGTGTCTGATTCGCTAAGGTTCGGTGAGCGGTATAAACACGCGTAGAATCTTACCGTACTGGCAAGATTGACGCGTACCCACATTACGTCGAATCTGGAGTTTTCCAGATTCAACAGTCGCACACAGTTGACGTCAGCTCGACTATAGAGACAGACACCTCCTTTAGGTCTGAACTTGCCTGCGAGGGTGAAGCCCGGGCAGTTCAGATAGGAGGTGTCTACAGGCTCAGCTATCTGGGTTTCAGACAGGAAAAGTAGGTTTGGGCGTTGGGAAAAAAGGTGGTGGTGGACAGAATTTAAATTGGTGTGCAGGCCGCGAATGTTGGTGTAATTCACCAACAGTTTTGGCCCGCACCGGGGACGCCTACTCCTCGCCGCTGTAATGACGTTATTTGTTGATGGTTGTATATTCATGATTTTATTTGTAGGGTTATTTAAGTGTGATATGAGGGGAAGGAAGGTCAGGGAGGGAAAAGGTAAAGGGGTGGGTAGGATGCTGGGATTCAGAGTTTCCAGGAGTGACGGACGTATGTATCCAACCCACCCACTGCGGTGCAAGGCGATGGGCAGGGAGAGTCCGGCTGGAGAGGTCGCCCAATACGCCCCAAACGCTACTGCTGGGTCCCCTCCGGTCACGAACCGGCACAACAGCAGCGGCGGGGTTTTTACACTCGTTGATGGGGCAGCCCACCCTCAGTCGTGAGCCTGAGGGTCGGGCCCCTGTACTACCGAGCGACCCGGACAGCGGTAACCGGTTGTAAAGGGTCTCCCTCAACCAGCATCTCCCGATCCGGCCCGCCACGCAGAAGGTGGGCCGACGCACCCGCCATCAAGGCCTAGACAAACATTACCCCAAGAACCCGGGCACCACTGCTAAGTCACCAAACGTAGCGAACCACTTGGGGTGACCTGTGGCAGAGGTGTTGGTCATCCAATAAATGGTTCCCAGGGCGGCGGTACCCATACCCGCCTACCAAATTGAGAGAGATTTACTATAGTCATTGTATTTTTCCTTTGGAGGGGTGCAGGCATACATTCATCGTTTGTCCCATTTTCGACTATTGATATTTAGTGTGTAAGAAAGAGGGGCAGCATTATATGTTTAAGAACAAAGGTAAAATAATCAGCGCATTGACATTTGACGTTTTTGAATTTTTGGTATTCTCTCACTACTCAATATTAAACTTATCACAATATTCCTGCAGCTCTTTCAAAAGATGAGAATTCGTTCCGTGCAAAATCTAAGATAAAAAGAATTTTCTTCCTAATTATTTTTTTCGTGAATTTTTCCGAGGTTTTAATAGCTATTCTGCTATTCGGGGCGGAGACAAATTCAACAAATCAAAGATCATGAAAATCCGTCCAGTCGTTCTCGAGTTGTAAATGATGTAACTAACCCGACTTCGTTCTATATATTGAAGATGCATATTAGCTAGATTTTTCACGGTTTTAGAGGCAACTTTGGCCCTTTTTAAGAGTTAGTAATATAATTATTAAAAAAATTATTTTACTCTATTTACTGTACAAATTTGATGAAATTATATCATAAAACATTTAAAATTTATAAATAAGCATTTTGATGTACTTAAATACGGATATTTTATTTTATATTTGATTATATTACCACAGTAAACATATGTATTAGGTCGCACAATGCATCGAACCGCTCTCATCTAGCAAATCCTGTCATTAATATTATAAAGGCGAAAGTTTGTATGGATGTTATGTCTGTATGGATGTATGTTTGTTACTCTTTCACACAAAAACTACTGAATGGACTGTGAATGTAGCTTTCTATTAGTGAATGAAAATTCTTTCACTAATGGAAAGCTACATTATTTGCGAGTACTATAGGCTTTATATATTGGTAAGCTCTGGCGTTATGAAATTATTTATCATACGTTTTCTGTCCCTAACAAAATCGAGTTATTGCAAACGTCAGAAGAAAAGCAAAACAAACGCTTGCCGTGGAAACGATGTTGGCGCCGTAGTTAATATCTATCTCTAAAAATAAATCGCCGAAATATGTGTGGGCGCATAACTTCCGAAGGATTGCACCAAATTGGATAATTTTTTTTTTAAACTAATGGTGAGCTCTGGCATTATGAAATTTGTGTAAAAAATTGCAATAGGTGGCACGCGAGCAATTTGAAAACTGAATGTACCGGGAATTAATGTAGCGAGGGGGCGTGGAGGGGGGAGGGGGAAGGAGGTGGAGTGGGAACCCCCCTTATACCATGCGAGCGAAGCCGCACGAAAAGCTACAGTCAATAATAATTACGCAATCAAAAGAGAAAAATAAACTGAATGAAAATAATTATTGTGATTTTAGTAGTGTATTCGGGACATTTGATCCTATCTAAGGATAGTTCTTTCGACAGCATCACTCAGTTTCTCATTACGGTATTATTATTTTTATTTCTGTTTAGAACATCGAGCTGTATTAATAATAAAAACTATTCTATGCGCTAAGCAATAACTTGAGCATTTATCAAAAAAGGAAAACTGTATTATGGGTCCCAAATAATCTCATACAATCCTTTGTCGTTTTTCTGCAAAATATGCAATTATTGTGAAGAAACTGATGCTTCGCCCTTTCCAGGATGCTCACCGCGAGCTGGGAAGGGTGGTTGTGCGGTCCAATGTGAACGTAGAATGACAAAAGTAAGTTACCAGCTGTAATATCGAACCCGACCCGTTCAACTGTCAGTCGAACATCTTACCCACATTCGACCACCTCATTATCTCAGTATATTTCTCGTACAGAGATTAAATATATATAGTTTTAATGTTTTTTTAACCCCTCGTTTCGTGTTGGAAGATACTCTTGAAATCGCCCTGGTGAAAGATCACGCACCATTAATATTATTACTAGATATGTATTAAGCACCAAGATATCAAACATTTTATATGTTGTAAGTAAATAAATTGGAAAAATGAGAGATTTCTTACAATCAAACTGATTGATCAGTTTTGTAAGATTTAAGTAAGAGAAATTATTGTACAATTAATAACTAAATAAACATATAAAAAAAAAAAAAAAAAATTGAAGACCAGGTCTGAATGTAAAACTACTATCCAACTCTCCAATACCATTCCCATTCAACTCACCACAATTCCTCAAAAGGTGATACTATATATGTTTTTGAATAACATGTTTTTTAATTTTTATAGGATTACGATAGTAAAACACTATGCGTGGTATTGCATACAAAAAAAATTCTTGTGAACGGCTTTTTATCATGCACCAAAGACATTTTATAGGTGTTTACCACTTATTTTTGTGTGTAAAAAGAGCCTTTATAATCTCATTTTAGAACGATTATGATGATATTAAATTCTCAGGAAATGAGGTAATTCATTGAAGAAGTGATGTTTTTGTCAAAACTGAGTTATCCGGTATTTGGGTCGAGATAGTTAGGTAGGTCAAAAGGTCTCCCTCAACCAGTATCTCCTGATCCAGCCGGCTACGCAGTAGGTTGGCAAATGCATCCGCCGCTAAGGCCTAGACTAACTTCACCCCGTGTATCCGGGTACCCCTGCTAAGAGAACCACTAGGGGTATCCTATGGCAGAGGTTTTAGATTTCCAATATATTTTTTCGGGGCGGTGGTAACCATACCCGTCTCCCAAATTATCAGTCACTTTATCGAACGACACGTTGTTAATAGCAAAATTGAGGACCCAATAGTCACTATGTGCATAAGGCTGCTCTAATCATACAGGGTGTCCGTGGGTAAAGTGCATTAACTTCGGGAGGTGATTCAACATGATGATAGGAGAAATTCCGAAATTCCAACTTTTTTTTTCCCATACAAAAAGACGTACCTACTAAAAATCCTTAGTGTGAGGTACGATCTTACTTGCCGAGAGCCTGCCGGGCGCCCGACTCGATTATGATTGGCCCGTATCGTAACAGCGGAAAATAATAAATCTGGTCGCGCACGCCGGACTAATTTTATCTTTTTACCTCAAAACTACCCTTAAAAGTTGGAATTTCGAAAAAAAGTTATTTATCTTCTTTACTTGTACCTACTATCATGTAGAATCACCTCCCGAAGATAATGCACTTTACCCCTGGACACCCAGTATATTTAATCAAAATAACAGTATTAAAGAAATTAATACCAATTGTTGATATAAATCACTAAAACATTTTAATGATATGTAAGCAGGAAAATGTGTGGAAACGCACAATAAACTTTCTAGTAATTACACAAAAAATCACCAAAACTTTTTGGTGATTTCTTGCAAGACAAAAATATTACCTTTTAATTAAATGAGGACGATATTAGCGAAACTCAATCGAAAATCTGGAAACAGAAAAATCAGAAAAAGATATTGACACCTCTGGGACACGAACCCAAGTATGATACAGTTAACGGTTAGGGACACCCTAGCTCAGTTGGTAGAGTCGAGGCTCGGAAAGCCGAAAGTCCTGGGTTCGAGTCCCAGAGCGCCAATATCTTTTTCTGATTTTGCTGTTTCTAGATTTTCGATCGAGTTTCGCTAATATTGTCTTCATTTAATTAAATATTACAATTTGAGGCTTTACTCATGAAGTAAAAATAAAAATAAAATAAATATTACCATTCCGTGTTACATGATGTTTGCAAAAAAATAACAACAAAAAGTCACTTAGTGCCTTTTTATTGTTATTTTTCTATTAATTTGAATAAAAAGTTAAGTTAAGTCCCCTGTTATGAATAAAATTGTATTTAAAAAAATTAAATTGTTATTATTTTACCTTGAATAAACCTAATCAAAGGTTACTGAAACTTTGAGGTCGATTATCTTAAAACCAGCATTTTTAACATTTGATGACTTCTGGCAGTCAACCGACGATTTACACAAGGTAAGAAAGAGAAGCAAATATAATACCCGCTAATAGATACAATACCGGTCAGTCAGCGTTTACCTTCATTGTTAAAAAGATAAGAAAAAAATTGGCTTTATAAAAAAATGTTAAAATGATGTCCTGGAAGGTTGGACATCCCTGGCCACCTATTGTCTCCCAATGCAGTGGCGCACACCTAGCGGGCCCACCCCGGGCTCCGCGGGGGCAAACCGTAAAAATACTTTTGTCACATAATTTACACCGGAATAACTTCCCCCAAAAAAGGAGTAAGTTGCTCCCGCCAGATATAAAGCTAAACACATAAATATAAAAAACAGGATATCCCCGAACTAAGCCGTGCGGAATCGAATGTCCTGTTGGAGAAATCCGGGAAAATTACGCTTGTTTTGTTTACGTTTACAGGACTTTGCCTTTCTTTGAGATGACTTTTTTGTTGTAGTAGTTATATCTCTGAATAATTATATACTTTCAAATATATTCATTTGGTTAACACAGGAGAGTGTGGTTTCTTCACTTCAGTTCTCAAATTCAATACTTTAATACTCTCAGCGTCTCTCTTGTAAAAGAATCGCTAAGTTGGTTGAAATGGTTTTAACCTGGAGCTAGTGAGATTATGGCATCCCCAAACTTTGTTAGGCTTTGTTATGCTAAGATAGAGTGGAGGGTAGGAGATTGGAAAGAGGAAGGTGGGGAAGCACATGACTATTCAGATCTGATCAACAAACACTGCGAAAAGCCATTTCAAGCAACGATTCAATTCTGGATGGCGGTCTTGCACTAGGGCGATCCTGAGAGTTTCTTCGACTCTGGAACGTGCCACAAATATGCTAAATATTAGCGCATGCAAATGATTTAATCGTAAATAACACAATTCAATCAAATAAAATTAACTTGCGCACGCCGTGATTTGAACCCGCAATCTCCAGGTCGAGAGCCGATTTCAATAGTACCTACGGACTTCCTCTTTGCCAGTTCCTTCCCTTTTCCACTCTATTTAGACAGGATGGTTCCACTGATTTTGGATGGCACAATTGGGACTTTTGTGCGGTGTTCACCTAAAAACATAAAAGAAAGCCAAATGCATATCCTGACAGGAATCTGTCAATCCTTGGAATTCTGTCCGGGGGATCTTTATAGGAAGAGGATGTCGTCATCCTGAGTCTTAAAGAGACCGTCGAGATTTTTTTTGTTATGTGAATACCTTACAAGAGTCCCAGCTGCTCCCGTCTGGAGCCAGAGGGACAATGGCATGCCCAATTTGGATATTTTGTGAGGCTGAAGGTAGTGGGGAGGGGAAGGAGATGGGGAAGAGATAGGTGGGGAAGTACCTGGCTACTTAGATCTAGTCACCAAACACGGCTAAAGCCATTTTAAGTAACGTTTCAATTCTAAATTATGGTTTTACACTAGAGCGATGCGAAGAATAGGCATATTGTACTCGTGGACGTGTCGAAAATACACCTTATATTATTTTTAATTATTAAATTGTGAAAACACAAATCAGTCAAATAAAATTTACTGACGCACGCCGGAATTTGAACCCGCGACCTCCGGATCGCTAGTCGAGAGCCTTGTCCCATGACCGAAGCCGTATAGGTACAACATCAACGCTGCATACAACATAAATTAATTCTAAGAAATAAAATAGGAGAATCAGTTTGAATAACAGTTATACAAACTGACGCTTTCAAGTTAGAAGTTATGCGTACATAGTTAGGTACCATTAGCTCAACTCAATGAACGACCGCTAGCGGCCATTGCCAAACAGTTCTACGAGGAGTTTCTTCAAGTTGTCAGCTTGCTAGATTCATATCTAACTATGCGTATACTTTATTCATTATCTTAAAATGGAACAGACTATGTCTCATTTCTGAAACACCAATGACTCTGAAAAAAAAAATTAATTATTAAAATGCGTTTTTACGATAACTCTTGGATATAATGTCCAGAATAGTATAAGTCAAGTGAAACTGCAATGTTCATAATGTTTACGAAACTATAAAAATCTAAGATAGATGAAGTTTCATTGAGTTGTTGGATCGTCTTTTTTGTGAGCGGTTTTCCGCAGTAAATATTTTACAATAATATTGCATTTACAATTCTGGAAAAGACGATATAAATATAAACCATTCTGAACAGAAAAATATTTTTAATTAAAATGATAAAAATTTCGTCATTTAATAGTAAAATCGAATCGCAAAGTTATGATGAACTTATATACAATACGAAAGTAAAATCAGATATAAGATTCAAAATTATTAACAGAAATTGATAATACAATTTGTATTAAGCCGTAGTCAATTTACAATAATCAATATTCAATTTTCCCGCAAATTTTAAAACATTAAGTAGATCAAGAAATGCCTATTTATGAGAAAAACTTTGAAGTTTCTCTAAACATAAAGATTTCTGGCATTCCTCTGTTGCTATATTTATCATACTTTTATTTATTTTCTAAAATACATAGTGAAAAACTAACTAACTAACTAACCATCGCGCCGTTTCCCCGCAGGGGTAGGCAGAGAGGACGGACCGCCAAACAACTCGGTCTTGGCACACACTCTTTGCCTCACTCACATTCATACATCGTCTCATACATTCTCTTCTATTATTCTGGCTTTTGACATGACCCGACTCAAGTATCTGATTCACTTGATCGTGCCATGTCTTCCTCGGGCGTCCCCGACTTCTTCTACCATTCACATTCGCGTCGTATATTCTTCTTACACTACTTCCTTCGTTCATTCGCTCTACATACCCAAACCATCTGAGGGTCCCTTTCTTAATCTTACTCATTATGCTTACATCAGCCTTACATTCTTTGCGGATATCCACATTTCTCACACGATCATACATTGTTTTACCACACATACGTCTCAGGGATCTCATTTCAACAGCATTCAGTTTACTTTCATCCTTCCTCTGCCAGTTCCATGCCTCACTGCCATAGTATACATAGTGAATATTAATTTAAAAGAAAGATAAACATTCCTGGATTACGAATAACTTGACAATATTTGAAAAATCTCCTGTTAAAATCACAGCAAGCTGAAAATATTGCTTGTATCAAGATTGAGCCAGCTGATGAATTGAAATCAAAACCCCAGGGAGAACCGGACGCGATGCCGACTTATGCAATGGCAGATCGAATGTTGCAAACAATATGTCTGCTAGAAAATGAACATTATTTTTAAAAATTAAATTAAGACAATATTACCGAAACTCAATTGAAAATCTCAAAAACCGAAAGATCATAAAAGACGGGTCACATCTAGGACTCGAACCCAGGACCTTCGGGGAGCGAGGCGCAGCTCTGCGAGAGAGCTCAGAGCTGCGCCCCGGCAAGGTGAAGATCCTGGGTTCGAGTCCCAGACCATATCTTTTTCTGATTCTTATGTTTTCGATTGAGTTTCGCAAATATAGTCTTCATTTAATAAAATACTTCAATTGGAGGTTTTACTCAATAAGTTACCTATATTGTATTTATCTTACAATCGCTACATTGATGAAGCTTCACCCATTCCAGTCCGGAAGCCCTCCGGTATAGAACAGTTTCCTTGCCCTACCGCCCGAGGGGGGGCAGCGGGTAGCAGGGGGTGCCAGTGGTACCCCAGGGGCGCAGGAGAGGCGGGAGGAGGGGGTCGGCCGCTACCCCCGTCATATATAATGGCAAATCTGCCGTGAGCCGGCTTCTAACCGAACCAATATTTCATCCCTTAACTAACTTGGTGCGGCTGCCATGTATAAATCTATTTGTTACCCCGATCCAAAAGCAGTCCGCGATTTATTTATTTTGTGTACTAATATTATTTTGGCAAATAATAATTATTATAAGCAATAATTATCAGCCTGAAACACTCATCCACATTGAAAAATCTTCCGAGAAAAGATACATGACGCCAACGGGACTTGAACCCGTGTCCTCTCGATTGCCGGTCGATTGCTCTTGACCACTGAGCTATGGCGGCTTATCTCATACCCGCCAAATGATTCAATATATGCTAGTGTTTCATTCAACAATTACTGCTTATTTTTATTTTTTCCACCTGAAAACAACCAACTTTATTTTTGCGAGAGAAACATTGTAAGTGTTAACTCCCTCGCTAGGTGGCGTCGAGACAAATTATGTCTTCATTTTATTGGGGAAATACTTAAACTTTTCAAATATGAATTATTATTTTTAATTGTAAAACTAACGTTTTTAAGACAAGATTTTTTATGCATAGCACAAAGGGTAACAATTATTATAAGCAATAATTATCAGCCTGAAACACTCATCCACATTGAAAGATTTTTCAATGTGGATGAGTGTTTCAGGCTGATAATTATTGCTTATAATAATTGTTACCCTTTGTGCTATGCATAAAAAATCTTGTCTTAAAAACGTTAGTTTTACAATTAAAAATAATAATTCATATTTGAAAAGTTTAAGTATTTCCCCAATAAAATGAAGACATAATTTGTCTCGACGCCACCTAGCGAGGGAGTTAACACTTACAATGTTTCTCTCGCAAAAATAAAGTTGGTTGTTTTCAGGTGGAAAAAATAAAAATAAGCAAGATTTTTCAATGTGGATGAGTGTTTCAGGCTGATAATTATTGCTTATAATAATTGTTACCCTTTGTGCTATGCATAAAAAATCTTGTCTTAAAAACGTTAGTTTTACAATTAAAAATAATAATTCATATTGGCAAATAATATCTAAAATACAGCAAATTACATGTTACCACCGTTTCATCGTACTGGCCAGTATCTCAGTACTATTCTGTAGTATTGATTGAAAGACTTATAGTTCTTTAACATCACAGTGGACACACGTCCTTGTAACTGAGAAGCTAGATTTTGCCTTGGAAGCTCTCGCAATAGAATGCGTTGCCTGCCTGTGTTTGGCTATCTTCGACAAAGGACATAACCGACACCATGTGACCTGAGTATAGCATGGACAACGTAAACAAATGATAGAACTGGTCATTGACTAATATTATGATATATTCAATCGTGAATTTAGAAAATCATATTTCTGGTAAGTCAGTGAAATACCCAGTACATTAGTAAAACTATAATTTCCTAGTGAAACCCTTCGGGCGGTTACGGCTTAAATTGATAGTAAATTAACACCAACCGACTGTTGTATGACTAAATGGTATATTATCGTGAAATAAGTTAACGCCAACAACTTTTGTAAATCTCAAAAAAGTTTGCAACTGTATTGGGTTATAATAACTCTACTGCAATTAAATAGCTGCCCAATCTCATTACACAGAAAACTTAAAGAAATTGGTTTCTCATCTATAGCCATTAAATTAATAGAAGAGTATTTGAAAGACAGAAAACAGGTAACAAAAATAAATAATCAATTCTCAAAACCAATGGAAAATAAATTAGGAGTACCGCAGGGATCGGTCCTTGGACCCCTATTGTTAATACTCTATATTAATGACATGGTGAAAATATTTTCAAAATGCAAAGTACGACTTTTTGCCGATGATACACTTATATACTTAATTGGAGATAACTATGAAGAACTAATAAATATTTTAAATAATGAACTAGATGATGTATCAAGATGGCTAAAAATAAATAAGCTTAAATTAAATACAAAAAAAAACAAAATGTATGGTGATTGGATATAAGAAGACATCCAGTGAAAGCAAAATTAAAATTGATGGTGAAATTATTGAAAATGTTTCTGAAATGAAATACTTAGGAGTCATATTAGATTCCAAACTAAACTTCAATAGACATGCCGAATATACCCACAAGAAAATTGGCAAAAAGATATCTTTTTTGGGAAGAATTCGGTCTAAAATTTCCAGAAAAACCGCCATCACCATTTACAATTCAATTATTGCTCCACACTTCAACTACTGTTCAAGTATCCTTTTCCTTTGTAATGAAAGAGAACAGAATAAATTTCAAATTCTCCAAAACAGAGCAATGCGAATAATACTCCGAAGAAATAGATTTTCAAAAATAATTAAAATGTTAAAGGAACTTAATTGGTTAACAGTGAAACAAATACTGACCTTAAACACGTTGATATTTATTCACAAAATATTAAACAACATTTTACCAAAATACTTCACAAATAAAATCGTATACAATAAGGACATTCACAGACATTACACAAGGACTTGCAAGGAAATAAGATTAAACAAAAAGGACAAAACGAATACGCAAAACAGTCTGCTGTACAAAGGAATTAAGTTATATAACACACTACCAGAAACTCTTAAGTCCTCACCAATTGAAAAGTTCAAGATGGATTGTAGGAGCTACATAAAACAAAAACAAAAAATTTTGTGATTTCAAAAAATTTTGTGAAATTTAAAATATTATAATTAAAAAAAAAACTGCAATATGAAATATTATAATCAATTAGAAATTTGTAAACTTAAATGTACAAATTACTAAAATAAAATTCAAATAAAAAAAATTAAAAAAAATAAATAAGTTTGTCAAATCGTTGCAATCACAACGTATAGGCACTAAGAAAAATAATTACTACACTTAAAATATTTTTTATGATTTCTTGCTAACATACAAAATTAATTTATTAAATTTCTTGTCGTGATATAAATTATTTTGCAACTACTTACACTTATTTTTCATAAAACTTTTATTCATAGAAAATTAGAATTTGTGAGCATGTAATTCTTGATTTCAAAATTTCTATTTATCTCTCCGCACGGCACACGTTCTTCTTTTTTATTATTATTACTCATATTAGTTAGGCAAAAAGATATCTTTTTTGGGAAGAATTCGGCCTAAAATTTCCAGAAAAACCGCCATCACCATTTACAATTCAATTATTGCTCCACACTTCAACTACTGTTCAAGTATCCTTTTCCTTTGTAATGAAAGAGAACAGAATAAATTTCAAATTCTCCAAAACAGAGCAATGCGAATAATACTCCGTAGAAATAGATTTTCAAAAATAATTAAAATGTTAAAGGAACTTAATTGGTTAACAGTGAAACAAATACTGACCTTGAACACGTTGATATTTATTCACAAAATATTAAACAACATGTTACCAAAATACTTCACAAATAAAATCGTATACAATAAGGACATTCACAGACATTACACAAGGACTTGCAAGGAAATAAGATTAAACAAAAAGGACAAAACGAATACGCAAAACAGTCTGCTGTACAAAGGAATTAAGTTATATAACACACTACCAGAAACTCGTAAGTCCTCACCAATTGAAAAGTTCAAGATGGATTGTAGGAGCTACATAAAACAAAAACAAAAAATTTAGTGATTTCAAAAAATTTTGTGAATTTAAAATATTATAATTAAAAAAACTGCAATATGAAATATTATAATCAATTAGAAATTTGTAAACTTAAATGTACAAATTACTAAAATAAAATTCAAATAAAAAAAAAAATAAAAAATAAAGTTTTAAGAACCGTTCACGTCTCAGGCGAAATTTCCTATTGATATTCTATGAACTTACTATAATCGCGCAATAATTTAACCTTTATAATTTGTATAAGAATTTACCGTGTAAACCATAATTAGACAAAAAAAAGATGATATGTAATTTTTTTATATTTTTCGTTGGTTCTTCATGACACGAAGCAGGTTTCAAAATCAGTCGAAGTAATTGACTGCATTTTTTACCAGTAAATTGAAGTTGACTCTGTAACGGAACTTGACTGAAGTACGGAAGTATTCCCCATGCGTGAGAAATATTTTGTTAATTCAGTATATTGTGTACCGCGTTTGCTGTATTTATCAACTTAATTTCTGAAATCGTTTTTGACTGAGCGTAGTTAGCCGTTTTAACTCAATCGATTTGCATTTCACCTGCCTGTAAATTTGTGTGTATCGTTCTGGATGGATATTACCGCCAGAGATAGCGTGATCATGGTGACCAGTATGAGCTGTTCAATCGGAATAATCAATATAAAGGTACTTAGGGAACGTACCCATACTACGTGACCAACTTTTTGCAATTTTTAACCCCCCCCCCCCCCCCGGTGATCCCCGCTCATTTGTACCAAGCGTGACATTTTGAAGACCCCCCCCCCCTAAACGTGTCACGTAGTATGGGTACGTTCCTTCGACCAAGGGTATACTTGGTCGAAGGTACGTTCCCTTACTATGGTCTAAAGAAAGTTTGAAAAGAAAATTGTCATTGAGATGTAGATATTTCTTTTGATAATTGTATGTAATTAAGGAAGAAGATAACAAAAATAATCTAAACGAAAATATGAAAGAGAACAAGACAGAAAAATAGAAAAGATAATGGCCGCAACTGGGACTCGAACCCAGAACGTCTCGTCTAACCGGGACAGGCGCATTTACCAATATCGTCATTGCCACCTTCTGTCAAACAGTCATATTTGTCAATTTCTAATTTTAGAATTAACAATATTAATCGTATCTTCGACTAACTTTTTTAATTAATTAATTCATTCATTCATTTGGCGGATTGGTAAACGCGCACGTCCCGGTTAGACGAGAGGTTCAGGGTTCGAGTCCCTGTTGCGATCATTATCTTTTTCTGTTTTTCTCTTTCGTGTTCTCTTTCATATTTGGGAGGCGGGAATGGGTACCGCCGCCCCGGTAACCTTTATTGGATAACCAATACCTCTGCCATAGGTCGCCCCAAGTGGTTCGCTACGTTTGGTGGTTTAGCACGGGTGCCCGGGTTCATGGGGTGAGGTTTGTCTAGGTCTTGGAGGCGGATGACCAGGACACACTGAACCCCAGATTCCTACCCACCCCTTTAACCCCTTTCCTTCCCAGAACTCTCCTCTCCTTCCTTTCCTTAAAAAAAACCTCTACACAGCATCCCCAAAGATGACATAGGCCCTGAGGGAAATTATTTTCCTCAGGGCCTCAAAAGTTATAAAAGAGAGTTTTTCTTATAAAAAATTGAATTGTGTAATTCCTTATGTGAAATAAATTATTTTTTTATCATTAATTAATTAATTTAATAATAATTTTTATTAAAATTTGTAAATGAGAGAATAATTGAAACATATAACCTTTTTAATCGCACGAATTACTAAATGTTCTAGATGACTTCGATATACATATTTCTCTTGGAAGAATCCATTATATTTATAGAGTTAGAGTTAGATCTATAAAGAAATTAGACATGTTATGATTGAGATACAAAGATCGCTTTTAGTTTATTTAAATGTAAGATTTTCACGCTACGCCCTTCCGTAGTTTCCCACCCCGTTTAAACTGTTGGGTTTTCGCTAGCGCCATTTCCAGTTAAAGAGGTCATTTATATATTTCAGGGCAGTGACCAAATAAAGTGGCGGTCAGGCGGGGGCGGGTCGGGTCGGTACAGGGTAGCTACTAGCTCTAGAGAAGCCGAACCTACCCTTGCTGCTCAACTGTACCCTGTATCCTGTACCGTCGGTGTAGGGTAGTGATGCTATAGTTTGTAGCGTGTGAGTTAGAGTTAAGGGTGGTTAGATGAGTACATATGTGGATGGATTGTTTGGCGTGCTGAGTTGGCAGCTAAAAGTTAACTATATTTTTGAAGGGTTAAATGATTGTTCTTTCATGCTCTGCAGCATTTTCTTATATATTTTTTAATTCATCCGTTAGTAGTATTTTATTTACAAAACATAATAAGGAGCGAGGAAAAGGTGATGGGAGAAGGAGGTAAAAATAAAGAAATAAATAAAAAAAGGAAAGCAGAAAATTAAGAAAAGGAGGAAAGAAGAAATAAATGGAAAAAATGGAAAAGGGAAAGGAGGTAGTTAAGTGTGAAAGTGTGGGAGATGGGGGGGGGGATAGAAACTTCTCCACAAGTCTTTTCGTCACTAGGATCTCCAATCCATTTACAAAATGTTCTCAACAAGCGTTGAGGTTTGTATATAAAAGAAATAATTATATTACTAAAGTGGATAAGGAAAGAAAAATAATAACATGTGAAAATTCAAGAATAATAATTTGTAATTTTTTTAGTAAGCTTACCATTGAAAATTTGTTTGAATTTTTTTGGTGAGTTGGAGAATATATCAAGTTCATTGAACATATCATTTTCGCTAAACAAACGATACACGTGAGAGAGAGATAGTTGAATAATGCCACATTGTTGTTGAATGTTTGTAATGTTGTTGTTGAATGTCTGATATTTTCTTTGTGGTTTGGTTACCACATTAAGATCGATTTTAGAAATCGGTTCTGATTTAAGTATATTGTTAAATATTTTGTATAAGAACGACAAGCCTGTTATTGTACCCCTGTTAGACTTCTGAAATTGAAGTATTTTAATCTTTCATTTTAGGAGTTTTGCTTCTTACATTGTCTTGGACAGTAAAGACTCACTGTATTCCAAAAGATTTTATTTATTTATTTTCGGGAAATCGACAGTTTACATTTTTCCAGTTTGTACATGTTTGCAAAGCCAAAATAAAACCAATTATGGATTTCCTCCTTGTGACTTTACCTCTGATTAAACAGCATAATAAAAAAATTAAAATAATAAAATTTATAATAAAGGAGTATGAGATCAAATATTTTATAAAACAAAAGATTAAGTATTAAAACTAAAATTTACATAAGACATAAAAATATCAATACATTGGTAACCATAAGAAGCCAGGTTGTACATATACACATAACATATTCATGAAACATCAGAGAAATACTCTGTTATGTACCCCTTAAATTTGGTAAGTTCAGAATTGAAAGTGTCCACCTTGGATAATACGTTAATAACGATATACGATAATATTTTATAAAAATAGTTCACCCATTTTTTATTTATTTATAACTCGGATAAAATAAACGACATATTTATGACTCATACTCATAAATGTCAAATATGTTAAGTTTCTGATGATCCATGACCATTCTACCTCTTCCTATGTCGCTGGCACAAGACGAAGACGGTTTGGGAGGCGGGTATTACTTTTGATCCCTCTAACCCGAGCCTTATTTCCTTCTTCTGGGCTACTCTAACTCACCTAGGGGTGGCAGACTGTAGGCTCTAGCCTCTAGCTCTAGGCTGGCTGGGGGTGGAGGCTACAGGCTGTGGGGTGGTCTTGACTCGAGCTGATTCAATTTATCTCGTGACCGCAGGAAGAAGTTGTTATTTACGCACGCCGGAGAGGAAATGTGTTAGTTTGGATGCGCGAACTTTTGACAGTGAAAATAATACTGACGTTGTATTGTAAAACTAGTATTTTGTTTCTTTATTTTTTCTCTGGCGTATAATTTTGTTTCACCTTTTGAGGAATGAATGCGCATTGCTTGTGTTCTAAGGCAGCTAGTTAAATCCTTTGCCGTCGCAAATGTGTGGTGTTATAATTAATTCAACTCAGTGCGGATTTATCTGTTATGTCATACAAGATTTTCACTTTCTAGATCAAGTGGAACTATTCGTAAGCCTCGCATCAAATTTTGATCACAAGTGTTTCGGTCATGCGTGCTTGACCGCCGATCACAACTTATCACAATTTGATTGACAACGATGGAAAGGGAGGGAAGTTGCATCCCCAATTAGGGTATTGCATGAAGCTGAAGGGATAGAGGAGGGGAAGGAGGTGGGGAAGATGAATGTTTAGAACTACCTCTGGCTATTCAGATCTGGTCCCCAAACAGGGTTAATACAATTCCGACTTTTCACATGGCCCGACTCAAGTATCTGATTCACTTGGTCGTGTCATGTCTTCGTCGGGCGTCCCCGACTTCTTCTACCATTCACGTTTGCGTCATATATTCTCCTTACACTCCTTTCCTCGTTCATTTGCTCTACATGCCCAAACCATCTTAGCGTCCCTTTCTTAATCTTACTCATTACGCTTACATCAGCCTTGCATTCTTCGCGGATCTCCACATTTCTCACACGGTCGTACATGGTTTTACCACACATTCGCCTCAGGGATCTCATCTCTACAGCATTCATGGTGGGTTTCTTCATTTACCGAAAATGCTAAATGCAATGCTAATTGTAAAAGTAAACGGTCAAATGCATGGAAATTTTTAAATTTCAATCGCTTACTTTTACAATTAGCATTGCATTTAGCATTCTCGGTAAATGAAGAAACCCACCATAGTCTTCTTTCATCCTTCCTCTGCCAGTTCCATGCCTTACTGCCATACATCAGGGTAGGTACCAGCACTCCATTATGGACGGCTAACTTCGCTTCTTTGGATATTTTTTTGGTGGCGCCAACGGCGTTCAGTCCTCCATTAGAGTTGCCAACTAATTAGTTACCAACCAACCCTTCTTTCAATACCTCTGTCAGCCCTCTCATCTCTCGTAAACATACTTCCCAAGTACACAAACTCATCCACCTGCTCCAAATACTCATCATTCATAACTATGTTGCACATTGTTTTCATACTCTCTCTTTCAAACACCATGACTTTAGACTTACTTACATTTTACATTCATCATTAACTCATTTTTCGATCGACACGAGAGACTGTAGATCTTCCATACTGTTAGCACCGCATCATCAGCATACAACAGGCAACATACTTCCAGATTACTCAATTTCGCGCCCAATCCTATCTCTTTCAATTTTCTTCTCCGATCTTTGCAAATTCACTTTGTAAAGTAATTTTTAATTAAATGAAAAAAAATCACTTTGATTTTATCAAAATTATCTACATGTTGCAATACCAAAAGTTTCTTCGTCAGGATAAGATCAACAAATGTTAGTCTTATCCTGACGAAGAAACCTTAACTTGGTTTTGAAACATGTAGATATTTTTGATTAAATAAGTTGTGTTTTACAAAGTCATTTGTTTTCATTTAATTAATATTAATTTTTTCAGAAAATTTTGACCCTGGTAACTCAGCTAAGTAACCGCCCGACCCCTTGCATATAAGTATATGCGAATAATATATATTATTAAGGACTGAGTAAGATTAAGAAAAGGAGATTTTTTTTTACTTTAGCTCCACACAAGAGGCCCAGAGGAAAATAATTCCCCTCAGGGCCTATGACATCTTTGGGGATGCTGGGTGGAGGGTCTTTTAAGGGAAAGAAAGGAGAGGAAGTCGTGGGAAGGAAAAAGGTATGAGGGGTGGGTAGGAATCTGGGTCGGTGTGCCCAGAAGTTACAGACGTATGAATCCATCCCTTCAACTGCGGTGCAAGGCGATGGGTTGAGAGAGTTCGGCTGGAAAGGTCAAAAGGCCTCCCTCAACCAGTCTCTTTCGACCCGGCCCGCCAGGCAGCAGGTGGGCAGACCCCCGCCAAGACCTGGACAAACCTCACCCCATGAACCTGGGCACCCCTGCTAAGTGACCAAACGTAGCGAACCACTCGGTGTGACCTATGTCATAGGTGTTGGTTATCCAATAAATGGTTCCTGGGGCGGCGGTACCCATACCCGCCTCCCAAATTGATTTGGGCATGTACAGCGAATTAACGAAGAAAGAAGTGTAAGGAGAGCGTATGACGCAAATGTGAATGATAGAGGATGTCGGGGACGCCCGAGGACGACATGGCACGATCAAGTGAATCAGATACTCAGGATAAGTCAGGAAAGTCAGGCCATATCAAGAGTAAGAAAAATAGATTAAAATGTCAGAGGCTATGTATAAATGTGATTTAGGCAAGGAGTGAGTGCCAAGACCGAGTTGTTTGGCCTTCTGTCCTTTCTGCCTAAGCCTTCGGGGAAACGGGGTGATGGTTAATTAATTAGTTAGTTAAGGACATATCCGACTTACAAAAAAAAATTATGATATTTTGAAGTTCGGTGACGCTTTGCTTTTTTTCACATTTTGTTTCACAAGTATTTCATTTTATTGTCAATGGTCACTCAGCTACATAACCGCCCAACCCCTACTCATACACTAACAGCCGTTGTGTCCAACCTATGCTCAGCCGAGATCTCCGCTCAGCCCTGCTCAAATGCCCAAATACGCTGTGTCGAAACACAATGATCGTCCCACCACACTCAAATGTAAGGAAGGTACAGTTTGGCAAGAAAGTGTAGAAAATAAATGATGGCGCTGCGATCGTTTTCTAGTTTTAAATGGCAACACCAAGATGGCTCATAAGACAAAGAACGTATGTTTAAAAAAAACACTTCTGGCAAAATGCATATTTCATAGCGTATTTGTATTTTCAAAAAAATTGCACAAAAAACTGTAATTTAATAGAAGCAAAATAAAACAAAACAAGTTTTAAGTGGGCGTTTATTTCGATATAAAAACGTAGGTACTTAAAAATTTAAGTCTATTAATTCAACACCCGACATGTAATTATTGTCTTTGTCTTCGTGTGATTCTTCTTCTTCCGTATCTTCATCTTCATCTAAACGCAGTTCATCGATATCATCATATATAGTACTGCCTCGTGTATAATATTCTGCCTCAATTTTCATCAAGTGTTTGCAACAATTTTTCCAATCATCAGCACTTATGCTATTACATATTATTATTATTATGCCCATTTTCCGTTTTCCCGGTGTTTCAAATTTTCCATCTGCCTTTTCCCCTTCCTTGACGATTCGTCTCACCGTTGTTTCAGATTTACCTGTGTGTGAAAAACATCTTTAAAATTATTATTATAGAAGGTAGTTTTAAAAACATACACTAGATAATATTCACTTAGAAAGAAAAAAAAGAGAAAACGAGAAAAAAGGAACTTTTCTACGAGTTTAAAGAAGTTGCATATTATTATTTTTTTATTGAGTTATTCCCTTTTTCTTGTGGCCGCATATGAACTGTCAAATCGAAATGTCAAATTCGATTTTTTTTAACATAACCTCAAATCAGATTGTAATGATTATTATCGCTCGAAAATTGGCATAAATCGTGTAATACTAATGAAATTTATTAAACAAACTATACTACGTACCATTCATTTCTGCAGTTCGTTTTTAAACATCTTCTAAATCAAACAAAAGCTTCTTCGCGTGACACTCGGCTAGGCAGCGTTGAAAAACGCAGAATGTAACCCCTCTTGTATCACTATGTAATAATTTATTCATTTTAATTAAATTCAGGCAAACAATGAATAAAAATATTATCAAATCAGCGATATTCTACTCAGATTTAAGACAATAAATCAACCGTAACACCCGATAACACGAAAGCCATAGGAAACGTCATATAATTCGGTGTTGCCATAGTAATGAACAGGTTTAGTTCCAATTGATTTAATTTCTAGACTTTCTTGCCAAACTATAGCCGGGTGGATTAAAGTTGCTAAGGAAGACCTACTTATAAAAACTGACAACAGAGCGAACAAAAATCCGCGAAAACAATCGAGCTGTCAATGTCAATTAATTATCGTAATTATCTGTCATCAGTTCACTCTTTTGTCGGCTTTTTTATTTGGTTTTTCAATTTGAAATACGAATCCTATATTGAATATAGTGATTATGGTTGAATGGGCAGATATGCTTAACGATAATATTGGATTATATAGGCGGCGGCAAGATGCCGATATAAATTTTATGGAAGTATTAAATGACGGCGATTTTTATAACCGCTTTAGGATGACAAAAGCGTGCTTTTTATATGTTTTGAGCCAAGTAGAAGATAATTTAACTTACGCAAGCGAAAGGTAAAGTTTTGACTTATTCGAGTGTCATTTTTGTAATAATATGTGGAATATAATTAGCACTTGTCGAGGACAATGTCATTCCAAGCAGCTTCTTTTGATTTTACAAGCGTAGCGTAGTTTGGGCCACCTGTCGCTTTCGACAAAATGACCTGCGACGAGGTAACTAGGTCTACAAGTCTCATTTTTTCTTTTGGCGTAAAATTTTTCGAACGCTTCGCCTTGTCCATTTTGAATACAAAATTTCAACTGATTCTAATGTCAAACTTCAAACGCACGTAAACAAAAAAGTAAGTCAATTAACACCTTATTTTTAACATATTAAATACGTTTGTTTTAAAAATGTAAAATGTCGGTTTATGTATTACACTATTTAAAATAAAATATCTGTATTAATAATAAATAAAATTAATTAACGTTTCGGTATTAATTTAACATGTAAAGTTGCTAACTTGACGTCATTTTTTGGTGTACGAAAGCAAAAGGGACTACACACCGAGTGCTACGATCAAGTTGTTGGACACAGCTAAAATGGAGCATTTTTCTAACATACCTTAGCTTAGCGGCGCAAGGCGCTAGGCTCAGCTTCACTCGGATTAATCATCCGAAAATGTTGGACACAACGGCTGTAAGGAAGGGTTGTTTCACAGATTTTTAGCAATTCACTAAGTTTCAAAGTTAATATTCAAATTCTGTAAAAGTCCTATTGTAGTTCTGCTATCATCCAAGTACCGTGAAACAACGGGTCCATGATGAATTAATATAAAACTTTCACAGAACATGAATTTTAATTTTGAAATTTGATGAATTGTTCGAATTCTGTGAAAATACCCGTCCTACCTCTTCTATACCTACTGTTTCTTTTACTAAAAAAATGTTTAATATTTATTTATTTTATTTTATATAATATCTTACATTTCAAATACAATTCAAATTCAAAATTATACATAATAGGCACATTAAAAATAATATAAAAATAATGCTGCATAAAAAAAGTAAGCTGAAATTAAAAATTTATAATTAAGGTAAAATTATAGGTAAAATGAATTATTTTATGATGTGTTTTGTATTGGTTATGTGTGTTACATATATGTGTTTTATTCTTATCAATCTTATTATGTTATGAGGTTTTGGTAATATTGTCTTTTTTGTTGTTTAATCAATTTTTTTCTTTTTTTTTGTTTTCTTCTATTTTATTTTCAAGGGTAAGACTGTCGAATGCTTTATAGCATGATATTTATAGTGTCTTTGTCCAAAGCTTGTATGCACTGTCGGAGTTTTTATGTTACTTTGTACGATTGTCTTACTGGTCTGTTAGTGATATTTTGAGATTGTTGAAATTTGTTTTTTTGGTTAAAAATGTAGTTTAGTAGTGTTTTTACGTATAATTGGCGTATATCTAGTACGTCACCACTGTTGAATATTTGGTCTGTATCAGTTCGTCTATGTTTTTTAAGTATTACCTTTAAGATCATTTTCTGCGCGATTTCTAAGTGATCGATAGCTGAGTTTGTTGCTTCTCCCCAGACAATTATTCCATATTCTATTATTGATTGACAAAGTGCAAAATATATTGTTTTCTAATTTGTTTTATTAATTCTGAAAGGATGTTAAACTGGATGAGTTGAACAAAGCAGTATCAGTAATACCTACTGTTGATAATTTTAAATATGCAAATTTTTAAAAAGGCAGCGGAGACCAAAGTGTTATCTACACGTTTTACGCCAAATATGATCAGGAAACATTAAGTAAGTATAAAGTAAGTCTTAACACCCGATAGGTTTATTTTGACAATAATATATTTATTTTGCTTTTAGGAAAGCCTTATAATAATCTACTAGGTGACTGCTTGATTAATTTAAAGGCTTAACCCTTTTGACATAATTAGAGGTAATCATTTTCAATTACCCTTATAGCCCACCCTTGCACCTCTCCCCCCTCCCCTCTCCCCTAGCCATCACAGCATTAATTAATCATTCCACGGGTAATGAGACTAACAAGCCAAGGGGCAGTTGTTGCTCCGATCGCCTTAATGCATTTCCTGATAATTGATTGTGCACTAACGATTCGTCAAGATAATGATGAAATCGCTGTCTACGGCCTAGTATTCACGTACGAACATGTTCGACCGAGCAAAATATCGCAGTAGCATTTCCGTACGTGTGGTTGGAACTGTCCGACAGACGTGCATACAAAAATGCTCGTCGCCTGGCGTGTGACTTCATGTTCGTCCGTGAAGACTAGACTTTAGCATTGTGGTGAAGTGAAGTTTTGGATTTGGTTATTTTAAGAACACGTTGGGTTACTGAAAACTTCGTTCAGATTGTGTTGAAGAAAATAATTATCGCAATGGTGACAGCGCCTTTCAGAACTGAATCATTGATTTAAATTGCTTATTTAATAGCTATTATCAAACAGTTTCGTACCATAACTTTTCATTAGATTTTCTTCGATAAGATTATCTTCATTTATTTATTTTGTAAATACCGTGCAAGGTTTCCAACTGATCCCAACTATCTGGAGCCGGTGGGACTATGGCATCCCCAATTAGAGTGTGTTGTGTGGTTGTAAGGCTGAATGGACTGGAGAGGGATAAGAGATAACACGGCTAAAGCCATTTCAAGCAACTGATTCTGTGTGGTGGCATCACAGGTTGATACTGAGAGTATCTAGACTCTTTAAAATCTATGTAAACTCCTTTCTTTATTTAAAAACGCCTCCGCACCGCATCTCCGAAATATGTCAGAAAAGCACTAGCTGAAGTCAATTCACAGATAATTTTAATGAAGACGATCAGATCAAACCATAAATAATAACTATCTGTTAAAAACCCGCTCCGCAGGTTTTTACTGCTAGGCCCTGCGGGCGGCTTTTGGTTCGGCTTCGCCCAGTTAGTTTTGATAAGCATTTTAGATCCAATACGAACTGATTCCAAACACAGCCCGTTCCTCGGATCCACTGTAGCTAGTCACCGGGACAAAGTAACGGAGACAGCAATGACGTCAAATGTAATATCCGAAGAGATACTACATATTCACAAATTCGTAGCAGTTAAAGGGTTAAAGTTAAATAACCTAAGGGGGAGTCGTCCCCGTCCGACCTGCTGACGGAAGTATCTTGTGTCGATTTCTTGAATTCGAAACCGTATTATAACAGTAGCTTTGTGTGAAATTCCACGTAAACAGATGTCATTTCATTATTTGTGGCGCGGCGCGTATAGCGTGAAGTCCGACATGCAGTCGTAGCTGGGTTCTGAAATTCAACTACGCAGATGGTACCGTATTAATATCTACGTTTCGATTACAATATAATTTATTAGTATTAAACAATATAACTTTAATTGTGACTTAGATAACAATCTAAAATTCAAAAATAGGTAATTCTTGGATTTTGAGTATACGTACCTAATCATCATCATCATCATTACACAGTATAAAATGAAGTCGCTCAAAATGTATGTGCGCATAGATCTTTTAAACTACACAACGGATTTTCGTGCGGTTTTCACCAATAGAAATAGTGATTCAAGAGGAAGGTTTATATGTAAAACACATGCTTATTACAGTAGAGAAAAGTCGAGAAATTCAAATATTCAATTCAGGCAGCGGGTAGCGGGTAGCTGGCAAGCGGGTGGTGTGGATTTCATAAAGGTTGGGTAATGGCGTTGTGTTTCGTTAGCCACAGCCACGTGTGGCCGGGTCTGCTAGTAAATAATAATTTTGTGTAGCCATTCTTACAATACGTGGTGCAACAGTTAGCATAGTTGTCTTCTTTAAATTTTCAATGATCTTTCACAAGTCTATACCCTAGTATTTATATAATTTGAACAATAATTTCAAAATAAATACTTAGTAGTACAAAATATGTTCTTATAGATTTATTAATAAAATTCATCCAACCTGAAACGCATATTTTCACAAAAAATCGTGATTCAGAGTGACGTTGAAAATCAAAACACCCCAGAGAGTGACTTCATTCTGTGTTTGTCAAATAAAATCTGATGGGGCATTCCATTCCAAGCGAATGCGCAAAAAAATATATGAGACTATTTTAGCCAGATCTGTAAATCTAAAAGTCTCCCCGTAAAAGGGGGTGGATCTCTTATAAATATTTAGAATCAACCTTTCTATTGCGCATTTTCTCTTTCGATGTAAAGTTGTTTTAAGTTAACACGGTAAATTAAGAATTCCAACTGTTCCCAACTATGTTATTCATAATTGGGGTATTTTTCAGACTGAGGAGTAGAGTTCGGATTTTTTTTCTACAATATTATGTATGAATACATATTTAACAAAAAGGATTATGTATGTAAGTAAAACTTTCATGCATTTTAAAAAAAGTCACAAATGTGCCCACGAACTTGCTATTTTTTGTGATCATACGCATGCATATTTTTTAATATTTTTCAGATCGGAATTTCAACCGATTAGTGGCTGAGTTGGCATGGCATTTGGGTCCCACCATTCCACCTGGCGTCCCTCGATTCCTCGGCTGGCTAAGACCTCCATCACGACACAAGCAACATTTTCCGCTTACTGTGGTGGTAGTAGGAGATTTTCAATTTTCGGGAATTTTTGTCTTTCTTTCTAAAAAAATAATATTATATTCGTATATTTTTTGTTTAATTATATCTAGGTATTTTCTATCTTTAATCTGTATAATTTTAATGTTTTTTTTTACTATTTGCAAAACAACTTGTTTTTATAATGTAATATCTAGCAACTTAAAAAAATATAATTATTGATATTTTTAATAAATAATAAAAAATAAGAGTTGGATTCGTAAACGAAAGTATCGTAGAACATTTTCAAATAATGATTTGAAATGGTTTAAATTTTTCTAAGATAATATTATTATTTATCGTGAAAATTTTGCGGGCCCCCATAAAAGTGCCGCCCTCCCCACCCCCGCCCCCTCCCCCCACGCTACGCCACTGATAACATTGCTCCAAAATCAAGCTGAATAAGTAATACCTAAGCTAAATCACCTTTCATATACCAGCAAGAACTACCTGCTCGAACTAAAATTATTTTTAATTCTATCAAAAAATTAGATACATGCCTCATGTACTTCTGCGTGGGTTCTACGTTCTACATAATTTAATTAGCATACTTTACCTCAAGCTTTCCACAAAAATGTTATGTATATTATATGTTTTGTAAATGTCCGAATCGGCGTATATTAATATAAATAAATAAAATGAGAATAATATAATATTATTATATGTAACAACATCTCTTGTCTATGGATTAACGTTTCCACGCCGATGAGTCGGTTCGTTGGTTCGTTGGTTCGCTGGTCGCTTGCTTTGCAGTGATATTGATTCCGTGGCCGATACAAAGAGATACTTTATTGGTGGACTCTGTGGAAATTGGCAAAGAGAGGGCTCGGACTGTATTAGGGGCGAATAACTGGAGTCGTACATAAAATTTTAGTTAATATTTAGTAGTTTAGAAGCCTTAAAACGCTAGACCAATGGCAAGCATATAAAAGTAAAATCATTTGAAATCTTTGATTGAAACAAAAAATTGAGCTGCAGGAAAATGAAGTCCAGCTACCGTGAGATTTTTTGACGATTTACAAGCTTAATTTCTAATTTATCTTCGGTAAATACTTAACAGTGAACATCTTGTACTGACGGCGATCAAGTCAGGCTGGCTGCGGCAGCCAATTTAGAAAATCGATTCCTTGCAGCCAGTGTAACAATCAATAATAATAGACACAGTATTTTTTTACATTAGCTCCACACAGAAGGCTCTGGAGAAAATAATTAAAAATTATATAAATGTGTGGAGGGTCTTTTTAGGAAGACCTAGGAAGGAAAAGGGTACGAGGTACGGGTAGAAATCTCGTGGTCAGTGTGTCCAGGAATGACGGACGAATGAATCCATCCCTCCCACTGCGGTTGCAAGGCGATGTTCCGAGAGAGCCCTGCTGGAGAGGTTAAAAGGTCTCCCCTATCTAGTCCCTCCCTATCTGTCCTGCCACGCAGTTGGTCGGACAAATCTCACCCCATGAACCCGCGCACCTCTTCTAAATCACCAAACGTAGCGAACCACTACGTTTGGTGATTTAACGGGTGACTTATGGCCGGGGTGTTGGTTATCCAATAAGTGGTGCCCGGGTCGGCGGTACCCATACCCTCCTCCCAAAATGAATAGCACCAGTTCGCACTGATCCCTGCCTGCCCTGCCCTGGATCTACTGTCTACCATGATTGCTATTTCATTGTTTGAAATTTGCTTAGTGCTTTACGTACATAAATATGATAGGGTAGGCATACTGCCTACATATTTTTTTTCTCTTTATTGTTATTTCATCCCTTAACCTAAAAGAGGTCCAGGTAAGATTTTCTTTATAATTACTAACAACCGTACATAGTAGCACTTGCATACTGCTACCTAACAACGTGTGCGAGGGCAATGGAGGTCTAGTATCATTTATTAAATGTAGAGCAGTTTTTATACAAAAAAAATTAGAGTCCTTGCAAGAGCCTTGAAGGGGTAACCATCTGTTACCTATACCAGGGCGGGTATGTGGTAAGTCCTCCAATGATCCCTGCCTCGAGACGGCCGATGCAGTTATTATTTATTTCTTAAACCAAAACGATAAAAACAAATGTTATTGGATTCACCAAAGACCATGTTGGCTGCCGCAGCCTGACTGCCTAGTGCGCGATCAGCCTAATGTCTACCTAAGTCAGGACTAAGATTTGAATTATGAGGTAATGGCAAAATCTCTAAATGTAATCTTTTTCCACACCTTACAGGATGTGATAACAAAAAAACAGCTTCAACACGTATTTCTGGGATAACTGTTTTTAACAGTAGTAATTTAAGAATATTAAATTCGGAATTTGTTTATATACCTACGTAAATGTAAAAATAATATGACTTGTGCGTCTGCAGATCCGTGAATTGTCTCTTGATAGCCAACCGAGATCGGAAAGAATATTATTTTATTAAAAAATTTCTTAATATTATTATAATTTCTGCAGTGATTTACCCTCTGACCAGCAGTCGCACCATATGCATGACCCTCTCCACCCCCCGTCCTCTCTCCTGTGGTGGCTACCCCTTCCCAAACCGCCCTCTCCTCCCCTCCTGGCCTCCCAGCGAGCATCTTGTGCCCAGCTCAATGGTTATTCATTTAAATACAAATACACGAACCGTCCACCCGTGGCTATTTGAACTATTAAGAATACTAATTCTTTAATATTCAATCATTCTTAAGTTGGCACTGAATCGAAACAAAGACTGCAAATTGTATAATTTACCATACGTATATTTTATTACTTTCTTACTGAAATACTTCAGCACATATACATGCATGTAGGTATATTATTAATTTGTGATTAAATACTGCAATAATGTACACTCATCTTCTGACCACAAACGATTGCTTCTGTGGAAAAATATTTTTAATCTCTTTTTAGTAAAAATCCTATTTAACATGTACCTTATTTCTTTAATTTGTGTTTTTTACATGATACCGCACAAGAGTCCCAACAGCTCCCGTCTGGTGCCAGTGGCACTATGGCATCCCCAATTGGGGTATGTTGTGAGGCTGAAGATAGTGGGGAAGGGAAGGAGATAGGGAAGAGGAAGTTGGAGAAGTACCTGCTATTCAGCTCTGGTCACCAATCAAGGCTAAAGCCAATTCAAGCAACGTTTCAATTCTGAATGGTGGTCTTTCACCAGTGCGATACTGAGAGTATCTTCCACTCTGGAACGTGCCGTAAATATACTATATATTATTTTAAATGAATAAATTGTAAAATAACACAAACTAATCAAATAAAATTTATTTGCCACGCCGGGATTCGATCCCGCGACCTTCGGAGTGCTAGTCAAGAGCCTTACCGCTGGACTATGCCGGCCGACGATGAATTCATTTATCACTGTTCGTCAACATTTGTATATATACTTAATTTGTCAACAATCAACTTAAGAGGCGGCTACGTCGCCCCAGGAACCATTGATTGGATTACAACACCTCTGCTACAGGTCACCCCAAGTGGTTCGCTACGTTTTGGTGACTTAGCAGGGTAGAACGGATTCATGGGTTGGACTTTTTCCTTACGAACTTCCTCTCCTTCCTTTCCTAAAAAGATCCTCCACACAATATCCCCAAAGATGGCATAGGCCCTGAGAGGAATTGCTTTCCACATGGCTTCGTGGAGCTAATGTTAAGAAAAGTATTTTCTGATAAAGAAGGGAATAAAAAGGGAATAAAATTTCTGATAAAAAGGGAAAAATAGATAATTTAAAAATGTTTTTTAGAGGGATTTTTTTATGCGTATTGAGTGCATGAATTCCATTCTCCAAATCCAGTGAGACAATTGCATCGGAAATTGAATGGTAGTGGTGGAATTAATTGTGATGAGATGGGTATCTGGCTATTTAGATCTCGCTTTAGTTTGAAGCAATAAACACTTCGAAACTGATTGTTGACCTATCAAGATGTATTTGCGTTACAGACGTTATCGTAAAAAAGTGTAGAAAAATCATTATTGTTCGTGTTTATCCGTGGTAATAAACTTTATAACACTTTTCCAATAATAATATCAAACTTATGTCGGAAAATCTGCCACAGACTTATCGAAGCGATAAATTCCCCCAACAACTTTACTAACTAAATTAAACTATGTCACTGAATTGCTCTACAAAATCAGTATCATATATATTTAATATTTTTTTATTAAGTATTACGAATTTTCTCTTACCTATATAATACGATAAACTTATTTTACTCCCTCTGATCCTATTCATAAATAGCGGTTGTCCTTCCCCAGCTAGCCGCTACACATGTCGAACACGCCGGGGGTGGAAAATACAGCCTTCCAAACCACCCTTACACCCGCAAGAAAGGTAGATGTTGCTACCCCTACCTCCCTATAGCCTCCCTCCTGGCCACACGTGCTTTTTATGATCTCATATAGACCATCCCTTGGCGCTGGACCACTGCGGAGAACCACTTCGATACATAGAAATGTGTGTATTTATACAGTTATGCATGTAAACTCAAATGGGAGAAGCGATCCTACGATGAGACTATAAAAATTCGGTAATACAGGGAAAATAAGACATAAATGAAATAATAAAGTGTAAGGCAATGATTGTTTCTCTAGCTATTGCGATTATTGACTCTGATTTCGGAAATGGATCACTTATTGCTAACCTCCAAAGATCATGAAGAAAAGTGACTTTTTCAAATACAAATAACATTTCAGTTAAAAATAATTATCAATTATAACAACGTTTATTGTTTAAATATAATCGATTTTTCGTGAGCAATGCTCACCTTACTATGGTTTACTTAAAGTGACTTAATGCTTTCACTGTTTCACGATGAATAATTTTTGCTATAAAAATTGGTGTTATTGTTTACCATTACATTCAAACCGGTCCTATTGTTTCTCTTAAAAAAACTTTCTCCTTAAGATCTTTTGTATCCTTAACTCAATACTGAAAACATTCATGCACTTTGATTATATTAGTAATACTAGGTCACAGAACTGTTTGTTTATTTTTTGCATATTGCGTATCCACCAAGATCGTGCTTGTAAAACCGTTCTTTGTGACTCCACATTTCATGTTAATGGATTACTTTTGAATTCATCTTTTCTTTGCCCAATGAATGACATTTACTGCCAAGTTTACTGTCTTCATTTAAAATAGTTAAATAAATGTTTTTTTATAATGTAACATAAATATACCTACGATCCATCGCAATTAAAATCATCACACTATTTGAAATTAAAAAGAAGGTAGGTGACTTGAAAGAAACGCACGTTAATTATTCTTCAGGGATATGTCTTCGTTGCTACTGGTTTAATAACATGAATAGTCAACTGCAATATTTTTCAGAATCCTTCATCCTTCGATGACTTATTTAATTAAGCAATTTGGGAGGCGGGTATAAGTACCGCCGCCTCGGAAACCATCTGTTGGATAACCAACACCCGTGCCATAAGTCACCCCAAATGGTTTGCTATGTTTGGTGACTTAGCAGAGTTGCCCTGGTTCATGGGGTGAGGTTTGTCTAGATGTGCGCTACTGCGTGGTGAGCCGGATTGAGAGCCACTGGTCGAGGGAGGCCTTTTGACTTTTCCAGCAGGACTCTCTCGACCCATTGCCTTCCACCGCAGTTGGAGGGATGGATACATACGTTCGTCACTCCTGGACATACGGACCCTCAGATTTTTACCCACCCCTCATCATATCTTTTTCCTTCCTAGAACTTCCTATCCTTCTCTTCCTTACGAATACTGTCCACACAGCATCCCCTAAGATGACATAGGCCCGAGGAAAATTCTTTTTTTCAGGGCCTCCTATGTGGAGCTAGAAGTAGAAGCGAAACTTTACCAAAACAATCTCAACCAATACTTCAAAAGTGAGGTCATAATCAAAGCGACCAATGAGCGTAGACCAAGCGTAATTTCCGTTTCACATCTCAACTAATAGGAGCCATTAAAGGTGACATCATAATGAAAGCGGAGAATGAGCGCAGTTGATGCGTCGCAGGTACAATAATCGTCATTTCCATTACAAATCACAGCCGGGCTATAGAAGTTTCACTCAAACAAAAACGGACGATGATGAGGGAAACAACAACTTTTCTTTTGAACTTTCTCCGAGAAGATTTGAATTCCCATTTCCCGAAACCGGTCAACCGCCGCAGTAATAAAACACTCTGCGTCCCCTATATTATATTTTATTAAAATCGATCTTTACGAGCGGGATTTACGAGCGGACCCTGCCAGAGCCGACTTTAGACCCGACTTAGGAATTCCGAGAAAGCGGGTCCGTCTGACCCCGGCGAGGGATAGATAGTTCCGTAATTCGGGGCAAAAAATAAACCATCCCCAACCCCTCCCCCCCCCCCACCTCACCCCCCACACACCGACCAACCCTGGAATATTTAACCGTAGCATGACGCAATCGGGAAAAATTTACGCGTTTTTAAGCAATTTTGAACCCGTGGAATAAAATATTGCAATTTTATTAGAATGAGTCGTTTTTTATAACTTTCGAAGGTTATTCCCAATAACGTAATATATCATTGAAGAAGAAGATAACACTAATAATTTAAACGAAAATATTATAAAGAACAAGACACAGAAATATACAAAAGATAACTGGGATTTAAACCCAGAAACTCTTATTGCCTTTTAATTTCCTTGCATTGTTATGATTGCTACATTACTCACTGCATGTGTTGGAAATTAAAAATTGCCTGAATTTAGTATTACTTAAGAGTAATCTTTAAATACTTCTTAATCTGCTCATTCATAGATAATTTGTTCGGAAAACCCTTTTCGCAAATTATTCTTTGAAATATTAAGACGAATGGTAATTTTTTTCATAAAATAATTATTTTACCGCCGTCTATGAACGAGCAGATTATAATTATTTTAAGTTTACCCTTAGTAAGTAGATACCTACAATATAATATCACAATTCTTGCAACATAAATTAATTTAAACCAAATCAGAAAGAATTAAAAACATGGTGTTCTTTCACTACTTATTCGCCGATCTGTTGGCGATATGCAAAAGAAAACCGGATACGACTGTCCGGGGTTTATTTGCGCAACCTCACCCCCCTCCTTCCTTAAATCCAAACCATCCCCTCTCCCCTCCCCCGCCCGTCAAACATGGAACCTTTCCGCTAAATAAACCTCTTATCAGAAAGGCACAATGCCCAGCCAAAGAGATCTGTGCAAAGTATGCGGGGGGCGGTTGGCTAGTAGGAGGCAGTAGGTAGGGGCTACCCCAATCTTATGGACCCCTGGTACCTACCCTAATAAGGAGACCTTCTATTTGATTTTGGTTACGTCTTGTACCTATCTGGTGTATGTTATGCTATTATTAGCTTTAAATTATTATTCATAAGATATTACAAAGTCATTTTTTGTATTTATACGTGTAAAGGTATTTATATTGTATTTATACGTGTTTGGTCGAATATACTTAGCAGAAGAATCAAACTGCTCATTTATAAAACGAAAGTCTGATCACTTGCTAGTTGCTACGATTGTGAGACGTGTTGTCTAACACAAAATTATGAGAGACGCTAGGTCTTTGATTGTAAAATTCTGCGAAAATCTTTGGGCCCACGCTATTAAGTATGTCCAACAAGCTACAAGATAAAAATGATAGTTATAATAATAATAATAAATAATAAAATTAAAAAAATAACTTATATCATTGATGTAGCTATTCCAAATTCCTGTAATATTCAAAAAACTGTTTCTGAAAAAATAAGAAAATACACAGTTTTAGGAAATGAGATTAAAAGAATTTGGCATTCTCGGACTATAAAAATATTACCTTTGTTATTTCGGCTACTGGCATAATACCTAGGAATCTGATTCAAAATTTAAGCATATTAGATTTGTCAAAGAATTTGTATATAAAAATACAAAAATCAGTCATTTTAAATACATGTAGGATTACAAAAGATTTTTTAAATATTTATATTGAGGGATCAGTAGGATTTATAGGTTCAATTAGGAATTCCACAGAGCCGAACCCTCTGATATGAAAATATCTGGAGTCGGTGAATTATTTTCCCATTTGGTCTCTAGTAGGTTGACATGTTGTTCTTGTATTGTTTTGTATTTATAATACTTATATAGTGCAATTGCATAGCGTGGATTGACTAGATGATCATTTGGGGAAGTATGTGAAAGGGTTTAGTTTTTCCTGTGGGGAAATTTTAACCCAGACATTTAAATCTGGATGATTTATATAGCGCCGTTTTTGTGAAAAATCACCTCAAGGGCGCTGTGCAAACTTATAATACATTTCGAAAATCTAAAAAAACTACAAGCTAGACAAACAATTTATGGCTAAAAATTACATACACCGGTTCATTGATCACCGATACGAAAATATATGAACAATGTTTTGACCAATGAACGCGATGGTGCCTAAAAATGGATGAAAACAGGACCATACTTACCTGGGAGGGAGGGATTCACTTCAATTCAACTTAATTACTATAAGAAAACTATTTTCGTCGGAGGAGATGAAAAAAGATGCACTAAATAGGTTCTTAGTTTGGGTTACTTAAATAATTTGTGCTCATTTAGATTGATACGGAACCTTCCGCCATACGTCAAATTATACTAAAAGAAAAAAAACATGGCCGTCAAACTGTCAAAACACGTGAAATTATGAACTTTGATTGAAAAAAATGTAACTTTAATGTATCTTTACTATAAATTTAACGCCCATGTTCACGTGTGAGGTTTATCCGGGCGCGGATGCGTCTTATGCCCACCAACTGCGTGGCAAGAGGGATCGGGAGGGACTGGTTGAGGGAAACTTTTGGATCTCTCCAGAAAGACTATCTCATCCCATCGCAGTGGGAAGGATGGATTCATTCATTCGTCATTGGACACACTGCCACCAGATTCCTACCCACCCATCGAACCTTTTTTTCCATCTCAGAACTTCCTTTCCTAGAAAGACATCCAAACAGCATCCCAGCAGGCCCTAAAGGCATGCCGAATCGGGAGAGAATGGTTGAGGGAGTCTCTTTGACTTTTCCAGAAGTACTCTCTCGGATTATCGCCTTGCACCGCAGCGGGAGGGATGCATGGATTCAAACCCCCACCCCCAGATTCCTTCCCACCCCTCATAATCTTTTCCTTCCCAGAACTTCCTCTCCTTTCTTTTCTAAAAAAAAATCCTCCACATTTGGGCGGCGGGAATGGGTACCGCCGCCCCGGGAACCTTTATTGGATAACCAACACCTCTGCCATAGGTCACCCCAAGTGGTTCGCTACGTTTGGTGATTTAGCAGGGGTGTCCGGGTTCATGGGGTGAGGTTTGTCTAGGTCTTGGAGGCGGATGACCAGGACATACTGCACTCCAGATTCCTACCCACCCTTTTCCTTCCCAGAACTCTCCTCTCCTTCCTTTCCTTAAAAAAAAACTTCCACACAGCATCCTCAAAGATGACATAGGCCCTGAGGGAAATTATTTTCCTCGGGGCCTCCTGAGTGAAGCTCATGTAAAAAAAAAAAAAAACATAGCCTACCCAAAGGTGACATAGGTTCTGAGGGAAATTATTTTCCTCAGGGCTTCCAGGAACTAATTTATAAAAAAAATCTAAGACTCCACGAGAAAAATTTACCGAAAATTGCTGGCAGAAATCACTGTTTAAATACCGTGACGACAGAACTCATCATCTGAAAGTTTTCAGCTTCAGAAAACAGATCTGTTCAAGAACTAAGACGATAATTACAAATAAAAATTATAAAGCAATTCAATGAAAACATTTTTAACATCTTGCACATTATTCCATTATGTTCTAACAGCGTCAGACCTCCGAGACCAAAGTAAATCTTACAATACTCCAAACTCCGATCTTAATACATTATCTAAATCTTCAATTTCACGATTCTGATAAATCTTGCCAAGTAGCGACTACCTAGTACCTACTGCAGGGTTCCTTGGTAGGAATGGGGAGGTGTTATACCCCTAAAAGTATACAGATCTAAGTCCGTTACTTAGTTACCCACTCTTCAGTAGGTTCGAATCCACGCCGAGGATATTTCCTATTTAAGCAATGGAAGGCAAACACGGCCCTCTCTCTACTCTTATACTTCTCTAGTCCCAACTCTCTCTGAGGGGGGGGGGTGGTATTTGTACAGTTGAGAGAGATGCAGCCAGTACAAACATTTGATATTTGGTGCGGCTCGGATTTCAAACAACAACTCATCGTTTTGTGGAAACTGTGCCGGCGTAGTTTATTCTAAGTTGTTTTGAAGAAAGTTTGAAAGTATGGACAATTGTTTTAGAAAGATTTGTATACCTATGAATAATTATCAACAATTTTTTTTTTTTTTTTTATCTAGTTAAAAGAAATATAATACTTCGTTTTCTTAACTTAATTACAGAGCAAATATGGTATATATATAAAGCAGTGTATAGTATAGTAGTGTGTAAGTAAATTTGTTTGTGGTTCCATTTACGGTTCAAGATGGTGGTCATGTTGAATACTTTTTTTATTACATTTTCGATCCCGCCAGAGTTCACATGAACATGCGTTCTCTATTTTCTAGATATTGATTTATCTTTAAGTATGTTGTGTAATTCCATATTTATTTTTTTTAAATGTTGCAATAATACATTATATTATGTATCTACATAAAAATTAATCACTGTTTCCTTTGGTCACGCCATGACTTCTTAATGACTCTACGTATTTCATTCATCTATTTTTTAAGTTTTCTAATACTTCGTAGAAGGTATCATCGGTCTCCTCTTTATGCGGTGCTTCGCAGCCTCCCCACTTTTGTCTACTTTAGTTTTCTGAAGGTTTCACTTCTATCGCGTGTGAATTGCACGCTCTGATTTTTTTAAATAAGAGAAAATTATAAAAACATACTTTTTTTGGATGCGAGGTCTATTGTTAACAGAACTATTAGTTATAATTCACCTACGTGTTATATTAGTTTTTTTTTCAGTGTTCTCTCTTATCCGTAGTTTAATGCTTATCATTTTATCGTCTAATGATTACTTACATCTGATTTTTTTTTAATCGGGGCAGATGTGCTCTGTAATGATGGACACTGTAACGCTGTCCGAAACGTTGGCTAAAGAAGGAGAAAGCCCAACACGACATAATAACCAAAAATTAATCACTTTGGTGCTTTTGGCTGTAGTGAAAATCCCAACTTATATATTTAGAAACAAAGTAATATTTTTGGTATTGCACGTTTTCATCCCGCGACAAAATATCCTCCGATAAAATATCCTACGGACAAAACATCCCCCAACCAAATATCTACTAAAACCTAACGTAAACTAACCTAACAAAAAATGGGATAAAAATAATAACAACCTGTAAAGACAATACATTATTGTTCAAAAATAGTAAAATGGGACAAAAATAATACAGATAACAATAATTTATTTTATTTACACGATGTCTGTATTATTGTTGTCCCATTTTTTTGTTAGGTTAGGTTAGGTTTTAGTAGATATTTTGTTCGGGATTTTTTTTTCCGTGAGATAATTTGTCGGAGGATATTTTGTCGGGGATATTTTGTCGCGGGATGAAAAGTCCCCGAACCGCATTTTTTCGTACTGCCTTTACGACATATATAATATAATGGTATGATAGTGCCAGGGCTATTCTGAGAGTATAATCAGTTCTAAAATGAATTAGAAATATTTTCAATCCACTAAAACTCTCTGAACAGTCAAAAGGCATATTATTACAATAAAAATTTACTTTAAATTTATTATTACAATTAAATATTTGTGATTAATTATTTTTGTTTGACTGTACCGTCCTGCAAAATTGGATAGCTACCGGGAAAAAGAGATAGGAGGCGCCGTCCCTTACTTAAGGTCCGAGACCCAAACCGACCCTTCTTAAATAAATAAGCCGGGGCGCAAACCCTCGCCCACATATTTAGGCACTAACTTGCCACCACTACCACCGAAAAGTCAAATTCTCCACGAGGAAAATTCTCTTACGCCACCTTTAAACATTTCTTTGAACTTTGAATAAATACAACGCGGCTAACTTAAATCGGGAATATTTCGGTTTAATGTGTATTATTTGTGAAATGTATTTGTGTTTTGTAGTAGATGCACAATATACGGGTATGGGTACCGCCGCCCCGGGAACCATTTATAAAATAACCAACGCCTCTGCCGTACGCCATCGCAAGTGGTTTGCTAAGTTTGGTGACTTAGCACACCAACTGCATGGCAGGCTGGATCGGGAGAGACTGTTGAGGGAGACCTTTTGACCTCTCCAGTGGGACTATCTCCGAATATCACCTTGCACCACAATGGGAGGGATGGATTCATTCGTCCGTCACTCCTGGAAACACTGAGAATCAGATTCCTACCAACCTCTCATCATTTTTCCTTCCCAGAACGTTCTCTTCTTCCTTTCCTAGAATGACCCTCCAAACAGAATTCCCAAAGATAACACAGGCCCTGAGGTGAATTATTTTCTTCAAAGCCTTCTATGTGGAGCTAATGTAAAAAAAAACAGAGTGTGCAATTCACACGCGGGAGAAGTGAAACCCTCAGAAAACTAAAGTAGACATGAGTGGGGAGGCTACGAAGCACCGCACAAAGAGGAGATCGATTATATTTGCAGGCTAAAGCCTATAGATGTATGTGTTTGTCTCTTTTTAGTGTCGCTATTTTTCGTTTCATCAACTTTCAAATCGCAACGATGCTAAAGAAGTTTTCACTTCAAAAAATCACTCAGGTCAAGAGCAAATTTCTGATTTAACCTAAGAAAACAGAAACAGCAACCGGTTCTACATGCTGTGAAAATTCACTCTTCTCGTCCGATTGCTAATCCTAACACCTACCCACAGGGCTATCGACCAACATTTTTTAATGTAAATACCTACCGCACAAGAGTCCCAACTGACTTATTTCTGCTTCCGACTGTTTCCGGCTGTTCGGAGCATATTTTGAAGCTGAAGAGAGATTAGGAAGATTGAGAAGTGTTAACATTAGAAATATAGTCCAATATCAAAAACTCCCCGGTTGTGCTTGTTCGTGCATTTGGGGATTCTGCAGAAAAAAAATTCCGTGCAATCGTTTGGAATTCCCTTGTAATCGTATATTCACATCACGTATCTGACAACAGGTGCAGACTGTCCCCCCGGACTCTATTGATGGCGCCACGGGCAATATGGACACGGTGCGGTGCACGCTAAATCGATAGGAATATATGAAATAGGAAACAAAATAATAATTCAGTGTCTCTGCCATTTCTTACTCTGAAAGCTGCACGTTAGATTTTTAGCACGTTTGGTGTGGGTGCTGAAAAGTCATCGGTTTTTATTTATTACTAAAAAAAAAACAATTAGTACTGGAGAAATAACTTTTGCGATCGTTTTTGGTTTTGAAGCGAAAACTTCTTTAGCACCGTTGTAATTTGAAACATGATGCACACATAGGTACATCTCTAGTATTATCGGTCTCCTCTTTGTGCGGTACTTCGTAGCCTTTTGGTCTCCTCTTTGTAGGTCCTCTTTAGTGCTTCGTAGCGTCCTTACTCTTGTCTACTTTAGTTTTCTGGAGGTTTCACTTCAATCACGTGTGAATTACACAATTTTTTAAATTAGGTATATCATTTTCATTAGATACCTCACATTTAAAGTACAATTTGGGAGGCGGGTATGGATACCGCCGTCGCAATATAGATAACCAACTGCCCTGGGACCTAAACGCGATGCCTACTTAGTCACTGACCGGTCAAAATTATTTAATATTTATTAAATACGGCTGGTTCCCGGCATGTGCTGCAATGCCATATTCAAAGAAATAAATTGTTTCTCCCTGCAAGTCCTTTCCCATGCGTCCCGTTCCCCTCCCGCACCCCCTACCCTCCCGCGTTCCCCTTCCACCTTCCCCGCCCTCCCTCTCCCGCTTCCCCGTCCCGCAAACCCCCCTCCCGCGGTCCATATATTCAGTCCCAGTTCATTCAATTTTTTAAACAGTTCGTGTGCCACCTATTACAATTTTTTTATTAAAATTTTAATTTTTCGTATACTACAAATATCCATTTTTGTATATTATAAGAACAATCAATCAAATTTGGTACCTAACATAGGTACCTATTTAGAATAGCTATAATTTAAAAAAAACTACAGACAATTCTTTTAATTTAAAAAAAATTCAACAGCTGCCTGCCAAATTCAATTTCATCAAACGCGCGAACTGTCAAACGTGCGAAGTTAAAATAGTCGCTAAGTTTTCTGTAATTATTCAATTTTCTGGGCAAATTTTCTTAATATTTCTATTCGTAAGAACCTTCTACATAGTATTAGAAATCTTTAAAATAAATATGAAATAGGTAAAGTCGTTCTGAAGATATGGCATGACCAAGGGAAACAGGGATTCATTTATATGTATATAGGTATATAGATGATAAAACTGGAGTCATTTTGTCCTCTAACTCTTTCTAAATTTCTTTAAATGAACAAAATACAGTGTTAATTTCAAGCGACCTCCCAGGTAAGTATGGTCCTGTTTTCATTCATTTTTAGGCACCATCGCGTTCGTTAGTCAAATATATTTTACATATAATACATATATTTTCGTATCGGTGATCAATGAACCGGTGTATGCAATTTTTAGCCATAAGTTTTTTTTAATTGTTTGTCTAGCTTATCGTTTTTTTAGATTTTAGAAATGTATTATTAGTTTGTACAGCGCTCTTGAGGTGATTTTTCACAAAAACGGCGCTATATAAATCATCCAAGTATTATTATTACCTATACTTTTTTTAAACGGGAGGTCTTCTATTAAAAGAAAATCCGCAAACTCTTGTGTTTCATTTGGTTTTTTCCACCCCAAACTGTGTTTTACCTTTAAACAAACCAATGATGTACTATATTACTATATACGGGGTGAGGTTTATCCTGGTCTTGGCGGCGGATGCGTCTGCCCACCATTGATTTCTCCAGTCGTACTCTTTCGGAACACGCCTTGCACCGCAGTGGGAGGGATGGATTCGTACGTCCGTCACTCCTGGACACATTGACCCCGGGATCCCTACTTTCCCCTAATACCATTTTCCTTCCCAGAACTTTCTCCCCTTCTTTCCCTAAAAAGACCCTCCACACAATATCCCCAAAGATGACATAGGCCCTGAGGGGAATTATTTTCCTAAATGTATGGAGCTAATGTAAAAATATATATGTATTCAAAAATGAATTCATTCTAAATTCAAACATTTGAAAACAAAGACATCAAAATGGAGACTTTTAAAGTCTTCAAGCACATTCTTCAATTTTGTATTAGATGTGCAAAATCGAACCAACTTCAAACCAATTAAATTAAATGTCCAATTTGAATCGCACCCCTGTTCCTGAGCAGTCTCAGTAAATTATTGGACAACCCCCAAGAAATACAATAATCAGAAATGTGTACACGCTCGGTTTAACAATATCATGGGAGGCTCCCTTGACCATCCCGAGGGGTGAACACGAACAGGGTAGATACAGGGGATGAGGTGGTGTTGTACTCTACGGGGTAGGTATTTAACACCTCCTTATGCAAAGCCATTTATTCCATCTAGTACAATATAAATTATTGATAAATATCACAATATTTAATTAGCTCAACGTTATCTTCAAAATAATTCAAAGTAAATGCCTTTGTCGGAATATTTTTGAAATATCGAACTTTGTCAAGAAATTATTTTTTAAATCTCAACTTTATTGCAAATATCTACATCCTTTCTAGTTTCTAGATCGATAAAACGGTTTTCAGTTCAGATTTTTTTTATATAGATACCGCACAAGAGTCCCAACTGCTCCCGACCGCCTGGAGCCAATGAGCTTATGGCATCCTCAATTGGGGTACGTTGCAAGGATGAAGATGGCGGGAAGAGGCAGAGGGGGGGGGGGGTAGGAAGCGGTGGGGTGGGGTGTAGCGACCTCCGGATCGCTAGTCGAGTGCTTTGACCACGGAGGCAATTTGTAGTTTCTATTCTGTAGAATGTAGTTTCTATCAAGGGCAATTGAGCTTTGAAATAATGAGGGGATTAAATTGTGTCAGAAACTAATTGATTGTTATGTCACTATTGAGCTTCGCTGGAATTTCAAAGTTTTTTTTGATAATATTTTTGGTTAGAAACAATTCAGAAATAAATATGGAATAAATTACCTGGTGAATTTTATCCTATTTTTCTCGAATGTTCTGCTTTATAATTGAGATGTCGATGTAAACTGCTGTAGAATAATTTTATGTACAAAAACTAAACAGCTGTTCAAGTCTATTGAAGAGCCGAAGAACAGGTTTCTTGGAAAGCGTTTAGGACTTGCAAATTCGGAATCTAGCTACATAAATAGAGCTGTACCTTGCTCATTATAATGCTAAAAGGCAGAAAAAATTTCATTACCCGGAAAATAAATAGAGGACAATTTTTTAAAAATCGGTGGTATTCCCGTAAAGAAATAATATAATGTAACATATTTGGGGTCTCCCCAAACCCCACACCGCATATTGTATACCTCGCTAGCCATTGGCCGACCAATGGAGCGTGTTGGTCAGATATCGATTGGTGGCCGAGCTTTGGGGTTTGGAGTTTGGGGTGGGGGGGGACGGCAGGGTCGGTCCGTCCAGGGGGGAGGGGTGAAGGTAAAGCAGGGATGAGATACAGAATCGAAATATAAAAAAAACGTTATCTATAAAATTAGATTCTTTATTATTTGGACAGTGTATCAAGAACAGCCTGTAATCAAATTCTTGGGTCGTTTCATGTCAAGAGTTAATAGAATAACAGAAGGTTATGTGTGAAAAGATATATGAATGAATATAAAGCAAGGATTGTGTGCCGAGACAGATATGTGTGGCGGTCCATCCTTGTTGCCTATACCTGTCGGGAAACGACGAGAGAATGAATTCTATTCTTCCGTCACAAAATTGGCGCAATTTTTTTATGTATAACTTTTTTTTTTACTGAATACCGCTCAAATCAGGAACCAGTGAGGTTATATCATCACCAATTGTAATATTTTGTCAGACTGAAGGTAGTGGGGGGGGGGAGGAGATGGGGAAGAGGAAGGTGGGGAATTCAGATCTGGTCGCCAAACACGACTAATACTACGTCAAGCAACGTTTCAATCCTGAATTGTGGACTCTTACACCAGGACGATACTGAGAGTATCTTCCACTCTGGAACGCGCCACAAATATGCTATATTTGATTTTTAATGAATTAATTGTGAAATAACAAAAATTAATCAGTAAAATTTATTTGCGCACGCCGGGATTCGATCCCGCGACTTTAGGATAGACGATAGCGTCGTCATGTATGTAGCTAAAATTTATGAAATATAAAGCTTTGAAATACCTGCGTAGCTGAAAAAAATAATTGTTCGATTGGTTAAAAAGATCTCTGGAAAAGATTATTCTGACTCGAGCGAAGTCGGGTAGGTAATTACTACTATCATTTTAATCCTGAATAAAACCCTTAAAATGAGTGCTTAACTAATGTGCCGCTTAGTGCCTACATCTTAAGTGAAATTTTATCTATTTTTTCAGGCATGATCTCTCTTTTCTCTCGGGCGATGAGAGACCCAATCAAATTCCCACCCGCCACTCCACATCATCGTCCATCATAGTTCATAGTGCATCCATAGTGCACAGATAGTTCTAATGTTATTTATGTGGTTTTAAAGTTATTGCTACAATACAATACACATTGCCAGGTAGGTGATAAATATATTTAAAATTAAATAACAGTATAAGTAAAACCACTGATAGTCTGAGATTACAATGCCGCATCGTCCAATGCATAATTTATAATTTACATTTTTTCCCTTGAATTTAATAATAATAATAATCGTTTGCATTCCCTACCATTCCCGATAAATAGCCCCTATTTAAGCTTCTGGCTGCCCCTGACCATAATAAAATGTCCTGGGGAGGTTGGCGGTGTTTCCCGGAAGGAGAAGGGGGGGGGATGAAAGTAAAGTTTTTGGCCAGGATTAGGGGAGGGGGTGACAGGACACTGGAGTTTTGCGAAACCTATAAGAGAAGGGAAAGGTACAGTAAGAACATTGACTTTCTAGTTTTTTTTATTAATTTTTTTATTCTTTCCGTTTTTAGTGACTTTGAACTATTGGATATATGGAGAATATTGGTAGAGGAATATTGGTTAAGATGTAAATTCTTGGCTAATCAGATCTGATTATTAAAAATAGCTAAAGCCATTTCAAAAAAATTATAGTGTACGAGGTTCAAATATAAATAAAAGATGTCACTAATATTCATTAATTCTTTTATTTCAATGTTTCTTGTCGCTTCTTCGATGCGGTTCGTCAGAAAGATATTGATTATTTCTTCCGAGTCAATACCTTTTGCCTAACCTAACCTAACCTAACCTAACCTAACCTAACCTAACCTAACCTAACCTAGCCAAACCTTTCTCTCTTTTCTGCGATTCGCTTCGTCAAAAATATATTAATTTTTTCCAAGTTAATTCGTTTTACTGCCACTAGCTTCATGCAGAATTTTTTTATCCTAAAATGAATTTATTTACAATTTAATTTTCTACACGCTTTTGGGCTTTTACATGTTATTGCATTTTCTGCGATTAAGTGCATACAGGTATCAAAAACAGTTTTTAAGATCTTAATATAACAAAAAAGGATGCAAATGGATATAACGCTGTGAATTACTATCTACCCGACATGACAAGAATGTTGCAAGTAGGACAAAATAAATAAATCTGTGTTAACGACGACCATACAGGCCGGGATTCACCGTAAGCCTCGACCCACCTATTCAAATCTTATTTCTCGCATTATCTGTTTGGCCAAGTATAGAAATGAGCCCCCGAATATTTGCGCAGTGTGGTCTGACCCGAAAACCCTTCCGAGGTCCGCTTGTCAAATAAGATTTAGGGTCTCTGGCGGGAGGGAGGGGAGATAAGACGGGGGGGTGCCGGACCCTCCCCCAATCCCCCCAATCCCCCCACATCCCCACAACCCCCTTTCCCCCCGGGCCTGACAAGGGTTAGCCCGAATGGACGTGCCAAGATTTTCAAACTTTGCAACAAGTACTATTATATACCTGCCAAAGAAAGTTCTCTTGCAACGCTCATTATATGTAGGCAGCACAATGTAACAAGCGTGATATTACAGTTTTAACGGATAGGTACTTGCATTTATAAACTACTAATATTGATGTACCACCCTTTTTAATAGTGTTTCTCCGCCGTGATCTGTGGGGATTATAACAAACAGTAAAAATGCTGAAAATATGTGCCTACCATAAGAAAAATGACCCTATAATCATATTAATATGTGCAAAAAGGCAAGAAACTCATTTATTCAATTGGCAACAAAAAATCTCGGAATGTGATTCCACGATTCAAAAATTCCACGTACAATAATAATTCTTAACCGAACTTAAACAACTGCACACAGCCTCCCTTTTATGGTTCCATGCTAACTCAGAATCAAGTCAACTCAACACCTCTTTGAAAAGTCATCTTTGAAAATAAATAATTGAAAAAATATATCATAATTTAACGAAAATTGTGAAAGTCTATATTTATAAAAAATAGATTCCGTATGTTTGCGTTCGCTAATCTCGGAAAGTAATCGATGGATTGTTTCAAAATTTTTACAAAACATTGCATTTTAGCAGAAGAGCATTTATACATATTTTTTATTTGGAAGTTACAAAGGAAAAGAATAATTTTGTGCGTTTTAAATTGACTCATAATTTGTCATTGTAAACAACGGAATGACAGTACTAGGCAGAATGACATTTTGCAGAAAAATGATTGTTAAATAAAATTCTATTTTTGAAAATCTTTAAGTTTGATAAATTTATTTAAAGTAGGTACTCCCTTAATAGTTTGAATGGAATCAAGAATTTTAGATATTTTAAATAGGTACCTATATTAGATACCAAATTTAATATACATGAAAAATTGAAATTTGAATAAAATTGTAAAAGCCAAACAGCCCGCGTGCCACACGCGGGCTGTTTAAAAACTGAATGTACTGGGATTGAATATATGGAACGCGGGAGGAGGGTTGGCGGGACGATGGAGCGGTAAAGGGAAGAGGGAAGGCGGGGAAGGTGGAAGGCGAAGGCGAGAGGGGGGAGAGGAACCTGGGAGGGCGGAGGAGAACTCGGGAGAAGGGTTTGCGGGACGGAGGAAGGGGGGGGGAGTGAAGTGGGGAGAGGGATGGTGGAGGTGACGGAGTGGGAACGCGAGAGGGGAAGAGGATGCAGGAGAAGAAGGGGAGGCGGAAGGGGAAATGCACAGTTGCTAGACAATTTTTGTTAACTCCTCTAATAAATAAAATCAGACAAAGCCACAGCGGAGCGTGGCCGGGTTCAGCTAGTATTTAATGAAACAAGACTCGTTTAAATTAGAGCAAAAATCTCTAGATAAATGTCTAAAGTTGCATTTAAAGATACTCGGTGATTTTTTTTCATATCTTTAACATGTTAAATAACCGAACACAACGTGCATTTTGCGATTTTTTCAAAGAAATTTCATATAATTACCGTTTTGGCTCTCAAAAAGATATTATCTTCAAAAACAACATTTTTTTAAGAACTTAAATATTTATTTAAAGTGTTCAAGGGAATTATGCTACAAATCGGTAGAAAGTAGGAATGCTGGGGTTAAGTAATAATAAATAATCACTAAATATAGGTTTCTCATGACTTTTATTATAAATTTTATTATTATTCAGGTGGCAATATTCTCAGACACCAGTTGATCAACTCGTGAAGTGGGTGTTTTTACAGTCCAGTAATTCCCTGGATCCAGGGGACGAAGGTGGACACTCTGGTGAATACATCAGGAGCCAGCTTGGCGCAAGGGAGTCCCCAAGACACGATTCCCACCAGACCATCGTCGTTGAAGAGGGCAGATCCGGAGTCACCCTGAAAAGCAGCAGTTTAATCAATTACTTGAATCGGCCTCGGAAACAGGCGTAGATAATTGAAACTGCAGTCATGGCTTCGACGATTTTTTTTTCTATTTCTTCTAAAAAACGTAAACGTCATCATCATCAAACAGTATTAATAGGCTTCCGCCTGCGTGGTTGAATTTGAGAACCCGGCTTCGAATGCATGTCTGCCGCCGAGCCGTACCGCCGCACCATATAAATACCAAACACGGCTAAAGCCATTTCAAGCAACGTTTCAATCCTTAATGGTGGTCTTACACCAGAGCGATACTAAGAGTATCTTCCACTCTGGAAAGTGCCGCAAATATATTATATATTATTTTTAAATGAATTAATCGTGAAAAAACACAAATGAAACGTTGCTTGAAATGGCTTTAGCCGTGTTTGGTGACCAGACCTGAATAGCCAGGACTTCCCTCCTTCCTCTTCTCCATCTCCTTCCCTTCACCACTACCTTCAGCCTCACAACATACCCCAATCGGGGATGCTACAGTGTCACTGGCTCCAGACGGTAGCAGCTGGGACTCTTTTTAGGTATTCATATAAAAAATGGGCACCAACACTAACTGGGCGAAGACGAACCAAAAGCCGCCCGCAGGGCCTATAGCAGCAAAACCTGCGGAGCGGGTTTTTAACTGCTTGGTTGAATGATTGTGTAAGGAATGTCACTATGCTTTTACAACAACTAATTATTGTCTAACTGTGAGGCGCTGACACTGACGGTAAAGATGGCTGAAATGCTGGATGCTTTTGAAAGAAAAGTGCTGAGAAGAATATGTAGACCCGTGAAAGAGGGTGAACAGTGGCGCATCCGGCACAATACAGAATTGTATGATATATATAAGGCCCCTAGCATCTCAGCACATATGAGACTCCTCAGGCTGAGATGGGCTGGGCATGTACAGAGAATGCCGGATACACGCGTCCCAAAAAGAATTTTGACTGGACACCCAGGTGGAAAGAGAAAAGTGGGAAGACCCAGACTGAGGTGGGAAGACGAAGTAAGAGGGGATGCAGCACAGCTTCTCCAGGTACCAAATTGGAAGTCAGCCGCTGAGGACAGGAGGAGTTGGACTGAATTGAATTCGACTGTTGCAGGAGGCCAAAGCTCGATATGGGCTGTAGCGCCATCGAAGAAGAAGAAGAAGAAGAATTGTCTAACTGTCGGATTTATTTGCAAATCACTGAATGGGATACCTACGCTCGCGCCCACTCCCCTCCTGATTTGGTTTCCCCTCACCCGTAAGGGCAGCTATACCTACCTAAATAATTTTTTGTATTTATTCGGCATTAACTATGTAACAATTTCTAGATTTTGTTTTGAAGAGTTTATTATATTTTATTAGGTGTTCTGTAATTTTTTCTACGTTTTTGGTCAAAAGCTACAAATTTTTTAAATCTAAATACTTTTACATACCTTGCACATGCCTTCTCCTACAGCCTTGAAGGTGCAGATTTCCTGATCGTTGTAGATGAGTGGGAAGAATCCTGCGAAGTCACCGGAGGCTACGTCTCTCATGTCAGAGCACGTGGCGTAATCCAAGGAGTTGGTCTTGATGGACATCAGCTCGTTGACAGATGAGCCACTGGGGTACTTGAGAAAGAAACACAAAATTAATACAATTTAAACATTACAAGGGCTACGTTTCTTAACTGTATTGTATTAGAAGAGGTTCTAAGTGATGCCGACAGATGCCAATAGAAAGTGCTTCTAAAGGAAAAGTGCTTCTATCGATGGCCAACAGAGGTACCCGAGCAGACGGTGGCCGTCGAGACTAGTGCTGGCCAGCCTAGCGCCCAGATTCAATTAGCCACTAGTATAGACAGGTCATGGGACCTGTAGCATAATTATTGTAAATACGTAAACTCATAATAAACCGGTTTGTTATCAAGAACCTAAAGTTATTTAGAAACACTCCCTCAGAACTAGGGGCCTTCCATAAATTACGTCACACAAATTTCACGATTTTTTTACCCCACTTCCCACGTCCCTGTCACGCATCGCCACATTTGTGAGACCCCTCCTACATGGTGTGACGTCACATATTTCGCAGTTTTACGTCTAAAAAAGTTTTGCGTTTTATTAATTTAGATTTTTACATGTGACGTCACAGAGCTGATGACTCCCCTCTAATTTATGGATGCCCCCCTAGTAGTGTCTTAATGTAAATAATACCAAACATTAACCCTTTTGTGCGATTCCGAAATAAAGCACTATTTCGATTGAGTAGAGAGAGAATAAGACTTTTTTAATATAACTGGAGGCCTACTCAGATACATCGTAATAAGATAATAATGGGTCTCATAAATTATAGTACCTATAACTATTTAGTGATTTCACTTTAATACTTTGTGAAAAATCATAATTTTCCATTACACATAAAGCTGAAAAATATATTAATTTTGGAATATCTGAATTAGCTATTTCGTAGAGAGTATCTAGGATTAAATAAATGAAAACCCGTACGGGATAGATATTTCTATTTATGAAGATGCATCTCAATTGCTGAAGCCTGGGTGCTTAATTTTTTTGTTGTATTTTTATAACCTTAAAAATTATTAAAGGTTTCATCGTACCTAATTATATTTTTTTCATGAAGAAGAAAGAAGAAGGGGTTCGAATACGGGTCTAGAAAATCTTCAGATCGAAACAGAAAGAAACTAACATAAGTTTGGAGATTGGATATAACCTTTAAATACATTCAGCCCTTTTTCGGACTCACACCTCTAAATTTCAAAAAAAAATAGAAACAGATATAGAAAAGAAGATCTAGGTAAAATTAAACAATAAATATAAGAAGATGTAGAAAGATGAGGACGAGAAAAGAAAGACCTAACCGTAAAAAAATAATAAAGATCCTCACCCTGGTTAGGCCCCAACCAACGGCAGTGAGCACTTGTCCTCCAGGAATAACATTGGCGTTCAGGGCAATCGGCCTCAGGGTGGCAGTCTCGGTGAGAGCGGCTGTCAGCTCGAGCAGTGCGATGTCGTACACCAGGTTGTATGAATCCCACATCCCGAAGGTGTAGTTGGCCTTTACAGTGGACTTGATTCCAGCATTGTTCAGATTCTGAACTCCAGACTGAACCTGGAGACTGCTGCAAATTTCAAAAAGAAAGTAATAATTAGTACTTTGAAAGAAAAAAGCTGTTGGACATGGCATTGAACCTCAGAAAATGTTGGATTGATCTAAACAAATTGATGAAAATTTGGAGAATGACAAGTGGGACGACCCAGAAGAGCTTATAGAATTAGACGAAGACAACCATGTTAGAAAAAAATCACACTCCTTTGGAAGTAATTGAAAAAATACTGGTGGTGTAAGACAGGCAAGTTATCAACCGATTACATCCATTCTCATGAAAGGTGTTGAGAGCATTCAAATCAATGTGACTTGTCTTTAGAATTTATTCCAGATGACTATTATTAATACCTCGCTTGTATTTGAGGAATTTAAACTCAGCACTTTTTAGGTTTGACATTTGCCGTAATCATTCTTCTGAATATTATTATCATCTATAGATAATATTTTAAAAGGTTTTATTTGGTTAATAAACACATACAATGGTACATATTTTAAAATAAACTGTTTTTATACTTCAACAATAGTGACCCTAAATAAGGCCAAAATTTAAAAGAAACCCTTAAACCTTTTGGATCGATACTAACTTATCGTAATAATACATGTTTTTCAAATGAACGCACATCAAGAATGATTCGAATAAATACTAACCACCACAATCATAAATACTTAGATGTATTTTCGAATTCGATCACTACCTTCAAAAGGAACTTACCTGACGTTCTACTCCCTTAAAACCACTACATAATTATTATATATTATTATTATATCATCATCATGAAGTACGTGAATATATAATATACGTATTCGAATGCGTGTGCACATTTGCACACTTATTTTTGGTCATTCAAACTTATCGTTGCAGAAAGAATTTTGTAATAAATAGTGTCGATCACGGAAATTTGAAAGGATGTTAAGGACAACATGCTAATTGTTCAGAAGAGTGAAAGGATTTTTTTTGTAATAATGTCATTATGTAAATATATCTCCTGTTTTTGTAGATCAATAATTATGATTTTTTATTATAAAATAAAATAGAATTGATCTTTCAGAACACCTAACAATTTTTTGTAATTTTTTTAACAGTATTTAATTTGTTTTCTGTTTTTCCAAAATAATTCCTCTAAAAATGCACGTCGTAAAAGACGCACTTATTTGTCTAGAAATATTTTGACGACGCATATCGAAAGTGAAAAAAAGGAGGAAAATCACATATTTAACTCATTTTTGAATTTATTGTCCTTTACAGCTTTTCAAATTTCCGCTAGCGGTGTGCTCACCTGTAATTGAAATCATAGCTATATAACCACATTGAAAATGTTACTTACTGTACCTAATAATTATATTATGTGACATAAATAAAAGAGACACTTCGGATGCTAAAACTTTAAAAATACGTTATAGTGCTCCAAACCTTGAGAGAGATCCTCCTCCGATAATCCCGGTAGAATAGACGGCATCCACGCAGTGAGCGGCAGTGACGACGAAGGTGGTGGAGATGAGGGAGCCCCCGCAGAAGTGGGACCTGATCAGGAGCCCTGACCGGAGTGACACCGCGAAGGGGGCCAGCCCAGCCGGGGCCACCTCTCCACCGATGATGCGCTCGGTATCATGGAGGCTGTTGTATGCTAAAATAGGAAAGAAATGGAAATTTAAAATGCCGTAAAGGACAAAAAATCCAAAAATTAGTTATATGTGAAACTTTTTTCCATTTTTTTTTTCTTTCAATATGCGTTGTCGAAATATTTCTAGAAAAATAAAAGTGTACTTTAAGACGCGCATTTTAATAGATGCTGTTTTATGAAAATTTAAAACAAATTAATTTTTGTAGTTTTCGGACAGCGTTGCAGTACACTGTACGCTGTCTGAAACGTTGACTAAAGAAGGAGGTAGCGCAACACGGTATAACACCCCAAAAACAAATAACGAAAAATTTTAAAATAAGTTGTAACCCTAACCTAACGTAACCTATTTAACCTTTTTTATCACGTTTAATGATTTTCAAAGAATGTTCCAAGTTGATTTCATTCTGATTTGTCCGGTCACAACAAAATGTTACAGAAATTCGAAAGCATTAATTTATTCAGTAACTTTTTAAAGTACAAATATCTCCGTATTTTTTGATAGATATGACGGTTCAGAGGTAAAAATTGTTAAAAAGGATTAAGAAAAGTACCTACCACAATTAAATTATATACATAATAATTTAAACAGTATTTTAAATTATTCTTCCATTTCGATGAAATATTACTTAATTAGTAGACTGCAAATTATCTTTAAATAGCAGAAGCAAATCTTTTTTTAAAATAGTCACTCGCACTGACTAAAATAATATTTTAAAATATACCAACGATATAAGTATTATGCTCGTTGGAACCACATATTGGAATACTCTGTAAATTTAACTAATTTTGTTTGTTATTGAATTAATTATTTCTTAACAGTTTATACATATTCGAAATTAAAATGTTTTCATAATTGAAATTAAATAATTTCAGGAATAAGTTTATTACAACAAATAAATAGATTTTTTATATGGGTTACATTTATACATATAGATATATTTTGCAAAATATTACATTTATATTATATCTACCTTATCAGAAAAGAGGAGCTCTTGTGCCTGATAAGGGAACGTACCAAAGATATTGAAATATAAGTAGATGTGCTATCTGCTGTTTTTACTATGTGGGTCTGCGCTTCCGGGTGTCGCCGATATTGTTTACCAATTAACAATAAGGGAACGTACCCATACTACGTGACACTTTTAGGGGGGGGGGGGGGTCTTCAAAATGTCACGCTCCATACAAATGAGCGGCAGGTTGCTAAGGATTTTGGTCACCGGGGGGGGGGGGGGTTAAAAATTGCAAAAAGTTGGTCACGTAGTATGGGTACGTTCCCTAAACTAAAAGAACAAATAATTAACGAATAAACCAAACGAACGTTAAACTAAATGAACGAATTCTTTCCTTATTGAAAATATATTGTTAACCAATATTAATGCACATTTACAAAAAATCAACGAAATGAACACATTCTTTTTGTATGAAAACTACGCTAATTAGTGCGTAGTCCGGCGACAGTTGCGCGGACACCATAGCATATCTGTTCTGTATTTAAATATCTTTGGAACGTACCCATACTACGTGACACGTTTAGGGGGGGGGGGTCTTCAATAAGTCACGCTCGGTACAAATGAGCGGCGGGTTGCTTAGGTTTTTGGTCACCGGGGGGGGGGGGTTAAAATTGTAAAAAGTTGGTCACGTAGTATGGGTACGTTCTCTTAGGAGCTACGATTCTTACTTATAATGTTGTATGTTATAATATGCTTAGTATAAAGTATTTATTTTGAATGTAAGCTTTTTGGGAAAATTGTTTAATTTTATGTATTTACTTTAATTTTGATTGGTTGATCCAGAAGTAAGATTATTGTAGTTTTTTATGGCTTTGCCAATATTTTGGTAGATATGTTTTGCATTTGTGTTACCTTCTCTCTTCACGTATCTCAGAATATTCGCAAGCACTGTTTATAACTGTGTAAAGATTGCAATATAAAAACCAATTTAAAAAAAAAAAGTTATATTTACCACTGCCGCAAGCGACGAGGGCCAACAAGAATACCAGTTTTGTAGCCACCATGATTAACAATGTACTGAATCAATTAAATTCGAACGACTTTTAAATACTTATCACTCTCATCATTATCACAATAGATCTTAATTTATTGATAGGTAAATTCAAAATTATCGATCAACGTTTACATAATATTTAAAAAAATGCCAGCTGAATGCCGCTTTAGAAACTTATCTATCAGCCAAATTCCCCATTCTGGTATAAATGGTTCCATGACAGTTCATCCTGCGACAATTCATCCGGCGACAGTTCATCCTGCGACAGTTCATCCGGCCGACAGTTCATCCTGCCGACAGTTCATCCTGCCGACAGTTCATCCCGCCGACAATTCATCCGGCGACAATTCATCCTGACAATTCAACCTAACCTAACCTATAAGTATAAGTATGTCGTATTTTGTTATTCACGCATGCTTCTTCGGAGAGTCGAAATTATTGTTAGTAAAAATATTTTTACAGCGGATTTCCACTCAAGATGCCTTCAGATATAAGTATATCGATTTTGGTTGTACGGCCGTATATCCTCTTTGCATACTTACTTAATAAAAATCTTCTAAATTATCAGGCAGGATGAATTGTCGCCGGATGAATTGTCGGCGGGATGAACTGTCGGCAGGATGAACTGTCGGCAGGATGAACTGTCGGCAGGATGAACTGTCGGCCGGATGAACTGTCGCAGGATGAACTGTCGCCGGATGAATTGTCGCAGGACAAATTGTCGGGTCACCGGTATAAATAGATCCTAATGCATTAAAATGTTTATTATGAACTTGAACCTAGAGAAATAATATCATGTCATCAAATTTTTCAGTTTAGTATCCAAAAACGACTCAAATCTTGATTTTACAAATGGACATGATATGCAATTAATAATCATTTTGGATGCAAGTAGGTAGGTATACAATATTACCATTTTACACGAAACTAAAAACATATAATTAGACAAGTGCAGTATAAACGTTATTTATTGCCCATTAATTGTTTTGTATTTAATTCGTAGAACTCCATTAATTCTTTTAAATATTTTTTTATTGATATTTGCACGTAGGTACCTAATTTAGTTTTTTTATTATTGTGACAGATGTTTTAGATTAAAGTTTGAAAATCGACAGTTTAAAAATGGCCTTGTAAGCCGAAACAGCTGGCGTAACTATAAAAAAAACTAAAGTAGCTGCGGAAATTAATAATAACATTATTTATTTTATTTTAAATTAAATTAAAAAGGGATTATTGTCGCCGCACTTTTCTCGCGATTGTATGTTGATGGTATACAACTTGTTCGGCGATTTTTTGTTTAAAAGTTTTATCCAATAAATAATAGCGTCTATAGTAAACTATTAAATGCAAAGAGAACGTTTAATGTACTCCCTTTGTAAATCTGTTTGTATTGTAAATGTCTGACCATAATAGGAAATAAGATAGAATGAGTTTGACGAGAACATGTCATTTGGTGACAAATATAGCACTACATTGCCGATTGGTATGAATGTTCCACAGATGTGTTTCGGGCTGCATTTTCCAGGATTAAGATTTCCCTGATGATAGACAACCTCCTGTAGGAGAGGACATCAAAAGAAAAAAGTACTCTATAAATCAAAGCTTACTTTAAATCAAATTACTTTTATATAGTATTTACCTACATAATATTTTAATTCATTTGATTTCAAAAATCAATACTGACTGCAATTCTTTCAAATCAAATATTTTATCAATTGATTAAAATTGTTGAGATTAAAGGCGGATACATACACGGATATCATATGTTTAGATAACATTATATTGTTATATAATGTGTTTGTACTCATTATCATTGACATATTAATACAATTATTTTTTAATTGTGTTGACCAAAATTTTTTTTTATTTTTTTTATTTGATTATATTTTTATTCTTATGGATTATATTGAATTGAAATGCAGGTAATACAATAATGATGCAAAGCTTTGAGTTGTTTTTGGTTCATTTTATAATATTACCTATAGGAAAGTATATTATAAGGGATGTATCAGGACGTATCCGACAAATGTTAAACAGTGATTCCTGAGTTTATTTGAACAAACAATAATATAAATGAAGATGGTGTTTTTAATCAGTAGGGTGTGTGATTTGATTTATTTATATCAGTAGGTTTTAGACATAGGGTAGGGTCAGAGTGTTGGGCGGTTACTTAAGCACCGCACAAAGAGGAGACAGATAGGCTACGAAGCACCGCATAAAGAGGATACCGATTATGCTATCTCGTTCTCTGGCAGGCTAAATCCTAAAGTTGCGTGTCTCTTTATAGTGTCGCTATTTTTCATTTCATCGAATTTCAAATCAAAACGGCGCCAAAAAAATTTTCACTTCAAAAAATGCATGTGCGGTTCACACGCGGTAGAAGTTGAAACCTTCAGAAAACTAAACTTCGAGAGAATGAAACGAATGCATAGTATCAGGAGTAGGATAATTGTAGGGTTAATCTATATACAAAAATCAAAATATGCTTGCTTGGGTGTATTTACAGGAGTATGTGAGTATATGAGATGTCTACGCGTTGCTAAACCATTCATCCGATTGCGATGAAACTTTGTGCAATGTGTGCATGCCCGCGATTATTTCTATAAATAATAGTAAGCTCTGGCATTATGAAATTTGTATAAAAAAATTGCAATAAGTGGTACGGGAGCTGTTTAAAAACTGAATGTATGTTTCTTTCGAATTGTAGAATTATTTTGATATTTATAAAAAGGTATAAAAACTAGCCCAAAAAAAAATAAATGCTTTATTACATGAAACCAAAGATATTCTAATACAGAAGAGATATGCTATGGTGTCCGCGCAACTGTCGCCGGACTACGCGCTAATTAGCGTAGTTTTCATACAAAAAGAATTTGTTCATTTCGTTGATTTTTTGAAAATGTGCATTAATATTGGTTAACAATATATTTTCAATAAGGAAAGAATTCGTTCATTTAGTTTAACGTTCGTTTGTTTTATTCGTTAATTATTTGTTCTTTTAGTTTATTTGTTAATTGGTAAACAATATCGGCGTCACCCGGAAGCGCAGACCCACATAGTAAAAACAGCAGATAGCACATCTACTTATATTCCAACTAGCAGACCCGGCCACACGTTGCTGTGGCTAACGAAACACAACACCATTACCCAACCTTTATAAAATCCACACAATCTGCTTGCCAGCTGCCCGCTGCCTGAATTGAATATTTGAATTTATCGACTTTTCTCTACTATAATAAGCATGTATTATACATATAAACTAATTAACTCGCCACTAATTATACAATACTTGCAATGCAACACTGGATATTTGAAAAGGGAAAATCAAATACCTACTTACTCTAGGACATCTATTTTCCAATTTCTTCCGTAGAACGAATTTCAAAAGTGACTATAGTACGGCCCGCCAGCCGTTTTAAATCGCACAAAAATATATTTTCTTTGAATTTCTTGGCTTTTCTCTAATATAATTTACATGTATTATACATATAAACATTCCTCTTCAATCATTCTATCTATTGGTGAAAACCGTATGAAAATCCGTTGCGTAGTTTAAAAGATTAACGCGCACATCCGTTTTGAACGACTTTGTAGCAACCAGCCGTGGCTTTACTACGCATTGGGATCGCCCCGAAAATTATCGGTGCCTCCAGAAACAGCGCTGGTTTTAAATTGTATGCAAACGAATTCACGAGAACTTTCCCACCTAGCAGCTAGCTAATACACCGAGTCGAACTACCTACCTAGCGCACATTCCAGAGGCGTCGCCGTTGTTCAATGGTATGCGAAATTACTAAAGAAATAGTTCTGCCACCTAAGCGAAAGAGCTAGAACGTACGGCTGTACAGTTCAAGTGCCCGCAGAAGGTTCGGGTGATATCTCGCCTTTACGTGAATTCACCCGGCGTTACCTACCGTCATTGAATCTACTTGCCGGGCCGGCAGAGTATAAAAGCAATTGCCAGCCGCATACGGCTCAGTCTTAAGTCTAGTATTCATTCAACTTACCACGGAGCATTTGCCTCGTCTATCCACGATTAACCTTGACCCAGTGCGTAAATTCGTTTGTAGTATTTATCACCGTTACGTGACGTGTTACAATTGTTTATGTGATTGTAATTATTGTGTGGACTCATTAAAGGCTATTATTACACGCAAACTCGTTTCCTTCTTCAGCCACGACACCTGAGTACCCACATTGGTGACACCGACGTTCACATTAGTGACCACGAAGTTTACATTTGTGAATCCGACAGTGAACACGACGCGTGCAAGTACGTCTACCGCGAGCACGTCGCGCACGAAATAAACTCTTCGGTGATAAATTTCGCACACCAATCATCATCATGTCTCTTGCGAGCGGAACATCTGAGGACAGCCAGCAACCAATAACCAGCAACAAGCAACCAACGACAAGCATCCAGCAACCTAACATCAACCGAGTGATGGAGCGGTTGATGCAGCCTCTTCAACAAGAGCTCGCTACTTTGAGGCGCGAACTTTCCACACTACGCTCTCGCCAGCATAGGAGAAGCAACACCCCGCATCGTTGGAGCAATCGTTCCCGCAGTCAGCCCAGAGGGCGTCAGCCCGAGGGAACATGCTGGTATCACTGGAAGCATGGGACGAAGGCAAGAAAGTGCACCCAGCCCTGCAACTTCCAACAGGGAAACGCACGGGGCCCAAACTGATGGCGACCAGCGCCAGCCCCAACCAAGTCAGTCGCCTTTTTGTTACCGACAGGGTAACCCGTACCCAATTTCTTATAGACACCGGCGCAGATCTCTGCATTTTCCCACGACGCCTTGTCCAGGGACGCCCCACTAAAGCGACATACGAACTGGCAGCAGCAAATGGCAGCACAATCGCTACTTATGGCAGCCTAACGCTCAACCTGGATCTGGGATTGCGACGCGACTTTACTTGGAGCTTCGTCATTGCAGACGTCTCCAGGCCAATCATCGGGGCAGACTTTCTCGCCAAGTACGAGCTACTGGTGGATGTCCGAAATAAACGGCTGCTGGATCAGGTGACGAATTTGACCATCACGGGAAAACGAAGCGACAACAAGATCGCTTCCATTAAGACGGTCACAGGAACGTCCCCGTATCATAAGCTTCTTCAACAGTTTCCTGACATCACTCGCCCTGACGGTGCCAGGAGGGAAGTTCGTCACGCAACACTGCACCATATTAACACCACGCCAGGACCTCCAACAGTCGAACGCCCACGACGCCTTGCTCCTGACAAGTTAAAACGCGCCAAGAAGGAGTTCGAGGCCATGGTCCGTCTCGGAATCGCTCGACCTTCCGAGAGCTCTTGGGCATCTCCCTTGCACATGGTACCCAAGAAGGATGACCAGTGGAGACCATGTGGCGATTATAGAAGATTGAACGCCAGAACTATTCCGGACAGATACCCCGTTCGCCACATCCAAGATTTTGCACAGGCATTGAGCGGCACCAAGATCTTCTCAACGATTGATCTGGTGCGGGCATATAATCAAATCCCTGTGGCTCCCGAGGACATTCCGAAAACAGCAATCACTACGCCATTCGGACTCTTCGAATTTCCGGTGATGTCTTTCGGCCTCCGCAACGCAGCCCAAACCTTCCAACGCTTCATGGACGAGGTTACCAGAGGCTTAGATTTCTGTTACGCCTACATAGACGACATTCTTATTGCCTCAACGTCAGAGGAAGAGCACCTAGCCCACCTCAAGATATTATTTCAGCGCCTGCAGGAATATGGTGTTGTCATCAACGCCGCCAAATGCCATTTCGGCCTGACTAAGGTCAAATTCCTAGGATACCTGGTGTCTGACGCTGGCACTTCACCCCTCCCAGATAAAGTGGAGGCCATCAACAACTACAGCCAACCAGCTTCCATTAAGGATCTCCGCCGTTTCCTGGGAGCTATAAATTTTTATAGGAGATTCATTCCCAACGCCGCGAGGACACAAGCTCCACTCAATGACCTCCTAAAAGGGAACCAAAAAGGCAAACAACTCGTGTCTTGGACTGCCGAAACAGTAGAAGCTTTCAGCAAGTGCAAGGAAGCTCTGGCCCAGGCAACCCTGCTCGTTCACCCGAAGTGCGACGCCCCACTCTCTATCGTCAGCGACGCGTCTGATACTACAGCCGGTGCCGCACTCCACCAATTCGTCGCAGGTCACTGGGAGCCTCTAGCATTCTTTTCGAAGAAGTTTTCGGCAGCTGAAAAGAAATATGGCGCATACGACAGAGAACTACTAGCCATCTATCTCGCTGTGAAATACTTTCGCCATATGGTGGAAGGCAGGTCGTTCACCATATTTACAGACCATAAGCCTATCACGTTCGCCTTCCAACAAAAAGCAGACAAATGCTCACCAAGGCAATTCCGCCATCTGGACTATATCAGCCAGTTCACAACTGACATCCGACACGTCTCCGGAAAAGACAACATCGTCGCGGATGCTCTCTCCAGGGTCGAGACGATAGACACTCCTCTGGACTACGCAGCGCTGGCAGCTGACCAGATGTGCGACCCTGAACTGGAACAACACTTGCAGGGAAGTTCTAGCCTACAACTTAAAAAGATTAATATTCCGGGTACTGACGCGCATCTCTACTGTGACGTCTCAACTACCATAGCCAGACCCTTCGTCACGAAGAAGTTCAGACCTGCGGCATTCAATGCGGTCCATCAGCTGGCTCACCCAGGAATTAAGGCCACGGTTAAGCTCATAACTCAACGTTATGTCTGGCCGGCCATTAAAGCTGAGACTATTAAGCTCGCACGCAATTGCCTTCAATGCCAACGAAGCAAGATTACACGGCACGTGTCAGCACCCCTGGGAGCCTTTCCCAGACCCTCCGCTAGATTCGAGCACGTCCACATCGACATAATCGTCATGCCTTCTTCAGAAGGATGCCGATACTGTCTCACGTGCGTAGACAGATTCACGAGATGGCCAGAGGCATTCCCGATCCCAGACCAAGAGGCTGAAACAGTGGCGCGTGCTTTCTACAAGGGCTGGATAACAAGATTCGGCACTCCACTCCGCATTACTACGGACCAAGGGAGACAATTTGAGTCGAGGCTGTTCAGGCAGTTGAATCTCCTGGCAGGCACGACGCAAATCCATACAACTGCATACCACCCCGCGGCAAATGGCATGGTGGAACGATTTCATCGTCAACTGAAGGCAGCGATCAAGTGCCATCAGAATAACCGTTGGACGGAAACACTTCCCACCGTTCTCATGGGAATCAGAGCAGCTTGGAGAGATGATCTCGCTACAACCTCAGCCGAGCTAGTATACGGCGAACCGCTCCGATTACCCGGCGAATTCCTATGTAAAGCACGACCTAATGTCAACGACGATACTGGAAGGTTCCTCAAGGAACTACGGAAACATTTCAACGAGCTGAGACCAGTTGAAGGTACCCGCCATGGTGATGGACATCATTTCGTCTTCCAAAATCTTCCCACAGCTTCTCACGTCTTTCTGAGGGACGACACCGTCAAAAGCCCGCTTCAACAACCCTACAGCGGCCCTCATAAAGTCGTTCGTCGGCACGAACGAACATATACCATACTGGTAAAAGGGAAGGAAATCACCGTGAGCATCGACCGCCTCAAACCAGCATACATTGCTCAAGATCTTGAGAGATTCGCATCGCAAACCGAATCAGAGTCACCAGCCACCACATCACAACCAACCCTTCCGTTGTTCGATGGCAGTAAGGATCGGACACACACAACCACTCGTTCTGGAAGGCGGGTTCGATTTCCCGATCACCTCGGTATCTGACCATTCCTCTTTCCACCGCAGCCATGTCTGCGTTGTCTGGGGAGGGAGTCCTGTAGCAACCAGCCGTGGCTTTACTACGCATTGGGATCGCCCCGATAATTATCGGTGCCTCCAGAAACAGCGCTGGTTTTAAATTGTATGCAAACGAATTCACGAGAACTTTCCCACCTAGCAGCTAGCTAATACACCGAGTCGAACTACCTACCTAGCGCACATTCCAGAGGCGTCGCCGTTGTTCAATGGTATGCGAAATTACTAAAGAAATAGTTCTGCCACCTAAGCGAAAGAGCTAGAACGTACGGCTGTACAGTTCAAGTGCCCGCAGAAGGTTCGGGTGATATCTCGCCTTTACGTGAATTCACCCGGCGTTACCTACCGTCATTGAATCTACTTGCCGGGCCGGCAGAGTATAAAAGCAAGTGCCAGCCGCATACGGCTCAGTCTTAAGTCTAGTATTCATTCAACTTACCACGGAGCATTTGCCTCGTCTATCCACGATTAACCTTGACCCAGTGCGTAAATTCGTTTGTAGTATTTATCACCGTTACGTGACGTGTTACAATTGTTTATGTGATTGTAATTATTGTGTGGACTCATTAAAGGCTATTATTACACGCAAACTCGTTTCCTTCTTCAGCCACGACACCTGAGTACCCACAACTTCATTTTATACTATGTAATGATGATGATGATAATGAAATGATGATGATGATAATGATAATGATATCTATATCTTTGCATGAAACGCAAACTATGGTAATAAAATCAGCACAGGATGAGGCAGACATTTAATATTATTTACTTATTCATTCGTTAAAAATTTTACGGTAAAAATTGAATATTGAAAATTTTAGACATTTCTATACTAGTTGAAAAAAAATAATACACCAACGAAATATTATTATACAAATAATAAATCTTTTAAAAACATTTTCATAAAATATTTCAATTTTTTTTCATAGTCAATCAATATTATCTTCAACTATTTTTTAGTCTAACGCACCAATAGGCCACTTGCATCACATTTTTTTTAATTTTTTTCGGTTTAGGCAAATATTCTAAGACATTCCGTTTTTTTTTTTAATTGTATTTTTGAAACCCTAGCGATTTTTTGAAAATTTCAATCCGAAAAATCAGACCAGTTTTTATAAACCGGAAAGACGGGACATAATTTTATAGGTGCGAAAAAACGATAATTATATAGCCGAAAATCATTTTTTTTTTAAAGAACGTTTTCCACACGAATGGCACAGGAGAATAACGAGGCATACCGAAAATATTAAACCTCATAAATATTTTTTTCCTTGATCCATCTTATTGATCATAAATTATTATAATGTTCAACGTCTATATTAATCAAATGTAATACACTTGTACTTGTAAATTATAATATTAATAAGAATATTATAAAATTTGATTTTTTTAAATCCGCACCATTATCATTATACCTCTAAAACACGAACGGACAGCGTAAAATGTACGGGGTTCTCTTCAGAACATCTGTCAAAAAGTCAAACCAAATGATAAGTTCGCAGAGAACAAACAATACCTAAATCTAGACAACGTTAAATGTCAAATTCAAAAATTCGCCTGAAATCAAAGTGATACCATATAAAAAAATAAATCAGTGTGGAATTTTATAAAATTAATAGGAAAATTTTCGGAGACGGGACATTTTCATGTAGTGACGTCACGAGCCCAAATAATGAATTTATTTATTTAAAAATATGCACATAAAAAAAAACTGTAAAAATTAAAAAAACTGTACATCTAAAAATTTTTACTAACAATTTTGTAATCTTAGTGAAAAAAATCAATCCACACGATTTTTTCTAAGTCGTTATGAAATCCATGCAAGTGGCCTATTGCGACCATTATCTTTTTCTATTTTTCTGTGTCTTGTTCTCTTTCATACTTTCGTTTAGATTATTATTGTTATCTTGTTCTTCAATGAGATAAATTCAATTTGGGAGGCGTTTATGGGTACCGCCGCCCCGGGAACCATTTATTGAATAACCAACACCTCTGCCCGTAGGTCACCCCAAGTGGTTCGCTACTTTTCGTGATTTTGCAGGGGTGCCCGGGTTTATGGGGTGAGGTTTGTCTAGGTCTCGGCGGCGAATGTGTTTGCCCACCTACTGCGTGACTGGTTGAGGGAGAACTAACCTAGGCCTCTCCAGCCAGACTCTCTCGACCCATCGCCTTGTACCGCAGTGGGAGGGATGGATTTAGGGATGTGAAAAAATAATCGACTATGAAAAAAATCGATTTTTTCAACAAAAATCGATTTCATTAGCGATTTTAATTTTCTAAAAAATCGATTAATTAGTAATCGATTTTTTTTACACTGCCGATTTGTTCATACGCAGCCCTGCTACGCTTAGTCATTAGTCCGGAATCTGAAGCGCGAACCTCTATGATGTTTATAAACAAAACATTCCATTAACGCCATCTATTTCTTTTGTTTGCTTTGAAAGCAGTTTAGTTGAAGTTTCTAATCAAACTTGTCACTAGATGAAGTCAACAGAGTCAACGAACAACTTGTAATTTGTGTTGATTATTTTTAAAAAACTTTTGATTTCGGTTGAAAACTTATAATTTCTGTAGAATATTTTTTAATTAACAAAACTGTGATTTAAGATATTTTACGCGTTTATTTTAATTTGACAAATTTGGAGAAAAATCGATTATTGTAACAAGTTTTCCAAAAAAATCGATTATTTATAAATCGACTTTTCATGCTAAGAAAAAGAATCGATTTTTTTAATAATCACATCCCTAGATGGATTCATACGTCCATCGCTCCTGGACACACTGACCCCCAGACTCCTACTCATCCCTTATACCTTTTTCCTTCCCAGAACTTCCACTCCTTCCTTTCCCTAAAAAGACCCTCCATACAGCATCCCCAAAGACATTGGCCCTGAGGGAATTCTTTTTTCCACTGGGCCTCCTGTATGGAGCTAATGTAAAAAAAATACTAGTTAAAAAAATATGTAATTCTTGTCCCTAATGACCTAATTAGGTGATCACTGCAGTAAAAACTCAAAAACTATTATTTGTTTTTAAGTATTTTAATAAATAAATTTTAATAATGTTGTGTTTTTGTATATGTAGGTTCCTATACACCAACACATTTAATAGTGGGTATCTGTTACTCGTATATGTGTATTATATTCCAGGGCCCAGAATGTCCCTTTGTCCTTTACATATTCAAATTCAGAGTAAAAAGACATGATGTACCGCATATATTTTAATGTTAACGCAGTAATAAAAGCACGCGAGGCTGATCATAACATTATGAATTCTCGATAACCCGATATTGTATTCTAAAATAAAAATGTTGATAGAGCTATATTATTTTAAGAGGTGAATACTCAAATCACCATAGAATCCTAAGACTGTGAGAAAATATTTCAACTTAATTTCAAAAAATCTTTTTCTAATTGATCGACAGAAAAACATCTCTTTCGGCCGGCTAGTAGCCAATTTAAAAAAAAGGTTTGACTGAACCTTCCTCCCCAAAGACACGCTGTGAACTTTTAAAATTTCTAAAAAAAAAATTGTTTCGATTGATGATAGAACCTTCCTCCCCAGGGACTGGAAATGACCCTTGCTCATACTTAAGTCAAATCCTAATTGGATGGTACCGTCATTGATTTCGCATATTAACTGCAGCAAATTTTTTTTAAATAACGTTATCCAAATTGAAAGTAGCAAGAAGAGCTGAGAAGAGAGGAGGAGATTCAAGAAGAGGCTAGAAGAGACAAGAAAGGCCAAGAAGAGGCGAGATTATCCTAGAAGGGATAAAAAAAGCAAGAAAAGACAAGAATAGCCACGAAGAGACGAGAAGGGCCAAGAAGAGACAACAAGATCCAAGAAGAGCTAAGAAGAGCCGAGAAAGACGAGATGATCCAAGAAGAAGCAAGAAGAACCAAGGAGAAACGAGAAGATCCAAAAAGAGCCGAGAAGAGACAAGAAGAAGGAAGGCACAAAGAAAGGAATAACTTAACGCCCGATCCATTGCTTTATTTCTGCCCATCCTAAATTCCAATACTGACTTATTAGGTTGCCATGTATACCGGTAAATTAAACTCCAAGCTCTTCTCTATCCTCAGAGCACGTGTTCCATATCCTAACAAATTAGTGCTCCCTGGTGTAGGTACCCGTCTCACCGGAACACGAGTGCTCCTGGCTGGGGTGCTACAATCTTATCGTGTCTGATGGTGTGAGTACCATCAGTTTGCAGTTGTTACAATACATTGTCATCGACAACCGATCAACGCGATCGGATGTCGGGAAGTGGGTTAATTTCCTCTTCAAAGATTGCATTAATTAATTCACGAAAACAACATTGAATTTCTAATAGGCCGTAAAAGGTGTTTTAACCATGAATTTCCCGACAGAACAAATCTGTTCAATTTTCACGAAGCCAGAGCTCATTCTAGGGGATATTGCTAATTCGTTCAATCTGTTTTCTGCCTCATAATTAATATGATTACTTTCTTGGAGTCTTGCTTCATTCGCTTTCTTACACCTACATTATATTTGGTAGATACCTACACCTCTTGAAATCATCAACTTTTCGTTAATGACATCAATCAACGACTGAATTAATAATAGGCCACTTGCATCACATTTTTTTAATTTTGTTTCCGGTTTAGGCAAATATTCTAAGACATTCTGTATTTTTTTTTTTTTTTTTATCGTATTTTTGAAACCCTGGGGATTTTTTGAAAATTTCAATACGAAAAATCAGACCATTTTTTATAAACCGGAAAGACGGGACATAATTTTATAGGTGTGAAAAAACGATAATTACATAGCCGAAAATCATTTAAAAAAAAAGAACGTTTTCCACACGAATGGCACAGGAGAATAACGAGGCATACCAAAAATATTACATCTCATAAATATTTTTTTCCTTGATCCGTCTTATTGATCATAAATCATTATATTGTACAGCGTCTATATTACTAAATTCAATGTAATATACTTGAACTTGTAAATTGTAATAATAATAAGAATATTATAAAATTTTATTTTGTTAAAATCAGCACTATAATCATTATATCTCTAAAACATGTACCGACATCCTCTTCACGTTCTGAAGAGAACCCCGTAGCCATTAATTGTACGGGGTTCTCTTCAGAACATCTGTCAAAAAATCAAACCAAATGATAAGTTCGCAGAGAACAAACAATAAATCTAGTGAACGAATTAAAAAATTCGCCTGAAATCAAAGTGATGCCATATAAAAAAATAAATCAGTGTGGAATTTTATAAAATTAATAGGAACATTTTCGGCGACGGGACATTTTCATGTAGTGACGTCACGAGCCCAAATAATGGATTTATTTATTTAAAAATAAAAAAAACTGTACATTTCTAAATTTTTTACTAACATATTCGTAATCTTAGTAAAAAACTCTATCCAGACGATTTTTTCCAAGTCGTTATGAAGTCCATGCAAGTGGCCTATTAGGTACTCAGGGAATTTTCCACACGAGAACGGGTCGCTTCTACGACTCGTTCTTGTGTCCTACTCCCTCCTTAAATAACAACGCCATCTTGATCTCAACTTTGTTTTGTTTTTTATTTCAAATATATTAAAATACGTTTTCGCAGTTTGAGCATCAGTTTTGAAATGTTCACATAACGGCTGAACGAAATGCGATTTTAGAGTTCCGAATAGAAATGACACGCCATTTGAATATGGAATGATGCTATCATGGCGGCACGCGGCACCTGCGAGGGGGCCAGTCGGTAAACATCAAATCTGTATTACCGACAAGCTTCTTCTCGCGAGATGGGCGCCGATAAAACTAACCAATGGTTCTTGTAACAACCAGAATCGTGAATGTCGTTATTAAGAAATAGAAATCTTGACGCCTTTGTTTGGCGTAACATATCCGGTAGTTTTATTTTTTGTCGTTTATAGAAAAAAAAACCTGGCACAGACCCGTGAAAAATCACAGGAGAATCTGATTTCTTCACACATCAGTTCCAATTTTTTAAATAACAATAAAAATAATTTCTTATTTAAATTTTATATTAGGCTATCGCTTGTCCTGAACGGTTCAAATTTAGAAAATTGCATTTAAATTTCAAAGCAAATCCGAGTTACAATCACAGACACAATTGAATTTTTGATGAATGATAAATTGATGTTTTCCTATTTAATCGTCGCAATTTTATATTTTTTTCCAATTGTTAAAACCTTTGACTTGAGACTTGTTAAAACCGAAATAAAAAAGACATAAGTTAAAACCTTTTAAAAATATTAATGATCACTTTTCCATCTGATTTTACTTATCAAGAAAAATTACTGTTCAGATCGTCAGAGCTAACATTTTTCCTGTCACGAGTAAAAGTTAATTTTATTTGATTTGATTCAAAGAATTTCAAAGGATATGGATAGTCCCGGGAACCATTTATTGGATAACCAACGCCTCTGCCATGGGTCACCCTAAGTGGTTCGCTACGTTAGGTAACTTAGAAGGGGTGCCCGGGTGCGTATTTTCAAAACCTACACCGGTTCAGTCGTCAATTTACATTTTCAATATCAAAATTTTAATATTTAGAAATAAAATTATTAATTTCTAATATACCTACACATTGGAACAATTATTTTATCTAGATTTTAGAACAATTTTTGTTTTCGCAAAGTGATAAAAAAATAACCAATGTAGACGTGTATTTAAAATGTCAATTGTCGCTACCGTGACAGAACCGGTATAGGTTTTGGAAATACGCTGCCTGGGTTCATGAGGAGAGACATACAATCCCGGGTTTACCAATAACCCGGCAACATTTGAAAATCACACTAAGCGGAAAAGTTGCATGTGTCGTGATGGAGGATGGAGCCGAAGAATTGAACACACAACGCCAACTCAGCCACTGACCAGTCTTGGCAGCGGATGCGTCTGCCCATCTATTGTGTGGCTGGCCGGATTTGGAGAGACTGATCGAGGGAGACCTTTTTACCTCACTAACAGGATTCTCTCGACCCATCGCCTTGCACCGCAGTGGGAGGGATGATTTCATACTCCACATCACTTCTGGACTCACTGACACCTAGATTCCTATACAACCCTCATACCTTTTTTCTTCCCAAATCCACCTCTCCTTCCTTTCCTTAAAAAAACCTTCAAAAAACCACATCATCCCCAAAGATAGGTCATGAAGGTAATTATTTTCTCTCGAGGCCCCTTGTGTGGAGTTAATGTAAAAAAATCACAAAAAGATGTTTGTTGGTGCAATCTCTTTTACTAAATTGTCCATTTTTTCTGCAAGTTTTCAAGTCAGATTTTTTGTTATCTTATTCAACATTTGGTTAATTTGTTAAAGATACGAGTAGATCTGCCGTATTTTCTAGGAATGTTGCGTACCTAGCTAATCCAACAACTTTACATATGTTTTGATCGCCACATCCACCCTTGTGGGGGTGAAAGGAGGTGGCGACTGGCGACTGGCGCCCCACCCCAGGGGGAGGTGAAACATCTCGCAGTGTACGGCGTATAAGTGAAGAGATTTTTCACCCCGGCTGGTTTGAATAACGGGAAAAAAGTAAATTTAACTCTAGCCCGTTCCAAACCTCGATACACCGCTGGAAGGTGCGCTGGAACTTGCTGGACCGGATTGGATAAATAATAGAATCTGGAGCAATAATCAACAAACATACAAGTACCCATTATTTGTAAGAAACATTAAGGTAACTGTTGGAAACATTCTGGAAGGTGGGAAAAAAGGAAGCATAAATTCACTGAAGCAGGATAATGGTGTCACTTATCCAATTTCCACTTTCCACTTCGCACCGATTATCACCAGTTGTAATTTTGAAGGTTTTTATGAAACTCGTAATTTTTTAAAGAAGTCAAGATACTGAGCATAGAACACTGCCTTACTTTGAAGACTGTCAAGGCATTGACCTTGTGACTTCACATTTATGGGTAGGGATCAGGTGTGAGTAGGAAAATAACAGGAATTCTCCCTAACAGTTAACAATATTATGCTCTCAATATTTTTTATTTATTTTGTTATAAAATTATTAACCTCAGCACGGGCCTGTTCTGGTGAATTTATTATGTCCTATAGAAATGTAAACAATAATACCCATCTAAAAAAACAATACTGATTTCGGTTGTGAGTCTGTCTGTGAGTAGTTGTAACTCTGGTTCAATGAACTCGGATTTGTTTTGAATTTAAAAGTCATTTTGAACATTTGAATTGCGTCAAGAATTCAGACTCTCGATAAAGTACCTACCTGCCTATAATAAAATATTTTAACAGAAAATTATTTTAATAATAGTCATTTAAAAAACAGGAGTTGTTGATTTGTCGAGAATTCTGTCAAGCGATATCTAGATACCTGTCCCCGGTGTTGTCTGAGCTTTAGACAGTGACCTTCCTCTTGCTTTGAAAATCAAGTGTATAAAAATGGAATAAAATTGTCGATGTATATAAATCGATACATCGCATCAAACGCCACAGACATTCATCTTTATATGAATATTGAATGAGGTTTGATGTGTGTTTCATTTGTTTGAGTAAAGTCTGATTTTTCGTGATTTTTCAAAGGTCTGCGCTTTTTCCATTTTCAAGAAAGCGTTATTTTGTTATTTATTGACTAACTAAATTTACTAACATAGTATCGTGTAATTTTTCGCGGGTCTGAGCTGGTAATAACCATTTGTATTGAATCTGACATCTATGAGGTTGAAAGCTGTGTTCCGTAACCCAACCATATCCATGGTCCATGTATCTCCTTTTTCATCTTCTCTCGGAGTTGGTAAACATCTTGACATCTGGACTCCAGTCACTGATGCAGCATGAAATGGAGGTGTTTTTCTGCAGCCAAACCAAATTCTATACCAGCATATAAACCAAGTCCCAACAGCTCCCAACCGTCTGGAGCCAGTGAGACTATGGAATGCCTAATTGAGGTTTGTTGTCAGGCTGACGTACCTGGCTATTTAGTTCTGGTCACCAAACACGGCTAAATCCATTTCAATTCTGAATGGTGGCCTTTCGCCAGGTGGATACTGAAAATATTGCCCATCTGAAACGCACCTGTACCAAATTGTACGGTACCTACTCACATAAAAAAATATTTTAAAAAGCACTCGACCTCTGTAGTCGCAGATATATTCACTAAAAATCAATGGACTGTAATAAAAAAAATGCTTTTTCAAAGTGACACAATAATGGGAATAACTTGGTGAACAGTGGACTCTGGGAAGGGATCTGACCTACCTTCATTTTTACAAAGCACGTTTTGTGAGATTCCATATTATGGCACCGAAGGATCACTGCACAAGTTTCCTTAAAAGATTCGAATAAAGCGCCCAAAAGCGTCAACCCAATATTCACTCTACTAGTTTCTTCTTTTGAGTTCATTTAAATACACTGAGAGATCACTATGGAGATGTTCATTGCTCAGAGACTTCTCATAATCGGTATTAAAGCACTAAGATATCAATACAGGAGTAACTTCAATAGACTCACTGTTCCTTGAGCTATTGTTCCAAATATCACATGTGGGTAATATTTATCACATATTGTCTGATAGAATACGTACAAAGAAAGTAGGTAGAAGTGAGATGTATATAGCTGCGTCAACAACCTCCTTTGCTTCGGAAAAAGTCTCGGTAAATGCATTACTTACTTAATAAAGCAGAAGAGATTATAAATCGTATCCGATTCGGGCCTGACATTTTCCGGAGTAGACATTGAATAATATCATGCATTAGCCTACCTGAGTTCAACAAAATATTGATGCCACATGACAAACTGTTTTCCTTTCCATTCCATCCCTCACTTCGCGCGCACCACCCGTCCCCCTCACCGTATTACGTGAATTCTGCTCTACTTCTATTAAATACACTACACACTTCAAGCTTCTCCGAGTTCACGTGGACTGTAATACGGTTTAACCAGTGGAGTGTTCCGCAATATGACCATTGTTTGGAAATTTTCCGTCCTCGTTAAATAATCATTCCTCCGAATTTTAATACGGAGACATACAGTCTGTCAAATAAGAGTAGAAAACATAGAAGGGCGCCACTGTTCATCAAATGGCAATACTAAAAATACAACACATTGTGGTGATGTAAAGCTGTGTAACCTACTTTTTTTTTGTAAAAAATCAAAAACACATAAAAGTGGGAAAAATAAATATTTTTAAATATATTTTATTGCAATTTCGATATTATTGCAATTGCATGTCGGTATATTATACCATTGCAAATTTTTGTTAATACAATGAAGAATAACGATATTACAGTAAAATAAAAAGCACAGTTAGAAATTGCTCACATTTATTTAATACTAGCTTAAGATGAAGCCATAGTAAATAATGCAAAATCATACAAAATCATATGTTTTTGTTTTGAAAATTTGATCGCTTAGAAGTATTGTAGATGCTTCAATTAAGTACTGCGTGTAGAACATACCTTGGCCCTTAAAAATATCTGTAATTTTTTTTTAAGTCTTTTAATAAGCCCGTAAAAAAATAAAGTATAAGGTCTAAAAAACACACTTTCAAGTCCAAACTCTCCTATTTATAAACCCCTTTTAGGTTATGGTTTTATTGTATAATGTGGCAAATTCAGTTTATTTTATAATGATCGCATAAATCGTTTCTTCGACTCGTTCTTGTGTTCAACAGCTCGGCTGTGGAATGATTTGCCGGCCTCTGTGTTTCCTCCTTCCTACAACATGGGTCTCTTCAAGACCAATGTTCATTCCTTCCTCTCCTCAAAAAGACCCTCCACACAGCATCCCAGATGGCATAGGCCCTGAGGGAAATTATTTTCCTCAGGGCCTCCTGTGTGGAGTTAATGTAAAAAAAAAAATTTAAAAAAAGTTGACATTTACACCCAATCTTCCCAAAATAAAATAAAATATGCATTTTCGCGTTGTTATTTTACAATACGGCCGCTAGTCGACGAATTCGGTTTTTCAAAGTGAACCCTATGGCGTCCACCGAAGAACTACTGTTCACTCCACAGTCGCCAAAACTCAGTCACGCCCCGAACTGGACGCGTCGCTTGATTTCGTGAAATCAATTTTAAATTTCCGTTTTATTACAATAAACAATGCGTAAAACATGAATTAATATTTTACAGGCCTTTACGAAATCAACATGTAAAACCAAACTCTCAAATACCTTTTCCAACCTTTCCAAAAGCTTTTTCTCTAGTTAAACTAGTCTAAACTAGTGGATCGCCTTAAGTACCTAGCGTTGCCCGTGTTTTAGATCATGTCTAATTTTAGACCTGAATATATTTAACTCATTCAGACCATAAAAGTGCTCACTATTAGTGATTCTTCCTTTCCTACTGTTAAATTCAAATTTATGTTAAATGAAATTAATGCAAATCACTTTATAAAACAACATTTAATCAATTTTACGAGATACCTTAACAACAGTGCTTCTTTGAGTTATTTTTTTTCTTTAAGTACTAAAAAATGTTTTTTTAAATGTGATTACGGTGTTTAATACATCCAGTGTAATTGCGATTTGAAATAATATTTGACAGTTAAATTGGTGTTGCCAGCCTACAAATTTGGTAGTTCAATTTTTTATATTTTCTACTCTTATTTGACAAACTCTGTAAACTGCTTATTGTGTTAACTCACATTTTTAGAATTCATAGTTCTGCGTATTATTTACTTTAAAATTGCCGTACGTGGTACTTATTTAGAACATCATTAAATATTATGATTTTAATGAAAAGACAAATAACTTTGTCTACATCACTTTTATTTATAGGTACAATCAACATGTTTCATGAACTATGTTCACATCATCAGGATCAAATGTATACTAAACTGAAAAATTAAACATAGATCACATATTATAGGAGGAAAGGGGAGAAGGGAGGGGAAGAGGTAAGAGTGGGGGAAGTTTATTAAAATTAGGGATTTCAAAGTCATTAGCAGGGGAAGACCGGTTAAGTGGGACAAGGTTCAAAAGGGGTTTATAAAATTTGCTGCTTATTAATTATGTCTGCTTTATTATTTACATTTTTCCTAATTTCCAAAATCTCTTTATTATTTATCTGTGATGCCTTATAACCCGTATGTAATATTTTAAGTCCATAGTTTTTGTCAAAATTATGATAATTTTTTAATAAATTATCTGCGAACTCAGAATCACTATTGCCATTTAATGCCCTGAGATGTTCTTTAACCCTTACTTCAAAGTTTCTACTTGTTCTACCTATTTAAAAGCAGTTACAGTCTTTACAATTGAGTTTATAAACGCCCGATTTTTTGTTTTAATGTCGCTATCTTTGTTGTTAAGGATGATTTAAAAAAATATATTATCTGCAGATATAAATTGCTGGTATCTTTTCTCGGAAGATTTTTTCAATGTAGATGAGTGTTTCAGGCTGATAATTATTCCTTATAATAATTGTTACCCTTTGTGCTATGCATAAAAAACGTTAGTTTATCAATTAAAAATAATAATTAACAATTAATCTTTGTTTTTCATTTCATTTTATTTATGTTTTAATTTATATACCTATATGTTTTATCTAGTCTGTTTTGTTTGGCTTTGGTTTTATGAGTATATGAGGCGTGTGCGTGTGGAAGTGACTCGTAAAAAGGCGCTCGTAATAAATAATTATCAACTACATTTAAAAAAAAAATCAAATCCATCCTAATAATCATTCTTAATCTAATAACCATTTTGTTATATTTCTAAGGTTTTCAGTTATGAAGGGATTTTGTTATATATTTTTGGTCCGAGGTATAAGAATACTTTTGGATTTTTTCGCTGTGTTGCTAGTTGGAAAAGACAGGTCATTTCTGCCCTTACTTGTCTGACGTTTGTGTTCGACTGTTTTCATTTTGTTTTTTTTTACGAACATAGATTATTATCTTTGCAAGATGAAACTAACGTTTTTTAACATAGATTATTATCTTTTCTATGTGAAACTGTCGTACATCAAGTTCATTAAATTCGTTGAAGAGAGCTTGGCCCGAATATAATTGAATTACATAATTATAATTCAAATTAATAAAATACTTAGTTTTTCCCACTTTTATTACATAATTATAATTTTTAACCTTTTTGTAAATAACGTGTACCTACCAATATTTCATTTAAATATAAAATACCCGAGACATCATTATCGCCCGATTCGATAATATAGTGAAAAATATACAAAAGAAATAGATATAGATTACATATTTACGCCTTCTTGATTCGATTTTTGAGCGTGGAAATTATATGAGTAAAATTTTTTCTCGACTTTTTTTGTTGACAGTACTGGATGCAGTTACAGGGCATAATTATAATATTGTAATAAATAATGGCAGTTTTTTCGTAGGAATCCAGATTTTGGAACCCTGATGAATTGTTTATCAGAAGCATTCGAGGTCGAGGAAGTATTTTTTTAAATTTTGGTAGAATACAATAACAGTGGTGATGAGATGTTAACATTTTACCTAGTGTTCTTCAATATTAAGATGAAGCCATACTAAATAATGCAAAATCGTATGTTTTTGTTTTAAAAATTGGATCGCTTAGAAGTATTATAGAAGCTTCTGTTAAATACTGCGTGTAGGAAATATCTTGGCCCTTAAAAATATCGGTCAGTTTTTTTTAAGTTTATAAAAAAGTAAAATATAAAGTCTGTAAAAAACACTTTTAAGTCCAAACTCTCCTATTTTTAAACCCCTTTTCGGATAAGGTTTTATTTTTTAATGTAGCAAATTCAGTTTCTTTTATAATATTATTATTATTTATATGCTAATGTTAAAATAATCACAAAAAAATTGATATTTACGTCCGAACTTCACAAAATAAAATAAAATATGCATTTTCGCGTTGTTATTTTACAATACGGCCGGCAGTCGACGAATTTGGATTTTCAAAGTGAACTCTATGCCGTTCACCCAAGGACTACATTCTTGCCACACCCATTTTTTATCAGTTCGGCCCCGGACGGAGCGGGGAATAGACGTTAGACTCCGCGTCGTTTGGTTCCGTGAAACCAATTTCAAATTTCTTTTTTATTACAATAAACAATGCGTAAAAAAGGAGTTAATGTTTTTTACAGATCTTTACGAAATCAACCTGTAAAAAAAATCTCAAATAACTTTTCCAAAAGCTTTTTCTCAAGTATTTTTAAACTCCTCCCATAAAAGGGTGTGAATTCCGATTTATATTTTTTCCTGGACTATTGGATCGCCTTAAGAATAAAAAATCGTCTCGACTGTCGACGCGCGCCGCCATACAAAACACAGTTCCCATTGCAATAAAACGTAGGCTTTTGAGACTGGTGACATCACCATCACACAGACAAGCATAGAGTTGGTGCGATCTCAGATCTCAAGGGACTCGAAAAATTAAAAATAACTACAACAAACTACAGCTATTTAAGTTAGATGTTCATTCTTGATTAAGAATAATAGTTAAATTCCTTAAAAATAATAATAAAAATATTATTTTTATCTAGCCAGTTGTGGGTTCTGATTTATTAAATAATTATAAATATCAAATTTGACATCTGCCATAAGCGCCGAAACGTCTACAAAAATCAGAGTGTGCAATTCACACGCGGTAGAAGGTAGAAGTGAAACCTTCAGAAAACTAAAGTAGACAAGAGTGGGGAGGCTACAAAGCACCGCACAGAGAGGAAATCGATTATACTATCTCATTCTCTGGCAGGCTAAATCCTGCAGATGTATGTGTATGTCTCTTTTCAGTGTCGCAATTTTTCGTTTCATCGAGTTTCAAAACACAACGGTGCTAAAGAAGTTTTCTCTTCAAAAGTAATTAGTTCCAAGCTTAGTGCCGAATAAGCTAAGCAATGATTCACGTACTTGGCGAGCATAACGAGCAACTTATATGCCGACTCATAAAATAAAGTAAAATGTAACATTGCACAATACAAGACCGGTTCTTACCCTACTGCCACTGACCAATACCTTTTACAAATGTCTATGGGGGAAAAATTAGGGGCGATGTATTTTCAGACCTGTGCCGTGTCAAGCAAAGACGAAAACTGGACCATTCTTTTGTCATCTCCACAAAGGAGCAATGAGGGATGCTCTCGGTCCATACAGCTTCCTCCATCTGACCTTTGAACCGACCAAGGGCTGTGTGACTGAACTTACTTAAAGTAATACCGTATTCAAAATAGGTTTTTTGAATGCTTTCATTGACCAGCGCGTGCCACTTGACCCATTGAAAGGTGTTTGGATTTGAACCAGAAATTGATCCCTGTAATTGAGGTCAGTCAGAGATGAGATGATGAGATTAAAACTGGGTCAGGAAAGAGTCCACTAGGTGCAAATGGACCAGTTTTGATTGTGACACTTTGAATATATGAATGTACTTAAAAAGGGGAGCTTTATGATAGAGATGTTTTTTCTGTTAAATATTGAACGTGAGTTAATTTCAATTAGATGCAGAAGAGTGGGTACGCGAATGTACATATTTTTTTTTATTCAATGGAATTGGACCACAAACCGGAATGTCGTTCAGGTTCTTTTTTATGACAAAATAATTTACGTTACTGTTGTAAGATCACTTGGGTCCATAATCGATATTATATATGCTATGTTATGTAAAATATGGCGTCAGCTAAAATTTAAAAAAATAGGTACATATCAATAGGCATTCGTAGTAGGCTATCAACGGAGGCGTCTATTAATATCTACAGGAATTCCAAAAACTGAAAAAATCGAACTAATATCTATGAGAACCAAAGTGTTGACGAATATCTACAGCTCAAACTGTTGACTAATATCTATGAGAACCAAAGTGTTGACGAATATCTACAGCTCAAACTGCTGACTAATATCTATGAGAACCAAAGTGTTGACGAATATCTACAGCACAGGCAGAGGTTGGATTTGCAATTATATATAGCATATTAGAATAACGTAATATCGCGTATGCAGTTTAAAAAACTTAATTTATGTAAGTATGTATGTAAAAATCCCTAATATCGGACTATTGTACACATTTAGCTGATTAGTCCAACCTACGCTCTGTAGATATTAGTCAACACTGGGACCGTCATAGATATTCGTTCGACCTTAGCTCTGTAGATATTAGTCAACACTCTGAAGTTCGTAGATTCAACATATGAGCTGTAGATATTCGTCCGACATACAGGCTGTAGATATTAGTATCTGGAGTCCTATCAACTACCTGCTTATAATTTATTTTATGACAATTTGGACACGTTGCTCTCCAAAATGACGACTCTAACTTGGAGAAACTCATAGTTCACGTTATCCAGACTTTGGCAGAAGAAGCAGAGGAAGGTCGCCAATGCGTTGGAATGACCAAGTATCACTGGCGTCCGGTACGTCGATGTCCGCAGCTCTCCACGCGACGCAGAACCGCGAGGAGTGGTGGAGTCTTTTCCACCGTGGTAATTGGAGTAGGAGTCACAATCATCAGCAATGAGGAACCGACCTAAGAAGAAGTATGTTGGAAAACAGTCTCGGAAATACAACTTTTGCCTTTATAATATTAGTAGGATGATCTCACAAAAACGTTTTTTCACGTTTTGTGAGAAACAGAAGGCTGCGTAACTTAAAGCTATGTGGATTGCAGAAATTAAACATGAAGGCGTTGGGATTGGTTATCGTTACAAAGTGAAGTGTTGAGGGCGTTGAGGTCTCAATAGCGTAGTAGTCTACGCATTTCAGTTTGAATCACGGGCGTAGCCAGGTTTTAGTTTCGGGGAGGGTTCAAGAAAATAAAACTACTGAAAGTGCAAAACTCGTGTCGGGGGGAGGGGGGGGGGGGTATTGTCGGACTTTGAATTTGCTTTGAAAATTTTTATTTTCTATGTAACTACTTAATTTTTTTTATTTTTTTTTTTATAAAATTAAAGTAATAAATGTGTAGAGAAAATAAAACTTTTCAAAAAAAAATACATAATAAACGTTAGTAGTACATTTTAAAACATTTTAAGCAGTCAAATTATTCTGATAATCACATTTATGCTGACTGACTGTAACACTAATCACAATACACTAACACCTGTCTGTAACACTAATCCTGATACATGTTTATTTAACACTTGTTGCTAAGTAAAATAATAATTTCAAAGTACGTATACACTTACCGCAGATTAGAAACGGAAATTAGAAACGGAATTCCAAAAAAAATCAACCGCATTCACCGAAAAAACGGATCTTAAAAGTTAAATTATTTTATTTCTTTCAGAGGTCCCCATTTATCTTTTTAGATACACAATATCATTTTGAGATGTCAGTGTTACAAATAACATTCTCTTAACTCTCCTTATTTTAATATTATTGATGTTGATATTTTAACTTTTCGGGGGGGGTTTGAACCCCCAAACCCCCCCCCCCCCCCACCCCCTGGCTACGCCCATGGTTTGAATTACGGAGGTTACTGATTCGATTCTCGCACGGCTTCTTGAGCTTTCGCCGCTACCCGTTACAATATTATTTTCACGATGGAAGTAATAATATCGTGGTAAGGTACCCACCAACCTGACCTACCTATATGATTAGCCGGCGACTTATTTTCCCTGCAATATCAGACTACAATCTCGAGATTCTTCTGAACCGTATGCCAAACTTTTCGTAACATGCTAATTGGCAGAGACCTAACTAACCGACGCAACAGGCCACATACTGGCGGGGACTATTTAGGCAAGCAACCACTTCAAAACTAACGTTATGAATATTGTGGCGTATGGCAAGTTCAAACTCCTGTAAAAAAAAACCACATTCGTAGGTAATTTTTTTTCGAACCACGTGTTCAAATGGAAAGTTTAAATTTCAACTGAAAACTTTTTCAGTTAGTACCTGCTTGTATTGTAGGTACAGTTTGGCAATTAAGTGTAGAAAATAAATGATGGCGCTGCGATCGTTTTCTAGTTTTAAATGGCAACACCAAGATGGCTCATAACTCTCATAAGACAAAGAATGTATGTTTTAAAAAAACACTTCTGGCAAAATGCATATTTCATAGCATATTTGTATTTTCAAAAAAATTGCACAAAAAACTGCAATTTAATAGAAGCAAATTAAAACCAAACAAGTTTTAAGTGGGCGTTTATTTCGATATAAAAACGTAGGTACTTAAAAATTTAAGTCTGTTAATTCAACACCCGACATGTAATTATTGTCTTTGTCCTCGTGTGATTCTTCTTCTTCCGTATCTTCATCTTCATCTAAACACAGTTCATCGATATCATCATATATTATATAGTACTGCCTCGTGGATAACATTCTGCCTCAATTTTCATCACGTGTTTGCAACAATTTTTCCAATAATCAGCACTTATGCTATTACATATTATTATTATTATGCCCATTTTCCGTTTTCTCGGTGTTTCAAATTTTCCATCTGCCTTTTCCCCTTCCTTGACGATTCGTCTTACCGTTGTTTCAGATTTACCTGTGTGTGAAAAACATCATTAAAATTATTATTATAGAAGGTAGTTTTAAAAAACACACACTGGATAATATTCACTTAGAAAGAAAAAAAGAGAAAACGAGAAGAAAGTAACTTTTCTACGAGTTTAAAGAAGTTGCATATTATTTTTTTTTATTGAGTTATTCCCTTTTTCCTATGGCCGCATATTAACTGTCAAATCAAAATGTTAAATTCGAATTTTTTAACATAATATCAAATCAGATTGTAATGGTTATTATCGCTCGACAATTGGTATAAATCTTGTAATACTAATGAAATTTATTAAACAAACTATACTACGTACCAGTCATTTCTGCAGTTCGTTTGTAAACATCTTCTAAATCAGACAGAATCTTCTTCGCGTGACACTCGGCTAGGCAGCGTTGAAAAACGCAAAATATAACCCCTCTTGCTTCACTATGTAATGGTTTATTCATTTTAATTAAATTCATGCAAACAATGAATAAAAATATTATCAAATCAGCCATCTTCTACTCAGATTTAAGACAATAAATCAACCGTAACATGCGATAACATGACAGCCATAGGAAACGTCATATAATTCGGTGCTGCCATAGTAATGAAAACTTTTAGTTCCAATTTATTTAATTTCTACACTTTCTTGCCAAACTTATAATTGACTCTTGAAGAGAACTTGGATTCAATTTTTAAAAGTTTAATGTTTTCGATACATGTCGTGTTTATAATCGAAATATTATATTAGATATCTTCGGGGTAGTTGTTTCACAGAACTTAACCAATCGTCAAATTTAAAAGATAATATTCAAGTTCTGTGAAAGTTCTATTCAAGTTCTGTGAAACAACTGGCCTTTACTGGAATAATAACAGAACTTTACTTGAACTAATGTTTTTTTATTTATTTTACGACTATTAATTGGGAGGCGTGTATAGGTACCGCCGCTCCGGGAACCATTTATTGGATAACCAACACCTCTGCCATAGGTGCGAAACCCTAAGGACTCCAGATACGAATATCTACAGCCTGTATGTCTGACGAATATCTACAGCGCATATGTTTAACTAATATCTACGAACTTCAGAGTGTTGATTAATATCTACAGAGCGTAGGTTGAACTAATATCTACAGAGCGTAGGTTGGACTAATCAGCTAAATTTGCCCAATAGTCCGATATTAGGGATTTTTACATACATACTTACATAAATTAAGTTTTTTTAACTGCATACTCAATATTACGTTATTCCAATATGCCATCAATATGATATACATAATTGCAAATCCAACCTCTGCCAGTGCTGTAGATATTCGTCAACACTTTGGTTCTCATAGATATTAATCAACAGTTTGAGCTGTAGATATTCGTCAACACTTTGATTCTCATAGATATTAGTTCGATTTTTTCAGTTTTTGGAATTCCTGTAGATATTAGTAGACGCCTCCAACCCCAAGTGGTTCGAAATGTTTGGTGACTTAGCAGGGGTGCCCGGATTTATGGGGTGAGGTTTGCCCAGGTCTTGGCGGCGAATGCGTCTGCCCATCTGCTGCGTGGCGGGCCCGATTGGAAGAGACAAAAGGCGTTTTGGCGTTTCTTCGACTCGTTCTTGTGTTCAACAGCTCGGCTGTGGAATGACTTGCCGGCCTCTGTGTTTCCTCCTTCCTTCAACATGGGTCTCTTCAAGACCAATTTTCATTCCTTCCTCTCCTCAAAAAGACCCTCCACACGGCATCCCAGATGACATAGGCCCTGAGGGAAATTATTTTCCTCAGGGCCTCCTGTGTGGAGTTAATTTAAAAAAAAAAAACTTACACCTCTCGACCCATCGTCTTGCACAACAGTGGGAGGGATCGAGTTATGGGTCCGTCATTCCTGGACACATCGACTCCCAGATTCCTACCCACGCCTCATACCTTTTTCCTTCCCAGAACTTCCTTTGCTTCATTTCCCTAAAAGACTCCCCACACAGCATTCCCAAAAATGACAAGCATAAAAATTATTTTTTTATGATTTGCTCACCTTCTTACTTGTATACCTCATCTTCGTGTTTGTTGACTGCAGATTGTTGTGTTGGTGTTAGTTCATATTTTTTATGATTTCCTCATCTTCATGTTTATTTAGCCATATTTTGACGTTGTTTATAATTTCATAATTTTCTCCATGGTATTTTTAATTTCATTCAGAAGGGCATCGTACTTTTATTTTATTGCATGGAATTTACAGTTTTTTCTGGCCAAAACTTGTATTTAATTTTGGAATGTTCAGTAGGTTTAAGGTTTTTATCCAAGTACTGCCAAGTAGTGTAGGTATGTTGGTACTCATTTTTTATTAGTGTTTTGTAATATTGAAAACATTAAGAGTTCTCAAAAATTTCTTATAGAGTTCTTTTACGGACTTATAGGGTAACTTTTATTTTTTGTGTTTCAATTTGAATATGGTATTTTTTATTTTATTTTTTTATTATTTACAGTAGATAAGACAGGCATGCTGTCCAAACATTTATATAGGTACATTTTTTAATTTTTTTATGTGAATACCTCGCAAGAGTTCCAGCTGCTCCCGTCTGGTGCCAGTGAGACTACGGCATCCCCAATTTGGGTATGTTGTGAGGCAGTGGGTAGGGGAAGGAGATCGGGAAGAGGAAGGTGGGGAAGTACCTGGCTATTCAGATCTGGTCACCAAACATGGCTAAAGCCATTTCAAGCAGCATTTAAATTCTGAATGGTGGGCTTACACCAAGGCGATACCGAGAGCATCTTCCTCTCTGGAATTTTTTTTATTTTTTTTTTTTTTATTTGATTCACCTGATTTATACATGTGTGTTACATATTTGACTAATGTGGGCCTCACTGGGTGCTTTACCCGTGGTTAGGACCTCATTTTACAGTTTGATATGATTTATTTATTTATTTTTTTTTAATTTAAGATACATATAAAATAAAAACTAAAGAAAAAAGAAACTCAATAATAACATATGAGAATAAAATAAAACTATATAAATAGGATAGATACATATAGAATGTTATAATATACGCCACAAATATACTATATATTATTTTTAAGTTGGATCAGAAGAGTTTGGTTGAGGGAGACCTAATTTAGATCTCTCCATTCGGACTCTCTCGACCCATTGCCAGTGGGAGAGATGAATTCATACGTCCATTACTCCCAAATACATTGACCCCCAGATTTCTGCCCACTATATACATATATCACACGTTAAAACCAAAATTCTCTGTCGGCTCAGATTTAATACCACCAATTTTAATTACCAACAAAAATAGTTTGGATGCAGGTGAATTCTCTAGTTGATGTTTTGTATATTCTTGCCAATTAATATCTGTATCTGTATTTTCTCCTAAATAAATAAAAAAAAAAAAAATAAAAAAAATTATACTCAAAAGATACTCAAATTATTTAATTCAACCTCTAAAGCACATTTTTAACCTTTCACTTCGTAATAATATCTTTCCTGAAATGTGGAAACTAACGAAAGTCACACCTGTACACAAAAAAGGCAAAAAGTCGGCAATCGATAATTACAGACCTGTAGCTGTCTTATCAGCACCCGCAAAACTTATAGAAACCATAATTTACTCACAAATATATAATCAAACAAAACATACACTTATCGAAAACCAGCATGGATTTCGTCCTACTCTATCACCCTCAACAAACCTAACGAATCTCACCACCTATATTAATAAACCGTTTGAAAATTTTGTACATGTCTATGTGATTTATACAGACTTCGAAAAGCATTTGACAAAGTCGACCATGATATTTTGTTAAAAAAATTGAGTGACATTCTCTCAGGAATTTCTCGCTTTCGTAGTTAGCTACTTACACAATCATCGTCAGTATGTCAGTTACGGACACCGGCTTTCTCGCGAATACAAAACTAATTCCGGGATTCCCCAGAGATCGAATCTAGGGCCCCTGTTCTTTATTTTATTCATTAATGATATAGGCAAGACCATTAACCTCTCAAAATATCTCCTCTTCGCTGACGATATCAAACTTTTCAGAGTTGTTAAAAGTCATGTAGCTTCCATTCTTCTGCAGAATGGTCTTGATTCTCTCGTTAAATGCTTCAGCATCCAGAAATGCAGTGTCGTTACATTTACAAGATCCAAACAGGGCCGGATCTACGAAATCTGGCGCCCTGTGCAGTAGGTACCGATGGCGCCCCCCCCCCCCTACATTTTATTTTGATTAAAAATTCGTTCACCCCAATTTTTTTAGACTAATTTTTAAACGATTCAGGGAATATTAAAACTAAATTTTAATACAATATTCATTTTCTCACGGCGCCCCTTCGGAGTTGGCGCCAGGTTTTTTGCACGTTTTTGAACGTATGGCAGATCCGGCGCTGGATCCAAAGACACAATTCTATTCCCATACCACATTAATAAAATTATACCAACACGCAAAAACGTGATTCGAGACCTTTGTGTGATTTTTGAAGCAAATCTCTCTTTCAAATCCCACAAATCTGACATTGTCTCCCACGCCAACAAAATGCTTGGATTTGTTCTTCGTAATGCGAGATCATTTACTAATGGAATTGCAATACGAAGAACAATTGAAGTTTTTGTCCATAGCATCTTGGAATACAGCTCCATTATTTGGGCCCCCTCTGAACAAAACCATATCCTAGAAATAGAAATAGTACAAAAAAGGTTTATGCGTTACGTGTATATGAGGGAATATACATACTACCCATTCCTGAATCCATCATTGTTCTTAACAGGAATGCTCGATCTTAATACCTTAGAAGCCTGCCGAAAAATATTTTTGGGAAAACATTTTTTTAAGCTTATCTCCGGTACTGTACTGAATCCACCTATGTTGAAGGAGATTAACCTATATGTCCCTAACGCATATACTCATGGGAGATCCGACGCACTTTTTTATGCTTCGAAAGCGAGAACTTCTTCCTTTCAGAATGCGCCATACAGAGCAATTCAACTGCTTAACGATTCTGCATTGAGCTTCGACATCTTTAATGTTACCTATAGAGAGTTCAGTAACTCTATTTTGACATACGTCACAACATAATGAAACTATCCCCATCTGATCTGATGTAAAAAAAATCTTTCTGCAAAGTGGTTTTTTCATGAACCCAATGAAAAAGGGTTGTGTTCCAGGTACATGAGAAACAGTCTTTACATGCACATCTAAGTGACTCTGTCTGCGCCCACACTCCTTGCTTCATTCACATTCATATTCTTCTACTATCTGACTCCTGACATGTTTTGTTAAATAATTTACCAAATTGAGTTCAATGGATTACATTTTACATTGTTATGGTCCTACCGCTGAGAGCTCTGTTGTGTGTCTTCTGATGCAAGTATTTGATTCAATTGTGCCATGTCTTCCTCGGACATCCCTGACTTCTTCTACCATTCACTTTTGTATTCTCCGACTCTGTTCTTCGTTCATCCGCTCACCAAAGCATTTAACAGTCTCTTAAACTTATTCATTACACATCAGCCATGCAATTTTCAGAATGCGCATAATCGTAACATGTTCAATGTTCATATTTTGTTACACTATTTTGTTAGACACTTTTTTAGTGTTTTAAACGACCCACCTCACTAATTTTAAGCGTCGCTATGCAACCCGATTCATTCCAATCCTAGGCAGAAAAGTCCCTTAATGGACTGCGCCACAAACCGTTGCCTTATTTTGCAAACTTAACTTTTCTGCGCAGAGTCTGGTTATATCAATGTGCGCTCTTCGGCGTTCAACATATGACTTTGTCGTAAATTATTCAAAGCATTCACGAACCCTCCAGGTGCCAAAAATATGATCATGTGGTTCTAACACGTTGAAATGACACCCGGAATTCATGTTAGGGTAAGCCTGTCAATTTGGATGTCTATGGTTTTACCTGAATTCAGTAAAAATTGTATTTGAAAAAAATTATTATTCAATTTGATAGTGTGATAGAAATAAACTAATCCCAGCGAGAGGTCATATGTGATGTCATCATTCTAGTATTTTTCATCTTTTTTCATTTTCATACAAGATGTGTGAGAAGGAAGAGGATGATTGCCGATAACATGCGTACAAGCTCTCGCTGAGACTAGTAAAAGCCCACAAAGACACTTGGTAACTATTTTATTGAGTTCATAGAGTATATTAGTGTTCTGAAATATGCATATGAAACTTTAGTTAGGTAAAGCTTTTCTTAATACCTGCATAATAAGATCTGAATTTCAAAACTGTTTCAGCAAAAAAGCTTCACTGAATAACTCTCAACCTCATTATCATGGTGAGCATTTATTTCTTCCCTTTTCCACTTCTTATTATATGCACCGCCATGACAGTGATGTGGTCTAAGTGGTCTTACTACCTACCATCACGGCCTGTGTAAAATGAGACAATGTATCCTTTATCCATCTTTGTTGCCATCAACCATTTTTTTTAGTTCAGCCATCTGTTAACCAAATTATAAAGTTGTGTTTATTTAGTCTACTGCAGGAATGTTTCTCACTTCATTCAACAGATGTCTTAATACACTCTCATCGAGAAAAAATCTGAAATTTTCTTTTTTATTGTTTAACAATTTTTTATCAGTTTCCTTCAATTACAGTACAATTTAGTCGCTGTATAAGTATTTAGGCAGGTGACTCTTTAATAATAGTTGTATGGCATTTAGAGAACAGTCACTTACATCTTACTCTGAATAGGTCATGGTATCGACTCCGGCAGTAGTGGTCTGGCACATATAAATCATAGTATCCCAAGAGGAATAATGGGCTATCGACAAATTGTTACAAATTTTGAAAGACATATTAGCTAGACTTGCTTTCCGTCTAGTTTACAGACTTACAGAATCAGTTTCCTCAAGTGAGTAAATATGGTGCACAAACCTTGGATAGGTTCCATGCGTCCACATATAGATATACCTGAGGAATTTCTTCTGCACTTGCTCTGACATATCAATGTACTTCCAGTGGTACGGTGCTCAAACATCACTCCAGCTCGCTTCTCAGTATGCCTTTGAACAATGCTAGCATAGCTTTTTGGTTATTAAACTGCTACTTGTGATGAAAAGGATCATAAAATAAATAAATAAAAAACAGATTGATTTAAGTTTACTTTTATTAACAAAGAGCCGGTAGGAATCAATATATATGACATTTAAGTTACTCTATTAGTGGAGTAGACAGCCCAACCGTGTCATCGGCAATTCCGCGTACACTTTAATTATTATTACATCTGAACAACAAGTATGTATGGGATAATTTGCTTAGGCCAGTCTCGCACTATAAGTTATATGCTTGAAAAGAATGAGCAACACGGAACAGCCAAGGTCACAGGCGCGGGAGTAGCCTCCCATATGAACTATATACATCATAATATAATAACCTATCATTTACTTTACTTTAGCTCATGCCAAATGATTTCATCAATCGAATTTCCGTCGTATTTTAATTTAGATATACAATTATAAGTATGGAGAGAATAACATATGTTTTTTTTGTCAAATATTAGTAAATTTGCTTCTTTTTAATTAAAATATATATCGGACATAGTGTACCCACTGCAGCACAGTCACAATGTGCCCTGGAAAGCAAAATGTGTAAGATGAGAAGTTAATAAGATGGAGATAATAAGCGAGACGGGCTCTGGCTGTGAGACAGAGTGAGCGGCCGGGTACACTATGTGCAGAATATACATTCAGTTGGTGGTCGGGCTGAGACGCTGACGGCTGACAATGATGCGCCGCGCCGCGCCACTCGTTATTGCGGACATGCGGATACGGTACGTCCACAACTAAAACAATCAATTCCAACAGAATGACAGTCCCTGTTAAATTGGCTACATTGAACACATCTGTATACTATTTGCTAATGGCGAAGAGTGAGCTAATGGCGATAATGCTAAAACAATCGGATGGGGGAACAAACACTCCACTGGCCGCACTCCACTCCACACTTCGCACTCCACACTCCAACCAACACAATCCAGTCACACCGGGTAATATACAATAATTAGGTAACATGAGAAACATCTTTATAAAACACTTTACTTTCGTATACAAGTTTGATCACATCGTGCCCTTTGTAACATGCATGTCAGTTTGTATATGGAGAAGGAAATCAGACAAAAGGGATTACAAAACATAACAAATAAACGAGATGAGTATCCAATTACAAAATATATCCCTATGATACATATTTACAGTAAATCCGCTACAAAATAACAACAACACGTATTCTAATCGCCATGAGCTCAGTCAAATTTGACGTCCAAATTATAAATCTTTTTCTGTGGTTACTAAGGAACAATCCTCAAATAGTTAAGCATGCATGTGGCAAAATATGTTACAAAAATATCCAGAGATACATCCGGAAGTCAAAGTCGCCTTTTCTCTGTCACCTTCTCCTTTTCCTCAGAGACATCATCGGTGTACCCCCGTTGAATGAACACGGTCGCATCGCATCGCGGGGAGAGACAACAGGTAGTCAGGTAGTGGGGGGTAATAAAGGGACAGGTCGGTGCTTGGTACTTATTGCAAGTCAGTCAAGACAGGGGGAGAGACAGTTTTCATTCAACAAAAGTACACATCCTTAGTCCTAGCTCCGTCCACTCACGTCAACTATAATTTGCTAATACAATTTACCCTCTAAGTGTGGAAATATCTTTCTCATAATTTAAAGGAAATTATCGATGATTTTGCTGAATACATCTTAAAACTTTACAACTTAGTATATTTGTCAATTACTTATTAGATTCAATCATCTTAACATTACTCCACCGCAATTATCCTCCTCTCAAACACACTTCACTCTAGTCTTCATTGAATTAGTGTTTCCATCAAAATATAAATGTCCTTACAAGTGACAACGGGAACCTGGCTAGGTTATACCAACATGCTGTCCTAAACAATATAGTTTATGGTGTGTCCACACCAGTTGTCCTCACCTACATCTCCGCAGACAATAACAACCATCCCCTATTTACTTTACTTTACGTGAACGTCCGCTAGAACCTCTTTTACTAGAACCCCACCAACTTTACCGAGTAGTAATGTTTAAGGCTGAACACCCATGTACAAAAGATAGAATATAAAATTGAAAATGTTTATATCTACTTGTTTTTACATTTGGAAATGCATTCAACTCTCTGGCGAGATCCGATGAGAACATGGAAAGCAAGACGCTACGTAACATGGCTCCGCTGCGAGGAAACATTCACATTCACATTGAAATGAAAACAACTCTGAAAAGAACAATAGTGATTTATACAAACCAAAATCTCACACAGACAAGATCACCTTTCAGACTTCCCAGACAACATAATTATTTTAACTTCACTTTTTATTATTAAATATAAATAAACATATTTATTAATTGCGAGTCTCTTATGAACTACACTCACTAACTAATCAATTTAATCAGATTTTCTAATTGTCTTAGGTTTATTCATATAAAAGACAGTCATCCTGACTCCACAAGCCGTTATTACCTTAGCTGCAATAATTAGCTTTATTTTAATCAAATGTTCCATCAAATTACACTATTTTTTTATAATGCCAAATTTACAATTTTTAATCCACGAGACCTTTCGGTCGGAGCCCAAAAGTATTTTAGATTTTTCCCCTTTTCCCAGGTTTAAGTATCATTTCTAACGGTCACTCAATTCTGTCAACAGAGTTAAACAATGACTCTCAGTCTGTTGTTCCAGATAAATTATATTATTATCTAATGCCGCAACACTGTGGCGCGGTCGCGTCGCTTCGCATTGCGTCGCATCGTCATTCATTTCAGCAAACAGTCAGGCAAATGAAAGACGCAAACGTTGTAAAAAAAAAATCTAATTTATTATCGGTTCTAATGCGTGTAATAAAATTTATTATTACCGGTTATGTTAAGATTATTTGTTTTATTTAGCAAATCTATTTTCGTCAGTTACAAAAGTATTCGAGTTTAAAAAGTGTATTAAACGTATTCACCTAAAAAATCACAGACACTCTCGCTCGACTGGTTAGTCCGTAGGGCAAAGCCAACTTGAGAAGGATCGGGCGCGGCCAATCTTCTTTAAAATACCTCAAATAAATTATTTTCCTAGTGCAATCCAAAATGTTCCATAGTCTCTTTTTATTATTTGAAAACAATATCGGCAGAACTGCGGATTGTGATAGGAACATGGGCGTTGTGATTAGAGTGGTACAGGAATCACAGACTGCGCGCCGTCGCACGCACCAACCACGGGGTGAAGTGATCCACTTGGCACTGAATCACTGTACGCACGGCACGGGGGGTGAGGCCTAACGGATGGCCGAGCGGTTCTACTGCATGCACGCAGTGAAATGAAATGATCCACTTGGCACGGAATCACTGTACGCACGGCATGGGGGTGGAGCCGAATAGATGGCCAAGTGGCTCTGTCCACCACGGAGTGAGGTGATCCACTTAGCACCGAATCACTGTACACGCGGAGCCTAGCGGATGGCCAAACGGCTCTACCCACAACGGAGTGAGGTGATCCACTTGGCACCGAACGCTGTACGCACGGCACAATAGTCGGCGAGGCCTAGTGGATGGCCACCGGACTCTGCTGCACGCACACGCCCACCATGGGGCTGTCGGGGTTGGCGGGGGGATCGGGGGGCGGTTGTGGAGGCTCTAGAGGGTGTGGCAGGTAGCGCGGGCGATGAGCGTGCACGTGCGGTTGGAAGGGGGGCGCCTCGCACTCCATGGCGGAGCCCCCCTGCGGACCCCCGGCGCCCCCACCACTCCCGCCCAGCGTCATCAGCATGTCTGAACGCACGCGCAGCATGTTCAGCCCTGGAATAACACAACACACATTATACAAGGCAATCCAGCACTGATATTCTCTCTTCATGCAAATATATTTAGTAAGTAAATCAAGTGTATGAGAATTCTCAATCACAACCTCTACGTGATTAACCAACCTAAAAGTGACCATAGTGACCATAAGTAGCTATATTAATTAAATACCGTCACTTCAGATGTCTGTCTAAATCCAACGGCTACCACATTCAAAACGATAAACATTTAAATAATTGCATTGAATTAATCTAATTAGGTTGCTGCATTTATATACTTTTCAAATTTTACATATTTGGTTATATTTATTTGACAAATCTTTCAATGATAAAAAATAAGTATTTACATTATTCTTTTTTCTTAAATAAGGGAACGTACCCATACTACGTGACACGTTTAGGGGGGGGGGGGTCTTCAAAATGTCACGCTCCATACAAATGAGCGGCGGGTTGCTTAGGATTTTGGTCACCGGGGGGAGGGGGGGTTAAAAATTGCAAAAAGTTGGTCACGTAGTATGGATACGTTCCCTAATCATGCTAATTTTAAGAGAGTTATATTTGCAGCAGCACTCTGCAGACGGTTATATATTTGAGATTAGAGTAATTAGCAAGCAAAAATGGTATTTAAATTAATGAATAGCAAAAAAGGAATCTCCTTCTAAATTGTTCACCTGCCTAGCGATTCCGTATTTTTTGTGACATCATTATTGGATAACGGACGTAATCTCCTGTCAGATTTGTGTGATTTTTATGGCTGTTATTTGCGTTTTCTATGTACAACGTACATTAAATGAGTAAATAATCATGCGTACTTGCAGGAATTCGTGTTTAAATCGATGTAAACTAAAATATGTGAAGTAAAAATCACACAAATCTGACATTCATTATCGAATAACGATCTCACAAAAAATACGGAATCGCTAGGCTTATTAGTTAAAATGATGATGATGTATACACATACTTAAGTATTAAAAATCATAATATTGTTATGTAGTTACTGATTATTACTGATCCATATAACAAGGCAATCAAAATGCATAATTTACTATCATTAGAACCCATGCAACAAAAAGTATAAAAATCATATAGTTTGACAATGGCCGCAGTTGTACATTAAAAAAACCTTCTGCATTTAACTAACAATTTTTTTAACTGTGGTCATTGAGTTTTCAATGTTCAATCCATTCACAGTAAGCTTGTATAAACTAAGCATTATTGTCTTTAAATTGTAGAACTATATTTATGTATTTTTTTAAATTTAAAGTAAAAAAAGTTTATTTTTTATTACAGTGAAACCCTCTTAAATTTGGTGGCTTAAGAAGTTTGGTTTTCCTTCTTAAGGCTGAATTTAGTCTTACGCTGACCGCACGCGCACCGTCGGCGCTGATGGTCGAGATATATGAACTTCTAGGAAGCGTTTTTGAATGACGCGTAGCTATCAGCGCACAAGGTGGTCAGCGCTGATGGCTACGCGGCCGTACACGTCGCGCGTCGGCGCCGCGTAGCTGTCGCCGCTGACAAATGCACGAGCGCCTCTGCTTTCAGTGAGCGTTCTAGTGTCAAGCGGAGCGGATGTCGTCAGCGTGTACAGTCATAGCAAATAGTTTTAATTTTTTGGGATAGGTTGTACAAAGCAGCAATAACTAATACACTCCGCATTTTAAGTCTTCGTCTGTACAGTAAGGCGGTCAATACGATACTGAAACGAGCCACGCTGAGCCTCAGTGTTGACGAACTACGCGCTGATGTATGAGCGCTGACGGTGAGCGTGAGACTAAATTCAGCCTAAGATGTTTGTTTTTTCAGATCCCTTGGAAAACTTCTTAAGAGAGTTTCACTGTATTAAGTTCTGCAAGTATTTTAGTATTCATTATTGTGACAGCAGTTTTGGCATTCAAAACATTATAAGAATATAATGATAAATGCCCACTGAAAAAAAAATTCTAAGTAAATCAGTTTTCACCGAAAGTAGTAATAAATAATCATTTTAAACATCATAAAAATAAAAACATGGTAGGGATAAATAAAATTATATAAATAAGTTGTCTCAACATGGCCTAACCAACGTTTGATAATGGCTTGGAGGAGTGAAACTGCTGGCACATTAAAAACCAAAATATATGCAGAATTTAAAATAACGATAAGTACCTGTTAAATTTGATTTGCTTTATATTTAAAGTAGGAAAAACCAAAATTTGTAGGGTATTTCAATGACATTTTTCCCATGTAATTTTATGATGTTTGATTTTTACGATACAAAACATTCCTAAATAATAATTAAAAGTAAACAAGCAACAATTAATACACCAACTGCCGTTGTTCCCAATCCTACTGATCCAACTGTTGAGCCGAAACTTTGACTCCAACACTCCTCCAATGCACAATTACATTGTTCCCAAGGCAACTCTCCGACCAACAGGCGAATCTAGCATTACTAAACAAATCACTTAGCTGAGCGGAGACTCAGATTGATCCATCGTAAAGTTGAGAACAACAGCTGTAAAACTACCAACTAGACATGCACAAAATAGAAATTAAAAAACTTTCAAATACATATAACAAGATGTCATCATGACTGACAATGATGTGGATGACTTGTACAATAAATTGTAATTATATAATCTACAATGAATGGCGCACGATTTTTCAATGAAAAAATACACTCGGCATATCGGAGACTTATAAATTATCGGGAAACGGTATGCAATGGCCTTTTTCAGATTTTAGAAAATATTCCAGAACGAAAGACTAAGTTTAAGTTCTTTTAAATCACAGCTTTTTATAGAGAAGACAGAATAACTGCTTTAACCGGAGTAAATTAACATTCAAATCTTTTAAAATTTAAAATAGTTGTAATTGAGACAAATAAAAAACTACCTAGGTAAATAATTTTAAAGAGACCCTTGTTTGTAGCAGGATATAAAAATAATTAAATTTAATAATAAATTTGCTTGTTAGGAAGCTGAAAATGAAACAATTAAACTTTAAAATAATGTTTTTGAATTGAATTGCATGTATAAAATTAAACAGAATTGACAAAATTTAATTAATGTTAGTATTGATTTTAATATATTAATTTATAAATTAATTAATTAATTTATCGATTAATGTACATTTAATGTCAGTATCTCAGAGCATTTGCTGGGTAAGAGGGGACTGCGGACGGATGTTCCAAACTAGTTGGAAAGACTTTTTTGAAACTTTCTATATTATCAGTGTGCACAAATAACTATTTAAAACGATTTGCCTGCATTTATTTATTCATTTTATTTTAAATGCCCAGTGAAAATGTGTTCATTTAAACGGAATCGATAAACGTCGCTATGCACCTAGTATCTTTGGACACTTATGAGGTTAGAGGGGACTGCGGCCAGGTGTTCCAAACCAGTTTGAAAAACTTTTTTGAAACCTCCGATACTTTAAAATGATTTGCCTATACCTTTTAATTCACAAATATCAACCCTAAATTTTGCGTTTTGGTAATGGTGAAAATCAGAAAGAGACACTGATAAGCCAAATGTTATCTACAAACCATAAATAACAAAAAATGGCAAAGAAATATTTTAGTGGATTCAGTACTAGAGATGCCACGAATAGTGATTTTGCCGAATACCGAATATTCGGTGACACTTAGTACATTTCGCAAACAGTTTTCATGAATTTAAAAAAATAAAAATCTTTTTCTTGAATTAAAATGAATTGAACTCATGAGCAGTGGCGGATCGTGACTTTTGGGTGTGCTAGAGTGCTGATATTAAAAAAATTACATTATTGATGTTGTTGTAGCCGAAAAAAAAATCTTTTTTTTTTTAAATCAGTTTTTTGTATGAAAAATTTCAGGAAGTTTCAGTTTGGCGGTGTGCCGCACCGATTTCCTGAAAATCTTCATACAAAACACCGATTTTGGAAAAAAAAAAAAAAAAAAATTTCGCATACGACAACATCCATGATGCCATTTTTTTAATATTAGCACCCTAGCACACCCAAAAGTCATTAGCCGCCACTGCTCGTGTGTTAAAAATCGTTTTCATGAATCAAAATTAATCGGATTCATTATTTTCATAAATTAATAAAAATCGATTACATTTCACAAATGAAATTGATTTTTACATGAAAACTGTTCACCTAGATCGAACAGCAGACCCTTACAAGTGGTGATCAGCAAACGCAAAACAGTATCCAAGCCCAGCAGAATTGGCTAAGATTTATTTATCATCTCCCGGTAGAAGTATATAGTGAGCGGCTGTTTTCGGAAGCAGGTATAATTTAGGAGGAAAAGAGCGATCGTTCGCTATCAACAAATACTGAAAAAATTGTTATCATTCGACAACACTTACCACTGATGGATTTTAAGTATTAAATGTTCTGATTTTTTGTTAAAATATAAATTTTTGTGAGTAATATGTCATTTATTATGCATTTTTTTTCATGATTTACTATTGGTTATTCGGCCGAATAGTTCGCAATATTCGGCCGAATACCGAATAGTAAAAAAAGGAGCCGAATAGGCCGAATACCGAATAGTAGCCGAATATTCGTGGCGTCTCTATTCAGTACTAGGAAACCATTACATATATTGTTACAAATCAGACAAAAGAACACTTTTTTACATTAACTCCACACACTCATCTTTTGGGGATGCTGCCTGGAGGGATCTTAGACTGGTTCAACTATATATGACATGACAATGCTTTTCGTACCTAGCACATTGTTTTCTGCTTAAACTGATTATTTTTCGGTAACTTTATAGATATGAGAAAATTTATAGATGGCCTTATATAAAGCCAGTTATGTGTATTTTGTCTTACAGATCTACTTCATATGACTTGAGGCAAACTGACAAACTAAACTTTTTGTATCAATTTTGGATAGGGGCACATGCATATGGGGTTTACTTTAAAAGGTGGTGAAGATTTCTTCAATCATTTGAGGGATAAATAATTATTGAATGCGGGGTCCAGGCATTGTCTATAGTCATTACTCGGGCAGGGAAAGGGGGAAATAATCTTAAACTCAAACAAACATAATATTCAAGACTCCATTCGACGGAACACCCTAATCTGCATCGTACATTTTATTTAGTAAATTCAAAGATTTATTTATTATTCATTTATCAGTATTTAACCCCTAGGGGCCGGAGCCCTGCAACTGCAGTGTTGAAGAAACACGCCTATACACAGTACAAGGCACTGCAATTGCAGTGTTGATTTGTACATTTATTTTATATTACCTCTATTGGATTAGTTACAGACAAACAAGATGTCACTTTATCAAGTATGGTATTGTCCACATTTTAATTTTTTTTTACATTAGCTCCACACAGGAGGTCCTGAGGAAAATAATTCCCCTCAGGGCCTATGTCATCTTTGGGGATGCTGTGTGGAGGATCTTTTTAGCAAAGGAAGGAAAGGAAGTCCTGGGAGGGAAAAAGGAATTAGAGGTAAGTAGGAATCTGGGGGTCGGTGGGTCTAGGAGTGACGGAGGTATGAATCCATCACTCCCACTGTGGTGCAAGGCGATGTTCCGAGAGAGTATATGGCTGGAGCAGTCAAATAGACTCCCTCAAACATTCTCTCCCGATCCGGCCTACCATGCAGCTGGTGAGCAGACGCCTCCGCCGCCAAGACCTGGACAAACCTCACCCATGAACCCGGGCACCCCTGCTAAGTCACCAAATGTAGCAAACCACTTGGGGTGACCTATAGAGGTGCTGTTTATCCAATAAATGGTTCCCGGGGCGACGGTACCCATATCCGCCTCCCAAAATGCTGGCTTTATCAAAAAAATCTTTTTATTTATTGAAGTTTCTTGCCGGCCCCTATGGGTTAAGGAATGTTGCGAAACAACACTTATAATTTTGAGAATTAAAAATAGAAGTAAAAATTCTTTTCCATCTCTGATACAAACTATTAAAAAGGCAGAGAGACTAAAAGGAATTTTTAACAAAATCGAAGATAATAAGAAAACAAAAAAAAATCAAATTTAGTATGAAATGTATAGGTAATCCAATGAAATGGATTTAGTGGATGCTATCTGATGACAGAGTGAGAGTGTTGGAACCGTGCGAGTCGATAGTTTGTTTGGCGGTGGCTGGCGCAGGTAGCTAGTATATGAATGTAGTGTTGATTCGGACCTGCCTCTATAGAGCCCTGGAGGGCCGGGGTGCCTAGGAGCCCTGAGCATGGGAGGAGCTGCGGGGGGCTCCGGTCGGGGGCGCTAGTCATCGTTGCACGCTCTCTGGGCACAGACAACAATACACCCATGAAGATACCCAATACACTGGAAGGTTCAGGTCTTCCACAATATTATAAAGAAGCAATATTTTCTTTATTTATTTTTTAATGTTCCTTGCGACAGCAGCTCTAAAGCTATCTTTTAAAGATTTTGTCAAGCTTTAAAATCAACAATCACAACACCCCGATTGACAGTGTTAGTTGTCAAACTCAGCCCATGTGTATGCAAGTCCAGTCTACCTAAATTTAAGCCCACATGAAAGCAATTCCAGGCAAATTCAAGCCCACATGAATGCAATTCCACGTAAATTTAAGCCCACGTGAATGTAGGCCCACGTAAATTTAAGCCCACGTGAATGTAGGCCCACATAAATTTAAGCCCACGTGAATGTAGGCCCACGTAAATTTAAGCCCACATGAATGCAAGTCCCCACAAATTTAATCCCACATGAATGCAAATCCACACAAATTTAAGCCCACATGAATGTAAGTCCACACAAATTTAAGCCCACATGAATGCAAGTCCACACAAATTTATGCCCACATGAATGAAAGTCCACATAAAGGCAAGTCCACATAAATTTAAGCCCAAGTGAATACAGTTTCACACAAATGCAAGTTCACGGGAATGCAAACCTCTTGAGGTGATTTTATCACTAAATGGCACTATAAAAAATGACCATTACATCTAATACCTAATTCAAACCCACAGGAATACATGCCTGCATAAACACAAGACCACGTTAATGCAAGTCCACACAAAATTTAGGCCCACAAATGAAAATCCACAAAATAGAAATGCAAAAAGTCATTTGGCAACAATTTTTTAAGTCGAAGTGTCTGGTTAGTTGTACAGTTGTCAGTTAAAGCACAAATTGTCCTGAACCCTCTGTATTACCTTCGTACATATTGGATTCCGACTTCTACAATCCTGTTGTTCCCCATACAAATATAGCTGTCTATCTTGTACAGAATAATTCATGGCAAGGAATAATATTTTGATCCATCCATGCGATGGTTTTTCAAATTACAGAAATCCCAAATTAAAATAGATACATGTAGAAAGAAAATGTGACACAATGAGTATGAACTAAATATTAGATGAATTAATCATTGGCTTATAAACAAAACTATAATATATATTTTTAATATTAATTATTATGTTTATGAACCAAAGATTATGTTCTAATGAATAATCACAATATATCTAAACAAATAAAGTATTTTTTGATGCAGCGATATAAACATATAAATGTATGGTTGTCAATGAACGAGATGAAAACGATCAAACAGTTCTTAGCAAACACATAGCAAGCCTATGATGACAATGGCAACATGGAAATGGAAATGACAATAATTATGGAATACACTGCAACATTTAGTATTCTGAGAGCACACACATTAAACAAATTACATAAATAAACAACAATGCAAGAATGTCCGAAAGGCTAGATAAAGAAGGTGAGGTTGATTAGATGGATATGGACTCCCTATATCTTTTTCTCTTATTGGAGGTCGGCTATCATTAAAGCAATATCTATTTCAAATGCTGGTCAGAAAATGGATTTACCAGGGGAGTGCTGTTCCATAAAGGAAGTAAAACCGTGTCCGCCCCAAGAAAAGAAGATAAATTCCAACAACGTATATTCCGTCTTCTTTCGTGTGGCATTCAGTTTTACAGCCCCTATGAATTAAACGCCCCTGATCGGAGGTTAGGTTAGCTATCATCAAGGCTCTCAATACTGAGACTGTGATAATGGTCGCTCGGAATGTGGATTTAATGACAGAAGCATATAAATTGCAAGTAGGTTAGTTGAAGCAGCAATATAGTGGAGCTGAATTAAAGATGGCGAATCCCACGGGAGTATGAATTACAGCAGTTGTAATAAGCATCGAAGGGGGCGGGCGAACTTAATCACGGTTGCGGGAAAATTATCTACTTCTTGGAAAGACTATTGGAGGTTAACTATCATTAAGGCTGTCTACTTAGGAGACGACTGCGCAGAGTATGGATTACTACTATTAACAGGAGCACATAAACGTCAGTAGATTAGCTGAAGCAAGAACAGTAGAGCAGAATAGAGGGGACAAAGAATTCAGGGAGAAAAAATGACAATGGATTGAAGCAATGGGACTGGAATTAATAGACAGAATCCCGGGAGCGCATAAATCAATGGGTTGTTGCAATCATCTGTATTGGGGAGGTTCTAACCATGAAGAACTTGCGAGCAACTGAAGGCTGCCTTCTTCTTCGAGTATTTCTCTTATTGGAGGAAAATTAGTAGTTTTCGACTATCATTGTCCAAGAATTAAAGACCGTTCCTTATTTTCGGCGACATGGACATTATTTCTCAAAACATGGCAGCACTAGCATGTGGCTCAGACGGTTCCATGCCAACTCAAAATCAAGTCAACTCAACAACTCTTTAAAAAGTCATTAAAAGCTATGAAAAAGATTATTTTAAAATAGCCGTTAACCCTAACCTAACGTAATCTATTTAACCAATTTTTTATATTTTTTTTATCATCACTCTTTATGGCCTTTCTGAGGTTGGTTTCATTCTGAGTTGGCCGGTCACCAGCTCAGACTTTCCCCTAAAAAATGAGCGTTGGATCCGGCTTGGTAGCTGCTTCAGTGCGATCTTTGCGTCCATTTGCGATCGACGCTCCACTGGCGAATCCCATCGACTGCGAGGTGCGCTCAATTATTTACTTTCTCAACTAAGTGTTGAAGTTCGTAAGATCGCAATTTTTATCCCAGACGCCAATAAGTCTACCAGACAAATGATTTTCAGAGAAAAATGGCGTATGCAAATTGCGTGCTCGTTGGGTTCCCAAAATGCTGATGAGCAAAATCGTATGGAAAGCGTTCGGATCAGTTTTTCCAGGTGAAGTTTTTTTGGCTGAAAAAAGGGTTCAGCACCCAAAACCGGAATTAAAAATGCAATCAATGACATGAATTGCATCTTTTTCTTCACCTGAAGCAACATTTAACCGGAAAATCTTTATAAACCAACTAGGACGCGGAGGGAGAGGTGATAACATATTAGGCAGCGGAGTTCTGCGATAAGGGGAGTCAAGGACATAGTGCCACGGCTCACCAAGTGCATCGATAATAACGGAGACTATGTCAAAAAATAGTGGGGATATGTACCTAAAATGTCATAATTTTTTTATAATTATGTATTTTTCCTGATGTTTAACCTTTCCGGGAGTATGGACGGACTTAAACGTCAACGCGCGCTTTCGCCAAAGGAGTATGGACGTCCATAGCCGTCAAGCATCGCAAGCCTAAATTTGGCGCCAATACGTTGTAAATACGCATCGTCCTGCCATCTGTGAACCTATTCCTATAACTTTACACTATTTTTATAAGTTTAGCTTCATTATCGACAGAGATATCGGCAGTTATTTATTTTTGATGACGTCACACACGCAAGTTCGACTATAAACAGAAATCTTCAACCGTTGATTTCGGCGCCCACATGTTTTGACGTTTTTCTCGCGGATTTCTAATAGTTTGTTGGTATATCTGAGTAGAAGTGATTGAATTTGATGTTTTTGTGTATTTAGTGTGATTATAAGTTCATTTCAAAGTGGATAACATTGCATCAACATATAATTTCCACAGTGTTGAGACTTCTAACCTTTTTTGTGATCAAACCACGTGGCGAACAGTATCAAATATATTTTTTTATAGTATATCTGAGCATAAGTGATTGAATTTGAGGTTTTTGTGTTTTAAGAGTGATTATAAGTTCATAGGAAAGTGCATAACATTGTGTCAAAATATAATTTCCGTAGTTTTTAAACTTTTAACCTTTTTGACCCAACCGCGTGTAAAACAATATGAAAATAACTTTTTTGTGGTTTTGTGAAATCTAAAGCATTTTGATAGACATGTTTAATCCTTTTTTCAGTATTATTGGTGTATTGTGTTTGTAAGTAAGAAATTGCATTATTTTTTGGTGATTTTCTGAAATTTTTTTGATTGAATCACACTATCGAAAACTTTAAAAATCATATTAAATGAAACAGTATTAATTGAATATTTCTTTTATGTACATAATTTAAAGTTTTCTCCATACAGATTTCAATGATAGTGTTAAGTGAAAATAATTGTGTTATATATACATTTTTTACCGTTTTGTTCATGTGCCAATGGTTTGTGATTCCTGAAAAACGATTCCGGATTTTTTGCGATAAAAACTGAAAATGGTAAGTACGATTTTTTTACCCATTTTTGGGTCATTGACACTGTCATAAAGCATATATTTAATAATAAAAAAAATATAAATTTTAATTTAAAAAAAACTCACTCCCCAAAGCACGGCCAGCGTTACGTAACTTACTCCCGGAAAGGTTAAAATTAGAACAGTCTTTAATTCTTGGACTACCCTTGTAGTTTACTGCCAGGAGCGTATAAATTAAACAACAATATCAGTAGGTTAGTTAGGACTGAATGTATGATGAATCCCGAGAACATATGAATCAGCAGTGGGTTAGTATAGACATCTATGTGGGGGTGTTCTAACCATGGTGCGCCTGCGAGTGGTGCGGGATGGACGGCGGGGGCGGGCTGCCCTGGCCACCAGCCACGGCCCCCGCAGCCGCTGCAATCCCGGTCGTGTTGGTCGACTCGTCGGCTGTCCGCTTGAAGAAGTTGTGCTGCAGAGCGTAGAAGGGGGTGATGCGATTCTTGGGGTCGTAGTCCAGCATACGCAGGATAAGGTCCTACAAACAATACATAATGTGTAAATTAAATGTGGTAAGAAAATATCAATAACCCTTTCCGACCGGCTTCGTATGAGCGCGAGTTTGTCTTTAAAAAAATGTTGACAGCAAATAAATCTGTTTCTGGGAACCACACTGGTGTCGATCGATCGTGCGGGAGCTGCTTATGCAGGGTGCCATCACGCGCACGTGGTTAAACCAGTAAGTCGCCCAGCCCCAAGAAATCATAATTCAGAGATTTTTTGCCAGTCGGAAAGGGATAACTAGATAAGACGGTTCCGATAAGCGTATCAAAGGCAGACCTCTCGAGATGGGCAGATGAAATAATAAAAATAGCTGGCTCCTGCTGGCCACAAATAGCTCAAGAGTGAGATAAATAGAATTCTTTAGAGGAGGCCTTCACCTTCGCCCTTCATCTTCGAAGGTGAAGCTTCGCCCGAGAGAGGGATTCTTGCTTATGAATAATTTAAGATACCTATATTACATTTTTGAATAAGATTGTAAATAACATTAATTGTACATACTTTTTCTTACTTTTTATAACTCTGTAACATATCTATTTGCAAGAAATAAAAAGATTTTTATTTATTTATTTATTAAGACGGCTCCGCTGGACAGGACATAAGGTCCGATGAAGGTTGATTCCACACCGAAGATGATTCTCTATATTAAGTCTTCAAGATGGAGGTCTGAACATAAGTGGCTGGACGGTGTGGAAACGGACACACAATCATTAGGCATATGGAACTGGATGGGGAAAGAAAGAAAATAGGAGTTTTCTAGAAGCGGCCACAAATCTCCAGAGCGAATGGAGAGGAAACCTTGAAAATGCAAGATTTCACGATCTATTCAACAAATTTCTTGCATTTTAAATAAAATTTTCAGATATTATTATTTGATTCCTAGCTGTATCTTGCAAAAATGTTGGCAACTATGCTTGTTGTTCAACGTACTATGGTTGTTGAACCCTTTGCTGTCATCTATATTTTTTTCAAAAGTCTTCAGCCTCTTTTGACTTATTTTTATTGTGAAGAGCGCTTGGAAAATATAATAAAACTCAAGAATAATTTTGTATTTCGTCAATATATATTTTCATAACATTAGGAGAGAAAGATATTTCTCTGAATATAAGTAGCTATCCTGGGGAATATCTGGTAAGACGGTACAATTTACAAAAACATCATTTTACAAAAAAACCACTTGTGTATGGCAGGCAGCATACGGCAGACATACTGACCCTTTGGAATAACTCGTTGCGGTAACATCACGCAATAATGAACTCTAAAGCAGCTTACTATGGATCCCATTATCGCATGACGTTACCGCAACAGATGCAACCTTGTGTTCCAAAAGAACGATACTAAGGTAGGATTATTAGGTGGCAGGAGCCTGGCTTTCCAAAGGTTAATATTTTGTTTTGTTAAAGAGCAGATGAGTAGTAGGGTAGCTCACCTTAAACTTGAGGTAGTCCGACACGCTGTGGCCGGCTTCGCCGCGCCGCCTCTGCGCCGGCCCGCCACCCTCCACGCCGAGGATGTCGTGCAGGCGGCGCGTGCCAGGCGCGCGGTACTTGCGCCCCTCCTTGCCGCTCCCGCCCCCCCCTGCACTCGCACTCGGACACTTCTTCAGGATGTACCCACCACCCTCGGCGCTGGGCATCTTGTCAAAGAACTTGCGGGTCTTGTGCGCCTTAAATAAAAAAAATCATAAGTTAGATGAAGTAAAGGACTCAAAACAAACAGTATTCCAAGGACATTGGATGATTTTTTAACTACAACCACTGATCAGCTAGAGAAAGCTTTCACACTTTAACACAAGGCGACCACAATGTGGGTGCCTAATTTTCAAAATTAATTAAAATATATTTGAACCTTCCTGCGGCCTGAATATTCATAAGTTGCAAGCTGAGATAATGTTTTCACTGATAATCTATAGCAGCGTTTTTCAACCTTTTTCATGGCACGACCCCCTTATTATGTAAAAAAATATTTCGCGACCCCCTACCCTTCGCCTGCAATTTACCTTTGACGACTGTGGTTCCTGGAGGGGGGGCGGAGGGGGGGGTGGCTAGAGCAATTCAGGAATTACAAATTGAATGAAAAGAAAAAAGAATGACACCCAGTGTACACCAACAGGAGGGTTGCTAGAGAATTTCAGGTTGTGAATTTTTCAGGGCAATTTCGCCTGTATAATCATGTTTTGGCATTCTACTTGATTCTGCCAGGAAATCCGTAATCCTGTGAATTCCATTGCCCACAAAATTCTTGCAGAATTTGAAAAAAGTAATGTGACATTTTTTCTCGGTGCAAGAAATTTCACAGAACGCTGGGAAAAGGTGGATCATAAACCCGTTTTTGAATGCAGCTATAGATGAGGCAAGTTTAGAAACCAACCTAAAAGAAAATCTGCTGGAATTATCTGCCGATGGAATGTTGCACTTGAAATTCAAGTCTGTTAAATTGGATAACTTTTGGTTAAAAAGAAAATTAGAATACCCAGAATTGACCACAGAAGCTTTGAAGTGTTTGATTTCATTTGCCACCTCTTACGTGTGCGAGTTGACGTTTTCGTCAATGGCCCAAATAAAAAACAAACAGAGGAATCGATTAAATTTAGACAACGACTTAATTCTAAATGTTGCAAAAACAAATCCGCGATGGCAGAAATTGATTGACGAAAAACAGGCGCAACCTTCACATTAATGTGTATGAGACTTAATGGATTTTTGACCCATAGAAATTTTATAATTTAAATTTCACGTTAACTTCAAAATGTCCTATAATTAATATTTTCATAATAAAAATATTTTTGAGCTTAATTGTTTTATTTAATATTTTACTTTGGACCCCCTGCGACCCCCTTGTAGAGGCTTCGCGACCCCCCAGGGGGTCGCGACCCACAGGTTGAAAAACACAGATCTATAGAATAGATGGGCAGTAAAACATTTCCGTTAGGTTTACTTTTCATGGTGATGTCATGATCGCTTTAGAAAATCACCAAAACCGCAAATTTGAAAGGTAAAATATTTTACATAAACTTTAAAATCGGGTTTTAAAGATCATTTAACGGAAACATTAAACTACAACACTATTTTAAATGATATGAATATGCTCAAAATGTCACACAGAAGAATTTTCACTGATTTGATATTTCTGTATAAAATTCTAAATAATTTAGTTGATAGTCCGGTATTGCTTGAATTGACAAGCTTCCGGATTCCACTACGTAATACCAGAAGTCAGGATTTATTTTAGTGCAGAAATTCTGGAACTAACTACCATATGTATTCTTCTTTGCCCAGAATACTAATGGAGGGAAATAATTATACCAAGTCAGTGGACATCTTCAATTTATCTTTAGACAAATACAAAATACTGTTACTGAGGCAGTTCAGTTATGTATAGAGATGGCAAAATTTCGTTTTAACTAAAAACGCGAAAAAATAGCGAAAAACGTGATTTTGGCCGTATTTCAGCTAAATTATTCTATTTAGCGAAATAGGCGTGAATTTCCCGAAAATACCGGGTATTAAAATAATATGTGAGAATAATATGCAATGCAATTCAATCAGTAAGGTTCCATTTCCATTGTTTTTTGTATTTACCTGTATTTCAAATATGCCTACATTATTTCATTTTTGGAAACCTGTCCTACCTCTTTTTACAATTTTGTTACTATTTTATGTGTAAATATTTAATATTTTTGTACTGTAGGCTAAAATTGCTTTTTGACATTACACAAATTGTGAGAAATAAATTACGCCTATTGATGTTAATCGCAATCTGCATTAGTTGTGTTTGTGTTCGATCCGTACTTAGAGTTTCCTTCCTTATTAATTTAATATTAAAATTAATTATGTGTAATCTTTCACATGGAAATACTTGCAAATGAAGGTTAAACATATATTTTACCAAAAATACTTAAAATATGCGCTAAAAACATTCAGGAAGTACATTTTTTTCTATTTTGCTACAAAACGCTAAATTATGCCTCAAAATGCTATAAAACGCTAAATTTCCAATTGTTAATGCTAAAAAATCTGAAAATTAATGCTAAATTTTGCCATCTCTAGTTATGTACAATAAATACTATATATGTCGTTGCAAAATACCGTTGTAAATTTCATACTTATGTAAAAGCCCCGTAAAAGGGCATAAATAAATAAATACGTAATATCTTCTACCAAGGAATATCATATGTCAATGCGTAATATTAAAAAAAAACAAAAATTTCAAAGTTTTATCTACCCCCGAAATAATAGAACAAAAATTAAAATCATTTCTCTAATATTCAAATTTAGATATCTCAAAACTTGGTGACCTTTGCCAGAATGAGGACAATATATATGTTGACCGGTGATCGGACAACTCAGAATCATGCAACTTCAACACCTCCTTAGAAAAGTTTTTTTTTATTTCATGACAATGACTTTTTCTAAGGGGTGTTGAATTTGCATGATTCTGAGTTATCATCAAACCATGTTTACTAAAACCTCCAGGGGCACCAGGCGGAGAAGTCAGATTGTAGAATTCTTGTGTACATTGTGGCTGAATCTTCTGGGATATTGGCACGTGGAGGCAGATTGCAGAACTCATGTATATTAAACATGTTGAGGAATGAGCACAGATTATGGAACAGTACTAGTCACTGATACCATGTACAGTGGTATCAGGATTACATAGGCACAAAAAGAGGTTACAGACCTGATCCAGCAGGTGCTTGGGCGGCATGCCCAGGACCTCCACGATCTTGTTCATCTGGTCGTGTTCATTGGCTCCGCTGAAGAGTGGCTCCCCGGTGTGCATCTCCACGAGGATGCAGCCCAGGGACCACATGTCGATGGCCAGGTCGTACGGTATGCCCAGCAGGACCTCGGGCGATCGGTAGAAGCGGGACTGTATGTATTGATATATCTGCAAGAATTAGAACAAACTTTATATAACTGTCCAAATTAATTTTTACTTTTAGAATACATATCGACAGTGGAAATTTGAAATTCTGTGAAGGACAATAAATCCAATAATTAGTTGAATATGTCATTTTTCTCCTAATTTTTTCTCTTTCGATCTGCGTCATCGAAATATTTCTAAGAAAATAACTGTGTCTTTTACGATAGTATTTTTTTTTTTTCTGAAAAATTTAAATAAACTAAATATTATCATTAGAGCCCTGTAAAAATTTGGCATTTTTTTTCAGATGGTTAAAATATTTTCACTTTACAATAAAAATTCGGATATTTCTCAGTACATTCAAAAACCAAAAACTGTTTTAGAAAGGTGATGAAATACGCTTTTAAATGATAGAATTCAAAATAAAAATTAAAATTTATTATAAAAAATTTTCTACATTTTACATTTACATTTTTTCTAACTTAAGTTAACTTTAAGTTAATAAAAAAAAAAAAAAAAAAAAAAAAAAAAAAACACATACATATTTTATTACACTCACTTTTTTGTCACTCTACGTAAAAATAATATATAAAAAATTCCCGAAGTTTCAAATTTATTTTTCAATTTCCGATTCAAAACTTTGTGTACATAAAAGTATACATTTTACTTTTTTAGTGGCTATTTTTTAGATTGGAATATAAAGCTTGGTGTTTTTCCTTTCTAACACCGATTAGAACATATTTCTAACTTAAGGAAGTTACAGCGTTTTATATGAGACCTATGTGCGTTGGGACAAATATGGTCTCCTGTGATTAAACGGGTTAAAAAAGTATTCTGAAAGATCTATTAAAGTTATTTTATATTAAAAAAAATTCATAACTGTAGGTCTACAAAAACAGGAGATATGATTTTTATGAAAAAATAAGAAACTTTGTCTTCTCTCTCCTGAAAAATTAACATTTTGTCCTTTACAGCATTTCAAATTTCCATGATCAATATACAGGATATCCGGGGGTAAAGTGCATTAACTTCGGGAGGTGATTCTACATGATATTATAAGTAAAAAAAGATAAATAACTTTTTTCGAAATTCCAACTTTTAGTGGTAGTTTTGTGATAAAAAGATAAAAATAGACCGGCGTGTGCCGCCAGCTTTATTATTTTCCGCTGTTACGATACGGGCCAGTCACAACCATGCAATGTTGCCACAATCGTGCCCGGCGGGCGCTCAGCAAGTAAGATCGTACCTCACACTAAGGAATTTTAATAGGTACGTCTTTTTGTATGGGAATTTCGGAAAAAGTTGTTAAATCTCTTTTACTCCTACCATCACGTGGAATCACCTCCCGAAGTTAATGCACTTTACCCCCGGACACCCTATATAATTTTTAATATTAACTCCACACTGGAGAACCTGATAGCATATTTGGGGATGCTGTGTGGAGGGTAGTGGAAGGAGTGAACCTGGGTCTTGTAGAAACTCATGTTGTTGGAGGGAGGAAACACAGAGGCCAGTGAATTTCACAGACGAGCTGTTGAACACAAGAACCAGTTGTAGAAATGATCCATTCGCAGGCACAATGAGCTTGACATGTTCTTATTGCAAGGGGGTTTCAATTCATGTGAAAGGGAATGATAGGATTGACATAAATGTAGATAAACCCCAAATCTGGCAATAGATTTGTAACTCTTCACCACATAAAAAGCACGAATATTGTTATTGGAAAGGAAAGTAATTTATTCAAATGCTTAACTTGATTTGTAATTAGTATATCTACATACAAAACAAGTATCAAATCCTTCTTCAATACCTCTTCATCTAATCTTTGGGGATTTTATTTTGGGAGTGCTGGGGGAAAGTAGTGTAAGAAGAATATATGATGCAAATGTGAATAGTAGAAGAAGTCGGGGACATCCGAGGAAGACATGGCACTATCAAGTGAATCAGATACTTGAGTCGGGCCATGTCAAAAGTCAGAATAACAGAAGAGTATGTATGAGTCTGAGCGAGGCAGAGTGTGTGCCAAGACCAAGTTGTTTGGCGGTCCGTCCTCTCTGCCTACCCCTGCGGAGAAACGGCGTGATGGTTTGTTAGTTAGTGCTGGAGGGTTGTGAAAATACAACCTCAAATACTGACAATATTTTAAAAGCTGACTAACGATCAAGTTAATTTGGAAATCTCTAACCTTCCATTTAGATAGCACAAATGTTTTTGCGATTTGATTTTAAAGTGAAATTCAATTATAAATTTTGCATGTGCCAGAGTTTTATATAAAATTACATTATTTTTATTATTTGTGGAAATTAGCGCTATTGTTGGCACTAAGATATCAAAATAAATTAGTAATATTAATGAACGTTTATTTTTTTAATGTGTATACCTCACAAGAATCTCAGCTGCTCCAGTCTGGAGCCAGTGAGACTATGGCATCCCCAATTGGGATATGTTGTGAGGCTGAAGGTAGTGGGGAGGGGAAGAGGAAGGTGGGGGAAGTACCTTGCTGTTCAGATCTGGTCACCAAACACGGCTATAGCCATTTCAAGCAATGTTTCAATTCTGATTGGTGGTCTTACACCAGGGCGATACTGAGAGTATCTTCCACTCTGGAATGTGCCGCAAATATCCTATATATAGGCATGATGTCTGATTTCTGTAGATCTGACCATCTTGCATACAATCTCACAAATATTATTCAATTAAATTGCATAGTATGGCGTCCCTGTTCGTCACAACAGGGCTCTTAGATCATCAATTATTATTGTTGATTAAAATGTTAACACCTACAATATTTGTCGATCATTGCATTGTTGCATCAGTAATAACTGACTCATACATTCCTATCTATACATTCTTTCAAGAATTCGGTACATAACAAAAAAATTTTGGAACACCATTGAAGTAAAATGAATTTCGACATGCGTAGACAAAATGTTTTCTAAACAGTCAAAACAGTGAAATAAAAAGTACAGTCTACGTTGGTATTAGTGCAAGCGACTTTGATTTTGTACTCTGTACAGATTTCAAAGTTTAACCTTTCACTGGTCGCGCGCGGTCTGTGATTCCACAGCGAACTTATTTTACTGATTATACGCTAACTATAAACAATAGACAATTGCGCTTCTGTGATACCCTCGGGGGAGGGAGGGGGGGGGAGTAAGGTACTTCCCCTTAGTACCCCAGTGACATTCTTCGCAAAAGCATGTGGTTAAAATTGATATTTATTAAGTAGGTACTTGTTCTATGGGATTACTTCTAGGCAAGTACCTACCTAATTTTATTATTTTCTTTCTATTCAAATTAGTTCTATAAAAAAAAGAATGTAGCTTCTTTGTCTTAGGCCACGTCCGCATAGGCAGGCGGCTTGCTTAGCGCCTAGAGCCTAGCGAGTCACCTAGCGAGTAGCTTAGTAAAACGAACGTTCTCGAATTTTAGCGACCGGCCGCACTGCGCGCTTGGCGCCTAGATAGGTAGTAGATAGTCGCTTGGCGTGTATCCAGGTAAACCAACGTGTTGGTTTTTTGCCACTAGGCGCGAGGCATTTTAGAAGAAAAAATTGGATGAAATATTATTAGACAGTTGTCAGAAACTATGGGAAGATGTAGCAATCTAAGTAGAAAAAGATGGTTAGTACTAAAAAGTGATTTATTTATGATGAGATTTTTTTTTTACATTGAGAAGTTAATTGTGGTTATGAATTTTCGTGATTTGTTTTTGGGATGTTATGCCATGTTGCAGCTCATCTGCCATGATGATAGTGGTGATGGACACTGTAACGCTGTCCGAAACTTTGGCTAAAGGAGGTAGCGTAACACGGCATAACACCCTAAAAACAAATATCGAAAATACTTTTGGCCGTGAAAATCTAAAGACGTACATGGTTATGAATATTTTAAAAATGAATTTTCTGTAAGTAGCAGTTTTAGAACTAATTTTGAAAGTGACATCTCGTCAACGTGCCGACAAGCAAATGACCAAGGCACCTAGCGACCCACCACGCAAACCACCTTCAGTGCGGCCACCATGTATCCTAGCAAGTAGCCAGAGTGCAAGCCACTAGGCTCTAGGCGCTAAGCCAGCCACCTGCCTGTGCGTTCGTAGCCTTAGGAAAAAAAAATGTGTTCCATTTTAAAACCCTAGCCACTACTGTAATATTTTTTTGGATGAAAATCAAGAAATATAAAAAGTACGATCAGACAAATGCAAAAAGTGTTTAATTTGCAAAGGCGAGTAGCATAGAAAATCTCCAACTGCAAGATCACACAATATAAAACCTATAAAGAACAAGAGCGTAAAAAACGCCAGCATGTGTTGTTTTGTTTATATTGCGGTCTCAGATTCCACTTGCGACTGGTTGTGTACTTGAAAAATCTCTTGAATAATATTGAGAGCTGGGTGAGTATTTCATGATATTTGTATATTATTTAGAACCTAGCTTTATTTTACATAAATACGTTATATGCAAATAAGTAGTTGTAAAATTTTATCTTGTTTTGTTATTATGTTGATTTATAGCATTGTTTTGTGTCAGATGTCTAAAAAAATTGAGATTTCACAGACTTATTAACTATTGTGTACAAATATTCCCTCATGTTGGAGAGAGTTCAGAAAAAATTTCTGAGATTTCTGTACATGAGGGAGTACGGCTATTACCCGTGGCTCTATCCTACCGACTTTCTTCTGGGTATGCTCGGAATGAACCATCTACAAGTCAGAAGGGATGTACACCTTGCTACGCATTTCTTCAAATTGATTCGCGGATGGTTTGAAAACTCAGCTATCTTGGAAGCATTCATTTCTATGTTCCTGATGGTTATCTTCGCCACCGACAGCATAGGCTGTTCTATCTTCCGGCCTGCAGGACTAACTTGCCAATGGTCATGCCGGTCGGGAGAGCAATCTTGCTATTGAATAGAATTAATTCGGATATCGACATATTTAGCGTTAGTGAAGCTGCTTTTAAAAGGCAAGCTCTATTAATGCTTGTATAGTTTTTAGCCTACCATTTATATTTAATGTAATACTGTTACAATTGTATTTTAAAAACACATTAAAAATTTTAATTTTGTAATGTTTTTGAAAGAATAAATAATTTAAATTGAATTAAAAAGTGATTACCAATGAATGTTATTTTTATACTTATTATTTATATAGATAAAAGACTTTTTTTATTACATGCTACATACAATATCATGAAATAATCAGTCGTCTTCTAAAACCAGACGCCTAAAGTTGCGGAATCACCGACCGTGCGCGACAGCTTATGTTTGCGCAAGGGTGCGACTACTAAGGAAGGAAGGTTAAAGGTTAAAACAGCATTGCAAAAACTTCCAGCACGGATAAAATTAGAACGATCACTGGTGATCTGTTGGCAATTTCAGTTGTAATAAAACTCGTTTAAGATATTGTTGCTTACAAAACTTTTTTTTATAGTTTCATTACTATTTCTTAGGATATTTAGAAACTTAACAAATTGAGTCATTAGATAATTTAATGTTGGATTTTTGGAAATGACTGAAATTGACTGGCACTCCCATGACTTTCTCAGAATAGTAAGATAACATGTACGAGTAGTGCAGGCAAATCATTTTAAAGGGGACACATTTGAATATATTAGTGCACACTGCACACCTATAGTATCCCTATCTTTTCAAACGGATTGCAATCTTTTGAGTATAGGCGTCATGTAGGTATGCTATCCTTGTTCAACCGGTATTACAATTGAAGATGTTCCGAAGAACTTGGGTCATTGATCCCTTCGGCATCGATGCATAGTAGGGAAACACGCCAAACGTGCGCCCAACATATGTACTCAGTTGACATTTGTCACATGAGAACAGGTCATTGTCCTTGAGTTCAACAGCTCGGCTGTGGAACGATTGCCGGTGTCTTGTGTTTCCTTCCCCCTACAACATGGATCTATTCAAGACCCATTTTTTTATGTGACACCTCACAAGAGCATCGGTCTGAACAGAGTAAAGACAGGGGAACTAAGTCACCACCCGGTTAGCAGCGTTATGAGATGGATTAAGGTAGGGACTGTAGAAAGGGATTTATTAATGCTGGTCTTGAAGAGGCCAGGACTGAAAATGAGTAGAAGAAACGACCCGTTCTCATGAAGCCTACATTAACTGTGAACGGATTTTCCGCTCGTGTCCATTGAGTTTGACGTAAGTGAAAATCAATATGTATCAATGCTGCTAGCTCCTCAGAGCAGACTCCATTAAAATACCTATAGAACAGACTCAACATGCCTACATCGTGTCTGTGCAATAGAGAACGCAAACAGTTTGTAACAACGGATTGTCAATCAGAAGTGAATCAAATAGGTTTATCAAGTATTTTAGGGCTCCAGCCCAGAGGTGGCTCATTGATTTTGTAACAAATTATAAAGCATATTTTTGTACTGGGTGATTTAAAAGTAATAGAAAATGATAATAAATAAAATGAATAATATTATAAAATGTTGTACTCACTCTATGGCCCAATTGACAGGAACTTCCAAAATCTACTATTTTTATCGCCGATCGTTTTGGGTTACATAATAAAATATTTTCAGGTTTTAAGTCACAGTGGATTATATTTAATTCTGAAACAAAAAACAACACAACATATTAAATGACCTTTAATTAAACGGCTTGAGGAAACACCTTAGGGGTTGCTAAGTTGTGAGAAGGAAAAAGGTATGAGGAGTGGGTAAGACTTATGAATCTATCCCTCCCACTCTGGTGCAAAGCGATGAGTCAAGAGAGTCTGGCTGGAGAGGTCAAAGGGTCTCATTCAACCGCCCCCAGCTAACAGATCACTAGCTAGCATCCACCGCCAAGACCTGGACAAGCCTGGACTGGAATGGTTCCCTTGGTGGCAGTACCCAAACCCATAATTATTGTTTGAATATTTATTAATAATTTAAAGTAATGTATTTTGTAATTAATTTAACAAATATGATTTTTTAGCATTTCGCTGTTCTGTTCACGGAGAAAAAACCAATTTTATTATAGTTTTATGAAAAAACTAACAAATTAGATACAAAAGCATTTTGCATGCAAATTGCAATTATTTTACATAACCAACCTATGGACTTAAATGTATTATGAGAACAGATTTGTATTTATATGCTGCAGGTGTCACTGAGCAATGGATGGCAAAATGATTTGTCATCAACATTTATTCACTTGTTTTGGAAAGTGATTCCTTTTTTGGTGCAAAGTACACAAATCATGGCTGTTTAGGCAAGTCACCAAACCACAACACACATTAACGAGATACTGCAAATTTGAAAGCTAAAATATGTTACGTAAACTTTAAAATATGGGTATTAAGTTTATGTACATAATGGAAGTTTTATCTAACTGCATAATAATAGAAAAAAATAAAAGCATTCCAAATTTAGATATTGATCGTCCAGTTGATTAGTCAGACATCTCCGAAAAATCGAAATTTGAGTTAAGTATGCAGTTATATGTAAAAGTGTACCCTCTATCCGGCACAATACTCATATTAAACTCATAAACACCAACAAATCAATTATAATGCACAAAAATTCATACTGAATTAAATAAAATAGAATTAATTATAGAATTTTGTATGTAATTGTATTTCTGGTCTCATTTCTCAATCAAATGCCACAATTAACCGTTATACGTTTTTTTAATATTTCTTTAACTATGATTTGGTGATATATGAAATCAGTTTTTATGGTATATTTATACCTTTGATATTAAATAAATAAAATGTTGATGTTTTCTGGGTCACTAGTAGGATATTTCAAAATATCATACTAATGTACCAGACCATTGTGTCTCCCGGTGTTATTTTATAGCTTGTGTAATGTTATGTAAATCACGGACACAATAATATTTAATTTATGGTAAGCTTTCGAAAATTGCCTTCCGCATTATCTCAAAACTTTGTATTTGGAGATGTCGGGCTAATCAACTGAACGATACATGTCTCGAAACTTGTGCCTGTGGGTTGGTGACTTTTGTCTGAACGCCGACGATATATTCATTGTTACACATGACAGACGTTATACAAATTTCATAATAATCCCTTTTTTTTCAACTTTTTATTATAAATTAGATATTTATGACTCCTCTTTGTGTGAATGCGTTACTAATTCAATTATGTTTTATGACATAACTATAAAAAAAGGGAATGCAAATTATTTAAAAGATTTGTTACTTCACATAGAGCTTGCATAAAATTTCTCAAAACCAAGAACTTCCGATTATTTGCGTCTTTTTATGCTAGGACATCATCAAAGCCGCCCCATCAATCTTTCAGAATAAGGTCAAGATGAGAGAGATTTTACACAAGTACTGAAAAACTTTAGCTAAACATGATTTTCAAAGGAAAGTGACAAGTGCATGACATTAGCGCAGTGACATTTACAAGATAAAATCTTTAACTTAAACTTTGACCATAGAACAATTTAAGTCATAGATGGAAGAAATAAAATAATAAAAAAATCTAATGTAAACCTTTTTTCATGCAAAAAAATTATGTAAATTTTTTGAGTATTTTTTCACCCTTATGTGTTACAGCAGAAGAAAATTTAGTTTTAAAATTTGAAGTGTACTTATATCTTCCAAGTAACTTAAGGGAACGTACCCATACTACGTGACACGTTTAGGGGGGGGGGGGGGGTCTTCAAAATGTCACGCTCCATACAAATGAGCGGCGGGTTGCTTAGGATTTTGGTCACCGGGGGGGGGGGGGGTTAAAAATTGCAAAAAGTTGGTCACGTAGTATGGGTACGTTCCCTAACAATAAACATTTTCTAAACAAAAACACAATTTGATATAACATGGAAAGGCAGAAGGGAGATTCACCTATTTGCTTTATGTTGTCTGCGGCAAAATAAACATCCTAGCAAAAAGTTTTAAGCCTTAAAGTACATTTTGTTAGAAGCCCAAAAGTTAATTAAGAAAAATTATAATGGTTACAAGGAATTAACCTTCTACATTCACACTGTAAATGTAAGGGCATACTGGGCCCTGTACGTTATTTATGTTATGCTACGTTCCCATGCCGACATTCACACTTGTCATACATGCGCAACGCTAATTTTGATCAGACCTATTTCCCTTCTTAGAAGACCCACATGTACTATTTCTCAAAGGATGTCTCAGGATACTCAATGTTTTTTACATTATAAATCACTTCATAACATCTTACTAAATCTATTAGTTATTCACCTCCCTTTTTAACAACAGAATGAGCAATAAATGCCAAAACGAACATAACCTTTAACGTCAAATCAATTGACCCATAACATACATATAATCTAGAAACAAACTGATCGCATTGTAAGGCATGGCGGCTATCATCTCCACCTTTCATATGTTCCACATTGATTTGGATAGCGCAGATCGGCATTGCATGGGGAGCCTGGGATTGCGTTGTTCATGGCAAGTGTGTTCCTAAAGCTTGGATTTATTAGTTATCCAGATGTCTTAACACACTGTGTAAGTTGCATACTGGGCCAGTGTGTCCCTACCTCAAAGCAGGGGTTAAGCTGCTAGAAGCCATTTTAGAGTTGAGCAATATTTTAAGGACCATCATGGTTGTCACAAATAACAATATATCGTCGCCGGGCGCATTATATCTCTAATGTGAAAAAATATATCTTTAACAGGAATAAAAAAACCTTTTTTGATGCAGGAAAGTGAAGGTGGACCTCCACCAAATAATGTTAATTTACATTAATGATAATATTTATTAATATGAACAACAAATAAAAATAAATCTTAGTCTGTCTTCATTTCCCTGCTTAAAAATGAGTGTTTTCACTCCTCTGTAAAAAAAATTTAAAATGTACATGTGCAGTCTTACTCATAATCGCAAAGTAAGATTACACCACGAGGGCAAGAACGGGTTAGGTGAAATTGTTACTCATAATGGTGGGTCAACTGCGTGCATGCGCGTTTTCTTACCCCGTCGCTGTACGGGATATTTAATAGCTGTCAGAATTTAAACCACCCGATCACCAGGGTTAACTTAGTACTACGGCGGTGTACGGCAGTAGGTATAACTTTCAAAATGATGACCTTTTTTGAGAATCTTGACGTTTTGGATGGAGTTTTGGCAAATATTGACCGTATTCGCGGCATTCGTGCACCATGGCTACCGAAAAGGTACAAAACAGGTACGATCCATTTGCGGCACTTACGGAAGGAGATTTTATGTCTAAATATAGATTTACAAAAGTTAACATGAGACGTTTGATTGACTTGGTACGGCCGAATTTGGATGTGAACAATAAACGGGGTGGCAAAATATCTACCGATCTACAAGTTCTTTGTGCCAATTCTTAGTTATTTTTAAAACGTGAAACACAAAACAATCTCTTTGAATAATATTTTGACGTATGAATAAACATGAAGTTGGCAACACGTCACGAAATGCCAAATTGACCGCGTTTTTCAGCTTTGGAGTAGAGTGTAACCGTAAAAAAATCATAATCCAGCTGTCGAGCAATATTGGGAAAATGTATGATTATGAGTAAAGATTTTAAACCTGAGCGGTGTAGGCTAACGCAACGTGTAGCTAACGCGACGCTACAGGGTTTCATTATGAGTAAGGCTGATGAGGTATTATGCGCCCAGCGACAATATAATCATAAGGGAACACACATCATAATTCTCAAAAAACAAATGATCATTTTGGAAAACAAAATGCATAACTGAATAGCAAGTATGTAAATAACTAATAGATTGTCTTTGCAACCTTAACCTAGAATAAAAGCAAAAATAATTTCCCTTTTGCCTTTTCCGTTTATGTCATAGTATGTCCTTCCCATCATGCAGACTTATGTTAATGATTCATTGTTATTCCTAGAGTAATGTTCATTGCAAATCATTTGTTCAATGCCACAATGTAAAATGATGACCGTTAATAATAATATTACAATCGATATCGAATCTCTTAAGAGCTAATAATACCAATAGTAAAAGAAACTCACCAGGTGTACTTAGAAATAATAATGCGGTGCACAATTGCTGCGCAAATTTGCGCGTAAGGTTCAACGACACCCCTCTAAAGTTTGTGTTCCTCAGCAGGTCATACAGGTTATACGAGAGTAACTCGAATACAAGACACAGATGGTTTCGCCACATAAAATGTCTTTTCAATTTCACTGAAAAAAAGACAGAAAACTTTGTTAAATGCTGAAAAAATACATATTATGCTTCGTAAACATTTGCGAGACGAAGCGCAAGCTTTTTTAAAAATTATAATTATTGCAGAAGATGATATTAATAAATCTAAACGAAACATGAAACAGAAGACAAAGTTAATAAAAAGATAACAGTCGCAATTGGCAATCGAACCCAGAACAAAATAAGGTCTACCAGGATAGCACTCTTAAGAGCGTTTAACCAGCCAGCGGACGAAAATCCACATTTCGTACGATCGTGCAGGACGGTTACAATGAGAAAGATTAATTGTTCTCAGTACCAGCTTTTTAAAATTATAACTCAATATCGAATTTATTTCAATTCAAATTAGCTTTAATTTATACCTTCATCCAAAAATGCTGAAAGGTGTGATGATAAAACTATTAATATAATGTACTTTTGTAGATATTTTTTTAATATAAGTGTTTATCATTTTTCAATAATGTCTAAATTTAATAAGAATGTTAAAAAATCTGAAATATATTAGTTTGTAAGTGCGCAAATAAACACACAAATGGACCAATTTTCGTCAAGAATCACATGTACGTACATATTTTTTAATGATTTTATTGAAACTAAAATAAAAATTCTAAAACATAAGTTTGCTAGATAATGTACTGATTTATTTTACTGCATGATTATATTATTTGAAATAGGTGTGATATAATACAAAATCTTTTTTGAATATTTAACAAATCTGCCAACAACCTATGGAATAACCTTATTATACTAAAAATTAAAAAATTCTCTCAAAATTTATTACATGCGAATGCTAGATAAAAGAACAATCTTTCGAAATCCATTTATAATTTTTTGTGGAAAAGAGTCAATGCGTCTAAAATCTGATTTGAAAATGTCATATTTCTGGTTTTCTCTGGTAATGCCCTCTTAACCGACTGAGCTGCCGAGAACTGATTATTTTTCATCATTTTCATCAACCTTATATATTATTTTATATTAAAGAATTACCAGTATTATCCTCAATTAAATCCCATGTTCGTAATATGACGTTGATGTGTTATAACCTTCAAAAGTTATTCCAATAAATAGAATATAATTATTCTCATAAATACGATAGGAATGTCTTACATAAGGAATTACCAAATGGTATGCAATGTTAGAATGTTATTATTTATGTAAGTATTTAAACAGCATATATGAATGATACATTTAAAACTGCACACAAAGTGCTTGTTTGTTTACAAACAACATCACAGACAGACATTGATGTTTTATAATGACTAATAATAATATGAAGGCCTTATTATGTTCTAATTAAGTGCTGATTTTTAAGAATAAATTTATAACATCATAAAATTGAGCAACTCATATATTTATAGGGGTTAGCCTCAAAATTAAAAAAAAATGAGGATATTTGGGGGTTTTTTAGAACAATTTGCATATTCATTCATGTTTGTTATTTTCTTATACAATGATTAAATGCAGTTGTTTATGTCAATTTGAACTCATTGCAATGGGTTGCTAACAATATTTGGTGGATAGCGGCCAATCAATTTGGCCTGGATTTGCAATAAATTTCCTAGAAATAAACAATGCACGTAAAAAGTGCATTAAAATCATAATGAGGAACAATAAAACTAATGGGGGGAAGTAGAATGCCTAATCTGGGTCAAAACATTTGACTCTAAACTGGGTCAATCACAATACATACTACATACGTACACACTTCACATTGCAATCCAACCAAATGATGAAATCAAACAAAAATAATAATCATTTTATTTTATCTGATTTTTTGTTGTGTCTACAATAATAATTATTGAAAAAAAAACATAAATACAGTACTCTCTCAGTAATCTGCTGCAAAATTATCTAACAACTACTATAACGGTCAAGCCAGTCGGGAGAGCTGTCTTGTTGTTGAATAGAATAACTTCGAATATCAATGTGTTCAACATCAGTGAAGCACAATTCAAATGGCAAACTTTGTTGTTTAAATCTGCTTGAAAAAAAATATGCATTCGTAAATCAAATTCAGCAGTCCACCACGTAACTTGACTTAATGTTCTTGGTGGCTCTTGCAAGGCATCAGCTCCAAAAACCCCCCAGTAATGCTGATATTTTATGCCAAAAAGCGCTGTTCTTTGATGAGAAAATTTATAAAAGACATTTTCCGAGCTAGCGAAGGCTGGTCAAGGTAATGCACTTTTATTATTTTTTTTACTAGAGCTCCACGAGCTCCACACAAGAGGTCCTGAGGAAAATAATTTCCATCATGGCGTATGTCATCTTTGGGGATGCTGTGTGGAGGGTTTCTTTAAGGAAAGGAAGGAGAGGAGAGTTAGTGGGTAGGAATCTGGGGTTCAGTGTGTCCTGGTCATCCGCTTCCAAGACCTAGACAAAATTCACCCCATGAACCCGGGCACCCCTGCTAAATCACCAAACGTAGCGAACCACTTGGGGTGACCTGTGGCAGAGGTGTTGGTTAGCCAATAAAGGTTCAATTGAAAATTGCACCACTAAGTAATGCAAAATCATGTGTATTTGGTTTGCAAATTAAGATGGGTTAAAAATATTTTGATGTTTTAATTAAACAATGCGAGAAGAACACATCTTGGCCTTTGAAATAAAGTCTTTTTATACAAAGGCCAAAAAATAAAGCTGATCTTCGCAAAATAAAATAAAACATGCTTTTTGGCAGTGTTTTTTTCTCGAATAAATCAAAACAGGCAGAATTTAAACCTTATTGACATCAAATCACCGAAGAACAAGTAAACCTCGGAGTTCCTCAAGGAACTGTTTTGGGACCGCTCCTATTTATTATATATATTAATGATATATTTAAGTGCCTAAAGTACTGTTCCATCAAACTTTTTGCAGATGACACACTTGTCAAAAATACAAAGTGAACCTTATGAAACATCTAAATGGTTAAACATAAATAAACTGAAATTAAACTAAAAGTAAATTCATGGTGTTAGGGAAAAAACTAATTGAACTTACTACCCTAAATACATATAGACAACCAAAATATTGAAGAAGTAGAAGAAATTAAATACTTGGGAATCATAAAATCGATAACAAGTTAAAATTTAACACTAACTTTGAAACGTTAACTAAAAAAATTGCAGAAAAGGGAAAATTAATATAATCCGCCGCTTTCACTAATTGGACACCTGTCCGGTTTTTGGACTGGCAGATAAGTGAGAGAGCACTGCATTATTTTCATAGATGGAAATATAAAAGAGGGAGTTGCGTAATTGGCTAAGTTTGGTAGATTGGTAGTAAGGTAGTATATTCACCTATATAATATTTGTTATCCGTGTCCGCCCGATTCATCATCTCTAATAATTTAACTTCTATTTGCGCCTGGTTTAGGAAGGGCTTTTTGTTCTTGATTATTTTAATTGCCACTTGGCACTGCTCCTCCAGGTCGAAGGCTTTCACCACCTGAAATAAGGGAAAAATCATTTTAAATATAGGTAGACAAGACGGATGCATAACAAGCCCAACAGAGTTTAGGTCCAAACAAAAAACAAAAAGGGGGGTCCAGCAAAATCTCACGTTACTTAACCACTGGAGCGATTTCGGTCGAAAAATGGACCACTTTTATTTTTCTGCGATTGATTTCGGTCCAAAAATGAACCACATTTTCCTACCATTTACCGTAAAACATTTATTGTAATTATTTAAAACATTTCCTGGGCCAGCCGTTTATTTTAACACGAAGCTATTGAAAAGCTTTATCTATTATGACCATAGATGTTGCAAATCCGAACTTTGTAGACTATTTTAGAACAATGTTAAAAATAAATTTTTAAAATATATTTTTCCCGCCGAATTTTTGAATAGCTGTTTACAGATAAAATTAAGTCCTTTTTCCATAGATATGCACCTTTAATTATCAAGTATACCACAGACAATAAACAGAAACCGAAAATATTCCAAGTTGACCCGAATAAGTATCCCTCACGGCAGTTTCAAGTAAAAAACGCCCAGGATTCGCGCAATTATAAATTTTACGATTTTTTTACATTTTTTTCATAAACCCTACAAATATGAGATAAGCGGTAAAATACAGGTTATTTCATTGGCTATATAGCACTATAATAATTTTTTAAATCTCCATGTCAAAATTCGAAGGTATGATTTTTTTAATGTTGACGAAAAATTAAAAAAATGACCATCTGGAAAATCTCAAGCAATCGAAGCAAATTTATTTATTTCGCGTGATCGCTCCAGTGGATAAAAGAATATATGAAGTGGTCCAAATTTATCTCACCAAGGGGGGGGGGGTCTAGATTGGAAAAAAAACTGCTCACGTAATTAATGTATGCCCCCTCATGGCTTAATGTCCTTCTGATCAAGACATTGGTTAAGATATGTCCCAAACTAATTAACTATTAAATTTAACCCGTTTAATCACAGGAGACCCAAGTTGTCCCAAAACATCATATGCCGTTATAATAACAGGAGACCCAGATTGTCCCAGAGCGATCGTGCATTATTAAAAGTTAGATATCTCTCTTTCTGTAATGTGAATATTTGTGATTTCTTTTATGTTAGAAACAGAAAGAAATAATGCTTCTCATTGTGTTAGAATTATATGAGCTAGGTTGTTCAGATATTTTACAAACCTGATCAAAAGTGACGGTTTGATTTTGCGCCTATTTGTGACGTAACCCACATTTAATTTAAAAATAAAATTGTATGAAAGTGATAAAAAGTGAGGAGACAGTTTTATTACAAATTTTGTTTAGAAAAGGAATCTGAATTTAAAATTTGAAGTTTATTCTATTTTAATTACTTTAATTCAAATATTCGCAGGTATGCATTTTTTAGCCAATTTACATTTTCAATATTAAAATTTTAATATTTGTAAACAAAAATGTTGATTTCTAATAAACATATCGGAAAGATTATTTTATCTAAAGTTTAGAAGAATTTTAATTTTTGCAAAAGCGTTAAAAAAAACTAATAAATAGGAACATTTAAAATGCATGGGAAGAACCAGGAATTTTGGGCGCAAACTTTAACAGACAAAAGTTGACAGAAAATTATTTTCTTATTATTCGAAGGGTTAACCACACTTCTTTATGTCGGCTTCAATACAACTTGTGTTTGAATTTCAGATAAACCTTTGTACGAAAGTAAATGGAACGAACCTGTCCAAAGGATCCCTTTCCTATAAGGGAGTCGATTTCGTACCGGTCGAGGAACTTCTCCCCGTGCTTGATGATGTAGTCGTGGTTGTCGTCGTCGAATCCGTCGTTGTAGAGCTTGCGCTCCTTCTTGTGCGTGCCGTCATCCCCTTGCGACTGCTGCGCTCTCCGCTTCTTCTTGGCATAGTACACCTAAAACAACAACACACAAATACACATTAATAACAGTTCAGTTCAGAGTTATACATTATTGATTCATTTGGCAATATTGTTACAAAAAATAGTTTGGTATTGTGAATTCACTGAAAGCAAGAATAGTGATACCAGAAGTGGATGAACATACGTTTTATTTGTGGTCCTATATTTTTTTAATTTATTGTAATATAAAAACACGAGTTACATATATACATGAGCTCTTGTGCCTGATAGGAGCCACGATTCTTACTTAGGTTGTAAGTTATAATATGTTTTGTATAAAATATTTACTTTTTACTGTAAGTTTATTTTGAAAACTTATATAATTTTATTAATTTTTCTGATTGGTTGATGATACAGTGTAATTCAGGTTATTATAGTTTTTTATGGCTTGGAAAATATAATGATTTTGCATTTGAGTTGTTTTAAAATCATGTGTAATAAATTGGTTTTCCATTTCTCATTAGTTTGTAAAACTCTTTCCACTCTGAAAACCTCTAAAAAATAATAAAGATAGTAAAGTTCTAAAAAAATATAAGCGAAGAAGATAATACACATTTCAAATCCCAATTAAATATGAAAAAGAAAATAAAAAAGTAAAGGTCGCGCTACTGGAATTGAACCCATATCTTCTGTCTTCTTGTTTTCTATCGATGATTCAAAAATTATTATAAGTAATTAATTTACTTAATAAAACACAATAGTTCACTTGAGAGTGCCATGAATTTTAAGGTCCTCTTCAGCGGTATTGTAACAGATGCTAAAGCCTGGATAAGGGTGCTTGGTTCCAAAATACGATTTTTAATAATAATAATAATTTATCGTGATTTAAAATGTTTTTGCTATACGGGTGTTCAGGGACGTAATTGACTTACTTTACTTTCAACCAGTGAATCCTGACATTATTTAGAGTGAGTAAAAATCTTTATTTTTTTCATTCTACACCATACAAAAAAAAACTTCCACATGCATCACAGGTCACTCAACCGAGTAACCGCACAAAACCCTCACCCCAACCCTCCCCCTGTCCAATACCTGATTTTTTACTGAAAAAAATATTAAAAATAAAATAAAATTTTAATAAATAAATATTTTTTAATTTGGGAGGCAGGAATGAGTAACCTTTATTGGATAACCAACACCTCTGCCATAGATCACCCAAATGGTTCACTACGTTTGGTGATTTAGCAGGGGTGCCCGGAATCATGGCATGAGGTTTATCTAGGTCTTGGAGGTGGATGACCAGGACACACTGAACCCCAGATTCCTACCCATCCATTAAACCCTTTTCCTTTCCAGAACTCTCCTCTTCTTCCTTTCTCTAAAAAAAAGTTCCACACAGCATCCCCAAAGATGAAATAGACTCTCAGAGAAATTATTTTCCTCAGGGCCTCCTGTGTGGAGCTCATGTAATAAAAAAAAATAAAATAAAAATACCATCAAAAATGTCATTTACATTTTTTATTCCAAATAATGTCAGGAATCACTGATTAAAATTATCCTTAACACCCTGTATACATGCAATTATTATTTTAAAAAATGTTGTTTACACTAAAACAGTAAATTAATAATTATTCAACTAATTTTTGTTTTATGAATTATCCATAAAAAAAATCAAATCAAAAAGCACCACTTGCACAAGATGTTTTTATGCGCAAAGGATTTTTTTTTATTTGAAATTGGTAAACATGGTAAAAGCATAAAATAAAAGGTGTTGCAATAATAGTGAATAATATTTAATTCGAATGAAGGACATTTCGAGGCTGCGCCACTGTCCTCAAATTATCAATTTTCGAAGCAATTTTTCGCTCGGGTCCAGTGGCGGCGCCGGGCCCGCGATGCACCCAGGGCCGCGGGGCGAGTAATATATCATCACAAATATGAGTCCTGGTAATGTATGCCAGTATTCACATTCACCCTCCGAGACTTATTGCAGCCAATGTGTGGGGAATATTTAATGCCGCCATTCCCCATTCCGCAGGCGAATTCGGCCATTAACCCGTGTAATATTATGCGCGATGGAAATCGCAAGTCTAAAAACGGGGGAAAGAGTTAAATGGCCCTGTTAGGAACAGCGGCAGACATGGCGATATTGTTGATGCATTGGGGAATTAAACACTAGAGAAGCCTCCAGAATAGGTGGTGCTATCAAAAATCGGATTTTATAATTTTTGGGTGATAAATTTATATGTAGTAAACGGTTTTATTGAATAATGTGACAAAATTAGTTCTTCAAATTCTGATAAAAAACATACAAATTTTGAATGCGAGTTTTTGCAAAATAAAATAAAAATTCGAGTGCAATTTACACACGGTAGAAGCGAAACGTTGCAAATACAATATCAACCAATACTTGAAAAGTGAGATCATAATCAAAGCGTCCAATGAGCGCAGACCTAGCGTAATTTCATATCTCAACCAATGGGAGCCTTTAAAAGTGACATCATAATCAAAGCGGCCAATGAGCGCAGTCGATGCGTCGCAGGTACAGTAAGCGTCATTTCTGTTTCATCCGAAATCCAAGTCACAACGGGGTTATATAAGTTTCACTTCAAAAAATCAGAGTGCAATTCACACGCGGTAGACGTGAAACCTTCAGAAAACTAAAGTAGACAAGAGTGGGGAGACTACCGGAAGCACCGCACAAAGAGGAGTCTTATAAATGTAAATCCTATAAATGTAGGTGTTTGTCTCTTTTTAGTGTCGCTATTTTTCGTTTCATCGAGCTTCAAATCACATCGCTGCTAAGAATGTTTTCACTTCATAAAACACGCTTTTTTGCAATTATTTGCGTAATTCGACATGCAATATCAAGATTACTGCCACCAGCGAAAGAAGTGTGTGATTTACAAAGAAATGTCAGAGAGTAACATAGTCTTATCTCGCTTCCGATCTAAACTAAATAATCCAACTAAATGTGACAAACATGACATGTTAATGAACTAAATCTTTGCGAAACGGTGTCTGTTTCATTCAAAGTAGACAATTAAATCATGGCAGAAATAAAATTTAATTTAGATTATTCTTAACAAGAACGGAATTGATTTCGTCTCATTTTACGCCGCATTTCGAATTTAAAATCTAATACGAACTTGTTAAAGCATAAAGCATAATTGTATTAATTATTTTTCCGAAAACTGAACACTCCCAAGCAAGATTGAAGCAAATATAAGCCCGAAATACAATTTCGGTTACAACTTACGAAGTTTTGAGAATATCAATTAAGGCAAAAAAAAATAAGGTGTCATATTTTTTAGTAATAAAAATAGATAAAAACAGAAAAGAACGTAATTGAATGAAGAATTTCCTAGAACAACTCAAGTGTCAGAGCAACCAGTGCAGGGGCCAGTTGAAGAAATCACTCAAACAGAAGTTAAAGTAGCCATATCACAGATGAAAGTGGGGAAAGCAGTTGGGCCAGACAATATTCCAGTTGAATTATGGAAAGAATGTGGTGAAATAGGACATAAATGGCTGTGCACTCTGTTCAATAAAGTACTGAATGGAGAACCAATGCCAGAAAGCTTTCGGCAGAGTTACCTTCTTCCATTTTACAAAAATAAAGGAGACTCTAGGAAGTGCGACAATTATAGAGGGATAAAGCTTATGTCTCACACCATGAAAATATATGAGAGAATTATCAACACACGAATAAGGAATATTGTAAAAATACACGAAGATCAATGCGGATTTGTGTCGGAAAATCAACAATAGATGCTATTCAAACAGTCAGAATAATAGTTGAAAAACATCGAGATGCAAAAAAAGATTTGCACATGGTATTTATAGACTTGGAAAAAGCATTTGACAGGGTTCCCCGAAGCCTCATATGGGCGGCATTGAGAGCCCACAATGTACCAGAAGAATATGTGCTCTCCATACAAGATATGTACACAAACGTTGAAACTCAAGTAAGATGCACATCAGGGACATCACCAAAATTTCCAATTAAAGTGGGGGTACACCAAGGATCTATCCTCAGCCCACTGCTATTCATAATGGTCATGAATTATCTAACAAGTCAAGAAATGAACAGTATTCTCAAGACTATGCTTTTTGCAGATGATGTAGTACTGATAGCAGATAATCATTGTGACTTACAGAATAGCCTGGAAAGGTGGAGAAAGATTCTGGAGGATAATGGCCTAAAAATTAGCAGGAAAAAGACTGAATATTTGTATTTACCATTTGAAGACCCAAATGCTGTAACTCCTTCGATGCAACTGGATGGAGTAACATTGGCCAACTGTGATTCATTTAACTATCTGGGCTCACTAATCCACAGAGATGGAGGATGTGCAGCGGATGTCATCCATAGAATAGGTGTGGGATGGATTAAATTTAGATCCGTAACAGGAATATTGTGTGACTCCAAAATGCCTGTAAAACTGAAAGGAAAGATATACCAGACTATTGTAAGACCCGCAATAATGTATGGCTCCGAATGCTGGACTATGTACAACTCCTACACTAGGCAACTTGAAACAGCAGAGATGCGAATGCTTAGATGGTCGGCAGGAGTATCACTAAGAGATAAGATCAAAAGTTCACGCATTCGTGGTAGCCTGGGTGTCACAGACATAAATAGTAAGCTGGAAGAACGACAGTTGAGATGGTATGGACACATAAGACGGAGACCATCGGACCACACAGTGAGGCAGGCAATGTCTATGGAGCTTCATCGACAGTCATCCAGAGGAAGACCGAAGAACTCCTGGATGACTCAATGCGCCAAAATTCTTCAGAAAAACGGCCTGGATGAAGGCGATACCCAGAACAGGAGAAATTACAACCTGAGAACGAGAAGAGCCGACCCCAACAGCCTACCTAGGCAATGAGTTGGGACAGCGCAAGGACGAAGAAGAAGAGAAAAGAACGTAATTGAATTGATTTTCTATTTTATTGATTTTGAGTGACAGTCAGTTCGCAGACAGTGAATTGTAAAAGATATTGCCTTTATACAGACATTTAAGATATTAGAAATACATTATATTATTTATTTGGGCTCGAGTGACGCCTATGGGTACGATCAGGTACAAAGCGGGTTTCGGTTTTCAGATTAACGGCGTTCAGTGCCCTGTTCCACCGGCGGCAGTTGACGCCGAGAAGTGGACAAACAGAACGCGGATAAAACTTGCGCTACCTGCGCGGTAGCCTGACAGCAGCTGTCAGTTTTACGAAATGTCGAGTTCGTAGACGACGATACTCTTACTCTTGGAGAATCCTTTCTTAAAATTAAGGAATAAAACAATGGTATTTGGTATCTTTAAACATGAAAAAAAAAAACTCAGGAGAACATGATAATATGTTAAGTACGTGCCTGAAAGAAATTCACTTGTGACATTTGAGGTTATTTCAAAATTTTATCTTTTTGATTTCATTCCATCACTTGTCAACAACATTTCTGGTGGTATGGAATGCATTTCTTTTATCCCAGATTGGCGATTGATTGAAAATAGCGGCAATTAACAGGTCGCTCATTTTGATATCAGATTCTGACCAGCGTCACCGGCGAGCAGGAATTAAGAATTCATTCCGGTAAAGCTTATCGGCGCCGCCTCGCGCGGACATAAATCTGAACCTGCCTTCACTATGTTCGGCCTGATACGTTGACATACAAACATTCTTGTCAGCACGCCTGCGCCAGTCGGCCGCCCATGCGCCGACTAATCAGAAAACCGAAACCCGCTTTGTACCTGATCGTACCCTAAGACAGAATAAAAACAGTAACAAAAAGAACATAATAAAATAATAGATAAGGAGATTAGGTTAGGTTAAGTTTGTTGTTTGTAATTTTCTTTTACTTTTCTTCAATATTCTGTTTTGTCGTGGAACAATGGGTTTATATTTTCACTCCCATACACACAAGCATAGCTTTTTATGAGGTATATCTTCAAATAAAAATAAATGTTACGATATATCGACCGTCCAGTCGTCCATTAGTCAGACATCTCAAAATACTATGTTTTGAGATAATGAGGAAAGCAATATTCTAATGCCCACCGTAAATTAAATATTATTTACACTTGTCTATGTTTTATATATTAAATATGCTATAAAATAACACCGGGAGGCATAACGGTCCGGTATATTAGTATGACATTTTGAAATATTCTACTAGTGACCCAGAAAACAACAACATTTGGTTTAATTAATTTAATCTTGAGTATTGTGCAAGACAGAGGGTACACTTTTACATACAACTGCACACTCGACTCAAATTTCGATTTTTCCTAGATGTTTGACTAATCAATTGGACGATTGATATAATACAAACGAATCATTACTCTGTTATCGACTATGTTTTTATTTTTGTATAAATAAATAGATTGCAAAAAAATATGGGTTAAACGTTCAAAAGCTTGTCTAACAGGGCAAATCTCACTGTTTCTCAGTCAATGCGCAGCCGGGGCATAAATAATTTCGGCGCCAAAGGCGGGGGGCACATGGTGTGCATTGGCCCGGGGCCCGGGGCCCGGGGCCCGCGGCCGACGCTCGGCGCTCGGCGGGGCCAAAGTGCGCCCAGACACGCGAGCGCGCCCGACACACCGCCACGACGCGCTCGCCGCACGCCGCACGCCGCTCACCGCTCACCGCTCGGCAGCACTTGGCGACCGCGGGGGTGCGATGCGGCGACCGCGAGTGCCCGCAAGTGCAATCTAAGAACGACGACGCAGTGGTAGAGAGGTGCGACGCAGTCTCATGACACGTGCGATGCAAGTAAATCTCATACAGCTATGCCCATATAAAGACATGTCCATTTTTCTCACAAACGACGCACATAAAAAAACAGTGTGTGCAATTCACACGCGGCAGGAGTGAAACCTTCAGAAAACTAAAGCAGACAAGAATCAGGGGAGGCTACGAAGCACTGCACAAAGAGAACTGCACTTCCAAAGAAGCGAAGCTAGCCGTTTACAATGGAGTGCTGGTACCTACCCTGATGTATGGCAGTGAGGCATGGAACTGGCAGAGGAAGGATGTATGAAGTATGTGTGGTAAAACCATGTACGATCGTGTGAGAAACGTGGAAATCCGCAAAGAATGCAAGGCTGATGTAAACGGGCCATGTCAAGAGTCAGAAAAATAGAAGAGCATGTGTGAGAAGATGTATGAATGTGAACGAGGCAAGGAGTGTGTCAAGACCGAGTTGTTTGGCGGTTCGTTCTCTCTGTCTACGAATGAATAGATACCGGATGATGAAATAACGGTAAATTTTTGAGATCGCTGGCAATGGTTAATACGCACTTTTTTTTTGAAAAAATCTTTTGATTCACCTTAAGTACATTAAAAGACAACTATTTGCATTGGGGGAAGTGGAAAATATTTCATTCTAAATTTCGATTACGTAAAATTAAAATTTGCTTTTTTGACCTGTCACATTCCTAAAAATCGAACTAAAAAAAGCTAAAATTTTATGGTCAAAAATAGAATTCTAAAATGGTCCAAATACTCCTTCGTAAAATATATAAATATAACTGAATTTTTTTTTTCATAATATAAACCAACACAAAATAAATCATACAGAGTTGTAATCCTAGCTCCGAGCATTTTGTTCTTTTACATTGCGCAAGATTTCAGAGAAAATATTTATAAAAAAATAACATAAGGTTTATATGTAAATCGAATTCCAAAACCAACAAACAAATATCTGCGTGCGTAGGCCGCCGCGCCGCCCACTCGCGACTCGCAACCCCTGCTAAGTACCTTACACAAACTTACCTGGAGATAGCGAAGATAGATGAGAAGGTACTTATTATTTAGCTACTGCCCAAAACAGATCATTATTTATTCCATTGACTAGCTAAAATTAGAAGGCTTATTTTGTTTGTCCTCATCATTTTGAAAGGTAACCTAACTAAGAGCCGTCTGTTAAACAGAAAGCTAAAGCGAAAGCTAAATCGTGAGCTAAATTAAAATTTTAACCGTAATTTAAAGTAACAAGGATGTTAAATAGATCACGCACCGTTTGAAGTGTACTTTTGGGGAGTAATAGTTATTAGTGTGACCAACTAATAACTAACCGTCTGTTAAACAGAAAGCTAAAGCGAAAGCTAAATCGTGAGCTAAAATAAAATTTTAACCGTAATTTAAAGTAAGGGGTCGTCCATTAATCACGTGATGTTTTTTTAGCAACTTATTAACCCCTCCCCCCCCTGGTGATATGTGGTGAGGTTTTAGACTAACCCCCCCCCCCTCCCCCCGTGATATCTCATTATACCCCCCCCCCCCCCCCGTCGTGATATTTCGTGATTTTTTCCGAACCCCCCCCCTTTCGAGCATCACGTGATTAATGGACGACCCCTAACAAGGATGTTAAATAGATCACGCACCATTTGAAGTGTACTTTTGGGGAGTAATAGTTATTAGTTTGACCAATCTAAAAGCAGAATATTCCTCAAAATGGTGCGAAAAAATGCATCGCATTATTTTTTGGTGCAGCCCCACCAAGAAAATTAAATTTGAAAACCACAACAACTGTCAAAGTATCCCGCTGTATTTTGTTTCGCGTTGTTGTAGGATCTGACAGCTTTGTTCCTATAAAAATATTTATGCGAGTATTTAAAAATAATTGATGACCTATTGTAATACATACGATATTACATGGAAAAAAATATAATTTACCTTCCAGTAGTTGAATCTGATGTGCCAAAAATTTACGAGATCTCTCGACATTCAATACCGCGCCAGAAATTCGGTATCGTCCCAAACAACCATTTTAGTAACACGGGGTCGATTTTCTTGTTTTTCTGTGCAAAAACATATTAAATGAGGAATTCATAGTCACTATCATAATCCTGCAATATTAATCGTGATTAATAAATCAATGCTGAAGCGCGCAATTTCGTACCTTACCACCAACAGTAGTGTCAATTATGCAAAATGGCGGAGTAACTCTATAATAGCTATTGGTTTTCGGAAAGTAAAAGCTTAAGTTAAAGGTGACGTAAAATGTGCGGTTAAATTAATTGAAAAACGCATTTTAGTGAAATTTAACTTAAGCGATTTCCTTTACTCTTACTTTTACTCTAGCAAGTTTTGAAATAGATGGGCCCTTAGCGAGTAAAATAAAATTTCAAAAATCTTCGTTCAACGTGTATTTATTACCTAAAAACCTTCGCTGTTCTCATAGAAACAATTTGTCGTTAATAACTCAAGGATGAATATTATATAATGAATAACTAAATATCGGACTAATTAATAATGATAAGAGCTAAGTGAGAATGACAATAATTACTACTGATATCGATCTTCTGACCTATTTGTGTGATTTATTTATGTGATACCGCACAGTGGAGCCAGTGGAGCTATGGCATCCAAAACATAAAGTACGTTGTGAAACTGAAAGAAGCAAGGGAGGTGAACGATTAAAGGGAATTGATGTTAGGGAAGTAGCTGGCTATTCAGAAAAAGTTATTTTTTTTTTATGCGTAAACACTATTTTTAGAGGATTTTACATATTTATGAATAGTAAAAATAATACAGTATTTATTATACATAAGGGGTCGTCCATTAATCACGTGATGCTCGAAAGGGGGGGGGGGGGGTTCGGAAAAAATCACGAAATATCACGACGGGGGGGGGGTACAATGAGATGTCACGTGTATTTATTTTTCGTGATAATATTCTGAAATTTCAAAATTCTTTTCACTAAAAAATACACGTGATTTCGGGGGGGGGGGGTTAGTCTAAAACCTCACCACATATCACCAGGGGGGGGGGTTAAAAAGTTGCTAAAAAAACATCACGTGATTAATGGACGACCCCTAACTGAACTGCCCCAGTAAGAACATTTTTGATTTGTTTGGTGATAAATTGAAGGGTTGAAATGAGATCCCCGAGACGTATGTATCGTAAAACAATGTATGATCGTGTGGGAAATGTGGATATCCGCAAAGAATGTAAGGCTGATGTAATCATAATGAGTAAGATTAATAAAGGGACCCTTAGATGGTTTGGGCATGTAGAGCGAATGAATGAAGAAAGTAGTGTAAGAAGAATATAAGACGTGAATGTGAATGGTAGAAGAAGTCGGGGACGCCCGAGGAAGACATGGCACGATCAAGTGAATCAGATACTTGAGTCGGGCAATGTCAAAAGTCAAAATAATAGAAGAGAATGTATGAGACGATGTATGAATGTGAGTGAGGCAAAGAGTGTGTGCCAAGACCTAGTTGTTTGGCGATCCGTCCTCTCTGCCTACCCCTGCGGGGAAACGGCGTGATGGTTAGTTAGTTAGTTAAATTGAAGGCATCGACTGACACTAACTCGGTATAATTGTTATATTCTGGGCAATCACTAAACGACGGCCTCCATGGTCGAGGGGTAAGGCTCTCTAGCTTTCGACTAGCGATTCAGAGATCGCGGATTCAATACCCGGCGAATACAAGTAAATTTTATTTGGTCGATTTGTGTTCACAATTTAATAATTTTAAAATAATATAAGGTATATTTGCGTTACGTTCAAGAGTGGATAATACTGTCAGTATCGCTCTGGAGTAAGACCACAATTCAAAATTGAAACGTTGACATTGAAATGGCTTTAACAGTATTTGGTGACTAGATCTGAATAGCCAGGTACATACTTTTTTTTTTTTTACAGTGAATACCGCACAAGAATCTCAACTGCTCCCGTCTGGAGCCAGTGAGACTATGGCATCCCCAATTGGGGTATGTTGCGAGGCTGAAGGTAGTGGGGAGGGGAAGGAGGTGGGGAAAAGGAAGGTTGGCAAGTACCTGGCTATTCAGATCTGGTCACCAAACACGGCTAAAGCCATTTTCAAGCAACGTTTCAATTCTGAATGGTGGTCTTACACCAGGGCGATACTGATAGTATCTTCCACTCTGGAACATGCCGCAAATATACTTTATATTATTTTAAATGAATTAATTGTGAAATAATACAAATTAATCAAATAAAATTTATTTGCGCATGCCGGGTTCGAACCCGCGACCTCCGGATTGTGAGTCAAGAGTCTTACCCACTGGACTACGGAGGTCGTCTGACATACTTCCTCACCTTCCTCTACTGCATCTTCTTGCCATCCCCCTTACCTTCAACATTTTATTTTTATTTATTTGTTGGCTCGCCAACAGAATATATCACATATAATTATTACATCAGTTAACAATTTAATATGGTTACAGTGAAAATTCCAATGAGAGGTGAGCACACCATTCATCACACTAATTGGGGATGCTATTGTCTCACTGGCTCCAGACGGTTGGGAGCAGTTGGGACTCTTGTGCGGTATATCAAAAACATATTATATCTAATGCCATTTTTCCATTTTCAATGTTGACCAGGGCGATCTCCTTCTCTTTGGACCAATAACACTATTATGTGGAAAAAAACTCACGACTTTTGGGCTCAGAGTTCAGGAGCTTACCCCTCTGCCAAGGGGGTATTCAATCTTTTTAGGAAAACTTCTAACTTTACTTTTTGGATATGATTTTTTTATGCGCAGCAATGAACTTATTGAATGGTAAAGCAGTCTATTCACGACAGTGTGTCAACGCTAAAATGAACACGTGTGAATATTCTGACGTTGTTGCTTCGAATGAATGAAGAATAAAATAAATGTCATTAATGAGACACAAGTTTATTTTAAAATGACGATATTCCTAAAATAAACAAAGTAGATTGTGTGGATGAAAAGTTAAAAATACATTAAATAAATGCATTTCAAACATTTGCAATTCGCAATCTGGTGTTACTATATTATTTTTAATAGCTGACCCGGCCACATGTTGCTGTGGCTAACGAAGTACAACGCCATCTATCGGATGGTTACCCAACCTTTTAACTCACAACGCCATCTGTTAATTTGCATAATGTTATTTATGCCTTGTTCCTTGTTGTATTTTATTTGTCTTTAACTATTTCAATGTTTTTCTGGATGAACTGAACTCCAAATTTTTTTTCCCCCTATCCCCATATGGGGGTGTGCTGGACCTCGTCCCTGATTCATCTTTAGTTACATTATTAATTTTGCAGAGCCTTCTCAAATCTATCTGCGCCTCCCCCAATGACATGTGCAGGCTTGAGGTTTGATCAGATGACCTTGACTGTCCTTTATCCTGCCACTGACTACCCAACGCTGAATTTTCTTTTAGTCTTCGGGTATTTTACCCCAAATATTCAGTTAACATTCTTTGAGGCTTCACTGAGTGGTTGGCTAAGGGACACTGAAGCTAAGTGTAGTTTATGGTCAGACCGAAAGCCATACACATTTTTTTTGGTACTTGCCAATTGATTTGAGATTTATTGTATTACTTATGTTCTCTATTTTATGCAGGTGCTTGCAGGTTTTCACAGATGCAATGCCGACTCATGGAGCCTCATGAATAAGTTTTTCTTTTGCCCTGTTTAATTTATCTTTGTTTACTAACCTATTTTTTTGCATTTTGTTTTTCCTGTTAAGCACTTGCATACTGCTTACTAACAACGTATGCATATGGACATATGGACACTGGAGGTCTAGATTCGTTAAAAATAAATAAATGTAGCTTCGTTTAACAAAAAAAAAATAGAATCTTGCGAGAGCCTTGAAGGAGTAACCATCTGTTACTTATACCAGGGCGGGTAAGAGGTGGATAACCTCCACTGTTAATTTGCATACAAATCAAATCCACATCGCCCGCTCGTCCACCACTTACAGACATTCTCCTTTAATTATATATGTCAACCAATTTACACAAAACCTTGACTAATTATATACCTAAACCTTCCCCATGAATCACTCTATCTATTGGTGAAAACAGCATGAAAATCCGTTCAGTAGTTTTTGAGTTTATCGCGAACAGACAGACAGACGCGGTGGAGAACTTTAATTTAAAATATGTAGAAATATAAACAGGAATCTTAAAGCGTACTGTCAAATCGGTAGGTATTAAAGTTAACGTTAGGTTAATTTACTGCCAGTACTGTAAAATCTAAGTGGGGCTTCGTCCGGGGGTGAGCGTTTTCAGCCTGTCAAACTGCGGGTGTCCCCTGGATATTATAATATCGTCTGCAGGAGATAAATATATACTATGTAGTATATAAAGGAGGAGGTAGGTGGGTTTACCAGTCTACCAGTGTACCAGGCCACCGCGCCACCGCTCTACCAGTCTACCTCCGTCTCCGTGTTCCGTGGCCTATCTCAGTCGGTCGGCTTGGGGCAGGTCGGGCGATGCGTGCGCTGTGCGCTGTGTCCTGTGGCCTGCGATTCTCCAATAGCGAGTTATTCGTTACGCGCCATCTACGAAAGAAAAAATACTCGTCGAATCGACGAACTTTGTCGAATGTTTCATTTTGGAGTATTCTTCAATGTCGAATGGTTAAAAATGATTATATTGGCAGTCTTGTGATTATTGTCCGTTTCTGATGTTTTTCAGGTTCTATGGTGAGATTTTAAATTACGCATTTTCTTCGAAATGGCTGGCGGGTATCAAAACCAAAACAGCTGGTACTCGTAACTGTCGCGGAAAAGAAATTTAATACTGCCCACGCATGGAAAACGACATTGCAATTAGGAAGTTCATTTTCGTGTTAAAACTATCTTCCGTCCGGCGAAACATTCTTGTTGGTCTCAAAGCATTTGCTTCAGTTTGCTCAATATTATTCTATATTGCCGGTAAACTTTGTAAAATATACAATGCTTATCCTTCGAAGTGCACGAAATGATATTAGGTTGGGGGGCATACATTAATTACGTGAGCTCAAAAAGTGTGGGGGGTCTACAAAATCTCACGTTACTTGAAAAGAATATACGAAGTGGCCCAAATTTATCTCACCAAGGGGGCGGAGGAGTCTAGATTGGAAGAAAAACTTCTCACGCAATTAACAGATTTTGTCAGTTTTGTCGGTGTCGACTGGTTCGATCCACTCAATGTTCCGAGTGTAATAAAGTAATAACTTTTGACGTTTGGCATCTAAGTAAGTACCTTCGACGAGAGTCGAGAATAAGCAAGTCGACCTATCGATCCGAAGTATGTACTTTCGACGGCGATTGCGAGCAACCTCGACTGAAGAATCGAGCCCAAGTGCGCTCGCAGACTCGCATAAACAACACTGCCTGATGCCTGTCCTACGTACAATGTATCACTATTATACTGAAACGTACACGTGCAATAAATTGCATTATATAATCAAAAGGACGATGATACATAATGTTGAATATTCTTGGGTTTCGGCTTGCTATCTGGAGCAAGTACACAGGGTTAACTTTTTTGAAATATTATATTATTTCCCGAATTGAAAGCGCTACCGGCCAGATCTAAAAGATAGCTTAAGTCCCATCCCTTCGTCCCATCCCAATTTACAATATATGTACAAGCTTTTCTCAAGTCGGTTCCAATAATCGAGTGAAAATAATGGCAGCCGGTAGAATTTCAACTTGAGAATATTTCAACACAATTTTTTGTGGAAACGAAAAACAAATATGAAAACACACAAATTTTACGTGTTGCTTAAATTAATTTCCATCGAATACATTTTGAAGCGACAAAATGTGTTGCGTACGTGTAGTATTTTCAATACGAAACAATTTATTGTAGAAGAGTTAACACAAAATACATAATATTTTTTGTAAACAAATCGAACGTGAATTTGTACGGGGGTATTATTTAAAAAAAATTAAAACCAAAAAATACCGTATGTTTCTAGAACTACGGACTATCGAATGCATATTTCCATTAATCACAATCAATCGCCTTGTATCACAACCTCCTCATAATTATTTAGGAGACCACTGGGACTGTCGCAACATGAAAGTAATTACTTGGGAATATTTGCGCCTCAGGCTAATTTGTTCGCTTTTGGGAACTACTCATATAGGTCTCATAGTAATCGTACCTTACCATCATGGTGAGAAATATTATATAAACGGTATTAGAAAGAGAAAACCTCGCGCTTTATATTCAAATCTAAAAGTTAACCACAAAATAATTAAAATATACACCTTTAGGAAACCAAAGTTTCCGGCCGCAATTTGAAAAAAAAAACTATGAAACTTTTGGAAAATTATTCATCAATTATTTATACATGAAATGACAAAAAAGTGAGGTGAGGTGATGATAAGTGCATGCATTTGTCTAGTCTAATAGAATACGTGCGCATTTTTATTTTTTTGTTTATTTCGAGCCATTTTTAAAACTTTTTAGGTTTCCATTAAAAAAATTATATTTAATAAATTACATGTTTATCTAATATTTTTTTTATACATTCAATAATATTATTATTTAATTTATAAAAACAAGTTCTGCTATATAATTATTACAGCTGTTTTGCCATCTGAAAGCATTGTCAACTATCTGTTAAACTGATAACAACAACTAAAAAATCTAATAAAAAATTTTGAAAGCATTTTTCATCACCTTTCAAAACAAGTTTTTAGTTTTTGGATATTTTCTGAATTATTCCATTTATTTGAATTTTATTTTAATCTTTTAAAAGAATAATGGCTGAGACCTGGGGGGGGGTTAAGGCCCAAAATCCATGCCTACGTACTCTCTAATCAATAAATTGATCGATGGATATATTTAGAATTAAAAAGCTTTTAATTATTATTTAAATTTTTAGACAACTTGTTAACAGTTTCTACCTAAATAGTAATTAGAGCATCAAATACACACAAAAAATATGCGGCGGCGGCGGCGGCGGCGTCTGTCTGTCGACCGTCGACAGGCCTCTTTGTAAACAAAGATCCGCATTTGGTAAACATAATTATATTATAAAATATATAAATAATACGTATTCATCATGAATGGTGGTTCTGTTGGACCTAAGGGGGACAAGGCCGATTATGTATGCAAGAACTTCAGAAGATCTGTTTCATTGGCTAAGGGACTGTTGTTTCACCGGTGGATAAGGCGCAGTTTTATCCGCACCACAAATAATACAAATAGCACACAGACCTCTTCCTGATAACAATTATTATTACAACGTATTTTTTTGGCACTGGTTTACGATAATTGCTGAATGAGTGTTTTGGAACGCACGGAAGTAAGATATAAGTACATGTGCTCGAATTTTAAGAAGCATCCAACCGCAAAATTGAGTGAAAATAAAAAATTAAAACATTTTTCACAAATTTTAAGTCGTTTTTCAACCGGTGCAAGCCCCTTTGCAAGCATGAACCAAAGCAATTATAGAAAAATTACACATGTAATACGTAAACGGGATTAAACGTTTATTTTGGCAAACCTGCGAATAAACCTCTTGCTTCCAAAAGTAACTATATCATACCATTCATCACCATTTTACAAGAGCCAAATGATCGTAACCTCGATGGGGGGGGGGGGATTCACTTTCTCACAAATGTCAATTTTTATCATTTTATTCGTAATTCAAACATTAAACGTCAATGGAATTTATTGTACCAAGGTAACGACTTCTGGATAATTGCATTGAAGTAGCACTTGACACTGGCGCGCACTACCGCCCGCAAATATACGCTATACGTATGCGATCAGAGATTCACGACGACAACTTGTAAATAGCAGGTTATTCCCGGATATTCGATTAAAAATTATGACGCTATACAAACTTAAGACGCGCATGATTAAAAATGAATATTATGACGAACACCCTTCGCGACCCCATTTATGGTCGCTAACCTTTATTTGGGAACCTATGTATTTTCTTCGTCATGTAAATGATAATCTACTAATTCGCGAATAATATACAATAATTTGTTGATAGTAGTACACGCAGCTTGTAACATACAAAGTTATATTGGTAAATAACATAGCTAGGTAAAACCAGGCCACGGTTTACAAAAGTTCATAGTTGCGCTACGTACTCCACAGTTACACAATCTTAAAAGCAGACTAAAGATTTAGAACACTCCACAATACAGTTCCACGCTCCACGGCACCATTTGGTTGAATATTGACAGCGGCTTTGTAACCATTATTATTGTGGGAATACTATTTCTCAATCTACTGGGACACGAATTAGTCAAATCCTGTACTAACGTTACATTGCTACAATAAACCATTGTCTCGTTATTATAATAACAGCCTCAGTATCATCCTGGTTAAAAACCGTTGAAATGGCTTTAGTCGTGTTTCGTGACCAGGTCTGAATAATTAGGTATTTCCCAGCCTTCCCCTACCGAAACACGAATTAGTCAAACCCTGAAATAACGTTAAATTACTACGACAAACCATTGTGTCACTAATATAACAAGTCTCGGTATCGTCCTGGTTAAAACCCACTTGAAATAGCTTGAGCCAACTCTACGTCTTTTTACGTAGACGTAGATCTACGTATTTCAGGTCTTTCCCGCACAACTACTAACTTCAGTCCAGAATCTATGTATTTTCCGTATTTTCTTTAAAATTGTCAAAATTAAAAAAAAAATAACACCAAGAAGCACATTTTCCATTACTTCTTGCCCCATCCCATATCCCACTTCGCCCCAAGAAATATATTCGCCACAATATCCCATTTTGCCCCACCGTTGGGAGGAAAATATTCGTCACAGTGTTTATTCTAATTTATTCACTTTCACCTAACCTAAGTTCTTAATTTCACTCAGAGAGGAAAAAGTACGCAGATCTACGTAATTTTCTAGTCCGACCTACGTCTTTTTAAAAATCCAAGTTGGCAACACTGAGCCAGGTGCTTCCCAACCTCCCCCTTCCCATCTTTATCCGCTCCCTTCAACCTCATAACATACCCCAATTGGGGATACCATAGTCCCACTGGCCTCGAACAGTAGGGAGCTAGAACTCTATAAGCCAGATGTTGAAAAAATCAGTAGCGATTTTCGTAAGCTAAATATCAACATCACAACTACACGTTTAAAAACGGATTTTCGAAAACGACAGATTTTTCCACAATTTTAATAAAAGGATTTGTTTTTTTTTGTTTTCATTTAATTTCTTACCATTGAATAATTATGAGGAATCGATCACTTTTATTCATATCAACAAATAAGAAATCCTTCCAAGTCAACAGTTCAGAATAACAGGAGAGTATGTAAGAGACGATGTGTGAATGTGAACGAAGCAAGGAAAGTGTGACAAGACAACTTTGTGTGACGATCTCTGCTTTTCTCCCGTGGGGAACGGCCTGATCGTTGTTTAGTTAATTATTCCGCAATAAATTTAGAAATTACACCGATATCGGCAATCGGCACCCCCACCCATAGACAATAATAATAACACAATTATTCTCTCTTAGTGAAAGTGGATTCTGCACGTCGCTGTTTGTGTGGGTGGCAATAACGTGCCACATTGTTTCCAAACAGCAAATCTATTTATACATGACACACTTTTGTCATAACATGACATGTGTCAACTATTTGTAACCATAATCTTATTTTTAGCTTTGGCACTACTGGGCAATTGACTTCACTATTTTTAAATGTCAGAAATTAACCAATATCTAATATGTACCTTTATATAATACATATTATTAGGACGAATATACTTGGAGGTTTGATGGGTGTAAACTCCAATAATACCAATACTTAAATCAATGTTCGACGGTGAAAGTGAATTAATATAAGTGAAAGTGCATATTATAGAATTACGAATCATAACCGGGTGGTCTATCTGAATTTGTGAGTTCTGATTTTACATTATACATTCACCACTAGAGCCAATGATATTCCCTAGAAGTGTGATCTATACCGATTTAAAAAAAATGGTTACAAGCAATTTACATAAACCTTTCGACTCATAAGCTTCAGATCAGACAATGAAATTGATCATTTGTTCAAGAAACAATCGAATTGAAATGTTATAGAAAATTTACCATATTTCGGGGCACAAGGACTTGTCTACTATTATTCAAAATACCCAGACTTCAAATGCATGTAATTCATAGACATATGAATATTAGTAGACCTGCCCTAAGTGATAAAAGCGTATTATTTCCCCCTCCCCATACCGGTTCCATTGGAACCGGCTGGGATTGAGTATGGCTTTTTGGTCTAGTAATATTGATGTGTCTATGATGTAATTACATTTTCACATATAAAATGATCGATTACTTCAACGGAAATCGCATTGCTTTTTTTTATGTCAATTTTGAAACTCCATATAAACTGAAGCCAGAGGAGCTATGGAATCGTTGTGGATTGTATAAGGCTTGAAGGAAGCGGGAAAAGGGAAGGAAAGGGAGAAGAGGAAAGTTGTGAAGTACCTGGCTTTCCAAATCTAATAAAAAAAAATATATATATATACATATTTTTTACATTAACTTCACACAAAGGCCCTGAGGAAAATAATTTCCCCCAGGGCCTATGTCATCTGAGATGCTGTGTAGAGGGTCTTTTTGAGGAGACGAAGGAATGAACGTTGGTCTTGAAGAGTGGGAGTATCTCCCCCCCTCCACAAACACTTCTTCAAGGGTACTCTTGGAAAACCGGCTAAGGGATGCGGGCGTTTGGGCACGTTGGAGCCAGGCCGCTCGCCTGCTCATTCTCGCCGGGATTGCCCCTGATAGTGGGACAAGCTGCCCCCGATATCTTTCTTTTTATATATTTTCTTTGGTTTTAATCACACTTACACCTGTAAATATTTTTCTTTTTATTTATTATTTCACTCAATTAGATGCTGAACCAACAGCCGATCACATTTATTTCATTTTTCTTTTATACTAACAATCATGCATGCGGGGACATTGGAAGGTCTAGATTCGTTTTAAAAATAAATGTAGCTTCCTTTTTACAAAAAATTAGAGTCCTGACGTGTACGGCTAAGGAGGTTAAACAATCAGTTTCCTCACACAGCCGTTGGGTAAGTGGTGGGTCCCCTCCAATGGTCTTGAAGAGACCCATGTTGTAGGAAGGAGGAAACACAGAGGCTGGCAAATCGTTCCACAGGCGAACAGTTGAACACAAGAACGAATAGAAGAAGCGACCCGTTCTCGTGTGACAAATGTCAACCGTGTACATATGTTGGGCACGCGTTTGGCGTGTTTTCCGACTATGAACCGGTGCCAAAGGGCTCAATGGCGCTAGTTCCTCGAAGCACTTCCATTGAAATACCGGTAGAACAAGGATAGCATTCCCACCCGACGCCTGTGCTCTAAAGATTACAATCCGTCTGTTAAAATGGGAGAATCTATCAAAGCAATATTTCGGTTTTAAATGAGGTCTATCACAATGCGATACTATCTACTGACAAGAGTATCTTCAACTCTGGAACGAGTTTAAATAAAATAAAATAAAATCTTGTTACAAGTAGAGATAATTATATCCTCTCTAGGGTCTTCCATGCTGTCCATATACTAAATTTTAATAATGTAAAGTAATTATAAATACATTTTGAAGTCTTTTTTCCGAAATAATTATAAAATGTACTTGAGTGGTTTGGTTTCAGACTGTATTTGATGTCAGTATATTTTCTATTTTTGATCTCTTTACATTTAGTCTGCAATCGTAGAACAAAACACGTAACATGTTCTGAAAGACACATCTGTGCTGAACCAAGTGACTCCCGATGACGTCAACTGACAGGATAACCTCATTTACTTCCGCCAATTCTCCTCAACGTGTACTTCAGACATGAGCGACGATTTCGAAAAAATGTAAAGTGTGCTCAAAGTAAAAGTAAATATGTGGTGAAAAGTTCGTAGTTATGTGTTTATTTATTTCGTAAAAAAAATCCAAAAAAGGCGAAAAAAGCCTTCACACGGTATGATCCCCTTAACGATTCACCAGTGGCCGAGAATTCAAATTTCGAAAGACGGTCTTGCGATTATACCCTTGCAACTGTACAGGGCGGTGCCGAGGAGAAAGATTATTTATTCTCCTACCAGCATTTTTAAATAATAACTCAATATCGGTTTTATATCAATAAGAATTTGCTTTGATATATATGTACTTTCAAAAATTCTGAAACGTGTGATGATAAAACTATTAAAATTATGTACTTTTGTAAAAAAAATTATCATAAATATTTATAATTTTTCAATAACGTCTAAACAAAATAAAAATGTAAAAAAACTGATATTATTTTAGTTTGTAAGACCGTAAATAAAAAGAAATGTAAGTATTTTCGACACAAAACACGTGCTCGAATTTTTTTTGAAAGATTTTATTTGAACTAAAATTAAAATTCTGAAAAACAGCTTTCCTAGATAATTCATTGATTTATTTTACTGCACGATTATATGATTTGAAATGTGTGTTGTATAATACAAAATCTTGTTTGAAAATTCAACAAATCTGCCAACGACCTACAAAAAAAATTCTCAAAATTTAAAACATACCTTTACTAGATAAAAGAACAATCTTTCAAAATCGATTTATACTTTTTTGTGGAAAAGAGTCAATACGTCTAGAATTTTATTTAAAAATGACATATTTCCGCTTCTGTCTGGTTATTCCCTCTTAAGCTATGAATTAGCGGCATTTCAATAGTTGCAGCATCAATAATAATATGTCTAGAGCGGGTACGGGCTCGAGACGCGGCGTGGAGGAGTGGAGAAGAGCGCGCGCAGCCTCCCTGTCCTCCCTGCCCTCCCTGCCACCTCCCTCAGCCCTCAGCCAGAAAAGTAGGTAAACGGGAGGACGAGAGGGAACAACGACCCGACAACTTTGGGTAGGTACCAGGTACCAGCCTCCAGCCACCAGCCACCAGCCACCCGCCATGCCGGCTTGGATAGGTCATGCACACGCGGGAGAGATATGCAAAACCTGCAGCACGCGCAATACATACTCATACATATCGCGCCGGTGTGTGTCGTGCGTCGTGACGCGTCTAACTGTGTTCATGCGTGGCCCAGACGGGGCGCGGGGCGAGAGGGTCCATCCGTACAGATTACAGACAGACGCATTATTATTCTACGGTGGAAATGGTGGAGGGCGATTCTTGCATAGCGGGATGCTATTTAGATAGCAGCTTATAGGTGTTGGTAGATTCTACTAGTGTGTCTGTCTGGTCGTGTTTGGCATTCTGCGTTCATCAGCCACGATGACCGATAACTATGTTACTATGGACTTCTTAACATTTAAAATATTTAATGGGTCGAATTGAAATAAACAAATTATTTCCCGGCCACCTCGGAAAGCCGATTTTTATTATTATTTATTTATAACACCCTTTTAAGGGTTTTTTACTCATGAATAGTAAAAATTATACAGTATTCATTACACATAACTGAACTGACCCAGTAACAACATTTTGCATTTGTTTAGTGGTAAATTGAAGATATCCACTGACTCAGTATAATTATTTCTCTCAATTGGTATTCTGAACAAAGAGGAATTACTTATTACTACTACTTACTTACTTAGGGTAGGTTAATCCCAGAATTTCTGCGCCGAAATAAATACCAACTTCTGGTATTACGTATGGAGTTGTTAATAAAAGTAAACCAAAACCTATTCAAATTCGAAATTAAAACATGAAAATAGCTAGAAATTTTTATTTATATTGGGGCAGAGAGGTTGCATTTTAATGACATTAATTTCTCGTTCTTTTTTTACATTAAACCCCCGACAGGAGGGCCGTGAAGAAAATATTTTCGAATGTAGTATAGTATTTGGGAATGCTTCGTGGAGGGTCTTTTTAAGAAAAGGAAGAAGAAGAAATTTTGGGAGAGAAATAAAAGTGAGGAGAGGAATCTGGGGGTTGATGTGTCCAGGAGTGACGCTGCGGTGCAAGACAATGATCGAGAGAGACCAGCTGGAGAGGTCACCTATTAAATTACCTAGCGAACCACTTAGGTTGACCTATGGCAGAGATGTTGACACCTAATAAATAGAAATATAGTAACGGGGTCGACGGTAGAGCAATTCAAAATAAGATTTCTTCACATTTTTAAGGATTGCGTTTGCCGCGCTAAAGAGTGTTGTCTTTAAAATCACTATAATCAACATTCATATGAATGACGGGTTAATCAATATACATACTTCTAGGTATCAGGTGTACAAGAGTTTTTCTTCCAGAAGTGCCGTTGAAACCACATTAGCATTACTGCTACAAATAGACTAGCATTTCTCCACACTCTACGTATCTGCCTCGATAGTAGACGCCGTAGGGCTGCCCGAAACGTTATTTAAAGAAGGTATGAGAATAACAGTTTCATTGAAAGAGAAAAAACTTATTACCTATATTCGTGCTGCTTGCTGATATACCCGAATGGCTGGCTATATTTCTCGAGCAGGGTGATTTTAGTGTTTGCGGCTAGACAAGAGACAAGAGACAAGACAGATACCAGACAGCCGAGGTGTGATAAAATGAACCTCCTACCCTTAAGCCGCCCCGGGGTGAACGCCTCAGAACGGCGCCTAAAGTCGCCCTATACATATCTCGAATCGGACTGGAATAAGAACACATTGGAGGAATAAGAACACAGATGGATTCACGCGGTTACTGGAAATTCTAAATATCTAAATGATCATGAAAGATGGTATTAGTGGTTTGGATAGTATTATAGGGTGAGGGTGGTGGAGGCGACGGAAAGCAGATTTAGATACTATTTTGCCTATTTTAGATTTGCTCGTGGCCTAGATTAACTGCAGTCTAATTTGGTTCCGCGACTTTTCAACCCGCGACAAAATATCATACGGACAAAACATCCCCCAACAAAATAAATACTAAAACCTAACCTAACATAATAAAATGGGACAAAAATAATATAGATATCTTACAAAGACAATAAATTATTGTTCAAAAATAGTAAAATGAAACAAAAATAATAAAGAAATCCTGTAAAGACAATAAATTATTATTCAAAAATAGTTAAATGAAACAAAAATAATAAAGACATCCTGTTAAGACAATAAATTATTATTCAAAAATAGTAAAATGAAACAAAAATAATAAAGACATCCTGTAAAGACAATAAATTATTGTTCAAAAATATTAAAATGTAAAATAAGGATAGGTTAGGTTATAATAGATATTTTGTTGGGGTATATTTTGTCCGTAGGATATTATGTCGAGGATATTTTGTCGCAGGATGAAACCGCGCGGTACTTGTTTTGTTGCTTCCAGGAAAAGTGAACACGAATTTGCGAAGTATACTTGAAAAATCTGGGTATTTCCAAAATAGGTCGAAATAGCTAAAACAGCTAATAATAATGATCAAATGGAACTAAATAATATCCTGCAGGTATCATCGCCACCTCGTGTCGAGATACATTTCCCACCGTAAAAATAAATGTAGGCAGTGGTAAAGGTGACACCGGACCGCTATGTCCGCATTCCGCGACGCGGCGGTGACGCGTGACTCCTGAGAGGACTGTCGCATGTCGCCGGCCGACAATAATTCCGAAGAAATCTACGTATTTGTATTTCCAATCATTGGCAATACATCGATTTTGATCGATAATCGATAAGCAAATATATTTATATATTCGAAGAATTATTTGAATTCGGCGAAAATAATAAAGCGTCGTTTCCTGATAACCACAGAGCCTTGTGACTTGTTCGCACTGGGAGAGAGTTTAGTCGAGTAGCGAGTAACTTGTTACTTGACGCCAAAAATCGATCGCATTACAGTCAAGTAGAGTACATTAGGAGCTGCCCGCAGATGACAGTCTGCTGCACAACAAAGTAAATCCGCTAATTAAGCTGATTGTAATTCTTGATGGAAGAATAAATTAGTGAGACGAAAATAAATAAAGTATAGACACGAAAAGAGATTAAAAGCAGCAAAAATAAAGAATTTTAGAGTAGCATCTTCGCTCCAACGGCACGACATATCCGCGCGTCTACTAATGAACTCTACTAAAACGACGGGTTCGCGCATTACAAGGGCGCGCAGGGGCGCCTGGCGGAGGGAGGGGGGCTACTCGCACGAAAAAAAAGAACGAAACGGATGACTTTTCTAAAGGGCTGAACTAAACTACTCTACTAAAAAAGTGGTGTCGGACGCGTTTAGTTACCAACTAGCAGACCCGGCCCCACGTTGCTGTGGCTAACAAAACATTACCCAATCTTTATAAACGCCACAATCCACACCGCCCGCTTGCCAGCTGCCCGCTGCCTGAATTGAATCTTTGAATTTATCGGTTTTTCTCTACTATAATATGCATGTATTATACATATAAACCTTCCTCTTGAATCACACTATCTATTGGTGAAAACCGCGTGAAAATCTGTTGCGTTATTTTAGAAGATCTAAGCGCACATACAGCGGGAACGACTTCATTTTATACTATGTAAAGATATAGTCGCTACTCGACTAAACTACTCTCCCAGTGCGAACGGCTCTTTATTCACAAAATGAGTTTTTTTGACGCGACACAATATTCGACTTTTTTTAAAATTGAATACCGCACAACAATCCAAACACCGTAATAAGACTCTGGCAAACCCAGTTGGTTTACGTATGTTGTGAGGCTGAAGGCTAAACGAAAATGAGGGGGATAGAGGATGGTTGGTAAGTACCCGCCTCTTTAGACCTTTTTACCAACAAAATCTAAAGTCATTTCAAGCAACTTTTAGATTCTGAATCATCATTCATGTCTCTAACCAGGGCAATATTGAATGCATCTTCCACTTTAAATTGACGGCAAATCTGACAAGGAGCGGAGCGCCTTACCTAGAAAACTAATTCAGTGATTTTGAGAAGTTGTTTTTTGAAAGATTTGATTAATGATTGTTATTTAAAAATGATTTCGGTTAAAAGGGAAACAATGCATTATGGTATTGGATCATCTTGGCACTCCTTGTTCTTCGTCCGCGCTAGTGTGAGAAAATGAGTGTGGCAATGCGACTAGCGACTAGCGACTAGCCTCACGCCAAAGAGTCTCGGCGCCGAACATTTAGCTTCCTGTGAACGAGGCTTGAAGAATAATATAATTACTATTTTATTGACTTGCTTGGTATTCAAAGGGCGCAAATAGTAATGAAATAAGACACTGTAGGAATTCAAATACGTATAATTTACTGTACTTTTGAACAAGTGGACAGATCAGAACCATAAATATTCGAATGAATGCGGGGCAAGCGTTCAAGACGGCTGCCACACATTCTGTAGGGATGGGTTACATGCATTGACTATTTGTTCAGTTTGCGGAACAACTCATATAGGTCTTACAGGAATCGATATGATCTGAACGATATAAGAAAGATAAAATACCAAAGCTTTATATTAAAATCTAAAAGTTAACCCCAAAATAATTCATATGTACATCTTTATGAATCCAAAGTTTCCAACCGAAATTCGAAAAAAAATGAGGAAACTTCAGAGAATTTTTTATTAAGTAATTATATTTATATGAAACGACAAAAAAGTGAATTGGCAATAACATTTATAATACATTTGCCTTATAAATTGTGTATGTGTTTTTTAGTTATAAAAAAGGTAAGGTGAGACATTTTTAAAACTTTTTTATGTTTGCATGCAAAATTTTTATATTTCAAAAAATGATGTCTATATTTTGAATTATAAAACAGTTTATAGTGTTCCGATACGTTCCATTTATTTGAGTTTTAATGTAAAAATATATTTTCACCCTCTCGACAAATAGGTAACAGCTAATAACAGCCCTGAGGGGTTAAACGTCATCGGTAACAGCTGGGCGGTTCCGCTATAGACGATTCTCTACATTAATTTTTAAATCGCAGTATTTGTTACTTTTTTTATATCAGTGCAAAGAAGAAAGCCGATATTTAAAAATAAAAACAGAATTTTGGATTTTACTTCACATTGAAATTTTTGGCGCGCTTGGAAACATTATCTTTCGAAGAATCGATATATAAACTGCAAAATCACACCGTGCAACACTGGCGCGAAACAGCTGTTACCGATAGTTTGAGGTTATATTTTACTGCTAAACTTGTAGTGACAATATTAATTTATATATATGTGTCGAAAGATGTAAGTAATTTTTGTTATTTTTTAAGCATCATTGTCTACAAGAAGTCACTGTTAGCTTGTTGCACCCGAGATGCAAAAAGATATAAAAGTTCGTGTTGTTCACAGAAATAAAGTACTAACGCTTTGAAACTTTGTAAAAGAAAGAAGAAATCAAAGGCAAACTTAAAGCAATCGTTTTTAAGAGTATAATGTTAGCTGAATTTTCGGTCGGACAGCTTTAATTATTAGCTCTAAGAAAATTGTTTTCCGATGTTTTATTTTTTTTTTAAATCATTAATTCCCCTTTTGACAGCCCTGCATTATTGTAATTGATTTCATTTCATGTTCCTAATAGAGTCACACGAACTAAAAATATCTTCGACTGCAACAATCGTGTCAATACCAATTCATTGAAGAACTCCCTTAGACCACGCATACACGTATACAGCTTAGGTAACCAATTTATGTTAATCAATAATGAAGGTATTTTCAATAGTACCGAAAGAACTAACAAAAAAGTAGTCTAGTTTCGGCATCAGTTTCGGTTTCGGCAGAAAATCTGCCGAACCGTAGGCCGCACCGAAACTCTACTTTCGTAAATTATCGCGCGTCGTTCGGGTGACTTCGGGTGAGTTCGTGGCTAGTGTATTTTTTTTTTTTTTTTTTACAGTGAATACCGCACAAGAATCTCAACTGCTCCCGTCTGGAGCCAGTGAGACTATGGCATCCCCAATTGGGGTATGTTGTGAGGCTGAAGGTAGTGGGGAGGGGAAGGAGGTGGGGAAGAGGAAGGTTGGGAAGTACCTGGCTATTCAGATCTGGTCACTAAACACGGCTAAAGCCATTTTCAAGCAACGTTTCAATTCTGAATGGTGGTCTTACACCAGGGCGATACTAATAGTATCTTCCACTCTGGAACATGCCGCAAATATACTATATATTATTTTAAATGAATTAATTGTGAAATAACACAAATTAATCAAATAAAATTTATTTGCGCATGCCGGGTTCGAACCCGCGACCTCCGGAATGTGAGTCAAGAGTCTTAGCCACTGGACTACGGAGGTTGTAAGTATCCTTCCTTTATAATGTAAGTGTTGATTATCGACAAATTTTTGTTCCAAGAAGTTAACATGTTTGTTAATTTTTGTTTGTTTTATGGCAGTAATATAATTTTTTTTCACATACTTCGATTATTGTTTTTTTTTTATTTCATTTAACACGTGTTAACTGTCTGTATAAGTGTAAAAAATAAGCCAAATTTCAGTAAACAATAGATTTTTAACATGTCTAAAAAAGTTTCGGTTTCGGCCGAAATTGGGACAGATACCGAAGATTCGTTTTCGGTAGAAAGTCCTGTTTCGGTCGGACACTACAAAAAAGCATTTTATACATTTATTGAAAACAGTTATTATTATTAGTTAACATTTTTTTACAAAGTTGTAATTTTAGTTAATTTAAATACTATTTTTACACTGTATAATTTATCTTGTAATTCATTTTTGCGTAAAAAATGTTTTATTCAGAATTTGTACCATTTTTTTATTTTTTAAATATTACGTAGTAGTACGCTTTATTGACAATATGGGGACACATCGACTAAATTGAATTCTGAGGACGGATTGTACCACTTGAAATTACTGGAAACGCCACGTAAAGAGACTTTTTTTAAAATTAACTCCACACAGGAGGCCCTGAGGATAATAATTTCCCTCAGGGCCTATGTCATCTAGGATGCTGTGTAGAGGGTCTTTTTTAGGAGAGGAAGGAATGAACATTGGTCTCGAAGAGATACATGTTGTAGGAAGGAGGAAACACAGAGGCCAACAAATCATTACACAGCCGAGCTGTTCAACACAAGAACGAGTCGAAGAAACGACCCGTTCTCATGTGACAAATGTCAACCGTGTACAAATGTTGGGAACGCGTTTGGCGTGTTTCCCGACTATGCACCGGTGCCGAAGGGATCAATGATGCTAGTTCCTATATTATAGTTAAACGACATTTCAATAGAATTTATTCGCTTGCGTAAATGAACCAGCGGTTTCATCCATAAAAACAAATAACAATATTCGAGTGCAGCATCTGTCACTAGTGGCCGCTTATAAAAAATAGTTTGGAACACGCGGTACTTGGCCATTAGGGCGGCGGCGGGGGGCGGGGGAAAAGTTTCTCCAGGGCGGGCTTCCGCCCCCGCCCCCTCATTATGCGCGCCGTAATGAGGCGGCCCACCGCCCCTCCCCCACCGGGGGCGAAGCGACCCACCGCCCCAGCGGGGAAAATGCGACCCGCCCGGGCGCCCCGGGTCCGGAGATCGCATTATTAATTTCAAGCGAAATAATCGCAGATACTCCGAGGGGGTTCCCTGGTCCCTAGTTGGAAACAACTTTAACTTCAAGTGTGAAGATTGGGGATCCGATCAACGCCCGCCTCGACTTTATTGGGTTTTATTGAAAGGACCACTTCCAAGTTTTGTGTTCAAACCTATCCATTGTCGTCCACCAACTTTGTCAAACCGTTGAATCTTCATCAGATTATGTTTGATGTGTCGATGTTGGACGACGAAATGTACGATAATTGTTTGACAAAAATTTAATAATCTTAACCACTTAGGTATTTTGCCAATGTGCAAGTTTTTTGTCTTAAACGAACTGTCAGATTTATAAAAACTTTGTGTTATTTCCGCCTCGCAATTAAAGCTCTATAAATGAAATATTTCTGAATGTAGCCGAATACCAAAAACTGTTTTAGAAAGGTTATGAAATAAGCTTTCACATTGTATTATTTTAAATAAACATTAAAATTTGTAAATATTAAAAATTACAATGCAAACATTTAAAAAAATTGTAAAAATAACTCACGTGATGTTTTTATGCGAAAACGATACTAAAATCGCCGATAATGTAAAAAAAAAAAAAAACAATTTTGTCATCTCACTTTTTTACCATTTCATACGTAGGCGATTTGGCGGGTGAAAACTGTTTCTACAAAATAAGTATTTTTTATGTATTTCCACGGACAGCTTTGAATAGAAATGTGAAGCTTGATTTAATATGAATTTCTACTTTTGTTTTAGGGTCGTCACTTGAACAATAACGGAGTTATAACGATTTCTGTGGGAACACACGCGTTAGCTTGAAAACAAGCTTATTGTAATTGAATGCTATTGTTATATTGTCGTGTAAACACGCTTAGGGGTCGGAGTGGTTAATAGAAATTTTGAGCGCTTTGAACAGTAAAATATCATAAAACGATCATCACTACCGTCTTACAATTTGTGTGGAATGTCCAGGCCAACTCGCATTTAATTTCACCTCAGCGCGGTATTACACCACGGGTTATGGAACTTTGATAAATTCGTAAAATATGAGAAGACGCAGTATTATATTGCGAACAATATTTTAAAACCATTCAATAAAAAGAGGTTGAATAAAACTGGATCACTAGAGCTCATTCCCAAGTGTTTAAATCGAACCAAAACCAACTAAATCACAAGACCGGGACACTGAATCAAATCGGTCACTTGCTTGCATGAGAATCTCCGATATAAAGTACGAGAGTTCGAGAATATACCGAAGACAAGGCAGAAAGTGGATGGGTCAAGAGAACTGTTTATGTATGGACCAAAATGCCAGAGCAGCACATGCCATTATGATGTATTATCATTACTTACTGACATGTTTACTTTATAATACCATAACCTACACGAAGTCCTAGAAGAGGTGCGGCAATTCGAGTGCTTTGTCACTTGTTCAGCTCGGCGATAAGAAAATCAGAACAAAGTTATCAGGTTTGAAGCCAGTTTATCGACCGTCCCAACTTGCACAAACATCAACTTTTGATCATTTTGAATTAAGGCTACACGTATCAATTCAATTCGAACTTCAAAGAAAAATTAAATTATAACTTGTATCAGTTTCCTTACAAACTTGTCTTTGAGGAGCGTAATAAAGCAGAGTGCTTTCTGACGAAAAAATGTATTTTAATATTTTTTTCATATTCGGAGCCATGTCAAAGCCAGTGTACGGTTGTCAAATGTGGCTACAAACAAAGTATGTTAAACACAAATACCTATACTTTTTTTTAATGTTTCAAACAACAGATATCACCACAAACGTGGAACAAATCTGATTTTGAAAATGCTAACCAATGATTCCAAAGCAATGACATTATAAAAGTACATCACAAATTATATTCGTACTGACCTAAGAAGAATGTAGCAACGCGCATAAAAAGGATAGAGAGATAAGGGTGCGTGAGACTAGACCTAGTTCAGTGAAACTTGTCTCAGTAACGTGTCTTCATACTATTAATTCATCTAGGATCTAAAGATGGAAACAAAACAGTAGCATTAATCCAGAAATTCATGCAGATTTTATAATTGGATAATTTGTAGAGCGCCGTTTTTGTGAAAAATCACCTCAAGAGCGCTGTACAGTTTATTATGATTTCTTAGACTCTAAATAATTTTATTACATATATTTACAAACGGATTAAAAAAACACACCTACCTGGCAGGTCACTTTCGATAAACACACTTTTATTGGAAAGTGTATGATTGGAGAAGATACGACGTAGCATGCGGAGGACAACATATTTAAAACACTGTACATTGCATGATTTTACATTTGTTACCCCCTATGAGAAGGTTAGTGGCAAAAGTCTCTATATATTGAAAGACTGGAGATTTTAGGACTTTTTAGGACCGAAGAATTTTTACGAAGTGACCTTAAAAAGCATACAAGTTGTTTAGTTCTGAAACAGCTTATGAACTGAAATCCATTTTCCCAAATTCCTTACATTGTTATTTTCTCCCTTTGTCCATCTCCTTTCTTGAAATGCCCTACTTACTTACTAGAAGAAGAGGAAGGTGGTGCCTACCGACTTGGCACACATGCCCACTATTATTGCACAAAATCGAAAATTACCCATATTAAATTCAATCGGAAAATTGTTTTTGTATTAATACTAATTAATACAAAAAGTGACGGTAAAGTGTAACCACCCTTGTGCTTTCATCTTGGAAGACCAGCCACCACCAATATTGGACCATAAATATGACCACAGCAAAGGTAGGGCTTTCTCCTTTCAAATTGCCAAATCCTGTGATTGATTTTATAAACGCCATTGTCTTACATCATATAAATACAGATTTACAGTCCACCCCCTTACGTGTCATGATATTGTTCGTTGACACAAGTTCTTACTTGTTGACATTTTTACCCAATTGGTTATTTAACGCCAAAGCCAGTATTTCTATACGAGTATTTCTATTGATTCAGACAAGAACATTTCCGATTAATAGTAAACATAGAGCTAGCTGCATAATAATATCGACAATAGATTTATGTTGACTTCAGCAATTAACATTTACAAGCCCACATAGCTGTTTACATTTATTTTATGCATAGATTTACTTTCTACGGTAGAAATCCAGACGGGTCACACGGTAAATGAGTCATGGCCATTTTTTCCGTTCTCGTGCAACTGTTATTGCAGCTGCCACCATTGTTGAGTCAACGCAATAATAATAATAATAATTTATTATGGCCGGTACCTCCAAATCATGCCGAAAATCCTTGAGACCAACTCCCCCACGACCACTCCTGCAGCGAGTTGCACAAGAACCGACCAACGGTATTTTGACGAATGCACGCTCAGCGTAATACGAGTATGGTTGCCCGGACAACACTTTTAAAGTTTTAAACAGTTGCAATGTATCATCAATTTTTGTCATACTGAATATTTTATTAATTGATTAATTTTTAACGCCCTGAAGAGCTTATGATTATAAGTAAGTTCAGACAAATATTTTGGAAGTAGAATTGAGTCTGTATTGATAAAATAGAAGGTGGGCAAATTTCAATCTGCATTTGGCTAAAAAAAATCATCAATCATACTAATTTAAGGTGATTGATCAGCGACAGAGTTGGGCATACCGTCTGGTTCAAGATTTTCCACTTACTGTGATGGTAGTAAGAGAATAGAGATTATCAAATTATTGTCAGGATATCGTAATCCGGAAATACCTCTTTTATAACAATCGGTTTTATTTGCATCCCTTGAAATCTGATTCGATGAACTCAAGTTTGCATTAAATTAAAGTGTCATTTTCAAAATTTGAACTGATTTGTAAAGAATTCAGACTATGTTATGATTTTTGTGCTTAGTTCATTTAACATGAGTTTGGAACTAACAAATTAAAAAAACACGTGAAATTATTTTCAATTCAACTCGATTTACGCAAAATGGTCAAAATTGGTTCATTTTTTGACTTCAGCGTTTTTTGTTAAAAACTTTAGATAAAAAATATTAACAATGTATTAAATTAATATACAAATTAATGTTATTAAAAATAACAAAGTTTCATCGTTCAGCATGACTCCGGGAACATACCCAGAATCGAAATTACAAGATCTATTGGCCAGGTCCTACTTACAAACACAATTTCTTTTTATCTTCTTTTCCTTTTAACTGTTTCGTATCACAACTTCAACCAATTACGAGATTATCCATATTATCAGTGTCTCCGGACAGTGCGACCCATGTGTTTGGTAAATAAATAAAATAAAAAAATGAGTAAAGTACGTCGGGATTTTCTCCGTTTTCATTTAGTGCGGCTCTAGTTTCTAGTCGTATTAAAGGCTGCAGTAATGGAGGAGAACACCAGCCGGGCGGTATAAAAATCTAATACCTGCACATAATATAAAAAGGCTGGCTGGATAAATGGCTAAACTTATCTGAGGCCACGTTCCTCGGGAGGAGGTGGACGGAGGGAGGAAGAAGGAAGATGGGAATTATTCCCGGAGAAGTGAATACTGAATACCAATTAGTCCCGGGAAAGGACGGGACGGGACAGAAGACAGAAGGCAGAGAAGAGGAATGCGCCGCGTTAGGAGACATCTACGAACATACTTCCAAACTACAAGTGGAAAACCTTTTTACTCTATACGTCGTATTAATGCCGCGACCAAACGAACACATATTTCAGTAAGTAGGTAAGTTCAATAATGACTATAAAAAGAGTTTTATTTAAGAAAGAAAGCTTGGCAAACAATTTTATGACGCTGATTATACCTAAATAAAATCGAGATTTTAATTTCCCGTTTTCTCTTCCAAAACTGGACCGATTTATAAAATATTTTTCACCAACTTTATTAGAAGAAAATGTTCCATGTTTGCATGTTTTGCTTAAAAAAAAAACATTGTTAAAATTTACTGAACGTCTGTTGATGGCGTTCAAACTAAGCAAGTTTGAGAATTTTTGAAGGGTCGCTAAACCCTTTATAACTCATTAAATATATTTATAACTCATCAAATATATATATAACTTATCAAAAAATCACAACGTAATATAGATATCTATCAACCCCTATGCCAGTGGTTGATAGATATCTATATTATATTTTAAAAAAAACATCTGCACTGTGTGTCAACGTCCAGAGAGGAAAAATAATTTATAAATGGATATAATAAATAACCAAAGAGGAATACGTTAGTATGAACAAAACGTTGCGCCGCCCGAGTTCCTCTCAAATTTACAAATTACTAAATTACAATATCATTGTTTTCGTACTTACGATTTCATACAGATGGTTTCAATTTGAGAAGAAATAATTTAATTCTGTCCTCTCTGCCCACCAGACCAGTGCGGGAAACAGCGTGATGGCAAGTTAGTTATAATATTATAATAGCACGTAACCAAGTAACCATATATATATGACATGAAAGCTTTTGTTATTTGTCTTTGCCCTTTCGTCAACAAACATCAAGAATACTCTCCAAATTTACAATACACACATTGATTGCATGTTCACAATCAGTAATAAGCACATATAATAGTCTTTTTTTTACCAATATTTTAAATATAAAACGAAATAAACAGGCAACATTTCCACATAATATAGCTTACGTATAGCAATGACACGACAGATATGTTAAATAATGGCCGCCATCTCTTAAACTGTACGAAAATTGGTACAGTAATAGAATACGTCCTTTTTTCATCCCTAGTCCATATGAAAACTTGACCTACAAGGAAACTGCACGCAAAAAAGCAAAGATGAAAAATATTGAGGCATAACAAAATCAACTCGAAATGAAAGGTGGATGTTCGATCCTCGAATATAGAATAAGAGGAACTTCATACATTTTTTGTGAATTATTTGTTATTTGTAGCTTCAAATTATTCTGAATTTTTTTAAAGAATTTTCTGAAAACTCCTTACAGGGAAAATTCCTCCGGTACATTTTTATATCGTCGTGGAAAGAGTAACAATTTATCTAACTGTTTTCATTTTATTTAAATTATAATTTAATACAATTAATGGTTTAATTCTAAAAGCTAACATTTTTGATAGATAACGACATTACTGATTTACAATACGAAAAAACGTTTTTTCTAATTCTAACTTCTCGAAAAATAACTCGATTAACCACGTGACGACCCAACGTAAAACAGTTTAAATTTCTCCTGGTGTCCGTTGAAATGAAGACCCATAAAGTAATGGCCAATAATGAACCGACAGGAATAATAAGTTAAAAAAAATGTTTTTGGTATAGAAGATACATGGAGTTTAATAGACGAATACAAATTTGTCCCGCCAGGGAGCAAAGGGTTGAAGTGAAATCTTGATATGAATTGGAAGATATTGAAGGGGAGATAATTTACGGTATATATACAATTGTTATTTTTCCTGTCGACATTGAAGATTTTCTGTTAGTTAAATCGCTAATAAAATAATGTTGGAAGTAAAGATTCGTAATAATAATACAACCGCTTCCTGGAAAAAATAATATTTGTGAGAGGACTAGTTTAAAAAAATCGTTCTCAGAGATGGAACGTAAAGTTAACTAATCTTTAGATTGCATCGGAAACTGTCCGCGGGGCACGGGTTGACCATAATCATCTTAAAATGTAGACGAAATAAGTTGATGGTGGTAAGACTCTTGAATGTAGAATATGAGTTTGCTGGTTCGATTCCGGTCGTAGGTACTCTGATGCAACTGACTAGTTTTATCACGAAAAATAATTCGAAAGAAAACCAAATGCTTATCTTATACAGTACATACTTATCGTCTGACCTAACATTGAGTCTTGAAAACTGAGATTTTGGGGCTTTTTAAAACAGTCTTTAAGGCGATCCACTAGTTCACTACTGTGCCGTGGACAGGTTCTTCGGTGGACGCCATAGGGGTCACTTTGAATAACCGAATTCGTCGACTAGCGGCCGTATTGTAAAATATCAACTCGAAAATGCATATTTTATAAGTTTAAGTATAAGCTTTCCCTGACGAAGGAACGTTTGTTCCGAAACCGGTCGGATTTGCGCATCAAATAAGTGGTTTTTACAAAGTTAAATTATTTCATTTTTCTATGCATATTTTATTTTACTTTGGGAAGATTGGGTGTAAATATCAACTTTTTTTGCGATTATTATAAAATAAACTGAATTTGCCACATTACACAATAAAACCATATCCGAAAAGGGGTTTATAAATAGGAGAGTTTGGACTTGTGTGTTTTTTAGACCTCATACTTTATTTTTTTATAGGCTTATTAAAAAACTTATAAAAAAATGACCGATATTTTTAAGGGCCAATGTATGTTTTACACGCAGTATTTAATTGAAGCATCTACAATACTTTTAAGCGATCAAATTTTCAAAACAAAAACATATGATTTTGCATTATTTACTATGACTTCATCTTAAAATGATTTTTTGAGTTTTTTTTAGTCACAAATTGCACAGGAGCTAGAGATAAACAAAGAATAAATTATTTTAGTTACAATAAATTATTATACCAGATTTGACATTTTTAAAGATTAGAAGATAAGAAGTACAAAATTAACGTTTTTCTTTATGGAGAATGAAAACTGTTTGTTAACATGATAGAAAATATTATTCAAACATAAAAACAAGCTACCTAAAACCAGAAAACTGGAATTCCGTCGAATTGTTACTAAAGTGTCTTCCAAATTCAAGTACTTGGAGCGATATTTTGCAAAAATTTTCATTAAAAAAAACCGGCAAAACATCGAATTTTCATTCTATTGCGTGGGTTAATACCATATACCTATACATTTTTTAAATTGGTATATGATCGTAAAGCCATTTAATTTGTTCTGAGACTGAGGGAACAACATAGAAAATCACGAATAATTCAATGGTCTTGCTGCTTTGCGTTTCCTCCCTCTGTCTTTCCTCACTCCTTCCTCTCCTCGAAAAGACCCTCCACACAGCATCTTCAAAGATGACATAGCCCCTGAGGGAAATTATATTCCTTAGGGGCCTCCTGTGTGAAGTTAATGTAAAAAAAGATAATGTATAGACGTTTGCTTTATATTATAGTGATATATAAAACATTGTTTAGATTTTTATAGTCTGCAGTTTCCTTGCTTATCGTTGAATCACTAGGTTGGTTGCAAGGGAATCATAGGTATAATAGCGGATCTTACAAAACTCGTTTTATAGTGACTAAGTAAAATGAATCCGGCATGGGATGCGGTTGTTGTTTGCTTGGTCTGCCAGTTCTAGGCACACAATGGGATGACGCATAGAAAACATGAAACAGAGGCAGCAGTAGCAGTAGCAGTCAGCAGACGTGGCCGCCGCCGCCATAAGGACGTCGTTTGTTACGGAAGGTTAGTTATCGGGAAACCCCGTGGCAACTTGTTTTTTATCGCTTTATCGGCTGATATCATTGCCGTGTCACCATAATCGCCATGACGTAGTAGTGTAGTGTGTGGGATGCATCGACAGATGGTGCTCGATTGGATGATGTTTCATCAAATTTCATCACATCAAAATAAAAAGATGTAATTTTATTGTGTCACAGAATGGAACTAAACCTAAATTCTATTTAAGATAAGGCCACGCGAAATAATGCAAAACCATACAAAATCTTGAATTTTTGTTTTGAAAATTTAATCGCTCAGAAGTATTATAGATGCTTCAATTAAGAGGGCATTACCAGATAAAACCAGAAATATGTCATTTTCAAATCAGATTTTAGACGTATTGACTCTTTTCCACAAAAAATTATAAATGGATTTCGAAAGATTGTTCTTTTATCTAGCATTCGCATGTAATAAATTTTGAGAATTTTTTTAAAATTTTTAGTATAATAAGGTTATTCCATAGGTTGTTGGCAGATTTGTTAAATTTTCAAAAAAGATTTTGTATTATACCACACCCATTTCAAATAATATAATCATGCAGTAAAATAAATCAATACATTATCTAGCAAACGCCTGTTTTAGAATTTTCATTTTAGTTTCAATAAAATCATTAAAAAATATGTACGTACATGTGATTCTTGACGAAAATTGGTCCATTTGTGTATTTATTTGCGCACTTACAAACTAATATATTTCAGATTTTTTTAACATTCTTATTAAATTTAGACATTATAATAATTAATAAAATATGCAATTTCTCGTTCTTATTTTTGACATCAATCATTAAATAAAATATGCAATTTCTCGTTCTTATTTTTGACATCAATCATTAAATAAAATATGCAATTTCTCGTTCTTATTTTTGACATCAATCAATCATCAATCGCCCATTGAAGCAATCAATATTTTTGACACAATCAATACTCAACGAATTTGAATTTTTAAAGTGAACCTTATGCCGTCCACCTAAGGACTACAAACTTGGCACACCCATTTCGTATCAGTTACGCCCCGCCTGCGACGGGGAAGACGTCCTACTCTGCGTCGCTTGGTTCCGTGTTCAATTTTCAGTTTCCTTGTTATTATAATAAACAATGCGTAAAAAAGGAGTAAATGCTTTTTACAGGCCTTTACGAAATCACTCTGTAACAATAAATTGTCAAATACCTTTAGGGAACGTACCCATACTACGTGACCAACTTTTGGCAATTTTTAAACCCCCCCCCCCCCCCCCGGTGACCAAAATCCTAAGCAACCCGCCGCTCATTTGTATGGAGCGTGACATTTTGAAGACCCCCCCCTAAACGTGTCACGTAGTATGGGTACTTTCCCTTACCAACCTTTCCATAAACTTTTTCTCAAAGTATTTTTAAACTCCTCCCAAAAAGGTGCATGGAATTCATCATTTGTAAACAAATACATTAACATTACAGAAGTTTGTGGAATAATCACCATTGCAATAATTTTTTTTTGTTGTTTTCAAAATATGGACATGTGCCTAGTTTGGTTATGACATCTATTAATAAGTATTTTAATAAGTAATAGATAAAGAAATAATTCATTGCAACAAGATTGTTAGTAGAAAAACAATTGCTGTTGAGTTTGTAGCATGGTGTGAAAGTGTATCAGTTTTTTAATACGATAGAGCCCTTTATTAGTTCTCCCACAGGCCACCGTATATTTGGTGACTTAGCAGGGATGCCCAGGTTCATGGAGTGAGGTTTGTGCGGAACTTGGCGGCGGGTGCATCTGCCCACCAACTGAGTGTCAGGACGAATCGGGAGAGCCTGGGTAAAGAAACCTTTTGACCTCGCCATAGCCTTGCACCGCAGTGGAAGGGATTGCTTCCGTCACTTCTGACCTCCAGATTCCTACCCACCCTCATACCTTTTTCCATCCTAGAACTTCCTCTCCTTCCTTTCCTAAAAATACCCTCCACACAGCATCCCTAAAGACAACATAGGCCCTGAGGGGAATTATTTTCCTAGGGCCTCCTGTGTGGTACAAAAATAACAATTCACATCGAGTAAATTAAGCAAATTTAGTAAACGTAAACTTATTGTTCGTTGGCGATCTGCGGTCGTGCTTGCAAATTTAATGAGTTCTCCGACAGTTCCAGGAGTTGGTACACCGCAGCATCCCTTCGTTCATGGCTTTATCCGCGTGTCCAGTGTCAGCACCAAAACTCCGCCGTGCACTCGCGCACTTCGCGCTAAACGCCCCAGCTTTGTTTCCCGGCGCGCGGCGGTCGAAACGAGCGCCGCGATCTTCGAATCACGTCAATAATACGGTCTGGTCCAATGATGACGGATTACAGAGGATGTGTCAGTCAGTCAGTGTTGCCAACAAGTGACACATCGCATTGGTTCTACAGTCTGCACGTGGCGAGAACAATAAACAATAATTTAATTAAATCGAATTGAATCTCTTTCGCAAAGATAATAAATAACGTGTCAGATTTATTATTACTTGTTAAAATCTCAATCGCAACTGTCAGATTTATGTTCCGAGAATAAATAAGGTAATAAAAGACTGCATAAACTGCAGTTTATCAATAATACTAATTTCGGCTATCGGTGTGTCCTCCGTAACTCTGATCCAATTAACTCGAATTTGCTTTGAATCTAAGTATCATTTTTCTGGAAATGATTGTGAGAAGAATTCAGACAAGCGATGGCGATGGTCAAGGGGCAAGGCTCTCGTCTCGCGATCCGAAGGATGCAGGTTGAAATCCACCACCATTCAGAATTGAAACGTTGCTTGAAATGGCTTTAGCCGTGTCTGGTGACCAGATCTGAATAGTCAGGTACTTCCCCACCTTCCTCCTGCAAATTTCCTTCCCCTCCCCACTTCCCACCTTCAGCCTCGCAACACATCCCAATTGGGGATGACATAGTCTCACTGGCTCCAGACGGGAGCAAATGGGACTCTTGTGAGGTATTAACATAAAAAGTAAGAACTACATACAAAAATTAAGTAAGAACTACCTATACGAATACAATATTTTAATTGTCATTTTCAAAATTGGTACTGATTTGTCAAGAAGTCCGACCACATTTTTACGTATCTGCCGCTGGTTAGTACGAGTAGGTATATAATAAATAATAAGTTTGCAATTTATTAAAAATGTAGGACTCTTCAATATCTTTTTTCTTGGCTATTCAAATTTCGCATTTGATAATATTTGGCTATTTGAAAAAGGTTTGATTTCACAGTAATATAAAATTATATACAAATTTTTGCTATCTTTTTTTAATTTTTCTTTTTTTATTGCTTTGAATGGTTGCATCATATGTGGATTTTTCCTAAAACAAAATAACAACAAATTTCTTTTAAACGTGATATCAATACTATTTAATGTGCACATCTGCGGTGAATCAAGTGACTCCCGAATACACGGCATCAGTGCAGCATCCCACTTTGACTTCGATCAACTCCCTCCATTATCCGAAGAAAAATAATTAATTTCCACATTTGCTATCTTTTTGTTTGTAATCATTAAGTTAGTATCTGAAGGGATTTTTTTTTTTAAAGTGCGGAGTTAAAATGAAATGGTTCAATTGATTGGATCTTGGAAAACGAAAATCTTGAATCAGTCAAATTCTTGTATTTAAATTTATACACATTCGAATCCTGCCACCTCCACACTTGCACAATCCCAGTCTGGTCTGGTACAGTCGGGGGTGGTTGGCTGGCTGGAGTGTGGGTGGGGATGGGGAGGGGGCGGCCTGAAAAGTTTAGTGCACCGGGCGGCCGGCGGGCGGGGGCGGACGGGGGGCGGGCGCGGCTGAAAATCAATGGCCGTGTGTGTCGCGGGATCCCCCACACACAGCGAGCGGCACATAACCTAAACGACAAGATTATTTACTGCCGCTGGTTGGGAGTTGGGATTGGGACACCGCGCCGGCATGGGCACCCGACACCAGACACCCGGCACACACTTGGTGACGAGGGATGACTCATATGTTCATTTGACTCGTCAGCTTCGCGAAAACATAGAAATGTGTACATCTATTCTGGGAAACTGCGTTATTTTGATGGTCAAAGTCCCCGTTTACCAAAGTGCAATCTGTGAGATTATGGTACTTCCAGTGTTGAGGAAAGTTATGATGTGAGAGGAACGAGAAGGTAGGGGGACACGGAAAGCATAGACGAAGGATAACTATGAATATGCTGATAATTAATGAACATTTTACAGAACATATTCTGAATGGTGTTCTTTGACCAAAACGTTATTGAAAGTTGCCTTGAAACTCCCAACGTCTGTAAACTTTGTGAGGAGAATGGATAAAGGGTTGATGAATTGATAAAAATAAATTTGTACTCATATTAACTAGTCAATAAAGATAGCTAAAGTAATTTTACAGAACCTTTAAATTCTGAATGTTGGCTTTCCAGGTAGATAATGAGAATTCACTAGCAAAAACTGGCGCAATATTTTTTTATCAATCAACAACACTGACATTAATTTCAATGCCAATATGGGGGCATACATTAATTACGTGAGCAGTTTTTCTTTCAATCTAGCCCCCCCCCCCCCCCCTTGGTGAAATAAATTTGGGCCACTTCGTATATTCTTTTCAAGTAACGTGAGATTTTGCTGGACCCCCCCCCCCAACCCTTTTGAGCTCACGTAATTAATGTATGCCCCTTATTGTCATGCGTAGTTAAAATATCATAAGAAAGAAGGACCAAACTTAGCTGTTTTTATCTAGTCTCTTATTGTCTGCGGTGAATTCAACCTCGTCTGAATAGGGGATACAAATTTAATTCGTTGTTTCAAAATTCTTTAATGTCTACTTTTTTCTGCGAATAATTTTGCCGAAGACAACAATATAGTGTGATGTACGTCCCTCTCAATAAATGTACAAATAACAAAAAAAAATTACTAGTGACACAAGATAAAAAATCACTAGCGATTTAACAGCAGGTAATAAAAATCTGGAACGGTTTTCGGAATCATCGATTATCCGTGTTATCCAAACTTTATAAAAATCGAAGTTTTAGCTGACTAATAAAATTTCCCATGGTCAATCAGAACTGGGAATTTAGACTACGCTCCCCTACAGTCATATTATTTCGAAGGTGGTAGTTTGGAATTTCCAACAATCAAAATTTTTATTTTGAACCCTGCGCTGCGTCAGAATGAGTACAATTTAAAAGTTATTAGCTTATCAATAATGCCAGGAATACGTAAAAAAGCATTTTATCAGCAATGATCGTTATGCAAATAAAATGCTTTCCTCTAATTCATTTGAAGAATAATTGCATTGTGCCATGCCTCCACCACCACACACATGGTCGAAAAATACTCAAATTAGGGAACGTACCCATACTACGTGACCAACTTTTTGCAATTTTTAACCCCCCCCCCCCCCCCAGTGACCAAAATCCTAAGCAACCCGCCGCTCATTTGTATGGAGCGTGACATTTTGAAGACCCCCCTCCCCCTAAACGTGTCACGTAGTATGGGTACGTTCCCATGTAATTACAAAGCAATAATTAAAAAAAATTAAAATTATCAAATATTAACTCTAATTACTTTCAATTCACAAAACGTCATATATAAGAAATATTGCATTGCTAACTTAAACTGTGAAAGTCGGTGCGTTGGTTTAACAGTTCACATCATAAATTAAATTCCACTGTGAAAAGCAAAAATGTTTGAAGCAACATGTTGAAATCGTTTGGGGGTTGGACGAAGGACATTCATATCTCGTAACCGGGTAGGAAGAGAAAACAATAATATGCATTCGCACCTCTCAAATAAATAACAAAATAACACAACGTATTTGAGAACAATAAATAAATACAAACGTTATTTGTAATATGTAGATTCACACAGAGAAGAAAAACGAAGAAATATATCGTCACCATCACTAATATTATCCATCCGACTATACATATAAGACGTGAAAACATTGTTTTGAGAACTGAAAATAACTATTTCACAAAGTGTGCCGATTGAAGTCATTTCGGATACTGTTAGGTATACCTACATTGAAGAGAATCCCGAACACTGCTCTTATTAGAGACACTTATTAATCTTATAACCCACGCACTATTTACAAGATGTAAATAGTGCGTGATGTAATCGCTAATGACAATTATTCTACAAATCGACATATAAAATCAATTACTGCGTTGCACGAGTCGAAGATCATACAGAAAACATTAACACCGAACACGTGTTAGTTGTTATCGTTCAAACAACGAGATGAAAACACGGGTCGGACAATTGTGCCAAAATGAATGTTTGTTGACTCCTTACTAGGGACGCAATTGAAATACTATGAAGCTTTGTGTGGATAAGTGAATGATGATAGTACGAAATCAAATTATACAAAATCAGTTGTTTTTAAGCATGGAGGAACGAGTCAAGTCACGAGCTGGCAAGTATAATTCGGTATATCGCGATTTGTTTGTCGAGGAGTGTGCAAATAAAACACGTGGTTAATAGAAAATAGTTATGAAGCTCGATATCAGAGGAAAATCAAGGGATTTTATTTAAAGCCCGACAGCGGTCGAGAATTCAATCCTTTTTATGGTCTTGCGATCGTACCCTTGCAACTGTACAGGGCGGTTCCAATGAGAAAGATTAATTATTCTCCGTACCAGCATTTTTAACTAAAAACTCAATATCCATTTTCTTTCAATCAAAATTTGCTTTAATATATACCTACATTCAATTTGCAATAAAAAATGCTCAAACGCGTGATGACAACATTTAAAAAATTGTGTAGGTACTTTTGTAATTTTTTTCAATAATATCTAAGCAAAATAAGTGTAAAAAAATCAGAAATATATTAATTAGTAAGGTATGATAAATAAGGCAGGTCTACCTGAGAAAATAGAGCTTTTAAAAAGAATTAATAAAATACATACAGTACACGTACATTTTCAAAGTTAATATCCAACCACAAAAACCTAGCGTTTAACAGTTATTGGGGATAAAAACTACTTGAAAGCAATTATAATGATTTATTTTTGGGGTATTATACTGCGTTGCACTACCTTATTTAGTCAACGTTTCGGGCAGTGTTACAGTGTCCACCATCAAGGCAGATTTGTAATATATGTATAGATTACACACGTAAGGTGTAAAGTGTGTGCTTATGTATGGTATCACAAACTTTACCATTGTCGATTACACATCTACGCTGATGACTGACACTGTAACGCTGTCCAAAATGCTGGCTAAAGAAGGAAGAAATTGTAGCGCAACACGGCGTAAACCCCCCCCCCCCAATAAATCACTATAACACTTACGGCCGTGAAAATCTAAAATCATACTTGAAAACAAGGTTGTTTTAAATTGAAACAACACTGGGTAATAATAGTTCTTCGGACCGGTAGATAGAAAGAATTATTCCGTTTGGTACACAGGTAGGTGGTAGGTGACAGTGGGCGCTAGAAGAACATCGCGTCAAGTAATTAGAGTAACTAACGAGGACAGTTAAAGAGTCACACTCGTCCGTCTTAGTAAAATACTTGCCGGGCCTCCGCCACCCCTCCAGTAAGTACCCGGGGTACCTACCCAGCCGGTACCTAGTCTGGTGGGTGCCCAGGCGGGCGGGCGACTATCGGAGTACACAGTGACTGTTCGCAAACAAGTCTCATTAGCGCCGCGGCCCGAGTGTCTATTATTTCACCCCGTGGTAGTTTGGATATGGCCGAAAAATGGGGACAGCGCCGAATTGCCAAGTGGAATTGCGTGGACTTCAGACAATATTATTTTAATGTACACAAATTTCCGTGCTTGTGTGCTTGTGTGCTTAGGGCCCAACCGAGAGGCGGTTGTCGCACGCTATTGCAGCGGTGTAATTTAATCGGAACTTAATTGAAGACAAAGGCAAACCTAATAAATCAAAGTCGATATTATTGATATTATCTTTGCCTCTGGTCGGAACGGAGTTACGTCATTTATGCAATTAGGAAATTATTAGCGCTGATACCTACAAAATTTTCGGTTAAAATATACTATATTGTATGTTGGTACCATATTTGTTTCCTTAGGAACAACGAAAGAAAGCGGATAGACGCCCTCGAAATGTGCTGCTGGAGAAAAATACTCAGGGTTACACGGACAGCCAGACGCGCAAATGTGTTTATTCCGGAAGAGCTAGGCATCCACAATAGGCTTACAAATATCTGCCGACAATTATCTTTAAATACTTTGGACACGTTGCTCGCCAAACTGAGGACTCCAACTTGGAGACAGTCACTGGCAAAGTGGAAGGGAAAAGAAATAAGGACGATCACCAATGCGCTGGAGTTTCCAAGTATCACAACTCTCGATCGACTTGAGAAGAAGAGTAGGTAGGTACCTTGTTGGTCAGCGCTTTTCTGAATTATTTTTCACAAAAGTAGTCCCAATTTTGAAAAACGGCACTTAAATTCAAAGCAAATTTGAGTTCATTGAAAGTGAATAATTTCGCGCGGGAATAACGCACATCACAGACAACCGAAATTAGTATGTTAACACGTAATGCATTTGAAATAAAAAAAAACTCATCAAATCAAAATTTATAGAAAAAAATCTACGCCTAAAGCGGAACATCACACATTTTGTTGGATACACTCGTCATCCCCGTCAATAGTGTCAATACATCACGTTGATACTCTCTTTTTCCTCTTAAGAAGGCCCTACTCAAGTATTTGATTATCTTTATCGTTCCGTGCCTTTACGAAACGTCCTCGATTTATTCTTCCACTTGCGTGTCATATAATCCCGTGTTGGCTCTTTCTCCGTACGTCCGTTTTGAGTGTCCAAATCATCTAACATTTCCCTTTCTAAATCTTGAATTCGCTTTCGTAGGTCCTTGCATTATTTTGGGATCTCTCCATGCGTAATTCGGTCAGAAAAAGGATTGAGCAGACATATTATGCGTCACATTTTATCATTCTTAACATCGTCCCATTCTAACTATTTATGTAATATCACTTTGGAAATACCAAATAAAGTTCCAAAATAGCCTAGCTAATAATATACTCGTATTTCGGGAAATCTAAAGACCTCAATCACAGCTGAAAGATTTCGTTACGTAATTTTCCGCAACGTTTCATCCCAAAAGGAGATGTGTCTACTAGGTACTAGGCTGTTCTGTTGGTGCCATTCACCCATCGCCGATTATTTTTGTAAGGTTAAGGTTGAAGACAGTTTTAGAATGGAAAAGAACCTATTTTAGAATCGAAATATTATTTCCGGTTATAGTGGCTGAGTTGACAAATGCCTCTGATTACCACTCGGACATCGTGGGTTCAATTTATCTGCTAGCTAAATCCTCCATCATGACAAAATAAATATTTTCGCCTAGTATGATGGTAGCAGGAAATCTTTTAATATTTGATTGTTTCGTATCAGTGCAAACTTGTTAATTGATATGCAATGAAGGGCAAAGCACGAGGAAGACTGTATAAAGTGGGAAGATCACCAAAGACGCAGACCATTATGACAAAGGGTAGGCGAAGCGTATCGCAGATGAAAAATGTATTTATTAATCTATTCTTGTTGCCAAACTTAATAACGAAAACCCGTGGAGGGAGTAACAAAGAAGAACATAAGAGTGTGAAAAAGGGTGCTTACAAAATAGTTTATAGACATTATTAGTAAGGTAATTATAATTAATTGATGGTCTACAAGTCTATATAATTATACTTGGGTTTTGACCCCTAATTTCTGGCTAATTTCTACGCTTTTGGGAACAACTCATACAGCTCTCATAGAAATTGCTTTATCTTTCTTTCTATCATAGTGAGAAATGTTATCTAAACAATGGTAGAAAAAGAAAACACCACGCTATATATTAAAATCTATCTAATTATGAAACCAAAGTGTCCTTTGAAAGTTTGTCAATTTTTATTAGTTATTTTTACATGAAAAGACAAAAAATGATCTAATAATATCTATGTATGTTTATTCCATACTAGTAATTTTAGTTCATAAAGTGAAAAAAAAAACAAAATGAGTCATTTTTAACCCTTTTTATAGTTGCAATTAAAAAATTATGTTTAAAAAGTAACATGTTTATTTCTAATAATAAAATTTTAAAGCGCATTTCATAACCTTTCAAAAACAGTTTTAAATTTTCGGATTCGTTCAGAAATATTCCATTTTTTTAAATTCTATAATAAATGTCAAAAGGTCAATATTTTGACCTTTTGACAGAATATGGCCGAGGCCTGAGGGGTTAATAGAGAGATGACGTGTTTGTTGCGGCTAAAACACATTTATTACTTACTACGAGACATCTGAAAGCATTATTACAACTTTTAATGCTGCAACGAATAAACAATTATTTTAGTTGTCGGATTTCGATTTCGCAACTTCTGAGCGGGGAGGCCAGCTTGGAGTAACGGGGGTAATAACGGGGGTAGTAAATAACCAATCATATAAATACTTCTCAGATCGCCATTTAGTGTTGCTTTTATTGTGGCATTCGTCCCGATAATTTCATCAGCAGGATCGTACGAGCCATACTGCAAAGGCTGTTTTCGTCTTCTCAAGTCTCTCGATGGTAAGACTTTAGACGGCGAGATGACAAAAATCGATAACAGACTGGAACGAGCGACGTGTTGGTTTTGTATGCAGTGCGTACAGACTACAGACGGAATATTATTATTTATTATACTTGCGATATTTGTGCCATGACGGATTGATCAACATTTTGGAGGATAGTCTATTTACGATTTTTTTCTTATTTTAATAAATTCTGAAAGCGTCATTTGGGGGATGTTATAGATTCAGTATTTTTTATGTTTTTGGATACGTAGACGGCTACTAATTCAATTCCTGTCGACCAACAGATATATAAATGATGACCTTAGTGGTAAACGGGCATGATCGAGAGGTCAAAATAAAGTATAGATGGATTTTTCCTAATGACTAAATACAAAAATCATTAAATGATAAGATATATATTAACGTTTCCTTCCAAAATGGAAAATAATTTCTCTCAGGGCCTATGTCATCTTTGGGGATGCTGTGTGGAGTGTCTTTGTGAAGGAAAGGAAGGAAAGAAAGGAAAGAAAGGAAAGAAAGGAGAGGAAGTTCCGGAAAGGAAAAAGGAATGAATCTGGGGTTCAGTATGTGTGGGTCAGTATATGGGTTCAGTATATGCCGCCAAGACTTAGACAAACCTCACCCCTTGAACTCGTCCACCCCTGCTAATTCACCAAACGTGGCGAACTACTTGGGGTGACGGGCGGCGGTATCCATGCCCGACTCCCAAATTTAAGATATTAATTAATTAATATTATTGATCTTATAAAATATCCAATCTCAAATGAGAACCTCTCCAGCCCGACTCTCTCTCTCTCAATCGCCTTGCAACGCAGCGGGATGGACGGATTCATATTTCTTTCACTCCTGGACACAATGACCCCAAAATTTCTACCCACCTCTCATCATACCTTTTTAATTCCCAGAACTTCCTCTCCTCCCTTTCCCTTAAAAGACCCTCCACACAGCGTCCCCAAATATGAGATAGGTCCTTAGGAATTCTTTTCCTCAGGGCCTCTTGTGTGGGGCTATTGTAAAAATAAAATAAAAATTTACATTCAAAATTAATCCTTCTGAAGGCCGTTCTAAAAATTTAAAACAATAATACCTTAACAAAGGCCAATAAGCAGCTAACTATGCAGTTTTAAAACTAAGTAAACCTTTACGAGTAAAAAATAATCTCTCGGTTCTTTGTCTTATTGCACCCATTTTGCACATTCATTTTGCGCAAAATGATTGACGTAACTAACTAACAAAAAAAGAAAAAATCGCGGCAGCCAAGAACAAGTACGGGCAGAATAAAAACAATAAGAGTGAAGCACTGCGTGTCGTAGGTCGCACTCATTCCGCCCGCCAAAGCGGTCAACTCTGGTTGGGCAACGGCTGGAACGGTCCCATCGATTCGGCTATTTCGGCTCCACCGGCACGGAGTGCTCCTCCTGCCCTGTGCGGAGTTGCGGAGTGCGGAGTGCGGACGTTGCCCCGCGGCTCGGTCTTTGCAAATCCATCCTACTTAGCGAAGGCGAAATATTTACTTGAGCCCCCTTTTTATTTTTTTTTTCAAAGTGCAATCCCGTTAAGCCGCAATTACGCAGTTTGTCAACAGGATCAATGTTCAATTATAATGTTTACAATAATTACAATGTTCAATTAGAGTATAAAACACATACATAATAATATTATTAATTATAATATAAACAACCAGATTGTCATGAGACTTGGTATAAAGCATAGGTTCTCAACCTTATTTTGCCCACCGCCCCCTTTGAGAACATTTTTTTTACTTACGGGGAGGGGACTCAAATGGCACGGAATCAATAATTCGATTAAAAATATATAAAATTATTTGTTAGACCTTTTTGTTTAGTAAGTTAAAAAAGAAATCCTTTGTACCGGGTTGCTACCTCTTTCCTTTTTTATCACTTGATAAAAATGATTACAATACCAAAAATTTGCCGATATTAAAGTTTACTTTGCTTTATTAGTACATTTATATATTTAATACATGAATTATCAAAAGTACATAAAGTTTTTTTGTGATATTTCACCCTCCATGCTAGGGATGACCCTGTGTTATGGCGGGTGAAGTTGTACATGATTAGCGTGTTTTTTTTTTGTCTTTTATAGGCTATATTTTTACACTTGCCCATCCCCGCGACCATATCAATGTGCCATATCAACGTCCCCCAATTTTCTCTGGGTCTTCTACTGCCCCCCCTGAAAGTCTCAAACTCTTACATAGGGGCGTTATCACCCACGTTGAGAACCTATGGTATAAAGCATCTATATTTAGTAACCATGTTTTATGGTATATCTTAATCTATTTGGTGAACCGCAATTTTTATATTACTTGGTAAAGCAACGTGTTAAATATTTTGGGCACGTTATATTTCAAGTTCGCTGTCCGCAGTTATTGTTTTATTTTGAAACAAGCATAGCTTCATTCTTTGTGAACCTGGTATTATGATCATGTTCCATTTTCTTCTTATATTAGGAGTCAGATATGTGCTGAATCAATGTTTTGTACCATAATAAGGCCTGCACCAAGATAGTTAAATTCCGATACAACAATGATATGTTGATGGTGGTTTAAATTAGTTTTGCAAGAGTTTCCCCAAGTGGTTATTCCGTAACGTATAGTTGATTCTGTTAGTGATAAGTAAATATTTTTTTAAATATTCACCGGAACGAAACATTTCAGTTAGTACAGTTTACCCACAATCGCCCTCAGCCTTTAGAAACTGAAAAATGGGTACATTACAGTCAAACAATTAATTGATGCGGAATTATAAAATGATCTCGATGCATGCGACTGCAGGTTACGTGATCGCTTAAGGCTTTCGCAATCGCCGTTTATGCGGCGATTAATTTTATACGGCGCCGTCGAAGTCATTACTATTTTTCAATCAAAATTTTCAGAAGTTTTACGGCTTTAAAGCTTTACAATGGGGGTAGTTAAATGATCTTTGTTTTAGGGTAATGGAGAATATGGAAAATGACATCTAAAAGTTATGGCATTACTTTACTAGATTTCGCACGTATCTTAGTAATGCAAAACTATAATTTTATCATATATACCAGCGCAAACCATTGAAAAATCACGGAATACGTATCATCACTTGTCAAAATTAACCCTAAATAATTTTAAAAAAGAAATACTTATGCATTTCAAAAATCAAAATAAATTATTTTTTGGTAAACAAATAATATATTGTAGGTCTTTACTTTATCGCTTGTTAGAATTCTTAACACATCAGTTCCAATTTTGAGAATGACAGTAAAAATAATTTTCTGTTAAAATAGGATATAGGTTGACTTGTCCGAATTATAGACGTAGTTCCAATTTTGTTCCACAGTTCCCCCCTTAAACCCAAAACAAATTTGAGATCATTGAACCAGAGTTACAATCACAGACAGACCCACAACCGAAATTAGAATCTTTAATATCCATTAGCCGCAGTACAAATATAGGTCATTTCACTGCTCTTGATTCGATCGTTCGATTCGTGTTGAGTTTCTTTTAAAAATAGCAAAATGTTAAAATAATTCCAATCATTTTAAACAAGTTTAGTTTTAAAGATTCGTTAATCGTTGCTACTCCTAATCTCAAATGAAGCACAGGAAACTCTATTGTGCATGCGTTTAGAAATGTACGAAAGTGTGTCAGTAGGCGCGGGTGGGTTGGCTGTTTGGTTGCATCGATAAACTATACGGTATTGGCACAACTTGCCCTTCGCAAACAACTGCACGAGGCACTGCATTACATAATATTATAGTACAGTCGTTATGCGAGAGGCCCGAAATAAAGACACGGCTGACGGCCAATACACCGCATGCATTGATTTCTTATTGGCTTGGAAAAACTCAACATAATAGATTTCCTTACTAAAATAATTGAAATATGATAGTTTATCTAGAAATCATTTTTAATGTTTTTTTTTGAGTCTTGGCCGCCTTTAGTAAAGGTCTTCACTCCCGCCGGTATCCTACTGGATCCATCCATTTCCTTATGCCTAAGGATGAAGTGTTGGCCTCCACACCCTCCTACCACCAATACTTAGGACTACCAACACTCCTTCATCCCGCTGGTTCATTAAAGAGGTGCCACTTAGACGGTCGGCTTTCCGTTATTCTTACTACGGTATCATGACCAGCGCAACCGACGCTGTTTAATAAATATCTTGAATAACGACAGCGATGTCTCTTCAAACAATTAACAAAAATGCCAATTATTCACTTTTGATAAAGAAACCTGTTTTGGGTGGTTTTCTTTGCAGAACTACAAATATTATTAATTTAATGGAATAATACTATCACCGGTGTGATTGCTATAATATTTATTTGGAATGCACTGATATTATGGTGTCTGAAAACTTGAGACGTAATCGTCATAAGGGAACGTACCCATACTACGTGACCAACTTTTTGCAATTTTTAACCCCCCCCCCCCCCCCCCCCCGGTGACCAAAATCCTAAGCAACCCGCCGCTCATTTGTATGGAGCGTGACATTGTGAAGACCCCCCCCCCCCTAAACGTGTCACGTAGTATGGGTACGTTCCCTAACGTCACTTCATTTGGATAGGGTTCTAACTTCACTTCACCTTGTTCCGAGATATGAGGTGTCAAAGTGTGCAAAGACGATTTCTCGTAATCTATTTACGAGATCTAGTTGAATCTTGTGTAAAATATTTTAATTGAACACATTTTAAAGGAAAGTATTTAAATAGGACGTATACTTACCCTTTTGCAACATACCTAAACATGCAAATAGAACCCTGTGCACCAACTAGGGCATAATAATTCATTGTACAAGGTTCTAATTACATTTCCCTAATGCAATTCCAAGCCATAGCTTCATCCTATTTATATATATTCCATTAAAATACGATGAACTAAAATACTTTAAATAAAATTGTTAAATAGATTACGAAAATTCCTCTTTGGAAACTTAGAAACCTTAGAAAATAGTGAGGCGTAGTTTGAACCCTATCCAAATGACGAACCATAATGCGCCTCGTATTTTAAATCAATTGTCAGATACAAACAAAACAGAGTGTAAGTGGTTAGAACCTTGTAAAATGAATTGTTATTGAAAATGCTTGATGTTAGAACTTTGTCATACATATATCTACGAAAATATAACTCAGATGGTTCTGAAAATTATTTTTGGTATAGAAATGAGCAAAAGAAATACTTTGGAATTCAAAGATCATTTTTGAAAAAAATTACGGTTAGAACCCTATCCAAATGAGGTGAAGATAAGTTGAAGATACCACACGGTAGAACAGTTCTCAAGCACACCAATATTTAACAATATAATATACTCATGTGTACTAAGCTGCACTCTGGGGTACCTACGGAGATTGTCCTGATGATATTCAAACTCCGATAGGAGAGGACACCAGAATAAGAATATTGCAAAGAATAATGTTGCGATTGCTGAAAATAAAGATAACTTTCACATAATCCACTCTTCACACGGATGAGAAGGTTTTTAAATGATAGCATCGAACTTCCAAGTGTTGGCAGTAAAGATAAAATCAACGGATGTAACGAGGAACGATAATTGAGATGCGGTCCAAATCGGATGTGGGGCATCGGATACATATTGCAAACTGACACGGAAATCTATTCGACACCAACTAGCGTGTACTGATTTTATTTCACCACCTGATTCATCCACCTATTTCGTTTGTAATCGAATCAATTCAATAAGGACATTGTATGTCATTTTAATTTTTTTTATGTCGGTCGGTCTGTTTGTTTTCTAAAATAACATAAAAATAAAACTAAATAAATAAATATCTAACCATAACCCTATTTCAGCGGAGGGGTAGCCAGAGAGGATAAGCCGCCACATCACAGTCATCTTGGCTCTTGCTCGTACACACTCTTCTGTTGTTCAGATTTTTGACATGACCCAAACTCAAGTATTTGATTCTTACCTTCTGATTACCTTCTAAACCTTACGTGAAAATGAGAGATGAGTTAAGTATCGAAATCAAACTTTAATGATATTTTCGTTAATCATTTATTTAATTACGCAAATTAAGAGTTAGCGAGTCTCATTAAATTGTAGGGACATTCCATACTTCAATTAAATGATTAAACTAATTTTATAACGATGAGCGTGAAAAAAGTACATTTTTTAATGCCTGAGAGTTCAGGTTAGCCCGTCGTAAGAAGTTTTTCGGAACCAAAAACTTGCATTTCCATTCAATTCGTATCTCAAGGTAGATTTAAAACATTGTTCGTCACTCCAATTCAATATTTAATTGTTTTTGTCACAAGCTGTAGTTTAGTGCAAAGTTAGTGATTGAATACAAATAAATTCAAAATATAAACAGTTATATTATGTTTGCCAAATATTGTATATTTTATATACATGTTTCTCAAATTATTGGCACACACGAAGATGTAAAGCTTTGAATAATTAATAAATAAATAAACAAACAAAAAACGCTAGATCCAAAGCAGAGTTTTTCTTTCTAACAATATCTACTACCATAATACTGACGTGTGCCTTGTTAGGTTGTCATAAGTATGAATTTTTATGAAGGATTAAAAGACGTTTTAGCCTTTCCACTGCCAACGAAGAGGTGTCACCAAAATCTCTGAAATTATTATCCTTCACAATATTATACAACCTAAAATAGTGAACACATAATAATATTGAATTCGTATTTTGAAATACCTAATATAAAAACCTATAATCTGCGTGGGGTGTTTCAGCGACCCCTAACGGAAACACAAGTTCTGTTTTGCATCTTGGCATGTCGCTTACGTATTTTTTTTTCAAATAAATTCTCGCGTGCCCAGCACGAAAACAGGCATTTGGTCGCATTTTAAAAACATTTCGGCCATTAGTCAAGTGTTCCCGAATGTCTTTCATTATACGCCCGTCGATAAAGAGTGCGGTTGACGGTTGTCTAATTGACGAGGAGGACGGATGGCGGGTGGCGGGGAGCGGGAAGGGGGCGGGGGCGGGGGCGCGAGACGAATGCACAATGAGCAGCCGCCCCCGCCCTAAACGGGGATGGATTTCCGCCCTGTGGTGGTGGTGGCTCAGGAACCGCCAAGAACGCTCATACAGAATATTATTTTGTTACATAGAAGAGAAGTTTGGAGGTCTTCGTGAATTAATGGATAATATAAGCCTGATGATTGTGATAGTTAAGAAACCTTTACATTATATCGTAGGGTAAATGCCAAAGTACCTAGCGAATCCGCAAAAACTACATTCGGAGATATTGAGGTTTGAAGTATAGTCATATCATAAATCGATTCATATTGTTACTAAACCAGCTTCTCTTGCATTAATATTCAAAAATCTGATTTGTAGTTTGTACGTAATAAAGGGTAATAAAAAAATGGCAGGGTATGGTACATTTGAAATGAAAATTTTTGGTATATTTAACTTAAAACTGGCAAAAATGCGGATTCGCGACTTTAGCATTGGACCAACGATATAGCAGCCACACGTTACTTTGGAATTTAGAGCTGTCCTATAGTAAAAATATAAAAAAAAGCCTTCGTTCAAAAACTGCTTCGTGGTTTCCCTCTGGATAATTATTATAAAGCAGAAAATCTAATGAGCAAATTGTGATTTGAAGCATCATAAACCTGATGAGCTCTGGCGTTACGCAATTTTTTCATTGAGGTATATTTAGGTCATAATGTGTTCCTCGGTTAAATAGGAGTACAATATCTTAATATCTAAGGGTCAGTTGTTTACATAACTTGAACAAGTAGTCATCAAATTTCAGAGTTAAAATGCACAAGTTCTGTGAAAGTTCTAGTTAAAATTGTTATTATTCAAATTCTATGAAACAGCTATTCCTAGGAGAGAATAGAAATGTCGTGCGAAAATAACTTTCAACAAAAAAAAAAAATAACTATTGAGAGAATGTTGAGTATTAAAAAATTAAAATATGAAATAATTTCTTCTGAATGGTTTCGTTTTAGCACAACAAGGGAGACCCTGACAGGTGGGGGTAGGCAGAGGAAGTACCGGAAAGAAATTCGGTATCGATATCAAGAGGGCCACCCAACCGGTAACAGAACTAAGCTAACGCAGTGATAAAATAACGCTAGAGGATAATACCGCTACATTTAGCGGTAACGAGAGACGCTTATTTACATTTACCACCCAAGAGACATCATTACTGGCAGATGATGCATCGCTCCCACGGTGAAGAGAAAGACAAGGTCATGGTGACGGAAAAAAGAAGCATTTCAGATGTATTTTATTTTCATGCGTTATCCTCTTACCCAGTACCCAGTGCCGGAAAATCCTTGGGAAGATCATTTATAATATTATTATTTTTCCTTCTTCAAACTTCGCAAAATTACTTTGTGGCATCATTAATTATATGTATAATAAATAACATATCACTTTGTTTAAACCACTATATTATACACAATATCTACATGTTTCGATAACAATGTTATCTTCATCAGGATATGTATATTTTGTCTATGTTATAGTTTATTCTAATTTGTCTATACTTGTTTGTCATTTATTTTTCTTTATATTGACATATCCTGATGAAGATAACATTTTTATCGAAACATGTAGATACTGTGTATAATATAGTGGTTTAAACAAAGTGATATGTTATTCACTATATATTATTTTTTCTTTTGGTGATAAGAAAATCCTCTGTCTTAACTGACGCTTGCAAATGCCAGAACACAGACAACAGCTGTGTAGCAGCAGAATGTGTATTTTTGCGAGATTTTACTTCTATAAAATTTCTATGATAACTTTCTTAATTTATTACTGGCTAAGCGCTAAATTCCCAACGAAGCGAGTATTTCCTGTTGCTTAGTGGTTCGGAATTAATAAACCGTTACGAAAAAATCATTAAAATGTTTTATAACTAATATTTTGCTGTGAACATTTCCGAATGATCAGGAAATCATGTAAAAAAAACACTACAGGAAAAAGAATTAGACGGAGCGGTAGACATTGAGACATTTTAGAAAGGGGATCATAAGCGGTAGATTCTACGGTTTATCTACTTCTCCGCATTCCTCTTTACCATCTCCTTCCCCTCCCCCATACTCCGTGAACATGATGAAGCTTGTGCGGTATTAATTTTTTTATACAAATGCCTAACAAGAGACCTAGCTGCTCCCGTCTGGAGCCAGTGAGACTATGGCGTTCCTATTTAAGATATGTTCTGAGACTGAAGGTAGTGGGGAGGCGACGAAGATGAGGAAGACGAAGGTGGCGAAGTACCTGGCCATTCAGATCTGGACACAAAACACGGCGAAAGCCATTTCAAGCAAGTTTCAATTCTAAATGGTAGTCTTACACCAGGGCGATACAGAGAATATCTTCCACTCTGGAACGTGCCGCAAATATAACACATTTTATTTTGAATGAATTAAATATGAAATAACACAAATTAATCAAATAAAATTTATTTGCGCGAACAGGGATTGGCTATCATCAACTTTAAAAAGCAACAGGAAAAATGAACATTTTGTATTAAACAAATTTTACAGGTTTTTAGGCCTTTGGACGTTTTCTTTCTACTCTATTCTTCTATATTAGCATCTCACAATTCCTTTACAATACATGCTATATGCCATTATATTAACTGTGACGCCTGCGTGTAAAATGAACAAAGGGTTGATTCAAAATAAGCTCGAACGAATTGAATGAATACATTTAACCTGTTCTCCTCAGACGTAGGCATATTATTTGCTTCAATTTATAACAAAGTGGGCATTATTTTATATCGACTTATCTAATTTTCCTTGCAAGATATTTAAATGCTTTTGGCAAAAGCCGACAAACAAAGTCGGCTTTGTTTTGGAAAATCGAAATTCAGTTTTCTTTACTTTCTTTCCACACAAAGATTTACATTATGTTTCATTTATAACCGCCGTTTTATGGACAATAGTAAATAAGTTCAAAAAACAATGGGCCCCAATACATGATAATATGATTAACGCCTAATATTTTAACTATTTTAATTTTTATTTTTGCGCTACCTCCTTTTTAAGCTAACGTTTCCAGCCTTCTTAGTTTCGGACAGCGTGATGAGTGATGACGGACACTGTAACGCTGTCCGAAACTAAGAAGGCTTATAACGATGGCTAAAGAAGGAGGCAGCCCAACACGGTATAAAACCTCAAAAATAAATAACAAAAACACTTGGGCCGTGAAAATCTAAAATCATACCTAACGCCTAAAATGGTTTGTAAAACCGTCTATCCCTCAACATGTACTGTTTGTTATGTGAATAACACAAGTGTCGCAACTCGCAACTGCTTCCTTCTGTCCAAAGCCAGTAGAGCTAAGGAATCCCCAATTGGGTATGGTGTGAGCCTGAAACTAGAGTGAAGGAGGGAAGTAGATGGGAAAGTGGAAGGTTGGAAAGTACCTGGATATTCAGATATTGTTTAAATCTATTTCAAGCAACTTTTCGATTCTACGGTCTGTGTAGGTCGAACAAGGACACCGATCTGCATTCTCACGGCAATCCGATTGGTTCCCCATACACCAATAGGAATCGAGCCTTATCTCAAGTCACTCTCACGCGCTGCAACAAAGATCATCGACATCGAGATCATTCTACCTCCCGGCTAATACACTGTCTTGTAAGTCGTATTTGTTCGCTATCCACTTCCATATAAAATTGTTCATATTTAAATATTAAATTATGGTGCGTTATGTTCGTTTGTAATTTGTTAAATAAATCTGTAAGTATTGTAACTACGATCTATTATTTGATTTAGTACATATCAATCACACATAAACATACCCCCATAGGTCTTTCACCAGGGCGATACAAAGAGTATGCTCCACTCTGTCCTTCATAAATCCACGGAAAATCAACGAATTATGAAATACTTTGGAATATGACGTATGGTAGGTAGAATAGTTTCATATCAGAGCTGCATCCGGCTGTACCACAAGAATACCGCGCGTCCATGTTATAAATAGTAAGACATTATTTCATGTCTGAGCGGTTTGGATGTCAGCAGCAGATGCACTACTAAAATCCTTGAAGTTGAAGGTAAAAGCGGCCCTGGTGAAACCACACACAGACACACACAATACACGGTAGGCTCGCCATTATTTGCGACGTCTACCATCATTTTTCTCAATTTTAACCTCACAGGCTAATTTTTTCGTTTTTGGAAACAACGCTCATATAAATCGCTGTGTCCCCTTACTATCGTGGTGAGAATTATGATCTAAACAAACGGTATTAGAAAGAGAAAACACAACGCTTCAAATCTAAAAGTTAACCACAACTGACGGCCGGCGTGGTCTAGCGGTAAGGCTCTTGACTCGCAATCCGAAGGTCGGGGGATCGAATCCCGGCGTTGGCAAATAAATTTGATTTGATTAGTTTGTGTTATTTCACAATTAATTCATTTAAAATAATGTATACTATATTTGCGTCACGTTCCAGAGTGGAAGATACTCTCAGTATCGCGTCTAAGACGACCATTCAGAATTGAAAAGTTGCTTGAAATGGCGTTAGCCGTGCAGGGCCGGATCTACGAAATCTGGCGCCCTGTGCAGGTACCGATGGCGCCCCCCCCCCCTACATTTTAAAAATTCGTTCACCCCAATTTTTTAATTTTTTAATTTAATTGTTTTTTTTACACTAATTTATTAAATAAAATCAAGACATATAAATAATTTTGAGAAAACTTTGGCCAGCATCCGGATCTTTCAATTCAAGCTCTGAAAACAGAATTAAATTTAAACTGCTATCAGTAACGTTATTTTTATCTTCTAATAATTCGATCGTAGGAATTTGTGCGAAAGATATCTGTTTAGATGTTCTCGGGACCATTGTAACGTCATTGCAAGGGACATCGTTTTTTAACGGTGCTGGAGAAATTGGAATAAAAAAATTCCCAATGGAAACAAGTTTTTTTTATATCACTCTGCTCTTTAATTCTACGTTTTAGATTCTGCGAGCCTGAAAGTTTTTTTAAAAATTATTATTCTATTCATTGTAATCCACAGTACTTTTATAACCTCTAACAACCAATAGAAATTTAGTTATAAAATTTAAAATCTAATAAGAATATAACCTCAAATTTGTACCTTGCATTTCCAATTTCCCCTGTGTTCTGTGTTGAGCGAACAAACACCATACAAACACTAAACACTGACGTATGGTATCAACGGCTCACGAAAGACGCTTACACCTACACCATAAAGTAACAAATCTAATAGAAATTAATTATACATTTAACGAACTTCAAATAATGTCAAATCAATGAAACTGTCAACAAGTTGCAATCTGCAAATCCTACAAACCGTGCGATGCTTTTGTTAATGGAATTGACTGAAGATTTCATAAGAAAATGGTCTTTAATTACCTTCTCATCGTACAAAATAAAACAATAGCGAGCGTACGCTACCTAAAATTTTCAGCATTTTGAAAGGCGAAGTCGGTTTGTTTGATTCTCTAGAACAAAAGTACGGCGCTGTGATTGGTTATTGAATTTGGATCGCACCCATTCGTCGTAAAAGACGGTAAAAGATATATGGAAAAATAGATCTTACGTTTAAACTAAATATATGGAATTTGTAAAAAAATTCTGTAACTGACTATAAATTCGTAAGCCGTTGATACCAACCTGATGCATGCGCATTCTGTTTCTTTGGAAAGTGTTGCTAGAGTGTAATAATTATTTCGTACTATGGGTAATTTTGAAACGATTCAGGGAATATTATGACAAAATTTTAATACAACATTTATTTTCTCACGGCGCCCCTTCGGAGTTGGCGCCAGGTTTTTGCACGATTTTGAACGTATGGCAGATCCGGCGCTGTAGCCGTGTTTGGTGACCAGATCTGAATATCCAGGTACTTCCCCACCTTCCTCTTCCACATCTCCTTTCCCTCCCCACTACCTTCAGCCTCACAACATACCCCAATTGGGGATGCCATAGTCTCACTGGCTCCAGACGGGAGCAGCTGAGACTCTTGTGAGGTATTACTATAAAAAAATTAAAATGTATCTACACTTTTTTTTTTATTTTAATGAAAAGACAAGTAACTTTGTTTACATCACTTTTATTTATGCACAATCAACATGTTTCGTGAACGATGTTCACATCATCAGGATCAAATGTATACATTTGATCAAATGTGAACATCGTTCACAAAACATGTTGATTGTGTATAAATTTTTTTTTTTTTTACATGAATACCGCACAAGAGTCCCAACTGCTCCCGTCTGGAGCCAGTGGGACTATGGCATCCCCAATTGGGGTATGTTGTGAGGCTGACGGTAGTGGGGAGGGGAAGGAGATAGGGAAGAGGAAGGTGAGGAAGTACCTGGCTATTCAGATCTGGTCACCAAACACGGCTAAAGCCATTTCAAGCAACGTTTCAATTCTGAATGGTGGTCTCACACCAGGGCGATACTGAGAGTATCTTCCACTCTAAAATAAATAAAAGTGATGTAAACAAAGTTATTTGTCTTTTCATTAAAATAAATAATGCCATCACAAAGTGAAAACCTTTCCGAAGAAGCTTCCTTCGAAAAATTAAAATGTGCACCTTTATGAAACCAAAGTTTCCGACCGCAATTTGAAAACAAAAAAATTATGCAACTTTGGGAATTTTTCATTAATTATTTTCACATCAAACGACAAAAAAGGGATGTGACGATAACGTTTGTAATATTGTCTAATAAAAAATGTGCGTTTTTTTATAAGTAATTTTAGTAAAAAAAAAGTGAGGTGAGCCATTTTTAAAACTATCTCATATGTTTGTTCATTCAACTTTTTATGTTTCAAAAATTATAATATGTTTATTTCGAATTATAAAATTTGAAAGCGTATTTCAGAACCTTTTAAAATAATTCCATTTATTTGGATTTTATTGCAAAGCGGAACTTCTCTTACAAAATATGCCTGAGGCCTGAGGGGTTAATAATGTATTATTATACCAAATTTTTAAACTGTGTGAAATATTATTTTCCGTCGTCGATTTTAGTGGCAGTGATAGATTATACGCTAGAGAACATTGCAAAAAATGCGTGAAATATGCTCAGTAAAATTTGTTGACGTATTAAAGAGTAAATTTTGTGAAACGCGATACTTAAATTAAACTTTTATACAAAACTACTTATTATGTTCATATTAGTATGTGGTTACTATCAGGCATCGCTAGAGCTAGAAATGTTTTTTTAATCGGTAAAAAATGTTTGATTTATTGAAAGATCAATCGACATTTAAAAGTACGATGGTTCACTACAGAAATGAGATTGTGACCTAAATCTCCAAAGTGCCAGAGGTCACAGATCAAAAATTAATTAATGCTGCTTTAACACACCGACATCCCTGCCGTAAATCGCCCACCCAGAGCGCTACGTTTGGTGACTATGTAGAAGTGCCCGGGTTCATGGGGTGAGATTTGTCTAGGTCTTAAGGGGCGGATGCGTTTGCCCGGCAACTGCGTGACAGGCCGGATCGAGAGAGATTGTTTGAGGGAGAACTTTTGATCTTTCCAGCGGAACTCTCTCAACCCATTGCCTTGCATCTAATTGGAAGGGTGGATTCATACGCCCGTCACTCCGGGACACATTGACCCTAGATTCCTACCCACACCTCAAACCTTTTTCATTCCCTACCTAACTTTACTACCTCTACTACCTCTCTTTCCTTTCCATAAAAAGACGCTCCATACAACTTCCATAAAGAATAGGAGCTAATGAAAAAAATGGTAATTTTCTTTTAATACACAAGATATTTATTTTAGAGAAAGTTTAATATCGATAAGATGAAGTTATGGTAACGTTTATGTTCGTTTTTCTTCGAACAGAAAAAAAAAGTTGTAATTTTAAGACAATCAAACGGATTGCCAAAATTATATCTGAAAACGTAATTAGCAATTATATTCTCTCGATATTAAAAAACTGAATAAAATCAATATTGGATTCCTGTAAAAAAACACAATTCGTCTCCGCCATATTTTAGGTGCCTACTTTGAATGAAACAGAATATCGTTATTAGAAGATTTAGTTCATTGATAGAAAGAAGTGATGACGTAGCTATACGCGTGGGCCGCCACGTCATGTTCGTCACAGTGAGTTCCTGGAAAACTCTATCCTCGTCATATTATTATTATTTTCATGAGTAACTTAGTCAAATAACAATAATCGCGTGTAAGGCAGTACCGACCCGTACGTAGTTCGGTGGAATTGGGTGTTCTGGAATGATCCAGTGTTAGTGGATAATTTCTTGTTATCTAGCGGATAGGGTTCAAACCCGGAACTCGCGGAATCATTAAAAGGTTAAATGTGAAGCTGATAACAGCGATGATACAGTTGTAATTGTTATGTAACGTAATGGCATATTATAAGAGCGAATACCTGCGCAAAAGTGAAGGATTATACCGCAGGAATAAGGTTTTTAGTTCCTCATTTTCTAGACCTAATTAAAATTAACTCTTCGATCCCTGATCATAATCTGGTTCATTTTCATACCGTCAGGGAAATAAGTAACAATTTATCTTACAAATGTTTTCATTTTATTTAAATTATAATTTAAATATGGTTAATTGTTTATTTATAAAAAGCTTCCATTTTTGATTGATAAATGACGTTATTATTTTACAATTAGAAAAAAAAAGTTTTTTTTCATCATTCTAACTTCTCGAAAAATAACCCGATTAATCATACGACTACACAATGTAAAACGATTTCTCCTGCTGCCCGTTTTCGTAAATAAGCTTTAAAAAATTGCCAACCTACAAAATAATGTTCAATAATTAACTGACAAGAATAACATGTAAAACAATGTTCTTGGTATAATAGATACACAGAGAATTATAGTTGAGTACAAATTTGTACCGTCAGGGAGCAAAGGGTTTAAAAATACGGGGATTTAATATTGTTTTCCAAATAAATTTAAAAATGGGCAAAATTCAGTTGCAGAGAAATAGATTTATTCATTATAATTAATTGGGACAAACATTTTTAAATAACGTTTTAAGATTTTCACGGCCAGAAGCATTTTCGTTATATGTTTTTGGGGTGTTGTGCCGTGTTGCGCTACCTCCTTCTTTAGCCAACGTTTCGGACATCGTTGCAGTGTCCATCATCAGGGCAGATCCGGCAGATCTACAGATCTGCCGGATCTGCCCTGATGATGGACACTGCAACGATGTCCGAAACGTTGGCTAAAGAAGGAGGTAGCGCAACACGGCACAACACCCCAAAAACATATAACGAAAATTTTTAAATTACGTTTATTTACTTATTTTTTGCGTGATCATGATCAATCATCGTGTAAATAACATAAAAGTACGCAGGATTATGGCCACTACTAAGCGATGTAAACTCACGGGTTTTGGGTTTTAAAATTAGATCGCTTAGAAATATTTTAGTTAAATACTGCGATAGAACGCATATTTTGCCCTTGAAATAATCGAGTATTCTTTGGTTAGTCTTTTTATAAGCCCAGAAAAAAATAACGTATCAGGCCTATAAAAAAAATCTTTTTCGTTCAAAACATCCTACTTACTTACTAGCCCCTTTTCAATTATGGTTTTATTGTACAATGTGGGAAATTAAATTCCCAAGAAAATGATCGTAAAACATATAAATATTTGTGCCTGAACTTCGCAAAATAAAATAAAACACAAAATTTCTAGAATAAATCAAAACAAGCGGCTGGTGTTAAGCGGATATATAAATTTTGTCACCATCTAAATAAACAGTGTTATTGTTAGCGGCCTGATCCCGAATTTTACAGGACGTGGTGCATCACCTTAACTTGTAAAAAGAAAAATAGGAGTTATAGCACGAATCGAAAATAATTAATAGTAGCACGAATTGCGTCAATCTTAAGAGTAATCGGTGTAATCACCGTTATAAATGATTCTTAAGAGGAAACCCGGTCCCCGAGAAATTTTAACAATAGGTATTTTACCAAAATGTTGGTTTCATTGTCACTCTTACTCCCCCGCATATTGAGCGAAATGGACAACTGCACTAAGGGCCCGATTAAACGTGTCGGGGCTCCTAGGCAATGCAAGTCTTGGGGCCCCTAGGCAGTTGCCTACACTGCATTATGGATAATACGGCCCTGACTGCACCCCAGGTATATAATACCTAAATAAAATCATTAAAATCGAGGTTTTTTATTTCACATTTTTATCCTCTAAAATTTGACCGATTATCAAGATTATTTTTAATAACTGTTAGAATAAAATAATCTATATCTGTGGGTGTTGCTTAAAAAAATACATTGTCTAGTTTGTATACTGAATATCTGTTGATGGCGTTCAAACTCGGACAATTTTAACGATGTTTCCAGCTTCCTAACGCTAGTGGGCCATGGTGGTACACGTTTTTATGGACAAAGCGCCGCCCGGTGTCCTCTAACAGTACGAAAAAGTACTTTCTGGAAGTTGAAAGAAAAGCAAAAGCAGACCCTCTCAAAAAGCATCACTGACCTACGAAGAAAAAAAACTGAAAATTAACAAATTTTACAAACACTTCTTCTCTGTGTGCCGTATCAGGTCCCCCCGACGTTGGCGATCACTATTGAAAATGTCTCTCTGTCTTGCGCTGCCCGGAATAGCTCCTCCACACTTCTAATGCCGGTCCACTCTCGTATATTACGCAGCCAAGACATTTGTCTCCTACCAGGCCCTCGGCGACCCACTATCTTGCCTTTCACTGAATATCTATAAAAATACATTTCTTTAATTTTAGCCGCTTTGGGGTGAGCATTGAGCATCCAGCTTCTGAGAGGTTTTACGTTCATTCTTCAATAATGATGATGATAGTGATTCGATTTGTGTATTCAATAATTCCAGAAGACCGGGGGAAACGTCGTCGTCTCCAGGAGGGTGGTTGCTTGGATGGGGGCCACTTGCCCCCTCTTGTCTCAGAATCCAATTCCGCGCATATCCAATTCTCGCATTCCGCCCACCGCGCCGCCTACCGCCGCCCACGCCGAACGGGTAAATACAAAAGCGGTCATTCTCGGGATATTTCCAGGGCGGCCGAAGCGGACTACCGATATAGGACCTAATTACCTAAAAATTCACCCAATTCGTTCTACATTGTCATCTTTCTTTGTACAAGTTAAGGGAGTTACATTCGTGCTATTTACTCTACCTTGTCACGATGATTGATCACAGAAATTATTAAATAAATATCTCCAATTCCTTATTCACCCACAAACGCAATTTACTTTTAAGCGAATGACATATTAAACTATGCATATTAATTTAATACGTATTAAAACCATAATTAGAATTTTAAATTGTTTAATTTCAGTATCGGTACTGTTTTTTTTTATGTGACAACTGCACATGGGTCCCAACAGCTCCCAACCGCCAGGAGTCAGCGAAACTTCGGCATCCCCAATTGGTGTATGTGAGGCTGAATGTGAGAAGGTGGGACAGGAAGGTTTGGAAGTACCTGGCTATTCAGATCTGGTCACCAAACACGGCTAAAGCCATTTAAAGCAACGTTTCAAATCTGTATGGTGGTCTTACACCAGGGCGATACTGAGAGTATTTCTACTGGTCTTACACCAGGGCGATATAGAGATACTGAGAGAGAGCGGCACTTTCCACTCTGGAAAGTGACGCTAATATATCTTATATTATTTTTAGTGTCCGATCGAAACAGGATTTTCTACCGAAACCGAAACTTTTTAGACATGTTAAAAATCTATTATTTACTGAAGTTTGGCTTATTTTTTACATTTATACAAACAGTTAATATGTGTTAAATGATATAAAAAAGCAAAAATTGGAGTATGTGAATTTTTACTAAAAATTAACAAACATGTCAACTACTGCTTGGAACAAAAATTTGTCAAAAATCAATATTTATGTGCAATCATTATAAAGGAAGGACCTCATTAATTGAGTATTTTAATTTAATTGCGTTTACAATCATAACATTCTTAAGACTAAATTTACCATTGATTGAGATCTTTTGCAGAGTTTCGGTGCAGCCGAAGGTTCGGCAGAAAATCTGCCGAAACTATTTTTTTTTTTGCCGAAACTTAATTTTAAACGATTAAATAGTGGAACACAACAAATCAATCAAATGAAGTTTACTTGCGCACGCCGGGATTTGAACCCTTGGATTTCCTCGACTACGGAGGAAGTCAAATTATGTCTACATGTTTAATTTAAATTTTTCTTGTGTTATTTTATTACTGTTTTACCACAAATGTTATAAAGCATAATATTACAAAGAATCATAAATATTAATAGAATAAAAAAAGGCAGCTTTCACCATAAAGAAGTTTTCAATAGATCTTAACAGTAAATTAAGCAAACGAATACTCAATAATTCCATTCCACCCACATTTACTTTATTGTGCTTTGCTCAATGTCAACAATACACATCAAAGTAAAACTTATGACGAGTGCATGTTTTATTCATTATTTTGAAATGCAAACTGCATAGACGTAACTTCGACAGTTAAACAGTTAGTTGGTGGTAACACTGATATTCCAAGCACAGAACTGAACGTTATGTTTAACAGTTGGACTGGCGAAAGCATCCCAATCTATGAACTAAACAAATCTGTTTCCACTTTATACTATTGATTGTCTGATGATTCACAGCCATCAATACAATACTGGTTCGGCGATGATTTACATTGATTTGTAAGCCACACTAAACTTCCTTACCCGAGCATGTAGTTTTGATAAGATCAGTGAAAATGGTCCGTGTTATTATATTGCATAAAAAATAAACGGACCTTAAGGAACGTACTTGACATTGGTACTTAACTGATATTATTTGGAGTAAAAATGCTTATCCCCTGCGACTTTTACGATGCCTTTTTTTCTTCAAAATCAAACAAAAAACAATTTCCGCAGGTCGTCACTGGTCACTCAGTCGAAAAGCCGCCCAACACCTTACCCTGCCCCCAACTGTCCCACACTTATTATTTTTTAAAGTTTTTGTAGAAAAAAATAAGTGTGCGGTTCACACGCGATAGAAGTGAAACCTTCAGAAAGCTAAAGTAGACAAGAGTGGGGGGGCCGATTATTCGATCTCATTCTCTCGCAGTAACATAAATAACACGGATGTACACGTTTGTCTCTTTTTAGAGTCGCTTTTTCGTTTCATCGAGATTCAAATCACAACGGTGCTAAAGAAGTTTTCACTTATTAAAAAACATCAAAAATGTCACCCGAGACCAAAATTTCATTTAAATTTTGTACTCCAAATAATGTCAGGAATAACTGGTTAAAATAAGTCAAGTACGTCCCCTAACACCCTGTGTAATCAACTGGACGGAAAAAGTACTAGATAGTATTATGTAATTTCTTGGAGATGTTAACGACTTTTCTTACCAAACAGATTTATTTCGTAAGCGTTGGAGAAAAGTTTTGAAGAAATGATTTTAATAAAACCGTAAATCATGAGATCTGTCACATTTAAATTAGACATAGCGGCACACCAGTGGCCTACGGTAAATGGTATTGCATAAAACACAGTCATAAAAAAAACACTAACAGAACTGGCTGGGAAAAATCTTAAATTTATAGTTGGTATTTGAAACATGAGTCGCGAACAGTGACGCTCTGGCATCATGAAATATAAACAGCGTTTTCCATCAGAATTATCTATTAGTTCAACACAATTTCAGCTCACAACGACATTTCCATCACGGACATTTGGAATTTGAAAAATTGCTCATTATGATCCTTCACATTTTCTATAAGAAAATAATAAAAAAACACGAGCAAAATCGAAGTCCTGTCAAAAAATTGTAGTATCAGCGCCCTTGAGGTGATTTCTTAAAAAAGGGTGCTGTAGAAATCATTCAATTGTTATTATGCGTTCTTTAACCAATTGGATGAAAATGTACTACTCATCTTCCTCCATTTCTTGGAAACTTTTTTGACTTTTCTTGTAATGTTAAAAAACGTGAACGAATAAATAATTTTAGTGATGTCGTACATCAAGTACAGCAGATTTATTTCGATACGAAGAAGTAATTTTGCTTAATTTTCTAAAATTATCAGATTATACCTTTATTTAAAGACAATATTCTGAAAATTTCAATATACTTTGTACTAAAAAAATACACGTGATTTTGGGTATAGGGGGAGGGGTAGTCTAACACCTCACCACGTATCACCAGGGGGGGAGGGGGTTAAAAACTTGCTAAAAAAATCACGTGATTAATGACGACCCCTAAGGAGTTATGAGAAACTGCACCATGTTTGTATGAATACCCGCAAAAAATGAAACTGTCCGGAACCAGTGGGACTATGGCATACCCCACACCAATCAATATTCCGAGGATTAGGGGGAAGGAGATAGGTTAGAGGAAGGTGGGGAAGTACCTTGCAATTCAGAACTGGTCACTTAACAGGAACTGGTCTTCCTCCTTACAGGTGCTTGCGGAATACGCTAGATACAATCACCCAGCGATTGCCGCCTCGTGGACAGTCACCAACCTGTCCCATGGTCTTGTCTATTCTAAGTCATACTAGCACTTATTGTATCTTGTATTTCCCGCTAAGCACTTGCATACAGCTTACTAACAACGTATGCAGGGACACTGGAGGTCTAGATTCGTTCAAAATTAAATGAAGATTTGTTCACTCAAAAAAATTAGATTCCTTAAAGTAGTAACCATCTGTTACTTATACCAGGGCATGTAAGTGGTGGATAACCTCCAATAGTCACTTAACACGGCTAAAGCCATTTCAAGCAACGTTTCGATTCTGAATGGCGGTCTTCCATTAGGGAGATATCCAGAAACTTGTGAATTATTATTAAGTTTCCATTGCACCACCCAGTTAACAAGTAGAAAAACTAACGCAGATTGTCGGTCGGCATATCTGTAGGAGAGGATGGGGGGGGGGAGGTGGCAGTCGGGCGCCCGCGATAATAACTGTCAAAAGGGCAGCGCATTCCGCGGGTGGCGTCGTCCCCTGTCTCCCGGGGGCATCAGGGGCGGGGGACGCCACCCACCACCCCACCCCCTTACCAATAAGAGTTCATGACGTGTCAAAGGTCGGCGTGGTTGGTTCTGTTGCTTGTTGCTTATTATTATACATGTCTGGAATTGCGTGTTTCTTCTTTATATTGGGTATTGGAACATCTTCGAGGTGTATTGGTTAGAAAGTTTGACTGGGGGTTCGGATATTACGTTGAAATAAAAAGACAACCTATTTTCTAAGTTAAAAAATTCAAACATAAACCAATTTGAGATTTTCCCGATCAAAAGTATTACCGTAATTTATTTTTGGGGTAGGTATTATTATTAACACAAGTCGTAAGTAGTCGAGTAGAGATTCTTCACCCTTTCACAGAAGGTCAGCTTTTTGCCGAAGTTCAAAAACTCATGCGTCATATATGGGACAATAATATTATTATACACCAATTGTTTTTTTCTTCACAAACAATCGCAAAATATTAACAATTATGGACTATCTATTTTATTATTAAGCAGGTTATGTGGAAACATCAGATTTGACAATGGGTGTCTTTTTTGTAAATATAACATATTATTATAAAAGGCGATCAGCATGACAGTGTTTCTGAAATTTAAATTAAGGAAATGGAAGTTTATTCCAAGAGCGAGAAATGTGACCCTTTATCCACTCTACTTATTCCGGCAGTAAAGCGTAAGTGAGAAAAATAAATTAGACCGTAAATTTGCTACAATGGTTGAAACATAAGTACATGTACTGATGGTGATGGTAATCATCGAAGTCACAAATAAAATAAAAGGTATCTCTACCACGTAAAATCAAGCCGTACACACGAATGTTTCGAATCCGTCCAAACGCGGGAAAAGGGACAATAGGCCTATTTCTTTTTAGAAAAATGAAATAATTCAACTTTGTATAAACCACTTATGCAAATCCGACCGGTTTTGGAACAAACGTTCCTTCGTCAGGGAAAGCTTATACCATTTCTTTTTTTTTCAAAATCGTCAAAGAGGTTTCGAAAACTCGCGCGAGACAATTTAAGAACTATTACTAAAAAAAAAAACAGTAATATATCTAAAGGAAATATCTGTTTTTAATTTTTACCAAAGATACACATTGAAGAGTTCAATGCGAGACCGTCAAATGTAAAAAAAATGTAGTTATGAATGCCATTGCAGGAAATTTTGTATGTATCTAAAATATACAATATCGCTTTCAGTGCCGAGAAAAAACTTATCTAAAATCGTCACAGGGCTAGAAAGCCGAGTGTCACAAATGAATGAGCGACAATTGGGGAATGCAATCCCGGTATACCGGGATCCCGAAATACCGGGATCCCGCAGACATTTTGCGGGACTAATCTCGGTCGAAAATTTTGCGGGATCCCGCTGGACTGGCGGGATTACAGAGAAGCGTAGTTCAACTAACTTGACAGCGGTTTTATTATAGTTACATGATCCATATAAGTACGAAGAAGACAGAAGTCAATTTATTAATGTTGATGATACATTTAATCTACCTTCAAAAAGTTTAATATGCAAGGCAATCAAAACTATAGTCGAAAGGCTAGAGTACACGAAAAAGGATAACAACGCAGTAGCCACTGTTCCTGCTGACGCTGATGATCCTTACGATGACGACACTCCTCTCGCTAATCTGGAGACATACGCAGTAGCAGCAGCAGCACCAATGTCACTTCAAGACGAACTCGAACTTACTTTGGTTAGTATGAAGACTTCGAGGTCAACAGCCCAACAACCTAGATCTGGCAATATGAGCAACCTTGAGGTTTTGATAACGAAGGAAATGAATTACTTCGAGTCCGGTGGATTAAAAGGATACCTTCAATTCACTTACAATGCGCTAAAGACTATTGTGCCAACCAGCGTTGAAGCTGAACGAGCTTTTTCAGCCGCTGGCTACTTTGTGTATCAGAAGCCGTTTATCAGACGACACAATGAATACTTTTACTTTTTTACGAAGCTATTTCTTATTAAACTTATGATACTTATTGTACAAGAATATTTTTTATCGTGTGAACGTTATTATTTAAATTTAGGTTGTTATGTAAATTTATGTCTTATCTTATTCTTGACTTAAACTTTACCTATGTCTAACTAAAGGTATATTGATAAACCATTTAAAATGTCCCAAAGAACTTGTTTGATTAGGTATAATAAAAACAAGGTTGGTAGATCGAGGTATTAGGCCTTTATTATACGATTGATTAGATATCTAAGTCCACCCTGCTGGATCCCGCAAATACCTGGATCCAGCGGGACTAAGATTGTTCAGTCCCGCAAATACCTGGATTGACATGGTCTTGCGGGATTGCATTCCCTAGTGACAATCAACGTTCTGAATAGTAAAGTGGACAATTTTCGTTATTGAATGTGCGTCAATGTGAACAATGATCGTTCTTGAACAGTAAAATGGATGATACGTTTTTAGATTTTCACGGCCAAAAGTATTTTCGTTATTTGTTTTTGGGGTGTTATAAAAATTCACAACACATCTACCCTGATGATGGACACTGTAACGTTGTCCGAAACGTTGGCTAAAGAATGAAGTAGCGCAACACGGCAAAACACCCCAAAAACTAATAACGAAAATAATTTTGGCCGTGAAAATCTAAAAACGTATCAGGATAATCATCGTTTATGCACATATAGACAATCATCATTTTGTAACGGAAACTAAGTCGCGTGAAAATATTTTTTATTGGGTATATAATGTAACATTTTATATTTTTTTTTATTAGTAACGGTACTATAATGTGTACACTTTATTAAAAATATATATACTTAATTTACTACTGTATACCGCGTCTTTTTTCTACGGTATTAAAATCAATAATTCAGATAAGTATCTAGAAATCACTTTCAACGGTCTTTGCAGTGAACCCTTCATATATTATAATAATCGCATAGGTAGCTTGCGAAAGAGTGTTGGCTGAAATTCCCACAGCAACAAGACGAGATATTAAATCAAGGCGGATGCGAAAATGTGCGAAAAGCGGAAGCAACAGAAATAGTTTTAGTTGCAGACATAAACTTTTTACGTAACGCGTTCAAGTGGATTCATGTTTGATTATTGTGAATCCACTAAAATAACTGTTGCGACGTCCGGAGGAGGAAATTGACGACGTAAATAAATATTACCAATGCCACGCGACGCGTGTAACTCCCCCCTCACTAGCGCGACTCTTAACCGGGAAGTTACGTGCTTTAGGTTATAATTTATAATTATAATGAATCGCACATTTTTACAGACTTCTTTAATTAAATCTCGTAATCATTTTAATTATATGGGTTGTTCTTCCTTTTAACCTACATAACTTTAACCACTCTGTCACAATTTCACCCCCCTCACATTTTTATTTACTATAAATTAATGCTCTCTGGATCTCAGAGGGGAAATTGTAACAAGGGAGGAAGGAGGCCTAAAATGCATATCGGGGGTGACAAACACAAGTGTATACCTATTTCGAATGACTGAGTTTACGTACGACATAAAAATTGTAGGAGACAAGTTTTTGAGATTTTTAAAAAATATTTTATTAAACATCATAATATAAAATAATAATCGCTGTTACTTGATAGGTTATACCTTTTGTAGTTTAAAAATAGTTTTATATTTTATGACGTCATATCATTTTTTTGTAACATTATAGAATATACGCAAGTCGATGTGGCAGGAGACAACTGTGATTTGTATGAAATACACTTCTATCACGGGGAGTTACAATTCAGTCAGGTAATTTTTACTTACAAAAATATAAACACATAGATGCACACAGTCGTTACGTCTTTAGTATAGTAAATTTTAAAGTAATTATAAAATAATAATATTGATTAGTATAGTAGATTTTAAAGTAATTATAAAATAATAATATTGATTAGTATAGTAGATTTTAAAATAATTATAAAATAATAATATTGATTAGTATAGTAGATTTTTAAGTAATTATAAAAAAATAATATTGATTTTCTATTGAATTTTTCTCCAATCTCTAGTGGAGACAATTTTATTATGTAGGTTAAAAAGAAGAAACCATATTATTAAATAACATCGCCCTTCATTATCTCAGTGCGAGCAAACAGCACAATAATACACTTACGACATTTCATTAACCATCTCCTCTACTGTTGATGCGAATGATATTTAACTGCCGACTTTACAGGGGAGACCTATTGTATTGAATTTTCTCACATATCATAAAAGAAAATTAACAATTATTATAACATTTTAGTGTTTTAAAATAGGTACTTATTATTTTACTAAAACGCCAGCAGTAGGAGTTTATCAAATAAAAAATTTCATGTGGGCAGTTCACAACGCGGTAGAAGTGAAACCATCAGAAAACTAAACTTCCGAGAGAATGAGACGAATGCAGAGTATCAGGAGTAGGAGAATTTTAGGGTTTATTTATAATAATATTGTTACTAATTTTAAGCATTATTACATTTTATTCTACTAAGCACCGCACAAAGAGGACACAAGTACGTATATATAGGCTAGGAAGCAAGGCACAAAGAGGACACTCATTCTTTCGCAGACTAAATCCTATAGATGTACGTATTCTTTTTAGTGTCGCTCGTTTCCGTTTCATCGAGTTTCAAATTACAACGGTGCTAAAGAAGTTTTCAATTCAATAAAATTTGATATTGGAATGAAAATAGAGTTATATTATTTTGAAAAAAAAAACTAATGGTGAGACTACTCACGTTAAATGCGCGGAATTACAAAATAATCAACAAATGCATATCTATTGAATTTCCAACATTCTGCTAACAGTAACGACCCGCTGTATTGCGGGAAACGAAAAATTCATCTATCAACATAAATAATTCAAAATCAAGCCGTAAATAACAGCTCTGAATACAATAATAAACATGTATTTTTTCTTCATCGTGGTGATTTTTTCAACGAAAACGGAGTTTCTGAAATCACCAAATGATCAATCAATTTTCATTTTATCCTTTCAAAAGGGGGTTAAAATGGAGAACAAGTTTTGTTAGGTAATAACTACTAATAACTAATTTAATTTTATGAATATTGTATTAACAATTCAATGCATCAAAAGTATAGTATAGTTTAGTTTGAAAGAATTGGACTACAACTCTTAATATCGAAGTTGGAACGAATTTATTTCTCAAAAAAAAGTCTTTTCTCAATGTGTTGACTTTGAAACAGACGCGGTTGTTTAAGGGTTGCCACCTACGAAGGTTATGGGCGGCTGGGGGTGGGTAGGGCGGCTGGGAGGCACCAGACGTCTGTCGAGTTACTATGCCACCCCTTCCACGACGTCCCTTAGCCTCCCGCTCCAGCTCCAGCCCCCGCCCCCGCCCCCGCCCTAACGCCGCGCCTCCTTTGCTCAGCGCCCAGTACACTGAATAGTGGATAGGCACTGGCACTACACATATTATTATTATCTTGAAAATAATAAACAAGTGAAAAACGTCCTTTTTGAATGGATATAAATCTATTTTAAGACAACCTTCGTAGTGGAGAGGAGTTTGTCGCTGACAAACTATGGGAATTTTATGGAAAGTACCTTCGGTAATAGTATGTCACAAAACAAGAATAGTCAAACATTCTACTCGGGAGCGAAATAAGTAGAATTTTCATAGTTTATCTACATATCTACAAGTTAGAATGAGATAGGCTTCGTGATAAACTGTCACTCATTTTCTTTTGTTTGCTATTTTCATAATTCTATATAATTTTGTGATTATTAGAAGAAACATTTTTCACATTGTGTAAATATTGTAGAAGAAGCGTTCCATATTAATTTATTTAGATTCTGATGACATTAAATAATTCTCATTTGAAATTAGGTATTTTATAAGATCAATAATATTATTTAATTAATAACTTCAATTTGGGAAGTGGGTATGGGTTCCGCCGCGCGTGATTCGCTACATTTGGTGACTTAATAGGGGTTCATGGGGTTAGCTTTGTCAGGGTCTTAGCGGCGGTTGCCCACCAACTGCGCGGCAGGCCGAGAGAGTCTGGTTGAGGGAGGCCTTTTGAACTTTCCAGCCGGACTCTCTCGATCCATCGCCTTGCACCGCAGTTGGAGGGATGGATACAGTCCGTCACTCCTGGACACACTGACCCCCAAATTCCTACCCACCAACCCCTCATACCCTTTTCCTTCCCAGAACTTCCTATCCTTCTCTTCCTTAAAAAATATCCTCACTACACAGTATTCCCTAAGATGTCATAGGCCTTGAGGGAAATTTTTTTTCTCGGGACCTCCGGTTTGGAACTAATGTAAACAATAAAATTTTTAATTCAGTTAGTTGATATAAACACCACTACGGAGGAAATTTAAAGTACCCCTAATAATATCAAAGGGTTAATTATTTAAAAAATATGATAAACGTACAAGTTTTAAATCTATGACGTATAACCAAACAATATGAGGACAGTACCTACCTATAACCTCCGTGGTCGTGGGTTAAAGCCGTGTAATTATGAGCAGAAGGGACTGAAAAAATCTGTTCATTGAATGCTTTACTCACGGATAAAATTACAACTTGATTAATTAACATTTGGTTTCAAAGGATTAAAACATTATTTTTAAAGAGAATTAACTTTTGAATGTGAAAGTTCTTGTCCAAATAAACAGCGTGTTAGTTTCGTTTGTAGTAACTGCCGTTGATTATATTGCACTCGCACAATGAATAATTTACCGATTGGCGGTTCGATAAAAGATCGGACACATCAAACCAGTCTATCCGTTACGAGTCTCGTGTGGACGCATTCCTCACGCGAGTGCCTATTTGTGCGACCGCCAGCGCGCCAGCCCCGAGCTCCGAGCTCCGAGCACGCCTGGCGCGCGGAGCTAGCGAGAGCTTCGCTGCCCGCTGCCCGCTGCCCGCTGCCCGCTGCCCGCTGCCCGCTGCCCGCTGGCCGCCTCATGTTTCTATTCTCAGTGGTCGTCGGCTGTTAATTGTGAATTTCTCCATGAGCTATTTGCGCCGCGGACAGCGCTCTATAATAAATAATATAAGGTTATCGGATAGAGACAATATCCTGCCCTAGTCCCTTACCCCTGCTTAGAATGACTGACTGCTCGCAAAACAACGAACAAAATGGGATGTGGAATGATTTCCAAATTCCCTGAAAAATTTACTTTTCGTAGAACAACGACAGAATTTGCACGATTTTTTTAAAAAGTGATTCTGCTGTACCGATTCCACAATTTTCCTTATAATTTGAATTTTTGCCAGAGCAGTGGCGTATTTTGCACGATTTTGAAACAAACTTCTATAGCCCCGTTGTGATTTGGAATTCGGATGAAACGGAAATGACGCATAACAGCACCTGCGAAGCATCAAACTCCTATCAAGGCTCCTATTGGTTGAGATATAAAACGTAAATGACACTAGGTCTGCGCTCATTAACGCTTTGATTAGACCTCACTTTTCAAGGCTTCTTGGTTCTTCATCGGTTGAGATTGTTTTGGTAAAATTTCGTTTCTACCGCGTGTTAACTGCATTCGATTTTTTTAAACTTGATTCTGCGGTGAAAATAAGTTAAAATATTAAGATTTCATTTAGCCGTATAAACTGTTTTCCAAAATGTATAAAGCTCTGATCGTGCTTAGGGGCAAAAGCTCCGACTTCTACACAGTTAACGACTGCCTAAAGAGACGCCAAAGGTTGTCGTTGTCGGTACCATTGGTTACTTATTGTTACTAATTGTTTTTTGTTTATTTCTTAGAATTTCATTTATCTTTTTTAAACTTTAACGTAAATCAAATTTAATAATGTTATTATTAGTAGGTTTTTGAGTATTTTAGTTTTTTATTATTGTGACATCTATTTCGGCGTTTAAGGTCATTTTCAAACTGTGGTGAGGCTACGTTGAGGCTTCTTATTTTTTTATTTTTTTATTTTTTTTAATTTGTTTGTTTATTTAGTACAAGATTATACATGTATATACATAATTCATTAATTTTTTTGACTGCCCAACTAGGAGTATTCCCGTTTTAGGACAGTCGAATTATTATGGGTAAAATGGAACATGATTTGTATTTGTACAAAAAAGAAAGAAAATTGATGAAATTAAAAGAACAAAAAGAATATAAAATAAAATAAAAAGTTTAAAACCTAGTAACTGTTATTTGTTTAGCATAGTTATTAAAATAATATAAATTTAAAAAAGAAAAGGTAAATAGGTACATGTATGTAACTAATAGAAATTGAGAGGGTTAAAACATTTAGGTAACTTTTGTATGCATTGCATATTATAGTCCTACATACATGTGTTGTAGAAAAAAAAGAAAGAAAAGGAGAAGAGAAAGAATAAAATTAAAATTAAATAACCAATTAAAACATATAATAGCCGTCGGTTGTTTAGCATGGTTGTTGAAAAGATAATAAAAATAAATAAAAGTTATATATGTGTGTACTTAAAAGCAAATGATTAAAATATAAGGTGGTAACTGGTGTTTGCCTTTCATATTATAATCCTACGTACACATTTTATATAGTGAGAACAGAAAAAATATAGTAAAATAAAATAAACAATTAATACCTAATTATTACTGTTGTTTGCTTAGCACAGTTATTAAAATAATAGGTATATATATGTACTTAAAACTGGTGTTTACATTGCTTATTGATAAGCCCACATATATATGTACATATTTTGTATAAATATTAATATAAAAGAGAGGAGATATAAAGAATAAAATAAAATATTCAATTAAAACATAAGATTAACAGCTGCTTGGTTAGCTTTCTAATTTAAAAGTAAATAGGTAGGTACATACATACATATAATAATATAGATTAGAAAAAAAGGGTATCTTTTGAGAATTTTTGTTGTTGTTTTTGGTTTGTATTTGATTTCATTTTTTGTGTAGTAAAAGTTCACTCTCCTTTCTCCCTAATTGTTGAAACCAAGTAGTGGTCAATTTACGAAGAACACCTGTGCTTTCTTTTTTCCAAGCATCAGGCATGAAGTTGTATAGGTTTGGACCTAAGAAAGAGAAGTGTCTTTGAGCGAGAGATGTTTTGGTTGTGGAAGTTACAATTGGATTTCTCCGTGAGTGTCGGGTGTCGTGAGAGTGGTTAATAGATGGGATTTATACGATTCTATTAACCCAGGCCCAATTTGAATTTTTATGTGGTCTAAAATGCTTTATTTCCGGTTAAACCTATTAAGGCGATCCACTAGTTCACTATTGTGCCGTGGACAGTAGTTCTTCGGTGGACGCCATAGGGGTCACTTTGAATAACCGAATTCATCGACTAGCGGCCGTATTGTAAAATATCAACGCGAAAATGCATATTTTATTTTATTTTGGGAAGATTGGGTGTAAATATCAACTTTTTTTGCGATTATTATAAAATAAACTGAATTTGCCACATTACACAATAAAACCATATCCGAAAAGGGGTTTATAAATAGGAGAGTTTGGACTTGAAAGTGTGTTTTTTAGACCTCATACTTTATTTTTTTATAGGCTTATTAAAAAACTTATAAAAAAAATGACCGATATTTTTAAGGGCCAAGGTATGTTCTACACGCAATATTTAATTGAAGCATCTACAATACTTCTAAGCGATCAAATTTTCAAAACAAAAACATATGATTTTGCATTATTTACTATGACTTCATCTTAACTAAGAAAATGATTGTGACAACACATTCTCTATTCTGTGGGGTACTCTTACTGTTTCACCCCAAATATTGAATGGGTTACACCTTACCGAGAAATAATGCAAGGAAATTAAAAAATATTTCGTAAATAATAAATTAACGTCAATTATGCACAAGAAAAAACAATTTCTGAACTTTCTTAGGTCAGCTATAAAAATTCTCTCACATCCTCGAAATATCTAAAAAATCTTGACTTTTTACTTATTACCGTGATAATATTGTCGTATTTGGCCACCCTGTCCAATGATAAGTCTTGCGCCGTGGGGGAGGTTTTCGGGAGAAGCCTGTATCGGCGGAAGGAGGGGGGGGGGGGGAGGTGAAAAAATAAAGAAATTCTGGACCCAAGGGTGACGAACTTTGAGCTCGGTTTAACGCCAATGTAAATGATACTATGATTCACACAATGGCTCAAAGTCAATTCGTGCAGACGATAATCGTCATCAAATTTGGTAAAGAATGTTAGAAAGTGACAGAATATTTTTGTGTGAAAATGAGATGATTTTAGACCCAATGGAGCTTTGGCACCCACACATAAGGAATTCCGGTTAGATGAAGCGGGGAATAGGGGGGGGTAAGAAAGTTGAGAGGTACCCGGCGAAAAAAAATATTTTATGCTGCTCTTGCCATAAGAAAGGCATGAACACACTGCTTTTCTCCTGAACTCCTGAGGTCATGATAGCTAACTCTGTTGGGTAAAAAAAAAACTACAGACGCAAGTTATAAAACCGCGATGTGTTATTCCTTGCCTACAAATGCCGATCGTCCAATTGATTAGTCAGACATCTCCGAAAAATCAAAAATTGAGCGAGAATGCAGTTATGTGTAAAAGTGTACTCTCTAATAATCCGTGGTCGTCAAACTGCGGCGCGCGGCGGATATTTGTGCGGCCCGCACAAATAGTAAAATAGTAATAGTAAAATCCTATATGTATAATATAACTTCCTATATAGACTCGAAAGGATTTACTACTTTATTCATCTCTTCCTTCACCTATATAATGCTCTCTTTATGATATTAACCCTCAATCTTAATCATCTTTCTGTTTGAATTGTATAAATCAGTATGTATCTTACCTTAAATATTCTCATGTTGTAATTAAATATTCTTATGTATGATACTCATTTATGTACCTCTACGCCTGTCTCAACACAGGTATTCCCTAGTGAGACAGGCATCGAATAATGTTATGTAAACATACCTTTTATAGATAAATAAATAAATAAATAAAATATTTTTTAACATATATTTTTTTGTACAATTATATTATCCGTTTTTTTCCATATGATTTTAATTGATTGACATTTGATTTTACCACACCACAAAAAGCATGTATGATCGTGTGAGAAAAGTGGAAATCCGCAAATCCGCAAAGAATGCAAGGCTGATGTAAGCGTAATGAGCTAATCGCTGTTATTTTATAGCACATTTAATATGTAAAACCCAGACACGTGTAAATAATATTTGATTTACAACGAGCATTAAATATTGCTTTCCTCATTATCTCAAAACTTGTATGTATTTGGAAATGTCTAACTAATCAACAGGACGACTGATGACTGATGATATGTCATTCATTATTTCGACGATCCAGAAGAATAATGTCGCATCTGCTAAAAATTGCGTTGTTGGCTTATTTTAATTTCTCTTTGTTTATAAAAACTGAATTTTCGGAATTTTTGATAAAATGAAATACATATATTTTTCTCTAAATAACACTATTGTAAAAATTGCACTAACGCAGAGTAAAAAAAAAGCGAATAATAAAAGTGAAATATTTTTATTTATTCATTTGAATTTTTACTGTGGCTTATTTTATCCTTTTAACTATAAGTAAGTACAATAACAATAAGTAAACTGAAACGGGCTGGTTCACAAAATTAGAACAATTCATGAAATTTTAAATTTAATTTTCAAGTTCTGTAAAGGTTCTGTCCAAGTTCTGGTACTATATAATTATGGGCCAGTTGCTTTACATACCTAAGATAATAACAGAACTCGAATAGAACTTCAAAATTTGATGAATTTCGTAATAATTTGTGGGCGAATTCGGTAAATTAAAGTTTTTGTATTCAAACCGTCGTGGTTTAATTATGAACTAGAACCTGGAGACAATGTGGCCGTTTAACGGCGAGGTAAAGTGGTGTAGAGAGTGTTGGAAACTCACCCCATTGTTGTGCACGGTAACCTGATACAGGTTAGGTTAGGTTCTTTTCCTCCATTTTTCCTCAGTGTTCCGTTTTGTCGTGGAACCGATTTGCAAGTAGTTCTTAATTCAATGTCATTTATTAAATTAAAGTCGTCGGACTTGACGTAATAATTATGTAGTGAACCGTCGCAATTTTGTTTTGAATCGAATAATGTGTGAGGTAGGGAGGGCAAATTTAAAACTTACCTCGTTGATGTGCTTGTAGGTCTTTATAAGGTCGACGCTCAACTTCCGGAGCGGCGCCGTGGAGGGGTCCCGGAAGTGGTGTGGTATCCGCGCCTGCATCGCCTGCAACAATCGGACGCAATCAATTAAAGTGCTATCGGCCCAGAGGGTGAGAGAGGATCCGACTGTGATCATCACAAACATCAATATTTTCTACAAGCACAGCCGGGAATCACGTTCGCATGGGAGTCGTGAAAACAGGTCGTTCCTCGACTCGTCCTGTCCTTGTGTTGAACTCGGCTGTGGAATGATTTCTTTAACATGGATCTCTTCAAGGTGTTCACCCCTCCCTTTCTTAAGACCATGTCCACACAGCATCCCCAAAATGTATAAAGTACGTAAATCATAAAATTAAAATTGTAACACTCACAACCAAAACATCTCTCGCTCAAAGACACTTCACTTTCTTAGGTCCAAAACTATACAACTTCATGCCTGATGTTCGGAAAAAGGAAAGCACAGGTGTTCTTCGTAAATTGACCACTACTTGGTTTCAACAATTAGGGAGAAAGGAGAGTGAACTTTTACTACACAAAAAATAAAATCAAACAAAAACCAAAAACAACAACAAAAATTCCAACAAAAAATGATCTAAGTAAAAGATACCCCTATCTTCTAATCTATATTATTATGTGTATCTACCTATCTGTATGTACTTACCTATTACTTTTAAATTAGAAATCAGCTGTCATTCTTATGTTTTAATTGCATATTTTATTTTATTTTATCTCTTCTCTTTTTTATTCATATTTATACAAAATATTTATGTATGTAGGCTTATCATTTCAACAACTATGCGAAACAATCCACGGCTATTTTATGTTTTAATTGGTTATTTAATTTTTATTTTATTCTTTTTTTTTTTGTATTTCTTGGGCACTGACTATGAAACAATTTCTAGACATTTTTGTTTTGATAAGTTTTATTTTTCGATGTACATTTGTTACTTTTAATTTTATTTTTTTTTTGCTACCGGTTTCGACACGTCCGTATCATTAACGAGTAAACTTAAGTTTGTTACTTTTAATTTTAAATTTTTTTGCTACCGGTTTCGACACGTCGTATCATTAACGAGCAAACTTAAAACTTAAGTTTGCTCGTTAATGATACGAACGTGTCGAAACCAGTAGCAAAAAAATTTAAAATTAAAAGTAACAAATGTACATCGAAAAATAAAACTTTATTTTATTCTTTCTCTTCTCTTTTTTTTTCTTTTGCTATGCTAAACAAATAACAGTTAGGTACTATATTTTAAACTTTTTTTATTATTTTATTTTATATTCTTTCTCTTATTTTTATTTCAGCAATTTTATTTCTTTTTGTACAAATCATTCTCCACATGTTCATACCCATAATTATTTGACTGTCCTAAAACGGGATAATACTCCTAGTTGGGCAGTCAAAATTTAATAAATAATGTATAGATATAAATGTATAATATATTGTGCTAAATAAACAAAAAAAAAACAAAAAAATAAAAAATAAACAAAAAATAAAATTGCAAATTGCAATTTGCTCGACGAATGGACAACTGAACCACGTCAATGAATTTGCTTCGGCTACACGGAGACCTCCTCAGGTGGCTCTCGTCCTATATAGCAAACCGCAGCCAAACAGTACTTGTCGGTGACAAGTCGAATTGGGTAACCGTACCATTATTGGAACCGTTACTGTTTAATAAATACATTAATGATATTGGAAAATGTTTTCACCAATCCAGAACTTTATATACGCAGGTTACATGAAAATATTTTCTCCAATCACGTGCACCAACGACTTTCCCCGCATACAAGATCTAAATCGTCTAAATATTTATTGTGACAACACAATCTTTAAATAAATGTTAAAAAATGCAGCGCCATCAGCTTCACCCGAAAGAAACACCTAAGTCTTTCAATTATTCCCCTAACGGTACAATACTAATAAAAATGATGAAGGCCAATGACTTGGAAGTAGTGTTAGACCCGAAATTACTTTTTGACCGCCATATCGAATCCATGGAATCAAATGCTTTCAAGGTATTAGGAATATATAATATACTTTGTACTTAGAACCTGCAAAGATTTAAAAAAAAGTAAATACCATGAAAATGCTTTACTTTGCATATGTTCGCAGTTCTCTGGAGTACGCCTCTCAAATCTGGAGTCCTGAGTATATATCACATATAGAAAGGATTGAGAAAGTGCAAAACCGATTTCTACGATACCTTGATTTTCGGATCTATCGTCCTCGTCTGAGCTACCATTTTGATTTTCGGAGCTACCGTCCTCATCTTGGCCACGCAGAGTCAGCCGCGTTCTTCAGGATATCGTCATTGGAAGGTCTTAGAAATTCGACAGACGTACTATTTTTACAAAAAATAGCTACCTCTATGATAGATTGCCCGGAATCACTAGAAAATAAGAGTGCCCATCAGACAAACCAGACAAAACCACGCATTAAATATTCCTTAATACGACACTAACTCTAATCAAAATACATTCATTCACCGCGCTCCACATTGCTGTCAGTGAATTCGACTTATTTAACACTGTGCCTAACATTTTCAAACCTAAAATAAATAAATAATATTTAAACATTCATACTACTAATTACACAGAATAGATTCATCTCTTTCCCCTCCCTCCCACCATCCCATCCGCATATGGTAATTTAACTCTTTTTCTTTATATTCATTAAATAATTAATATACGTCAGTGAAAACCTACTATTATTTAAATAATTTACACATATTTTATATATTAGAAAATATTGTAACTGTTGGTTTTACCTAAAATTATTTGATTGGCGCCATCTGTGAATGCGTAGATTATAACGTACGTTACGTTTAACGTTAACACCCTGTAGCGTATTTCCAAAACATATACCGATTCAGTCGCGGTAGCGACAATTTACATTTAAAATATATTAATATTGGTAATATATTAAATATATTTAATATTGGTTATTTTTTAATCACATTGCAGAAACCAATATTTTTCTAAAATCTAGATAAAATAATCTTTCTGATGTGTATATTAGAAATTAATAATTTTATTTCAAAATATTTAAATTTTAATATTATTCCCATATATTGTAAATACACCTCTATATTGATAATTTATCACTTTGCAAAAACAAAAATTGTTCTAATATCTAGATAAAATAATCTTTTCAATGTGGATATTAGAAATTAATAATTTTATTTCTAAATATTTAAATTTTGATGTTGAAAATGTAAAGCGACTGACATTAGGTTTTGGAAATACACGGCCTGGGCTTTACGTAATCAGACATAGACAGTAATTTTTCTCAAAAATTTCATCGAGTAGTATCAACATTTTGCTTAGGGGGTGGAAAAAGGAGATGGGGGTAGTTTTTCGAAATCGCATGTAAACCAGTTTCTCTTATTTTGAACTTCAAATGTGCAAAGTTTCATCTACCTCTGAAAAAACTGTAGATTCGTGAACAAATCAAAATGCACGCACCTTCCGCCAAAAAGACACCAAATTTAGATTAGGCCGTATATTCCTTTTTCAATATGGCAATATATAACAAATTGATTCAAGGCAAGGCACATGAATTAAGGTTATTGTGTTATATTAAAGTAAATATTAAATCACAAAAATAAAACACAACAATAAAAATATAACAAGTGTTGCGACAAGATTCTGTCTGATCATTCTCTAATATTGAAGTGATAAATTACCCCACAAGGGTAATTTGTCTAGTTTTATATTGTGAACAAAATGTCAAGTTATTCGTCACCTGAATGCAGAACTATCTATCTAAACAACATTAGCATTAGAAACATTTTTGGATTAACCTTATCTAACCTCCTACGTAAATGTTTGTAATAAAATCTGTTTGTTATTTACAAATAAATAACAATACTGCATTTTATAAAAATATATACAGAGTTAAGTCGGTAAAAATGATTTTATAGTAGGTATATTCTACCTCATAACTGTAAAATGTAAAAGTCGACAAGATCTACGGGGACATGGCATTTTAAGATGAGTATGTATAAAACAAATAATATATTTAATGTAAGTACCGTGTTTTTGGTGATTTCATACAAGACTTGCAAGAAAAAGTATATTTACGTGAATGCTGAGGTGTTGCTGTCGCTAGTCGCTATTATATTAATTTCAACTATTTTAATCTCGGACAGTGTATTTTGTACACGTCACTGGGTCTATGTGATACGAATTGACAAATAAACAGCTCCATAGACAAATAATAACAAACTTGTGAAATGTGTAGGTAGGCACGTCAATAATCTGGTAGTATTGATATGATTTTAACAGCGATTTATTATAATAGAATTAACCAAAATAATCTATCTGCGCCATAGATAATGGAGTTAAAGTTATTGGTGGTTGAGTATTACTATACAGTATTGGATTTAATCACGGATGAAAAAAATATATAAAATGATATTGTTTGACAAGTTTTCTGAGATAACTCGACTAATTGAATTATTTCTAGAACAGTGAATGAAATTCCAAAATCTTGGGTAGAACTGCGGGGGATTCTACAATAGTTTACCCTTTCGGTAACATAAATAAATACCAATTACAATAATAAATACAAGATCAGATTATGTGAGTGGGCATGGAGTTGTATTATCGGAGCACAAAGGAGAAATTAAATTTAAAATTAAGTTCGATTCTCAAAAACAAACAAAAAATTATTTATTACGAATAATGCGGCTACTTAGGGCATAGCTGAAAGATATAATTAATTATTCATTATAATTTAACAAGAAAAAAATAGTTTTAGTATTTTTTTTATTGAATACTTAATAAAAATTGAAGGACACATCACGGGAGAACAATTGGATTGATCAAAAATTTTTCGAAATCAAGAATAATTTAAATAATAATAATTTCCCTTTTAGATTTCTTGTGAACCTACTAGGTATAAACCGTTTATGAAAATTTAAATAACACCAATCAAAATCAAAAGTCGGTACCTAAGTTCACAGTGGTTTAAAAAAATGCAGTTTAGAAAAAAAAACTTTTTTTAAAGAAAGACAAACATTCCCGGGCTACGAATAACCCGACAATATTTGAAAATCTCCTACTACCACCACAGTAAGCCGACAATGTTGCTTGAGTCATGATGGAGGTATCGAACACGGAACGCCTGGGTGGGACCCAAACGCGATGCCCACTCAACCACTGACCGGTCATTACAGCTGTGTTTCGGTAAACTATTTCCTTTAATAAGCAACTGAAATTGCTATCATAATTTTAATATAGAAGAGTGTTGTGGGAGTGACCGTGTACCCGAAGTAAGTTATGCAATTTGGGGGGCAAGTATGGGTACCGCCGCCCCGGGAACCATTTATTGGATAACCAACACCTCTGCCATTGGTCACCCCAAGTGGTTCGCTACATTTGATGACTTAGCAGGGATGCCCGGATTCATGGGGTGAGGTTTGTCCGGGTCTTGGCGGCGGATGCGTCTGCCCACCAGCTGCATCGCAAGCCGGATCGGGAGAGACTGATTGAGGGAGTCCCTATGACTTCTCCGGCCGTATTCTCTCGGAAAATCGCCTTGCACCGCAGTGGGAGGGATGGATTCATACGTCCGTCACTACTGGACACATTGACCCCCAGATTCCTACCCACCCCTCGTACCTATTTCCTTCCCAGAACTTCCTATTCTTCCTTTCCTTAAAAAAAAACCCTCCACACAGCATCCCCTAAGATGAGAGAAATTATTTTCCTCAGGGCCACCTGTGTGGAACTAATGCAAAAGAAAAAAAACTTACATCGGTCCCAACGCTTTGATAGTCCGTGCAGTTTGGTCGTGGCTCGGCGACAGGCGGCCCGCTTCCAAACCGTATCGTTTGTGTCTATTATCTACGATAGTATCAATAATAAGTGATGGTGCGTATACACTTACGGACTAACCGTGTGTACGAGTCACAAGGTGATGGTGATGAGTGAAGGTAGGGCTCGGGCCGCTCTGTAAAAGGGACCACATTACCTGTATGTCTGAGGGCGCGGTGAGCTGCAGCAGCTGCTCCTCGGCGACCAGCCGCCCATAGAGCGGCACGTGCCGCTGCTGTCGCCCTGCATCGCCTCCCACTGCGGCGGACACTGCAACAACACACATCACACATTTATAAAAAATCAATATTATTCATAAATATTACAATATATACATTAGTTATGTATGATAAATACTGTTTCATTTTCACCATTAATATCCACATCGGAAATTTGAAATGCAATCAATAAAGGACAATAAACCCAAAAATGAGTTAAATATTAGGGTGAGTCAATTATTTCAACTTGTGAATTCAGAAACGCCTGATTACTCGAAAGTTGCGTCTTACAAAGAAAATGACAACTGCGTTTAAAATGATTTTTTTGAATGATTATTGGTTCACTAAAATGAACTGAAAATCAGAAAAAAACCTAAAACATGTAGGTACCTTTAAATTATTTTCAACAATTTATTTATTTGTTTTTAACGTTTGTTTATTTTATTAAAAACTACGAAAAGCTTATGAATACAAGTAAGTCTACAAGAATAATGATTTTAACCAGAAAAAGTGTTAGATACGATTTTAGATTTAAAAAAAAAAAGTGTTTTATTTTCCCTTTTATATTTTTAACAAACACACTTAATATATTATGTTTCAAACAATTTTTTTTGCGTTTTTTGTACTTCAGTTAGGGGTCATCCATTAATCACGTAAGAGGGGTGGGGTTCGGAAAAAATCACGAAATAACACGAGGGGGGGGGGGTATAATGAGATATCACGTGAATTTATTTTTCGTGATAATATTCTAAAAAATTCAAAATACTTTGTACTAAAAAAAATACACGTGATTTGGGGGGGGGGGGTAGTCTAAAACCTCACCACATTATCACCAGAGGGGGGGGGGGGTTAAGAAGTTGCTAAAAACATAACGTGATTAATGGACGACCCTTATGGAATAAAAATTAAGTTTGCTACAAAATATAAAATACGGACTGTTTCTTTTATTTTTTCCCAAATCATGAAATCAATTTTTATTTTTCAAAACTTCCGGCCATTTTAGCGAGCCGAAGTGAACGCCAATTTCATTTATTTTTACGTTTTCGAATAGCTACAGATCATACGCAACTTTTGAGACCCCGTACAATTTTTTCCTCTCTATGGAGAGCGTCACAAGCTATTAAATATGTTATGTCGTTTTACTCCGCTTTGTTTTCTCTTTCGATCTGCGTCATTGAAATATTTCTAGGAAAATAAGTTAGTCTAACGATGTGCATTTTAAGGGAATTTTTTTCTTCTGAAAAATTTAAAATAAATTAAATATTCTGTTATTAAAGAAATTTTCAAAAAATGTTAAATACTCTGAAAGATCTATTTCAAAGTTATTGTATAATAAAAATTCATAATAATTATAATTTGAATATCTTTGTAATTATGGGTCTACAAAAACAGGGTATGATTTCTTTGTAAAAACCAACTATCTTTTAACTCTACTGAACAATTAAAATTATGTCCTTTACGGTATTTCAAATTTCCATGTATGTAATGAAATAAAATAAAAAATTTCGAAATGGTGAAGTATTGCATTGCGGTGCCCCTGCATACGTTCCGGAATAAACTGTTATTATTATTATTACTTGCCACCATATATATTTTTATCTTATTTATTATATTATGTGCGGCTCAGAATGGAAAGGTCCAATGACATAAAATGAGTTAATGCCACTGAAACCTAAAATGATGTGTGCTAATGTGCCTTAAAATATCCACTTTCTACTAATCACAAATACAGGGATACAAAAATCTTAGGACCAATGTCATTTTAAATTCTTCCATTTCCTGAATTCTAACTTAACCAAGGTCAACATGGAAACATGTAAAATAAAAGAAGAAATAAATGTAACACATAAAAGTTACATCTGTAATTTTTTTTTTGCATACTTCCAGAGATATTTAACTTTTCGATGATATTTGAACTGCAATTGCCAACGATCGATAATATTGAGATTGGATCTTTTATATTGACTCACGGGTAAGTTATTATTCATATAATATGAATAATAACTTACCCGTGATAGTATATGCATACTCTAAGGGTTGTGAGGATTTACGCTAACTAATTCCGGAATAAAGACAATTTATTATGGGTTATCATTTTATATTCAATTTGGAAAGCCGGTATGGGTACAGCCGCCCCGGGAACCATTTATTGGATTACCAACACCCCTGCCATAGATCACCCCGAGTGGTTAGCTACGTTTAATGATTTAGCAGGAGTGCTCCGGTTCATGAAGTGAGGTTTGTCCATGTCCGCAGCGGATGCTTTTGCCTACCTACTAAACCTTTTGACCTCTCCAGCTGGACTCTCGATCCATCGTCTTGCACGCGGAGGGATGGTTTCATACGTTCATCCCTCCTGAACACATTCATTCAAACACACCCACCCCTCATACCTCTTTTCTTTCCAGAACTTACTCTCCATCCTTTCCCTGAGAAGACCCTCTACACAGCATCATCTAAGATGATATATGCCATGAGAGAATTTTTTAATGTAATGTTAAAAAAATACGTTGTCAATAAACACTTTGTCAGCAAATAGTTTTTAATTGTGAATACCACATAAAAGTCCCAACTGCCCCCAACCTTCTAAACCCAATAGGACTATGGCAAATTGGGATATGTTGTGAGGCTGTGGGTAATGGTAAGGGAAGAGGATGATGGGCAGGACCTGGTTATAGATCTGGTCACCAAACACGGCTAAAACCATGACAAGCAACGAATGGTAATGTAGTAAATAGTAATAGTAGAATGGTGGTAGCTAGTCTTGCACAAGCGCTATACTGGAAGTATCTTCCATTCTGGGACAATAGTTGTCAAATCGGTAAATAGCATATATCGTAGAAGCAATGCTCGAAATGACTTCAGTCGTGTTTGGTGGCCAGATCTGAATAGTCAGGTACTTTTCGATCATCTTCATTCCATTTCCTTAACTCACACCATACCCAAATTGGGGATACCATATATCTGAAAGAGTCACGGAAATGAAAGATCTTGGAATTATTTTGGATGAAAAACTAAGTTTCGCTGATCATATTCACCAAATTGTGAACAAAGGTATGAAAACACTAGGCTTGATATTAAGAACAGCTAAAAACTTTAATTCCATACAAGCCATTAAATTATTATATTATGTACCTCTAGTTAGAAGCCTAATGGAATATAACTCGGTAGTTTGGTCATCTTATAAAATTCACATTAATAACATTGAGCGAATAAAAAAAAATTCTGCGTTTTATAAATTTTAAATTAAATATCCCACTAGAAAACTTAAAACATAATTTATTATGAAAAATTCTAAAAATACACACACTAGAAGACAGACGTAAAATAAACGACGTAACATTTTTATTAAAAATACTTAATTCTAAGTTCGACTGTTGCGAACTCCTGCAACTCATAAACTTACGAATACCGACAGTAACTACACGACAAAATACACTATTCTACTGCAGCTTTCATAAGCGGAACTACATTGCTCAGTGTCCGATACAACGATGTCGGAAAAAATCACGAAATATCACGTGTATTTATTTTTCGAGATAATATTCTGATCCGAGATGATCTAAACATCGAACCACTGCTACTCTTCGTAGAAAAATCGCAACTGAGGTGGTTTGGGCATGTACTAAGAATGTCTGATGACCGAATTCCGAGGAAGATACTAAGTGCGATTCCAGAGGGTAGACGTCCAGTGGGCCGCCCCAGACACAGTTGGGCGAGGCAACTCTAGAAACTGTGTGGGGAGAGGATGGGGCTACCATGGACAGAGGCCGCACAATCAGCACAAGACAGGGAAATATGGAGGAGCCTTGTAGATGCAATGGGTCCCCGACCCGAATAGGATAAGGGGAAGGAGATGATGATGATGAATATTCTGAAAACTTCAAAATACCTTGTACTAAAAAAATACACGTGATTTTGGGGGAGGGGGGGGGGGGTTAGTCTAAAACCTGACCACATATCACCACGGGGGGGGGGGGGGGTTAAAAATTTGCTAAAAAACATCACGTGATTAATGGACGACCCCTTAGGTGATGTTGACATACATATTTAACATAAACTTGGCGAATTTTGTGGATCTTGTAAAAAATTTATTCCAAAACTATTTCTAAACATATCTCTATTTTTGTAAACCTATCAAATTGCTGTATTTTTGTATTTTTATGACGTGTGAGCATTTTTTATCTAATTTTATTATTTCTTTATCTGTTTAAAAATCATCCTTCATGAATTAATTACAACCAAACATGTAAAAGCTTTCTAAATAAATATCTGCTGGCTCTTGGCGGCCCTTAATAGGGTATTCACATTTAAAAAAAAAGGATACTGAAGTCGTGAAGGTTCACGTTTAGCAAATAATAATAACAAGGGACTATTAGACTGGGAGATGAGATAGGTAAACCCTACGTCATCGAGTACACGGATGAAACTACTTTGTAGTGATAATGGACATTCAGAAAACCTTTAAAAGGCTGGTCTGCCGGTGCGTCTCTTGGCAGGAGCCGCGCAGTCATGGAAATAGCCAGCGATTTTTTTCGAAAAAATTACGTCTTCGAGTACACGAACGGGAATGGTCTCATATGATAAAGGTTGGTTAGAAAATGAGAAAAAAGCAGGTCTGCTAACCGGCAGCCTGGCACGTTCGCAGGCAGCCGGCGTCAAAGTGGGGTAAAAAATAGTAAATTTTACGTCATCGAGTACACGAATAAACCAACGAATAACTATAGTCCAGATCATCCCATTTAAGAATTTCTTGGTCTGCCGACCAGCAGCCTTGCAGCTTTTTGTGTACGATTTTTTTAAGTTTTTTTTTTTTTCATTTTTCGTTTTTCTTTATTATTATTTTTATTTCATTATATTTTAAAAAACTTAAGATTGCCATATTTTTTAAAAAATAAGCAATAAACATTAAAAAAAATGAGAGTTCCGAGTGTACCCCATCCGTCGGGCGAGCTTTTCGACGCCAAACCACTTACGAAACCCGCCGCGGTGTCCCTCACCGCTGTCGCACAAATTTATAATAATAATAGTCCTTTTAAGATTTCCTAATAGTCTATAGTAGTTGGAATTTCGAACAACAAACGCACCTTCGCCATAAAGATATTTATTTATAATTTTTTTTTTATTAAAAAAAATTTAAAACGTACACAAAAACCTGCCAGGCTGCTGGTCGGCAGACCAAGAAAGTCATGAATGGGATGATCTATACTACAGTTTTTCGTTAGTTTTGATCTTGTATTCGATTAATTGATGCAGCAGGGCAAGCGAAACCGATATGAAACTGACGGGGTTCGGAAATTTCCATCGTTTTCCGGACGATCGCAGCTCTTACGGCGACGGTGCGGTAGTTATTCATAATTCCAACCACTATGGACTATTAGGTTATCTTAAAAGACTATTATTATTATTAATTTGTATAATAATATGGGCACGCGATTGCAGCGCCTCCGCGGCCAGCTTCCAGAAGTTGTTTCACGTCGAAAGGCGTCCGATGGGTACAATCGGAACACTTAAAATTTAATTTTTTATCATTACAACTTATTTTATTTAAAATCTGGCATTCTAAGTCTTGAAATAAAAATAATAAAAAAGATATTATTTTTTTTTAAATTAAAAAAAAAATTAAACGCAGACAACTTTATCTACACTATTTACGTCTAAATTTACCCACGGTGAGTCAAAATAAGGTCATCGGTCATCATAAGGTTCATAGACTTTTTGCCAAATTTATATTATTTTCGAAAATTATTTTTTTTTATTTTTTTTTTATTAGTTTTTATATACATATACATGTAATATAATCACGAGTAATTACATTTTCAGGTTACAATCGGATTAAACTCAAATCATTAAATACTAACATGCAACATTGATTAGATACAGTATAAACATATATATGTGTATAATATATAACCTTTACGAGAGTGTAACCACTCGTGTGTAAAGGGAAGAATTTTTTTTTTTTTTTTTTTTCATTAAAAAAATTAAAATTAAAAATTATAACACATACATTATATTTACGTACTTACATAAATCAAATGTGTAAAAAAAATAAAATAATACAAACAAAATAATAATGATAAATAATTATGATTGTTACATTTAGCGAACTTGGCGACAGCTTGCTTTGTGTTCATGTATTTAGATGTCAGAGAAGAGTTAAATAATTTGAATTGATTTTTTTAATTTTCTTCGATATTTGCTCGGTAGGACATTACTAATGCGATAACATCGAAAAATCGACAAATTATGAAATTGCCAATTCAAAGAAAAAAAACAATGATCATATTTCACCAGACCAGCGGTTTTCAATCTATGGTACGCGTGCCCCTTGGGGTTATGGTTATGTTCAATTTCACATGTAAATCAAATGGTTAAAAATGAATGAGGAATCACCGGTTAAAAATGCCCGAAATCGTGTTAATACTCTATATAAATTTACATTAATTGTATCTATTTGTGTGACTTGATTGATAAATTCATGTAATAATGCGAATGTTAAAAAATTGCACACGGGTTCTGGTTACAACAAATTTATAGTAAAAGTCAAGGGGTACGCAGGCTCAAAAGGTTAATAACCGCTGCACTAGAGATTCCAAAGGACAGACCTGACCGGAGCGTCCATACACAAAGTAATTTTAACTTTTTTCTATAATTCGGAGATAGGTGATTTGTATGTTGTTCGAAAGAGAAATAATTATTATTCCGGTTTGTCTCAAATATTTACACTTGATTCCATAGTACAAATCCAAATTCTGGGCGAATTTGTCAAAAGAGTACCCCAATTTATCAAAACAAGCTGCTATCGTTTTACTTCCGTTTCCTACTAGAGGTGGGTAAGTTCTGCATTTTTCCGGAAGCCTCCGAGACTTGCTTCCTTTTAAAAGTACACGAGTTCTAGGAGCAGGTCCCGGGTCCGAGTTCTTAGGTGCGGACTGGGCACTGGGTATTGTTGCGGCGCACCGAAACGGGACGCACGGGTTCAAAGAACTCGGAACCAGGACCTACTCGTAGAACCCACACGAGAACTCAGAACCCCGGAGTCGGACAAGACCCGTCCGGACCCGTCACCCGTGCAATGTAGGTACATTCAATGTATCTACACTGCACGGTCTTTTATTGAGAATTTAAATAAGTAAATTAATAAGCTGTAATGCTTTACTATAAACTATTATTTTATAATGCACGTCACCCGTTGATTAACGATACCAGATAAGACGCTCTAATTAAAAACTGCTCCGTGTCTAGCCGAAGCGGTCACGCACGTGTGTGTCGATCAACGAACAGCGATCGAATGAACGCCCAGCGCCCAGCTCGTGAGTCGTGACTCAAGGGGAAGTGTCATAGTTGGCCGGCCGCGGGTAGCGGGGAGTGTCGGGAACTCACCGAGACCCGCGACTCATGAGTGGAATGGTGAGTGACGCCGGACCGTGGATTGCGGAGCAAGCCGGCGGCCACGGGGTGAGTCAGGAATGTACGTAGTTCGCGGCGTTCGCGCGATTCCGGGAGTGGGCGGAATGAATGGATTGTGTCGCGATTCACGTAGCTTGGAACAAGGCGCTTGGGTTTAAAGGAACCCGGGACTTGTATTCGAGTGCGGTTTTCGCGCTTCGGCGTTGAGTTGCTCGGACCGCCGGATTACCGCCGGATTTATTTGGATGCGGAGAGTACTGGGACTGGGCCGGGTTCTCTGGGAGTAGTCGATTTGAAAAAGGAGTGGGAGTAGGAACCGCTTCCCGCAAAGGAGCGGATCACATGAGCCCATTCCAGCTGAACTGACACATCGCTATTTCCTACAACCTATTTGGGATTTTCTTATTATACTGCAACTAAGTGTAAGTAAAGGAACACGCTCGACGTCACACCAGACATTAGAATCCAACTTACCAATATTGTGCCTGATCTCAAAAATATATGCAATTTACGGACTCGAAAACGTCCAAGTCACTCTAGGTGCTTTATTTTTATTTTTTTGTTTAATTAAATTATCTGAATAATCAATAATTTATTTAAAAAATAAGCGAGTGTTGCGTTAAAAATTACGGGTTCGCAAAGTGTTCCATTATAGAAAAAGTTTGGGAAACCCTGGCATAGCATATTCAAAATACCTCTTGAAACTTTTCGAAATTCCATTAAAAGTTAAAGTTCCGACATCAAATACTGCCCATTGCCAATTATGCATTATTTATCATTATTTTGATCTACGAGACCAGATATATTTTGTAAGGGCTATAAGTTTTGCAATAATCAATAATGGCACACTGACGAGAAATAAATTAAGCAGTACATTTTTAAGAAATTTTGTTCTCATAATTTAATCTAAGACCACAGTTTATAGAATATGTATAAATTGTCATACAGAAGGATTTTTACTGACTTGGTATTTCTATATAAAATTTTAAATGAAGTAAGTCCAGAATTGCTTGCATTAATAAGCTTTCGGATTCCACTATGTAATATTAAAGTTCGGATTTATTTCAGTGAAGAAATTCTGAGACTAACCACCATATGTATTTCTCTTTGCCCAGAATATCAATGGAGGGAAATAATTATACCGAGTCATGACATCTAAACAAATACAAAATATTTTTACAGGGGCAGTTCAGTTATGTATAATAAAAACTGATAATAGCTAAGAACAAGGTATTTTTGTTTACAAACATAATAATACGTTCATTAATATTACTTTAAATAACCACAACATGATGTACAACCCCAAGAAAACTAATTGCTAAAAAAGCTAATTGCATTCCACCATTGAAAAAATCCCGAGAAGATGCTCCCCGTACAACTTAATGAGGAAATCATAAGCACATCCACGAATGTAAAATACTTGGGGCACATCATCACTGAAGACCTCTCGGATGCGTGCAGAATCATATTTGGATACAGAAGGTATAGCAGCGCTTCAACAATGTTCACAGAATTAGGACTCCGTGGATTCGTTAGTCTGATGAGACACCGGGTCACTGGAGGCAGGATGCGGCTAATGGCCTCCGACAACACGTTGGTGACTGCAGCCTTCCAACACCAAGCGCCACTCCTGAGTGAGCGATGGGCCCGAGCGCACTCAAGATCACGCCTGTATTGATTATTTATTTTTGTTATTAATTTTTTTTTATTTATGTTCTTATTTCTTTACTGTGTAAATATATAAATATGTAAAACTACATGGGACGTGTGGGATTGCACTATCCCCCCACATCGGATTATTATTATTACTTTATGCAGTTTTTATATTTAGACCTAAGATCACAGATTGTAAGCTCCTGAAAAACACATTTATCGTATTTTGACCTTAGACAACAAAGATTTTGATGAAAATTTACGATCCTTAGATGGAATCTTGACTACCTAGTGATTTCCACCCGAGAATATTCCCCGACCGCTTTTAAATTCCCCAACGTCTCGAAGATAATTTATTTTATTTGTTGCTTCGGGATCCAGTAATAATAACAATATAATATTTGGCTGATTTATAAAGCGCCATTTTTGTAAAAAAAATCACCCCAAGGGCGCTGTACATATAAATATGTAATAAAATTAAATTAATACGATCTACAAGAATGCAGATAGGTACATTCTGCTCGTGGCACGCTATAATAATCAGCAAAGATTGCTAATAAGCAAAAATAAAAACAAATCGAGGTATTTTGCATGATTATATTTTGACATCAGATAAATTCTACACGTGGCATGCCATAAAAATGAGCTATGCCTGTTTACCAACAATCTACAATCTACAGGAGTACATAACAATAGCAATAGCAAGTAAGTCCATCTTTGAGCGGCCAGCAGCGGCGGCGGATGGAATGGGGGAGCACTGAGCAGTGAGCAGTGAGCTGCCCGAGCTCCACGAGTCCACGCGCCGCGAGAGAGCGAGCGAAAGAGGGCGACAGAGCAGAACCGCGGCGCGTGTTTGGGTTTGGGGTATTGATTGCCAGAGCGGGACAGCGGGACAGCGGGACAGCGGGACGGCGCGCCGGCACAGCGGGGGCAGGGCACAGGGGCACAGGGGCACAGTGGCACAGCCTCCGCGGTGAGTCGACGACTTCCACGGCGGCGAGACTTGTCTGACTGTGACTGTTACTTCCCCGGCCCCGCGCAATCAACATTTATATTAACCCTCACGAGATTACTGCTAACTGGTGGCGCATGGCGGTTTGATGATGGAGCGAAGGCTGAACAGGGTGTTACATTTACCTACAAACAGTCGTACTTCAACATACCAACCGAGCGATTAGAGATTAGACACTTGTTAGATATTACATCAATTATATGATCTATAATAGTAATAAAGTTATGACTAATGACATGACCCTACAAACCTTTAGCGGTGAAGGTTTGTAGGTGCGAAAGTCGAAACGGATGTACCTTCTAGTAATCATATCACTTGCTTATAAGCTGTACTTGAACATGAACTGACCTACATTATTTACTCTTACAAGATTACTATCGGTTTAATGAAGGTGTGAAGTCCGCAGGGCTGGTTCAGTGCAAGCGCAATATTGGAGCAATCCGCTTCGGGCACCGACTTGCCAAGGAGCCAAAGCGCCGTTTTACTAGCGCCAGGCGCCGTTTGGCTCAGGGCCGGCCCTGAAAGGCCGAAACGGGTTTTTTTTTTACATGAATACCGCACAAGAGTGGCAGCTGCTCCCGTCTGGAGTCAGTGAGTCTATTGCAACCCCCAATGGGGGAGGGAAGTTGTCAGGCTGAAGGTATTAGGGAAGTGAAGGAGATGGGGAAAAGGAAAGTAGGGAAGTACCTGGCTATTCAGATCTGGTCACCAAACACGGCTAAAGCCATTTCAAGCAACGTTTCAATTCTGAATGATGGTCTTACACCAGGACGAAACCAAGATTATCTTTTACTCTGGAACGTGCCGCAAATATACTATATATTATTTTTAATTAATTAATCGTGAAATAACACAAATTAATTAAAGGTTATTATTATCCAATGTTTTTTTATTATTATACCATCAAATGCTATTGCTTTAAATGTTTTAATTATCCTAAGTATTTGAATTATTTTACCATCATTATTACCATATTACTTTATTGTTCTAAAAGTTTTTATTACCCATATTACTCAACTTATTTTTCCATCAAATTATATTGTACCAAAGGTTTTTATTATCCAAAGTATTTGAAAAATTTTACTGTCAAATTTTATTGTTTCAAAGGTTTTTATTATTCAAAGTACATAAATAATTTCCCTTTAAAATTTTGTGCATTTCAAGGTTTTTATTATCCTAAGTATTTTCATTTTTTTACCATCCAATTTTATGTTTTTAAAGGTTTCTATTATCCAAAATACTGCTATTATTTTACCATCAAATGTTACTGTTTTATATATTTTTTATTATCCAAACTCTTTGAATTAGTCTACCATCAAAGTTTATGGTTCAAAAGGATTCTATTTTATTATCCAAAGTATTCTAATTATTCTACCATGAAATTTTATGTTTTTAAAGGATTTTATGTTTTTAAAGGTTTTTATTATCCAAAGTATTTGAATAATTTTACTCTCAATTTTTACTCCTATATTACTCCTAATTTACCACCACTAGCAAAATGTGTGAACTTTGTATGGATCAACTTATGTATCTTCGCAACCGCAACATGATCACTCAACTTAATATTGATACAGAAACATTTAACAACTCAGAACACACTTTTGACAAAGCGACAGATTGTAATTTTCTGTTCACAGAAAAACACAACTTAAACATAATATCCCAAAACATTAGAAGTATTCGAAAGAACTTCGATAATTTCTCGATCCTCCTAAACGAAATAAACATAAGCTTCGACATTATTATCTTGACTGAATGCTGGTTAGATGACTCGTACACAAACCTAAACTTAAAGGACTATACAACTCTCCATTCCACAAAACATCTAAATCAAAATGACGGTATAGTAATCTTTGCCAAAGATTCACTAAACTCATCAATAACAGAAATCAACCTAATCGAAGCAAACTGTATCCAAATCTCCCTCGGACCAGACATCTCCATATTTGCCGTCTACAGGCCCCCTTGCTATACCAATCTCTCACCTTTCTTCAACTCCTTAAATAAACTTCTCGATAAAAATAAAAAAACACAACAATTAATTATTGCAGGGGATATGAATATTAACTTACTAAACGGGCAACCAATAACCACAGAATACTTAAGTCTACTTACTCACTATGGATTAAATTCGACAATCAACTCACCAACAAGAATTACGTCAAACTCTGAATCCTGTATTGACCATATTTTTGTTAAAACTAGGAAAAAAACATCTTCATCCATTATTCGATCAACGGTCACAGATCATTTCACTACTACACTAAGCATACATCTTAACAAGAAACAAAAAGATGAAAAAAACAACTCCGCACAAGACAAAATCAATTTTAAGTCCCTAATAGAGGACATACATAATGAATCTTGGTCAAATGTAATAAATGAACCCGATCCAAACAACGCGCTGAACACATTTATGACCACAGTTGGAACCTATATTGCTAAACATACAACAAAAAATACCCCGAAAAACTACTCACATAAAGAAAAAAAAATAACACCCTGGATCACGAAAGGATTAGTAAACAGCATTCATAAAAGAGACACAATGCACATGCAAGTACGCAAAAACCCATATGATGACAAACTAAAAAATAATTACCTGCTATATAGAAACCTTTGTAATAAATTAATCAAACAAGCCAAATACAAGTACTACAAAAAAGAAATAAAATCCGCCAAAAATGACCCCAAAAAAATCTGGAAAATCGTCAAAGATATTACTTTCTCCAATACGAAAAAAGACTCGAAGATCAAAGTACTGTTAATAAATGGAAACAAAACCCTTACAAAAAATGAACCTGGTAAAATAGCTAATTTTATTAACTCCCAATTTGCAAAAGTTGGATCTAACTTGGCTGAAAAAATTCTTTTAAAAAACGGCACAACAGAAGACTCTTTAACCAAACTATCCTCTACCATGCAACCAAATCATTCGTTTTATGCTCACAAAATAAGTACAAAGGAAATATCGGATTTAATTATTTCTCTCAAACCAAATTGCGCTGTGGGCCCAGATAACCTCTCCAATCATATACTGATTAGTCTCCGAGAACATATACTTATACCACTTCAACATATTTTCAACCAAAGTTTCAGCCTCGGCTTTGTCCCCGATCATCTAAAAATAGGTTGTATTACTCCAATACATAAATCGGGAGACAAAACGCTGATCTTAAATTACAGACCAATCACTCTCCTAAATTCGCTATCGAAACTACTAGAAAAAACTATGAAAAAAAGACTGCTCGCATACCTTGACAAACACAAACTGATCTCCACCCGTCAATTCGGGTTTCGAGCGAAAATGGGAACAGAAGACGCCTTATCGGAACTAACCACATACATAGTGAAAAACCTAGATGGCGGTTCAAAGGTGTTAGGAGTGTTCTTAGACCTAGCAAAAGCTTTCGATACCATCTCACACAAATTACTCCAACAAAAACTCAAAAACATTGGCATAACAGGTCCACCACTAAAATGGTTCATCAGCTACATTGAAAATAGACAACAAATTGTAAAAATCAATAATCAAGAAAGTGACAAAGTAGGCAACAGGTATGGAGTACCCCAAGGCAGCGTTTTAGGTCCCATACTGTTTCTCATCTACATTAACAGTCTAACTGAGATAAGCCTAGAGAACATAGAGTACAAAGTTATCAGTTATGCAGATGACACTGTAATTTTATTCAAAGCCCAATCATGGGAAAACGTCTTCAAAAACACGGAAGCAGGGATGACTGAAGTAAATAAATGGCTAATAAATAATCTACTGACACTAAATATTTCTAAAACAAAATACCTAACTTTCAGTAAAACATTAGCTGGTCAGCCAGATAGTCGCCCACAACTACATCTTCACCCCTGCACAGTTACCTCATTAACTAACTCACGCTGTGTTTGTGACAAAATTGATTATGCGCAAAATATTAAATATCTCGGTTTAACTGTTGACAATAACTTAAAATGGGATCTCCAAATTAACCTAATTACAAAAAAAATACGGAAACTCTCTTACATCTTCAAAACAATTCGAAACATTATGTCACTACCTCAGCTAAAAAATATATATTATGCACTCTGTCAAAGTATTCTAATGTATGGTATTTCAGTATGGGGAGCAGCAGCAGAGACTCACCTCAAATCACTTAAAATTAATCATAAAACAATAATCAGAATTATGTTTAGAAAGCCTTATCAACATCCGACAGAACAGATAATGATCAACAATAACCTATTAGACATAAATAAACTATACATAAAGAAGATCATCCACAAAAACTGCATAAAAATATCACCACACTTCATAGCTCACTCGCAATACACAAGAGCAAACACACACAATCAATTACAAGTACCATATATCAAATCAAATTTTGCAAAAAAACATGAATCTTACTTGGCACCATATATATTCAATAAGTTTGTAGCCCAAACAAAGACCTACGTCGCATCTAATAATTTGAATTGGGTTTTCAAAAGATTTTTGAACTGGTTGAATGTCAAAGAAAGAAGAGAGATAAGTAATATTCTTAATATCTAATATTATATATTTTCTATTTTCTACTCTGTTTTTAAATTCTGATTTTCCTCGTATTTTATTATTATTATTTTTACTATAATATATATTTTTCTTTTTTTTTATGTTTTTACCACTTATTTGTTTTTATGTAATTAGAAATTGTTAGTTACCAGCCTCAGAACAGACTCTTTGTCTAGTGAGGAGGGTAAGGAAAAAAAATCATGTTGTACATAACTAATAATAAATAAACGCCCGGGTTGCCGGCACTGAAATTGAATTGAATTGAATCAAATAAAATTTATTTGCCCACACCGGGATTCGATTCCGCGACCTTCGGATGCGAGTCAAAAGCCTTACCGCTAGACCACGCCGGCCGTCTAGCGGTAAGGGTGCACTGGTAAATCACATCATGCCAATTGTATAAAAACACAAAACACTTTACTGAAAGTATTTAAAGGCTTTCCGCAGATTTCCACAGCGACGATACATGTCTGATGTTATAGAAGGTACATAAATTACAAATAATTTTTATACAGTAATTAATTACATAGTAGAATATTTGATGTACCCCCATAATTAAGCAAGGCTTGTGTGTATGGGGGGGTGTTATTGTATTAAAATTTTGCTCCGAGATATTTATGACTCAATTGTCCAATTTTTTTTTTACATTTTGGAGTGGGAAGTATTGATGTTTGTCTAAGACTTCTGTTATTTTTAAAGGGTGCAACTTGATTTTTAATATTATCTTTATAAATTTGTAATGTTGCATGATAAAAGTATAATGCACTTAATTTTCTGACCTTAAATTGTTTGAATAAAAGTTCTGACGAATATGAGTAGGGTTTTTTTTAAATTGTTTTTATTATTAGTTTTTGTGATATGTAAATTGTTTGTGTTTGATTTTTATATGTACCGCCCCATCCTATAATGCCGTATTGTATAATTGATTGACAGAAAGCGAAGTATGTGGTTCTAAGTAATTTTTCGTTTAAAATATCTCTTAAACATCTAATTATATATATGTTAGTTTCCTTATTCTGTTGTTCAGAATATTTATGTGTGGAGACCATTTTAAACGCTGGTCTATTGTTATGCCCAGGTACTTAATATCAGTTTTGCTTTCTATTTTTGAACATGATATATTACATTTGTGGTTTTCTGTATTTGTCACAGAGTGGATTATTAAGTTTATTTCTTTAGGATTAAATATTATTATTATTATTATTTTTAAAATATCCATTACTTCTCCAAGTAATGGATATTTTATATTAAACTGGATATTATTGGTGACTGTTTGATGATGGTGCGAAAGCCGAAATGCATATACTAGTATTCATGCTGTGATACCAATTACTAGGACAATGCAAATATACTATTTAAAGTTGGTTTTGAAACAAAGAAGATTTATTTATGTATTCTACCTAATATACATATATATTATTCAATAAATCTTGGTAAATGTGTGATAGTAGTGCGAAGACCTAAACGGCTGCACCGGTAGTCATTTCAATTACACACATATTGCGCACTCAATTACCATGATTGAAAATATGTAACTAGTGATGGGGTAGGATGGATACCCAGGAATTTATTTTATGGTGAAATGGTAAATATTGCGGGAATTTTCATCTAAATATTAAAACCTCCGTAAGATTGTCTCCTACATCAAAATTCATGCTTTTTACAAATTATTGTATCATATTAATTCGAGCATACTGAGGACAGACTTATAGAATATCTGGTAAATACCGAAGACACATGTTGATATTTGCGGCCTGCCGATAAGCGTGTGATATCAAGATACGTACAATGACTGGCGTAGCAGTAATGTACCTAGCACTACCATTCGAATGATGTATTATGCTGATTTCGACGCAAGAGACACGATTGTTAACGTTTACCCAAGTTTACGTAGAAAGTTCATAACTTCGTAAAAATTTTAGATATCTGAAAACCAATTTTACTGTCGTTATTAAACTATTAAATATAATACGTTTTCAACAAAAAAGACATCCTCATTCAGAATATATTTTTTTTATAACATAAAACTACATAGGTACAACACTAGAAATAGAAATATATAACGTCATCGTATAAATCTTAGAAAAGTGTTATATCATCATAGAAATAAGCAACTTCTTGGAAAAAAGTCATATCACGTACCTAGGTAGTAGGTAATACACAGCATTTGAGAAATACACACATTGCAGCACCGTAAAAATGTGCATCATCAGCAAATATGTCTCTGTATGTGTAAGGTGCAATATCTTTGAAATATATAGTGAAGTCACTTTATAGAAAAATGCAGAATGTTGGAAATACGTCGAGAGAAATGTGAAACAGATGCCCCGTAGGAAAGTGTTGACATACGTGAACTTGATAATCAAGAAACAAGAAGACAGATTGTAGTAAATTATTTAATGACTTTAAAATCACTCTACGAAGAGAATGTAACTAACTAACTAACCATCACGCCGTTTCCCCGCAGGGGTAGGCAGAGAGGACGGACCGCCAAACAACTCGGTCTTGGCACACACTCTTTGCCTCACTCACATTCATACATCGTCTCATACATTCTCTTCTATTATTCTGGCTTTTGACATGACCCGACTCAAGTATCTGATTCACTTGATCGTGCCATGTCTTCCTCGGGCGTCCTCGACTTCTTCTACCATTCACATTCGCTTCGTATATTCTTCTTACACTACTTCCTTCGTTCATTCGCTCTACATGCCCAAACCATCTGAGGGTCCCTTTCTTAATCTTACTCATTATGCTTACATCAGCCTTACATTCATTGCGGATATTCACATTTCTCACACGATCATACATTGTTTTACCACACATACGTCTCAGGGATCTCATTTCAACAGCATTCAGTTTACTTTCATCCTTCCTCTGCCAGTTCCATGCCTCACTGCCATACATCAGGGTAGGTACCAGGACTCCATTGTGGACTGCTAGCTTCGCTTTTTTTGACAGATTTTTATTAGCGCCAACGGCATTCAGTCCACCATTAATGGAGTTACCGGCATTCACCCTTCTTTCAATATCTCTTTCAGCCTTCCCATCTCTCGTAAACATACTACCCAGATACACAAACTCATCCACCTGCTCCAAGTATTCATCATTCACAACTATGTTGCATACTGTTTTCGTACTCTCTCTTTCAAACACCATGACTTTAGACTTACTTACATTCATCATTAACTCATTCTTCATACATACTTCGTTCATCCTAGATACGAGAGACTGTAGATCTTCCATAGTGTTAGAAATCAGCACCGCATCATCAGCATACAACAGGCAACATACTTTCAGATTACTCAATTTCGCGCCCAATCCCGCCTCTTTCAATTCTTGCATACAATTATCCATGTATAGATTGAATAATCATGGTGACATTACGCAGCCTTGCTTGACACCTTTTGTGATGTCAAACCACCCCGTAAAACCACCGTTCACCCTAACACACGCAACGCTTCCCTCGTACAGAGACGCAATTGCCTGTATGAGATTTGTATTCACTCCATACTTGGACAAAACCTTCCATAACTTTTTCCTGTCGACTCGGTCGTATGCTTTTTGTAGATCTACAAAGGCGCAGAAAAGTTTCTGGTTTTTCGCCAGAAACTTCTCAGTAAGCATACGCAAGGAGAAAATCTGGTCCATGCATCCCTTTCCACTCATAAACGCACCTTGCACATCCCATATTTTATCCTTTGTTTCCATTCTTACCCTTTCAATCAATATTCTTCCGTACAGCTTGCCGACTGAACTTAGCAGGCTAATAGCCCTATGATTCCCACATTCCATACGTGACCCTTTACCTTTGTATAACGGCATGATTACAGCCCTTCTCCAATCTAATGGCGTGTAACCCTCCTCTAAACACTGGTTAAAAAGTTTGCACAACCATGTGAGAATAATATGGCTATCTCCTTTAAAGTATTCGGCAGCAATATTGTCGAAACCAACAGCCTTGCGTTCGGTTAATTCATCGTTTTACTAAGAAAGGTACAAACCGACTGTTGAAAATCACGCATTTATAATAATATTATATTATGTATATGTATATCAAAACTTAATATTTCGCGATTACGTTAAATAGGTAATACAAATTAAGAAAAAATGAATTTCCTATTAATACTTTTTATAATTATCAAAACAATTTGTTAATAACAACAAATAGTCACATTAGTCATCTTTAAATCTCTGGAAAATGATTGTAATTGCATGTCGTAATAATTGAGATGTCGCTGTAACAATAGGGACCAAAAATCTTCATCGGATTTGACAAGTTTCCCGCTACTCCTATGATCGACGACAAAAACTGACAATAATTGTTGCAGAAGCAATAGGTACCTACAAGCATCATGAACAAATGATAAAAACCGATTTGTACCGTCCTGTTTTAATGTTTTAAACTATGAAATTAAAAATATAAACAAAATATGTTTCTAATTTAATTATTATATTTAGATAGGTACCTAGGTAGGCATAATGTCAAATTCGAGAACGATTTCTTGTAAATTTTTTAACGAATTTTTGTAAAATTCTCAAGATCGCTTCCCTCCTCAGGAAAAGACAGCATATTTCGAGAATTTTTTTTTTACTATTTTCATACGGTGACCGGACAACTCAGAATCAACATCTCGTTCGAAATGTCATTAAAAGTTATGATTTTTTTAATAGGTTACGTTAGGTTAGATTATGGGCCATTTTTCATTTTTTTTTAAATGACTTTGTTGAAATTGCATGATTCTTGAGTTATCATGGAATCTTTCATTCAATGTGTGAGAATATGGGTAGGTACCTAGGATGTTTAAAGATTATTTTAAGAGATACTTAAATATTTCGACATAGATATTATCGTCTAACGGACCAAAATGACTGCTAGTTCATCTTACGCGGGGTTTTCAAAAAAATATATTATTTATACTTCACAATTTTTTACTTATTATTATCATCATCACTATTGGCTCTACAACCTCTGGTGGGTCTTGGCCTCCTGAAGAGTCTTGCTCGGTTTTGTGCCAGCTCTCTCCAATCCAAACTACTAAAATAAGAGGAACAGATAAATGGTATAATATAGAACTACAAACAATACAAAATGAAAGATAGATTGTACAAAATTGCGAAAATCTCAAGAAACTCTCAAGACTGGAAAGCATTCAAAAATATGAGAAATAAATACACGAAACAATTGAAAACTTGTAAGAACGATTACTTCAAAAACAAAATTATCTCTGAAAAAGGAGACACTAAAAAAATGTGGAAAACTATAAAAGGATTACTACAAACCGAAGATAAAGAGATGAAATACGACATTGAATTCCCACATCAGATACAGGGTACCATACAGAACTGCTTCAACAAATATTTCGTAAACAGCATAATAGAATTGCATCAGAGTATACCAATACTCAAGAAAGACATCTACGTGAGAAATGATCGGCTAAACCGAGAAAAACTTGTATTTAAAGAGATTGATGAAACATATCTTTTACAGATTCTTAACAGCACCAAATCAAAAGCGAGATGGAATAAGTTTTACAGTTTTGAAAGATGCAATGCCAGTGATAGGACCTCATCTACTGGATATAATAAATGAATCATTAAGAAGTGGAAAATTTCCAAACACATGGAAAACATCTACTGTGATCCCGATTCCGAAAGTTGTTAATACCAGAAAATGTGAAGAATTTAGACCAATAAATATGTTACCAAAATACGAACAGGTACTAGAAATTGTAATAAAAAACAACTCGTTGAGTATTTGGAAAAACATGACATATTATGTGGGGAGCAATCAGGATTTCGGAACAACAACTCTTGCGAAGCAGCGATAAACATAGTGATTGATACATGGAAGAAAGAAACAGACAAAAAAAATAACCATTGCAGCATTCTTAGATTTCAAAAGAGCATTTGAAACGATAGAAAGGAAAATACTATTGGAAAAACTAGAAGACATAGGTCTTTCTGACGTAGCTCTGAATCTATTCAAAGAATATCTCCAGGAAAGAAAACAGGTAACGAAAGTTGAAAGCTCAGAATCAGAACCGATAGAAAACAACCTTGGTGTTCCGCAAGGGTCGGTATTAGGTGCAATTCTATTTATAATTTACATAAATGATATTATCAAAACTATTAAACATTGCAAAATTAGACTATTTGCAGATGATACCTTAATCTATATTTCGTGTGAAGATTACATAGAAGCAATTAACAAAATAAACGAAGACCTACAAAATATAGCAAAATGGCTGAAATTAAACAAGTTGAAACTGAACGTAAACAAAACAAAATATATGGAAATAGGCAATAAAACATGTAACACAGGGTTAAATTTGACAATCAATGGTGAAAAAATTGGAAAAGTAAATGAAATCAAATACCTGGGTGTAATACTCGACTCAAAACTGACTTTCACAGCAAACTTTGAATATGTGCTAAAAAAGGTATCAAAAAAGGTAAATTTTCTTAGAAGACTAAGACGTAAATTAAATAGAAACACTACGGAGCTCATTTATAAAACTATCGTTGCTCCACATTTGGACTACTGCTCTACAATGTTATATTTGGCCAATGAAGGAAGTTTGAACAAACTAGAAGTCATACAAAACAAAGCTATGAGATGTATACTGGGGAAAGGCAAATACGCAAGGATTAATCAAATGAGAGAGGAGCTAAATTGGATTCCAATAAAAAAGAGACTACTATTTAACGTGTTAATTTTTGTGCATAAAATTATGAAAAACCAAATGCCAAAATACTTTAAGGATGAAATTGTTTTTAATAGAGACATTCATAATTACGAAACAAGAAATATAAACAGAGTTCGATTGCCACAAATGAAGAAATCAAAATCACAGAACTGCCTAATGTACAGAGGACTAAAGATGTATGATGAAATGCCTGAAAGTATGAAGAATGAAGAAAGAATGAATGTATTTGAAAAGAAAAAAGAAGCTCCAGGGTAGGTAGGTATTTAGATATATACATATATATAAAAACGGTGACCGGACAACTCAGAATGAAACCCACTCAGAAGCACTTCAGAAAGGTCATTAAGATTGATGGTACAAAAATATTTAAAAAATTGGTTAAATACCTAGGTTAAGTTGGGTTAGGGTTGCCGGCTATTTTAAAATTATTTTTTCATAGCTTTTAATGACTTTTCTGAGGTGTTTCTGAGTTGGTTTCATTCTGAGTTGGCATGGAACCTAAATAAACTTATAATAGGCGTAAAAAATATTATTTGTCTGGGGGCAATCTCTACCAACCAACCTGGTTCATGGCGGGGAAAAAATTTAAATAAATTAATTGTACCGAAAAAAAAATGTTCGCATCATTGCAGCACGACAATCTTTACACTACCTGTTGCTTTGCAACATTGCAAAGTTTAGAATATCGCCTGCAGATATGCCCAGGGACTTCCAAATCAGTGTACTATCATAGATATACATATAGCGCATTTAATTGTTGTGGTCTTGGCGTTCAAATGGATTCAAAATGTGTTAGGCCGGAAATATTCAGCATTGCAGCGTAGAGCGTGGGAGTCGCGCTTTCATGTCGCCATTCACACCAGTGTTACGACCACTTCTCGTCTCAGCTGTCATTTTGACATTCACTTCTATTAACTAATTTATTAATATTTTTAGTTTAATATCTATTTGTGTTAGACTTCTGATGACAAATAATGGAAATTCCTTTTCTTCAAGGATCGCAAGGAACACAAAAAGCACCAAAACCAAACGATTCAGTGTGCACATGTCTGAGAGTTTCCATGGAAAATAATGATCAAGAAAATTTGTCGCATAAAAAAAATTGTTTTGAAAGAATAACACGAGTCAGCTCTTAAAAATAAACACTATCCACTTATAAAGTACCTACAAGCAATACCACAAATTAATGATTTTTCTGTAAAAACTAAGTAGGAAAATGTCTAAAAAGCTTAAACCGTAATCTTGAAATGAAATTTAGGCAAAATGTTTTCACTGGTTTTCAAATGCACTTATTACAAACATTTTAGTATGTATTTCAGAGAATTACAGTTTAAGGTAATGAACTAAGCAATGCAAAATCATGTGATTTTTGTTTGAAAATTGGAATACATAGAAATATTTTAGATGCTTTTATACTTAGCATGTTCAGAAAGTAAGTGTACTGGGACCATAACGGGCGGTGGTTTTTAGTTTTTTGAGGGTTGGCAACACTGAGTGGTAGAGGGGGTCTTCTGACCATAACGAGCATCGCAGGATCATTGTAGTACGGAAACTCACGTTGTAGTGTCCAGTTGCGTGAAAGATGTCGGCAAAAAATCCCGCCAAGTGTGTGATCCGCTTTTTACTCACGGAAGGAATAACACCTACAAGAAAAACGGTGAGAATTTCTGAGCTCTATTGTGACTGGAGAGGGTGATTCATTATGCCTGCAAAAAAACTATTGACGAAGTGGCGTCACACCAATTCCCCATCTGTCAAAAAATTGAAAACCACAATTTCGAGCAAAAAATCATGGCCTCAAGTGTTTTGGGACTGAAAAGGCATCATTTTGGTCGAATTTCTGCCTCAGGTTGAGACTATCAATGTACAACAATATTGTGATACCCTAAAAACTCAAAAGGAGCATTAAAAATAAAAGGAGGGGAATGCTGGCCAAAGAAGTGTGCTTGTCTCACGAAAACGTCCGTCCTCACACAGCCTTAGCCACCAATACGCTCTTGGACTCATTTGGTTGGGATGTTTTACCACCCCGCGTAATCTCCTGACTTGGCGTCATCAGATTATCATTTTTCCACCTTCCTGAAGGCATGTATAGATGAAAATAAATTTTCAACCGACAAGCAGATGCAGAAAGTGGTCCTGAAGTGGGGGAAGGAGCTGGCGGGAGAATTCTTCGAGGAGGGCATAAAGAAACTTGTGCCACGGCTCACCACATGCATTGAACGGGTTGCGATTATTTGAAAAAATAGTCAGTGTATCAACAATAACCCGCAATTGTTTTTCTAATAAACTTTAAAATAAAAAATCAGTACACTTACTTTCTGAACATGCCTCGCTTTTAGAGCGGGCAAAAGGGTGTATTTTTCGTAAGTAATTATTTTCAAGCAAACGATGAATGGAATTTTTTTTTATTAAAACTCATAGTCAATATATACATATTACATATAGAAGAGTTCATTTTTTTTACACGAATCTATATAATGTATGGTTTGCTGTGTACGCTGCTTTCAAAAGGACACTCCCGACGAAATTGCCGCTCGGTGGTTGACAGCGATTAAGCCATTACGGTTCATCAGAAAAATAAAATAAAAATATATTTAGAAACTAGATACATACGTTTATGGCACCACGTAGGGGAATTTTGATATCTAAAAAACAAACAAAAATGGCGGACCAGCGGATTTTATTTTCGTTTTTTTTTTTAAATTTTCATCGTTCATAAAAAAATCCCTACGTGGTGCCATAGAGATTTTAAGACTTAGTGCATGCAAATCGGATGTATAGTTTTTTTTAAATATGCTGTCAACCAGGTTTAAAAAAGGAGTTTAGAGAAAAACGCGTTCAAAGTTTTGCTGAAGGATACCTAATTCAAAATACAAACTGTTTCATTTAAAATGCTGTACCTACGTCAATTTTACGAATTTTTTAAAACATCTGGTGAGAGTATTCTTAACAAATGCATCTTTCAGAAAATAAAATGATTTTTTTTTAAGACAGTTAGCCCGCTGTGATTAAATTTTTTTGCCTTAATGAAATACTATGAGTAGAACACATACACTAGTGGACTTAAGTATGGACACTTTTCACAAATTTCTTATATTTGATGTTCATTCGCTCTTTTTTAAATCATGTTGGGGTTTAAGTACAATTTTGTTAGCTAATTGATTCAACAACATATTAAACTGTAATATTTTGAATAGATTTAAATGTTTTTTTTTTTAAATAACAAAAATGCTAAATAAAACAACGACATGGCAAAATACAAATTATTTATTAATTACGAAGATTTTGCATAATATTTCAAATTAGCATTTAACGTTAGTATTTCGTTGGAAATTCTTTAAGTCTAATAATTTCCTAAAGTCTTCTATGCACGGGGTCCACAAAACGTCACAAATTTTCAGGTTTGGTGACATGGAAGCATGTTTGAAAAAATATTTCAATTATTTCTCTTTTATTGCTAGATTTGCGACTTGAAACCAGTATTTTCATTCTAGACCAGAGATTTTCAACAGGATTCAAGTCCAGATGGTTCCCTGGCCAAGGTAGAACAACAATATGGTGGTTCTGTAAGCATTTCGTGCTCGTTTTGCTATGTGGTATGGGGTTCCCTGCTGCTGGAAATTGCATTTACCACGGTTCCCCTCGAACAAATCATTGTGCTGAGCAAAAATTTTGGCTCCAGAATCACATTTTGATAACTTTTAGCCTTAATTATGCCTTCTACCACTCTCGGAAGTCCAAAACAATCCTTTATCATGTACGCCCACACTATTACACTCAGAGGAAGTTTCAGTGTCGCAGTAGTGCATTCTGGCATCGCATTTTCCTACCACTCTCGGAAGTCCAAAACAATCCTTTATCATGTACGCCCACACTATTACACTCAGAGGAAGTTTCAGTGTCGCAGTAGTGCATTCTGGCATCGCATTTTCCTACCACTCTCGGAAGTCCAAAACAATCCTTTATCATGTACGCCCACACTATTACACTCAGAGGAAGTTTCAGTGTCGCAGTAGTGCATTCTGGCATCGCATTTTCAACTTGATGGCAATGAATAAATTTGATTCCATCACTCTCAAAAGTGAAAATTTTGGTATCAACACTCCATATCACATTTGCTCAGTCTTCTGAGGTCCATTCCTTATGTGTTACAGCCCATTTCAGCCGTTTACGCCTCTGTCTCATGTTTTGGTTAGACTTTTATTATTCTTGCCTAATTTCTTCCTAAATGTCAAATCAGTTATATAGAGTCCAGCAGCTTCAATGACCTTGTTAATATCTTTGGATGTTTGACGATAGTTCTGCAGGGTAAAGCAACACATGCTCCTTTCATTTTGTGGCGTAACCTTTGGATTTTGGACGATTTTCGTAGTTTTAGACTCCTTGCAGCGTTGGAAAACCTTTCATAATCCAGACTTGATAGCTATTCCACCCATTATTTCTTTGTATGTGTAGCCTTCTTCACAAAGTGCAACAACTCTGCTTCTCTTTGGGCGACCAATCGGCACGTTTTGACACCTTAGGAGCCATTTTAATAATATTTATTAAAAAAAACCATATAATTTTCATTAATGGATGACTGACTAACATGGGTGTAAACTTAATCGTGTTGCATCTTAAAGTGTCCTGATTGGAGCACACGACGATCCTCTGCACTTTGCGGTTGGTTTAGACAGAAGGCGAGACATTGTAGGGTTGCCAAAACTCAAAAACATTATTCTCAAAAATTGGTTGTTTTAAAGGCGTTTGTTCCCATTTCTCATAAAGAGTGATAAGAATTTTGAATCACCATATGGCATATCTTATGGTACTTTTATTAATCAACTATAGCACAAGGAACACGAAAACAAAACTTACAAGGGTTCCGTAACAAAATAAGTCGCTTTTTTTATAAGGCAAACGACAAGATATAAGAAATCTCAAAAAGTGTCCATACCTAAGTCCACTAGTGTAGGTACCTACCTATACCTAAGCCTTTGAAGTAATCTAGCATTTTTGCTATTAGTCTTTTCATAAACACAGAAAAAAAAATCTGGTCTATAAAAACTGCTTTAAAGATCAAAATCTCTTTTCGGTTATGGTTTTATTGTAGGTATAATGTGGAAAGTCATCATTTAAATATTTATGATAAAGAGCATTCTTGTTAGCAGCCTGATCCAGGATTTTACACGACATGGTGCATCACCCTGAGAATTTGATTCAATGGAAATCGTAAGACATTTTCCTAACAGCCATTTGTGATATGCATTACTTGCACGCTATTAGAAATTTAAATTGGTGACAGACTTGTAATGTCATTTTTGAGCGCTTACCCTTAAACCGGTAAATATTACACTCATCTGGGTAAATAATACCTATCTGGGAAGGAAGTTTTCGAGCCTGGTAATGGGAAGGTTGAGTTTAAAGGAGAGTGATAACACTAATGACTAAAAAGGTGCATCTATTGTAAAGTTTTGGCCGTCTCGGCGTGTGTAAATATGTACGAGTATGTTGCCAGTTGCCACCCAATCCGGATATATAGATTCTATGTATATTATTAATAGGCCCGAGCGGGGCAGCGGGGCAGCGTTGCACCGCGGCGTCTCTCCGCTGCGGTCTGCGGTGCGGTCGGGCGCGGGACTAATTGCGGCCGGAATTGGCCGCCGCGACTCGTCCTTAGGACGCCGCTAATTCCGTCACACGTGGATATTGATTACAGTCGGCCTCGACCACCTCTACTGTCTACTGTATACTAGTCTACTCGCTATGTCGTCACTCGACAGCCAAATCAAACAGAAGCTGCAGTGGTTGCACGGAGGTCGCGGTGCACGGATACACACATGAGAATACTACCGAGGGCAGACACTCTACTTTTGAAATATTCTCAACTTAAAGAACGCATAAAGTTGGCAATGCAACAAAATTATCGCTAAGATAGATAGTGTCAACCTCGTCAAAATGTTAAATTTCACTTATTCATTTTACTTATTTGTATTGGAAGATGTTATATTAGTAAATTGAAGCATTGCACACTTTACATTTTACACTTTTTAGGCAGCTTGTGGTTTACAAATTAGCCTTTAACCAGCCAGCGGCCGAGAATCCAAATTTCGTCGAAAGATGTTCTTACGATCGTACAGGGCGGTTTCAATGAAAAAGGTTAATTATTCTGAGTACCAGCTTTTTAAAATTATAACTTAATGTCGATTTATTTCATTAAAAATTTGCTTTAATTTATACCTACAACCAAAAATGCTGAAAGGCGTGATGATTGATGATAAAACTATTAAAATTGTGTAATTTATTCTAATTATTTTTTGGTCAGAAGTATTTATAATTTGTCAATAATGTCTAAGCAAAATAAATGTGCAAAAAAATCTTAAATATATTAATTTATATGACCTATGACCGCAACTAGATAGACAAAATAGACAAATTTTCTCCATAAATAAGTGTTCGGATATTTTTTTTAATGATTTTATTTGAACTAAAATTAAAATTTTGAAACATGCGTTTACTAGATAACGTATTGATGGCATTATATATGTGTTGTAAAATAAGATTTTTCATTTGAAAATATCACAAATCTGCCAACGACCTATGGTACCTATGTAGGTATAACCTTCTAAAAATAAACATTTTTTCTCAGAATTTAAAACATGCCTTTACTAGATAAAAGAACAGTCTTTCGAAATCAATTTATAATTTTTTGTGGAAAAAAGTCGATACGTCTAAACTTTGATTTAAAAATGACATATTTCCGGTTTTCTCTGGTTAGATACTCCCTCTTAAAATAATGTTAAATTTTGAGATACGAGGTTTCCATATTACACAAAAACTTCGACGAAATGGTATTCAAGTCTCGATAAAATGAATGTTTTAAAATTAGATAGGTGAAGTATCATTAGGTATATTAGTTTTACTTTTTTCGTGCTATAGACGACAGACTGTAGAGGAAACATAAAAAAAAAAACTAAATATATTTTATAAAATTTAAACAAATTATCCTCATTCTAGTCATAGGTATATTTGAGAATTAATAGTAATTAGTTTCTCCCGGGGTCTCGTTTGTGGAGTTAATATGAACATTTTAAATATAGTAGTGACCTACCTAGGTACCTGAAAATGATAATATTATATTTTTGCGGTAAAAATCATGTGTTTGAATTTATTTTATTATTTCAGACAAATGGAAACTCGTTACATGAAATCAGTGCAAGTTGCAGACAAGACAACAATGCACCCACTGTGTTGACAAACTATTGAACTGTACATCTTTAATTTAATTAATTAATTGACATTGCATTCATAAACTTTGCAGATATTATAAATACACGAAGAAAATTATAATTATAAACATCAGAATTCTGATCCATACATCTACCGGATCTGCCCTGATGATGGACACTGCAACGCTGTCCGAAATGTTGGCTAAAGAAGGGGATAGCGCAATACGGCATAACACCCCAAAAACAATTAACGAAAATACTTATGGCCGTGAAAATCTAAAAAACGTATCCATCAGAATTCTAGTTAAACTTAGCAAAAAAAACATTTACAAATGACAATAGCGCACAGTCCAAATTCGAAAAGTGATAATTCGAGGATAGAATGACAATGCTAACAATACCAGCTTGTGTTTTATAATAAGCATGCTTAACGAAAAGCAACAGCACAAAACAATGATTTTTGTAAGGATATTTAATCGCACGGAAGTGTCAGCTTGGCGGTGAAATCTTTACTTTTTTCTTCGGCACTTTCGAGTTACTTACTAGAAATAGGTTTTATCGTGACCTGTTGACGATTTTATTAGATTTTGCTTCTAATTTAAGATAATTGTGTGATATTTTTGCTTGTAAGCTGAGAGTGAAGATTAAAATAATAGTTTTGAAGACTATTTATTTATTACACGTCCTAATGGGCTTGTATATTCTATTTTATAACTTATTATTCACTATTATTGTAAATACTAAAAATTAAAATAATAAAGAAAATATAATACGAGGGTAGGCAGAAAAGTAATGCACATAATATGCTGAATAGCGCGAAGAAAATGAACTTCAGAAGCGCGCCTGGTGGAATATGGAAGTGAGATTCCTCCTATATACGTACGCGCAAGTTTGAGGTGTTTTTGAAGTATAGAGACGTGTTTTAGTGTTATGTCAGTGCAAGGTAAACAGCGTGCTATTATGGAATTTTAACTGTTGAAAAAGTAACCCCTACTGAGATTCATCGACGTTTAGGATGTTTATGGTGACGATGTTGTTGATAGGTCTACTGTAAATCGATGGGTAACAAAATTTCATGATTGTGAGCCTGAAAAACAATAATTGTTGATGAAGCACGCAGCGGAGGTCCGATCATTGATACAGACGATAAACAATCGAAACTCGTCCACGATTTGATTCAAAATGACCGGCGAATCACTCAAAAGTGTATCACAAACCATTTTGGAATATCCAAGGAACGTGTCGGCTTCATTGTTGAACAATTAGGATACCGTGAAATCTGTGGACGATGGGTACCTACCACGCTGTTTCACAGACGAGAACAAACAGCATCAATTAGAGCCTCTGAAAAACCTGACGTTTGAACTGACTCCACACCCTTCTCACTCCCCCGATCTTTCGCCTTGCAATTTTTATTTGTTTCCTCTACTCTAAAGACACCTCATGGGCAATCATTACACCTCGGACGATGAGGTGAAGACAGCTGTCAAGTCCTGGATTCGAGAAATGTCGGAAGAATTTTTCAGTTACGTAATGAAAAAACTTGTTATACGTTGGGAGAAATGCGTCAGCCTTAATGGTGACTAGGTACCTATGTTGAAAAATAAATGTATGATTTTGAAGCATAAGAATCGTACGTAAATGTACTTTTTGTCCGATCTAGCTATTTATTTTTGTTCCGGATGAAAAATCTGATGTATGCGCCAAGCCTTACAAGCATGTGTGCTTTACTTTTCAGCCTACCCCCAGTATAATGAAAAAAAAAATGTAACAAGAGCGTAAAATAAAATACACAGGTAAAAATTTTACATAAACTAAGAATCCTCACCTAAATAGATATTTAATACAGGAGCACTCCTGTCCCGGTGAGACCGGTACACCGAGGGGCACTGATTTGTTAGGACTGGAACACGTGCTCTGAGAATGGGAAGGAGGTTGGAGTTTAATCGACCGGTATACATGGCAATCTACTAAGCCAACATTGGAGTTTAAGATGGGTAAGAATAAATGAATAGACTGAGCGTTATGCTTTTTATTATTATTTATTTTATTTTTTCATTTTCTTTTTAAGCCTTCCTTTTTCTTGCCTCTTCTTTCATCTATCCTTTTCTTTATGCCTTCCTTCTTCTAGCCTCTTCTCGGCTTTTCTCGTCTCTTCTGGGATCTTGTAGTCTCTTCTTGGTCCTTCACGGATCTTCTTGGATCTTCTCGCCTCTGCTTGATTCGTCTTGTCTCTTCTTGAATTTTCCTTATCTCTTCCTTATGTCTCTTCTCCCTTCTTCTCGCCTCTTCTTGCATCTCCTCGCTCCTTCTTGGCTCGTCTTCGATCTTGTAACCAACTCTTCTTGTCTATTCTTGGCCTGTCTTTACTCGTCTTATTTATTGTCGTATTTTGTCTATCCTTGGTTCTTCTTGCATTTTATTCCCCCTTCTTGGCTCGCCTTATCTAGATTTTCTTCTGTCTTTTTGCGGTGTTTGATCGACCAATACGTAGGTGCAGGAATAAGGAGATGATTTAACGTTGGTTTCTCGCTTTCCACTTTTTCTGCTTCCAACTACTTTATTTAATTTAACGCCTCTACCGGTCCTTAAGATACCATATTGGTTAAGCTCTTATTGGTTTTTTTTACTATTTTCTTTCCACTTCTTGCATTATCTTGCTTCCACTAGCCATTCTTTCTGCTTCTTGGTTCTACTGGCTTCCTTGGCTTTTCTTGGCTCTCCTAGTCTCTGCTGACATTTTCTTGCTTTATCTCGAATTTTTTTTTCCTTGTCGTGGCCTTTCTCGTCTCTTCTAGCATCTTATAATTTTTCTTAGTTCTTCATACTATCCTTTGCATATTCTTGCTTTGTGGTTCTTCTTCGTGCCCCTGCCACTACTTATTTCTTCTAGCTTCTCTTTCTTATTTTTGAATATTCGAATCAGATCATCAAACAGTTTTCTCAGATTTTTTCCTTTATTTATCATATACGTAGGTAAGTTTGTCAGTTGTAAATTCGTAAGTTGCGTAGGTAGGTAAGTTCGTCAAGACATTCATCTCTTTTAGATGATATGTATATGTTTAAATTGTCAGACAGAAAGATTTTCATCGACTGGTATCTGTACCTAAAAGATTAAATGATGTAGTTGATAGTCCAGAATTGCTTGCATTGACAAGCTTTCGGATTGCACTTATTGTTTGTCGGGATCTATCTCAGTGCAGGAACTCTGGGAACAATCACTAAATGTATTTCCTCTTTGCTCTTAGATCTGGAGATCCGTGCAAATCTAAATAAAATAAAATAAAAACTCAAATATCAAAATAAAATATTTTATTTGTACACAAATTCCGTGTACGTATGCAATGGACATTCCGTGTAAAATACAAAGGACACCTCTGAAATGTAATGGTAATGAATAATGGGCAATGATTAAAGACCCAAATTTTGTCATTTTTGCCACTGTTGCAACTATGCAAAACCAAATTTCGTAATCAAATTATAATGCTATACCTAACCAAACCAAGTATTTTGACACATTTTCAAAGAGATTGCACCGAAGGATTCCGTGATATAAAAATAATCCTGCAGAGCAACAAAAAACACAACATGTCGGAATGAAAACCGACCACGATCTCCCCTACCTTAGGATAGATAGATATTCAATATAACAAAAATAAAAGGTGTACACGTCTATTTGTGTTTAAATAAGTAAGATTGGAATAAATGACATTTATATTGATTATTAAGACGAAATATACCTCCCAGATCAGAAAATTTATTTCTGAGACTGAAATCTTTGAATCGGGGAATTTTGACAAGCCAATGACCTGGTGTTGTAGAGTCAGAGTAAAAGGGTAATAATAAATGTCGGCAAGATCTTTAGGGTAGGTAGGTACCTACATGGATGTTGATTAATTGAAGCAATGCATATGCAGTATTTTATGTAATATTACTATTAAATTCGTGCTTATACTTCTTTCTGAAAGTTTCAATCGGGATGTTTAATCAAAGAGGTAATTAATTGTAATTAATGTTTTGTGCAGGAATATGCAATTTATAATTTATATACCTCAAGAACTTATGTTGAATCTTTTCAATGTTGTCGGAATGAATAATGAAAAATTTACCTTCTTGGCGAAATGTGAAAACACGAAATGCTGAATTAAAAACAACCTTCAAGTTCAAAGCATCGCTATAGCCGTTATTGTGTTTTTTTTTTTTATTGTTTTTAGTTCAATGTGGCTTGTAGTTTTCACCATCGAAAAGAGAAAGAGTTCTTGTGTTATGTTCCATCAATAACCATAATGTACCTAGCATATTACTAGCCAGCGGAAAAAAATAAAATGCACCTACTCAGGTTTTGTCCAATGTTATATTGAATTGAAGGGCGGAATTATTTCTGGGGGGGGGGGGGCACAAGGGGCGGACGGGCAAAAAAATAACAATTACCGTTAGGATTTTTTTCTGGGGGGGGGGGGGCACAAGGGGCGGACGGGAAAAAAATCAAAAATTACTGTTAGAAATAAACTTGAAGTATCATACTTCAAGTTTATTTCTACAAGTTCAAGTATGTATAGGAAGGTTTATGAAAGTGTCAAAACAATCGAAAAATTAAATGTTTAAAAAATACAGTGTTAGCTTCTAAGTATGTACTGTGATGGAATCTCCACAGTACACAAAAATACCGTCTGAATCCGCCCTTGATTAAATTCAATGTTACCCGGATTGACCTGTACCATGAAATGAACAAAACGTATGTTGGGCAAGTATTCTGTAGGGATTTGCGCGCAGTTCAAGAAAAACAAAATGCTAACGCATCAATTTAATAAAATAACCAGATTTGGCATAACCAATAAATAATAAGAGTGAAATCCTCTTCTTACTCTTCAAACATTTATTAGAGACTTTTATTATCAATGGCGCAACCATAAAAACAAATAACAACCATACTTCATATACCTACCACTCCACTCCACTTCCTGGTTTAATCTTATTTAATGCGGTTAATTTATTTATTTTATTGCATTATTAGCTGCTTGCATTATTTTTTGTGGTTCAAGAAGGATTCATGTGATTTCTAGGCAAACCAGATTTTTTAAAAATTGTTTTTGCAAAGCCGCACACTTTTGAAAATATTATATTTTTAATATTTATGAAATCGAGGCATTTTTATTGACTATGAAAAGTTTCCTTTACTGCAGTCTGAACAGGTAATTTATAAAAAAAAGTCGTCAATACATATAAAAGCGTACAATGTGTGTGACGCCAAAGCTCGTAAATGAGTCCCAGTATGATCAAGAGTTATATGGTGTGATAGCCCTCTAAACTTTACTGATGAGGTTCCCGTTTTTACCTGAAGCCTGAAGGGCTGGAAACTTCGCTTTCTAGAAATTTCTAGAACAGTCCAGAGTATTCGAGAGCATTCCACGACATTCCAGTAGTCGTCAATACATATAAAAGCGTACAATGTGTGTGACGCCAAAGCTCGTAAATGAGTCCCAGTATGATCAAGAGTTATATGGTGTGATAGCCCTCTATACTTTACTGATGAGGTTCCCGTTTTTACCTGAAGGGCGTACTTTTGAAGATACAAGGGCTGGAAACTTCGCTTTCTAGAAATTTCTAGAACAGTCCAGAGTATTCGAGAGCATTCCACGACATTCCAGTAGTCGTCAATACATATAAAAGCGTACAATGTGTGTGACGCCAAAGCTCGTAAATGAGTCCCAGTATGATCAAGAGTTATATGGTGTGATAGCCCTCTATACTTTACTGATGAGGTTCCCGTTTTTACCTGAAGGGCGTACTTTTGAAGATACAAGGGCTGGAAACTTCGCTTTCTAGAAATTTCTAGAACAGTCCAGAGTATTCGAGAGCATTCCACGACATTCCAGTAGTCGTCAATACATATAAAAGCGTACAATGTGTGTGACGCCAAAGCTCGTAAATGAGTCCCAGTATGATCAAGAGTTATATGGTGTGATAGCCCTCTATACTTTACTGATGAGGTTCCCGTTTTTACCTGAAGGGCGTACTTTTGAAGATACAAGGGCTGGAAACTTCGCTTTCTAGAAATTTCTAGAACAGTCCAGAGTATTCGAGAGCATTCCACGACATTCCAGTAGTCGTCAATACATATAAAAGCGTACAATGTGTGTGACGCCAAAGCTCGTAAATGAGTCCCAGTATGATCAAGAGTTATATGGTGTGATAGCCCTCTATACTTTACTGATGAGGTTCCCGTTTTTACCTGAAGGGCGTACTTTTGAAGATACAAGGGCTGGAAACTTCGCTTTCTAGAAATTTCTAGAACAGTCCAGAGTATTCGAGAGCATTCCACGACATTCCAGAACATCCCGGAACATTCTGGAACGTTCTGGAACATCCCAGATCATCGTGGAACATTCCAGAACACTATCGAATGTTGTAGAATGTTCTGAACCTGGTTGTAATATATAAGTAAAAATAAATATTACATTAGAACAATAAGGAACTCCAGTGAAAAATATTATGGCTTTAAAAAAATATGTTCATATAGACCAATAAACGCTGATTCTGAATATATAACTTTTATTTCATAATATTAAACGCAGAGTTTTTAAAAAATTATTAAAAAGTGCATTTTTAAACCTCTCCTGAAAACACAGCGTTAAGTTGGCATTACTGAAATGGTGAATGGTGACGTCACGCGTCACACTCACCCACTGTCACCTGGTGATCGCGTGTATTGTATTGTCAGTATTACTGTATTGACATTTGAATATGCAATTCAACATTTCGTGTTTTTGGTTTATTTTCATACTGTTTATAGAGATTTAGATAAATAATAGTTATTGTGTTTGTTGAAACATAATTTAGGCCCTCAACAATTTACGAAAAGGGCTATATTTGCGGACAATCTGGAATAAATTTTGCCTATTTTAGGTTAAAGTCGACACAAAATACGATGTCATGTATTTGCAATGAAAGAGATGATTTGTTTTTATATTGCACTTTGATTAAATACAATAACAGTAGCGGTGAAATGTGGACATTTTACCAATGTTTTTCGATATTAACAGCAGTTAATCTTGAATAAAAAACGAATTATCACACCGAAATGTCATAGTATTCATTGGCCATCATTCCACCTGATTCCACCATTTTAAAACAGGGATGAACTGCCCAAAAAAAATATTTCCCTAGATTTTGATGTGAAATTTCCCTAGAATTTCACATTTACGCAATTACCTACGTAGCCACCTTTTTGTGTAACACTAATCCTTTTATATGTTAATTAATATGATTGATTAATTGGAAAGATATCGGAACTTGGTAAATATACTAATAATACTGTGCTTTTCCAAATAAAACACTTTTTGCTACGTGAAGTAATAATTTAAAAGTACGAATACACTCACCACTGAATTAGAAACTGAATTCCAAATAATAAAAAAAACACTTTGCAAAATAAAAATCAACCGCAATCCCCGAAAAAACGGAACTTAAAACATAAATAATTTTTTTTTTTTCAGAGGTCCCATTTATCTTTTTAGATACATAGGGAACGTACCCATACTACGTGACAAACTTTTTGCACTTTTTAACCCCCCCCCCCACGGTGACCAAAAACCTAAGCAACCCACCGCTCATTTGTACCAAGCGTGGTATTTTGAAGACCCCCCCCCCCGAACGTGTCACGTAGTATGGGTACGTTCTCTAATATCATTTTGAGTTGTCAGTGTTAAAAATAACATTGCACAAAATAACACAATAATTAAGATTCATAGGAATCCCAACAAACATATACAATACCAGTAATATTGTCATATGTAATAAAAATTTTGCCAGAGTTCGAAATTTCCCTAGATTTTGTCCTGATTTCCCTTATCCCTAAAAAATATTTTTCTCCCCTAGATATAGGGAAATTTCCCTCGACATAATATCACTGATACAATATGACAACTTGAAGGTAAATAAAATATCGGTGGGTGAAGACCATATCACCATATTAACAATTTACCATAGATATGGTGCTTTTCTGATGGTCTAGAAAAATTAAAACTTTGACAATTATTTTAACTATTAAAACTAACTATAAAAATAAAAATAAAAGTGCAGTTTTTTAAGTTTGAAGGTCTTTATTCATTAAAAAAAAATAAAAAAAATTGGACTGGAGTTCTCTATTAATGATTGATTTACTAACAATTTCGTTAAAACAACGTGCGCCAGCGAAAATCGTTAAATTCGGCAGTGTCACTGGTAAAAACGTTTTTCTTTTTATCATGTACAGCAAAAATGGTCATTTTCATATCAAGGATGAATGTAATGTATAACTAGGCCTTGGCGCACGCCTATCATAGAAATGTCAAGTGATCAAGTCAGTGCCACCGAGCAACGACGGTTTGCAAATGGTAGCGATTTTTGGTGATACTCGTTGTTCCTGTTGATTTGTGTATTGTTTTAAGCATCTATCTATTTATATAAAGGAGAATGTCTATGATCAAATCTACAGTTTTATTTCGAAATTGGTGAAATTTTGCACACTTTACCTTCAAAACAAGGGGAAGGTCACTATCTACATAAGATTTCGAAAACTCTGCATAAAGGGTGGGGACTTCAGCTAGCATTTAACTAAACAGTGATAGGACTAGTTTAAACAGGGCAAATGCATGTAGGAGTGTAGGAGGCCTCTTTGTGCAGTGCATTTAAGAAACAAATGCAGAGTAGGGGGGGGGTCTTCAAAATGTCACGCTTGGTACAAATGAGCGGCGGCGGGCTTAGGTTTTTGGTCACGGGTGGGGGGGTTAAATATTGTAAAAAGTTGGTCACGTAGTATGGGTACGTTCCCTAATTTGGGGGCCAGGATTTCGCTGATCCACGCCACTGGTAAGAAAAGTTCAGCTGGTGCAGGTGATTGCATACACGCAGTCGAGTTTTGTGGGATTTCATTTAGACGTAATAGTATTGTTATAATGCTATTAATTACTAGGTACCTAGTAACAAATTAATTAAGGTTACTTGTAATTCAAAGTAAATCCAAATGCGGTCCAAAAATATTTCAACGTTAAATTAAGATGTACCTACAACAATCTCTACATGATGGAATATTCTGGCATGAATTTAATTTATTTTGTGAACATCCTGTCTTTTTATTATATTATAATAAGGGCTGGGCAAAATACATGCTTTCCTGTAATTAAAATACAAATTACAAAATACTTTCTCGCATGTATTTAAAATACGAAATACAAAATACTTTGAAGTAGTGTATTTGAAATACAAAATACAGTATTTTAACTGTTTTTTTTAATTTCAAATACAAATTACAAAATACATTTGGTTTTGGTAGAACCTTTGGTTGCAATAAATTGTCATAAGTGCCCTTATCTTGACCCAGGTGTTAGATAATAATAATAATTATTATAACGTGACATTTGTATAGCGTAGTTTTGTGTAATTTCACTTCAAATGCGCTCTACTGTAAAAAAAACTTTAAATTAATCTAGTATTCAGTCAAATTATTCCTAGTGCTTGATCTAATACTATGACACAAAAATGTACAATACAAAGCAATGACAAGTATAATATAGTATAGTGACCGACCGAAGGTTCGGTTTCAGCAAATTTCGGCATAAGTTTCGGTTTCGGCAGAAAATCTGCCGAACCGAAACTCACGTTCGTGAATTATCGCGCGTCGTTCGGCTGACTTCGGGTGAGTTCGAGCTCGTTCGCCAAATTTTTGTTCCAATAAGTAGTTAACATGTTTGTTAATTTTTATTTTTTGTTTGTTTTATAGCAGTAATATAGGATCCCAATTTGGGAGGCGGGTATAGGTACCGCCGCCTCGGGAACCATTTTTTTGGATAATCATCACTTCTTTCATAGGTCACCTTAAGTGATTCGTTACGTTTGGCGACTTTGCAGTGGTGCCCGGGTTCATGGGGTGAGGTTTGTCCAGGTCTTGGCGACCAATGCGTCTGCCTGCCATCGATAGAGACTGGTTGAGAGAGGTCTTTTATCCCCTCCAGCCGGAATCTCTCGACCTATCGCCTTGCACCACGGTTGGAGGGATGGATTTATACGTCCATTATGCCTGGATACACTGAACCCCCTTATTCCTACTCACCCTTCATACCTATTTCCTTCCCAGAACTGCCTCTCCTTCCTTTCCTTAAAAAACCCTTCACACAGCATCCCCTAAAATGACATATGCCCTGAGATAAATAATTTTCCTCAGGGCCTCCTATATGGAACTAATGTAAAAAAAAAATATTTTTTTTCACGTACTTTAATTATTGTTATTTTTTTCGTTTAACACGTGTATTAAGAATATTGTGATTGTAAACGCAATTAAAATACTTAATTAATGAGGTCCTTCCTTTATAATGTACGTGTTGATTATTGACAAATTTTTGTTCCAAGAAGTACCTAGTTAACATGTTTTGTTAATTTTTGTTTGTTTTATAGCAGTAATATCAAAAAAAAAAAAAAAACTTTTTTTAAAAGTACTTCAATAATACTTCCTCAATTGGCGACTAAAGCCAAATGGGTCAAAAACAGTTGTGACAGCTTTCCATCTCAGTAATTCACAGGCAAACGCAAAACTCTGTGTTCAGTTTGATGGAAAAAATATTTACCATGACCCCCATCCCCGCTATCTTGGAGTAACTTTGGACAGGAGCCTGAATTACCGGAAACACATGGAAACAGTGGGCAAAAAAACCAGGACAAGACTAAACTTAGTCAATAAGCTGGCTGGTACTAGCTGGGGATGCGACGCCAACACGCTCAGAACGGCATCCATTGCCCTGGTTTTCTCAGCAGCTGAATACTGTGCTCCAGTATGGGCCAGAAGCGCCCACACCTCCATGGTCGACGTTCAGCTTAATGTCACAATGCGAACCATCAGCGGAACCTTAAAATCGACTCCTCTTCCTTGGCTCCCCGTACTTGCAAATATAACACCGCCAAATATCAGGCGAGAGATTGCAACACTGAGGGAATACAAGAAGGCGCTGCAAAAAAGCGAAATACCCTTGCACGACGATGTTGTTTCTCACCCGGCATGCCGCTTAAGAGCGTTTAACCAGCCAGCGGACGAAAATCCACATTTCGTCGAAAGTTGTTCTTCCGATCGTGCAGGGCGGTTACAATGAGAAAGATTGATTATTCTCCGTACCAGCTTTTTGAAATTATAACTCAATATCGAATTTATTTCAATCCAAATTAGCTTTAATTTATACCTTCATCCAAAAATGCTGAAAGGCGTGATGATAAAACTATTAAAATAGTGTACTTTTTGTAGTTATTTTTTGATTCTAAGTATTTATCATTTTTCAATAATGTCTAAATTTAATAAGAATGTTAAAAAAATCTGAAATATATTAGTTTGTAAGTGCGCAAATAAATACACAAATGGACCAATTTTCGTCAAGAAACACATGTACGTACATATTTTTTAATGATTTTAGTGAAACTAAAATTAAAATTCTAATACATAACTTTGCTAGATAATGTATTGATTTATTTTACTGCATGATTACATTATTTAAAATGGGTGTGGTATAATAAAAACTTTTTTGAAAATTTAACAAATCTGCCAACGACCTATGGAATAACCTTATTATACTAAAAATTTTAAAAAAATCTAAAAATTTATTACATAACTATGCTAGATAAAAAAACAATCTTTCAAAATCCATTTATAATTTTTTGCGGAAAAGAGTCAATACGTCTAAAAACTTTTTTGAAAATGACGTATTTCCGGCTTTCTTTGGTAATGCCCTCTTAAAGTCTCGAAAACCCTTCTGGACGGAAGGAGAAAGACTCGAACTCCTTTGAACGAGATTGGCGTTTTTGACGTTGGCTGATTGCCACTCAAGCTTCCACCTATCTTCTGGGGTGGAAGCTTGAGTGGCAATCAGCCAACGTCAAAAACGCCAATCTCGTTCAAGACCCCACTGAGAGACAGCCTGGGTTCTCATGACCTCGCAAACTCTGGACTGCCATCAATAGGATAAGGTGCTTCCATAGCCGTTGTGCTCACATGATGCATAGATGGGGGCCTTAAAAAGTCGGCGATGCCGATGTGTGAATGCGGTGCGGTGCAGACCACCGAACTTGTGGTCAACAAATGCCCGCTCCATTCATTGCCCCGGCGGGATTGATGAGGTCCACAGGGCAACGCCTGAGGCCCTAGACTGGCTCGCAGACCTAGATGTCCCCCTCTGATCCCCCACCATACGAAAGAAGAATAATTGTTTTTTATTTCATTTAACACGTGATAATTGTCTGTGTAAGTCTAAAAATAAGCCAAATTTCTGTAAACAATAGATTTTTAACATGTCTAAAAAAGATTCGGTTTCGGTTTCGGTAGAAAGTCCTGTTTCGGTCGGACACTAAATATAATATGATACAAATAGTGTTGCCAACTCCAAATATTAACAAATATTGCTCTTGATTCTAGCGTTTTTAGTCTATGTATTATCAATGTCAGTTTATTTTTCATTATCATTATTAAGATCGCTAAATGTATTTTGAAGACATAAGAATTTGAAATACAAATTACAAAATACCTCAGCATCGGGTAATTGAAATACCAATTACAAAATACATTTTTAGGAAGTAATTGAAATACAAATACAAAATACGTATTTGTATTTCAATTACAAGTAATTCAAATACTGCCCAGCCCTGATTATAATAGTGTTGTTTGTGATTTTGTTAATTTCCTAATGGAAGGAAGAAATGATTGGTGGTTTTTTTGGAAAAGTGTAAAAATTTATAAAATTCAAATGTTGATTTCCCAAAAAATAAACAAACAATAATTGCGATGTACCTAAATAGAAAGATATACGATTCACCTATTTATAATCTTGTACCTACATACCTAGTTGAAAAACAATCAGTTTTTTTTTAATTCAACCAAACTAGGTAAACGCTGTTTCCCAGCAGGAGTTGGCGGAGATAAAAAAGACCGCTACACAACTCCTTGCTTTATTCACATTCATATATCGTCTCATACAAAGTCTTCTGTTATTCTGACTCTAGATATGATAAGACCTGAGTGAAGTATGGAAATACACTTGCAGAAAATCACTGCTGAACCACATTCTCTAGTAAGTTTGCAGTGCAAAAAATTAAACATAGAAAAAAGTAATTATTTTGATTTTTTCACACCGTAATATACCTACCTAACCTAAGCATGTTTATACATATAACATGTGATTTAATGCAAGGGATTACACAGTAGGTATAACGTCTAACTTTTCTATAGATTTCAATGAACTTATTTGGAGCACATTTCCGAGGTTACAACAAATCAGGGTTATAAAAATATTCATGGAAGTTATACCTAGGTACCTAACTGGAATAAAAATAGATATATTTCGATGTAGGAGTGCCAACAGTACAAACAAACTTCGGGTTTAGGTTTATACCTGGCACGGTAGTTCTTGGAAAAACCCGTATACCTACCTCAAGCACAAAGGTGCGAAATTGAATGGACACAATGCACAGATTCTCCATGCTGCCATAGAAATGGCAAGGATGCATTTGCAAAAATTATGTTGAGAGAAATTTTGACAAAATTTAATGTGTTACACGAATATTATTGAAAATTTTCCAAGAATGTACGGATTAACACTTACCTAGACCTATTCAGATTCAGTTTTTAGATAACTTATTTATCAAAACTATTCTCAAGTTCCATTTGAAAGGTAGGTATGGTTATTGTGAAGATAATTGGAAACATCGTCCTATTACGAATAGAATCAAAACGAAAATTAACAAATTAGGAAAAATATTTGTTTTGGTTTGTGCTTTTTTGGGGTATTACCTAGATATTGTTCTAATACGAAAAAATGCAAAAATCACATTTTATTTGTTTACTTTTTAAAATCATTACATATTTTAACAATATTATTCAAAATTTCCCGAAGAAGGCACAGTCGTGAACGAAACTAATAATAAAAGTGAATGAAAATTAATAATATTTCCTAAATCAATTCATTTTATCGTTCGATATATAGTATTTATAGAATTGCAAACAATGTGCGAACACTTATTTTAATTGTTTTCGTACAAACGGAATCGTAAATACATAAAAAAATATATCTTACATTTGTTTTTGGAATTGTTGTCCATCAGCAGGTTGTCATGTTTATGCCAGGCCGCCATGTTTGTTGCCTTCTGGAGGAGCCCCTAGAAGCACTAGGGCCGCACCAGCGCGCCCAACACAGCCAAGGGGCTCCAGCCTCTCTACCCCACGACTGCCCCACAGTTATACATCCTCATTTCCCACTAGACCACAACTGACACTAACACTTGACACTTCTCCGCGAGCAGGGATCGTCACTTTCAATAACACGACACTAACCCTTAAAACAGAACACAACATGCGTTATTGGCACTGACACAAACTCGCTTGTCGCATGCATCGATGCTTCCTTCAGTAGATAACAAGATGCACACACAATGCGATAAGCAACTACTGCGCCACAATTTCTGATGAAATTTGCTCCTCTGTAAACACAACGGCGTGAGGGGTGACTAACCTCTGACAAAACTAAAACATGAACCCCTGTATTTACAATCTACGAAACAAAATGTTACTTTCTTGTGTTATTACAAACTACGAATTACAATTTGAATTCTGTAAATTATCCACACGAGAATAAAAGAAAACATTTTATACGAGTCCTCGGTTCGTAAGGAAAAACCTTACTCTAAAATATGAATAAAAATGGATTAAATGAAATGAAAGTGGAGAAAAACGTTAATATTTTTTTAATTCTAAATTATTACGAAGATAATAACATGACAATATGCATAAAACCGTTATAAGCGGCAAAGACTATAAAATCCCTGAAATGTCCAAAATGGACTCGTCCATATTAGCTACCTACTGTGACGGGTTCAAAAGCACACAAGCAAAATAATAACAAATGTGCATGGGAAGCCCGATGGCCTTACACGTGGACTATTTGGACATTTACCTAAAACACACATGGAAACATGTATAGGAACTATTTTCACTGATTTAAGATACGATTTCCACTAATAAAACACTGTTCTTATCTCGAGAGCATTCACCTGTAAAGTTAGACGATTTTATGGGCCTCACTTTACGAATTCACCTTACACATATAATGTAAAAAAACCCAAGGGTGAAACAAGGTTTGGACACTGTATATTTTATCATAAATGGAATCCATATTATACACAACACACACGAGTTTTACATAAAATAGCAAAAAAAACGCGCTTCGGAAACTAACCGGACTGCGCGAGATGTAGAATAAAACATGGCAGACTACCATGTACATTTTACCAAACCATAGATTTTAGGGATACCATCACACTAAATAAGTTCTTACTTGAAAAATAGAAACAGGGGTTGGACTATTCGGAGACAATACATGTTTCAGAGCGCAAAAGTTGTTTTCGTCGTCTGCTGACTGTTAATATTTTTTACCATTTTGTTTGTTTTTCAAACAGCAAGCTAAAGATAAAATTTTCACCATCTTATGGAGTTTCACTTACGCAATTGTTAAAACGAGATTACGGCAGACATAATTTAATTTATCGAAGGGACATCTCGCGAACGTCAGACCTTTCAAATGCATAATTTACAACACGTCGAGTGAAAAAAAAATGTTTCCTGTAACTTAACTGTTTGGGAGGTGGGTAGGGTACCGCTATTGGAATCATTTGTTAGATAACCAACACCTCTGCGATAGATCACATTTATTAGATAACCAATACCTTTGCGCTGGATAGAGGCAGGTTGAGAAGGCCTTATGACCTCTCCAGCCGAACTCTCTCGATCCAACGCCTTGCACCGCAGTTGGAGGGGTGGTTTCACCGTCACTCCTGGACACATGAACCCCCAGGTTCCTAACCACCAATTGTACATTTTCCTTCCTAGGACTTTCTTTTCTTCCTTTCGACGTAGATGACGTAGGCCCTTCGGGAAATTATTTTCCTCAGGGCCTCCTGTCTAGTGTAATGTAAAAAAAAAAAAATTATGAAAGTAAGGAAAAAATGTTGGAATGTTATTCTGTCAACCTTAATGTTTGAGATTGCTTGGTTTTTATTCAGGGATAATCTCCATTGATTTAAACAGCTATTTAAAAATAAAACAAATATAATAAGGTTGTAAACAAAATGCGAAGGCTAATTTTACTAAGAACTAGCGCAGACCAGTGAAAAATCACTTAAACTAATATAAATAAATAAAAATAACATGAACGCATCCGATAAATTCATCAATCTTCCAAAATCTGCATTACTAAGAAAAAGATGCTTCGTATTACGTCTAATAACATTCCGGTATATATAATTTGACTGATCATGACGACTGTAATCCCTTAGTGCTGAAACCAATTCGAAAATACAAACGATGTCATTGTAAAGAAAATGTCAAATGTAACACGATCATGGCCTCAAATGGTCAAAAAATTACCGTAGGTACATTATTAAAAATGTATTTTTTACCACAAACTATGACTTTACACAAGTAATAAGATGATGTTCTTACATATTCTGCGCTTACGTGGTCTGTAATACACTAAAATAAAAGGAGGCGTCTACTAATTAATATCTACAGGAATTCCAAAAACTGAAAAAATCAGAGGTTGGATTTGCAATTATGTATAGCATATTGGAATAACGTAATATTGCGTACGCAGTTTAAAAAACTTTTTTTTTTTTTTACATGAGCTCCACACAGGAGGCCCTGAGGAAAACAATTTCCCTCAGGGCCTATGTCATCTTTGGGGATGCTGTGTGGAGGGTTTAATTTTAATTTATGTAAGTATGTACGTAAAAATCCCTAATATCGGACTATTGGACACATTTAACTGATTAGTCCAACCTACGCTCTGTAGATATTAGTTCAACCTTCGCTCTGTAGATATTAGTCAACATTCTGAAGTTCGTAGATATTAGTTCAACATATGAGCTGTAGACATTCGTCCGACATACAGGCTGTAGATATTAGTATCTGGAGTCAAATAAAATAATTATCTCCGCAGAGGCGTAGCTAGCATAGGTGGAACCCGGGGCGGATTTTCGTCTATAAAAACACCGTCAGGCTATAAAATTCTCCCCGTTTTCTGATATTCCACGGGAAGCCATAGAGCTACGAAAATATAAATAATACTGTATTCCAAAATTTTTGTGACAATATCCTTCCTAATTTTTTTCCACGGTCGGGTGTAGTGTCACCCCCCCCCCGTCGGGTGGCACCCGGGGCGGTCGCCCCCCCCCCTCGCTACGCTACTGAATCTCCGTATCAACGGGGTACGGGAACATTATCCGGATGTGACTGATTTCCGTTAATTTCCATCCGGGTTTAAATTATTGAGGGCCTAAATGTTTCAATTCCGTCAACAATGTAAAACCACATGTGGCCTCTGTGTTTCCTCCTTCCTGGCCTCTGTGTTTCCTCCTTCCTTGGCCTCTGTGTTTCCTCCTTCCTACAACATGGGTCTCTTCAAGACCAATGTTCATTCCTTCCTCTCCTCAAAAAGACCATCCACACAGCATCCCAGGTGACATAGGCCCTGAGGGAAATTATTTTCCTCAAGGCCTCCTGTGTGGAGTTAATGTAAAAACAAAACAACAATGAAATCTTATAAATTTAAAGAAAACCCAAGTTTTGTTGGCTCAATATTCATAAAAAAATCTTGGCTGGTGACGTTGGCATCAACAGATTTATTCGTGCCAACCAAATTGAATGTTTTAATCGTTTTTAAATGACGATATGGGCCAGTAGGGTATGTTGCTTTTCATGCTCGCTTTCAAGTTGTCAAGTTGATCTTTGGTAAGAGCAAAATAGCCTAGTGATCTGGCAAAATATATCTGGCAAAATAGCCTAGTGATACTATTACCAAAAGTACCGATATATCGGAGCGAACCACTATTGGCGGCTGCGCAAAAAAGTAAGGACCGAAAGTAAGATAAACGGTTTACAGCGCAGTTCACTGTGAGAGTTTTTTGCGCGGCGGCCTGAAGTGGCGCGCTCCGAAGTGTCCTTGTGGGAGGTGCTTTTCAGAATCAGCGTTGGTTGATCTATAATTATATGTGTATTTTTTTTTTAAAACCATAATATTTTTTATTGAAGAAGAAGATAATAATAATAATCTAAACGAAAATATGAAAGAGAACAAGACACAGAAAACAGAAAAAAGACAATGGTCGCAACTGGGACTCGAACCCAGACCTCTCGTCTAATCGGGACGTGCGCGTTAACCAATTTCGCTATTGCCACCTTCTGTCAAACCGTCGAAATTTGAAGTTGTCAATCTCATTTTTCAAATTTTAGAATTAACAATATTATCATCAACGAATTATTTTTGGTTCGAGTCCCAGTTGCGTCCATTGTCTTTTTTCTATCTTCTTCTCTTTCATATTTTCGTTTAGATTATTATTGTTATCCTCTTCTTCAATGATATATTACTTTGATGGGAATAACCTTCAAAAAGTTATAAAAGAGAGTTTTTCTAATAAAAAATTGAACATAATATTTTTCATTGGAGTTCCATATTATGTATTTTTAATTTTAAAATGTTATGTATAAGTTTGGCAAGAAAGTCTAGAAATTAAATCAATTGGAACTAAACCTGTTCATTACTATGGCAACACCGAATTATATGACGTTTCCTATTGCTGTCGTGTTATCGGGTGTTACGGTTGATTTATTGTCTTAAATCTGAGTAGAATATCGCTGATTTGATAATATTTTTATTCATTGTTTGCCTGAATTTAATTAAAATGAATAAATTATTACATAGTGATACAAGAGGGGTTACATTCTGCGTTTTTCAACGCTGCCTAGCCGAGTGTCACGCGAAGAAGCTTTTGTTTGATTTAGAAGATGTTTAAAAACGAACTGCAGAAATGAATGGTACGTAGTATAGTTTGTTTAATAAATTTCATTAGTATTACAAGATTTATGCCAATTTTCGAGCGATAATAATCATTACAATCTGATTTGAGGTTATGTTAAAAAAATTCGAATTTGACATTTCGATTTGACAGTTCATATGCGGCCACAGGAAAAAGGGAATAACTCAATAAAAAAATAATAATATGCAACTTCTTTAAACTCGTAGAAAAGTTCCTTTTTTCTCGTTTTCTCTTTTTTTCTTTCTAAGTGAATATTATCTAGTGTGTGTTTTTAAAACTACCTTCTATAATAATAATTTTAATGATGTTTTTCACACACAGGTAAATCTGAAACAACGGTAAGACGAATCGTCAAGGAAGGGGAAAAGGCAGATGGAAAATTTGAAACACCGGGAAAACGGAAAATGGGCATAATAATAATAATATGTAATAGCATAAGTGCTGATGATTGGAAAAATTGTTGCAAACACTTGATGAAAATTGAGGCAGAATATTATGCACGAGGCAGTACTATATATGATGATATCGATGAACTGCGTTTAGATGAAGATGAAGATACGGAAGAAGAAGAATCACACGAAGACAAAGACAATAATTACATGTCGGGTGTTGAATTAATAGACTTAAATTTTTAAGTACCTACGTTTTTATATCGAAATAAACGCCCACTTAAAACTTGTTTTGTTTTATTTTGCTTCTATTAAATTACGTTTTTTGTGCAATTTTTTTGAAAATACAAATACGCTATGAAATATGCATTTTGCCAGAAGTGTTTTTTTAAAACATACGTTCTTTGTCTTATGAGCCATCTTGGTGTTGCCATTTAAAACTAGAAAACGATCGCAGCGCCATCATTTATTTTCTACACTTTCTTGCCAAACTGCAATCGAAATTGTTTCGCTTCGTTCATCGCAACCGGAATTAGCGATGTGTCAGTTCAGCTGGAATGGGCTCATGTGATCCGCTCCTTTGCGGGAAGCGGTTCCTACTCCCACTCCTTTTTCAAATCGACTACTCCCAGAGAACCCGGCCCAGTCCCAGTACTCTCCGCATCCAAATAAATCCGGCGGTAATCCGGCGGTCCGAGCAACTCAACGCCGAAGCGCGAAAACCGCACTCGAATACAAGTCCCGGGTTCCTTTAAACCCAAGCGTCTTGTTCCAAGCTACGTGAATCGCGACACAATCCATTCATTTCGCCCACTCCCGGACTCGCGCGAACGCCGCGAACTACTACATTCCTGACTCACCCCGTGGCCGCCGCGCCGGCTTGCTCCGCGATCCACGGTCCGGCGTCACTCACCATTCCACTCATGAGTCGCGGGTCTCGGTGAGTTCCCGACACTCCCCGCTACCCGCGGCCGGCCAACTATGACACTTCCCCTTGAGTCACGTCACGAGCTGGGCGCTGCCGTTCATTCGATCGCTGTTCGTTGATCGACACACACGTGCATGACCCCTTCGGCTAGGCACGGAGTAGTTTTTAATTAGAGCGTCTTATCTGGTATCGTTAATCAACGGGTGACGTGCATTATAAAATAATAGTTTATAGTAAAGCATTACAGCTTATTAATTTACTTATTTAAATTCTCAATAAAAGACCGTGCAGTGTAGATACATTGAATGTACCTACATTGCACGGGTGACGGGTCCTTGTTCTCGTACGGGTCTTGTCCGACTCCGGGGTTCTGAGTTCTCGTGTGGGTTCTACGAGTAGGTCCTGGTTCCGAGTTCTTTGAACCCGTGCGTCCCGTTTCGGTGCGCCGCGCGCCGCAACAATACCCAGTGCCCAGTCCGCACCTAAGAACTCGGACCCGGGACCTGCTCCTAGAACTCGTGTACTTTTAAAAGGAAGCAAGTCTCGGAGGCTTCCGGAAAAATGCAGAACTTACCCACCTCTAACCGGAATTATATTGTTTAAAAAGGACATGATTTAAAAAATATATAGTAAGGCTGCTTAAACATTGACAGGACTTAATATTATTGAAACGTATTGTATTTTGATTTTTTTTTTGATTTTTCTGTCGGGTTTTTAGTTTTATCTGACTTTCATAATTCTCAGTCGAGTACTGGCTTGTATATTTTATCGCCATCCGATTATTTCGTTTTATGATTTCTATAGGTTGGTAATATTGGCAATTGGCAATGTTGGCATTACTGGCCCCTGCGCAGCGCAAGTCGTCGTCGCCACGAGAAAAAAGTGAAAAAGAATTGTGTTTGGTGTCGAAAAGCAGATTTGCTTTGTTAAATACTTGTTTTTGTCAAATTTATTACTACTTGTTGTTCAAGTTATATTAGAGCTGAATATATTCATTAGCTACGTTTCCCTGTTAATATTATATTCCTTTCTTGGTGGTTAAAATAATTAATTATGCCTAAACGTGGTGGAGGTAGAGGAGGACGCAATTGGAATAATGGAGGTGGAGACAGAGGAGATGGACAACAGAGAGACCAGCGAGGATATTCGAATTCATACAATGGTTCGTAATTTTCTATTTTGAAAGTTATTTTTGCAAGGTGTAGAGACCGAGCTTTGAAAGTGTAAATGTAAAAACTAAATTAATTTTCCGACATTATTGACATTAATTTTATCACGTAGCAATTTTGTCACAGTCTTAGCACGAAAATATCATAAAATTGTGTGCTTATGTATCTAAAAACAAATTTACTTGTATTCAATACGTCACATTATGATCGAATTGAGATGAAAATGTATCTTTCTTCAAACACAGCAAACTTATTTTTTGGCACCATTTTTTCAAAATTAATTAATAGATTGATTGTAGCGAGTAGAATAAAAGCAAAAGTGTATGAAACTAATGATATATTTCTAGACTTATTGGTTAAGACTTATTTTTTCTTCATCCCTGTCAAAGAAATATAAACGTTAAAACTAAGAAATATATTGATTTTGAAATTGTATCCATTTAACAAAGAAACTGAATTCAGTATTACAAATCAACAATAAAATTTTTGTTTTTTTTAACTGGAAGAGGTCATTTTTGTATCGCGAAGCCCATGTTACGGATTTGCTATTTTTCTTGATACTAGTGTTTTATCAGGTTATTTACTCCATTATTTATTTTCTAGAACACGATAATCGTGGACATGAAAACAATGTCAGAAGAGTCAGCTTCAAACCGAATGCCAACAAAATCCACAAAAACAAGAACAATAGAAGTTGGGATGCCGCCCTAAAGCACTTCAATGATGAAGATATCGACATGAGTGGGCAGAGCTCGAACCCGGGCGGCAGAAACCCAAACAACAACTTCCGTGGAAACTTCCGCGGAAGAGGCAGAAGAGACGGAAGGGTCAACTCGCCAGCCCCTCGCCCAAACCACATTCCCAGAAAGCTATTACCAGGAATCTCACCATGGTACCAGATTACCATACCCTTCGGTCAGCAGCACGAAAAGAACTTCCTTCTCAACGCGCTTCTGACCGCCTTATCACCGGAAACTTTTGTGCCTTATTTTTATTCCATCGTCGGCAATGCAGCTATTTTCTACGTTGATGATTTCGGAATGGCGGAGAAGCTGAACAACCTGGACAGGACGATCACAATGCCTAACGGGTTCAAGCTCGCCGTAAAGGTGAAAAGCGGCACGCCGCACGTGCAGGTGGATAAGGATCTCCTGGATAAGATGAAGATAGCAATGGCGGGTCGCTACAATCCCGCTACCAAAGCGTTGGACCTTACAAAGTTTCACGCTGATCCAAGTAAGTTATTTATTTAAATTATTCACAAACAAATATTGTAGGCTCTACGCAAATTATGGAACTGTTGGGGGACCTGAGGAGCGATTCTGTATCTCTTGTGGATATGGAAAAGATTCCATCGGAATCGGCTGTCAAATTTGTGTCACTTTCTATGACTTTCAATTTTACAATAACTTTAAATTGGTTTAAACATTTTTATTTATTTTTAAATGTTTTTCTTCTATGGAATGAATGCTTGTGATTAGAAGAGAAATAACACTTCTGTAGAATTTTCTTCAAAGGTCTAATGGCGTCCAGCTTTTGAAATAGACCTTTCTCAAATTTTTCTATGTCTGCCGATTGTTTGCGGCTATCGGCAATATAAAGTCTTTAGCTCTTTCCACCGTCTGAACATCAGCCCACTTTATCTTTGGGTGACCTGAGCATCTATAGCAGTGTTCCGCAAAGTGTGCTCCGCGGCACACTGGTGTGCCGTGGCCATTTGTAAGTGTGCCGCGAGTCCCGCGTCACTTCTCACAAAGTGCTGTGTAAATCGGTCTTTACTTTTCTGTGCGGCGCGGCGGCCGGAGGTGGCGTGGGTGGGACTCAATCGCTGCGAAGTGGCCGTGTGCTACGCCGCTACGCTACATTATCACGTGATTGCGCACGAGCTATCGGGGTGCATGCGCGTGACAACATAACATTACGAATTACGACGGCGACGTTGCGCCCGCTTGTTTTTTTTTTTTTTTTTATTTATTTATTTATTTATCTATAATAAAATATATTTACAATAATTTTATTTGTATGCCTGTCTCACTAGGGTATACCTGTGTTTAGTAGTCATTCGTTAATGCTAGTGTTTGGTTGTGTCGTCGCGAACTTAATTGACTTTTTTAATTGCAAAAAAATATCCCATATTACGTGTATATAATGGATAAATTCGTTAAACGTACCGCAAGTTTGTCAAGTGAAACTAATGATTCCCAAGAAGAAGCAGAGTCAACGAAGAAAAAAACCTAAGCTTTTTGATCGGAAATACGATGAGAGCTATGTGCGTTATGGCTTTATATATTGCGGTGATGAATCGTGCCCAATCCCAAAATGTTTTGTTTGTGGAGAAACTTTGGCTAATAATTCGATGGTGCCCAGTAAACTTTCATGACATTTAACAACTAAACACCCATCGGTGGCTCACAAAGATAAAGCCTTCTTTCAACGTATGAAAGACCAGTCTAAGAAACAGGTAACTCTCATGAGTTCGTCTTTCAATACATCAAGCAAAGCGCCTAATAAGCCTAGCCAATCCTATCCAAAATTTACCTTGTTTTTTTTTCTTTGGTGTACCGTTAAAATTTCTTGATTAGTTAGGTGTACCGTGAACATAAAAAGTTTGCGGAACACTGATCTATAGCATCATATAATAGAACGATTAAACCGTCTTTGGCATCATAATATAAGGTCCTTACTTATGAAATTGGCGTATGGGAGGAATATAAAGTCAATTTTTTTTAATGTAATATATTTACTTAATCAAATATGTACCATTGCTATCTATGCACTTTTGCCATCTCATAGGTAGTTCATTGATCCCTTTATTAAAAAAACCATTTGAACGGGAATCAATAAAATCTTTAACCCCCTGAGGGCCAGGCTTTTTACCAGAACAACACCGAAATTTCACGATCTTCAATTGAATGTTTTGTGGATTAAATTTAACCTATCGTATATTTTATTGACTGAAACACATTCCTAGAACAATAAACTATTTACCAAAATAATATTACTTGCGTAATTACGTAAATTGATAGGTTTTATGATGTTTTATTCGAGGTCACGCATCGGCATTTTGACGCGGCCGCCAAAATGACAGTTCGAGATGCCCACAGATAAAAATTATTTTAAAATTTTCTAATGTTGCAAGGTGAATGAAATTTTTACCCATCTCATAGAGAATGTTGGCGCTAGCATTTCTGACCGTGTTCTTATTCAAATTTTGTACATAGAAGGGTAAAAATCGAAGATGAAAATATTTTTTTTTCGCGCATGCGCAAGACCTGCGCACATCCCGCCCGACGAAAAATTTCATATAAATTATTCGGAGTGACCGGCTGCATTGCGGCTTTTTCTATGGTAAAGGGCGATAATAGAGCTAGCGATTCTGACCGTGTTTTTCATACACTTTCTTTATACATAAGGGTCAAAATTGCGTAAAAATATTGATTTTTCATTTTTGTGCGCCGGCGCACACGCGGCACGGGCCGGGTTAAAGGCGGTTTGGACTACCCCATCGGAGTTGAATTTTTTCCCTTGCAAGAAGTTATCCAAATTTCGAAAAAAATGGTAATTTGTTGGGGCAAGGTCCGGAGAGTACGGTGGATGTCTTAGACATTCCAATTGAAGCTCCTCCAATTTGATAGCCGTCTGTTGTGCAGTGTGTGGTCTAGCGTTCTAACGCGCATTTGTTGATTTGCTTCTCTCAATTCATGAGGTACCCACCTTTCAAGCTTTTTCACCTTCCCAATTTGCTTCAAGTGGATTAAAACAGTCTTATCACTGACACCGCAGCCTGCAGCTAACTCAGACGTGGTTTGCGATGGATCCGCTTCCACAATAGCCTTCAATTCTTCATTATCATTTTGGCCTCCGGCCGTCCATGGGGCTGGTTGAAATTTCCAGAACGAAAGCGTTGGAACCAAAAACGCACTGTGTTTTCTTTTGCGGCCCCGTCGCCATACATATCATTAATCCTTCGAGCCATTTCTGCAGCACTGGTGCCACGGTGGAACTCGTACTCGTAAATAACGCGATATTTCAAGTTTTCCATTTTGTAAACTAAGTGACGCAAAGAAAAAAAAACAATTAAGGAAAAAACAAATGAATTATAATTTTCGAAACACAAATACATGAGTAAATAGCTGTATAAATTTGAATTTGCAATTCCTAACCAAAGGGAAGATATTTGAGATTAAAGTTGCCAGTACGGCAAAATGCCAATTTCATATGTAAGGACCTAATATAGTTGAATTATCTAATAATTTGGCATATTATTAAGAGTAGAAGTTAGTTATACACCTTATATTGATATTGCATCTGTGCGAGTGAATGACCTTTAAATAACATATTATTTCTCCTTGTTTTAGGTTTAGTCGATGTCTTTTGTGCATTATTCCGACCCTCTATAATGCTGGCAGCCATAAACATCATATCAGAAAACATTCCAGAAATCCAGGCACTTAATTTAAATGAAAACAAACTTCACGTCCTGGACCACTTCAAGAGCCTGCTGAATAAATTACCTAACCTCAAAATATTATATCTAGCTAAAAACAGGGTGAGTACTTCTATTACAACTTGATTAAATTGCCTGACTGCACCCTTCTGTCGCATGATCTTATCAGTTTTCCTATCTCTTGTAAACGTGCTTCGTAAGTACACACACATATCTACTAACAAGTGGACTAACAAGACTCAGTATTTGAACTTATTTATTATTTAATCATTCTCCATTCAGTCAAGTGAAAAACCTTCAGATTATTGCATGCAATGACTATTCACGTACAACTTGAAAAGCCAATAACGGCAAAGTTACACACCTGTGTTTCCCGCATATTGATAAAATTTGCCATTCATTAGAATACACATAGCGTTGGTTTACTTAGGCCTGAAAAACTGGGAATTATCAGGGAAATGTCAGGTAATTTATAAATATTTTTGGAATATCAAGTAGTAATACATATTTTTTCACACATAGCAAACACTTTGTGGGTATACGTAATTATAATAAGACAATAAAATAACTTTGTTTAATTATACTTTATTACATTTTTTTAAAACCAGCCCCGTTCGGTTCGACCTGAACCTTCCTCAGGGTGAATAAAATATATTAAATAAAATAAAGGATTACAGAGTATGTATTTAAATGAAAAGTTGAAGAGGGAGAGAGAACATCAATTTTGGTGAAAGGGGAGGCGGAGGGGGTAAAAGTAGGCATGGGGAAGGAAAATATTTGAAAAAATGGGGCTGATTCACAAATCTAACTGTTTATTTAGTAAATTGGTTTTACAGGGTGGCCACAGACCTGGAATACCTGGAAAACCTGGAATTATCAGGGAATTTTACCGAACCTGGAATTATCAGGGAAATGTCAGGGAATTTCGAAAAAATTTTATAATATCAGGGAATTCCAAAAATAAAACTAAATTCGTTATTTTGCAATTTGTGAAACCCCAAAGCTGTGTTTTATTACTTTTACTTATGACTTGTGTAACAAAAGATATGCCGACAAAGACAAACTAGATAGGTATTTTTTTATTATTATTTTCGTTAATGCCCTTGCAACACAATCCATGTCATCTAGTTGATGTGTGTGTGTGTGTGTTTAGGTATTTTAACATTTAAATCAAGGTTTTTGGTATTTATAAAATTACATTGCATCACTATTTATACCATAGCTTTGTGTAAATACATAAAAAACCTCTTTCTAAACTTTAGTTGAATGCTTATGGTTCAGTTTTCTCTATTACCATATTTTTTCTTTGTATTATTTAATGTCCTAATTGCTTACCCAAAGGGTATATTGTTTTAATTATTATTATTCTATATCTAAACTGTTCGCTAGTATTGTTGTTTGTTTCATGTGATTTTTTTTTGTATCTCTTCTAATGTTAACGTTTTTTTGTTTATTTTTCTATTTTTGTACGGTCTTTTCATTTCTTCACAAATTGTCTTCAGGCGAAATATCATAAATTTGTAACAAGTGTATTTTGTGTTTAATAGATTATTGTAATGCAAAGAAATAATAAATGCTATAGATGAAGGAATTCCCTTTATTATTCCCTTTATTATTACAAAGATATCCCCTTATATCAAATTAAACATATCAGGGAAAAATGTAGAAACTGCCCTGGAAAACCTGGAATTATCAGGGAATTTTGAAATCAGTTTTTTGTGGCCACCCTGTTTTATTAATCTTTAAATTAATTGTCATGGAATCAATAATTCGATTAAAAATATATAAAATTATTTGTTATACCTTTTTGTTTTGCAAGTTATAAAAGCGATTCTTTTGTAACGGCTTGCTACCCCCTCCCTTCTTGTATTCATGATATAGTGTCAATTCTTAATAATAATAATACACGTAAGATAATAATATTATATAATAATATTTATTATTTCGGCCACTGGCATAATACCTAGGAATCTGATTCAAAATTTAAGCATATTAGATTTATCAAAGAATTTGTATATAAAAATGCAAAAATCAGTAATTTTAAATGCATGTAGGATTACAAAAGATTTTTTAAATATTTATATTGAGGGATCAGTAGGATTTATAGGTTCAATTTGAAATGCCACAGAGCCGAACCCTCTGATATGAAAATATCTGGAGTCGGTGAATTATATTCCCATTTGGTCTCTAGTAGGTTGACATGTTGTTCTTGTATTATTTTGTATTTATAAAACTTATATAGTGCAATTGCATAGCATGGGTTGACTAGATGATCATTTGGGAAGTGTGTGAAAGGGTTTAGTTTTTCCTGTGGGGAAAATTTAACCCGGACATTTAAATCTGGTGCGTAAAAAAAAAAAAAATCAAAATTTTCATGTTGTCCAATTTAATATAGGTCTGAATGTAATGGAATCTTTACAATACATACAATACATACAATAACAAAAATTAACCAATATTAAAGTTTACTTTGCTTTATTAGTACATGATTAGCATGTTTTTTTTGTCTTTTTTAGACCATACTTTTTTTAACTGCCCACACCCTCAAATCCCATGGCATCCTCATCCCAACGCCCCCTAATTTTATCTGGGTCTTCTACTGACCTCCTGAAAGTCTCAAGGGGGCGTTATCGCCCACGTTGAGAACCTATGTTCTAGATTCATTAGCGTAGGCGTAGACCTATCCCATTTGTATGAAGTACAGCTACCCCCTGAAGATTTATTAAACGAGTGATGGTTATCTAATAGGTGTGTTGCAAATTCTGAAAAACCTACACTAGCTTAAATGTAATGATTGCTCAGCATTTTACATATGTAAAATGGCTAGTAGATTGATAAAAATGCGTTATTATTTTAGCTTTAATTATAACTGATTAAAAGGTAGCCAAAATATTTAAATCCATTATCTCAGAATGAACATTTTGTCATTTAATGACTTCTGGCAGTAAACCGACGCACTGTTTATTTGGAATAGTTAAATATGTTTGTACGTAGACCGGTTTATCACTTAAATCACTAATGCATACTATTTTTCTTGCAGATTCCTCACATAAACTCTCTGGAGCCCTTGACGGGTCTGCCCCTGGTTGAACTTTTCCTCGAAGGCAATCCCCTCGCCGACCGCTTCAAAGAAAAGGATGTGTACGTGAGGTAACGTATACAGAACCCGCAGGGAGGAAACCCCCAAAGGCCTTAAAAGATGAAATGCCGCTTCACTGCTGTTAAACTACTTATTCCCATAGAAGGAAAACGGGAAAGATGCTATGTCGATGGCTTAGAACACAGATATTGTATCTCCATAACCATTATAAAAACATTACATTCTAATTTGGAAACTATGATGTGAAATAGTATCAAAGAAAATAGTATGAAAGTATGAAAACTTTCTGTAAATAGAGTGATTTAGTGATGCCATATACACGTAGGGGTTATTTCACCATCCCCTCGAAAAGCTGTCAAAATGACTATTCATCCATTATAATAAATGAATACTCGCGCAGCATGTAGAAAACTCCGCTAACTTATCCGATATATAGCCACTGTTCATAGGTTCGAGTACCGAATAGTAAACTCGAACTTTATAAATAAATAAATCGAAAATACGCTTTATCTTCAGAATAGCGCTTTTGACAGCTATCAAAAGGATGGTGAAATGCCCCTATAATAATATGGGATATCAGTAGAGCCTTGCTTTTATAAAATGGAGATACAATATCTGCTCTAAGACCCTTAAGTAGAAATGTTCCGTCAATTGAGAGTGACTAACAGTATGAAATTATTTTTGCAAGTTGAAATCGCATATCTTTACATCCGTCTTTCAAATTGTTATTATTTTATGTTCGTTTATACGCCATTGCAGTTATTGGTTGTCCTTTGCCACAAAATCCCGAAAAGAGTTACAAAAAAGATAGCAACTCTCAAACCAACAAAGCACAAAACACTTAGTGCTGAAGGTGAAAAAAATCACATCACCAGATCTCGCACAGTACAACACTTCCTTACAAATACTGGACAAAGTATCTGATCAAGATCATAAGTTATGAGTGCTGCAGTTTGCAATACTGTTTTAAATTGACGGTTTTAATCTCTTCACCATCATCGAACACCAGTCACGGTGAAAAAGTGATATTTCACTTGCCGGCATCTGCGGTAGAGTTGAAATGCGTGATCCAAGTGCGGGCACATCACCTTGATATGTTTTGGTGGCGATTTCATAAATGATTTTCTTTCATTATGGAAACACTCGTCATTTGGATGGCGTGAAGGTATTTTAATGCCTCACGCTACAAAGGTGATATTGGAAGGCTATCGCTGCAAAGTGTCTGAGATAACTCCGTATTAAAAGGGCCGGTGTCATGTCGGTATCTTCACGGAACAGACTGCGGAGCACCAATGCCCCTGTTTGAATGTGTTATGAGTAAAAGGTTCGGAGAGAAAGGTGACTGGTTAAGTTGATGTGTCGAGATTTATGCCTGTATTATTATAATGACCTTTTGTATAATGCTGTAAAAACAACTCGATACGCCAGTTTTGTATTTGTTTTGGAAACGAACTGCTTGAGAAATGAAAAAAAAAATACATGGGAAAAAAATTAATTTGGCAAGAAGAGTTAATAATTGTGCTGTAAAACCTTTTTAATAAATATTTTTTGTTGAAAGGCATTTGTGAAGATTGTTATTGTGTAATTTATAAAAAAAATTGGTAACTCTTCTATTGACAGATCATTTCTATCAAAAATTATAATTTTCGAGTGTATTAGTTTGAGCTATAAATTATGAATATATTCATATTCAATTTGTAGGCTTGAAAGTAAAGTGACGCAGTAAACTCGGTTTACCTAAATAATGTCGATCCAATGCAAGAAAGAAAAAGGTTAAAACAAACAAGTAATAGAATTACAATTTGCTTCTGAGTAAAATACTATACACAAGTTTGAAATCTTTAATCAAAGCAAAATTACATAAAATTAATCCTTTAGGTGCTGTATATTGGCATGTCACTACGCCTCTTTAAGTGCGGCGTGCCGATATATAGGCTGGGCTAAGTGTCCCTAACCCCTGCTCATTCGAGATTGGAAATACATATTGAAATTGATTTTTTTATTTACCAAATAAACAAAGTTATAATAAATATTCAATTGTCATAAAAATAATAAATATTAATATTTTATTTTTCCATGGATTATTGACACTTCTTATGGAACTGTGAAAAAATAGTTAACGCACCTAAAGGGTTAAAAAAAAGTACATAATCTGATATCTCGTGATAGTTGTAAATTCAGGCCTCCAAATCTGAAGAACTTTTATAATTCTAGAAAACGATGTTTGTGGTTATTCTATTATGAACTTTTGTTGACTGTTTAATATGTTGTGTAATCCTTGAGAGTTTCAGAGGAGGAATTGTTTTTCTTCTCGCTCCAAATATTTGAATTGTCTTCAGAGAGGTCCGGAAGAGGTTCCCCAAAATGATGCGACTGGTAAGTTCATTTCTCTATTCTAATGCTAACTCTATTGTTGTTTTTAACCTGTAACTTTTAATATGTACTACCTACGCAGCCGTTGCATATTTGATCCATTGGCGGCTATCCTGTACGCGGGTGTCACATATATCGTCGCCTCAGTTCTTTTTTGTCCAACAGACCATTTTAGTTTTTGTTCAATATCCACTTTAAACTTAAAAGTAAGGTATAAAAAATGATAGTTAATCACTTAACTAAGAATTATTTAAACTAATGAAACCTTTACCTTTACGGAAATGGCTTTATCTTACACCTATCATAATATTTCATTGAAATAATGAAAGAAAACCTTCTCCCCGTCTAAAATTTTCTAATGGTCTGTTGGACAAATACGAACTAAGGCGACGATATGATACATGAAGTTTCACTAAAACACATGAATTGCGTTACAATGTGCCACGAGGGAGATAGATTGCATCAAAAAGGTTACAATCCCCTTTTCAAGAGCGTAGTTTCCTTTAAATCATAAAAAAGTTTTATAAAAAATTAAATCATTTCAAAAGAATGAAAACATTTTTGGTACGTTTATTGTAAAAATATTTTGCACTGGACATATGATTTTTCAATCTTAATAATTGAGACTAAAAATGGTCCTATAATAATAAAAATTATATCGATTTCTTTGTTATGAATCACTCTTATTGAATTAATCTTAAAAACTGCACAGATTACAATATTACACCTATGATATAATGATAAAACACACGCCGCTCCGAAAACAAAACAAAAAACTGACAGCTGCAAACTAAACTTCACTTTTGCACCTTATATTTAATTCCAGGATATAAATAACTTTAAATAAGCAAAAAATTTAGCAATGAACACTTTTATATAATATAATACATAACAGAATTTACTTAAAATAAACATCCACGAGATTTTTCAATGCTTCGGTGTAGAAAAAAATCACACCACCGTATATTTAACTTGTATGTCGTTTCATATGACCAAGGTGCTGTCCCGCCGTCGGTTCCTCACTGCGGTTTTCGTATGAAAAAGCTGAGGATCCGGCATCGGGATCGGATGACAGTACAGTTCTTGATAGCTTTTTGTTTGACAAGCCCTCAAAGGGCTCACAAACTCCAACAGCTCGTAGGGCTTTGAAGCAAAGATAGGACGGTTACCTCGAGAGTGTTTTCTCTTGGGGTAAAAATAATCTCGTTGAATTTAATGTTTCAAAGACCCAATCTTGTCTCCCAGAAACTGGGTGTACTGTATAGGGCCCGCAGATACTTTAATAGTGCACAACTGCTAACCCTGTACAAATCGCAAGTGCGCCCCATGGTTGAATTTGGCAGCCACCTCTGGTCTGGAGCTCCAAAATACCTGAAAAATACCCTTGACTCTGTGCAGAAACGGGCGGTCCGTTTGATAGATTCTCCCATCTTAACAGATAGATTGCAATCTTTAGAGCACAGGCGTCGGGTGGGAATGCTATCCTTGTTCTACCGGTATTACAATGGAAGATGCTCCGAGGAACTAGCATCATTGATCCCTTCGGCACCGGTGCATAGTCGGGAAACACGCCAAACGCGTGGTCTCTTCAAGACCAATGTTCATTCCTTCCTCTCCTCAAAAAGACCCTCCACACAGCATCCCAGATGACATAGGCCCTGAGGGAAATTATTTTCCTCAAAGCCTCCTGTGTGGAGTTAATGTAAAAAAAATATATATATATGTTTTGAGTTGTGTCAGCCTTGGTCTAATGCAACGGGTAGTCTGCTCCAGTTTTATTAAAACTAACTCTTTTGTTAAAAACACAGATATGTTTTGCACTTCAACAGGAATAAAATCTATATCATTAAAAACAAAATTACATTTCCCAAATTTATATTTATTCGAAATCTATAGACTGTCCGTAAACTCGTGTTATAAGAGGAAAACTGTTAAATCAACTTCTCATTTGGTTCATGTTATGGAAATGCGATTAAGAACTTTTATAAATTAACTGATTATTTCTTTTTACTATGACAACACCGTTGTCCTGGCAACATTGGTCACATGACCGGTTTAGTCCCAGCAAACGCCGTTCCGACAGGAGCAACTTACTTCATTCTAGTTACGGCGCTCAGCTCGAGAACACGTGACAAAATTCTAAATTAAAAATCACATTTCCATTTTTTTCCTACCGCGATCTCTAAAATGTAAATGTTGTCTGTCAAGACTAAATAAATTATTAAACGTGTGCGAACTATTTCATTACTTCTCTGAATGCAAGATCCTTCCTCGGAGTCCAGTAAGTATCCTCGACACTACCAAAGGAGACCTGATGTAAGGTTCGCCACAATGTGATGAGATTCATCAGTTTCCCCTTTTACTACTAGTTTCTGGACACCATGTATACCTTATGTTTCCTTTACCTTGACGCTTGTTTAATGTCCAGGACGGAAATGACCTCCCTCCGGTCATAGGCTTCGACATCAATGACGAGATCAGCCTCCCCCCCAGTCGAGCCTCGTTCCTCTGCAATGCCGAGGGTCAGCTCATTGTGCGCCAGTTCCTGGAGCAGTACTTCGCCATCTACGACTCGGAGTCGCGCCAGTCTTTACTGGACGCCTATCACGAGAATGCCATGTTCTCAATGACGGCGTATTATGGACCCGGTCAGGTTCAGGGTTCTTCCTATAGCAGGTAAATACGCACTGCACAATTTTACTTTTCTTCTACAGCCTCCCCTTTTTCTTCTATTACGTACAACAATCTTTAACATTAGGAGTGTATGTACATACATATAAGATTCTACACTATCCATCTAATACTCTTCAATTTCATTAGTACCTCCCACACGCACACTTCAGGCCGCCGCGCAGAAAAGTCTCACAGTGAACGTATCGGTTTTTACTTTTCTGCACGTCACTCTGAAGTGTGCGTGTGGGAGATGCTATTAAGTGTTGCTGTGTTATCACATCATATATTATGTAATCATAATTTTAACATTTTCACTTCCGTGGTCGAGCCGTTAAGATTCTTAAACATGAATCCAGAGGTCGTGGGTTAAAATCCTGGCGTGCACAAATAAATTAAATTTAAGATTGTTATTTATTTTTTTTACACAAATACCGCACAAGAGTCTCAACTGCTCCCGTCTGGAGCCAGTTAGATGGCTGCCCCAATTGGGGTATGTTGTGTGGCTGAAGGAAGTGGTGAGGGGAAGGAGATAGGGAAGAGGAAGGTGGGGAGGTACCTGGCTATTCAGATCTGGTCAACCAAACAGCTAAAGCCATATCAAGCAACATTTCAGTTCTGAATGGTGGTCTTACACCAGCCGAGGGATTCTCTGTTTTGTGATATTGAGATAGATCTCGTACGAGATCTCCTGTCAGATTTGTGCGATTTTCTAAGGCAGTTAAATGAATAAATAATCTTGCATACTTGAATGAATTCATGTTTAAAACGACCTAAACTAAAATATGTGACAGCTCACAGCTGGAATTCTGACATCAGCCCATAGAAAAAGCAAATAACAGCCATAGAAAATCACACAAATCTGACAGCAGATCTCGCTCGAGATCTATCTCGATCTCACAAAAGATAGAGAATCGCTTGGCAGGGCGTAATTGAGAGTATCTTCCACTATGGAACGTGCCGCAAATATACAGGGTGGCCCTTAACTGTATACCTAGTTTCAATTAACAATAAATAAATAATGGTAGAACTTAGACATGTTTTATTAATATTTTCAAAAACTACAATAAATGGAAATTTTAATGACATTATGTTTCAAAAATTATATTGTCCAAGTGAGCTCCATCAGCCTGTTGACATTATCTATGGCGGATTCGAAAATTCTCAAAAAACACGTTGACAAGTTGCCCGTGGGATGGTGTTAATTTCCCGTACAATGTTTTGTTTTAACTGATTTATTGTTGTCGGATTGTCTTCATAGATTCTTGATTTTAAGTATCCCCACAAAAAATAATCACACGGGCTGAGATCTGGACTCCGTGGGGGCCACTCAATGTCTCCTCCTCGTGAAATGAGTTTTCCGGCGAACATCTCCTTCAAACGGTCCATGGACAGTTTAGCAGTGTGACAGGTGGCGATGTCCTGCTGAAACCAGCTCCTGGAATTGTGGCCTTGAAAATCTTGAAGACCTGGGACCAAGAACTCCTGAAGCATCTAACAATAATTCTTAGATTTCACTGTCAAAGCAACTCTCCTTTCGTTTTCAAAAAAATGTTGGCCAATGATACCCCTAGCTGATATTGCAGCCCACACAAAGACCTTCGGGCTATTCAAGGGACGTTGATGCTTCTGTCGGGGGGTCTTCTTCTTCTTCTATTCTCAGACCAATACTGGCAATTTTGTTTATTAACATGGCCATTGATATGGAAACTGGCCTCATCGCTGAACATTATGTTGAAAAAATTGTTACAACGTTTTAGCATCACATTGGCAAAATTAAGTCAAAGATCGGTATCATTCGGCTTCAATTTTTGTGTCAGCTGAATTTTATAAGCTTTTAGATGTAAATCGTGGCGTAAAATTCTTTGTAAAGTGGTCCTCTTGATGGATAAGGCTTGGCTTCTCTTGCGAGTAGTTTGTTGTGGATTTTCCCTCACTGATTCACTAGCACGCTGAATAACTTCTGGTATCCTCGCTGACTTCGGGCGGCCTTCATTAATTATTTTTACTGTTGAGCCGGTTGTCTCAAACATTTTGATCCATTTCCGAATAGATTTTGCGCTTGGTGCTTGATTAAGGTCTCGTAAACCGAAATGAGCAAGGTACATTCGTCTCAAAATTGTCACGGAATTATGTAATTGCACGGACACAAAATGCGCGCTGCTCTCCCGTGAACGGCTCCATGGCGACTAAAATTTCCATGAAATAACGCGTCTAACGATACCTTCCAAGCCGCGTTCGCCCCACGCATTGTTGAAAAATTAACGAAACAAACCGCAAACACAGTTAAGGTCCACCCTGTACTATACGAGTCGTTCAATTTCTATATCCGCTATATCAACTTTCACTGATTCGGAGAAAACCGCAAAAAACTGTCACATCTCTAGCGTAAATAAAAAATTGTTTTTTATTTTTTTATATAATGAATTGGATTAACCTCTTGGAGCGCGGAGGAACAACACGGAAATTTCACGACCTTCAATTTGAATCGAATGTTTTGTGGATTAATTTTTACCTATCGTATATTTTATTGACCGAAACACATTCCTAGAACAATAAACTATCTACCAAAACCACATTACTTGCGTTAATTACGTAAATTGATAGGTTTTGCAATGTTTTAGTCGAGGAACTCATAAATGTGACGCAGCCAAAATGACATTTCGAGATGCCCACAGATAAAAATTATTTTAAAATATTTTGTGGTTACAAGGTGAATGAAATCTTTACCCATCCCATAGGGAATGTTGGCGCAAGTGATTCTGACACTTCCTTTACAAATTTTGTACATAGAAGGGTCAAAATAGTAGAAAAAACATATTTTTTTTCCCGCGCATGCGCAGAAACTGTTCACATCCCGCACTACGGCAAATTAAATATAAATTATTCCGAGTGACTAGACATAGCATTGCGGGTTTCGCTATGGTAAAGGACGATAATAGAGCAAGCGTTTCTGACTTTGTTCTTCATACACTTTCTTTATACATAAGGGTCAAAATTGCATTTTAAAGTGCCGCGGCCACCGGGTGACAAACGGCAAACAACCGGTTAATATACATTCGAAAAGTGTTCTTTTTCCATGTATGTATGTCTAGAAAATATTTAAGTAATTTCGATAAATATAATGGATATACTGGATTTTGATACCCACTTCGTGATTTATATGGAATATAGAGGCTTTTGAAACTCAACTGACCTGAGGGCCGTGTTTCTACATCTGCCATCTTGGCAAAATAACTGCTCGTGATTGGTTGAATCCCGATATAGCGGGTTTTGATAGTGACTTCCTGAATGATATAGCAGGTTTTGTTTCTCACTCGCAGTTTTAATATGGTTTTTGGTCGTAATAAAGGAGGTTTTGAAACTCAATTTTAGATTAGTCTTGTTCCTCACAAAAATGTGAACTCGGATCATTTTGTCAAAAAATCGGATATAGCGGGTATTGAAATTGTATGACTCATATATTATTTTAAATTAATTAATTGTGAAATAACACAAATTAATCAAATAAAATTTATTTGCCCACGCCAGGATTCGATCCCGCGACCTTCGGATTGCTAGACAAGAGCCTTACCCCACGACCACGCTGGCTGTCAAACTTTATAATTCATATTAAATAATATACAGTACATTTTCTCAGTATCACCCTGGTGAAAGACCACAATTCGGGAGGGCAATGTTGCTTAAAATGGATTTTGATGTTTAATGACCAGTTCTGAATAGTCAGGTACTCCCCAACCTTTTTTTTTTTTTTTTTTTTTTTTTTTTATTGAAATTTTTTGATACAATACATATAATACATACATGAAATAATGAAAAGTGTATAAAAAAACTTAATATAATTAATGTATGAACAAAAAAATCCCACAAAGGCAATGCCTGTGCGTGGGTATAATATAGATTTTTTACTTTTATTTCTATGGTTATAGTGAATATTAAGTAAACATAAATAAGGAATTTAAAAAAAAAGTAACTGAATGAATGCATTTAAAAACTACAGCATAATGACAGTCTGCACTGTTATTATTGTATTTGTAAGTTTTGTAAAAATAGATGTTACAAGTGCAATTTAAAAACATAAAAAAACAAACAAAATAAACTAGCAAACAATATTATAAATCTTCTCTAAAAGCTGTCCAATGATAGATATATTTAACGGCTTTATTTAAACTTATAAGAAAAAAATATCTGTTTCAGTGTTTTTTAGCCAAATTTTGGTATATTTTTTATAAGATTGAAGATTTTGACATATGTTCTCTTTAAAGGTTGTACATAGTAAATTATACATTTTTGGAGCTATAAAACTAATATGCCTTTGGGACAACCTAGTTTTGCAGTGGGGTACTGCATACTCACATGTGCCACGTCTTTGGCTGGTACGATTTGAATTTTTTAGAAAGTTATTTGGACGCATGTAAATAAATTTAAGGCATTGAAGTCCATAAGTCTGTCTAAGGTCCAAAATATCAGTTTCCTTAAACAATTGTTTGGAGGGATACGATTTATTTTTTTTGTACATAATCTTAATTATTGATTTTTGGGCAATTTCTAAAGGTTTTACATGATTATTGTAAGCTCCACCCCAGCCAATTATTCCGTAGGAAAGAGATGAATGGACTAGTGCATCATAAACTAGTTTTATGGTTTTTATATTTACTATGTTACACATTCTTTTAAAAATATAATTTAAGTATCTGAGTTTGTTAACAGTATTTTCTATATGGTTGGTCCATTTAAGTTGACAATCTATGGTTACACCTAAGTACTTAATCATTTTTCCTGATTTCATCTCTTCACAGTTAGAGCATGTGGTTGGGTTACAATTAATATTATGAAACTTTAAATTGAGATTAGTTTTGGGAGCTGACTTCTGTGTAATATAAAAAGGAATACATAGAGTTTTTTCGTAATTTAAAGTAAGAAGGTTTCTATCTAGCCATTCTTTGACAACAGAAATACATTTGTTAGCTTTATTAGTTGTATCTTCCCATGTCTTTCCTTGGACTGTTATTGCAGTATCGTCAGCAAATGAGAATATTTTACCAGGTATAACAATATTACACAAGTCATTTATATAGATTAAAAAGAGTAGCGGCCCTAATACAGTCCCTTGTGGAACTCCATGTTTTACTGTGTCAAAATTACTCAAACATGTTCCAATTTTTGTACATTGTTGCCGATTTAATATGTAATTTTGTAACAGCATGAGGCATTTATTTTTAATTCCAATGTTGGTCATTTTCTTTAAAAGAGTTTTATGGTTGACTGTGTCAAAGGCTTTCTTTAAATCTAGAAAAATGGTTAGAGTTTTAATGTTTGAGTCTAGGTTAGAATAAATATTTTTGGTTAAATTAAATATAGCATCATCAGTACTGAGTTTAGTCCTGAAGCCATATTGGTTAGCTGATAGGAGTGAATGAGATTCTAGAAAATCGATGATTCGTTTTTTTAGACATTTTTCTAATATCTTAGACAATTGAGAAGTTAATGTGATTGGTCTGTAGTTGTCTGTTTTACATCGAGGTCCTGATTTGTGTATGGGAATGATGTTAGCAAATTTAAATTTATTCGGAAAAATACTATTACTGATGCATGTGTTAAATATATGGTGTAGTGGTCTGACTATATGTTTTTTCATAGATTTAATTGTAGCATTACTTAAGTTGTCAGGACCATCTGCAGACCTAACGTTTATGTTATCAATATGGTTTGATATTTCGACTTCTGTTATTTCAATAAATTCAGATAATTCAGAGGTACAATTTTTAGTTTCTAAAAAGTCTGAGGGTACATGCTGAGAGTGTAAGCTAAGAGACGGGTTATTGTCTATTAGGGTAGAGGCTATGTTAGTGAAAAAGTGATTGAAATTGTTTGCAATGTCTTCAACATTCTCTAAGATTATATTGTTCTCGGTTACAATTTTTTGAGGAATTTTGTGTTCCTTTTGATTCCTGTTTGAAATCTCATTTATGATGTTCCATGTTTTTCGTGAGTCATTATGTGATTTTTGGAGTTGCTCAGAATAGTACTGGTGTTTGCATTTTTTTATGAGAGTGTTTAGGTAATTTCTGTATATAATATAATCGTTCCGTTTGTTATAATTTTGTGTTTCATTGTTGGATATGCAATGGTTTTCGTGAGTTTTGTAAGCTTTAAACAGTTTATTTTTGTGTTGAATTGAAATTATTAGACCACGTGTAATCCATGGTTTTATGCGTCTGTGTTTACTTTTTGGTGCTGTTCTTGGTTCATAGCATTTTTCAATATGATTTTGAATGATCTCATAAAAATTGTTTAAAGATATATTTGGATCATTAACAGAAAGCACTGAGTCCCATGTTTCGGTTGTCAGAGAGATGTCTAGAAATAGGTAATTAATTTTTTTTGTGATTTGCTGATGATTATTGGGATCTGTGTAGCTTGGTGATTTTACAATACAATGGCCGTAGAAAGTGGGGTAGTGGTCTGTAATGTCAACTTTTAAGGTGGCAGATATATGAGGGTAAATTTTGTTGGATTTCAGAAAAATGTGATCCAGACATGAATCATTAGGGTAATTGGGCCTAGTAGTACTGTTCACGTAAGACAGGTAACCTTTACTGTACAGTAGGTTTAAGTATTCATTGGCAGTTTGATTTAATAATGCGTTTTGAATGTTTATATTGATATCCCCAACAATGAAGGAAAAATCGAATTGGTTCATATTAATTTTAGTTATAAAAGATTCCATTTCGAGAATGAATTGACTAGTGGATAAAGAGGGAGATCGATATATGGCCAAAATTGAATATTTTTTTCCCTTTAGGGTAAAAGTTACATGGACAGCATTTGAATAATTGAATTTTAGTGTATTTACGTTAATGTTGGATACAGATTGGATATTATAAAATAAGGTGAGGCTATCATGTGAGGTATGTCTAGAAGGTATCGTTAAGGTATTAAAATTAGGTAAGCTGAAAGGAACACATTCTCGCATTTGAGTTTCAGTGAGTATTATTATATCTAGCTGGAAAGATAGAGAATTGAGAAGGATACATAATTCATCAAAATGTTTTCGGATACTTCTTATGTTCATGTTCATCATGGTGAAGTTAGTATTGTTGAAAATTGTATTTATTTCATTACAATTATCGCAGTCACGAGTTTCAGGAACAATGTTATTGTTTTCGTCAGCCATTTTAGTGTCAATGCCAGAGTGATTTTTCCTGTACGGTACCCGAATTATTGTAGCGGAATATCAATTGCATCCTTCACGTATATTATAGGGGAGTCTTGATTTTTTCTAAGCATTACATTTCCATTTTTAGTCCACGCAAATTTGTAGCCCAATGATTTGGTTGATCGAGCTAGCCAGAGAAGTTGGTTGTTGGCGGGCGTAAGCTTTTCATTAATGTAAATCTTCTTTTCCGAAGAGGAGTATTTCAAATCTCTTTCGGAAAATAAACCCACTTTCTTTTTTTGGGAAAGAATTTTGTCTTTAGCTTCTTTGGTGTTCATTTTTAAAGTGATAGATTTTTTTGTCGAGTAGCAACTTACAATATTCTTGTCTAATAGTAGTTCTTCGCACTCTAATTTTTTAAGAATGAGTTCCACCGGTATGTTTGGGTTTTCGTTTTCTTTTATTTCAAGCCCATGTATCTCTAGAGAAGTCTCTAGAGCATTTTGTTGTATTTTATTCATCATTATTTTAAGATTTTTATTTTCAGTTTGAACATCTTTTATTTTTTGGTACATTTTTTTCTTTTCTTCCTCGTAGTCATCAATTTTTTTTGAGAAGAAATCAATTGCTTTGCTGATGTCAGTTAATTCACACTTCAGTAATTTTTTCATTTCGGCGCTCAGCTTCTCTATTAGTTTTTCATCATGATTTGTAGCCGTTTTTGGTGTGAAGCAGAGGTCGCATATAAACGATAAAGTATGTGCCGACTTCGCCGTGATCGACTGTAATTCGGCGCGAGTTAGCCCACTGCATGTAGTGTGGAAGTACATATTACATTTTGCACAACGTATATCTTTTTCACTATTTGTTGCCTTTTTACACTGTGAACAGTGAGTTTTGTCGAAAAGAGGCATATTAAATGTTTATTAAAGTAATTTCACAATATGGAAATATTATTGTTGTGATGGTTATTTGTAGCTGTCAGTCTGCAACTGTTTTTTGCCACTTTTGCAGTCCACTGTCATGCAAATGTGAAAATCCACAACACTCAATACAGCTTTTAAAGCACTATTTTCACTGATGCAATTGAGCAAAAAATGGATTAGTTAATCGTTTTTATAATGACTTTCTTAACTGGAGCAATTACTTAGCAACTTGTCAAATTTAACCATAGACAATTTATTACCTTACCTTACTTTTCCTTATCTCCTTCCCTTACCTACTCCCTTCGGTCTCACAACATATAACAATTGGGGATTCCATGGTCCCAGCTGGACGCTTGTGAGGCATTCACATAAAATAAATTATTAAAAAATATCATAGCTTAAGAGGAAAAGTGGGCATCGAGAAATTTGAATAATAGGGGGCATACATTAATTACGAGAGCTCAAAAGGGGGGGGGGGGGGGGGGGTGTACAGCATAATCTTACATTACTTGAAAAGAATATACAAAGTGCCCCAAATTTATCTCACCAAGGAGGTCTAGATTGTGAGAAAAACTGCTCACGAAAGAGACAACTGCACCTAAGGCCGATTATACCTAAATAATATCGTCAAAAATCAAGAATTTATATTCCCCTGTTTTCTCCAAAACTGGACCGATTTTGTTGACCAACTAATAATGTATTAGAAGAAAATATTCTATGTCTGTACGTATTGCTTTTTTAAAAATACATTACCTAATTTGTATACTGAATGTCCGCTGACAGCGTTCAAAGTAGGCAATTTTAAGGATTGTTGAAGGGTCCTAGCTTCTATAGGAAGCAACTTATCAAAAAAAAGAGAAAAACATAGGAATATGCCTGTGGTTGATTTCTATATTACTTATGTAAAAAAGTAGGGTCTAGGTAAATTGACCCAATTGCAATTTTTCGAATTCAATTATTCAAAATGCAATTTTTCAAACTTCAATTTTTCGAAAACATATTTTTCAAACATCAATTGAGCGAAATACTAGTTTTTCGAATTGGTAAGTATGTATACAGTACACACAAGAGTATCTTATTATAGGATGGACAATATCAACTAACCTGACCTAACCTAACCTAACAGTATCTCGTTAGTCACAAGCAAGTGAAATATATACTTTAACTCGTCAAAGGCCAGGCCATTTCGCGGAAATTCGTGGAACTTCACAAAAAAACACTAAAAAACCACCACTTTGAATTTTGAATTGAATGTTTTGTTGATAAATTTTGAGCTATTGTATATTTTATTGACCGAAACACAATAAACTGTCTACCAAAACCACATTACTTGCATTTATTACGTAAATTAATAGGTTTTATGATGTTTTATTCGCGATACACGCATTTATTGCAACCGTTAAATTCGCGGCAATTTATGACAGCGCATTGTCATGGATGAAATCGTTTTAAAAATATTCCAGGGTGACAAGGTGAATGAAACTTTTAGCATCACCTAGAGTAATGATGGCGCAAGCGTTTCTGACACTGTTCTTCATACAAATTCTGTACATAGAAGGGTCAAAATCGCAGACCAAAAGTTTTTCGTCGACAATATTATTCAAATATTTGAATTATTTTCTCGCGCATGCGCATATGACGCCCGTATTTTCGCGTCTCCGGCCTTTGACCGGTTAAAAGTTGATTAACAAATTCAAAAATATGTCTTTCGGCCAATTGCTGTTTAAAATTAGTCTTTGGAAAAACTGAAATTCAAACAATTAATTTTGAAAAATTGAATTCGAAAAACTTGTCGGCGCCAAAAAATATTAGGTCCTTACATATGAAATTGGCGTTTTGTATGGGAGGAACATAATGTCGATTTTTTTTTAATATAATATACATATTTATTTAATCAAAGTATGTACCATTGCTATCTATGCACTTTTGCCATCTCATAGGTAGTTCATCAATCCGTTTACTAAAAAAACCATTCGGACGGGAATCAATAAAATCTTTGAAGGCAGTTTGGACTGCCCCATCGGAGTTGAATTTTTTCCCTTGCAAGAAGTTATCCAAATTTCGAAAAAAATGGTAACCTGTTAGGGCAAGGTCCGGAGAGTACGGTGGATGTCTTAGACATTCCAATTGAAGCTCCTCTAATTTGGTAGCCGTCTGTTGTGCAGTGTGTGGTCTAGCATTCTAACGCGTGTTTGTTGATTTGCTTCACTCAATTCGTGAGGTAACCCACCTTTTAAGCTTTTTCACTTTCCCAATTTGCTTCAAGTGGATTAAAACAGTTTTATCACTAACACCGCAGCCTGCAGCTAACTCAGACGTGGTTTGCGATGGATCCGCTTCCACAATAACGTTCAATTCTTCATTATCAATTTTGGTCTCCGGCCGTCCACGGGGCTTGTTCTGCAGGTCGGAATTTCCAGAACGAAAACGTTGGAACCAAAAACGCACTGTGTTTTCTTTTGCGGCACCGTCGCCATACACATCATTAATCCGTCGAGCCGTTTCTGCAGCACTGGTGCCACGGTGGAACTCGTACTCGTAAATAATACGATATTTCAAGTTTTCCATTTTGTAAACTAAGTGACGCAAAGAAAAAAACAATTAAGGAAAAAACAAATGAATTATAATTTTCGAAACACAAATACATGAGTAAATAGCTGTATAAATTTAAATTTGGAATTCCTAACCAAAGAGAAGATATTTGAGATCAAAGTTGCCAGTACGGCAAAACGCCAATTTCATATGTAAGGACCTAATATATGCAAATCTAGAAAGGAAATGGGGGAATATGTTTGTATGGACAAAACTTAATTACCAGACTTCCGGTTGTATGTGTCCATCATATGAAACAATTTCTACCCTTGTTCACCTCCAGCTCTTCAAGAATCTTTGTCTCAACAGTCTTTAATTTGTACCCTTTTATTTCCAGACTAAATGCATACATAACGGTGAGTCGTAACATCATGAGATTACAGGAGAGAGACATCCGGAGAAGAACCCTGAAAAACGGTCGGCTCCAAGTGGTATCGTTCCTCAATGACCTGCCCAAATCACAGCACGATCCCCTCAGCTTTTGCGTTGATCTAACCTTATTTACTGTGAGTACCTTCATTGTTATTACAAATAAAACACAATACTTGAATATAATATTATGTTACTTATAAAATCTATCAGATTACAGATTTATTTACATTCAATTTTTAATTTTTTAACTCACTTGTACATCCCATGGAATGATAGCAAAGAGAAAGCTTTATCATATATCGCACATCCCAATGAAAAGTGTCCCATTGAGATGAAATAAGCGGTCCCATCGAAAAGAGACACTAGGACATCTCGCGGAGATAGAGTGATCTAACTTGAATACGATTTTTGCAGGGCATAGATAGTAACAATCATTTTTACTATTCAGAGATAAAAGTAAAATTTTATAAAACAACATTTTTAATTACGACCCTTTTCTACGGGAGGTGCGAATATTTCTGACCTAGTGATGTGCACCTGGGAATGTTCCCTGGCCTTAAATTCCCCAAAGTCGGGAATTTATTTTTCTTTATTAAGAAAATTATTCTAAATGAGGTTGTCTTTTTTATGAAAATAATGTGTTAAGATTTAAAAACGATATTGAGGTAAGATTTTCGATATCTCTAAAAATGACGAAATTATGAGTTTTTAAAGTTAATTTGGGTAAAACGTATGCAATCGTGTCTCGTACGATACACACAAGTACAATTCATAATTCGAATGGCAAAGCTTTATTTAGTACTGCCGTGCCAGTCATTGTACATAAAGTAAGCGCCGAACTTTAATGCCGTCCTGACGTTGAAACAGAAATCGTCGCAATAGGCTAGTTTAAGGTCCGAAATGCGGCAAGCCTCATGTTTTTTGCATCTTTCTTTTTCGATTATGGACATTGTAAAGTCAGTAAAGTGACTGTACCTGCGCGAGAATGAATCATATTAATTCAGGTCGGCATTTAAGTTTGGTGCGTATTATACTTTGACATCACGTACGGATCGGCCGGTTGCAATTATCAACATTTTGATGGCTTATATCTTCAGTCCTATTCGGTATTTAAAAAAAATTATGAAAGTTTGTTCTCAGAATAATCTAATTAATGTGAAACATTTGAGGCACTCAGCGGAAGAGTGGCCCGACCCACAAAAAATTTGTAATCAGTTAAAACATCATATTGTTTTATATTTTTGTCATATCTATGAAGCCACAGTGGGCCCAATTTTAGTTTTCATTGATTTTAAAGGATCTTTGAAATAGTGAAAACTAAAATTGGGCAACCGTGGCTTCATAGATATGACAAAAATATAAAACAATATGATGTTTTCGCTGATTACGAATTTTTGTGGGTTGGGCCAATCTTCCGCTGAGCGCGCCCCATTTGTAAATAACATGAAATTTAATCGTAAGAGACAACCTCATTGGTGAGTCTGGGGATTTCACCATTTGGATGAAAATTCCCGCAATATTCCCCGTTTTGGGAATATTCCCCAAAACTAAATTCCAGGAATTTACCTATCACATCTGACCATAATTAAAAATTAGTAATTTCGTTAGGTGAGAGTGAAAAGGTTCCATCTGTTGCGGTAAAGTCATGCGATAATGGGATCTATAGTAAGCTGCTTTTGTGTTCTTTATTGCATGACGCTACTGCAACAGATGGAACCTTTTCACTCTCACCTATTTGGTGACAGATATAGCACCACATGACTCAACAGTTTTTTAATGTAACTAGCCCCTTATACAAAAGGCAAAGACTTTAGAATATTGTTTTTTTTTTGCATTGTTTCAACAATAAACACTTTTCTTTCAGCCTGCAATCATCATGTTAACAGTCAGCGGGGTATTCAAAGAGCTGGCAACGGTGGGAGCCAGCAAACCACACGCCAACCCGCCACTGAGAGCGTTCCACAAGACCATGATCATTGTACCTCACGGCAGTGGCTTCTGCATAAGGAACGATATGGTTCACATCACCAACGCTACCATAGAACAAGTAAGTCATCAATACAAGTACACTTCTTCTTTTTCGATGGCTCTACAGCCCATATCGAGCTTTGGCCTCCTGCAACAGTCGCCTCCAACTCCTCCCGTCCTCAGCGGCCGACTTCCAATTTGGTACCTGGAGAAGCTGTGCTGCATCCCCTCTTACTTCGTCTTCCCACCTCAGTCTGGGTCTTCCTACTTTTCTCTTTCCACCTGGGTGTCCAACCAAAATTCTTTTTGGGATGCGTCTATCCGGCCCATCTCAGCCTGAGGAGTCACATATACAGATACAAGTACACATCCCCCTATTTTATCCATAGAAAGAGAAATACAAGAAATGCGATGTAGACATGTTTGGGGATCCAAAAGTTTGAGCATTCTGATCTAAAATAAATTTCAAATTAATCTATTAAGAGAATTTACTGCAATGATTTAATTATTTATGTAATTTTTTTTACAGGAAGAGAAAAGTTTCAAGACGCCTGAGCCCACTGGGCCCCCGCCCCCCTACTCCCTCCCGCAGGCTTCCATGAACCCTATGCAGCCCCCCATGAACCCTATGAACCAGATGCAGCCCTCCATGAACCCTATGAACCCCATGAACCCCATGGCGCCCTTGCAAGCCCCACAGCCAGACACCCATCGGCAGATGCTGCAGGCATTTGCTCAGCACACCAACATGAACCTACAGTGGAGCACTAGGTTACTTTTATTCTTATACCTATTACATACATATTTATTAATTATACATAATAAATTTTAATGAGGTTGTTTTTTACCTATCTAAAGATCTATTTGCAGTCAGTGTCAGTGTCGTCACTAGTGTAGATTTTATGGATACAAGAGTCTATTAATTTGTTACTTCCTCCTTTGAAATAATACAAATAAAACTTATTTGCACATGCTGGGATTTGAATCCGTGTCCTTCGAATTGCTAGTTGAGATCCTTGCACCTCGACCATAAAAAAAAAATATAAAACCACCAGATATTGGGACAGTTAGGAAAGGGGTGACGTGTTGGGCGGTCACTCGATCGAATGACCAGTGACAATGCGTAGATAAATTTTTTGAAAAAAAAAAGAAAAACAAAAAACTCACTGGAGACCAAAATTTCATTCACATTATTTAGTCCAAATAATGTCAGAAATTAACACAATTTTTTTTTTTGATAGTTAATGTTAGCTGTTCTGGGGAAACATGAAAAATATATTTAGGGGAAAGTTGATGATGGATCACATGTGTCACAGTCGCGTAGATCAGGTTAACTAATTCTTTATTTTTTTCTGTTTCCAGCTGTTTGGAGCAAACCAACTGGGACTTCCAACGTGCGGCCCTGGTCTTTGATAATCTCAACAAGGAAGGGAAAATACCACCCGAAGCATTTGTGAAATAAATCATTGTGATTGTGAACATCAAAATCCAAATCATTGTGATCAAACAATACATTGTGTATAATTATTTTTTTTTCTTCAATTTTGTGAAGAACCCCAAGAAATACGTCCACCTGGCGCGGTACAATATCAACATATATTATGAAAATCATTGAAATTTATATTACATATAATCATGAATTTTGTAAATATTAGGCTAAATATTTTTTTGTAAATAAACTTTTTTAAATTATTCCATTTGATTTATTTTTTCTATCCTGAAATTGGACACCCTGCAGAAGGAAAAATGTTTATTTTTTTTAATTGTGATTGCCGTGCAAAAGTCCCAACTGTTTGGAACCAATGGGCCTTTATTGGCATCACAAATTAGTTTATGTTTTGAGGCTGAAGAGAGTGAAGAGGAACCTTGGAAATATCTATTCAGATCTGGACAGCAAACATGGCTAAAGCCATTTCAGGCAAAGTTTTAATTCTGAACGATGGGCCTTCAACTGGGCTGTACTGAGAGTTGGCGTCACGCTTGGGTCCCATTAAGGAGTCGTGTATTCAATTCCTCGGCTGGCTAGGTCCTCCATCACGACACGAGCATAATTTTTTTGCCTACTGTGGTGTAGTAGGAGATTTTCAAATGGTTATTCGTAATCCAAGAATGTTTGTCTTTCTTTAACCTTTTCTCTGCGTCAAAAATATGTGTCACTTCGTTCACACGCGGGGCTATTTATCACTATTCTAATTTATGGCTTTAAACAATAATCACGCGATTTGATTGGATTTTAGTATTTGTTTTAAAAAATAAATCACTTATGCCTTGAAGTATTTTTTCAAGTGTAAATAAACATTCCGTTTCTCAATGGGACTCTATAAATCTTCGACGCTTATCTCAGTAGTGTAATGAATACGTTTGGTCGGGCCGCCATATTAATATTTCAAGGTCAACACAATAAGCATATCAACATACCGGAGTAGAGCTCTTCAACTGTGGTGCGATGTCTCCATTGGCTAGATGAATGAAATATTGACACACATATTGACACACACAAAAGGGCCGTATAATAAAAACAACTGCAGCTTTGTAATTGTTATATTCGTCACTTTCACTAAGTTCGAAATCATAATCTATTTCTAAGTTGCCTAATTATTTCGTCGTCATTAAGACTAAGACCCGACATTTTGTATGTTGGTAATAAAAATAATTTCAATTATTGATAAAAATTCAAACGTCTTCAACTTTTCGTAAAGAGTTATAAAATCACTACACTTGATTGTCGACTAAAAACACTCTTATTCACTTATTTTTGTTTTAAAAAAATAATCTAATTCTGATGAAATTTTATATTTCTACCACAGTCTGAAAGTATATTTATAAAAAAACTTATTTTTAAATATGATAAATCAGATAAATGTCCACATTTATCACAATAGTTCATATCGACAAAAAACGAAACATTAATTCGATATAATAATGTATTACTCTGCGAGCTTCTTCTCTTGAGAATCTTGCGAATGCTTATGAGAGGCGCCTGCGCAATAGCGTGTGAAAAGACGCGGGAAGAATTCAAACTGATTCATTTTTCGCTCTGAGTCGGGAGGTCCCTTCAAATCTCTGTAACTCTGATTAGGATACGTATTACGGAAGAATATCGCAAGATGTCAGTAGGGTAAAGATTTGAGAATTTTTAGGAGTATAAATTTTACCACATTCAAGTATGTTTCATATACATAACGCCGGAGAAACTTTGCGGCGCACAACTGCACCGCCCGCGTACAGGGCATGTACGGGGCGGCGCAGTGGTGCGCTTCCCGCAGGGAAAGGGTTAAAAAGAAATAAAAATATATATAGGTACAGTGAAACCCTCTAAGGAAGTTTTCCAAGGTACCAGAAAAAACAAACTTCTTAAGCAGGAAAACCTTATATGCGAGAAAAATTGGACTGAGGGACTGAAAAACCAAATTTCTTAAGCCACAAAACTTCTTAACCCTTAGCGGAACTTTTGACTTTTTTGAAGTGAAACTTCTTTGCCCTGTTAGTGATTTGAAATTCGGATGAAAAAGAAGTGACGCACTACGGCACTAAAACGGAAACGACGATAGGTCTGTGCTCATTGGCGGCTTTGTTTTTTACGGGTCGTCGGAATATAATGCGTAAATTCCCACCGTGCCATAGCCAGTGGCGGCTCGTGACTTTTGGGTGTGCTAGGGTGCTAATATTAAAAAAATGGCATCATGGATGTTGACGTAGGTGAAAAAAAAAGAATTTTTTTGCAAAAATCGGTGTTTTGTATGAAGATTTTTCAGGAAATCCGTGCGGCACACGGCCAAACTGAAACTTCCTGAAATTTTTCAAACAAAAAAAGATTTAAAAAAAAAATTAAAAAAAATTTCGGCTACAACAACATAGCGCAGTGCGTCGCAAATCTCAGCGGCCGGAGAAATCTGGCAGACGGAGGTTTGAATCCTATGAAATCCAAAAAAAATAAACATTTTTTTTTTGTATATCAATATCCAATGTTCAAACCACTTTAAAGTAAACAGGCAAAAGAAAGTGACATCTAGCGACTTTCTAGTTTCACTTCTAACACTATAATTTTTTTTTACTTCAAAATTTTGAACCGAATGACGAAAATGTCAGTAAATATGATGTTATATCAAATTTTTTATGAAGTTTTTGACAACGGCAAGTATTTTGCAGTATTAGTTACTTCAAAATATATGTTTTAATTTAAAAAAGCTCACTGATACACTAGATTATAATTATTTTGTATGTGTTATCACTGGGATACCACAAATGGGGTATTTCCAGAAACGAGGGATACTGTTGAAAATGTACGGAATATTTAAAGATCATTTTTCTGATTTTAATCACACTAAAAATGTTTGTTTCATTCAATATTATTGATTTTAAAAACGGTCAAAAACTGATAAAATCAAAACGGCCCATGGTTTGAAAATCGGAATGTGACATCACAAGCGTCGCTCAGCTGGGCCAGCATAAATTAACACTGTCAGTGAGCGTCCACGTTCATGACGTCAATCGATGGCCCCGCCCCAAATTATCATTTTGGCGGTAATTCAAAAATGGGAAACTTTTACTCGCTGGAAAATTTATTCATCAAAATAAAATAGCTGTAATCATCGTAATTTTTTGCTTATTTTTCTTAAGCAGTAAAAAAAAACGTGGAAATACCCCATTCTGCTAAAAATGAAGAGGGTTTCACTGTATATTTTGGTAGTACATAATTAAATGTAAAATAACGCATTAATTAAATAACATTTATTTGCCCAAGCCGGGATTCAAATCTATGACCTCCGCATTCATGGTCGAGAATCTTAACGGTTCGACTGCAAATAATAATCATATTTTCAAAAAACTTATAACATAATTTCTAAAACACTTATCAGTGTCTAGCTAAATACTATTTAAATACATAGCTAGCAAATTTCAAAGCTCTATTTCTCCCTCAAAACCACCTGTTAAAAATGTTGATTTGCATTTTATATTTTATTACCAGTAGTTGTACTTGTGAAAAATCATGTGATGTAACTTGACAATACGCCAAGACGTTAATTGATAATAATAGTTAGTCAATTAATAATAATAAATAATAAACTGCTGTTAAAGAACAATACCTGTACTGTTCACAGTTTGTCGCCTACAATGGATAGCTTAGAGTCGTGACAAATTGATGGCATTGAATTATTGTTTTATGCCTGGCAAAGTTAATATGGCGATCACCATAAATAATCATTAATACCAACAAAGGCTATAATTTGCAGGTATCGAAAGGACAAAAATAAAAGAAACTTATAAAAAAAGAGAACACTGCACAAAATTCCCAACTGCTCCCCACTGTTCAGAGCCAGTGGGATTATGGCATCACCGCTAGGGAATGCTGTGTGGAGGGTCTTTTTAAGGAAAAGAAGGGAAGGAAGTTCTGGGAAGGAAAATATTTGAGGAGTGGGTAGGGATCTGGGGGTCAGTGTGTCCACGAGTGATGGACTTATGAATTCATCCCTCATGCAAGGCGATTGGTTAAGAGGGTCTGGCTAGAGAGGTCAAAAGGCCTCCCTCAATCAGTCTCTCCCGATCCGGCCCACTTTGCAGCAGGTGGACAGGTGCATCCGCCGCCAAGACCTGAACACCTCACCCGATAAACCCGGACATCTTTGCTAACCACTGGAGTACTTTTTGCCACAATATGGTACTATTTAAAATACCTTGGATTGCTTTGCTGCCAATTCTGGCAAATTTTCCCATATTTGTAAGTAAAGTAGAAGTTTACGATTTTATAATATTTTTTTTATATATCTTATAAATATGTGATAATCGAAAAAGATAGATGAATTCATTGGCTGCATAGAACTATAATCAGTTTGTATGTCTCCATAATAAAATTCAGAGGTATGATTTATTTAATGTGGGCGGAAAATATTCAACCGAAAAATCTCGAGCAATCGGAGAAAAAAGTTTTAAATTGCGTTGTTGCTACAGTGGATACGTCACCAAACGTGGGGTGACCTATGGCAGAGGTGTTGGTTATCCGTTAAATGGTTTCCGGGGTGGCGGTACCCACATCCGCCTCCCAATTTGTTAATATTGTGAGACTGAAGGAAGAGGAAAGGTTAGGAAGTATCTGGCAATTTAGATTGGTCACCAAACACAGCTAAAGCAATTTCATGAAACATTTCGATTCTGAATTGTGGTTTTCACCAGGGCGATTCTGAGAGTATTTCCATATCTACCACTTTCAATGATAAAATTACAAGTAAAATTACCTACCTTTTATAATTTATTTATTTATATTATCTCTTGTTGAAACTGTGATATGATATTACAACAGTTTTAAATCTGAACGTTTTTTATTGTCCCGCCGAGTACAAAGCAAATAGGAGATAAAGGAATGAAATATTTCATTTGGCATATGTAGTTTGTTAAAGCGTTTGGATGTAAGAAGGCTGTTGTTCTGCTTGCACCAATATAACATTAAAATATTTTTGGATTACCTACCAACTTAGTTAATCACCAAATAATAAAGTAAGTACCTACCTATTTTCATCAGCATCATTTTAATGGTCCAAAAGGGGTCTTTTGGGGTGAACTGGTTCAGTTTTTTTTAGAAATTTTTATGAAGGTGGATGAAATGTTTGCTAGGACTAAATGTGTGTGGCGTTCCTTTTGAGAAAGTCATAAAAACAATAACTAACCTCCTGCGGTGTGCAGAGATTAGCAAATGGAACTATTGGACCTCCCTTCTATGCGAAATATGGGAAGATCAAAATATAGCCTGAGCCATTTCTAGCAATTTTTATATTTTCAACGGTCTTTTACCGAAATACGCTATCAATGAATAAAATGGTAGTTCTGTGAACAGTTGTAGACCTCGGTTCCGAAAAAATTTGTAAATTTCTCTTATTTAATCAATCAAAACCAAATTTCCTCTGAAATCATAAGATTCGTAGGTAGGTACTTAAATACCTATTTACTTAAGACTCTTCAGGCGGGCGAAAACAAGGAATCTGTTGGAGAAAATGGAATTTGTTTTAAGTCGTTGTATCTTCGAAAATAATATGTACTTTGAATGAATTTTTTGTATGTTACTCGCCACACCCTAACCATAAATGTATTGTCCAAAATTATAGCCTACTTTGTAATAGGGCTCTATAAACAGAAGTTAAATTCAGTGTTGGGCCATTTAGCCCAACAAAAATGTGTGTATTTCATTACAAACAAAATGGTTTTCCCTTTGGTAAAATCATTACAAAAACATGAGTAATTTGCACATCCCAGTACCAAAGTGTAAGTTTCCTTTTGATAAAATATTACTTTCCACACGATATTTTCCACAATAGATAAGAAGATTTTTCCATTTTCTATCATATATACAAATACATTTATATACAGGGTTTTAAGCGACGAGCTTGACTTACTTTAACCAGTGATTCCTGACATTATTTGGAATAAAAAATGTTATTGAAATTTTTTTAAAAACTTTTTTTAATTTACATTTTTTACTCCAAATAATGTCAGGAATCACTGGTTAAGCACTCGGGCCTCGAGCCTATTTTGTCAAAAGGTCAAAAATAAAATCCAAATAAATATAATATTTCTGAACGCCTCTGAAAACGAAAAGCTGTTTTTGAAAGGTGATAAAATAGGCTTTCAAATTTTATAATCTGAAATAAACGTATACTTTTTGATATATAAAATTATTGAATGCAACACAAAACAGTTTTAGTAATGGTTAACCATACGTTTTTTTCTAATTCAAATTATTGATAATGAAAAAACCTAAAAACGCACACATATTTTATTAGGCAAATGTATTATAAATGTTATCGCCGACTCACTTTTTTGTCGTTTCATGTAAAAATAATTAATAAAAAATTTCCAAAGATTCAACATTATTTTTTAAATTGCGGTGTTAAAGTTTGGTTTCATAAAGATTTACATTTTTAAATTGAACAACAGTCTTACCAGATAATGTGTTTATATATATTTTCATACAGATAGTATACTAACTACCTAACTAACCATCACGCCGTTTCACCGCAGGGGTAGGCAGAGAGGACGGACCGCCAAACAACTCGGTCTTGGCACACACTCTTTGCCTCACTCACATTCATACATCGTCTCATACATACTCTTCTATTATTCTGACTTTTGACATGGCCCGTCTCAAGTATCTGATTTACTTGATCGTACCATGTCTTCCTCGGGCGTCCCCGACTTCTTCTACCATTCACATTTGCATCATATATTCTTTTAACACTACTTTCTTCGTTCATTCACTCTACGTGCCCAAACCATCTGAGGGTCCCTTTCTTAATTTTGCTCATTATACTTACATCAGCCTTACATTCTTTGCGGATATTCACATTTCTAACACGATCATACATGGTTTTACCACACATACATCTCAGGGATCTCATTTCAACAGCATTCAGTTTACTTTCATCCTTCCTCTGCCAGTTCCATGCCTCACTGTCATACATCAGGGTAGGTACCAGGACTCCATTGTGGACTGCTAGCTTCGCTTTTATTGAAAGTTTTTTATTAGCTCCAACGGCATTCAGTCCTCCATTAATGGAGTTACCGGCATTTACCCTCCTTTCAATATCTCTATCAGCCTTCCCATCTCTCGTAAACATACTACCCAGATAAACAAACTCATCCACCTGCTCCAAGTATTCATCATTCACTACTATATCGCACACTGTTTTCGTACTCTCTCTTTCAAACACCATGACTTTAGACTTACTTACATTCATCATTAACTCATTCATCATACGTACTTCGTTCATCCTAGATACTAGAGACTGTAGATCTTCCATAGTGTTAGAAATTAGCACCGCGTCATCAGCATACAACAGGCAACATACTTTCAGACTATTCAATTTCGCGCCCAATCCCACATCTTTCAATTCTTGCATACAATTATCCATATGTATAGATTGAATAACCATGGTGATATTACGCAGCCTTGCTTAACACCTTTTGTGATGTCAAACCACCCCGTAAAATCACCGTTCACCCTAACACATGCAACGCTTCCCTCGTACAGAGACGCAATTGCTTGTATGAGATTTGTATTCACTCCATACTTGGACAACACCTTCCATAGCTTTTTCCTGTCGACTCGGTCGTACGCTTTTTGAAGATCTACAAAGGCGCAGAAAAGTTTCTGGTTTTTCGCCAGAAACTTCTCAGTGAGCATACGCAAGGAGAAAATCTGGTCCATGCATCCCCTTCCACTCATAAAGGCACCTTGCACATCCCATATTTTATCCTTTGTTTCCGTTCTTACCCTTTCAATCAATATTCTTCCATACAGCTTGCCGACAGAACTTAGCAGGCTAATAGCCCTATGATTCCCACATTCCATGCGTGACCCTTTACCTTTGTACAACGGCATGATTACAGCCCTTCTCCAATCTAATGGCGTGTAACCCTCCTCTAAACATTGGTTAAAAAGTTTGCACAACCGTGTGAGAATAATATGACTATCTCCTTTAAAGTATTCGGCAGCAATATTGTCGAAACCAACAGCCTTACCATTCTTCATGCATTTAATCGATTTTTTTTATTTCATCCATACTGATTTTGATAACATTCACTCCGTCATCGTTCATAACCGATTCGACGCTGGACTCACTATCACCCGGGTTGCTTTCGAAGACTTCCTCAAAATATTTCATCCATTTTTCTTTTATTTCTTCTTCATTCGTTAACATTCTTCCATCTTTCGATTTTATCACTTTCATTCTTCCGTTCTCTGGGCCACTCCGGGACCTTTTGACTTCCTTCCAAAACAGTTTAATGTTTTCTTGGAAGTGTTTTGTCTTTTTTATTCCCTCTTCATCTTCCAGGCGTTTCTTTCGTTCTTTCACTCCAACACTTACTCTTTTCTTGCTTTCCTTGTATACTTCTTTCGCTCTATCTCTCTCTTCGCTTGAAGCACTGTCAGTCGCTATCAGACGTAACCAAGCTTTCTTCTTCTCTGAGACCAGTGCTTTGATCTCGTCATCCCACCATGCATCACCTTTCTTCCTACCTTGCTTACTTATTCCACACAAGTCTCTAGCAGATTCGCATAGACTAACCTTTATGTGGTTCCATGTTTCCTCTATGCTTAGACTGTCCATTTCTTTCGCATTCAATCTCATTTCTGCACAATTCTCATACTCACTTCTCACATAATCGTTTTGCAGTTTTTCTATTTTGACTCTTGTTGGAGCTGATACCGTTTTCACTTTAGAGCGCCATCCGCGAAAGAGGTTTACTCTTGATACCACCAGAAAGTGGTCAGTTTCAACCTCAGCCCCTCTGAAAACTCTTGTGTCCTCGGTAACGGCTCTCAACCTAGAGTCAATTACTACAAAATCAATTATTGATCTTTCATTTCCTCTTTCCCACGTATATTGGTGGATACCTTTATGATCGAAAAAGGTATTCGATACAAATAGGTTCCACTCTAAACATACTTCAAGTATTCTGTTCCCATTTTCATTCGTCCTTTTATCCCCGAACTTACCTAAGGCTGAATCAAATCTGTCACGTCCAATTCCCACCCACCCATTCAAATCGCCCGCCATTATTATCCTTTCATTCAAATTTTTTAATCTCATTACGTTGTTCACACTAGTCCAAAAATCATCTTTCACTTTGTTGCTTTCAGAATTAACAGGAGCGTAGCAAATAACAAGAAACACCCTTGTCAAACCAATTTTGAAACGGATCCACATTATTCTCGGACTTACACATTCATACTGCAACATACATTCAACCATTCTGGGAGACAGTAGCGCTGCAACACCCTGACTAGCCCTCTCCGTATCTGGTCTCCCAGACCAGATGACGAGCCTATCGTTATGCTGCATTGTACCGCTCACTTTTTTCATGCTCTCTGTCACACAAAGTACGTCCAAACATTTACTATCCATTGTATCGCGTAATTCATTCATCTTTCTGTTCATCCCTCCTCTGTAATTCCATGTACCAATTCTACATTGTTCACGTTCCGTCCTCCTCTTTGCGCAACCGAAGGGTTGGCGATGTGATGGGTAGCGAGCCTCATCGACCCCTGTGTCGGCCATTCCCTTCCAAGGACTACATATAAAAACTACCTTAACATCGCGAAAATACCGTATAAAAAATAGTATACAATCTACCATAAGTGTTTTCCCAGAAACCCAAATTAAATAAATACCAGATGAATGGTGAATGTTAAAACAGGACTTCGCTATGCTCAGTCAACAATCATTGTAAAACTAAACACTTTTTTGGCATCATAAATTTCTTTATTATTATTTTCCGTGCATATTAAAAATCCGAGGAAGACCATTACAATTAATATTTTTTGAAAATTTGTGAAAATGCCATATTCAAGTGATTTAAAACCTTGACTACGAATACGGAGGTCGCAGGGCTTCAAATCCCGGAGTGTGTAAATAATTTTTATTTAATTAATATAAAATAAAATAACCTTTCAGAGAGGAAGATACTTGTATAGTATCGCCCCGAATTAAATGACCCCAGTGAAAGATCACCAATGAGAATCAAAACATTGCTCGAGATGATGGTCGTAGGCACGGTGAGGCGTTTGCCCCACCCTGGCTGGCCGATGCATGACCTCTGGGATTGTCGACCGAGTCAAGTTTTCAAATTTACAGCATTTCGGGGAAGGGTTTTTCCTTCTTCCGTTCATTTTTTCTATATTCATAGAAATAGAAAAGCTTGAATATGTATGTTGCAGAAACCTACTTTTTTTCGGAATCTACTCTAGATTTTTATTATTTGCCCCACCCTAATTCAAAACCTGGCTACGCCATGCTTGAGGTGACTTTTACTGTGTTTGGTGACCAGATCTGAATACCCAATTTCCTTCAGCCTCATAACATACCCCAATTGGGGATGCACAGATACACTAGCTCTGGAGAGTTGGGACTTAAAAAAACTTACAAGAACATAAGACTCAAATGCAAAGAAAAGATATCTTTTCATTGATCCACTGCATAAATAACTATACAAGAGAGGTTGGTCTATTAGGACATTTGATACTTTTAATTAGGCCTATTTAGAGAACAAACAACATTTATTTGTTTAATGTCACAAGCACAGAGCTAGATTTATTCTCAGGGTTTTTGATAATTCTCACTGAGGCGGAGCAAGATACCAAGACTTAATAAATCACCTGTTATCTTCTATGACGCAGGTACCAAAGCTTTGAGGAAACATCGTTTAGGCAATGTGTGTTTAATGCAGGAGCACTAACATTTATTAACATTTTTTCAAATAAAATCTCTTTAAGATTAAATAAGTGCCCGATTAGAATTGTAGACCAAAAATAAATGTTGAGTGTTACCTTATTGGAAAAACAAGATGGATTTTTTGACACATGCAACACTGGTTTCTCCCCTCGAAGTATATGACCCAGATATGAAATTTTCCTGATTTTTATTAATGTAAGCAGTCAGTAAGGCACACAATGAAGAAGAACACTGGTTTCAACATTTGTTCTAACTGAATAATCATGAAACTCACTAATTACGGTTGAGAGTTTGTCTGTGATGTAACTCTAGTTCAATTAACTCGGATTTGTTTTGAATTCCATCATTTAAAAAAATTGGAACTAATTGTGTCAAGAATTCAAACAAATGATAAATATATGATGATACCTATACTATAGCATATTTTAACAGAAAATTATTTTATTTGTCATTTTCAAATTGGAACTGATGAATTCAGAAAAGCATATAAAGTACCTACCTATAAATTAGTACATTTTTGTGAATATATTTTCTTGATCTAGCAAATTGTCCTATTGTTCTTTACATAAACTTTCAGGTTCACAAATCTTCAATAATTATAACAACCTGTGATTTTTCAAGGGTCTGCGCTATTAAAATGTATTATGCAGATATTTCAAACAGCTCCATAGCTCAACTAGTAAGAGCTGATAAATTTCAAGATGTCGGAACTCACCATTTGAGAAATTTTGCTGATTTATACAAACAGATTTATAATCTATTGGGAATATCTCAAACGAAACTATGACTTTCAATAAATAATTATTCAGACAAGGATGAGCCCAATGTTGCCTACCTCTTATCAAATAGTAGAAAAGGTTGAAATTAATTGTGTCATTAGAAGACGCGTTCCCGCTTGTTCACAACTTGCTAGTAATGCTTCACATACTAATTAAATAATAATCACCGGTTTTACCAATTGTTTCATCTGATATAAAATGTAAGAAAACTCATATTTTGGCACAGGCCCGATAAAATTACACATCTATTTAGTATTTGTTTTAATGTTATCGATTTTCACAGTTTCTCACAGAGATTATGTTTCAGAATGCTGAGGAGCCTTCAAAGCAACGAAGACTTGGCACTCGGTGGAAATGTGGCCGGGGACCTACGAAACTTGCTGCGTGTGAAGGCGGCTACCCACCGTGCCTTCTACAAGCGTTTAGCTAAGGCCAGAAATATCCAAGATTGTTCTACGGAGCAGAATGGAATACTTAAAGATGCTGAAAAAGTTGAAGACAAACACATTGACGAAGAAAGATTAGAAGAGGAAGATACTAATACAGGAAGATTAGAAGAGGAAAATACTATTACAGGCAGACTAGAAGAGGAAGACACTAATGCCGGAAGTATAGAAGTTGAGGAAAGCGGTGAAGAAACACCTGAATTAGAGCACAGAGGTATAAGAACATTAGAAGTTGAGTACAGAGATGCAGGAAGACTAGAAGATGAACATCGGGACTCAGGAATTTCAGAAGATGAACACAAAGATTCAGAAATTGATAACAGACAACCGAAAATTATACAAGTTGAGATCAAAGATTCCGTCTGCCTGAACCTGACAAGCAACGGAGACTGTCAGGAGTGCTGCCGTGTGAAGAGTAAGATGATTCTAGAAGCTCAGTACGAGGCCGAATCGGAGAAGGTAGAAGTGGAGTATAGGAAAAAGGGACGCATTGTGAGGACTCCATCCGTGGTAGTCAGCGACTACTCCGATTGTGAGAGTGGAGGTATCACGGCCGAAGAACTGGAGTTCTTGAGGAGGCGTGCTAGCAACGAACACCAAGATAACTCTCATCAAACCTGATGACTCCCAAGATGAAGGTAATTCATGTAACAATTGTACCTTTTTGGGTCATCACTTTTTTTTCAATTTGTATTGATTCACCATTCATTATCTCGTTTGTAACAGAAATTTTATGAAATAAAGGAATGATTTAGATAGTGTTTGCTTATTTTTCTCGCTAACCTTATCTTTGTGACTGTCGCACATACAATCCGTCGACGGCTATCATCGCAAGGAGATTTCACATATGTAATCCATCAAGTTTGGAAGATGGGAAAGTAAGGGTCGACCGAGACAGGTTTTTCGTTCTCGGCCGAGACCGACAATAAATTAAAATCTCGGCCGAGACCGAGAAGAGATAAATTGAGAAAAAAAAAGAAAATGCGCTATTTTTGCATAATACAGTATATTTAAAAATGTAATAATAATTGGTTTTAAATAGTTTTATTGAACAACATGATGTTGTAGCGCATAAAAAGCAATTACACTTACCAACTTTCCAACATACGTATAAAATAATACGTAATTATCTTGATATTCATTTGACTAGTTTACGTAGTTATTCTGGTTAGTAATTATAATTAATCACAACAACACATAAAAGAACTTTTTTTTTTCACTACGAACAAATTTCAAAAAAACTTAATTTAACTACAATTGTTTGTTTACAAAAGCAGTGAAATTAAAGAACGGCGCGGCGTGGCAGCGGCAGCAGCGGTAAGTAAAACCCGCCTCGCTGCCAGCCGACCAACCACAATCGACAGCTCTCTCACGTACTGACACCAAGTGACGAATGTGGACGTGCGCGGTAGATTTAAATCCCATTATCCTATACCGTACCTACTTACAACGGTCTCGGTTATGGCCGAGAATCTCGGCGATTTTTCTCCGAGAACCGAGACAGAGTTCTCGGTAGAATTTGTAGCCGAGAATGCCGAGACCGATATCTCGGTCGACCCTTATGGGAAAGACTGTGTAACAAAAACAGCACTGCAAAGGTTAATATTGTCACCTGGCACACTGTCCAGTTTACCATAATTATCGGATGATTTTATAATTGATGGAATACAAAAAAAGTTGAGAATAATTGTTATAATGCTCCCTAATTACATAACCTAGAAATGAATAAATAAAAAAGGCAACCAAAATATTTTTAAAGTATGAAATGAAACACTTTTTATGAAACATTGTATAATTGATTTATAAATAGCAAAATATTTTTACACTGTAACATGTAAAATTGTTTGAGTGTTATAACTTTATTTAATCCTTGGTGATGACTTGTAATATAGTCTTGATGATTTTATTGCCTTTGTCGTGGTGCAGCAGATTGAGACACGGGTCTTTGATTTTCTCCTCTAAAAGGTTGATGAGGTCACTTCTTATCGTCTTCAGCATTTCAGCCACCTGAAAAATAAATTAACAGAATTGTTTTCATAGTGAAAAAATGCCTGTGTTTCCTGCAATTTAGTTATTTCAGGGCCGTCTGTTTCAACGATTGCTAGAGCAAAAGCAAGAATGAACAAAATTGCTACTCTTAAATATCCCAAATATGGGTTTTTCAAATATCAGAAATATCAATTTAACTGCCTGTTTTACGTCACTTTTAGCTTTTACTTTCCAAAAACCGATAGTTACTCTAGATCATAGATTCCCAACCTTTTTTTGCCCACCGCCCCCTTTGAGAATTTATTTTTTCCTAACGCCCCCCAAAAACTCATAAATCTGAAACGACAATTGTCACGATTATATTTACCACAACGGGGGGGGGGGGGGGGGGCGGCGCAATGGGATGGGATGAAGCATTTCTCATCTCGTCATCACACATTAAAACTACCCTCAGAACATGAAAACGGTTTTTCGTTGATTCTGCCGGCACTTACATTCTGAACACAAAACTGGTTTTTAATTAAAGCTGTATGTGGTGAATTATAACTACACTCAGAACACCGGGGCGGATGAAAATTTCGCCTCACCCTTATTTGGGTACTTCTAGCGGCGGGGGGGGGGGGGTGTATATGGAAATCCTATTTTTTTATTACGACCTTTTTATGCACGAGCCGGATATTTATTTAAATCACGTTTGACAAGTATTCTTTCAACGAAAATCATGTTTATAAATTCTTGATTGATTTATTCTGCGTTAGAGTCCCCAAATAATAGTTATACAGGCGACAATCAATTTCTCAGAATTTTACAGAATTATGTAACTCAAACGTAAAGCTTTACTTGATGCACGATGAATCGGCAACTCGTTATTTAATTTACCGTTGTATTCTGAACACAAAACCAGTTTGTGTGAGGTGAGTTAAAACTACACTCAGAACATAAAAATGGTTTTTCTTTGATTCTGGGATTAAATAAACAGTCTGAAACTAGAATTATATAACTGCGAATAACAGAACGTTTTCCTTCGAAATGTGTCAGCAGATGAAACCAACTGGAATGATACATTCTGAACTGGTTTATATTAAATCTGTACCTGGCGAATTAAAACTACACTCAGAACATGAACGTTTTTCTTTGATTGCGGCAGTACATACAGAGTCTGCCACTAGAATTTTATAACTTCACTTCGAATCAGACAATGTTTTCCTTCGAAATGTGTCAACTGATGAATCCACAACTGGAAATTTACATTCTGAACACAAAATTGGTTTAAATTAAGTCTGTATGCGGTGAATTAAAAATTCACTCAGAAAATGAAAATGGTTTTTTCTTTGATTCTGGCAGCACATAAATAGTCTGCAAATAGAATTTTATAACTGCACTTCGAATAAAATAATTGTCCCTTTCGAAATGTATCAGCAGATGAATACACAATTGAAATTCATTCGTTAATACATTCTGAACACAATACTGGTTTTAATTTTAAGAGTGAATCTGTTTGCGAGTTATCAGCTTTAATTAGAATTACTCTCATAATATGCGTGCGGTTTTCCTACGATTTGCGAAATTTGCAGCTTAAAAAAATATAATTATAATTATTTTTAATAAATAATAAAAAAAGAGTTGGATTCGTAAACGAAAGTATCAGTATCATAGAACATTTTCAAATAATGATTTGAAATGGTTTAAATTTTTCCAAGATAATTATATTATTTATTGTGAAAATTTGCCGCCCCCCTTAAAAGTGCCGCCCGGGGCGGGCCGCCCCCCACGCTACGCCACTGTGTCTGATATATTATTTTCTAAAACTACTTACTATATATTATTTCCTACCTACTTACTAAAATTTGGACTTTACAACATGACATAATCCACGAAAAACTGCAAGACTTTTAGTTTCCTTAACATTTACCGGGAGTTCATTGAACATTTTAAAACATTGATGATAAATGTTGTTTTGTGTTCCCGTTTGTGTTTCTCCCTGCATGTCCTTTCACGTGCGTCTCCGTTTCCCTTCCCCTCCCGCGTTCCCCTTCCACCTTCCTTGCCTTCCCTCTCCCTTCTCGCGCTCTCCAGTCCCGCTAACCCCCCTCCCGCGTACCATATATTCAGTCCCAGTACATTCAGTTTTCAAACAACTCGCGTGCCAGCTGTTCAAATTTAAATTTTTCATAAATTACAAATATTCATTTTAATAAGAACAATTAATCAAAACTGGAACCTAACATAGGTACCTATTTAAAATATCTGAAATTTAAAAAATCCATAAACAATTCTTTTGTTACAAAAAAAAAGCTGCCTGCTAAATTCAATTTCATCAAACATGCGAACTGTCAAACGCGCGAACTGTCAAACGCGCAAAGTTAAGATAGTCGTTAAGTTTTCTTAAATTATTCAATTTTCTTAATCTTTCTTTCCGTGAGAACCTTCTACAAAGTATAAGAAATCTTTTAAAAACGAGATGAATGAAATAGGTAAAGTCGTTGTGTTATGGCGTGACCAAGGGAAACAGGGATTCATTTATATATATATAGATTAGTTATAGGCATTAGTTCATTTACTACTGTTTTCATATGTCCTACTAGTTCATCGGCTTTTCCGTCTAAATTTCCTTGTTTATCGCAGATCCGCTTTTTGTTTTGTAATGCATAATTACATAATTTATCCTTATTATAGTTCTTTTTATTCCTGTACGTTATACTTCGTGTTCCCTGAGGCCTTGGACTATTATAGTGATCAGATATTTTGAGTTCTTATGCAGCATTAACTTCGGCGTAAAAGACATTTGAAATTACCAAATCAATCATGGTTTTAGAGTTTTTTCATATTCTTGTATATTTTTTGACAAGTTGCTTCCAACCTAGGCAATTTATGATGCTTTGTAATGTTGTGCTTTTTGTATTCGTTTTCATCATGTCAATATTAAAATCTCCACAAATGATTTTATCATGTCTCTTCTATTTTTTATTTGCTTACGGCACCATTCTTCAAAAAAATCTAAGAATTTTGTATCATTTTGATTTGGGAAATGATGAATAGCTGCATAGGCTCCCCGCTTAAAATCATTTTGAATTTCAATAGCCAGTATTCAGGTATTATTTTTTATTTTTACTTTGTAAGATATATTGTTTTGAATTAATCAATTAATATGATAACTCTACCAGTACGCCTGCTAATATCTAATTGTCGAATAGCCTTGAAATGTTATTTCATTTTGGTTAATTTCTTCGATAATATAGGTTTCGCTCATCATCACCATGTGCGGTACGTAATATTTTAGTCTTGTCCTTGTCTTGTCATTGACTTCTTTGATATGTGCTAGTAAAATAGCTATGGGTTTCTCTGGGTCTCCTACCGCCCCCCTGAAAGTCTGAAACGCCCCCCAATTTTCACTTTGCCTTCTACCGCCCCCTGAGGGTCTGAAACGCCCCCCAAGGGGGCGTTATCGCCCACGTTGGGAACCTATGCTCTAGATGGAGGTATTAATATTATTTAATATTATAGAAGACAATAGTGACGATGAATTCTTCATCCAATATGTCTTGCAGCGAAAACCAAAAACATTTCGATAATGTCATAATATGGTTCTTTGGGACGGTTGTGAATTTTTAGCGTCGCACCCCCCGCCCCGTTTCCCTCACCCGTAAGGGCATTTCTGTTTTTTCATTACTCTGTGATAGGGATAAAATTAACTAAAAAGAGTGCATAAAAAATCTACATAATATTGATATGTAGTATTACCTGACATGTCTCCACTTGGAAAACGATCCAACCATCTTCTAGAGACACGACAAAGGATCCATTCTGAAGCTCTACACCCAAATGACACCCTGAAATTAAAAATAAATATATTACATAATATATTCATAATAAAGGGACTTCTGAACTTTGGCAGTTGATAGCGGCCATATCGTTGAAGCAACAACGGTTTTGCCAAATCACCATGGATGGATGTAGCGTTCAACAACACATGCAAATGATAAAATTGTTTAATGATGAAATCTCACGTGACCTGGAGGTGACGGGAACAGGCTACCGAGATTGTGCGATTTGACCCTGTTAGACTTTTTCTTGTGGGGTTTTCTTAAGTCGCAGAATAAGTCACAACCACAGCGGCCCTCAAAGCCAACATAACCCACACCATCGGTCAAATTCAGTCTGATTTATGCCCAAAGTCATGGAAAATTGGACATTTTGGATGCGCGCCACCCAGAGAAGCCACGGCAGACATTTGAACGATGTTATATTCCATACATAATGGCATTTCAAACGAATACAAAATTTCGATGATTTCTCACACACACTTTGTTTTATTTAAATTTAAAGATAGGAAGCGCTAAATGAAAGACCCTTTACATAAGCATGTATGTATTATGTATAACGTCATCGATGTTCAACATTCAATTAATCAAGGTAAGGTAGGTTAAATTTAGGGAAAGCTTGGAAGGAAAGTCACATTTCATTGGTTTGCAGAAATTCAAATGTAACATGTCCCCATCAAACATTAATTCTAGATGAAAACAACTGGGTCTAAAACATCAAGAGAGACAAGGATTTCTATGAAACCTATTCCTATTAGCGAACAAATTAGCCAGAGGGGTTAAGAAAGAGTTTTACCAGAAAATAGCACGAAGGGCAGCAGTGGGACCATGGAGCAGTCCCGGATGAATATGCGACTGGTCTTGACTTTCTCCTGGTACACCATGTAGGGGCTGGCGAAGTGGCTCACGGTGTAGTTCACCGAGGTGGGATGCACGCACACGTAGCCATCCTGCTTCGTCTTGAACCTCAGCTCCTCGGGCCTGGGCTGACGAGGGACTGCCCCGCCGGCACTTTGGTGGAAGGACTTCTCCGGGGTAAGGACCTGTTGAGGGGAGGTTGGAAATTCAGTTAGCACATTGGCCTTTGGAGTAAGTACTCGTATTATTATGATTTTTTAAGTATGAGCAGGCAGCCATTCTGCTGATGTACTCTAATCAGATTTCACAATAAGTTTAACAGTAAATTTTTAATCCTTTCTTCTCTCCGAATAAGAATCCAATAGAGATTTAGATAGGAAGAATTTTGTAATCGTACATAAAGTATGCAGCCAATAAAAATATGCGTTAAGAAAATGAATATAATGTTGGTAGTTCTTAATCGAAGTATGATACAGTTAAAAATGAACGAAGGGGAAAGGGTTGAATTAGCTCAATGGTTAGAGCAGAGCCCCGGCAAGGCTAGGGTCCAGGGTTCAATTCCTTGATGCGACCGAATCTTTTTCAGATTTTTCTGTTTCAAATTTTCATTTGAGATTCGCTAATATTGTCTTCAATGATTAAAGTTTTAAAATTTATTTTAGTAGCATCGATGACAGGTTGTGGAAGTTTGTTCCACGCATCCAATACCTACGACCACCATGTGCATGTGCATGGGCATGTGCCTAGCATCGTGGTCGAAACATCCCCAAATTATGTAACCATAAACAATGAACGAAGAAAAATTAAAAAAAAAAACTCCATTTGCAAGAAAGTGTTTCCAAGGATTGGATGCAAGAGATGTTTTATTTATTTTATTGTAGTATTCTTTATTTTTTATTTTTTAAATATGAGGAAAGGAAAAAGATAAATTCACAATTTAACTTTTTAACTGCGGCTGATTTGCGTAAATTTCAAGTTCAAATTTTAGACTTCACTGAAATGTTGCGGAATGTTTAGGTCAAATAGTACTCAACCGGGGTTTAAAATGTGGCTTATTCTCTATTTTATTGACATCAGTCCATCTATCCATTGATAAATATTATTCAAGAAGAAATATCATTAATTCTTCCAGATATGTTATAAAACCGCGACCCCAATTCTTTGTGGCGCCGATCTCCCACAATGGGGTATTTCCACAAACGAGGGATTCTGTTGAAAATGTACGGAATATTTAAAGATCATTTTTCTGATTTTAATCGTCCTACTAAAAATGTTTGCTTTTTATGTTTTCATTCAATATTATTGATTTTAAAAACTATCTAAAACTGACAAAATTAAAACGGCCCGTGGTTGGCAAATCGGATTGTGACGTCACAAGTGTCGCTCAGCTGGGCCAGCTTAAATAAACACTGTCAGTGAGCGTCCACGCTCATGACATCGCACGATAAAACGCCCCGCCCAAAGATATTGAAATATAAGGTAGATGTGCTATCTGCTGTTTTTACTATGTGGGTCTGCACTTCCGGGTGTCGCCGATATTGTTTACCAATTAACAAATAAACTAAAAGAACAAATAATTAACGAATAAACCAAACGAACGTTAAACTAAATGAATGAATTCTTTCCTTATTCAAAATATATTGTTAACCAATATTAATGCACATTTTCAAAAAATCAACGAAATGATCAAATTTTTTTTGTATGAAAACTACGCTAATTAGCGCGTAGTCCGGCGACAGTTGCGCAGACACCATAGCATATCTCTTCTGTATTTGAATATCTTTGGCCCCGCCCCAAAATATCGTTTAGCGGTAATTCAAAAATGGGAAACTTTGTCGGTTCCATGCCATCTCAGAATGAAACCAACTCAGAATCACTTGAGAAAGGTCATTAAAAGCTGTGAATAAAATAATTTTAAAATAGCCAGTAACCCTAACCTAACTTAACCTATTTAACCAATTTTTTTTATCATCACTCTTAATGACCTTTCTGAGGTGGTTCTGAGTTGGCCGATCACCGGTCTGGTACACCAGTGACCCAGACAACATCAGGTTTTGTTTAATTCTTATAAGTTTATCGGCATTGTAAATCGTTTGTATGCATAATCTAATATTATGTACTAATAATTTATCAGTAATCTGAGTATTGAACAAAATAGAAGGTAGTTACACTTGTATACACTGCAGATTTAACTCAAATTTTGTGTTTTGTATTTGTCTGACTAATGAACTAGTCGTTGGACATCTGCGCTGGTGATGGACACTCCAAGGATATCTGGAACGTTGGCTCATGAAGGAGAAGGAAATACAAAACTGCTTATTACCCCAAAAGTAAAAAAATATACATTTTTGGTAGCTCATGTGAACCTGGTGCACATTCTGAATGATTACATAATAAGATATCTCAGATCAATGCAAATAAAATAGTTTTACCTTGACAACATTGGGATAGAGAGCAGCACATAGAATAGCCGCAAGAAGCTTCTGATTGTCACCATTAGCGTTTAGCTGAAACAATAAAAAATATATTGATAACTTTTACAAATTAAAGATAATATATAATAGAGTATTTAACAGGTCCATTACCAGTCCTGAAGAGTGAAGGCTTGGCAAAACTCTGTCACTCATATTCAACACGCTATAACTTTTTAACTAGGTAGTCTGAACTGAAAGCTGTATGTGAACAACAATTTTTGATTCATTCAAGCAGAGGGCCAGCATAAAAACAACTGTCGCAACAGTTGCCTGACAGTTATATTGACGCCTCACTGAGAATTGACAAATTATATTGACGCACACGTCAATTGGCGGGGGCGGAGTTTCCCGAAAGATTCAAATGAAATGGTGGAGTTGGCAATGAACCTGGTAAGTTATAAAATGTTTGGCATTTTAGTGTTCCTTTCCTCTGTTCTCTGCTAACAATGATTTATGTTTTTACCTCGACAAGTCATGTTCTATCTTGGTGAGCGATGGTAGTGATGACATACATTATCACTTCTGAACTGATTCTGTAATTATGTTTCACATGTATAAATGCTCTTATTATTTTTCTTTATTAGTTTTGGTTTCCATTCTTTGGTGGCGCAACTGAACTGTACATATTACGTATCGTCGTTCCCTCATATTCCCTCCCCCACGTTCCCTCATGGGATAGACCCTGTCCATGCACATTGCCAGGCGAACACACACCGGAGCGGTCTTTCCGCGATACGCCCGCGCCTCCCCCAACGACATGCGTAGGCCTAAGGCGTAACCACGCGGTCTCGATGCCCTACCGTCCCCCCTCCGGTAAACCGACGCTCATCTTTTCCTCAAGGTCTTCAAAAACTTCTCCTTCTCTCCCAAGTACATTTCTTCGAGGCAAAATCGGGGAGCCGGCTAAAGGGCGCGGGCTTCGAGCATCGTCTGCGGTTGGGCTGATAGCTAAACGCATTCTCATTGGGACTGCCCGGTGGTCAATGGAATACTTTCTCTGGCTTTTCTTTTCTTTTAATACATTTTATTTTCTTTCTGCCATGATAGTAATTACTTACGTTATAACATAATCATATAACTGTTTTTTTCCTCATCACTTATTTTATTTTCAGAAGGTTTCTCTGACTGATTAAAGCCATTAATTTGTAATGAGAAAATGTGCTCAGGTTTGTGGGTGGGTAATCTTTCTGTCATATAGGTAGATAAAATAAAAGGAGATGAACTTTATAACAAGTATATTTTATCCCTCAAAAAAAACAAAACTGGGTAAAGTACAAATACATAAGGTACATACCAGATGGACTCTTGGACTACGCTACCTATCCGCAGCCTAACAACGAGGATTAACATCGGATGGCGAATCTTGACACGACGAACGAAACGGTCTCTTGACACGACGACGGGACGTCCAGCCTCTCCTATGTCAACGAGTAGTCACCCGGTGTACCAGGTGAAGATTGGCCAGGTTCTGCTCCTGGTTGTGGCTCCACAATTCGGACATAATTCCATCGGGATTGGTATGATGTGGCCGGTGGCCAGCCTGGATACGGCAAGGATGCGGCAGCTTTGGTTAAGGCAGATTGAAACGAGGTTATCCGACCTCAGATTCGCGTGCTCATTGGAAAGAAACTTTTTCGAAAGCAACTGATTGTATTTCACTGGTTTCAATATGGCTAAAATACAACAAACTCGTTTTAAACTATACCAAAACATTTTACTTACCTTTTTATAAAACCATTAAAAATAAACCTAAAGACAACCTTAAAATTAGAATCCATAATACTAGTTGCAATCAAGAAATGTGCTTCATGTGCAACGAACTTACTAATGTCGAAAATATAAAATATTTAGGAGTATCAATAGATATAAATCCTAATTGGAAATCACATATTAATCAAATCACTTCTAAATTAAGATATCTGACCTACATATTTTATAGACTTAAGGAAGTACTAAACATTGAAAAATTGAAAATGATCTACTTTTCCCTGGTGCAATCATCAATCACTTATGGCATTATAGGATGGGGTGGTGCACTTGATACATTTATTAAGCCTCTACAAATAATTCAAAAACACATAAATAAAGTCATATATAACAAAAATAAAACATTCTCGACCAACTTATTATACAAAGAAACTAAAATATTTAATATACGTAAATTATTTATATTACAAACTTTGAAATATGTATTTAAAAACAAAAATAATTTCGAAATAAATGAAAACAGAATGAGCAAAAGAATAAATAATATATTTTACACCCCACAAACCAAAACTAAATTATTACAGACACATAGCAGTTTCATTGGTCCTCGCACATTTAACCTTCTACCACTACAAACTCAAATGATAAATAAAATGATAAAATATGTAAAAGAGGTAAAATTATGGTTGAATAATGTGTATATTGAAACGCTTTTTCTATAAACTTGTCCTTCCTTCTACAACTCACTTTCTGTAACTTTCTAAACTGAAGTACAATATGTTTTTCTGTTTATTTTTTTGTAATAACTAAAAAAAAAAAAGAAAAAGAAAAATCACTATGTTTTTCTCCATATTTTTATTTTATTTTTATAAAAGCTAAAAAAAAAACCTTTCTCACTTATTCTACCTATGTAATACTAACTTTATATTTTATTTGTTTTTTAAGTCTATTTTATACTTTGCGTACTTAGAAATATAGTATTTTGTTTTAATATTACCCACACTCAGGCAGTGCCTTAGTGGGTTTTCATTCCTTGTTCATACTATTTGTTATTATATATTATGTTATTATATACTATTTGCAATTATATATTAGGGAACGTACCCAAACTACGTGACCAACTTTTTGCAATTTTTAACCCCCCCCCCCCCCCCCCCCCCCCGGTGACCAAAATCCTAAGGAACCCGCCGCTCATTTGTATGGAGCGTGACCTTTTGAAGACCCCCCCCCCCCCCTAAAAGTGTCACGTAGTATGGGTACGTTCCCTTATATGTACAAAGAAATGGAAATAAATAAATTAAAAAAAAAAAAAAAAGATTTAAAAAAAAAATGGTGCTATACAAATTACGTAAACATTATTATTAATAAGTACATAATATATAAATATGTATACAGACATGAATGAAATACCATTTTATCTATATTTTTTTAAAAGAAAGACAAACCTTCCCGGGTTACGAATAACCTGACAATATTTGAAAATCTCCTACTACCATCACAGTAAGCGGAAAATGTTGCTTGTGTAGTGATGGAGGACCAGCCGAGGAATCCAACATGCGATGTCTGGGTGAGACCTAAACGCAATGCCAACTCAGCCACTGACCGGTCCAAGGAGGTCTGTTGCATTACATATAAGTTTTAACTAGGATATTGTTTGTGTGGTAGTGAGTTAATTGATGATACAGCATAAATTTCAAATAATAACCTCAGGTCCCGTGATTTCCGCCACCCTGTCCAAACCCCTCCCCCTGCGGGAGTTACTCAGAGCAGGCACGAAGCCAATGGAGCCCAGCAGGTCCAGCAGCTGGTGCTTGATGTCCCCGAGCATGGACAGTGTCTTGCCCGAAAGGTAGTTGAGGCTGGCAAAGTTCTGCCCTGCGTAGCGACTGTGAGCCACCGATTCTTGCCATTTCTAAAGAGAAAGAATTTTTTTTTATTAAAATTAATATAACAGACATATGAAAATATATGATTGACACACAAGAATCTCAACCGAGTGGAGCCAGAGGAACTAGGGAATTTGTTTGATGCTGAAGGTAGTAGTGGGTGAGGGGTAGGATAAGGGGAGAGGAATGCTGGAAAGAACCAAAGTATTCAGATCTGGTCAGAATAACTCTACACAGGAGGCCTTTAGGAAAATAATTTCCCTCAGGGCCATCTGTCATTTGAGATGCTGTGGAGGATCTTTTTGAAGAGAGGAAGGAATGAACATTAGTCTTGCTAAGACCCATGTTGTAGGAAGGAGGAAACACAGAGGCCGGCAAATCGTTCCACAGCCGAGCTGTTGAACACAAGAGCGAGTTGAAGAAGCGTCCCGTTCTCATGTGACAAATGTCAACCCGTTCTCATGTGAAATATGTTGGGCACGCGTTTGGCGTGTTTCCGACTATGGAGCTATTTCTGCAGCGCACCTCTGCAGTACCAGGCCCACTAGCTTTATTAACATCAAGCCCTCATAAAACATGGCGTACTTCCCGATGCCAGATCCTCAGCTTTTTCATATGAAAACTGCAGTGAGGAACCGACGTCAGGACAGCACCGACAAAGGGTTGAGTTATCCGCAAACATTTTACCTAATAGGTTAGCCTTTTCGGTGGCGGTGTTTGCTAGTGAGCCGTCAGGTCTGGTAAGAGGTGGCAGACTAGATTTGCAGAAACTGCAACGTCATGAGCCCATAAGCTACCAGAATGCTCTGCTGCCATGCGGGCATGCAGCCAGCTTTTTGCTGATCTGCAGGACGTGCTTGAAATAACTCTAAATGAGCACAAAGGAAAGAAGAATAATCTGTATATTATGAAGAAGAGTGTTTCGGGTGGTGTGGCTTTGTTTCTTATACAAATCTACAGGTTTATTTCAAGATTGATGAAATTTTGCACACTTGACCTTCAAAAAAAAGAGGAAGGTTGCTGTCGGTAACCCATCTCCTTTTCCCAATTTCAGAATTTTAATACTTCTTGATAAAATTTTGCACATTACTGTCTACATTTAATTTTAAAAAACTCTGCGTAAAGCCCGGACCACCGAGGACTTTACTTAGTCATGTATATTTTGGAGACGTTTATACCTTATAAGCTTTGAGAACTGTGAGCTGATCACTGTTGTTGACGGCAAATTCCTTCTTTTTGGCGTCTGCAGCATCCTGAAACAAACATAAATAATTAATAGAGAATACAAAAACATCAACCAACTTGTCTACAATAATAAAATAAACACATGAAACATTTAATAAAACAATAATATAAAGCAGAAATCTGAAGACTAAATATTATTATACCAAGGTATATTTGTGAAAAAGCAAAAAAAACTCTCACAGGATAAGTTCTGATCTGATGAAATATTGCAGATTTTGGTTTGAAATTCTAAACCGGTGGTTGTCAACCTTTTAGGCATACCCCTTAACTCTTACTTCAAATGCGTTGTTCCCCGTACCCTCTATCTTGTGTACACGTGTAATGAAAGGTATGTTTTATTTGTAATTTTTTAGTTCTCTCATTATTACATGAATTTAACAATCAATTTATACAGGTTGTAAGACGACTTTGGGCATTTTTCACCAGTTCTAAGTCCGAAATTTGAAATCATTGCATTTAACCGGTCAGCAACATATGCGTTAAAAATACGATAGCAGTCAAGTACAATAAGCGTGTTTATACATCAATGCGTGTCTCCATAGAAATCGTTCTAACTCCATTATTCTTTTAGTGACATCCCTAAAACAAAAAGTAAAAGGTCGATAGTGGATCAAGCTGTACATCCCTATTCAAGTTATCCATAGAAATACTGACACATAATTTATCCCGCCAAATTTCCTACGGGCGGCTCGACCGCGCTCGATGTTTTTAATTTTTATTAAATATTTTCATATGAAATGATAAAAAAGTGAGGTGACAAAAGTGTTTATTATACATTTATACAAGAGAATAAGTATTGTTGTTTACATAATCTGTGATTTTAGTAGCGTTTTCACATAAAAACATCACATGAGTCATTTTTACATTTTTTAAATATTTGCCTTCTAAATTTTAATATTTACAAATGTTAATATTTATTTGTAATATAATAATTCGAAAGCTTATTTTGTAACCTTTCTAAAACAGTTTTTACTATTCGGCTACGTTCAGAAATGTTTCATTTATAGAGCTTTAATTGTGAAGCGGTAATAACACAAAATTTTCGTAAAATGTCATTTCAAATTGAGACATCATAAGCGAATATTCACGAAAATACAGAGGGGTTAAGCTGAGTTATAAAAGCTACATTCGCACCACGATATTGTGTACCCCCAATTTCTGCTTTGCGTACCCCAAGGGGTAAATAATGCAAGTTCCCAAATTTGTATATAGACTAATTTCACTTTTTTTATTGCACAATCAAGAAATCGACAAGGCGTCAATACCGATTCCAAAAACAAGAAATAAAAATAATATCCCATTATGTATTACCTTCTTCCCAAAAGGAGCCACAAAGGGACTCTTATAACTCAGACACGCGGCGATAGTGAGCGCCGAGTCCAGGCAGCAGAAGATGGCGCCGAACAGCATGAGCTTGCCGATTCGGACGTCCACAGGCAGCGCGGCAAGATGGGCGCCGAGCGCTGTGAGGTCCAACGCCAGGTCCAGAGCGCCCACGTCTTTGAGGCGGGACAGGGCCGAGGTGATGTTCTCTTCCAGTGGCGGTTCTATCGTGCCACCTGGAACAAATTAAGATTGTAAGAGTTTATAATCAAAAGCATGGAATGTTTCACAGATATTTATCAATTGCGATTACAACAGACGGGAGAGTGCTACGGACATTTTGAATTTTATGTGATCGGCATATAAAAGCATTTAAGAGATTTCTTTACTTAATTGCGACCGTCACTATCTACGGCTTTACCCAACTAACATCCCTCATGACAAGCTTGGTTTTCACTCCCTGCAGTTCAGAAGGGAGGGTATATGCCGCTTTATTCAGACTGCTGCAGGGTTGTTTCACGAACTCTCCACTGTTTTAGGGAGGCAAGTTAGTCTCTGTCTTCCTGATAATTATTGAATTTAGTATCAGCAATGATAGTTTTATCTTTCTGCCTGTCCGACCAACCTGTCAATGGTTCTAAGAAAACAATTTCCCTCAGAGCATTTGTCAACTTTGGGGATGCTGTGTGGAGGGTCTTTTTGCTGAAAAGAAGGAGTTAACCTTAACGGGTATTGAAGAGATAGGAGGGAGGAAACACAGAGGCCGTCGAATCGTTCCACAGCCAAGCTGTTGAACTCAAGCACGAGTTGAGTTGAATGCAGAAACAACCCATTCTCATGTGACAAATGTCAACTGTGTACAAATGTTAGGCGGGTATTTGGCATGCATTGGTATTAACCTGTGATTTGCCGCTCGTGCGCCGGCGTGTCCTGATTTTGACACGCGATTTTGACCCTTATGTATAAAGAAAGTGTATGAAGAACACGGTCAGAATCGCTTGCTCTATTATCGCTCTTTACCATAGAGAAAACCGCAATTAGATGGTGACTCCATATAATTTATATTAATGATTTACCGGAGCGCGGGAGCGTGCGCAGTTCTTGCGCATGCGCGGGAAAAATTCTTTGGTTTTGAACTTTGACCTTTCTATGTACGAAATTTCTCAAGGACGCTGTCAGAATCGCGGGACATTGGGTGTCATGGCTGCCGCTTTTTGCGAACGCTAATTGGTTACAACCAACCCCATTTACTCGCGGCATTCAACGAGTTAAAGGAATCGATGACGCTAGTTACCCGAAGCATCTTCAGTTGAAATACCGGTAGAACAAGGAAGGCATTCCCACTTGACACCTGCGTTCTAAGGATTGTAATAATATGTTTGTTAAGATAGGAGAATCTATCAAACGCACTGCCCGTTTCTGCACAGAATCGAGGGTTTTTGAGGTATTTTGGGGCTCCAGACCAGAGTGGCTGCCAAATTCAACCATGGGGCCCACTTGCGATTTGTACAGGGTTAGCAGTTGTGTACTATTAAAGTATCTGCGGGCCCTGTACAGTATGCCCAGCTTCTGAGAGGCCAACTTAACTCTGGCATCAATGGAACCCCCGTACCTGAACTGGTCAGTTAGAGTTACACCAAGCATATTAATGGAAGGCCTGTTCGGAAGATTGCTTTCGTTGATACATACAAGATTCATCAAAAGAATATTTCTTGAATAACGTAAACAATATCCCCGTCTTCTATAATAAGTGTAAATGTAATAATTCTTATCTGTATTTGTCATAAAAAGAATTTAGAGTATTTTTTACCCTATTTGAACTATACCTAGAACTTTGTGTACATCAACTCCCTCAAACAGCTGCAGTGTCTTTATCCTGAGAATCAGCTGCTCCAGGGGCACTCGGTGCAGCTCCGGGATGGGCTGATGCAGGAAGTGGTGCTCGAAGCGGTGACCTGTGAAGAGGTGGATGCAGACTCCCGGCATCACTCTGCCCGCCCTTCCAGAGCGCTGCTGGGCGTTGGCTTTGGACACCCAGATCATCTCCAGGGACTCCATATTGCGGTTGGAGTCGAAACTGGAAACCACAAGAAATCACATCTATCTAAGTATCTATCTATATAAATAAAAATGAATCGTCAAAATGTATGTATGCGCATAACTTCCTAACTTGGAGTGGGAGAGGGAAGGTGAGGAGGCGGAGTGCGAACGCGAGAGGGGAAGGGGACGCGGGAGAGGAAGGGGAGGCAGTGGAGGTAATCCACCTCTTACCCGCCCTGGTATAAGTAACTGATGGTTACTCCTTCAAGGCTCTCGCAAGATTCTAATTTTTTGATTAAACGAAGCTACATTTATTTATTTTGAACGAATCTAGACCTCCAGTGTCCATGCATACGTTGTTAGTAAGCAGTATGCAAGTGCTTAACAGGAAAAACAAAATGCAAAAATAGGTTAGTAAGACAAAGACAAATTAAACAGGGCAAAAGAAAAAAAGAAAAGGAAGGGGAGGCAGAATGGAAACGAGACGAATGGGAAAGGACACGCAAGGAGAAAAAATTTCTTTATTAAATGGCATAGCAATGCAAGCCGAGTACCAGCCAGCTAGTTAAAAATACTAATATAAGATTTAGGGATAGGGACCTTCACATCGTTCAGCCACCTAAGTATAGGGTTCCTAACACTCCAACAATGATCCGTATATGTCCATCATGACTGCTACCAAGTTGGTAGAATGTATAGTCATCAATAAAGAGTCTTATCTGCGGAATGTCAGCTCGATCGGATGTCAGGAAATGGGTTAATTTCTATTTTCAAGACACCATGTCAAATAAAAGCGAAATTAAAATAAATGAATGTATTTAAATAAGCAAGGATGGTAATAGATAATCTTTATAATAAATTTGCATAATCGGCAATCGCACACCCGTAGAAAAGTGTTGTAAGTCAAAAAAGTTAATTTTACAGGCGAGCAAAAACAAATGAATACTATGTAACTTAACCCGTCTAATCACAGGAGACCCAAGTTGTCCCAAAACATCATATGCCGTTATAATAACAGGAGACCCAGATTGTCCCAGAGCGACAGTGCATTATTAAAAGTTAGATATCTCTCTTCCTGTCATGCGAATATTTGTGATTTCTTTTATGTTAGAAACGGAATGAAATAATGCTTCTCATTGTCTCAGAATTATATGAGCTAGGTTTTTCAGATATTTTACAAACCCGATCAAAAGTGACGGTTTAATTTTTCGCCAATTTGTGACGTATCACACAATTAATTTTAAAATAAAATTGTATGAAAGTGATAAAAAGTGAGGTGATAGTTTTATTACAAATTTTATTTAGAAAAGGAGTCTGTATTTTAAATTTTACGTTTATTCTATTTTAATTACTTTAATTCGAATATTCGCAGGTATGCATTTTTTAGCCAATTTAAATTTCCAATATTAAAATTTTAATATTTAGAAACAAAAAAGTTGATTTCTAATAAACACACCGGAAAGATTATTTTATCTAGATTTTATAAAAATTTTTGTTTTTGCAAAAGCGTTAAAATAAACCAATATATAGGAACATTTAAAATGCATGGGAAGAACCAGGAATTTTGCGCGCTAACCTTGATAGGCAAAATTTGACAGAAAATTATTTTCTTATTATTCAAAGGGTTAAAGGATTTAGCAATTTCTATTTGTAAATTTATAGCAGAAATGAAACCAATCAACCATCAATCTGTCTATTGAACATGACCATTTTATATTAACCCGTTTAATCACAGGAGACCCAAGTTGTCCCAAAACATCATATGTCGTTATAATAACAGGAGACCCAGATTGTCCCAGAGCGACCGTGCATTATTAAAAGTTAGATATCTCTCTTTCTGTAATGCGAATATTTGTGATTTCTTTTATGTTAGAAACGGAAAGAAATAATGTATCTCATTGTCTTAGAATTATATGAGCTAGGTTGTTCAGATATTTTACAAACCTGATCAAAAGTGACAGTTTGATTTTGCACCTATTTGTGACGTAACCCACATTTAATTTTAAAATAAAATTGTATGAAAGTGATAAAAAGTGAGGTGACAGTTTTATTAAAAATTTTGTTTAGAAAAGGTATCTGAATTTAAAATTTGAAGTTTATTCTATTTTAATTACTTTAATTCAAATATTTGCAGGTATGCATTTTTTAGGCAATTTACATTTCCAATATTAAAATTTTAATATTTATAAACAAAAATGTTGATTTCTAATAAACACATCGAAAGATTATTTTATCTAAATTTTAGAACAATTTTTATTTTTGCAAAAGCGTTAAAAAAAACTAATAAATAGGAACATTTAAAATGCATGGGAAGAACCAGGAATTTTGCGCGCAAACTTTGACAGGCAAAAGTTGACAGAAAATTATTTTCTTATTATTCGAAGGGTTAAAATCCTAATCTTTACTTCTAAAAGAAACCAGTATCAGGTAAAGGAAAACTATCGCCTCCACGATGTCGGCCGGAGAACCAGAAAAAACACCCTCTTTTTGTCGTAAAATCCGTTGAGTGGCCGCTCTTCCGTTCCCCGCCAGATGTCGCCACCGTCTCCAGTGTGAACAGCGCAAGTAACAAACATGTGCCAAGATTCAAATACGAGTCATCATTCAAATTAAATGGGGTAACTAGTTGAAAACTGTTACAACTAGCGACATCTTGTGAAGATGGAGTGATCTAACTTTATGTTTTTAATATTGAATACAGCGGTATTTTTACAGTTTAAAAAAAAAAACAGTAAGCTACAAAAAACGCGTAAAAAAATTCCTCTTTTAAAAAAAAAAAAAAATTATATTTTTAATTGTTCATGTTGTAATATTAAAATACGAAATAGTCTTTAATTTTGGGATACATTAAAAAAACAACGAAACTATCTTAAAACGAAAATCAACCGAGAATATTTCAAAATAAACGGTGAATCTGACATGGTCATTTAAAATGACTTGATGACAAATTGTCAAAATATTCGAGGGGTTAATAAAACATACCGCTTCTCCTTCATCTTGCCCGAGTCAACTACAAACACGCAGTCGTCAATGGTGACAGAAGTCTCGGCGATGTTGGTTGAGATGACAATCTTTCGAACTCCCTTCTTGGTCTTCTGGAAGACAGCTGTCTGCTCCTCGCTGGTAAGGGTCGAGTGCAGAGGAACTAGGACGAAATTTCCAGTCCTGCAAGAATATAAATAAATTGGTACATATTCATTAGTTTCGTAACTGCCAAGATCAAATTTTAAAATAACTGGTTTGGGCTGACATACCTACATAATATTATATATTTGGTGTCCGACCGAAACTAGTTTTTACGGCCGAAACTGAAACTGAGTTTTGGCTTCGGTCTCAGGTTCGGCCGAAACCGAAACTTCCATATAAGGTCATGTTTTCGTGAAAAAAAAAATAGTCAATCTTAACCAATTAGCCTTTATTTTGAAATCATATATTAATCATTCAGTCTCTGATATTTGAACTAAAAATAAACATAACATAATTATCACTCCTTATTTCAAATAAATTATTTATGCTTTTTGAAATCGTAATCGTAAATCGCTTCGTAAATAATATTAAAAAAAAAAATAGTAGGTATTACCTGTTTGAACTTAACGAATAACATAACATGAAAGGTAGAAAACAAAATTATTTATTTTAAACCTAATTTGTTGAGGTATACTAAACAAAAAATACTCTTTCATCTTAAGAACAAAATAACGTGGGAGGCGGGAATGGGTACCGCCGCCCCTGAAAACTTTATTGGATAACCAACACCTCTGCCATAGGTCACCCCAAGTGGTTTGCTACTTTTGGTGATTTAGCATGCGTTTTGGTGATTTAGCATAGCGTTTTCATGGGATGAAGTTTGTCTAGGTCTTGAAGGTGGATGACCAGGACACACTAAACCCCAGATTCCTACCCACCCCTTTTCCTTCCCAGAACTCTCCTCTCCTTCCTTTCCCTAAAAAAAAACCCTCCTTACCTATTTCGAAATAATGTTAAGTAAAAACACCTCCAATTTCACAACAAATAAACCAAACTACCGCAAAGTTCGCGGAGCGAACACAAACAAGTGAATCAAGTCCTGACACGTCTATGAGCGCGGATGCAGCAAAATGACACTTTGTGGCTCGCAGTTCAATCCACCGAACATGTCCGATCGCAGAACGAAACCTCCCAAATTCAGTTTCGTCCGTAGTTTCGGCTGGATGGCAGCCAAAACCGAAACTAAGCCGAAACTCGTTTTTTGGCCGAAACTAGGCCGAAACCGAAACCAAAACCGAAAGTTCGGTCGTACACTATATATATATTAGTTTGGGTGTCATCAGCAGGCAGCCAACATAATGATTCAAGAACTTTTAACTCTTTATTTTTTATTTTACATTAGCTCCACATAGGAGGCACCGAGGAAAACAATTTACCTAGGGGCCTATGTCATCTTTGAGGATGCTGAGTGGAGGGTTTTTTAAGGGAAAGGAAGGAGAAGAAGATATGGGAAGGAAAAAGGTATGAGGGGTGGGTAGGAATCTGGGGGTCAGTGTGGCCAGGAGTGACGGACGTATGAATCTATCCTCACAATGTGGTGCAAGGCGAAGGGTCGGGAGAATCCGGCTGGAGAGGTCAAAAGGCCTTCCTCAGTCTCCTCCGATCCAGCCCGCCACCAGCGATTGGGCAAACGTATCCGCCACCAAGACCTAGACACACCTCATCCCATGATCCCGGGCACCCCTGCTAAGTCACCAAACGTAGCGAACCACTTGGAGTGACCTGTGGCAGGGATGTTGGTTGTCCAATAAATGGTTCCCGGGGTGGCGGTACCCATATCCGCCTCCAAAATGTTCATTACAGTAATATGTTCAAAACCGTAATCATGCAGACATAATTATAAAACAGCATAATAGCATGCTAGCAGCAATGATGTTACACTCTTCTGTACAAAAAAAGAATGCACTCGCCCAACATCTGATGTCAAATGGGAATGCTCAGTCCAAAAATATGACTGATGTGTGTTTTGTGTGGATGCGGATGTCGAAGGACCTTATATGTATTTTCAGATGTATGATAGACCACTGCACAAGTAAAAATGAATGCACATAAAGGAATAGGAAGGAAGGGACTTACTGCGGAACCTTGTGGTACTTCTCTTCTCTCATGGGTGGGTTTTGTTCATACACCTGTATAATAGGCCACTTGCATGGATTTCATAACGACTTGGAAAAAATCATGTGGATAGATCTTTTTACTAAGATTAAGAAAATGTTAGTAAAATTGTTTAGAAATGTACAGTTTTTGTTATTTTGAAATAAATAAATCCATTATTTAGGCTCGTGACGTCACTACATGAAAATGTCCCGTCTCCGAAAATGTTCCTATTATTTTTTTAAAATTCCACACTGATTTATTTTTTTATATGGCATCACTTTGATTTCAGGCGAATTTTTGAATTCGTTCACTAGATTTATTGTTTGTTCTCTGCAAACTTATCATTTGGTTTCACTTTTTGACAGATGCTCTGAAGAGAACCCCGTACTTTTAATGATCTACGGGGTTCTCTTCAGAACGTGCAGATGATGTCGGTACGTGTTTTAGAGGTATAATGATTATGGTGCTGATTTTAACAAAATTAAATTTTATAATATTCTTATTATTATTATAATTTACAAGTACAAGTATATTACATTGAATTTAGTAATACAGACGCTGTTCATTATAATGATTTATGGTCAATAAGATGGATCAAGGAAAAAAAATATTTATGAGATGTAATATTTTTGGTATGCCTCGTTATTCTCCTGTGCCATTCGTGTGGAAAACGTTATTTTTTTTTTAAATGATTTTCGGCTATGTAATTATCGTTTTTTCACACCTGTAAAATTATGTCCCGTCTTTCCGGTTTATAAAAAATGGTCTGATTTATCGGATTGAAATTTTCAAAAAATCCCCAGGGTTTCAAAAATACGACTAAAAAAATACAGAATGTCTTAGAATATTTGCCTAAACCGGAAATTTTTTTTAAAAAATTTGATGTAAGTGGCCTATTATTAATCACGGTATTTACTGTGATATGCGGGATTAAGTTAGATAAGGGAGCGGAAAATTATATGCTTATACGGCGAGTTTCGATTGACGACACTGATTTGTTATAGTAACGAAATAACAAGTACATAGGGATGGGATTGGATGGGAAAAAGGAACATGATAGGGATGGAATATGTAACAATCAAACTACAAGCACAGAGTCTATGATATATGTAAATGTATGTAGATAAGTGTAGCTATGAATTGTGTAAATGCCCAACCAATGACAAAATAGATTTGAGCTCTCTTTCGCATAGTACTCAAGCTCAGTTTTGATGGCAAATAAATAAAAGCTAATGAACATATTTACCTGGGACTAAATATTTGATTGTCGCAAAGCTGGTCGTGGAGTGAAGTTATTTCTGAAATACCAGGAAGGAAGACCAGAATGGCACCATCCTTTGGCCAATCGTGGTCACCTTGTACAATGTATGTCAAAATGTGCTCAATCAAATCCAAATGTATCTGAAATCAAAAACATTTTATTATAAAGGGAGTTTAAAAATTAAAAGATAGGAGATAAAGTAGGTACTTCATGTGTATAACCGCTGGAACAACATTTTCAGAAAATAATTTTTTCAATTTTTCGCCAACTTAAAAAAAATCATATCTTTGAATTTTAACATGGAAACATAAAAAATTATTATAGTGCTATATAGCCAATGAATTAACCTGTATTTTACAGTTTATCTCATATTTGTAGGATTTTAAAAAATTTATAAAAAAATCGTAAAATTTATAACCATGTAAATCCTGTGTGGTTGATTTTTTATTTTATTTTTTTAATATGAATACCGCACAAGAGTCCCAACTACTCCCGTCTCGAGCCAGTGAGACTATGGCATCCCCAATTGGGGTATGTTGTGAGGCTGAAGGTAGTGGGGAGGGGAAGGAGATGGGAAAGAGGAAGGTGGGAAGTTCCTGGCTATTCAGATCTGGTCACTAAACACGGCTAAAGCCATTTCAAGCAACGTTTCAATTCTGAATGGTGGTCTTACACCAGGGCGATACTGAGAGTATCTTGCACTCTGGAACGTGCCGCAAATATATTATATATTATTTTAAATGAATAAATTGTGAAATAAGACAAATTAATGAAATAAAATTTATTTGCCACGCCGGGATTCGATCCCGCGACCTTAGGAATGGGAGTCAAGAGCCTTACCACTGGACTACGCCGGCCGCCTTGATACTTTGAAACTGCCATAAGAGGTACTTATTCGAGTCAATATAGAATATTTTCGATTTCTGGATATTGTCTGTGGAATACTTGAAAATGAAAGGTGCATATCTATGGAAAAAGCACTTAATTTTAACCGTAAACAGCTGATCAGAAATTCTGCGTGAAAAAAATATATAAAAAAAATTATTTTTAACATCTTTATAAAATAGTCAACGAAGTTCGGATTTGCGACATCTACGCTCATAATAGAAAAATCATTTTAATAGCTTCGTTTTAAGTCGAAAATAACAAACGTGGGAGCAACAAATAATTTTTATTTTTTTTTTAACGAATCAAGGAGATAATTGCCTTTTTTATCCGAAAAGCAATTGGAGACATTTAAAATGGCGCGAATATATGGCAAAAATCACTCCAGTGGATAATATATATAATATGTAGATTGAAGTATTTTAACCTTTTCAGGGTCCATCAAGTATAGATTCTTGCATGTTGTATTGCTGTACCCGTTATACCTCGCCAAGGTCTGAGTTAGTGTGAGATTCTCATCTCTTATGTTGGCTTTTGGTAAAGAATTGGGGGCCATGACATCGCAGGTACTCATTTCTATTTCCAGATCATCAAATGACCCTAAAAAAGATTTAATATGCACATACATTAAAATATGAAATAAAAGATTAAAAACATAAAAAAAAAATCATAACTTATTTTTGATTGCTACCTTTTTTTAATTTTCTAGTATACTTTGAATTCTGTTCCATAACAAACGTAGACATGTCCAAGATATCTTCAAGGAACAATCGTTCCACTGGAAACGTTCTCCCTGAAAGCAAAAATAATTTATTAGTACTGTTTAAAAATCAATACGCTTGTAAAGTAGTCCTGGGTCGATCGATCGTTTTACACGACCCGGGTCGCTCACGACCCACTGGCGTCATGAGCGGGTCGCGAAGACCCGCGCTTTTCGCGACACAAAATACGAAACTCGGTAATCGAGTTTCTCGCGCCGGTCGCCGCCCAGACCGGTCAAGTCATACGCGACACGAAACCCGGGTTATAATTGTATGAGCGTTCGCTCACAGCTCACACAAATATAAAATTTCAAGGTACATGAAGAAATGGTGAGAACTAAGATTAAAAAGATTCCCATTTCTCTAATTCTTAAATAAAACAATAAAATTACTTTTATTGTTGGCCAAAAAGGGTACACAAATAAAGTTACAACTTAAACCTTAGGGATTAATAAATATTGCGTATTTTATGATTATAAGAGTTCCTCTAAGATTGGGTTATAAAACCCCAACAGCAAACACTTTACATTTTTGGGCTGCCATAAATATTTATAGGATCTATTTGAAATGTAGAGATATTAAAAACCTACTTAAAAATAAAACAATTTAAGAAATAAACTCTTTCATCCAAATCGGCTAAGTAATGCATCTATATAATAACAGGCAGAATAATATTATTTCTCAAGGTTGGGACTTTACTTGAAAAAACCGCGGGACAATTTTATTTGCAAAGGAGAAACTACGTGTAACTGAAATAACATGAATATTACGAATAATTATTTTACTTAAGACTAAATAGAAAAATCGCATTCTGAAACGAACAAATACCAAGATACGCTCTTATTAAAAACGACTCCGTGTCTAGTTGAATATTCCAAAATCGAATCTACTTAACAATCCCGCGATGACGGGACACACGGGCAGGAAGCAGGATACTTTCTACCTAGTACCTGAGACGCGAGAGCGGGCGGCGAAACCTGAGTGTTGACAACCCGTTCGCTCTCTCATACTTCTATCTAACGTCGCTCACCCCACCACATCCGCACCCGAAACCCAGGTTGCAGTAGTAGAGCGGTTGCGAGAAGTGGGTCGCGAGACCCGGGTGCTGACGAAAAAATGACCCGCTCGCTCTTTGGTGGACCGTGAGCGGGTTTCAATGAGCGGGTCGTTCACGACCGACCCAGGACTATTGTAAAGTAATTACCATTGCCCTCTGTTGAGTAAAAATTCAAAGGCATTAGGTTCTAAACTTGACTAAAACCTACTGTCATTTACGTTAATTACTTACTATATGATCAAGCAGTTATTGTGAGCTAATTGTAAGTATAACTAACAGTTGGTTATGGTGGTGTTAGTTTTTTAAACATGTTGTTTAGAAATTCAACAGGATTCCTTGAATCCTTCTTCTTTCTAATTCGCAAGCAGAACAAGCAGTTCCTTCAAAATCTAAGAATTGAGACCCGGCCGGTCTCCGACTAGGTAGAAATAAAAAGTGGAAAATCATCATATAAAGTATAATAAGTCAGTATATTATGATAGCAGATTTTCTATGAGAGAGAGAGGAGCAATAGAAATTTAGTGTATAAATATAGAATGGAAACAAGTGAGATGGGTCATGAAGTATGATTAGTATGAAATGCATGTCACCAATAACATTCACCCATACTTCTGTAAATCGCATATACGCACAGCGGCACCCCGCTTTTGTTCCGATCTACACATGAAAAACATAACTTTCATTGGATTTGCTGCTTTGATAGTCCATGAATTCAGTAGTAGCTTAGCGACAGTTGGTATGCTTTCATGCCATATCTCCCTCTGTTTCTATTATCTACATGTCATTGATGAATAATAATAGTATTTTACATTACATACCTGGTATTTCCAAAATTGGTATGTCTCCGAAATAATCTGAGAACAGTTTGGCATTCATAGTGGCACTCATCAGAATGACCTTCAAGTCCTTCCTCGAAGCCAGGATGTCCTTCAGGATGAGAAGAAGAAAGTCACTTTCCTCCGACCTCTCATGGACCTCATCCACTATGACATGAGTGACTGAGTTCAGCTTGGGGTCACTCTCCAACCTGCGGAGAAGTATGCCGGTTGTGCAGAAGGTGAGACGGGTCTTTGATGAGACTTTGGTTTCGAGACGGATCTGTCAAGGAAAAGGTCAAAAATTCAAAAATTACACACAAATTTAATCTACATTTAGCAATCAAAGGGTTAAGACTTTAAAAATACAAGTGTGCATTAAAAATACAAGAGAAACCAACAGAAAACTATAGCAGACAAGAATGGGGAGGCCACGAAGCACGTCACAAAGAGGACACCAATTATTCTATCTCATTCTCTCGCAGGCTAAATCCTATAGATGTATGTGTTTGTCTCTTTTTAGTGTCGCTTTTTCGTTTCATCGAGTTTCAAATCACAACAGTGCTTAAGAAGTTTTCACTTCAACAAGTAGGTATCTTAAGTGGACAGTGAATATTCAAAACATTTGCTATTATTTTTCTAAACTAACTAACTAACCATCACGCCGTTTCCCGCAAGGGTAGGCAGAGAAGACGGACCGCCAAACAACTTGATCTTGGCAACACACTCCTTGCCTCGTTCACATTCATACGTCGTCTCATACATGCTCTTCTATTATTCCGTCTCTTCACATGGCCTGTTTCAAGGATCTGATTCACTTGGTCGTGCCATGTCTTCCTCGGGCGTCCCCGATTTCTTCTTCCATTCACATTTGCGTCATATATTCTCCTTACACTCCTTTCCTCGTTCATTTGCTCTACATGCCCAAACCATCTGAGTGTCCCTTTCTTATGGTGGGTTTCTTCATTTACCGAGAATGCTAAATGCAATGCTAATTGTAAAAGTAAACGGTCAAATGCATAGAAAATTTTAAATTTCGATCGTTTACTTTTACAATTAGCATTGCATTTAGCATTCTCGGTAAATGAAGAAACCCACCCTAAATCTTACTCATCACGCTTACATTAGCCTTGCATTCTTTGCGGATCTCCACATTTCTCACACGATCGTACATGGTCTTACAACACATACGCCTCAGGGATCTCATTTCTACAGCATTCAGTCTACTTATCCTTCCTCTGCCAGTTCCATGCCTCACCTCCATACATCAGGGTAGGTATCAGCACTCCATTATGGACGGCTAACTTCGCTTCTTTGGACAGCTTTTTGTTAGCGCCAACGGCGTTCAGTCCTCCGTTAATAGAGTTGCCTGCAGTTACCCTTTTTTCAATATCTCTGTCAGCCCTTCCATCTCTCGTAAACATACTTCCCAAGTACACAAACTCATCCACCTGCTCTAAATACTCATCATTCACAACTATGTTGCACATTGTTTTCATACTCTCTCTTTCAAATACCATGACTTTAGACTTACCTACATTCATCATTAACTCATTCTTCATACATACTTGGTTCATCCTAGACACATAGCACTAAAATTATAGCTGTCATGTTTCAAATTGAAATTTCTCTCTTCGTGTGATCTATGTTCAGGAACATTCAGTAAGCATCTTTTTAAACGACTTCAAAAAGGAGGAGGTTCTCAATTCGACTGTATTTTTTTAATTTTTTTTTTTTATGTTTGTTACCTCAGAACTTTCGACTGGGTGAACCGATATTGATGATTCTTTTTTTATTTGAAAGCTGGTGCTTCCCGTGTGGTCCCATTTTAATTTGGTTCAGTTCCGATAATGGCATCCACGAGAAAACCATATAAGTCTTAAATTTGCATTAAGTATGTGAGCGGCAAATGGACGAATAACTCAATATCACGCCAACCCATTTCGATGATTCTTTTTTTATTGGAAAGGATGTACTTCAATGGTAGTTTGATGAGAGTTTGGTTAGGTTCTGATTATTGAATCCATGACAAAATAACGGAACTCAATTCTTAGGAGCAAATTAACGAAACTCGGCCGAATCTCTTAATTTGACCCTCACGTCGTTATGGTCAAATTATGTCTTTCTCATATGAGCAGCATATATAGATTATGAAGTTGTAGAAGAATACGAAATTATTTTTTTACTTTTTAGTGCATTTTTTGAAGTCGTTTTTTGTTTTGTTATTGTCGTAATGTAAAATGCTCTGATTCACTAATAAGGAAAAGCAGAAAAGCTTTTTTTAATGAATACTCAACTAGCATTAGAAATTTCAAGTAAGTGCAACGCTTCAACTCGCGGCGTGTTTCGGAACACCCCAACTTCTAAATCATCAGAAGGAGCTCCGGGGAATTGGTAAGTTACATTCAATTACAGTTAGATAATTTGACCACGATCTTCAGTCATAAACAAGCTTGTCGCTTGACATTTGCTTGAAGTTTACAATATTGTTCACAAAATTAAAAACTGTAAATTTATTTCATTCAATGCATGCAATAGGCCACTTGCATCACATTTAAAAAAAAAAAAATTGCAAATATTCTAAGACATTCTGTATTTTTTTTTTATCGTATTTTTGAAAATTTCGATCTGAAAAATCAGACCATTTTTTATAAACCGGAAAGACGGGACATAATTTTATGGGTGTGTAAAAACGATAATTACATAACCGAAAATCATTTAAAAAAAGAACGTTTTCCACAAGAAAGGGCACAGGGGAATAACGAGGCAAACCAAATATATAATAACTCCCATTCTCAAATCAAAATCGTTGGACTCTACCTCCCAGGGTAGCTACAGACCGATTTCAATTGCCACCACCATCGCACGATTATTCGAACGTCTACTACTAAACCAGATCGGTCCCAGCTTGGAAACTAAGGACAACCAAATGGGCTTCAAACAGCAAATGTCTACCGATACTGCTATATTTACTGTGAAAAGAACCCTGGAATACTACAGGAATAAAAAGACCACCACGTTTGCATGTTTTCTAGATCTGAGCAAGGCCTTCGACAGGGTTTCTCACCCTCTACTATGGGATAAACTCAGGGAAAGAGGCATATCACCGGCGGTGATACATATCCTCGACTTGTGGCATAGACAGCAGGAGAACTTAGTAAGGTGGAAAGATGGACTCTCCGAACCTTTCCTCCTGAAGAGCGGCGTTAGACAGGGAGGATGCATGTCCCCGATATTGTTCAACCTGTACATGGACGAACTCACCGACAGGCTAAACAATGCAGGGGTAGGCTGCCAAATTGGAGGACAGTTTCTGAACAATATCAGTTATGCGGACGACATGGTATTGATGGCACCATCTATAAGGGGCCTACGTATTCTTTTAAAGATCTGCGAAGAGTTTGCTGAAGAAACAAACATGCAATACAACCCCACAAAAACGGCTCTACTGGTCGTAAGATATGGACAAGGACCAAAAAATATTCCTCCAGCTACCCTGAATGGTGTGAACCTGCAGGTGACTGAAGGAACTAAATACCTTGGACACATAATCACCAGTAATCTGATGGATGATGACGACATCGATAGGCAAAGAAGAGCTCTCAGTGTAAAAGCAAACATGCTCAGTAGAAGATTCCGCCTTTGCAGTACTGCTGTAAAAAGGACGCTCTTCCTTTCCTTCTGCGCAACACTGTATACGTCTGAACTCTGGGCAAACTACAAGAAGAGTAGTATAGAAAGACTTCGGGTTCAGTATAACAACGCCTTCCGCATAATGTTTGGTCTCCCCAGATATTGCAGCGCTTCCCGGATGTTCACGGAGGGGCGAGTTCCTGGCTTTGCAGCCCTTATTAGATCCAGGGTGGCAGGAATGAGGGAAAGGATAACCAGCTCTGGAAACATCCTCGTCATGGAAGCCCGCCTCAGTCCATCATCCAGTATTGATGCACACTGGAGAAAAATACTGGCTCCTTATGTGCTCACAGAATCCTGAAAGCTTAATATTATTATTTCTTTTGTTTTCCTTTTACTACTATTAGCTTATTATCTTTTTTTTGTTTCGTGTACATTCATATCCACCTTCTTTTTCTTTTTTTTCCTTTCAAATACTTTATACTTTGTACATGTATGTTTATATTATACCCTTATGGAATGTGTGGGATTGCACTCTCCTCCCCACATACTGGAATAAACACTTATTTATTTATTTATTTATTTTATTTTATTTATTACATCTCATAAATATTTTTTTCCTTGATCCATTTTATTGATCATAAATCATTATAATGTTCAACGTCTATATTACTAAATCCAATGTAATATACTTGTACTTATAAATTATAATAATAATAAGAATATTATAAAATTCGATTTGGTTAAAATCAGCACCACTACCATTATACCTCTAAAACACACACAGACAGCATAAATGTACGGGGTTCTCTTCATAACCTCTGTCAAAACGTCAAACCAAATGATAAGTTCGCAGAGAACAAACAATAAATCTAGTGAACGTTAAATGTCAAATTCAAAAATTCGCCTGAAATTAAAATGTTGCCATATAAAAAAAAATCAGTGTGACAAAATTAATAGGAACATTTTCGCAGACGGGACATTTCACGTAGTGACGTCACGGGCCCAAATAATGGATTTGTTTAAAAATAAAAAATAAATGTACATTTGTAAAAAATTTTACTAACATTTTCGTAATCTTAGTAAAAAAAACTATCCACACGATTTTTTCCAAATCGTTATGAAATCCATGCAAGTGGTCTATTGAAATATTGGTAAATATTCCATAAGCCGCCGACATGAATGAAAATGAATTGAAAAAAATGTGCGCATATTCTTTAACTTATTTTCATTCTTTTATTTATTGTTTGTTATTTTTCAGTTGAAAATAATTATCCTATTGAGTTGCAGTTAATTTCCGGGAATTATTTACAATGTCGTGTGGCAATCTTTTTTAATATTCTAGCGATTGGTTCTGTGGAAAATGTTCATTATTTTTTTTTTCCAGGTTCTCCATAAAACAGTTACACACCAAATTATTACAGAGAAGATTACAAAATTTAAGAGAAAAAAAAGTCCATGGGAGCAGTTTCACTATGTTGTGACGTACGTCTAAAGATAGTTACTGAACTCTCTATAGGTAACTCAATGCAGAATCGTTAAGCAGTTATTATTATTATTATAAATTTAAATGCATATTTTTCCATCTGTCCTGACTGAAACCGATGTTTCTTGTGGTAAGTAAAATTAAAAGTAGTGTACTTTCCATAATCAGTGCCTATTAAAAGTGAGGTGCTTATGGAATAATTAATTTAGGGATCCCACAGGTGAGATACTTTAGACGAGTTCCATTGAGAATTGAAACAATTGAATTCGTCAAATAATGTTTTGGAAAATTTCTTCAAATGATGATTTTTCAGGGTAACCGTTAAATACATATAATAAACAGAACATCATAAAATAATGGGTTAGGTTAGTTTAGGTAAGGTTAGTTTCGGTGTGTTGTTTTTTTTGTCTTTATCTTCAACTGGCTGAGGTCCCTGGTGTTGCTCGGGTTTTAGGCATAGTTTTTAAATATCTAATGTAGACAGTGACCTACCTCTTGTCGTGGAACTGAAAAACTAATTAGATTAGCAACAAAATTATTTCTAAAATGGATGAACGTGGCTATAAATTAAAGTTTATGCATTTAAAAAAATAAAATGAATTTACCGAATATCCAACAGAATTGCCGCATTTCTCTACTCTCTCATCGGCGACACGGTCAGCCACCCCAATGGCGGAAATCCTCCGCGGCTGGGTGCACACGATCTCCACGTGCGAGTCCACGCGTGACTTGGCTCGGTTCAGAAGCCACTCGTCCAGGATGAACTGCGGCACCTGAGTAGACTTGCCACAACCTGTCTCTCCACAGATTACCATGATCTGAAAATTACAAAAGCGGTAAGTAAAATGGGTTCAACGACAAGAGAACTTAGAAGAAAAAAAGTATACATACACCAGGTGTCACGAGTCTCGTTCTTGCAACACAGAAATAGAGATGGTTAATCCGAAATGGACTGTCACTGCGCAATGAGAACCTTTTTCAGATTCCAGTCTCTATTTCTTTGTCACGAAAACGAGATTCGAGATGTCCAGTCTACAAAATTTATACATCTATGGTTGCTTGCCATGCCCATCGTGGGTGCTGATTGAGCTGACAGCTCATCGATCAAACGATTGAATCTTCTTTGAAAAACTAACCCAATCAATCATTCACTGGTGGTTCATAATCGGGTCAAAATGATTTGAGAATTTAAAATACATAAAAGCGTCATACCTGTGACTTGTCAATAGTGCTCAAGATATCCTTCATCTTGCTCCAAGCAGGGAGTTGTTTCCTCCCTTCCAACATCTTCTTATATTGCCCATTACTTTGCTTTTCCAAGAACTTCTTAGCCAAGAGATCATCTTCTTTACAAACTGACTCCATATCCAGATTTAACCGGTTGTCTCTGTTGGACGCTTTTTCATAATGCGACGGAAGTATCTTAATGGTTTTTTCTTCCTCATCGATAATGATGGGATACAACGGAACGTAACCTTCTATAAACTGTTTGGTATTTTCTTTCAAGAAGGTAGTCATGGCTTCTTCATTTTGCAGTAAATCTATGATGGAGTACACCGAAGGAATGCCGTCTTGTGACAATAAATTAGCTTCTTCTATTAATCTTCTACAGACGTGCAAACACGTCAAAGGCGGGAGGGAGCCTGATGGTGCATTTGATTTAACAAATATATAAGGGCTTTCAAAGGGGTATTTACTATTTGGAGGAAACCTTATTTCTAAAACAAACTCGTTGTTTGTACTCGTAGTATCACAGACTTCTTTGAGGGGCTCGGTTGGCATCTGATGAGAGAATCTGCACTTGTTGCCAAACTTGCATGAACCTTGCGAGAAATTTCTACAGATATTTGAAGGTTTCGTTTTGAAATTGTTATTTTTATTATTGTAATTAACATTTTCTTTTCGCTGTGATGCTATTTTCGCTTCTTTGTTTTCGTAAAGTTTAATAATGTACTTTAGATTTAAAGTGATTTCCCATTGCAAGTTGGCTTCTTTTTCTTTAAAGGCTGATTCGTACATTGATTCTAGTACAGCCTTTTCGTCTATTTTATAATCTAATAATTCGTTATCTGTAGAGTCGCAAGTAATGTCTACGGAGTCGTCAATATCGTAATATTTACAGTACAAAAGGTATAAGGCAGCGTCTATCTGTCCGTTCGTATAGTCCAAAGCTTCTGCACAATGAGCTTTATGAAATCCATAACTGAAAAAAGAAAAATACAAACATTTAAGATTTCTCTACTTCTAGTAAATTAGTGTTGAACGAAAGGTTAAGAAGCCTGGCTAGGTTATATTCACTGAAGAGAATTATAACGGTGTTAATAATTAGAGTTTTCTACGAGAGGGTCTTTACCTTTCAAGTTTGTTGAGAGCAAACATTCTAAATTTATCCTCGTTGGTGGAGAGTTCACTTCGTTTCTTGGAGTAATCAAATACCCCAGAAACGACCAGATTACCTCTCTCCAGCCAATAGCGGTTGGCATGGCCTGTACCTTTCTTATCCTGTAAGATTAAATGAAAAATTCAGCATTGATTACAACATCGTTACTATGATTGTATGGAACGAGACGTATCACGCCTGACATAATAGCAATGCGGTACAAGTACTACGGGCGCTTAGCAGCGCAATTCAGCTGGTAAATCATTTTGTATAATAGAAAACGATCACAAGGCTTAGTTGCTAATGTGGAGCCCTGCAGTACACAACTGAATTTCGCTGCTAAGTCGCCAATGTAAAACCATCTTTAGAATATTTACAAAACATAATTTATGTGAAATATCACCTTGGGGGCGCTTATGAAAGGCATAGATAGATAATTCACATACTATTGTACTTCAGATCGTTTACAAAAGTAATGAAAGTGATTTTTGAGGATCGGAGGTTAATTGGATAAAAATATACATACTTTGTAAGCAGAGGCTTTCTTGAGCTCGAAATCTGGTCCGTGAATGAACCTCAAAGTTTCCAGGATTAAATTTTGAGATTCTCCACTAAGACGAAGTGTCTGCATCTCAACCCGAAGTGGTTTCGACGATCCATGACTTTCTTCTACTCTTTCTTTCTTAGCACTGAAATAAATTCCCATTTTAAATGATTTAATGACGTTCTGTTTCCATCATTCGAGGTTATAAACATTTCACAAGATGTTGCAATAATTTTTCATTTGTAAGTTCCTACTCACATAATTCTGGGATTTTGAGGCACATGAAGGTAAAAGTCCTCCGCAAATGATTCGGAATCCTTACTCATGGTGGAGACTATTCAAAATTTAAAATACTATGCCAACAGACGTCAAAACAGACGGGCGCAAACTTGCGCGAATTTGTAGCTGTCACATAAAAAATAAAAATGTGTAGAAAAGTCACGTCAATATTTGCGGTTTGGTGTTGCCAGTTTTTAAGTTATTTCTAAAAAGTAAGTACTGGATAATTTATTCACATATTGATAACTTTGATCAAACAACATTTGACAGTAGTCGGCAGTCAGATTCAGAATTCATTACTTTTCTTGATTTCCGAGAATGAATGTGGGTAACGCCGCCCCGGAAACCATTTGTTGATAGTTAATACCTCTGCAATAGGTCACCCCAAGTGGTTCGCTATATTTGGTGACTTAACAGGGATGCTCGGGTTCATAGGGGTGAAGTTTTGTCCGAGGGATGATTTCATATATCCGTCATTCCTGGACAAGCATACCCAGGGCCGGATTAACCGTGTCGGGGCCCCTTTACCAATGGCGGACTAACGGGGGGGGGGTTTGAAGGGGCCTCCAAACGCCTCCTTGTTCCCTTGATCAAATCCTTAACAAGGCTTTAATTGAAGGGGGGGGGGGGGGGTAAAGTTTTAAAACTTTTTTTAGAATTGAGTATCAATTTTTTTCAACTTGGGGTTCATTCAACTTTGCCGCCCCGGGCTTCTGACAGGCTTAGTACGTCACTGCACTTTACCCTTTTCTAACTTCCAAAATTATTATTTTTTCTACCAAAACGTAATTTTATTTATAATTAATCTGTTCTTTTACGACATTACGAAAGGTATGCCATCACCCCATTCAATAAAGAAACGAATACAATACAAGACTCCAGATACTAATATCTACAGCCTGTATGTCTGACGAATATCTACAGCTCATATGTTGAACTAATTTTTTTTTTTTTAATTTTATTTATTTCAAGATTTTTTTTTTGTTTACATATTTCAAATGGTTACATATTGTAGGTTATAAAATATTTCACATTTTGTTCTACTACTCCATAAGTTGAGCTCTAGGAGCTCGTGTTTATGGGAGGAGTATTTACATGCAAATAAAAATAATGATGTTCCAATGAGTGTAAACAATTATCAAAGAACTTATGACATAAAAGTTCAACATTATTTTAGATAAGTACACAATTAAGAAAAAAATATAGTTAATGAAGGACAATAACAATACAATTTTTCTTTAAATTTTAAATATTACAATTTTCAGTAGGGGTAATTTACATTAAGGGTACAATATATCACTATCCAATTTCAGAGACTTAATTTGTTTTTTGAATAATTCATATTTCAGCGTTTCTGTTATGTTTATTTTGTTTTTGGATAATAATATATTGTACCATCTTACACCTAAATACAAATAGTGGTGCTGAGCCGTGGTTGTTCTTAGCATAGGGATGGCTATTAAGCCATTAGTTTTGAATCTATTGCTTATGCTATCTGAGGGGTGAATTTTGTGAATAAAATATTCTTTATAAATTTGGCATAAGGCGTTTCTCTTATACAATTCTGTGATAGTTGCTACATTGAATTCCCGAAATATCTCTGTAGTAGGGAAGTCGTATGGTTTCTTAAGGATGATTTTTATAATTATTCTTTGCATTATAATTATGGGCTGTAAGGAAGCCTTAAAGGCCCCTCCCCACCCAATAATGCCGTACTGTAATAAGGACTGAATTAATGCATAATAGACAATTTTTATAGTTTTCCTGTTTAAAATATTACGTATGTTATAAAAAACATAGATAAGTTTTCTTATTCTTTCCACAGTGAGATTGATATGATCTTTCCATTTAACATTTTTATCTATTAAGATTCCAAGATATTTTATATTAGATTTATGATTTAGCTTAGCGCAGTCCGTATTACATGTACCGTCATTTGCACAATTTTTGGAATGAATTGTTATGTTAATTAAATTATTTGGCACATCTTCTTGTAGGAAGAGAGAATGGAATATAATAAGTTTTTTCTGTGTTGAGTGATAATAAATTGTTATCGAACCAATTTTTTATAACCTTCATGTCTTGATTGGCTGCATTGGTAATATCGTTCCACGTCTGTTTTTCGATAATTATTGCAGTGTCGTCAGCAAAAGATATAAGTTTACCATTAAGTGACAATTTAAACATTTGGTTTACGTATATTATAAACAAAATTGGTCCAATAACAGTCCCCTGGGGAATTCCAAATTCTAAAGTTTCATTTACACTTAGTGAGTTATTTAATTTTACTTTTTGATTTCTTTGAGTTAGATAACTTTGCAGCCAATACCTAACCTTCCCAATAATACCGATATCATTTAATTTATTAATTAGTTTTGTGTGGGAGATACTATCAAAAGCCTTGCGCAAATCAATGAAAATGCCAAGGCATTTGTTTTTTTTGTCCTAATGCGTTGTAAATAGTTGAGATAAGTTCAGCAATGGCATCATGAGTACTTAGTTTCTCTCTAAATCCAAATTGGCTACGACTAAGTATTTTATTATTTTCAATGTAGTACATGAGTTGCTTTTTTACGATCTTTTCAAAAATTTTTGCAATGTTTGAGACAAGAGATATGGGTCGATAATTTGATATTTCTTCAGGGCTGCCTGATTTGAAAACGGGTGTTACGATAGATTTTTTATAAATTGAAGGGAATATTCCACTATTTAAGCTAATGTTTATAATGTGTGCAATTGGAATGTTTAAAAAACTGTTGTATTTCTTCAATATTTCCACTGTAACTCCTGTATAGTTTTAAGGTAAGGAACTGGTAAAAGAAAGACTCATCTTCAGGACAATTTTTAAGGGACTCTTGAGTTTATTGATTCTATTTCCAATTACATTTTTATAATCGGAAGATGCAAACTACCCTAGACAGACCAAGGAGTTAGTAGTTAATTAGGTGTGGTTTCAGCGAAGCGACGAGGAGAAAGAGGTATATCCCCTTAAAAAACCGCCATTTATAGAACAATCTCCTTGGCTGGCTAGAGCTTTGTACCTTCCGGTGACATCTGTTGATAATTTATCTAACTAGCTATGAGAGTTCTCACCTAATGTTTTTACGTAGGATCTCGAGAGGTGTGAGTCCTGGCTAAATTCGATTTTTAAAGGTCTGAATTTCAGACAACTCCATCAAATCCTGGTGCAGATCCACCTTTTAATTCATTTATAATATTTTTTATGTCATTTGTTGTTACTGGTTGGAAAGCAGATAGGTTATTTTGTTTATGACAATCCTTCTCAAAATTATCTATTTTATAATTTTCATCGATCCGTGTAGCTAAATTTTGTCCGACGTTAGCAAAATATTTATTAAAGGCATTAGCACATTTTGTCCGTTCCCTTATGGCGTCAACAGAGCGTTTTCCGATATAAATTTTTTTTAATAAGAGTTTTTTTGTTTTTTCTACTATTTATTTCATTTATTGTTTTCCAAACTTGTTTTACATTTTGTTTAGCCAGGTCAATTTCATTTTTGTAATAGTTTTCTTTAGTTATTTTTATTAAAGAGGTTAATTTGTTTCTATATTTTTTTGTAATATGTAAATATTTTTTTATCTAAGGGAAATTTCTTTATCAGGCGATATAATTCTTCTTTTTTTCTAATAGACACGACTAAGCCATGTGAAATCCATGGTTTTATTTTTTTGAATTTTGCTTTAATGTGTATAGTTTTAATATCAGTCGATGCTGTAATATAATTGTAGAGAATATTATTAAAAATATTTGCGCATGTTTCAGCACATGTAGATTCTAATACGGGTTTCCACGTTTCCGCGCTTTTATATTTAATTTATTATGGTTGAGTAACTTTTTTGTAAAATTATTGCTTTCTGAAATTTTGTGTTTATTATTATTAAGTTGTTGTATAGAGATGCAAGTGTGATGATCAGTAATATTATTTTTTAATATTATCGTAAATAATTTGTCAGTATTTTTAGTATTGCACCAAATGTGATCAATACATGAAGGACGTTGACCCGAAATTTCTCTAGTATAATTTTTTATACATAATTTAAAATTCATTTCTGACATAAGATTGATAAATTCAGTTTTTATTTTGTTATTATTTTCGTTAGAAACATCCAAGTTAAAATCGCCAATCAGTGTTATGTTCTGTTTATTTTTTTTGTTAAAATAATGCTTCTTAATTCATCCATGAATACATATTCATTTGATCCGTGCGTTCTATAAATATAATATCTACGAACTTCAGAGTGTTGACTAATATCTACAGAGCGTAGGTTGGACTAATCAGCTAAATGTGTCCAATAGTCCGATATTACGGATTTTTACATACACACTTACATAAATTAAGTTTTTTAAACTGCATACGCAATATTACATTATTCCAATATGCTACACATAATTGCAAATCCAAACTCTGCCCAGTACTGGATTTGTCAATAGGCCTTATAGGCCGCGGCCTAGGGGCGGCAGAGGTCAGGGGGCGGCGCTCGCTCGCTTTGGTAAGCCGTTAATTTTGTGTACGATTATAAACAACAACAAAAAAGTCACTGTGGATAGATAGAGTTTTCAATCTATTAACCTTTAGACGCTCAGTGGTCCCGTACGGGACCGCGGATTTGTGTCGATCAATTACGGGAACGGTGAATACGGGAACTAAAGAAATACGGGAAATACGGGAACGGTGTTTGTGATGCGAATATTTCACAAAAAATGCTTTGGAAGTGGACTACCTTTATTACATGAGCGTTTAAGGGGAGAAATAGGTATAGGACCTAGTATTTTTAGTGATTTTCATGAATTTTTTAAACACATAAGGAATACATAATTTTTTATTTATGCATTGCGATCATTTTACACATAATATATATTCAAGAGTATATTCTAAAATTTTCAATTATTTTCCTCAAAAATAACGGAGATATCAACTGCCGCGTATTGAACCTAAGTCGCCATCCGGCTGGAAAACTTTACTCTTCGGATTTTCTATGCATAGAAGCAACTATGAAGCTATTATAAATGATTTTGTCAAATAAAAAATCCCGTAAAAAATTGTAGGAAAAAATTCGGTGTTTGGGCGAAATTCCTAAAAAATAAAACTAGTTATTTTTATACTAATTTGGGGTCGGGGAATCCGAATCTGAAAGAATTAGGCGGCGGCAAGCAATATTAACTGAATTACACGACTTTAAAATTTTTTATACACATACAGGAAAATAGCCATTTTGGAAGCATTCTGATTCCTAGAAAATCAAACTAGTTATTTTTATAGGTACTAACTATGGGCCGGGGAATCCGAATCTGAAAGAATTAGGCGGCGGCAAGCAATATTAACTGAATTACACGACTTTAAAATTTTCTATACACACACATGAAAATAGTCATTTCGGAAGCATTTTGACTCACGAAGTACGAAGATCATAGAAAAACAAGAAATGTACAAAAACATGTGCCGGCAGTGTTACCAGCCCTCAAAAATATTTATCCTTATATCAATAACGTAAAACTTTCCGACACGATAATTCCTCACATAACACATTAACCTGATGAATTACGACTATCTCAACGGCCGTATTCTTAAACCAAAAGTATGAAAATTCGTAGTCTTAAAAATGCGTAACCTAACCTAACCTAACGCTAGGTTTGTGTAACATGGTTTGTGCCCCTTTATACCGCCTGCTCGCGTCCCTAACCTAACCTAACCTAACGCTAGTTTTGTGTAACATGGTTTGTGCCCCTTTATACCGCCTGCTCGCGTCACGGCAAAAAAACATCCCTGTTTTCAAGTAGTTTAGCGGCTACGCTAGGTTTGTGTAACATGGTTTGTGCCCCTTTATACCGCCTGCTCGCGTCACGGCAAAAAAATCCCTGTTTTCAAGTAGTTTAGCGGCTACGCTAGGTTTGTGTAACATGGTTTGTGCCCCTTTATACCGCCTGCTCGCGTCACGGCAAAAAAACATCCCTGTTTTCAAGTAGTTTAGCAGCTACGCTGGGTTTATGTAACATGGTTTGTGATACAAAAGTGAGTAAAATTTATAAAAAATAAGTACTTAAAATATAAACATGTTATTTTACGTTATTGATATTACTGCTTAATGGCAACACTTAATTTTGTGTGGTAAAAACGTGTGTCAAAATGCTTCCGAAATGACTATTTTCATGTATGTGTGTATAGAAAATTTTAAAGTCGTGTAATTCAGTTAATATTGCTTGCCGCCGCCTAATTCTTTCAGATTCGGATTCCCCGGCCCATAGTTAGTATAAAAATAACTAGTTCTAGGAATCAGAATGCTTCCAAAATGGCTATTTTCCTGTATGTGTATAAAATTTTTTAAAGTCGTGTAATTCAGTTAATATTGCTTGCCGCCGCCTAATTCTTTCAGATTCGGATTCCCCGACCCCAAATTAGTATAAAAATAACTAGTTTTATTTTTAGGAATTTCGCCCAAACACCGAACTTTACCCAAATTGTAATACTTGTTTCATGTTACACTTTTATTTTACGAATAAGTCATTCTTTATTTCATTTTTGAATACCTACTTAACCTATATTTGAATATTTATTTTTAAAATTGTGTGTCACCTAATAAAAGCCTACAAGTGAGTGATTATGATAGGAGGCAACTTCTAACAAGGAGGAAGGGGCGGCGCAAATGAAGTGGCCTATACTAATGAAAAGTGTAAATACGGCCCTGCCTCTGCCAGTGCTGTAGACATTCGTCAACACTTTGATTCTCATAGATATTAGTCAACAGTTTGTGCTGTAGATATTCGTCAACACTTTGGTTCTCATAGATATTGAATGATGAAATGAATGAAGCATTCCAACAATGACAGAGACATTTTCAATTTGCATGGATTAAACAAGGACGCATCTATCTATCTGCAGAGAGAGACAGGATCAGGCGCAATTCTTATATCCGATGAAAACAAGCTGGCTTCCCTATGAATATCTCAAACACAATATACCTACTGACGACAACGATTATAAGATGAAGGTTCTATTATTATCATTGCCATTATCATATACGGTGATTATTCACATCACTTTATTCACTTCTTTCAGTCATTCGAACCCAATACACTTACGAGGCTTGCTCTTTTCCACTCTTTACTATATTATTATTATGTTTTATTCTGATATGTACTTCATCACTAATACTAAGTGTAAGTTCCTGTGTTCAATTACTTGGGAACATTTCGACTATTATCACATATGTGTATTCATAAATATTATTGTTTTATGTATGTTATACTAATGTACGAAATCAGGTCGTATCTTACTCAGGCAGACCGATGACTCGAATTATAATGTTAATTCGCAATGACACATACAAATCGGACGAGTAAAACGCCAAACAATATGACTAACGACACAAAGTATGCATAACTCTAATGTCCAGCTACTCCATTATAGTATAATGAACATTAAAAATCTCATTACCATATTATCTCATCACCTAGGTACTCTATTTCTTTAATGCACATTATAGTAAAATGGATATAATTTGTACCACTTATAACTCTGCAGGTTTAATTATTATGATAATAATATGTTCCAAGGAGATACCAAATTTTTCCTCTACATATGAGAATCAACACCTAATTAATACGCTTGTATTATGTTTCCCTACTGTATAACCGCACTCACTCCCAAGTACTGATATAATATATCTTATTAACGACCCAAATCATATCTTAATTGATAATATTATTCCTATCTTGCCTATCATAAACTCCATTACAATAATAAGTATGACACGTATTTTTAACCTTTCAAATCTAACGTACCCTGAATTATTATATATATATTTTTTTATTTCCTAGCTTTGCCAACACTGTAAACCTCTTTAATTATTCCTTCTTCATTATATACAAATTCACAAAAACAGCATATAATAACCACAACACTTAAAAATTTTCAAAATATTTCATAATGATGTTCTACATTACTTGTAAATACACAAGTCAACACACATATTACTATATTTGCAAGGGTGAAGTGTATTTCCAGCCGAGCGTCAACATTATTGTTAAATTTATTACTACCTTAAAATGAACGACTTTATAATAAACGCAATCGATAAATCATATAAAATAGACGAAAGAATTTTTGATACGGTAAATAAAACAAACGATTTTATAGATGTAAAACCTACAGCCAGCCTAATAATTATACACATGAACGTGAGAAGTTTGGAAAAAAATTTTGAAGAATTTCTTATAACTATTAGACAATTAAACAGAATAGATTGTATAATATTATCAGAGACGCATTCATCGAGCGAAATTAATTATAATATACCGGGTTACTCGTACTACGCCACAAAATATAAAATTAACAGAAATAGCGGCGTTGCCATATTTGTATCTAATATTTATGCTGTCACAAGTATAAATGAAATAAAGGTGAACAATGTTAATTTATTAAACTTGGAGATAAATTTTATGAATAAATCATTTAATATCATTGCTATTTATCGGACACACTCTTCTGTTCTAACCACATACATAGAAGAATTAAAAAATATATTACAACATCATAAAAACAAAAGAACAATAATCATCGGAGATATTAATCTGAATATTGCTAATGATTACTATCTAAATATGTTAGCAGAATTAAATTACATTTCATGTATAAATTCATATACCAGAAACATTATTGGACAACGACCATCTTGTATCGATCATATATTTACAAATACCAAAGATATACAAAATATATCATCTGCTGTAATAAAAACAACTGTAACGGATCATTATGCATGTATATTTAAATACGACTACAAACATCAAAACCTCTCATTACCAACCACAACTCCGGTAAATAATACTGATAAATACAAACATAGTATTAATATAAATTCTCTCACCAAAATATTAAGTAACGAAAAAGAATGGCTAGAAATATATAAATGTAACGATGTAGAAGAATGCTGCAAAATATTTGATAAAAAACTGAGTTTACACATAAACGCTTGTAGGAATAATGCATCTCAAAAACCATCCTCAAAATTTAAGCCAATCAAACCATGGATAACCCAAGGATTAATCATCTCAATTAGACACAAAGAAACACTCTATAGACAATATACAAAACAACCGGAAAACATAACATTACAAAAACATTTCAAAGCTTATAAAAAAAAACTCACTTATCTTATAAAAAACATAAAGGATGACTACTACAAACAAAAACTTGAATTAGCTGAAAATGACAGTAAAAAGACTTGGTCCATCATAAATGAAATTATAGATAAAAAACAATTCAAAAATAAAACAATCAACACAATAAGACACAATGATTCAAAAATTTGCTGTAAAGATAAACCCTTAGAAGCCGCAAATATTTTCAACAACTTTTTTGCTAATGTAGGAAAAAACCTCGCTAGCAAAATCCAACAAGACCTGACCCCAAATGACCCAAACACTACAGTAAATAATGAGTATACCTTTGAACTATTTCAACCAACAACAAAAGAAGAAATCGAACAAATCATTACAAGTATGAAAGGTGGTTCTTCCCCAGGTTTTGATGGGATCACAACACAAACACTGAAATGTATAAAATCACAAGTATCAAAACCATTAACTCATATAATCAATACAAGTTTTCAAACCGGAATATTTTCGTCCATGTACAAACAATCCGTAATCGTACCAATATTTAAAACCGGCAATCCGGAAGAACCAACCAATTACCGTCCTATTTCATTACTATCAAACATTGCAAAAATATTTGAAAAAATTGCCAAAAAAAGAATAACTCATTTCATTAAGATCAATAACATAATTCACAAAAACCAGTTTGGATTCATGGAAAACAAAAGCACAAAAGACGCCATTGCTAAATTATCTAGTACTATACAAGACGCTTTAGACAAATCATTAAAATGTGTTGGTATTTTTGTAGATCTCCAAAAAGCTTTCGACAGTATATCACATGTCAAATTAATACAAAAATTAAAGGTTGTGGGTTTTAATGACAGAGCACTAAATTGGCTAAAAAGTTATCTTCACAAAAGAACGCAAATTGTAAAAATTAATCACACACCAAGTTTACCACTCACAAGTGATTTTGGGATACCGCAAGGTACTGTTTTGGGACCACTACTTTTTATCATGTACGTAAATGATATTTTTAAACAAAACCTCAGTGGAACCGTTATATCTTATGCGGACGACACGATTATTATAATTAAGGGTAGTGACTGGAAAATTGTAAACGAAAATGCAAATAATGACATCCATATCCTAAAAACCTGGTTCGACACAAACCTTCTCACAATCAATGCAAAAAAAACAGTTTATATCCCTTTCTCAATAAATAAATCCAAAACTTATCCCAACATTAATATAATTATACACAACACAAAATGTAACAAAGATGTCTGTAATAATTCATGTACCATATTAAACCATGCAACTGAAATAAAGTACCTGGGTGTAATTGTAGACCAACATATGAAATGGAACAGACACATATGTGAACTTGTTAAACGCATTAGGAAATGTATCTATATATTCATTAGATTAAGAAATATTCTCAAATTAAACAACCTAAAAAAAGTCTATTATGCACTAGTCCAATCACTAATTCAGTATGGAATCATTGGATGGGGAGGTGCATATGAAAAAATTATAAGTCCTGTAAAAGTGGTACAAAAACTAATTATTAAAGTAATTTTAAAAAAACCACCAACATTCCCTTCAGCATCATTGTTCAAAATTTTCGAAGTACCAAAAATTGAAGACCTCTATAAAAAAGATTCAATACTACAAATATTCAAAGAAAATGTAACTAAAAAATTTAAACTCAACTCATCATTAAGGCATAAATTTAACTTCCAAATTCCTCTATTTTCAACACAACAAATGCACAACAATTATATTTACAAAGGCATAAAATATTTTAATAGTCTTCCCGAAGAAATTAAAAAAATAACAGATTTCGTAACATTCAAGAAAAAGGTCAAATTAATCTTTAAAAATAATCAACAACCATAACAACACCAATCAAAATGTTATAACTTCAATCCATAGCATATCAAAAATTAACATCACAACATAGTTTATATTTATTGTATACACTAAGTAAAATGTATGTTATAAAAGTGAAAAATAGTAGTTTATATATTATATTTATATATAGTTTATATTTATTGGAAAATGTAAGTAAAATGTATGTTATAAAAATGAACTAGCTGTAAAATAACTCCTACGCCAAGCTCAAGAGCTAGTACTCTTCATTGGCGTAGAATTTCATAAAATTATGTATCTTTTCATTCAATAAAAAAAAAAAAAAAATAAATGTTGGAATGCTTCCTTCGGCACTGTTCACTCGCAACAGGAATTTAACATCACGTGACGCGAATGATGTGTGTGAACACTCAAGTGAACAGTCTTTCACTCGCAAATTAGTCGGCCGAAATGTTCTGGCGTGAGGACGTGCAGCCGGCGCGGCTTAAACGTCAAAATGCTCCGTTTAGTTCGCTTTTCGAAATAACTCCTACACGTCTCATAGAAATCGTTGTTTCTCCCTTACTATCATAGTGAAAAATATGATCTAAACGGTATTGGAAAGAAAAAATAATGTTCTATATATTCAATATAACAATTAATCACAAAAGAATACGAATGTACACTTATATGGAACCAAAGTTTCTGAACGAATTTGAAAAAAAATTTATGAAACATTGTGAATTTTTTATGAATTATTTTTATATGAAACGACAAAAAAGTGAGGTGACAGAAACGTTTATAATTTATTTGTCTAACAAAATAAGTATGTGTTTTAATATTTTTTTGTTACCAGTAATTTTAGTTAGAATAATATCAAGGAGAGCCATTTTTTTAACTTTTAAAAGTTTACATTAAAAATTATTCTATTTAAAAAATTTCGTGGTTATTTCTAATAATAAATTTTGGTAGCATATTTTGTCACCTTTCCAAAACAGTTTTTAGTTTTTGGATACGTTAATAAATATTCCATTAATATGGATTTTATTGCAAGCCGAGGCCTATTTTGGAATAAAAAATTTTTCATGGTGCAAAAATACTGGTAGATATCAGTTTTCAGGTTATTATTTAACCATATGTTCATTTTATGGTGCTGAAATTTATTTACTGTTTACAAGAATCGCCAATTTCTCGTAATTTAGTTCGACGTTATCGGAAATGTCAATTGAAATCGTAAATATTCCCGAACTTAGCCGTCAGCGCCGGACGAATTCCAATGCGCGCCGCGACTACGCTCGACGACTTCGTAGCGAGAATGTCGAGTGAACTCTTCCTTCGAAGGAACCGTGTGAACACGCGGTGAAACGAGAATGGAACATTTCATCGAGTAAACCTTCATCCGAGTGAATCATGTGACTTCAGCACGGGATAATCCGGTACTGAGCCCTCGGAATCCTACTCACTCCTCATACCTTTTTTTGCGTAGACATCCTATATTATTATTACGAACTCACTATATGACGATTTTTTATATCACATGTGACGAGTATTCTACCAATAAAAATCATGATTTCTCTAATCTCGGAAATCGAGAATGGCATCCGTGTAATACGATAATACTCTCAGAACATCTAAATAGGTTTTCTTTGAGTTTGGCAGTACATAAATAGTCTGCAAGTCTACAACTAGAATTTTATAACTGCCCTTCGAATAAGAGAATTTTTTCCTTCGAAATGTGTCAGCAGATAAATCCACAACTGGAATTTTACAGTCTGAACACAAATCTCAGAACAGAACATTTTTGTGTTGAGATGGTGGACTTCTTTCCGTGTTGATTACCCCAAAAAACGGTTGAATTTGTTTTTCAGCTTTTCGCAAATTATCGTTTCGAATATTTTAGGAAGTATTGATAGTGCCGCTATTGGTCTGTAGATCTGGACATCCGTTTTGGTCCCAGATTTGTGAATTGGGCTTACCTTAGACCTTAGTGAGTTTCCAGGACAATTTGTATTAAAAAAATGTGTGACTGGAGGACACGGAAGGTGGGGGAGGCGGGGAAGGTAAAAGGGAAAGGAGATATAGAGGCGGTAGGGGATGGCAGGGGTAAATTTGAAAAATCCATGCTTCTCACACCGACAGCTATATGTGGCCTGCTCACACGTCGGAAAACCTTTCGATATATTTGTGTACGCTCCAGACGGAAAAACAAAAAGTACTTAAATAAACAGACTTAACAAAAACATCATCATCATCATCATCATCATCATTACATAGTATAAAATGAAGTCACTCAAAATGTATGTGCGCGTTAATCTTTTAAACTACGCAACGGATTTTCGTACGGTTTTCACCAATAGATAGAGTGATTGAAGAGGAATGTTTATATGTATAATACATGTAAATTATATTAGAGAAAAGCCGAGAAATTCAAAGAAAACATATTTTTGTGCGATTTAAAATGGCTGGCAGGCCGTACTATAGTCACTTTTGAAATTCGTTCTACGGAAGAAATTGGAAAATAGATGTCCTAGAGCAAGTAGGTATTTGATTTTCCCTTTTCAAATATCCAGTGTTGCATTGCAAGCATTGTATAATTAGTGGCGAGTTAATTAGTTTATATGTATAATACATGGTTATTATAGTAGAGAAAAGCCGATAAATTCAAATATCCAATTCAGGCAGCGGGCAGCTGGCAAGCGGGTGGTGTGGATTTTATAAAGGTTGGGTAATGGCGTTGTGTTTCGTTAGCCACAGCAACGTGTGGCCGGGTCTGCTAGTTTTCAATAAAAACATATAAACTTGTTATAGTAGACCACTTTATTTTATTTTATTCACACTACATGTATTATAATTTGGTAGGCGGGTATGGGTACCGCCGCCCTGGGAACCATTTATTGGATGACCAACACCTCTGCCACAGGGCACCCCAAGTGGTTCGCTACGTTTGGTGACTTAGCAGGGGTGCCCGGGTTCTTGGGGTAATGTTTGTCCAGGTCTTGATGGCGGGTGCGTCGGCCCACCTTCTGCGTGGCGGGCCGGTTTGGGAGATGCTGGTTGAGGGAGACCCTTTACAACCGGTTACCGCTGTCCGGGCCGCTCGGTAGTACAGGGGCCCGACCCTCAGGCTCACGACTGAGGGTGGGCTGCCCCATCAACGAGTGCAAAAACCCCGCCGCTGCTGTTGTGCCGGTTCGTGACCGGAGGGGACCCAGCAGTAGCATTTGGGGCGCATTGGGCGACCTCTCCAGCCGGACTCTCCCTGCCCATCGCCTTGCACCGCAGTGGGTGGGTTGGATACATACGTCCGTCACTCCTGGAAACTCTGAACCCCAGCATCCTACCCACCCCTTATACCTTTTCCCTCCCAGACCTTCCTTCCTCTCATATCAAAAAAACAAAAAACCAAAAATTAAAATCATGAACTTGCAACCTACAATAATTAACGTCATTACAGCGGCGAGACGTAGGCGTCCCCGGTGCGGGCCAAAACTGTTGGTGAATTACACCAACATTCGCGGCCTGCACACCAATTTAAACTCTGTCCACCACCACCTTTTTTCTCAACGCCCAAACCTACTCTTCCTGTCTGAAACTCAGATAGCTGAGCCTGTAGACACCTCCTATCTGGACTGCCCGGGCTTCACCCTCGCAGGCAAGTTCAGACCTAAAGGAGGTGTCTGTCTCTATAGTCGAGCTGATGTCAACTGTGTGCGACTGTTGAATCTGGAAAACTCCAGATTCGACGTAATGTGGGTACGCGTCAATCTTGCCAGTACGGTAAGATTCTACGCGTGTTTATACCGCTCACCGAACCTGAGCGAATCAGACTCGTCCGAGCTCTTCAAACACTTAAGCGACACTATTGATGACCTCTTGCCCGCTACCCTACGGCAGAGTTTGTGGTCCTGGGGGACTTCAATGTTCATAACGAACCTTGGTTGAAGTTCTCAGGATCAACAGACTCGGCTGGACGCCAAGCGGAATCCTTTGCCCTTTGCTACGGATTGGAGCAAATGGTTCAGGAGCCTACAAGGGTTCCTGATGTCCAGACTCACCGTTCCAATCTGTTAGACCTATTTTTAACTACTGTGCCACACGGTTACAGGATTGAAGTCACAGCGCCTTTAGGATCGTCCGACCACTGCCTGGTGACGACATCAATCCCTGTAAACTTCAGACCACCAAACGAGAGGCTGAAGAGAAAAGTGTGGCACTATAGGTCAGCAGATTGGTTCGGTCTGCGGGCACATTTTAATGCTTTTCCGTGGTCAGCTGTTTTCGGACTTCGGATCCCTCAAGATGTGCCGAGGAAATTGGTGAAGTCATCACATCCGCGATGGATGGCTTCATCAAATCTACTGTTAAGGAAACTGGTGTAGGCTCAAAGCCGTGGTTCAGTCGACAATGCGCTGAAGCAGTGCGACGAAAAAACGCGGCTTACCGAGCCTACAACACATCTAGAACATCCGAAGACAGAACAGCTTACAACAAAATGGCAAAGGAAACCAAGAGAATCATAAATAGGTCAAAATTCGAGCACGACCAGCAGATCAGCAGAAAGCTGACTGCATGCCCGCATGGCAGCAGGCAATTCTGGTCACTTGCGGGCTCAATAGGTCGCAACTTCTGCAAATCCAGTCTGCCACCTCTTACCAGACCTGACGGCTCACTAGCAAACACCGCCACCGAAAAGGCTAACTTACTAGGTAAAATGTTTGCGGATAACTCAACCCTCGATGACCAAGGTGCTGTCCCGACGTCGGTTCCTCACTGCGGTTTTCATATGAAAAAGCTGAGGATCCGGCATCGGGAGGTACTCCATGTTTTACGAGGGCTTGATGTTAATAAAGCTAGTGGGCCCGACGGAATACCTGCCCTGGTATTGCAGAGGTGCGCTGCAGAATTAGCTCCAATTTTGACGAAGCTTTTTAAACTGTCCCTGAAGACTGGCTCTGTGCCCTCTGGTTGGAAAAAAGCGGTTATCCATCCTATTCCAAAGAAGGGTGACCGCTCCAACCCGGCCAACTACCGCCCCATAGCGATCACATCAGTTCTGTCTAAGGTGATGGAACGTGTGATCAACGACAAACTGCTCACATACCTCGAGAAGAACAAAATTATCAACGACCGTCAATACGGATTCCGGCGGAACCGCTCGTGCGGTGATCTTCTCGCGTATGTGACGCATGTTTGGGGGCGATGCCTGGAACGTTTCGGTGAGACCCAAACGGTTGCACTGGACATCTCCAAGGCCTTTGACCGGGTTTGGCACCGAGGACTTGTCAACAAACTGCTTTCTTACGGACTTCCCGCATCCTTGTGTACGTGGATTGCCGACTTCTTGAGGGGGAGGTCGATTCAGACGGTAGTCGATGGTTTCACCTCTTCCTCACACTCGATAAATGCTGGCGTCCCGCAGGGATCGGTTCTGTCTCCAACTTTGTTTTTGTTGCACATCAACGACCTTTTGTCATGTGCACCAATTCACTGTTATGCGGATGACAGTACAGTTCATGATAGCTTTTTGTTTGACAAGCCCCCAAAGGGCTCACAAACTCCAACAGCTCGTAGGGCTTTGAAGCAAAGAATGGACGGCTACCTCGAGAGTGTTTTCTCTTGGGGTAAAAATAATCTCGTTGAATTTAATGTTTCAAAGACCCAATCTTGTCTGATTACGTCCAAAAGGGATCGAAATGAAAATCTAGTCTCTTTCAACGGAAGCAATCTTCCGAACAGGCCCTCCATTGATATGCTTGGTGTAACCCTAAGTGACCAGCTCAGGTATGGGGGCTCCATTGAAGCCAGAGTAAAGCTAGCCTCCCAAAAACTGGGCGTGCTGTACAGGGCCCGCAGATACTTTAATAGTACACAACTGCTAACCTTGTACAAATCACAAGTACGCCCCACGGTTGAATTTGGCAGCCATCTCTGGTCTGGAGCTCCAAAATACCTGAAAAATACCCTCGACTCTGTGCAGAAACGGGCGGTCCGTTTGATAGATTCTCCCATCTTAACAGACGGATTGCAATCTTTAGAGCACAGGCGTCGGGTGGGAATGCTATCCTTGTTCTACCGGTATTACAATGGAAGATGCTCCGAGGAACTAGCATCATTGATCCCTTCGGCACCGGTGCATAGTCGGGAAACACGCCAAACGCGTGCCCAACATTTGTACACGGTTGACATTTGTCACATGAGAACGGGTCGTTTCTTCGACTCGTTCTTGTGTTCAACAGCTCGGCTGTGGAATGATTTGCCGGCCTCTGTGTTTCCTCCTTCCTACAACATGGGTCTCTTCAAGACCAATGTTCATTCCTTCCTCTCCTCAAAAAGACCCTCCACACAGCATCCCAGATGACATAGGCCCTGAGGGAAATTATTTTCCTCAGGGCCTCCTGTGTGGAGTTAATGTAAAAAAAAAAAAAAAAACTACCGGTTTCGGAAGCACCCTTCCTTCGTCAGGAGAATATTAGAAATTAGAACTAACCTACGATATAGAATATAGACAGATATATACACAAATTTTAGGCATTTGAGTGGGAGGTGAGCAAAGGGGAAGAGGTAATTGCGGGATTTCCGGGAAGAACAGAGCTGTTTGTTAAGAATGGGACTAAAAGAAAAATTAACATCTTTGAGTGGAATTGCAACGCATGCAGGGTGCTCGTTAGTACTTAATAAAAACAATTAGTTTCATTACATTTGCTGGGTTGCAAAGTTTGCAATAAAATGGGCAACTTGTCAAGGAAATATAATGTAAATTAATTTAATCTTGACATTGCATTTTACCTGGCGGTAGGTATTAACCTTAATATTGTTCTCTTAACAATAATAATCTAATTTCCAATTCCAATGTATTCGGGACATAATTGGGTGTGCCAGAGGGTTACATGTAATTTGTAAACCACTCCTTACACAGGATGTTCCATAATTGAGTCCACTTGTTATGGCTTCAATCTCTTTTGTGCAGGTTATTGAAACTCTTTTTAATTTAACTTCATTGAAACCAAGTAAATTTATAATGTTACCCATGTACAAATAGATAGCCCTTTTGATGACAGATTTTGTATAAAATTATACGTGGGTAGGTGGGTATAAGAATCGACTGAACTGTATCTTTATAAACCACAATTTAAAAAATATCAGAGTGTGCAATTCACACCCGGTAGATGTGAAACCTTCAGAAAACTAAAGTAGACAAGAGTGGAGAGACTACGAAGCACTTTTTTTATCATATTTTTGTCGTCGAATTCTAGTGCACCTTTGCCTCTAAATTTGGTCATCTTATTAGTATTTGTGTTTTCTTCTTCGGAGTCGCTAGATGTCGCTTTCTTTTGTGTTTTCTTTGCCTGTTCATTTTGCAGTGGTTTGAATTAAATATTAATTTAACAAAAATATATATTTTTTGGATTTCGTAAGATTCGATCCTTGGTCCGCTGAATATCTGACCGCTTAAGGTTCGTCAGGCACTTCATACCACTAGAACAAGGCTATGCTTTGTGGGACCGCGGATTTATCGTATTACATTGGAATCGAGTACCCGTGAAAGATATAACAGGACGGACCAATTTTATACACATTTGTGAGGTCGAAATTGGGGGAGGGGGGGGGGGGTGTGAAACCACGTTATCCGCCCCGGGTGCCACCCATGCTAGCTACGCCACTGATCCAAAACTGCTCACGAATTATAGATGCATTTGGAAATGGTCTGTAAATACTAAGAATGAAACGAAACAAAATGGCGTTTGCTGGAATTGGGTGATAATAAGTTTAAGAAAAACAATGCTGCAAGGAAGAAGGATAACCAATCACTTACCACTGGACCTCTGCGAAGGAGCGCACAACATAGTTTCAATCACAAAAAATATAGTTTATGTAGTTCCATAGCCCCACCTCGAGGTAATTATCGCCACAACAGCAGAAATAAGTATAAAACGATATTGTTTACTTTCAATATGGTCAAAAACCTTTCATTTAGTACAAAAATGAGATTATGAACACGAATAACATCAAAAACGTGCTTCAAGGTAATCCCAATTCTTTTTCTGTTTTTCAAAAACAACCTCGAATTTGGTATTTTTCTCTTGTCATTGTTCCAAATTCAAAATCATAGACATCCAAATTTAATAGACGAGAAGATACAGATGAGGGGTAAAACCAAACTATGGGGGGCGAAGAGGGGAAAGATGAATGTGATTCGTTAAAAAATCAATCTGACAGTATATAGGCATCTCGCATTAGGTATAATATCACCATTTAGTTCTTAAAAGCAAAATCTGCTTTTGAATGAATAGACCTTTTACATGGGAGCGCGAATTGCTCGCCACGTTATTAACATATTTACGAAGTCCAAATGCGGCAAAGTAAAGTTCGCCACTTTTAACAGACGAATATTTTGTTGCCGTATTTAGTTAAGACACTTTTACAAATGTTTCATAATTTACTTACCCCTGTAACCAGCGACGAGCTCACTGAAGAACCGCCCACATTCGTTATGATCGACATATTTGTATAGCACAAGCTATCATTTTTGGTACGATGTGAGCTCGGCGCTGGTCAGGACAAGAATGATGACGTCACATTTTTTAGATTCAAGCGAGGCTCAAAAAATAAACAGAGTGGTTGTGTTTATTTTTTTCTCCAGATTTCAGACCAAAATTGCCATATAGCCCAGTCAAGATGTACATCCGTGCTTGCAAAAAGTCCGGTCATTCTGAATTTTTTATATGTTGTTAGGACCTAAACCAGTATCTAATAAAAAAAAAATTGCAACTTCGAAAGTGCTGTGCGAGCGGCGGTGGACCCAAAAACCAAGAAATTTTCGGATTTTTTTTCAGTTTTTGCTCAATATCTCAGTGAAGGAAGAGTCTGACCGGTATGGTTGGTATACATCTTGTATACATACTTTTAAAGTAGACTAAATTTTCTACAATTTGAGATCAAAACGAGTTATATGCAGCTATGGTTTCCAAGATACAGTTCTTCGAAAATAGGCCATTTTTTCCAAAGAGTGAAATTTTTTCGAAATGGTCACTTATTTTGTAAAATATTTTCTAAAACACGTATCCCACGTCAAATATTATATGAAATAAAATTGTAGTAAATTTAATTAGCTTTCATTTAAAACTAGATTGATATCTGTAGACTTAACGGTTCTCTCAAGAACGCCAGGTAACCAAAAACAGTCGTAGGTGGGTTTTGGGGGAAAATGCAAATAAACTGTTCTCACGTCTTTTTATCGTTTTATTTATCAAACAGTTACAATTTTTTTTTGTTATTGTTAACACATTTTTAATGAAAAAAAGAAAAGATAATTCATCTATCGGGAAATACGTCATCTTCAAACATTGTTTTATATACCTACATACTAAAATGCTTGTACAAACATCATGGTACCTACTGTAAGGACAAGTTATATGTACAAAAAAAATAAAACTAATATAAATCATGTAGGTATTGTGTCTTGGTTGCCAAATCATGTCTTTCTTTTTATCTTAGGGAACGTACCCATACTACGTGACACTTTTAGGGGGGGGGGGGGTCTTCAAAAGGTCACGCTCCATACAAATGAGCGGCGGGTTCCTTAGGATTTTGGTCACCGGGGGGGTTAAAAATTGCAAAAAGTTGGTCACGTAGTTTGGGTACGTTCCCTTAGATGGCCCGGGCTTAGGCTCGCACGAAGAAGGTGTCTCGATATCTGTGATGGACGCTGGGAGAGGCGCCCAGTCTGTAGTCGCCGTCGGGTCATCTTCATCGTCCGAGCATTTCAGCTCCACATCCGGGACGTTATTGCACAATTTTCCACCGCATGACTGACAGAGGACTGAGCACTGGAGCCCAGCCTTTCTGCACGAGCAGCTCCCAGAGCATCCTTTCTTGCATTTACATGAAATTTTTCGCAGAAGGGCAGGAGGTGCGGGATCCATCGTGGTGGGGATGGGGGTGAGTCCTTGAGAAGACATTACAGACATTTATTACTGGTTTAGGTCCTAACAACATATAAAAAATTCAAAATGACCGCACCTTTTGCAAGCACAACCCCCTTTTCATGTTTAACTTGACTGGACTACTATATCTCACAATCAGTTTTTTATAAGGTATAAGGTACTTACTGAAGTACTAAATTCCCCCAGAATATTTTTGAAGTGAAAACTTCTTTGTGATTTGAAATTGTGATTTGAAATTGGATGAAACGACAAATAGCGACACTAAAAAGAGACAAAGACAAACATCTATAGCCGTGGTCGTCAAACTGCGGCCCGCGGCGGATATGCGTTTTCTTTTTAAATATATTTTTTTAGTGTACAATAAATTTTACTATCCGTTTTTTTGCAGCCCCCTCAAATATCTGCCGTTTTCTTCGTAAATATATATATTTTTTGTGTACAATAAATGATACTATCCGTTTTTTTGCGGCCCGCACAAATATCTGCCGTTTTCTTTTTAACTGTATTATTTTTCATGTACGAGTACAATTATATTATCCGTTTTTTGCGGCCCGCACAAATATCTACCGTTTTCTTTTTAACTGTATTATTTTTCATGTACGAGTACAATTATTATACTATCCGTTTTTTGCGGCCCGCACAAATATCTGCCGTTTTCTTTTTAACTGTATTATTTTTCATGTACGAGTACAATTATACCTACTATCCGTTTTTTGCGGCCCGCACAAATATCTGCCGTTTTCTTTTTAACTGTATTATTTTTCATGTACGAGTACAATTATATTATCCGTTTTTTGCGGCCCGCACAAATATCTACCGTTTTCTTTTTAACTGTATTATTTTTCATGTACGAGTACAATTATTATACTATCCGTTTTTTGCGGCCCGCACAAATATCTGCCGTTTTCTTTTTAACTGTATTATTTTTCATGTACGAGTACAATTATACCTACTATCCGTTTTTTGCGGCCCGCACAAATATCTGCCGTTTTCTTTTTAACTGTATTATTTTTCATGTACGAGTACAATTATACCTACTATCCGTTTTTTGCGGCCCGCACAAATATCTGCCGTTTTCTTTTTAACTGTATTATTTTTCATGTACGAGTACAATTATTATACTATCCGTTTTTTGCAGCCCGCACAAATATCTGCCGTTTTCTTTTTAACTGTATTATTTTTCATGTACGAGTACAATTATTATACTATCCGTTTTTTGCGGCCCGCACAAATATCTGCCGTTTTCTTTTTAACTGTATTATTTTTCATGTACGAGTACAATTATTATACTATCCGTTTTTTGCGGCCCGCACAAATATCTGCCGTTTTCTTTTTAACTGTATTATTTTTCATGTACGAGTACAATTATTATACTATCCGTTTTTTTGCGGCCCGCACAAATATCTGCCGTTTTCTTTTTAACTGTATTATTTTTCATGTACGAGTACAATTATATTATCCGTTTTTTGCGGCCCGCACAAATATGTGCCGTTTTCTTTTTAACTGTATTATTTTTCATGTACGAGTACAATTATACCTACTATCCGTTTTTTGCGGCCCGCACAAATATCTGCCGTTTTCTTTTTAACTGTATTATTTTTCATGTACGAGTACAATTATTATACTATCCGTTTTTTGCGGCCCGCACAAATATCTGCCGTTTTCTTTTTAACTGTATTATTTTTCATGTACGAGTACAATTATTATACTATCCGTTTTTTGCGGCCCGCACAAATATCTGCCGTTTTCTTTTTAACTATATTTTTTTTCATGTACGAGTACAATTATACTATCCATTTTTTTGCGGCCCGCACAACTGACGTTTTCTTATTAAATATATTTTTTTTCATGTACAATTAATTATATTATCCATTTTTTACAATATTGTCGTTTGATACTTTCAGGGGGGCAGTAGAAGATCCAGAGAAAATTGGAGGGCGTAGAAATGGCACAGTGTAGGTAAAAAAATGGTCTAAAAAAGACAAAAAAAACACGCCTATCACGCACTAATAAAGGAAAATAAACTTTAATATTGGTTTATTTTTGTTATTGTATGTATCGTAATAATTTTTATTACGTGTGCGAAAATTCACACATTTCGATAGTTCGGGAAGTGGATGAAAATTGAACTGAAAGATTCTATTACCAGAAACAAATACAATTTAAAAAATATATATATTATGATTTTACGTGTATCATTATTAATAAGAATTGACAATATACCATGAACACAAGAAGGAAGGAGGTAGCAATCCGGTACTTAAATACAAAATAATTGCTTTTCTAACTTGCTAAACAAAAAGGTACAACCCCCCCCCCCCCCCGAAATCATAAGTGTGCGGCCCGCGGTGATACCTCTGATACCTCACATTGTCCGATGTGGCCCTTGACCAGAAAAGTGTGACGACCGCTGATCTATAGGATTTAGCCTGCGAGAGAATGAGATAGTATAATCGGTTTCCACTTTGTGCGGTGCTTCGTAGCCTCCTCACTCTTGTCTACATTAGTTTTCTGAAGGTTTCACTTCAACGTGCTAATGCACACTCTGTTTTTTTTTACAGGGACATTTATACTAATTGTCCACTATTGTTGTAATACGAGCATCTTACTATACGAGATAAACGCGAATGTTTGTATGGATGTATGTGTGTGTGTGTTTGTTACTCTTTCACGCAACAACTACTGAATGGATTTTAATGAAACTTTACAATTATAATATATAATGGTAAGCTCTGGCGTTATTAAATCTATATAAATAAAAATGAATCGCCGAAATTAATGTACGCTCATAACTTCCGAACGACTGCACCAAATTGGATAATTCTTTTTTTTTGGTGTTATTGTCATGTAAAGGTTTGTATAAAACTACTGGTGAGCTCTGGCATTATGAAATTTGTATAAAAAAATTGCAGTAGGTGGCACGCGAGCTGTTAGAAAACTGAATGTACCGGGACCGAATGTATGGAATGCGGGAGAGGGGAGGGGAACTCGGGTAAGGGATTCGCAAGAGGGCGGGTGGGAAACCCGGGAGGGGGACGGGAACCCGGGAGAGGGAGGGGAACCTGGGAGGGGGGAGGTTCGTGTTCGTGGGACGGGGGAAGGGGGTAGTGGAAGGAACCAGCTAGTGTTTCATAAATTAATTATTTATTTTTGTCTCAGAAATAAATAGATAAACTCTTTTTTTTTCGCTAACATTTATTCCGCAAGTTTTGCAAGGTGACAAATAAAACCAATTAAAAAATATATTATTAAATAACGAAGAGTTATTAGGTACCTAAGTAAAGTAATGTTTTTTTCAGAATTCCACGTTTGATAATAATCTATAGTTTTTAGTAAAACAGCAGATTGCAAACACTCGGAATTTTCCTATGTAGGTACGTAGTAGGTACCTACTCACCTTTTGAGAAAAGATCGATATGACATATTTCAAATAAAAATCTTCTTTATCTATGTTCCGAGAAACTATACTTAAATAAAAGTTCTTAGATATGACATTATTATAGATAAGTTTTCTTGAGAAAAATCTATAATTCTTTCAGATCTGTAGAAGTAATATTCGTTGAAAAGGCGATGGGTTGTTAGATTAGGTATCGGAAAACTATTAAAACCAATTCCATGTAGTAAAGAAATCTCTTATTATGTACTAGCTGGTTCCCGGCATGCGTTTCGATGCCATATTCAAAGAAATACATTGTTTCTCCATGAATCACCTTCCCTGTGCGTTCCCATTCCTCTCCCGCGTCCTCTTCCCAGCTAGCTTTATAAATTATAACTTATAACCTATGTGTTATTCTGGTGTACGAGCTATATTATTGTAAAGTTTCATCAAAGTCCATTCAGTAGGTAGTTTTTGCGTGAAAGATTAACAAATACACATATAACACACACATACATCCACACAAACTTTCGCGTTTATACTATTAGTAAGATTAGAGGGGTGCAACACACAGCTATTAAAGATGTGGCTTACGCCAAGCCAGATCTTTTATAGCTGCGTGTGGCACAAACATTAAGTCCCTATTCCAAATCTTATACCGCCTAACCTTGGTAAGTAAGCTTAAATAAAATATTGCCATAAGTATAAAAACAGCTAATAGAATAGCCTCTCAAAAACTGGGCGTAATGTACAGGGCCCGCAGATACTTTCATAGTACACAAATGCTAACCCCGTACAAATCACAAGTGCGCCTCACGGTTGAATTTGGCAGCCACCTCTGGTCTGGAGCCCCAAAATACCTGAAAAAAAAAACCCTCGACTCTGTGCAGAAACGAGCGGTCCGTCTGATAGATTCTCCTAATTTAACAAACGGATTGTAATCTTTAGAGCACAGGCGTCGGGTGGGAATGCTATCCTTGTTCTACCGGTATTTCAATGGAAGACGCGTGCCCAACATATGTACACGGTTGACATTTGTCACATGAGAACGGGTCGCTTCTTCGACTCGTTCTTGTGTTCAACAGCTCGGCTGTGGAACGGTTTGATGGCCTCTGTGTTTCTTCCTTCCTACAACATGGGTCTCTTCAAGGTAGTGTCCGACCTAAACAGGACTTTCTACCGAAAACGAAACTGAATCTTCGGTAGCTGTCTCGGTTTCGGCCGAAACCGAAACTGATACTTTTTTAGACATGTTAAAAATCTATTGTTTACTGAAATTTTTTATTTATTAGACTTATTTTTTACACTTATTCAAACAGTGTTAAATGAAATAAAAAATAAAAAAAAACAATCATTGAAGAGTGTGAATTTTTTTTTTTTACTTCGTAGAACAAAAAATTGTCAATAAACAACACTTACATTTCAAAGGAATTATAAATCATTAATTGAGTATTTTTATTTAAATTGCGATTACAATCACAACATTTTTAAGAGTAAATTTATCATTTATTGAGATTATTGTGTGTGCGGTGTCGGGTGTCGGTACTGTCGGTGCGGCCGAAGGTTCGGCAGAAAATCTGCCGAAACCGAAACTGATGCCGAAACTAGATTTTTTTGCCGAAACTTGCCGAAACTGAACCTTCGGTCGCTCACTACTTCAAGACCAATGTTCATTCCTTCCTCTCCTCACAAAGACCCTCCACACAGCATCTCAGATGACATAGGCCCTGAGGGAAGGGAGGAGAGAAGCCCTGAGGAGGGAGGCCCTCAGGGCCTCCTATGCGGAGTTAATGTAAAAAAAAGTTGATTAGAGAAAATGGAGAAATGTTCCTTGGCACTGTATACAAGTTTTAGATCGTATACCATATAATCGTATATTGTAATTCCGTCTACGGTGTCCAGAAACTCGCAGCACAAGCGGAAAACTGGTAAATTTGCATTCCATTTGGAGTCGATTTTTTATACAATTTTTTAAATTTGAGTCTTCTTTTTTGAGTGAATCAAGCCCGATTTTTTTTTAGTCAAGTTTTAAAAATAATAGTCTCTAAGCTGTTTACTATCTTTTAAGCCTAGACACGGCTCCGAAAGTTTTTTTAACCCTTTAGTTGCCAAAAAATGGGAAAAAATCGAAATGTATAAAAATGACAAAATAAGTTATTTTTGTTCTCTGTGATGTAGATTTAACAATTCCCCCCATATATACTACTAGTTAACAGACACCATTATTTATATATTAGTAGGACATCATTATTTTTTAAAGAAAATTGGAGGCTGTTTTTCTATAAAAAAACGACTTCGATTGTAATTACTATTAATACCAACTCTGTATGTTAGTACAATGGGCCAAGACAAATATTTGTCTTGGCCCATTGTCTATATTTGCTTATTTAATTTATCTATTCCATGTAAAAAAACTGAAAATGTGGGTAGGAATCTGGGGGTCAGTGTGTCCAGGAGTGACGGACTATGAATCCATTCCTTCCACTGTGGTGAAAGGTGGTGTTCCCAGAGAGTCCCAGCCATGCATCCGCCTCTCCCGATTCGGCCTTCCACGCAGCTGGTGGGCAGATGCATCCACCGCTAAGACCCAGACAAAACCTCACCCCATGAACCTAGGCACCTCTCCAAGTCACCAAACGTAGCGAACGGGGTGAACCACTCGGGGGGACCTATGGCAGAGGTGTTGTTTATCCAATAAATAGTTCCGGGGCGGCGATACCCATACCCGCCTCCCAAAGTGTATAATGTCCTTTCCGAAAAGAGTTTTATTAAACTCATTGAGAATAATGTATTATAAATATTGTAGTTATGATTTTGTAATACAATATCACTATATCTATATATACAAAAACCTAAATATGTTTGTTTCTGGGTTCGTATGTATGTATATATGTATGTCTGCTATGCGTTGCTAAACCATTCATCCGATTGCGATGAAACTTTGGGGATTTGATGTGCGCATGCCCGCGATGGTTTCTTTATATAATTGTGAGCTCTGGCATCATGAAATTATGCATTGCTAAACCATTCATTCGATTGAGATTAAAATTTGGGGATTTGTTTGAGATTAAAATGTGTGGAGGGGGGAAGGGGGAGGGGAGTGGGGAGAGGAGGGGGTTGGGGAGGGGAACTCGGGAGCGGGGAGGGGAACTAAAAGCCGCCCGCAAGGCCTAGCAGCAAAAACCTCCGGAGCGGGTTTTTAACTGCTAGTAAATAAATTTATACCCATAAACGGTTGGGAACAACTTTTATCTTCATTTTCATGGCGATTGACTTCTAATGGTAATATCATTTGATTTTTTTTCGATTTTTGTTTTGGATTATTTGAAGAAGAGACATCTGAAATTATCTGAGAACCAATGATAGACATAAACAACAAAAAGTATCCCTTACTTTGAACTTCAAACCGTTTCAAATTTATTTTCAGTTGACTAAACATAAGCTGCGTACACTAGCGATGTGTCAGTTCAGCTGGAATGGGCTCATGTGATCCGCTCCTTTGCGGGAAGCGGTTCCTACTCCCACTCCTTTTTCAAATCGACTACTCCCAGAGAACCCGGCCCAGTCCCAGTACTCTCCGCATCCAAATAAATCCGGCGGTAATCCGGCGGTCCGAGCAACTCAACGCCGAAGCGCGAAAACCGCACTCGAATACAAGTCCCGGGTTCCTTTAAACCCAAGCGCCTTGTTCCAAGCTACGTGAATCGCGACACAATCCATTCATTTCGCCCACTCCCGGACTCGCGCGAACTACTACATTCCTGACTCACCCCGTGGCCGCCGCGCCGGCTTGCTCCGCGATCCACGGTCCGACGTCACTCACCATTCCACTCATGAGTCGCGGGTCTCGGTGAGTTCCCGACACTCCCCGCTACCCGCGGCCGGCCAACTATGACACTTCCCCTTGAGTCACGTCACGAGCTGGGCGCTGGGCATTCATTCGATCGCTGTTCGTTGATCGACACACACGTGCGTGACCCCTTCGGCTAGGCACGGAGTAGTTTTTAATTAGAGCGTCTTATCTGGTATCGTTAATCAACGGGTGACGTGCATTATAAAATAATAGTTTATAGTAAAGCATTACAGCTTATTAATTTACTTATTTAAATTCTCAATAAAAGACCGTGCAGTGTAGATACATTGAATGTACCTACATTGCACGGGTGACGGGTCGTTGTTCTCGTACGGGTCTTGTCCGACTCCGGGGTTCTGAGTTCTCGTGTGGGTTCTACGAGTAGGTCCTGGTTCCGAGTTCTTTGAACCCGTGCGTCCCGTTTCGGTGCGCCGCAACAATACCCAGTGCCCAGTCCGCACCTAAGAACTCGGACCCGGGACCTGCTCCTAGAACTCGTGTACTTTTAAAAGGAAGCAAGTCTCGGAGGCTTCCGGAAAAATGCAGAACTTACCCACCTCTAGCGTACACGTACACATGCATGTAACAAAACGCGTAAAGAAACACGAATTATAGGGGAAAGAAACAAAGTAACTGCTCACTAAGGGACTTGGTTCACTTGGCATGTTAATGACTCATTTGTCTGGATGTATATATATAATTATATATCCATGTACTAGCTGGTACCCGTCATGCGTTACTATGCCATTTAATAAAGAAATGGTTTCTCCCTGCGTGTCCTTTCCCATTCCTCCCGTTTACCTTCCGCCTTCCCTATCTCTCCCGCGTTCCCTTCCCCTCTCGCGTTCCCACTCCACCTCCTCCACCTTCCTTCTCCCTACTCCTTCCACCCTTCCCCGTCCCCCACCCCTCCTCCCCCCTTTCTCTTCCCCCTTCTCCACCTCCCTTCTTCCCCCTCCCCCCTCCCCAATCGTGCATTCCATACATTCAGTTTTCAAACAGCTTGCGTGCCACTTATTGCATTTTTTAATACAAATTTCATAATGCCAGAGCTCTCCATTAGTTTTATACAAACCTTGTCCTGACAATGACGAACACAAAAAAAAGAATTTTTCAATTTGGTGCAGTCGTTCGGAAGTTATGCGCGTACATACATTTCGGCGATTAATTTTTATTTATACAAAAGATAAAGATAATACAAGGAGTAATAGCATCTATCTGAAGAATTTTAACCAGCGATTCCTGAGCATATTTGGATTAAAAAATGTAGATGTCATTTTGCTGTCCGATAATTTTTTTCTCAGTTAAAAACACTAAAAATATTTTCCTTCACACGTAGCAACTGAATAGTCGGGTATAGCCTAGCGGGTCACTTAAAAAGCACTCAGTCTCGTTCCAGCACCACGGTAACACACATAGCGCGTGATCCCGTAGAGGCGTATAGGAATGTGATCACGGGCGAGGTGTAATTGAAATTATTATTTTTGGATTTTAATAGAAAAAAATCGAACAGCAAAATGATATCTACTTTTAGTACTCCGTATATACTTATAAATCGCTGGTTAAAATCCTTCGGGTACGCCCTGTTGCACCCTGTATAATACGATGTTATATAGGGTGGGCCATAAATTTTTGCACTTTTGAAATAATCATGAAAAAGAAAATACAGATTGTATTTAAATAATTGATTATTGATAAGAACAAAAATATGCTGGAATTCATTTCGTAAAAATAATTTCGTCAAAATGGCCGCCATCTCGCCGCTGACATTCCTCAAACACGCCCTTAGAATTTCCAAAACTTTTCGACACTAAGCTCGGGATATGTTGACCATTTATTGATGGATGTTCTGCTTTAATTGGAGTATCGTCGCTGGTTTATTTACGTAGACTCAACTTATAAGATAACCCCATAAAAAAATGAGTGCTTTAGACCACACGACTGAAGTAAAACTACAAGACAAACATTGCCCCGTGAACCCAGGTATCCCTGCTAAGTTATTAAACGTAGCGAAAGGGGTGACCTATGACCTAGGGGTGTCGTAAGACATTTGGGTGAAATATGACCATGGGGTGACCTACGACCTTGGGGTTACCTACGACCTTGGGGTGACTTACGATCATGGGGTGACCTATGACCTTGGGGTGACCTACGACCTTGGGGTGACCTACGACCTTGGGGTGACCATCCTTATCCTTATCCTAATCCTTATCACTCCCCAAGTCAAGCGTGCGGAAAGGCCCGACCGTTCGCCTCGCCATCGATCACCGTTCGCATCGATTATCGTTCGCATCATACTTTTCGTAACATCGCACTTTTCGTAACACATCACCATTTTTCGTAACACATCACCACTTTTCCTAATGCATTCACCAGCTTACCCCCCAAGTCGAGCGTGCGTAAAGAAGTTTTACTTCAAAAATCAGCTGGAATTAGATCCGGGCTGCGGGGAGGCCATGGAAAATCTCCTCATCGCGAGATCAACTTATTAGGGAAAACCACGATTACACTCTCTTTCTAAGTGTGGCAGGTTGCGCCTTTTGCTGCCTCTAAGTCACATTATTGAAAATAACGAACTGCTGCAACTGTGGTTGAAAATATTCTATCGCCAAAGCGTCTGAACGCTTGCGCGTTGACATATTCGTATCGTCTCGTATGTTTACATACGCCACATTCTCCTGCTCCATGGCCGTCCTGTTTGTTTTCAATTGAGAGTCGTGCCGGTGTCTTCGAAGTTTTTAAACTATTATTTAATTAAATTAACACTTGGGCACAGATTAATACTCTGTAATTGGTGATGTGTACGAAATAGACGGCGTGCATCATTGTTTTTGTAAAACAGAATAGAACCATTGTTGAACAGAACAGAATCATTGTTTTTGAAAATATATTTTACCCAGAAAGTGCGTTGTTCTCCCGTAAAGCGATCCATTGTGAATAAGTTTCCAAGAAGCGAGGATCTGCGCATAGGTGGCCCCGGTCTCCTCCCCCGTTCGGAATCCCTGCTACCACGACTACAAAAGTGCTAAAAGAGAATGCTAAAAAATATACAAAGCCTTGATTTGAAAATTAAAATGGACTAAGAAAGATTGTAGGCCAATTTCACTCGTCATCATCTACTTACATAGATGCTAAGTACAAAAATGGCCAAGTCATTATCTATTCGGTGGCTGAGTGGCTCGAGCGTATAATATCAGTGTCACCCAGTCTTCCTACGTAGTTGAGCGAATTTTTAATTTAGTGTACCCAAACGAAAAATTTCCTCCGTTATCATAGAACTGACAAAACGATGCAGCTCGCTCAACGATAAAATTAAAGCTGATCCATTTATTTCCACGAACAAAAGTGATCCTGCTCTTACACGGTTTTGAAATAACACGGTTCATAAATGGTAATGTAATATGACGTATTCGTACATACATAGTTAGAATAGTAATGAATCTAGAGAGAAATAGATTTTCAAGTTTGTAGGTACAGGGGCGGCCCTAGGGCGGTGCGAGCGGTACGACCGCACAGGGCGCCGTCATAAGGAAGGCGCCGAAAACACCCGACCACTGATCGAATATCTATCGATCGTGTGCTTAAATCATGTGGTCGGTGCGGGGAGCAAGTAGTGTTGCCAACGTAGGCGATTTTTCGCCATTTAGGCTACTCAAAACGAGAATCGTCGACGAAAAATCTAAAAGGCGACTGGTCGCCTATTAGGCTACTTAAGAGACAAGTTGAAGGTCTGAAAGGTCTTGTTAGTCTGAAACTAGCAAAATGGACTTAGCAAAAGCATCGCAATTGCTGAAAAACTGCTCGAAATTTGTGAAGCCGTACCGGACTTATTCGTCTGCTCAAATAACTGCTAAGGAAATAGCTTCCCAGGCTGGGATAGATTCTACTTTAAGCCAGTCCGATCCCGAAGAAAAAAGCGATTATTTGAATATGAAGCTGCAGATGAGACACCAACAAATCCCGAAGAACTGTTTAAAATCAACGTCTTTTACCCTATGATAGATACAACTGAAAATGCATTGGTCATCGGTTCAATTGACATTCAATCGGTTGACCTTCAATTATCTAAATTCAATGATACATGGTCTTTTTTGTATAACATCAAAATAATTCCTTATAAGTCTTCATTAGAAAAAGCCTGTGTAGATTTGCAAATCATTTTAACCGATGGGGAAAAATGCGATGTCTCTAGTCGCGAATTGGTTGAAGAACTTTTGAGCCTAAACCCATTAATAAAAAATCTTGACTCGGCAGAGCCACTACAAGTTCTTCCTACTTATCAAAAAAATGATTGGCAGGATATATTCCCGAATCTGTGGACAGCGCTTCGGATTTTGCTGACCATCCCTGTAACTGTCGCCAAAGCTTTAGTAAATTAAAACTAATTAAAACGTACTTACGTTCGGCTATGTGTCAAAAAAGACTATCAGATCTTGCAATTTTATCAATTGAGAATGATATTGCCCAAGTAAAAAAATTCGCAAGCGCAGAAGCAAGGAAAGTTGTATTCTAGTGTTTTTATTGATTTCGCAGATTTAATTAAATAAATGTAATCAAACGTATATTTTTTGTCTGTTATTATTTCTCATCCGTCCTACTAGGTACTTGATCAAAGTTGCATAACTGCATATAAAGAGCTCTATTTTTTGGTAGGTGTTAGGGGGAGGGGGGGGGGGTCACCAAGAGATTTCGCACCACCTAATAATTTAACTAGGGCCGCCCCTGTGTAGGTGCCAAATACGCGAAAATGGCTGCGTTTGTTGTCAGACAGCGACGTACCTGTACTCGTATTATACAATAATACCATTTATTAAATAAATTTTAGGTAAACATAGAAAAATAAGATTTAGGTTCACGTGGTTGCTTACATTCTCAGCAAATCAATTTGTTTCAATGTGTTGACCGTAATCTATAATTATAAACTGTTTAAGTTGACACAATTATGTGGCAGTTGTAAGAACTTACTTACCCCTTTAATTCATCTGATACGGTATAATGGTGAATCGATATTATGAACTTGAGGGACACAGCTGGCATGGCGGTTCGAATTAATCGCACTGAGAGATCAATATAGTTGATCATTGCACAGGATGCTTAAACATAGTTGACATTATATAAACCGAGAGATTAATATGGTGATCATTGCAAAGATTGTTTTGACAGACTGATTTTGCAATAATGTATTGTTGTAAATGTCACACACGTGGTCATATTAGGGACACACTGTCAGATAGGGACAGTTACTTGGATAACAGGCTGGGTGGAGGAATGAGAGAACACATGTTAGCGGGAGATGCACATAGTTGGGTCAACGCTACTGAGAGATCAATATGCTACAGACTGATTGTGTAATAATTATTGTTGTAAATGACACACACGTAGGCATATTAGCAACACACTGTCAGATAGGGACAGTTACTTGGATAGCAGGCTGGGTGGAGGAATGAGAGAACACATGTTAGTGGGAGATGCACATAGTTGGGTCAACGCTACTGAGAGATCAATATGCTACAGACTGATTGTGTAATAGTTATTGTTGTAAATGACACACACGTAGGCATATTAGCAACACACTGTCAGATAGGGACAGTTACTTGGATAGCAGGCTGGGTGGTGGAATGAGAGAACACATGTTAGTGGGAGATGCATTTAGTTGGGTCAACGGCAAGGGCGGCTGGCTGCACAGTGTGTTCGTGTGCAGCACGGTAAATTATATCGCCTAAAAATGCCTTATAATATCTTACCGAAAAATATAAAATCTATGAATCTCATTAAAAATATCACCTACCAATAAAATGCCTAATATAATATGAATCAGGAAGAGTAAATTCTCAAAGTTCCACGCGAAGTTGCCCTGTCCCCGTGTGCAGACCGATGGCAGGCGAAACGAATTATGTTTTTGCATGGAATATCCCAAACATCGCTGCGCGCAACGCTGGCCATATGTATGAAAAATTAAGCTATCCTCGTGTACCACACGGGCGGCCTTTATCATACAAAACTTAAATTTGGATTTGAGGCAAAAATACTTAACATAACTGAATATGTAATTCTTTTTTAATCAAAAGGTATGGCAAATACCAACATTTTACATATATTTTCTTTTTTATTGATTTGTGTTTTAAATTATAAAACGCAGATAATTAAGGAATTCAATTTTTTTATAGGTAACCTTGACAATTTTGCCCACGTACTGTTTATACTTTATTTTAAAATACTTTTTGTATACTGTTTATAATGAAATATAAAATAAAATAAATTAAACATTGTAAAAAAAAAAAATTTTTTGGGTCGAAATTTAAGATTTATTTACGAATTTTTTTTGTTGTGTTTTTATTCTCTCAGTACTGGAAAAAAGATCTGTATAAAAAAATAATTTTTAATTAAAAAGCGTTATGTGGAAGTTTTGTGAACCTTCTCCAAATAAGATTAGTGGAATTATTTTTACCTTATGTTGCTTAGTAATCGTTATCTCATTGGTACGGATTATCAGTGAACCACCACATTTTCAGGGCAGCGGTCGCTACTGGTCAACGGTACATAATATGAGATTTTAATATGATTATTTTTTGTGATTTAATGCTGCCAATTAATTTCTTCGGATACCCATGTAGCCGATTGAAAAAAGTTCTTCTTTGGTAAGTATAATAATGTTGTAAAAATGAAGTATTTAATTTTGAGCGGTATTCAATCTATGTCGCATTATTCTATGCATAATGTAATATACTGTCTTTTTTTACACGGTATTCTGTGGAATGTATTCATCGTGCAAAGTACCTATACATAGTTTAAAAACACTTCAAATTCTTTCACGGCAATAACCTTTCTCTCAAGTGATTTTCCAATGCGCATATTTGATAATTCATATTGTTTCAATGCTGTTTAGTTGTTATTTTTATCAATAATCAGTAAGTAGTAGCGCCTCGTTTCTTGACGTATTCTCTTGAACTGTTGTGAAGTGGAGTAGGTACCCCAAGGCTTGTTGGAATAAGATAAATAATAAGTAGAATTAAGTGTGTATGTAGTACATGAAACCAGGGCCGAACCTGGACCATTTTGGGCCCATGAAGAAAATGTAATTACTTACATAAATTATTTTATTTTATTGAATGCTTTTGTTGTTACATTTTTTAAGTTGCATTATATTTTCTTTATCGTTATAGTTTTAAAGTATTTAAAATAACTGTGATACTTAACTTGTAAACAAGAATGTAAGAGCCCATTAGGGCGTGTAATAAATAAATATAACAAAACCGTAAACATGTTTAAATTTTATGTCAATCACTCGACCTCAAGATATCAGAGACGGCCTGCGTTAAGTCGAGCGGTTAAGTTCGACTAAAACAATTCCAAAGGTCACATCAGGGTTCGAATCCCAGCATGCGCAAATAAAGTTTATTTAACCCCTCATGCCTTTTTTATATGAATACTGTACAAGGGTCCCAACTGCTCAGTCAGTGAGACTATGGGATCCCCAATTGGGGTATGTTGTGAGGCAGGAGGTAGTGGGGAGGGGAAGGAGATAGGGAATAGGAAGGTGGGGAAGTACCTGGCTATTCAGATCTGGTCACCAAACACAGCTAATGCCATTTCAAGCAACATTTCAATTCTGAATGGTGGTCTTACACCAGATACCTATACTGAGATTTTCTTCCACTCTGGAACGTGCCGCAAATATAGATACCTACTGTTTATTATTTTTAATGAATAAATTGTGAAATAACACAAATTAATCAAATAAAATTTCGTATATAATAAAGTATGTGCGCGACAAATGGACGATTAACTCAATATCACGCCAACCGATTTCGATGATTCTTTTTTTATTGGAAAGGATGTACTTCAAGGGTAGTTTGATGAGAGTTTGGTTAGGTTCTGATTATCGGATCCATGACAAAATAACGGAAATCTTCAATTCTTAGGGGAAAATTGACGAAACTCGGCCGAATCTCTTAATTTGACCCTCTCGCCGTTATGGTAAAATTATGTCTTTCTCATATGAGCAGCACGTTTAGTAGGTCTACCTATATTTAGATAAATTAGTAAGTGTAGGTACTTCAGATTCACTAAAAATCAAAAAATAAACAAAAATTTTAACAAAACACAAAACGACTTCAAAAAATGCACTAAAAAGTAAAAAAATAATTTCGTACTCTTCTACAACTTCATAATCAACTTATTTTTTCTACTCATCAATATGTAGGTACGATTGTTATTTTTGGAGTCGGTGTCAGCAAAGGTACCCGGCCCGACGAGTTCACTTGACAGCTCCCCTCACGCCGCGGCCCGCTCTCGCCTCGTCAAGTCGTTTGTGCGACACAAGCACATCTCACCTATAACTATGTATGTAGTTACAAACCTACCTGACTGACACCGTCTCCAAAAATATCAATCGTACCACATATTGATGAGTAGAAAAAAAAAGTTGATTATGAAGTTGTAGAAGAATACGAAATAATTTTTTTATTTTTAGTGCATTTTTTGAAGTCGTTTTTTGTTTTGTTAAAATTTTTGTTTATTGTCGTTTCATTTAAAAATAATTTATGATAAATTTCCAAAATTTTATAATTATTTTCGAATTGCGTTCGGAAACTTCGGTTTCATAAAGGTGTACATTTAGTTATTTTGTGCTTGACTTTTTATTTGAATATAAAGCGTCGTGTTTTACCTTTCTAACACCATTAAGATTATATTTATAACCATGATAGTAAGGGAGGCAAAACGATTTCTACATGAGTTTTTCCGAAAGCAATTCATTTTATATTTGCGGCACGTTCCAGAGTGGAAAATACTCTCAGTTCTGCTCTGCTGAAAGACCACCTTTCAAAATTGAAATTTTGCTTGAATTAGTTTTAGTCGTGTTTGGTGGTCAGATCTGAATAGCCAGGTAGTAGGTACTTTTCAATCTTGCTCTCCTCCATCTCCTTCCCTTTCCCACTCTGCTACAAACCCACAACATGCACCAATTAGAGATGCCGTAGTTCCAATTTGAGAGTTGGGACACTTATGCGGTATTCACATAAAAAAACATAAATTTACTACTTTCATATACTGACTCAATCACCTCAAGGGCGCTTTAGGTATATTTGTTATTTTAAGTAATCTGCTGAAAGCGGAAGCCAGAAGCAGCGAGAAACGTGAATTAAAAGGAAGCGGGAAGCTGGAAACGCAGAGTGGGAAGCAGGTAGCAGTAATTTGTAAGTAAGAAGTAGCGGGAAGCAAAAAACCAGGCAGCAGTAAGCGGGAAGCAGGATATAGGTAGCAGCGAGAAACAGTGGAAGCAAAAGGCATGAAGCCACGAGAAACGGGAAGGAAGAAGCAGAGGGAAGCTGGAAGCGTGTAGCGGAAAGCATAAAATAACGGGAAGCTGGAAGCGAGAAGCAAGAAGCAGAGAGAAGCAACTACAAAACAATATCGGGAAGTTGGAAGCGGGAATATAAAAGCAGGAAATTGCAAGCGGAAAGCGAGAAGAAACGGGAAGCAAAAATGAGCGAAATGAAAGAAACGAAAACCCATCCGAAAGCTCATCCCATTCTTTTATTTTTGCCCATCCTATATTCCAATATTGGCTTATTAGGTTGCCATGTATACTGGTCGATGAATTCCAACCTCCTTCTCATCCTCAGAGCGCGTATTCCAGTCCTAACGAATCAGTGCATGCCGGGTATACCGGTCTCACTGGAACAGGAGTGCTCCTGTCTGGGGTGGTTCAATCGTATCGTATCGTATCAACCGTCTTTCACTCGATACAAAAAACGAGGGAAACAAATAAAAATTCAGAAATAAAATTAAAAGATTGATAAGAATAAACACAATATTACAAAAACTTTATTTGTTAGTGCTACATGCTTATGTATGTGAATGTGTGTATTTATTATCATTGTATTATATATTTTTAGCCAACCTTAATAATAATATTTGGATGATTTATATAGCGCCGTTTTTGTGAAAAATCACCTCAAGGGCGCTGTTATCTTGTCTTATTTACTGTTCTTGATCTGTATCTACATTTGTAATCTCTGTAATATTTTGGTGTAGTTGCAGCTGGAGACTGAAAATTAAATAATATTAAATATCAAATATCATTTCTTCTAACACAGCAAACTTATTTTGTGGCACCATTATGATTGAAATTAATAGATTACTTCGTTTTTACCACTTTTATTGTTTATAAAACCGACATGTTTCGTCAGCAAAGCTGATTTCTTCAGGGTTTTGACAGAACAGTTCTGTCAAAACCCTGAAGAAGTCAGCTTTGCTGACGAAACATGTCGGTTTTATAAACAATAAAAGTGGTAAAAACGAAGTAATCTATTAATTTCAATCAAATATCATGTCTTTTGTCAAGTATTCAAAGTAAAATTCTCAAATTCTTAAAAAAAAATTTACACACGGCACACCTTTGGCCATAGAGCAATGCACGCCACTGCACTTACGTCACGGTAGGTTAGGGTAGGTTAGGTTGTCGAGGAAACCTTCGATGAAAACATTTTAAAATTTATAAGACAGGTCGGTGGAAATAACCGATTAGGTATAACGTTTCTATGAAAGGGAGAAATTCCATATTTATCTATTAAACAATGTTTGATCGATTTCATCTGAAGTAAGGAAAAAAAGAGTTTACTTCGGACACACATTCAAGCCTATAACACACTTCTATCGTTTAGTCTCTTCAGTGGACACGACATTAAAAATGTTCAAAATTAAAAGAAATAACTAAATATATTTTTTATCAACAAATTGGTGCGAATTCAGCACCAAAACGGTGTATCCATGTGTATATATTTCCTCCAAGGTAGTAAGTACCTGTTTACAAGTAGCATTTAGGGCCAATTGTTTCACAGAACTTGAACTTTCGCGGTACTTGAATATTAACTTTGAAATTTGATGAATAGTTCAAGCTCTTTGAAACAACTGGCCCTTAGTAAACTAATGTGCGTATTTACTTATTAAAATTTGTCAAAACTGTGAAAATCGGAAAAGATCACTGCATGCAATATCTAGGTCCTAGCTCAGTGATTAATTTAACAATCAAAATTAGGATTGACTTTCGTCAGATTTAGTAGACTTCTATTTTGGTACGTTATGACTGTCAAGAGCTAATCTAGCATATTTTATATCAATGTTTACCAACAATAGCTAATAAACATGAATTTTAATTGAATTGTAAATGAATCAGTGAATTCGTTGGGGACTTCTGAAAAGTTAATTAATAAAAATTAACAATACATTTTAATTATTCATTTATCATTTTCATGGAAAATTTTTCTGCAATTTGAAAAAGGTTTTGATAGTTTCAGTAAACAGAAAATTATCACATTAGGTCTAAAGTGATCTATGTCTAATACCTAACAACAAATTAAAGATATGGATGGAAAGATAATTTATTAAGTGTTGACCATTTTGTTTGCATATTTTGTCAAATGACTTAATTATGCACATTAGCGGAGATGTACGATCAACAAGAAAGGAAATAATTCACTTCAGCGAGATCTATTAATAATTCGGTTTATTCATTTCATTCACGTAAATGCCGAGTCGTTAAAAGTGAAGTGCTTTCAGCAAAACACGCAAGGAAATGTGAATTATGAAGGATATTAGTGCATAACATGACTATTGACGCATGATACCTTGTCACCATTACCGGTCCACCGGTATCCTTCTCGGGCCAAAGCCGCGTCTTTAAAAGACCCGGGTCGCGTACCGTTGGGTACATTTTCAGTTTCCTCTAGGCGAGGAGGTGCGCTGCTAACGGTGCAAGCCCTGCGAATTGCGCATATCAGTCGTGCGCATATCGACACTAAGAATCAATCAGATAAATCGAACATTTAAGTCAATGCGAATCGATTCAGTACTTCAATCGGGTTTTGAGCGGTGCGCCTGCACACCACTCCAGCGCGAACATTTCAAATTATTGATTTGTCGTGTCTCTTTTTTAATTTCTGTCCGGTGTTGATTTATAAGATTTCTGCTGTTTGATTAGTGAATTTGGCATCATGTGAGCCTTCAAACAATAAAAGTCATTCGACGAATTTTTAAAATAGAAGTTTTCTCTCGGAGTAATTGATCGTGATGTTCCAATAAGAAGCGGGTATGCCTTAACAGTAACCGCAAACAGCGCAGTGGAGCAGTTAAAACTGACACTAAATGCCGATTTGCCAGATTGTTTGATTTTCCAATTGGCGGTTTCCAGCGCCTTCTGTGGAAAACGTGCAAGTGGTTCAAAGATCGGCACCGGCAACAAGTGATATTAGTTAAGAGAAGCGTTTGAAGAGTCGCAGAGAAGTGGAAGAATTCAGGAATAAACCGAAGAAGACAATAATAACAGAGTGGGGATGCACATCCCCTCGGAAGAATGACCCCACTGAAAAAGGGACTGGCATTTGGGGGCTGCGCCCCACTAACCAGAGGCTCTGCTCGAGACCTCATTATGTTTCTGCTGCAGTTGGACCTTCCAGGCCAAGAAAAAGACGCTCACGAGAGCAACGGATCAAATAAGATCCAAATAGTTCAACAATCCCTATTGGGATCTTTATGACCGTGCCGCGTCGCAACGCTAGACTCAATATCTTATAATCGTTACATAAAATCTCAAAAGATATCGTGATTAAATAAAACAATATTAGAACTTGAGAATAAATTATCTGTGTTTGATTATAATCATTTCGTGGAACTTTATTGGGCAATTAACTGAAGTACTCCTCGTGGTAGGGAAATTTCTGTGATTTTGTGTTGTGAAGTGAGTTCAAGAAATCTTCCAAGATGATGTCCAAAAAGCAATGGTCCGCCTTGCTGTGTCTGCATATTGCTTACCTCTTCCTCGGGGCCAGCATCTTCTACCACATCGAGAGCCCTCTGGAACTAGAAAATAAGTTAGAAGAACTTAGAGAAAGGATTGAAATAGAAAGTAAGACACCCTTTTTAATTTCTTCTCTATATTACAGAGCGTTCATCGGCGAAAAGCCGTGGGGCGCGTTTCCAACTAATTGATTGAGCTTTGCAAAGTACTCGATCGTTTGACATTACTTCTCTCTGAGAACTTGTTTGTTACGTTCCGGTTCCGGTTCAAGATGGCCGTGTTGGATACTACCCTTTTATCCCGCTAGAGCCAGAGGTCGCATAAACGTGGTACTTACCACCCTGAAGGAAGTTTTAAAAAAGAATTGTCATTGAGATTGGTCGTTGGAAATTAAAAAAAAGTCACGTAACGTAAAATGTGTACGGTTCATAATTATGAGATAGTTATTTAAGTATCTACCTAGTTACACAATTCTTATGATTTCGGTTTTTATTTATTAAATAAGAGAAAATTAGAAACATACTTTTTTGGACACGAGGTCTACTGTTCACAGAACTGCTCGCCGATAATCCATATATACAATTTGTGAATGGTTCGATTCTTTTAGACATAACTCTGATACGAGTAGATTTGTCGTGTGTCTCTGTCGTGACCTCTCCCTCTAGCTAATAAATGACGCGTGTAACTGAAAAAGCAGTTAGAACCGAGTTCTTATTTGCAGGATCATATCACGTTATATATAAGTACATTATACCCCAATATTCATTTACCTACCAAGAAAGTTAGATGGGAAGGAGCAATATTGCAGGCTGTAGGTACTCTACTAACAATATCATTATTAACACAGATCAGTGATGCCATGTTCTAAAAATAAATAAAAAATATATGTTTAAGGGGTAAAAAATCATGTTTAGAAGCTTTATTGAAACCTGTCATTTTATAATTGTCATTTGAATAATATAGTACCTACAAAAGAGAAAAAAAAACTTTTTATTTTATTTTTTACTGTTTTCAAGTTCAATTTGTATTACCCCATTTTAATTAAAAAATAATCAAAATAAATGTAAATATATATTTTTTTTAAATAAGCTTCTAAGATGGGAAGAAGAAATTCTCCCACAACTTCAAAATTAAATTACATTATCAAAAACATTATACGTAAATTTATTATATATTTTTTTTCTACATTTTACAGGAGTTAGTGTAGGTACCTAATTAAAGTTAAATGAAATAAAATTTATTTATTTTATTGGTGTGTGATAGAGACATTGTCATCATGTGATCCCGTACTGAAGTTTAAGAACTACATTCCTGTTAAAATCGGGAAGCTAAAAATCATGTCTTACTCAAAAGTACATGTTTTTGGTGACCGATAAAAAAACCACGACTTTATTTATTGCTCTCAAGTTTAATTTGTAGAACTCAACATTCATTTTTATATTTTTGATATTTTCAATAAAATTATTATTTAATTTATAAAAACAGTTTATTCATGAACAAGTTCTGCTATTATGCAATTATTATTAAGCGTGACAGCTGTTTCGCCTTCTGAAGGCATTATCAAACTATGAGTAGGTTAGGTTTTTTCTTTCTACATAGGTATCTACTTTTATAAAAAAAACACTCATTGCTTTAATTTTTATTATAAATGTCTCATTATTGATTCCAAATAAAATGTCAGAAATTTTTTATGGTTATTAGTTATTCATTACTTATATTATGAAATGCAAGAGATATGTTATGATGGCCGCCAGGCCGTTGGCTGACTACTACCTAATGGGTCCAGTTTGAATACAGAAAGAAGTCGGGGACGCCCGAGGAAGACATGGCACGACCAAGAGAATCAGATACTTGAGTCGGGCCATGTGAAGAGTCGGAATAATAGAAGAGCATGTTTTGAGACGATGTATGAATGTGAACGAGGCAAGGAGTGTGTGCCAAGATCGAGTTGTTTGGCGGTCCGTCCTCTCTGCCTACCCCTGCGGAGGATTTTTTGAAGGTATGCAGTAATATCGGCGACGCCAGGAAACACAGTCCCACCCAGTAAAAACTGCGGATAGCACTTGTCTTGTATTTCAATATCTTTGGTTATTTTATTACCCTAAAGTTTCCCCGATTATTGGCTTTGTTTAAATTTGACTAAAGTTCGTTAAGGGAGTTATTCCCAAATGATGATTCAGGGGGCTTCCTTTTTCCAGCAAAGTTAAGTATTTTTATGGTCTCTAATATTTAAATTTAGCTTAAATATATCTAAGTGTGGCGAGCGAATTATATTTTTTTATTCATTTACCAAAACTTCTAAATAATAAATGACTTCACACATGAAAACATGGTAAAATCCATGCATCTGGAAACACCGACATGGAATAATTTTTTGTTTTTGTTTTTGTGCCTTGCATAAACTAGCTAAGGATTATTCATTCATCAACAAAACATTACTAAATTTTATGGAAATCAGATTAAACAATATTTATTTTTGTGATAATATAAATTTATCTAATTTCCATATCAAGTTGTAAATAATCTGTAATACGGTATCTCCATCTTACGATATATGTATGTATAGGGTACAGGTACAATTGGTCGTATTACGGAATGGTAGTATGGTATCTTGTGGTAATACATAACAAATGTGATAGGTACACCAAATCAATTTTTAAATCAGCAACACTTAAACAGGAATTAAACATATTTATTAGATCCAAAATTTGTGCCAGCCATTTAACGTCAATGGAATAAATCAAGCCATAAAAAAGTTTTATTTACTATACTCATAATACGTCTATTTTTAATTTTTTGGGTTTGACTGAGGATTGAACCTTCCTACCAAGTGATCGGAATCAACCACGCTACTAAACGCGTCAAATCCCGAGTTGAAAAGACCGACATTCATTTCGTACACAAGGAGTCCGGGGGTAAAGTGCACAAACTTCGGGAGGTGATCCCACATGATAGTAGGTACAAGTAAAAAAGATTAATAACTTTTTCGAAATTCCAACACTTTAAGGTAGTTTTCGGGTAAAAAAGATTGTACGTAAGGGAACGTACCCATACTACGTGACCAACTTTTTGCCATTTTTAACCCTCCCCCCCCCGGTGACCAAAAACCTAAGCCCGCCGCCGCTCATTTGTACCAAGCGTGACATTTTGAAGACCCCCCCCCTAAACATGTCACGTAGTATGGGTACGTTCTCTAACAAGATAAATTCTTTTATGAAAAAAATATTTTTGTACGGAAAAAGAAAACTTAGAATCACATCCCGAAGTTTATGCCTTCTACCCCCAGACTTCCTGAATAAGCGCTGTAATGTTATCGAATTTCAGAGAAATGCGTGTTTACCAACAAAAGTTGACTGCATTGTCATTGACAACGAGTCTCAGCTCGATCAGTTATCGGGAAGTGGGTTAATTTCCACTCTCAAGACTCATTACATCCATTCCCTCAATGAAGAAACCAAATGTAAAATTCAAATAGATGAATTTAAAAACAGCTTTGTGGTCAATGTAAGTTTAGATAGTTGGAAAATTTGACAAAACTTTCGCAGTTCTTTGTGGTAAAGTGTCATTTTTCAAGGGTTGAGTTCAATATACCATTTGTACAATTTATTATTTCACACGCACATTGTTTCCTAGTGGTGTTCAATTTAACTCCAGTAACAACGGGTTTCAAACCTACCTGCAATGTTTAGTAAACCATATTTTAACCCTTCAGAAATTTGACTTATGTTTCAGAAGGTCAAAATATTTCCGCTTTGCAATAAAATTCAAATAATTGGAATAATTTTGAAAAAACTGTTTTTGAAAGGTAATCAAAAACACTTTCAAATTTTATAATTCAAAATAGGCATATCATTTTTGAAATATATAAATTTTGAATGCAAACATAAAAAGATTTGAAAATGGCTCACCTTACGTTTTATCTAACTAAAATTACTGATAACAAAAAAATTATTATTTTATTAGACAAATATATAATAAATGTAATAACGTTAATACAATGTACAATAAACGTAATAACAATAGTCAACTAACTTTTTTGTCGTGCCATGTGAAAATAATAAAAATAAAAAATTCAAATTGTTATTCAAAGCTTTGATTTCATAAAGGTGTACATTTTACCTTTTGGTTGACTATTATTTAGATTTTAATATAAAGTGTTTTAATGTTTTGCCTTTCTAACACCGTAATAACATATTTCTCACTATGATAGTAAGGGAGTTACAGAGATTTATATGAGACCTGTGTGAGCTGGGACAAATATGGTCTCCCGTGATTAAACGGGACTTTTACACGTCATATTCACAAGCAATTGATTTAATTGTTCATATTTATAATTTCATAAAAATGACACGAAATTCACGGTGTAATTTGGTTTATGATGCTATGATGAGCATTCGGATCTTGCTTTCCTCTTTATCCTAAATCTTAATATTAGGAGATGTCTGACTAATCAACTGGACGATCCATATAAACTAAAGCACACGATTGAAAAAACAAACGATTGAAAAAATGGTCTACTATCTCAAAATCTAATTTGAACAGGACTAGTAGGTACTTACACAAGAAAATATTTTTTCTTATATTTTTATAACATAGGTTTCTAGAAAATATATTTTTATATATCTGTTGCGAACTCCTGCAACTCATAAACTTACGAATACCAACAGTAACAACATGACAAAACACACTATTCTACTGTAGCATTCGTAAGCGGAACTACATTGCTCACTCTCCGATACAACGATTTCACACTATGGGAAATCAGTACTTAGCAGGGCCGTATTTACACTTTTCATTAGTATAGGCCACTTCATTTGCGCCGCCCCTTCCTCCTTCTTAGAAGTTGCCACCTATCGTAATCATTCACTTGTAGGCTTTCATTAGGTGACACAAAATTTTAAAAATAAATATTCAAATATGGGTTATGTAGGTAAAAATAAATTAATGAATTATTCACAAAGTAAAAGTAACATGAAACAAGAATTACAATTTTTTTACGGGATTTTTTATTTGACTAAGTCATCTATAATAGCTTCATAGTTTATAGTATTCAGTCTGCTTCTATGCATAGAAGAGACAAAGAGTAAAGTTTTTCTTGCAATAATGAAGATATTTGGTATTTTTTCACTCGCTAACTCCTTTCTCCAGAACAGTTTGCGGCTGGAGTGCAAAGTGCGACGCGGAGAGCTATATCCAAATTTGGGTAAACGAAGCACTGAGATTGTTTCCTCAAATACTTTCCTTAAAAAGATTCATTAAAGATGTAGATTCAGGTTTCTCTGCCGTCTTATTAAAGGAAATATGACCTTAAAAGTGTTCACATTCCTGAACTTAACCTTCTTCTAAATCATTGCACAATATTGAACAAAAGACTGAGCTTTTTCTGGGACTCTTTGTGTTGAAAGTTCACACTGTTTTTAAAATGAAATTTTTTCTTTCAAGTTTATGGACGCATTATGCATTCTCTCTAATTCAGCTCTCAGTCAGGAGGTTGTTTCAATATCCTAATTTGATCTTTCGTCTACACCTTTTTTCTCTGAGGGTCATCTTACTCTTAATGTCGCCCTGTTATTGCTAAAGTGCGCTCATTTCAATCGTACTTTCTTCGAAATTATCATAGTTTTCTTGCTCTGGTATAATAAACTCGAGAAGAGATCCATAAATATCAGATACTTTCAGTACATCAACAGATGAGCTGTGAATCTGAGCACTCTCTTTATTTAATCTTTCCAAAATGGCATTCCAAAATACGATTAGTAACCCACTGTTGAAAGGTAGCCCACTGTTGAAGCATTTTTTTGTGAAACATTCGCACCACAATTGCACGACGCAATCCACGCTCCCGTACGGGATCACAGGGCGTCTGAAAGTTCCTTTGGGGGAAAATAGGTGTGAGGCTTAAATTTTTTTTTCATAATTCATATTCTTAAAATTTCAAACCAATATACCACGCCATTTAAAAGTTATATTCGTTTGAGTGGGTGTCCCTCGGTCGAACTAGCACTATTTTACTGCTACTTTTATTTTCAAACGCATTTTTCTCGAAATTACTTTTTTTCTAATTTTTGTAACCTCTAGCTCCTACAGTTTTTGATCAATCGTTATCAAACTCAGCACGTAGTTTCATCATATAAATCCTAAATAATATCTTTATTTTTACTATTTTTATGGCACATAAACCGTACAAAAGAATGGTAAAAAATCATACTAAATTTTCACATTTCTCAAAAAAATATTAATTTTCCATTTTTTGGATAAAAGAGGTTTAAGAAGAAACACTTATAAAAAACAAAAAAATTAGTTCGGATGAAAATTGTGACCTTCAGGAGTTACACAAATTGTCCAGCCGGATGACGACTTACAATGCGGGGCAGCTGATATCTCCGTTATTTTTTGAGGAAAATATTTGAAAATTTAAAAATATACTGTTGAATGTACGTGTTAAATGACCCCAAAGTATAAATAAAACATACATACATTCCTTATGTCTTAAACAAATTCATGAAAATCACTAAAAATACGCCGTCCTACACCTATTTCCCCCCCTAAACGCTCGATCGCCGCGTGCAATAAAGATAGACCACTGCCAAAGCATTTTTGTGAAATATTCGCACTACAATCACCCGTCCCGTATTGAACGGTTGGGCATTGAAGGATACAAATCCGCGGTCCCGTACGGGACCACTGATCGTCTAAAGGTTTTATCGATAGAAAACTCTATCTATCCACAGTGACTTTTTTTTTTAAATCGTACACAAACTTGACGGCTTACCAAAGCAAGCGAGCGCCGCCCCCTGAGCTCTGCCGCCCCTAGGCCGCGGCCTATAAGGCCTATTGACAAATCCAGGACTGGTACTTAGGTGATGTCGACATATGTATTTAATATCAACTTGGCTAGTTTTATGGGTCTTTTGAAATATTTATTCCTAACACATCTTGTATTTTTGTAAACCATAATCATTATCCTATCAAATCGCTCAGGTTTTGTATTTTTATGACTTGTGTGCATTTTTTATCTAATTTTATTTGTATTATTTCCTTATTTGTTTCAAAATTATCTGTCATGAATTAATTGCACCACCAATCATGTAAAAGTTCTCTAAGCGTTAAGTAAATAAATCATCATCACTCTTGGCTCTCAATCCCTGGTGGGTCTTGGCCTCCTCAAGAGTCTTCCTCTACTCATCTCGGTTTTGTGCCAGCTCTCTCCAGTTTAGAAGCTCCAAGGTAGATATATCTTTGAGGACGTTGTCGCTCCCTCTTAACCTTGGTCTTCCCAGGTTCCTTCGCTCTATCGGTCTTGAGTTAAGCAGGGACTTTGGTGCTTGATGCTCGGTCATTCTCTCCAGATGACCCAATCACCGAAGTCTTTCCAGTTTTATAAATTTTGTGACGTTTAGCTCCTTAAAGCAGAGTGTATAGCTCATAAATAATAAAGGAAATAAATAAATAAATAATAAAAAAGGGTTTTCGGAAGACGGCTGGATGTACACTGGACAGCATTGATTGTTTGGACTGTTATTAGTTATTACATTACTCACCGTCACATAGGTAATGTGTTCGTTTTGTTGCCACCTTCTGTTTGCAAATTATCACGTTTAAATTTACGGGAAATTTTCCGATTTCCCTCCAAAGGTTTTCACGCGTCATAATATTTTAACTAATTTATTCGTCACTCGCATGGAATGACTCCCAGAGAAATTTATTGCGAAAACAATTAAAATGGCACTTACATAGTAATTGAAGCATTTAAAATAATTTTCCCTTAAACTATTATTAATTTTTTAAGTAATCTTTATAAACATTATTACCACTTGAGTAATGTACCTACTGCGCCCATCTCGCTAGGAAATCCTGTGTTGATTATAACTTCATTTTATAAAATATCATACCACAGTTACCATAACATTACAATTAAAAATATACGTATTTATAAAATTAAATTTAGTAATCTGTCTACATTATTGAAAATCCAGTTAGAATTCGTCGATATAGTGTTGCCAGAAAAAAATCCCAGTATTTTTAATCGGTTTTAAATATCTGTATAAATCCGTACAATAAATTGGAAAAATAAAACGCACGTGAAGGACCCGGGCATAATAACAATTTATTTCGCCATGCAGTTCTAATTTAAATAGATTACAAAATACCTACCTTTGATTGAAATTGAAAAAAAATATCATCAGACAGCAAAATGACATCTTCATTGTTACTCCAAATGTGCTCAGGTTCTTGAACATGAAGAGACTCTTGTTGTAGGGGGAAGAAAACACAAAAGCTGCAGGTCATTCTAGATTCCACCAAGACGTTGGGCATTAGAACCCTGTGAAAATCCTGTAAAAACCCTGTGAAAACCACTCAAATAATGTACGAAGAAGTTAATAGTGTGTGAATGCTGGGCACGCTTTTGGCGTAGCGTCTCTGTTGTAACAAATAAAACAAACACAGCATTACCAATTACCACCTGACGTCCGTGTTCAAATTATTGCAATCGGTCTCGTCTAGTCTAGTGTAGGTACTGGTGGAAACATCCATGCCTGTTTCTGCACCACCTATAAATAGGTTTTTAAAGATATCTGGAGGCCCTATGGGATACCTTTGAAATTTGTGAGGGGCAAAAAATGATTGTATTCCTACTGGTGCGCAACTTGTTAGGTACTTGGTAAGGTACGTAGAAAGTACCTACCATAAAACGTTCATAATTTTAATGCTATGAATGCCAACCAGTTCTCAATTATGGTCTTTCCTGAATGATTCACATAGTTTTCAAGTGCACTTCTATTGTCCCAGATCTGTTGACTCTGTAGTAGCACTAAGCATCTAAAATTCTGACTTACCACTTAGGGAACGTACCCATACTACGTGACACTTTTAGGGGGGGGGGGGTCTTCAAAAAGTCACGCTCCATACAAATGAGCGGCGGGTTGCTTAGGATTTTGGTCACCGGGAGGCGGGGGGGGGGGGGGGGGGGGGGGTTAAAAATTGCAAAAAGTTGGTCACGTAGTTTGGGTACGTTCCCTTACATAAAAATCCTCTTCCTGGGCTGATCAGATAAGGTTATACCAAGTATTAGCTAGTTAGGAAGTTTGATAGCGTTGAAGGTCACCAGATTTTCACTTTGAAGCAGCCTTTTAGTCAGAATCTGAAATGATTAGGTCTTAATTTGAATCATTTCATTGTCTGTTTAAATGCTCTCACTGTTATTTGTGTTTCTCTGCCCTTTGAAGGTGTGTCAAACAAAAAGCAATCACGGACTGTAATAATATCATCGGAGTTACGATGTTGGGCACATGTTTGTGCGTACGCAGAAGGTCATCGACCGACTGAAAACAATGTAAGAGACAAAACTGATCCCTGCGGGATACATCAACGATCAAAAGATGAAACGATGCAATAGCGACAAGGATATCTAATGAATTAAACGAAAATGGCGCATCATGAATACTCTTGGAAAATATAATAGATAGGAAATATATAATAGGAAATTCGGTATAACTAAAGAGGCATCCTTTATGATAAATTACCTAATTAATGTGAATGAGGCCACGATTGAGCCAATACAGAGTTGTGCGGAGGTCTATCCTATCTAAATCTCTAGCGGTGAAAAGCGTTATGGTTAGTAGTTAGTTAGGAATTTTCCATACGGAGTGATTTTTAGTTTTTATTTTAAATTAGTCACTACCTAAGAAATTCATCACTTGTAGTTAAGTTCAATCGTTTGTTAATTTGTTTGTTACGTGTCGATAGATGCGCCGCATGATAGGTACGATCAAAAAAATCATTTCTGTGAATATAAGCAGATAGCTATTCTGAGGAAAGTGCTTAAAATAGATTATGTATACACCTACTACTTTTAGTAGGTGTATACATAATATTATTGAAAAACACATACTACTCGTAATTTCACAAATTCCGCCTCTAACTCCGGCTCAATTAAACATTTTAAAAATCGGAAGCGTCTGTTTGGAGAATTCATAGCGGTACAGTAGGTATCTACTATATTATAAAAAAATGAAAAGAAAATTATTTTAATTGACATTTTCAAAATTGGAACTGATTTGTTGTGAATAATTGTTGCGGAGAGTCTGATTTATTCAGATTTTTACGCACTACGTATAAATATAATAAACATCAAAAAGTGAACCTGTCGACAGGAAAAAAAGTGTTAATTTCAGGGGTGACCCGACAATTAATCTCCCGACGGTTATAATCTATAATATAAAAATGAATCGATGAATGTGTTGCCAAGCGCATAACTTTCGAACGACTGCACCAAATTGGATAATTCTTTTTTTGTGTGTTCGTTATTGTCAGGACAAGGTTTTTAAAACTTCCGGTGAGCTCTGGCATTATGAAATTTGTATAAAAAAATTGCTATTGGTGGCACGCGAGGAAGCGGCTATTGCTACGGAAAGCGGAAGGGAGGGAGGAGGGGGGGAACCTGGGGGGGGGACCTGGGAGGGGGGAGGGAACTCTGGAGGGGAGTTCGCGGGATGGGGGAAGGGGGGGGAGTGGAGTGTGGAGAGGGAAGGTGGAGTTGACGGAGTGGGAACGCGAGAGGGGAAGAGGACGCAGGAGAAGAAGGGGAGGCAGAAGGGTAACGGGACGAATGGGAAAGGACACTCAGGGAGAAACAATTTCTTTATTAAATGGCATAGCAACGCATGCCGGGACCGGCTAGTTATTATAAATGTATAATTTTATTGTGCATTACTTATCAATTTCAAACCTAAAATGGAATTCAAAAATGCCTTTAATAATTAGTTGGCATGGATATCAAGTGAACTTATTTACAATGCTGATTTTTTCCATTTTACGCTGATATGTGTAGTAGGTGTATAGACAAGTAGTTTTTTTCCTTAAGTAATTTTAATGAAAACATGTTTTTTATTTTTGTTATTCTTTCTGTACACTTCTTCGGGGACATTTAATTATATTTTGTGTAAGTAGATATAACGTTTTGCCCTAAACCGACTGCAGTCAAACAACATTTAGACCTATCATCGGAGTATTCCAACAACAATTCACAAATACGGCCAAAGTGTCACCTCATCTCCATGTTCCCTTACTTCGCTGGACATAGCTACCAGCTTGAAGACAACCAACTTTGGGCCACTTGAAACAGAGTTCATGGAACCGCATACTGTATATTTACACATAAAATATAGTTTAAAACAGTTTGTGCTCGGAGGTTGGAGGATACAATGGATGCAAAGTTATACGAGTATATGCTATACATAATTGCAAATCCAACCCCTGCCAGTGCTGTAGATATTCGTCAACACTTTGTTTTTCATAGATATTCATCAGCAGTTTGAGCTGTAGATATTCGTCAACACTTTCCTTCTCATAGATATTAATCCGATTTTTTCAGTTTTTGGAATTCCTGTAGATATTAGTAGACGCCTCCCCATGTTGCACCCACTGTGACTAGTGCCTCCGTTCACGGAGACACTTACAAGATACTCGATCATCGTGCGCGTATCATACGCGCCGACCGTAAATACCCCTCCATAGGCACCAGCAAAATCGTACGGGGGGTAGTGGGTGGTTTGGTATATTTAGTACCTCCGTTCACGGAGATACTTACAAGATACTCGATCATCGTGCGCGTATCATACGCGCCGATCGTAAATACCCCTCCATAGGCACCAGCAAAATCGTACGGGGGGTAGTGGGTGGTTTGGTATATTTAGTACCTCCGTTCACGGAGATACTTACAAGATACTCGATCATCGTGCGCGTATCATACGCGCCGACCGTAAATACCCCTCCATAGGCACCAGCAAAATCGTACGGGGGGTAGTGGGTGGTTTGGTATATTTAGTACCTCCGTTCACGGAGATACTTACAAGATACTCGATCATCGTGCGCGTATCATACGCGCCGATCGTAAATACCCCTCCATAGGCACCAGCAAAATCGTACGGGGGGTAGTGGGTGGTTTGGTATATTTAGTACCTCCGTTCACGGAGATTCTTACAAGATACTCGATCATCGTGCGCGTATCATACGCGCCGACCGTAAATACCCCTCCATAGGCACCAGCAAAATCGTACGGGGGGTAGTGGGTGGTTTGGTATATTTAGTACCTCCGTTCACGGAGATTCTTACAAGATACTCGATCATCGTGCGCGTATCATACGCGCCGACCGTAAATACCCCTCCATAGGCACCAGCAAAATCGTACGGGGGGTAGTGGGTGGTTTGGTATATTTAGTACCTCCGTTCACGGAGATTCTTACAAGATACTCGATCATCGTGCGCGTATCATACGCGCCGACCGTAAATACCCCTCCATAGGCACCAGCAAAATCGTACGGGGGGTAGTGGGTGGTTTGGTATATTTCGTACCTCCGTTCACGGAGATACTTACAAGATACTCGATCATCGTGCGCGTATCATACGCGCCGATCGTAAATACCCCTCCATAGGCACCAGCAAAATCGTACGGGGGGTAGTGGGTGGTTTGGTATATTTAGTACCTCCGTTCACGGAGATTCTTACAAGATACTCGATCATCGTGCGCGTATCATACGCGCCGACCGTAAATACCCCTCCATAGGCACCAGCAAAATCGTACGGGGGGTAGTGGGTGGTTTGGTATATTTAGTACCTCCGTTCACGGATATACTTACAAGATACTCGATCCTCGTGCGCGTATCATACGCGCCGATCGTAAGTACCCCCCGTACGATTTTGCTGGTGCCCGTTCACGGCGCTACGCGGTGGCTGTCGGTTTCCAATCAGTATCACGATACCGACAGTGCTGATCGCGCGCGACGAGTCGCATCATTTGTGTCTGATATTTATTCGTTTGACGTTTGACAAAATGGCGTCGGAACATGAAAGTAATGTTAGATTTGTTCTGGAAGTGGAAAAAATGCACGTTTATATAACTATACTTTACCAGAATACGTAAGAAAGGATTTAGTGGAGAAGGCATGGATTGATGTTGGAAAAAAAGTCACATGACATCGCTTGACAGCATGTTAACTCCACGGCTGCACGTGAAAAATGATCAAGTTCAGTATATTTCGGATAGCGCCGTGTATGGAGACTAGCATTAAAAAGTAGTATATCAGCAGGGTACTTGTGGTTTCGTCACAGTTACGTAGATTGTAAGTATCTCCATGAACGGAGGGCCATATGCTGGTGCCCGTTCACGCGCTACGCGGTGGTTGTCGGTTTCCAATCAGTATCACGATACCGACAGTGCTGATCGCACGCGACGCGTCGCATCATTTGTGTCTGATACTTATTCGTTTGACGTTTGACAGAATTGGCGTCGGAACATGAAAGTAATGTTAGATTTGTTCTGGAAGTGGAAAAATGCATGTGTATATAACTATACTTTACCAGAATACGTAAGAAAGGATTTAGTGGAGAAGGCATGGATTGATGTTGGAAAAAAGTCATATGACATCGCTTGACAGCGTGTTGACTCCACGGCTGCACGTGAAAAATGATCAAGTTCAGTATATTTCGGATAGCGCCGTGTACGGAGACTAGCATCAAAAAGTAGTATATCAGCAGGGTACTTGTGGTTTCGTCACAATTACGTAGATTGTAAGTATCTCCATGAACGGAGGGCCTTGTCTCGGCGTCCCAGAGGTGCCAATATCTTTTTCTGATTTTTCGGTCTCAAGATTTTCGATTGAATTTCGCGAGTGTCTTAATTTAATTAAACATTTAATTAAAAAAAGAAATTCCTACGAGACAAATAAACAAGTAAATGAATAAATTATTGTGTATTTCCAAGTATATTGTCTGGAGGTAATTTGATTAATTGACTTGCGGTATCAATCACACCTTGTTGACGATGTGCGGTGTGCTTCTAATATATCGATTTTAATCTAAATTTCTTTATTTATGATATTTATTTGTATTTTATCAGTTCGATACTGGCTAATCGTATCATCTTTGATTTATCAGATTCGATTTGTTGCCAAAATCGGCCTAAATTTAATAAAAGGACACCACTTCCGGATGTCGTTCATTATTTTCTTTCAAAGAAATGTCTAGTAAACAATACAAGGACATAATATATTTGTATATTATAAACTAATATAATAATAAGGCCTTCTGGTGAGTGATTGCCCCACCAGCAAAACGGAGAGTTCCTTGGTCCTTGACCCAGAGGTCGCGTGAATTGCATTATATGAGTTTTCAATGCAGTAATAAGTTATTACGTCGTAATAATGTATCGCCCTACTCACGACTTTCCACATCACATGTAAATTAATATAAACAAGCTAAAATACTTAAACGAATACGCAAAAATCTCGTTGGAAACGTCTTAAATAGCATTTAACGAAACACTCTAAATTTTTTCGTACATATAACTTCGAAAATAACAAAAAAAAGTGTTTATAATAATTTTCGGGGCATACTTTGCGATTTTTTTTTTCTTTCGAGGGAATTTCAAATAATTACTGTTTCGGCGTGGCAGATGTAGAGACGTTATCTTAAAAAATAACATACATTTTTTTAGAAACTTAAAAACTTAAAGTGTTCAAGAGAAATATCTTATAAAACGGTGGAAAATCGGAAAGGTGATGAAAAACGCTTTCGAATTTTATTATTAGATAAAAATAAACATGTATTTTTAAAATATTAAAATTTTTAATGTAAACATAAAAAACTTTAAAAAATGACTCCCCTTGGGTTTTTGTAACCAAAATTACCGAAAAAAACACTCATATTAATTTAATGTTACCTGCCTGTTTGTCTTTTCATGCAAATATGATTAATAAAAAAATTCACAAAATTCATCATTTTTCCTCAAATCGCTGAATGAGAGGTTAAGAATCTATTTCAAGTTTTAAAAATAATTAATAGAAAAATACTTACTTTTAAATCAATCTGATTTTCATTTTTGCTTTACTTTTGCAGTTGTGCTTGCTAATATTAAATTCTCACAAGGAGTAAACACTTAGTGGTAAGATAAATTACCTACCTATATGAGTAAATGTTTTATTTTAATTACAATGTCTCAGTGACCACAAAGTGCTTGCTTCATCTTTATATTATATGTGGAGGTTTAATTACTTTTAATTAATTAATAAATAAAACACTTGTGTTGCTAAGTTTTTTTAACAAAGAAACGACTTTCATGTTTATTTATATCACTTTCCATTGTATTGTTTCTTCTTACTAACCAACTGATATCTTACAATCAAATAATATAATAATAAAATAAATGACAATTGATATTTGCATTCTAACTGACACTATATGTACCTAGGATTCAAATTTAAAGGGAATACCTACAATACATTATATAAAAATCAATGTATGTTTGCTTGCTTGCATGTTTGTTTGTTTATGCCTTATACGTTCCTAAACCATTAATCCGATTGCTGTGAAATGTTTCTACATAGGTATAATAGTGAGCACCGGCGTTAAGAAATTATTTCCTATACTACTCATCGAGTTGTAGTGTGCACGTCCGCGAAAGTTTTTATATATACTGGTGAGCTCTGTCGTTATGAAATTTGTATAAAAAATTTGCAATAGGTGGCGCGTGAGATGTTTGAAAAATGAGTGTATTTCATGTAGTTTAGCGGCAGGGAGGGTAGGCGGGAGAAGGAGGGGAATCCGAAAGGGGCGGAGGGGAATGGAGGAATGAAGGGGAGGAGATTTGCGGGAGGGGGTTCGAAGGAGGGGGGGGGGGGGTTGCAGGACTGGTGGAGTTGGTAAAGGAAAGGGGGAAAGGCGGGGATGGTGGAGGGGGAACGCGGAGGAGGCGGAAGGGAAACGGGGACGAATTGGAAAGGACACTACGGAAGAAACAATGTCTTAATGTAAGTGGCAGGCAACGCATGCCGGGAACTCGCTATATGAAATAATAATAAAAAACTTTTATTATGATTACTTTAAACTTTGTTCGGTGTCCATTCAACTAAACTGGTAGATTACTAATAAACTCTTTGTACGAATACAGCACACCTACTTTAATTTTAATATTTATTTTTTGATTCTTAGATAAATAAGCTATCTTATTGAGTTTATAAATATTATCTCATATCAATTGGTAACAATTTTATCGCAGTAAATATTAAATGAAACGTGTAAAGCAGTGATGGTCAACCTATTTAGCCAAAAGACCTATTTATAAATTTGCGGTCGGTGGAGTCGCAAACCTAATACTTTTATCTAAATTGGCATTTTTTTTAATGAATCAATAATTATTACAGAAAGCAAAAAACATTTATATCACTAAGGCCAAACTAATAAACGATGTCTATTTTTACCATTCTGAAATAAAGAACACAGTTGAAAATACCTACTTGCATTTTGGGCAACTGTCGATTTTTGCATTCGGAAAGTTAAAGTAAAATTTAGTCTTGAAAACTTTGGTACTTATTTTATAAAACGGTAATATAAATCGGTTAAATTGAGTCAAACGTAGATCTCTATAATAAAATCACGGCACTGATAAGGTGATTTTTTAATATACCTACGTTATATACTTTTTTATATACTTTTTTATATACTTATACACGAATTTTTTTCTAAGAATGTGTAAGAAAACTCTTACTATTTTGAGCGGCTGATTCAAAAATTTCAGGAAAGACTAAACAACCCCTTATTAAAATAACGGAAACAGTAGAATATTCTTTACCGCAAATTTTTTGATATTTCATTTCGTTAAGGGCGTTTAACCAGCCAGCGGCCGAAAATCCACATTTTGTCGAAAGATGTTCTTACGATCGTACAGGGCGGTTCCAATGAGAAAGATGAATTATTCTCAGTACCAGCTTTTTAAAATTATAACTCAATATCGATTTTATTTCATTCCAAATTTATTTCAATTTTTACCTACTTTGAAAAATGCTGAAAGGCGTGATGATAAAACTATTAAAATTATGTACTTTTTGTAATTATTTTTTGATCATAAGTATTTATCATTTTTCAAAATTTCTAAGCAAAATAAGAATGTAAAAAAATCTGAAATATATTAGTTTGTAAGTGAGCAAATAAATACACAAACGGACCAATTTTTGACAAGAAACAAATGTACGTATATATTTTTTAATGATTTTATTTAAACTAAAATAAAAATTCTGAAACATGCGTTTACCAGATAATGCATTGATTTATTTTAGCATGATTATATGATTTGAAATGGGTGTTGTATAGTACAAAATCTTGTTTGAAAATTTAACAAATCCGCCAACGACCTATGGTATAACCTTATTATACTAAAAATAAATATTTTTCTCAAAATTTGAAACATGCGTTCACTAGATAAAAGAACAATCTTTCGAAATCAATTTATTATTTTTTGTGAAAAAGAATCAATACGTCTAAATTCTGATTTAAAAATGACATATTTCTGGTTTTCTCTGGTACCCTCTTAAGTGGAAAGTATGAAAAGGTTTGCACAAAATGGACTCGCTGGTCGCGGGTTGTTCATCACTGGTGTAAAGCGTGATTTTTATAAAAATTACCAACACCAATGTTAATTACGGATACCGTAAATCTATGAAAGTTTTCTGATTTGGTTAGCGCGCGGCGGCCAGGAACCTTTAATGAATAACCAAAACCTCTGCCATTGGTCACTCAACAAGTGGATTGCTAAGATTGGTGACTTAGCAGGGGTGATGTTTGTCCATGTCTTGGCAGCGAATGTGCCCACCAGCTGCGTGGCATACCGGATCTGGAGAGGCCTCTGACCTCTCCAGCCGGACTTTCTCAACCCATCGCCTTGCGACTGGGGGGATGGATTCATGCGTCCGTCATTCCTGATGGACACACTGACCCTCAGATTCCTACACACCCTCACACATTCTTCCTTCTCAGAACTTTATCTCCTTTCTTTCCTTAAAAAGACCCTCACACATCCTCAAATATGACGCAGGCTCTGACTTAAATTACTTTTGTCAGGTCCTGTGTAGGGTTAATGTAAAAAAAAATATATATTCCTTCGTGAATAACCGTCATTGTATCCCATTATCAACAGTCGATAGTGACTATCTCTGAATAATGCACATATTTTGTGTGGAAATTCACGTAAAAAATTCCGTTAGTGATATAAAGACACATTATATTAAACAATTCTATAGATATTTATTATGAAACTTAAGTTAATTTCGTAATATTTCCGAAGATGTAATCGTCACCTTATCAGTTAGATTTCTAATCATTTTCCTGTCAATAAAACATATAGGTATATTTATTATTGGTTACCAGGCATCGGGATAAATTATAGATAATTCATTGGTATCATTATTGTTTATGAAGGAAAACATGGCTGGCGACAAATTATTTATTAAATTATTATCAGTATTTTTTTATGAAAATTGTCAGAATTATTTTAGTCAAACAGACAGTTTCATCGGGTTTAATTAGATCATAGGTTATAAACGTGTGCGATGACGCCTCCCTGTGGACGTTTGAGACTGTCAGGGGGCAGTAGAAGACCCAGAGAAAATTGGGGGGCGTTGAGATAGCACAGCATGGGCGTGGGCAGGTAAAAATACTGGGAGGATCTAGAAAAAAAATATTCTCAAAGTGGGCAAAATAAGATTATGAGTTAGTGTGAGTTATTTACCCGTGAAAAAGCAAAAAATTTTTTAAATTTTTTTTTAATAACTATATTATATTTATTATTTTTTACGTTTTTATATGAAACATGTTAGGTATATATATAAAATAGAAAATATATTCGTAGTCCTCCTTACTAGGAGATCCTGTGCTGAGGGGGACTATGCTTTGGATAAGTTTTTAGCGACTTCTATGGTTTAACTTCATGGTTTGGATAAGGTTTTCCAGAAAGCTCTATGACGATGTTTTAAGTATACAAGTAAGTTCATTTTCCGATAGTTCCTGCAGCCAACATTTAATGTCCTTTGTTTTAATTTTTTTGATAGTAAGTGGGAGTTTGTTATATAAACTTTACTGCTAAAATTTTAGAACTTCTTTGTACAAATAAAGAGTTACACTTTAGCATATTAAGTATGTCTGTTTGTTTGGCTCTGGTTTTATGAGCATGTGAAGTGTCTGCCTCTGAGTCATTTTTGTGGTGATGTACTAGAATATTTTTGGCATAGATTTTCTGTATGCTTGGAACATCAAACTGTTTAAAAATTTCTGTTGTTGACGTCCTTATGGGGGCCTTTAGTATGGTCTTTATGATGCAATTCTGAGTTACCTTCAGTTGTTTTATGTGATTAGATGTTGTTATGCCCCATCCTATTACTCCATATTCCAATCGAGAGTGGCATAAAGCATAATATTATACTCTCTTTAAATCCCTCATTGACAAGATGTTTCGTAATTTTATGTATTTCATCTTACAATATCCATCATCCAATCAAAATTATTCAGGGTGTTAAGGGATTTACTTCCAGTGATTCCTGACATTATTTGGAGTGAAAATGTTAACGTTATTTTGGTGTCCGTGACTTTTTTTTGGTTCAAATTTTTTTTCTTCAAAATTAAACTTTTTTTTTTTCTATAGGTACATCTCGTCACTGGTCAACCATCCGAGTACCGCCCAACCTCTCATCCCACCCTAACTGTCCAATACCTACTTTTCAATGTTTTTAGTTGAAAAAACAACAAAAAATCCATCAAAAATGTCACCGGAATTCAAAATTTCATTCATAATTTTTACTCCAAATATTAGGAATCAGTGGTTAGTAAGTCAAATACGTCCCTTAAAACCGTGTATAAATACCACTTACCTATAATTTAACATAAATAATAACAACGCTTCTTAAAATATTGATTCAAAATTAATTTGAATATTGATCCGTTAGTGGCTGACGTAACAAATTCCCCTCTTCTCAATACTTCCGTAACTTCCTCTCCCCCATTTTCTATTTACCCACTGTCTTTATTTAGCCTCGCAACGTACCCCAATTGATTGAGGATACCATAACCTCACTGGCTCAAGACGGTTGGGAACACAATCAAATTTAGCTTTTTTATAAATCTTTAAAAATTGAACACAACAAAATTAATATTTTTATAAATCTTTAATAATTAAACACAATCAGTTTTGTTTTTTTTTTACATTTAAAAATTTAATACAATGAAATTATTTTTTTTTAAACACTTTAACACAACGAAATTAAAATCTTTTTAAAAAACTTTAACTCAATAAAATTTAGGTCTTTTCATTTATCTTAAAAAATTGAACAATCAAATATAGGTATTGTATAACCCTTCAAAAATTTAACACAATCAAATTAATATTTTTAAATCCCTTAAAAATTTTAACACAATCAAATTTAGCTCTTTTTATAACCCTTCACAATCAAATTTAGCTTTTTTATAATCCTTCAAAAATTGAACACAATCAATTTGCACTTTTTCATAACCCCTTAAAAATTAAACACAATCATTTTTAGCTTCTTTTTATTTATAACCCTTCAAAAATTGAACCCAATCAAGTTATGTTTTTAATAATCTTTAAAAATTGAACACCATAGATCTTTTTATAATCCTTTAAATTTGAAAGGCAATCTAATTTAGTGGAAAATGTTTCAAGAAATTGCTAACCTAAATTTTGCAACACAACGCACTAGGTAACAGTTTCCGGTCTGATGGACAAGTTTGGAAGTTAATGAACCTTACCAAGGTGACAATTAACAATGCATGTTTACATTTTTTTTGTATCCAATCGAAGCATAATATTATTATTGTACTTTTTCTACTGAATAATTGCTAGAAAATGTCCTTAGCGAAGTTTTATGAGACGTAACCTCAGTGGCGTTTCGCGAAAACTCACTGAAGCAATGGATGCGTAAGTACTAGAAGGACTAAAATATTATTCTATTTTATTTTTTTGTTGTGGCATGCATCCTGTTAGGGGGAATAAATTGATAACGTTAGCTCAAAAGAAGGGGGGGGTCCAGCAAACTACCATCCTCGACAAACTCCGATATTTAAAACCAACATTTATTTCTTATATTAAGAGCTATGCCGGTCATTTAAAAATATTGTCAATAGGTATTGTAACCAATGTCTTCTGTTCCACTCCGCGCTTCCCTCAGGGGAACTGAGCGAAAGGGACAACTGCATATCGGGCCGAAAATACCTAAATAAAATCGGCAAAATCGATGTTTTGTATTCCCCATTTTTCTTCTCCAAAACTGGACTGATTTTAATTTTTTTTTTCACTATCTGTATTAAAAGAAAATATTCTATGTCGGTACGTTTTGCTTTTTTCAAAATACATTGTTTAGTTTGTATACTGAACGTCTTTTGACGGCGTTTAAATTAGGCAATTTTATTCATTTTTGGAAGTTTCTAACTTCTATAAGAAGTAAATTATCAAAAAAAGCAAAACGTACCGACACGCTAGTGGTCAATATCTATATTATGTAAAAAAAAAATTTGCTACAGAGAGATAAATGGGGAATACGTTTGTATGGAAAAAACGCCGCTGGTATTTCCTCTTAAGTACTTCAATTCCTATCGAAATTAAGAAAACTGCGTGATTGCCATCATAAGTTAATAGATTTGTAATCGATAACGAGTCTATGTGCCGAGTTTCAAAGTGGGTTAATTTCCATCCTAGATTACACTGCATTCATACATTCTTCTGAATAAGAATAAAAAGCGAAATTTAAACAAATGTATTTAAAAGGGAAAGATCGGAATCTGATTTCTTTAAATATTTCAATTCAAATCTAAGGCGAAGTCAGATACGAGTACAAAAGCTTAAAATATTCTTACCTAAAACTTTACAAACTTCCGCTATAATTCAATGAAAAATTTAGCAGTACTTACCTATTATTTTTTCCTAACCGCAAAGTATTCACAGGTTCTTTATTGCACACCTGTATACATTTTTTCTACCGGACTTCCTTGCGAAATAAATGTTTATTCGACCACGGCGGCCTTAGATCGTTTACGTTAAAATTTACGTGCTGAGGTTGTTGCCCATCGAATTTAAATTAAATATTTATGGGTAGTGGACAATTTACCAACGAAACACAAAAAAACACTACCTAGTTCTGATTAAATATCTAATTAATAACTTAATTAAAAAGTTTAAAAAAAAATTGGGAGCACTTCAGAGAATTTAATGGTGAGTGTGGGAAATATCGATTAAATTCACCCACTGCTCTCGGAGACCCCATAATTACTGTCAATTCTTGATACGGAAAGATACGGCTTCTTTAGTTTACCAATCAATATTTAAATATTAATTTTTATCATATTTCATTTTTCAAATTTTACTTAACCGTAATTTGGGCTAATTGCCTGTTGCCGATTTCTTCCAAACAATAAGGAACTTCAGTGAAAAATATTATGGCTTTAAAAAAATATGTTCATGTAGACCATAGATTCCTAACCTTTTTTTGCCCACCGCCCACTATTTTATTTCTAGCGCCCCCTAACTCGTGAATCCGAAGCAGCAATTGTCGTCACGATTATATTTACCACATTACCACAACGGGGGGTGGGAGTGGGGGGGGGGGGGGGTAGGGGGTGGATAGGGAAAATATTTTTTTGGCAGTCGTTTCGTGTATGTGACGGCCCAAATCTCATGACCCCCCCATACCCCTTGTCATAGGATATAGGATAGTCCCTAATGAGATGGGATGGGGCAAGATCAAATGGTGTGTGGGATGGGTTTCTCTGGGTCTTCTACCGCCCCCCTGAAAGTCTGAAACGCCCCCCAATTTTATCTTGGTCTTCCACCGCCACCCCCCCCCCCCCCGAATTTCTGAAACGCCCCCAAGGGCCCACGTTGAGAACCTATGATATAGACCAATAAACGCTGATTCTGAATATATACCTAAGTTTTATTTAATAATATTAAACGCAGAGTTTTTAAAAAATTATTATAAAGCACATTTTTAAACATCTCGTCAAAACACAGCTTCAAGTTGGCATAATTGAAATGTTTAGTGGTGACGTCACTGTTTCTCGTGTCGTGACGTCACTGTAAAGTCATTGTATGGGAAATGTACGGGAATGTAGGAATGACACAAGCCATCGTATTAATTTATTCATTTATTTACATACTGTTTATAGAGATTTAGTTGTTGTGTTTATTGAAACATTATTTACGCCTAAATAATTCAGTATCGAAAAATAGAGGTATCTCTATTAGTTTATCTCTATTACTAAAATATTGAAAAACTTTAAACTGTACGAAAAAATCGTATAAATATACTATATCATGATGCTACCTACTACTCCATGGCCACTACCAACAAAAAAAAAACACCGTCAGTTGGGCATCGATAATTGCTTCATTGTATAATTTTTAACTTAATAAAAAACAGAATTTAATTCAGCTAATAAGTTAACACAACAGGTATTGATTCTGAGGCGGTACGAAGTTTTCCAGCTAGTAGATAGTATATAATAAAGAATACAAATTTTCATGTCATCCAATTTAATGTAGATCTGAATGCAATGGAATATTTCAGTTCAATTTTCATTCACTTCACGAACTACCGAAATAATATGTGAATTTTCGCACACATGATAAAAATGATTACAGCACATGCAATAACAAAAATTAACGTTTTCTTTCCTTTATTTGCAGTGTTTTTTTTTGTTTTTTTTTACCATATTTTTACCTGCCCACGCCCTCACTGTGCCATCTCAACGCCCCCTAATTTTCTCTGGGTCTTCTACTGCCCCCCTGAAAGTCTCAAACACCCACAAGGGGGCGTTATCGCCCGCGTTAAGAACCTGTGACGTACATTATGTACGCGTTCAAAATCGACTTAGGATACGTTCAACTTAGGATGTGTTCAAAAACCATCCGGGCGTTTTAAAATCAAATGAATAAATAATCGATTGAACAACGTGCGCTGGATGCCAGCTGGATGCCAGTGTATCAGTTTCAGTTTCAGTGCCGGCAACCCGGGCGTTTATTTATTTTCATTTATTTACATAAAACTTTTTCTTTTATCTACCTCACTAGATAAAGTCTGTACCGAGGCAGGTAAATAACATTTTATATTTATTAAAAAAGATTTGAATCAAAGTAGACTATAGTAGTATTATGTATAAAAAGATAAAAAAATAATCTGAAAATATATGCCTGTATGTACTTTGCCTATGCCTACTACGCTTATATGATAAAAAAAAACAATATAAAAAAAGATAAAAAATAATATGAAAATATATGCCCATATGTACTATGCCTATGCCTACATGATAATAAAATAATATAAAAAGGTAAAAAATACTTTGAAAATATATGTCTATATGTACATACATGAACTTGCATACATGCGCATTTTCTTATCCATATATACGTATACACATGTTTTATACACATATGATATGCATATACATGCATACACACATACATGCATATATACAAATACATATACAAAAATACGTACATAATGTTGTTATAGGTATTAAATATTTACATATAAATTTTGTTTTTGTTATTTTATTATATTTCCGTAAAAAGATTCCAAACAAGTTTTTGTTTCAATCAAATATATTAAATTACGATTTTGGCGACCCGGTTTGCCCCCCTCCCCATAGATCCGGGGCGCGTATTTACAATCCCTACCGCGTTTCAGTCGCTTTAAATTTTCTTTATCAAAATTTAAATATTTAGAAATAAAATTATTAATTTCTAATATAAACATTGGAAAGATTATTTTATCTAGATTTTAGAACAATTTTTGTTTTTGCAATGTGATAAAAAATTATCAATAAAGAGGTGTATTTACAATACATGAGAATAATATTAAAATTTAAATATTTAGAAATAAAATTATTAATTTCTAATACATCTACACATAAGAAAGATTATTTTATCTAGATTTTAGAACAATTTTTGTTTTTGCAATGTGATAAAAAATAACCAATATAGAGGTATATTGAAAATGTAAATTGTCGTTACCGCTACTGAATCGGTATAGGTTTTGTAAATAGGCATCCGGGGCTACGTTATTGAACTAGATTTGAAAACGCGTCATGACATTTTCAATATAATATAGAGCAATGTGTACGAATAATAATAGTTAATTAAATAAATACATAAAGTAGGGATATCTATGGTAAGACTTAATTATTCATCGATTGTGTATTGTGTCAACGTCGCGTAACTGTGGCCCATATAAACAGGTCCTTGATGAGAGGTCAAAGTTAAAACTAATTGAAAAGTGTACCATACTCGGATAGATCCATTTACAAAAGGTATTGTGTTCTTAACAGCGTTCATTCATAGTAAAATGATTGACATTGAACGTGCCTAAACTTTATGACTTTGAAACTGATCTGATCCTTAAATTCCTTTGCATTCACAATTATAGATACTGTCTATAATATGTACACACAAAATACCTAGGTACTCTTTATTTCCTCTGCGACCTTGACAGTTGTAAAAGTGGCTAAGTCAAAGTTCCTGTCCATTGGCAAACGACTGAAGACCCAAACTCGTAGCTTTGTAAGTGAGGATATTTTTACGAGTGAGAAACAAATTGCAATTTAAATGTTTAAAAAAATATTATCGAATTGGCCACTTTTCGTCGAATGCTTACGGTATGCAGGATGTTTCAGGACGTATCCAACAGACTTCCTGTGATTCCTGATTCTTTATTTTGAACAAAAACTAAAGACGTCATTTTGTTCTACGGTACGGTTATGAACAGATTATAGGCTTTTGAAATGTTGCTTTACCGGAGAATGCCCAAAGTCCCATGGACCGACATGATCACCAACACAGCAATTCTCAGGCGGGCTAGAGCAGATAGAGAACAGCTCACATTAGTAAAAGTCAGGAAATTTTCATAACTGGATCACATACTTCGAGGGAAGAAATATTACTCGCTCCAATTAATATTAGAAGGCAAGATAGAGGGTCGCCAGACAAATGTCTTGGCTGCGAAATGTACGAAAGCGGACCGGTATTAGAAATTAGAAGTGTGGATTAGCTATTCCGGGCAGCGCAAGATAGAGATACATTTATCAGAGTGATCGCCAACATCGGGGGGAATCTGGTAGGGTACACGAAGAAGAAAAAGAAATGACCATTACTGCGCACAATGTTGTAAGTGCCATGTGGTACAAGTGGGTCTTGTGAATAATTAAAGTGACCAATGGAAATATGTGACAGACAGAAATATTTTTGTTGTTGTTTTGAAGTGATAAAAAAATGTCACTAGAGAGCAAAATACGATGTACATTTTTCACTTTAAATAAGCACAGGAATCGATGGTTAAAATCTGTCTGGTACACCTTGAAACTTAATATATAATCTATCTATAGACGAAAATCTCTTCCAAAATCTACCTTTGGATAAAATTTCAAAAGTAACTCAATTACGTCCGATGACCAAAAACGCTTACAAATGTCCATTATGCACGTTATCAAAAATTAAATAAAGTAGTTTGCCGGTAGCTTGGAAAAATAATTCCCTTGAATGTTTTTGTGTATCCTTTGGTCGATGTACTAACCAATTAATTTAGGTTGTTTGTGTCGAGTTTAGGGTTTCGCATATTTTGAAGTGGATTCAATTTTTGTTACTTGAAAGCGTTTATTTTAACTTCCCTCTTCTGTTTTGTGACTGTGATATTATGCGGTTACTACAGCTGTTACGCGTGGCTTCACTAGCGGGAGTAATCACTGTTAAAAGAATTTTTCCACGAGAATTAAACATTTTTCCCGGATGAAAAGTAACTTATGTCACTTTTCAGTTCTCCGACTATCTTTATGCAAAAAATCACGTCGATCGGTTACTTCATTGCGACGTGAAAGAAGGACAAACAAACTTTCGGAGTTATAATATTAGTTAGAATTGTGTATTTTTATAACATGTTCAAAAATAGCTCGAAAAACTTTTTTGAACCAGAAAGATTCATTCAAACTTGTCATTTTTTAAATTATTTGCCGTACAAGCTTATAATAAAAATAACGTATTCGAATTTCCAAACTTTTACTTTTCAGGTATATTTTTTGATAGCATCAAAATACACGATTGTTATTGTTTGTGTGCGATTTCCATTATTCCAGACCATGACAGTTTTCCCCTGACATTTGGCCCCCCGGCATACTTTTATACAATAGTCGGTTAAGGAGAAATACGCCTTTCATACTCAAACAAAATACGACTATCTTTCCTACTTACACATAACACACCGTTGCTGTTTCAGAGTGCCAAAATTTTACCTGAAGACAGTACTATGACCCAAAATTATAATTCAGCATATATTTACCCCGCAGCATAAAGAGAAATTAGAAAATAAATACAGCACTAAATTCACGGGCAACGACGGGTTAATAGTGGCGAAATTTAATAATGAGTACGGACAGAGAACGTTTGAATACAACATACCGAAAATATTTCATTTATTACCTGAAACTATAAAGCAATGTAATTCTATGAATAAGGTTAAATATATGGTGAAAAATTGGCTATCGGAAAAAAAATTATATTGATATGTATGAAAAAATGTTGAATCTGTAGATATAATATGTAAATTATAACTTTTAAAATGTATATGTAACTTATTAACTATAAGCACCTGCTGACAAGCCAATTCAATTGGCTTAGCAGGCCTTGTTTGTTGATATGAATTATCTATTCTTTCAATAAAATATTAAAAAAAAAATAAGTATCCTCGAAGGAGTATGCAGAGGGAATACACCACCGAATAACAAAAGCATAAAACATATTTTCATTAAAATTCATCTAGGATAAAACTACTTGTCTTTTAAACTGTAACTACCAGCGTATGAATGCAAAAAAAATTGACAGTGTTATTTTTGAAGTCGATTTAGGTTTGGAAATGGCATACACAATTATAATTTTACGATAATTGTAATTTCAGGGAGCCACCGTTGGGTAACACCTGGAAAATTGGACTTTATTCAATAGATTTTTAGTAGGTGTGACCATTTATACGAAAAAATGGAATTTCTAAAGAAGTCATTTATGTTTTTACTTGAACTATCACGTGTTTTGAACCTCCAAAATTACTCCACATACCTCAATCACCATGCGTAGTGCTGTATTGAAATTTGCTTGCCTACTTGTATCATAAATTTATTTCGCTAAGATTTTTATTTATAGCCTAATTAGCATGCTTTCTTGGATGCTTCCATATCAATCATTTGGTGGTCACTTTACGCGGTGTTGCTAGGTACTTGGGTATTAGGTCCCTAATCAAGAGTATGAAATATGTGAAAATATGCAACGATATGCAAATTTATTTAAAAATATAATCAAGCAAGCAGTTGTCACCGTTATAGTTTGAGAGCCCATGACGTTTAGTAAGTTTATATTTAACAATTTGTGAGGTCGGAATGGCACTGCTGCCTCGGGAACCATTTATTGGATAACAAACACCTCTGCCATAGGTAACCCCAAGTGGTTCGCTACGTTGAGAAGAACGGTGGAGTGCGACCCTTTGACCCCTCTAGATGGACTCTCTCGACATATATACATACATGTACCCCAGTAAGGACACATTTTCTCTAGAAAACTGTAAAACAGAGAAAAAATATCGGTTTCCTCCGTCACTCCTGAACACACTGACCCTCAGATTCCTACCCTCTCCTCGTACCATTTTTCTTCCCATATAACTCCCCATAACTCCGCCTTATTCCTTTCCTTAAAAAGACCCTCCACACTGCACACATCTTCAAAGATGACACAGACCCGGAGGAAAATTACTTTCCTCAGGGTCTCCGTGTGGCTTTAATGTAAAAGAAAACTGAGAGCTGTCAAAATTTTCGTTCAAAGACTAATAAAAGTAAGTAACTACTCGTAAAATATCATGAATTCTCCTAAGATATTCGTAATTGTAATACAAAAATATTGGTATAGTCATGCGGACGTTGTAGAAATTGCGAGCAACCTTGATAATATATTCGTAATTTAATAAAAGTTTATAAGGAAATCTTGATAGTCCCCGTCCGAATATTTATTATAAGGTCTAGAATTCCTGTTAATTCATTCGTAACAATGAGCAATGCGCAATCCGTTTTTTTTATGAAAAAAACAGCTAAATCACAGCTGTAGTCAGTTTTGGAGATTGCAACACGACTGACGCTTTTCAAATATTTGAGGACATTGCTGAAGAACAGACAACACAATTTAAAGAATCGATTGACACTACCTATCACCCCGTAGAATAAAGAATAACACTAGAAGTGCGTTCCATACAAATTTGAATGGAGACTCCGTTTAGCCTAACCGCCCAGGGTTCAATCTCATTACGCTCGCCTGACATCATAGATCTCCATCATTTGAATTTCGAAATCACAGTTTTGTTTGGAAATATAGGTCTCGATTAAGCAAATATTTCGACCAAGAAACACGTCCACGAAACATTTCTTGTGCCCACGAGACACTTCTTGTGTTATTCTTTGTTTTATACGTACCTACCTCTAAAACTCAAACATAAAAATATAAAAATCACAGACATGCCTTAAACAGTTTAAACACATTTCAACAGATTTCAGTTGAACAATAAACCAGTATGAAGGGTGAAAAAAATTCCCCAGATCTTAGTAGAGATGGTCGATATTCTACATTATGCCCGTGAAATAATGGTCTTTGGTACAGCTCTGGGGTTCCGCATATATCCAATCGGTCATGTAGTTCCCCGCTTCCGGAGACCAAACATTCGGGATCTATTGATCTAGATGGCCCCTTCGAAGAATCGATATTTGCGGACTATCGGCCACCTCTTTACTTATTTTTCCCATCATAACCTCAACAATTGTTTTATTCCAGGGCTCCTCCGTAAGAACTACCTTCCGGACAACCCGCCCGCTCTGCAGGATATCCTGGAGAAGCTTTCGGAGTTCTGCGGGAAACCGATGGCTAACGTATCCGACACTGAGGTGCCTGTCATCCTGTGGGACTTCTATCATTCCTTCTTCTTCTCATACACAGTCGTCAGTACTATTGGTAAACCTCACATTTCCACATTAAGGTCGGGCGTGTGCCAGTTTAGTTTGGTTTAATATATAAAACAGTGCAGTACTGTTATTGATTGTTGGCGCTACAAGACATCTTCTTTTATGTGAATTCCAGAGAGATTATTTCTAACTAAAGAGAGATTCGGTTTGGCATTTCCGATGGCATTCTGGACAAGTTTCTAACCACCTTGTCTGGGACGATATAGTAGATTTCTTGGTCCCATATTATGACTTTTGCTACAATTGCCCTATTTTTTCAAATATTATTTTAAGCACTCTAGGTTCTTGTGTACTGTTTTTGCGAGTACCAATTTAAATATTTAACATAAAATACTCGGGGAAAAAGTTTTCTAAAATTGACATTTCATTGCAGGATACGGAAACCTGGCGCCAACGACTTCTGGCGGCAGGATCATCATGATATTTTACGCGATCGTTGGGATCCCCCTCAACGCAATACTGTTTGCTAATCTTGGAGAGTACTTCGGTGTTACGGTAAGATAACCTTGTGGAATTACTACAAATTTGTGAGAATTTATTGGATTCAGACTTGTCACACTTTGCCAATGTTGCCAATATTGTCAATATTGTATCGAAGTTATCACATTCAGTTTAGCAAGATGCAAGAAAAATATAAACAAACCTAAAGATTGCTTTATATGGAGTGGTGTCATCCATCTACCGGATGTGATGAGTGATTCACACATCTACCGGATCTGTCGGATCTGCCCTGATTATGGACACTGCAACGCTGTCCGAAACGTTGGCTAAAGAAGGAGGTAGCGCAACACGGCATAACACCCCAAAAACAAATAACGAAAATACTTTTGGCCGTGAAAATCTTAACACGTACATGTCAATACATACTGAATCTGACAAAACACGTTGCTGACAAAGCTAATTTTTATTGAGGAAGATATGATTGTTTTCATTAAACTATTTTGTGTTATTTTTGAATTTTATGTATTGTTAATTACCTATTTATTTCTTTACAAGAGCATTTGTTATTGTAACGAAGGCTATTTAGTAATAGCGTTTTTCTCCACTCGAGTACAATTTTTCCCAAGATGAAATTCATCGAATATGTTTTGATGTCTAATCTTCTGTTTCTAGTTCCGCGGCTTGTACACACGCTACAAGAACAAAAACCCCTCCTCTGGCTCTAATATCGATTATTTCTTCCACCGCTTCGGACTGGTGGGACGGATCACCGTTTACCTCGCCCCCGGCTTTCTCTTCTTCATCTTCTTGCCAGCCGGGCTGTTTGTCATCTTTGAGGGATGGGACTACACCCTGGCCGTGTACTATGCATTCGTTACGTTGACGACCATTGGTTTTGGTGACTACGTTGCAGGTAGCTATAACAACGCTTTTTGATTACGGTTCTACATCCCGTAGTGTGATTTGTTTCCTTCTCAAGAGACTCGAGCCTTTACCCAGATTTACCCTATCGTCTAAAGTTCTAAAGCCTACACATGCTGCTCCAATCCAAATTCATGCCCCCTTCTTAGTCTGCCTCTAGGTTTCATCCAAGACCCAATCATGTCTGATTACGTCTAAAAGGGATCGAAATGAAAATCTAGTCTCCTTCAACGGAAGCAATCTTCCGAACAGGCCCTCCATTGATATGCTTGGTGTAACTCTAAGTGATCAGATCAGATATGGGGGCTCCATCGAAGCCAGAGTAAAGTTAGCCTCCCAAAAACTGGGCGTGCTGTACTTTAATAGTACACAACTGCTAACCCTGTACAAAACACAAGTGCGCCCCACGGTTTAATTTGACAGCTACCTCTGTTCTGGAGAATACCTGAAAAATACCCTCGACTCTGTGCAAAAACGGGCGGTCCGTTTGATAGATTCTCCCATCTTAACAGACAGATTGCAATCTTTAGAGCACAGGCGTCGGGTGGGAATGCTATCCTTGTTCTACCGGTATTACAATGGAAGATACTTCGAGGATCTAGCGTCATTGATCCCTTCAGCACCGGTGCATAGTCGGGAAACACGCCAAACGCGTGCCCAACATATGTACACGGTTGACATTTGTCACATGAGAACGGGTCGCTTCTTTGACTCGTTCTTGTGTTCAACAGCTTGGCTGTGGAACGATTTGCCGGCCTCTGTGTTTCCTCCTTCCTACAACATGGGTCTCTTCAAGACTAATTCCTTCCTCTCCTCAAAAAGACCCTCCACACAGGATCTCAGATGACGTAGGCCCTGGGGGAAATTATTTTCCTCAGGGCCTCCTGTATGGAAAAAAATGTGACTCCCATTTCGGTGTCCTTTCATCTGGCATTATTTCCGCAGGACGCCAATTGTCCATTGCAATCTTTGAAATCTGCCAAACCTTACGATCTATTTCTATGGTTACCTATTCCCATTTCTACATCATCCATTTTCCAACATACATAAAAAAAAATAGGATCTGGCTTTTATTGTTTAGAAATTGAGCATTTTCTCACTGTATTTTATATTCCACTAAATAATTATAGAATCTTTCAGAACCTGTAAGTTTAATGTAAGTTAATTTTACTTTATATCTACAATCGAACTTTCAGGAAGCGCAATGTAGACCCTTGATCTTTCAGATCTCGCAAACCATTATTAGCTACCTTTTGATTTGAAATGGTAAGTTTCTCTGCGGTGAGAATTTTGTAAGACAGTAATTAATTTTTTTATTTTGACGCTTTACGTTCCGAGTATCCATTGCTCCCACGTTGATCTGGTATATATCGATGTTCATGATTTGTCCAAGATATTGTAGTTTTATGTTTTTACGTTCATCACAATTTCGTAACTCTTGACCATGAAATTTTAAATTAGTTATCAAATACAAGGTTATATAAATATTTCGGGTCATTGTTTGGTGCTCCGGACGAAAATCCACATTTCGTCGAAAGTTGCTCTTACGATCGTGCAGGGCGGTTACAATGAGAAAGATTTTCCAAAGAGATAAACTTAGAAAACATGGCTAATAACTTTAATAAATATTTTATTGAAAGTATCATTCAAATTAACAAATTAATACCCAACATTGCTGTTAACCCCACAAATGATAATATCGACCCAAACAAAGAATCATTGGTCTTCAGAAAAATAAATGCAGAATATTTATTTAACATTTTAAACAAAATAAAATCAAAGAATAGTTCAGATGGATTAACTATTAGTAAAATAAGAGATGCTTTTCCAGTAATTGGATCTACTCTATTAAATATTATCAATGAGACGATTGAAGAAGGAAAATTTCCACAGTCATGGAAACTATCTACTATTTTACCGGTTCCAAAGGTTAAAAATACCAGAAAATGTGAAGAATTTCGACCAATCAATACCTTACCAAAATATGAGCAGATTCTTGAAGTTATAATAAAAGAACAAATTTTGCAATATCTAGATTAACACGATATTTTATACCAAGAGCAATCAGGGTTCAGATCTAATAACTCATGTAAAACAGCATTAAACGTAATTGTCGAAGAATGGAAAGAAGGAATGAATAATAATAAATTTATCTTAGCAATATTTTTGGATTTTCAAAGGGCATTCGAAACTATAGATCGAGACATACTAATAAGAAAGCTTAAAGAAATTGGTTTCTCATCTGTAGTCATTAAATTAATACAAGAGTATTTGAGAGACAGAAAGCAGGTAACAAAAATAAATAATCAATTTTCAAAACCAATGGAAAATAAGTTAGGAGTACCACAGGGATCGGTCCTTGGACCTCTATTGTTCGTACTCTATATTAATGAAGTGGTGAAAATATTTTCAAAATGCAAAGTACGACTATTTGCCGATGATACACTAATATACTTAATTGGAGATAACTATGAAGAACTAATACACATTTTAAATAATGAACTAAATGATGTATCAAGATGGCTAAAAATAAATAAGCTTAAATTAAATACAAAAAAGACAAAATGTATGGTGATTGGATACAAGACGACATCCAGTGAAAGCAAAATTAAAATTGATGGTGAAATTATTGAAAATGTTACTGAAATGAAATACTTAGGAGTTATATTAGATTCCAAACTAAACTTCAATAGACATGCTGAATACACCTAAAAGAAAATTGGCAAAAAGATATCTTTTTTTGGAAGAATTCGGCCAAAAATTTCTAGAAAAACTGCAATCAGCATATACAATTCAATTATTGCTCCACACTTCAACTACTGCTCAAGTATACTGCTTTTCCTATGTAACGAAAGAGAACAAAATAAGTTACAAATTCTCCAAAACAGGGCAATGAGAATAATTCTTCGACGAAACAGATTTTCAAAAATAATTAAAATGTTAAAGGAACTAAATTGGTTGACCGTGAAACAGATGCTGACCTTGAACACGATGGTATTTATCCACAAAATATTGAACAACACGTTACCAAAATACTTCTCAAATAAAATTGTATACAATAAAGACATTCACAGATATAACACGAGGACGTGCAAGGAAATTAGGCTACAAAAAAGGACAAAGCGAATACGCAGAACAGTCTACTGTACAAGGGAATGAAGTTGTATAACACACTATTAGAAACTTTAAAGTCCACACCAATTGGAAAGTTCAAGATGTATTGTAGGAGCTACATAAAACTTGAAAAAATATAGTGAATATGAAATATTATAATCAATTAGAAATTTGAAAACTTAAATGTACATTTTACGCACCAGATTTAAATGTCCGGGTTAAATTTTCCCCCCAAAAAAAAAAAAAAAAAAAAAAAAAAAAAAAAAAAAAAAAAAAAAAAAAAAAAAAAGAAGGAAAAACTAAACCCTTTCATACACTTCCCCAAATGATCATCTAGTGAATACACGTTATGCAATTGCACTATATAAGTATTATAAATACAAAACAATACAAGAACAACATGTCAACCTACTAGAGACCAAATGGGAATACCGACTCCAGATATTTTCATATCAGAGGGTTCGGCTCTGTGGCATTTCTAATTGAACCTATAAATCCTACTGATACCTCAATATAAATATTTAAAAAATCTTTTGTAATCCTACATGTATTTAAAATTACTGCTTTTTGCATTTTTATATACAAATTCTTTGACAAATCTAATATGCTTAAATTTTGAATCAGATTCCTAGGTATTATGCCAGTGGCCGAAATAACAAATGGTAATATTTTTATAGTCCGAGAATGCCAAATTCTTTTAATCTCATTTCCTAAATCTGTGTATTTTCTAATTTTTTCAGAAACAGTTTTTTGAATATTACAGGAATTTGGAATAGCTACATCAATGATATAAGTTATTTTTTTAATTTTGTCATGTAAAACTATATCAGGTCTATTATGACTAATTGTTCTGTCTGTTAGTATAGTTTTATCATAATATATTTTATAAAATTCATTTTCTATAAATGAATTTGGTTTATATTCATAATAAGGTACTACATTACGGCAATCAATCAAGTTATGTTTAATTACCAAACTTTGGTGAATTATTTTTAAAACCTGATTGTGCCTAAATGTATACTCGGAAGGCGCTAATATAGAACATCCCGATATAATATGTTCTATAGTTTCGGGAAAAGCCAAACATTTTCTACATAAATCATCAATTTGATTTATATCTTTGATTATATGCTTTCTATAATTTTTAGTATTAATGACTCTATCTTGAATGGCAAGCATAAATCCTTCTATTTCTGCGCTCAACTCTCCAATACTCAACCATTTGTTTGACGAAAGTTTGTCAACATACGTTTGGTTGAGATAATTGAAGTGTTTTGCGTGAATAATTTTATTTGACCAGGAATCTAATAATTCCTGGTTAGTATTTATAAGAATGTTGGCATTCTCGTCATATAAATTTAAAGGTGTAATATTTCTATCTGCCTTGCAAATTATTTTGTGCATTTCTGAGCTATTAGCTTTCCTATGGAAAAAATTTCTAAGCATTTCTACCTGATTGTGTTTCAAAGATGTTATTTTGACTACACCTCTACCTCCTAAATTTCTAGGTAAATTAATTCGTTCTATAGCTGAATTTGGATGATGGCAATTAAATTTTGTTAACGTAGTTCTAATTAATCGTTCTAAACTATCTAAATCTGTATTGGACCATTTAATTATGCCAAATGAGTACGTTAGTAGAGGTATTGCCCAAGTATTTATTGCTTTTACTAAATTTTTAGCAGATAGATTGCATTTTAAAATTTTTCTGATCCTAGTTTGAAATTTAATCCTAATATCATTTTTAATACTAGTGTGATCTAATCTATTCGATTGCGGGTATCCTAAATATTTATAAACCTCATCCCCTTTCATACTTTGAATTTTGAAATTTCTAAATATACCCTCGTCTCCATCTACAATTTTGCCTTTCTCTATATGGATAGTTTTACATTTATCTAAACCAAAAGTCATTTTAATATCATCTGAAAAAATTTTAACTACCTTAATCATTTTCTCTAAATTTGATTCAGAATTTGAAAATAATTTTATATCATCCATAAATAATAGATGTGAAACTATACTACTCTCTCTTGTATTACCCTTAATTTTTATTCCAAACTTGCTTTTAATTAACATTTTAGAAAGGGGATTCAATGCTAAGCAAAACCAAAGAGGGCTCAATGAGTCTCCTTGAAAAATCCCTCTTTTTATTGAAATGCCCGGTACTACTATTTTCTTACCTTTTAAATTAACTAGCAAATCTGTATTCCAAAAGGACATAATATTTTTCAAAAAGCTAATTATAATTGGGTTAACTTTATATATTTTTAATATTTTGATTAGCCACGAGTGCGGGACACTATCAAAAGCTTTTTGATAATCTATATAACAAGTATTTAAATTACGCTTTTGATTTTGAATTTGTTTTAAAATTACAGAATCAATAACTAACTGTTCTTTACATCCCATATGTTTTCTGCGACAACCTTTTTGTTGTTCAGATAAAATATTTTTTTCATCCAAATGAGTATATATTAAATCTGTCAAGCAAGAGGTTAAAATTTTGTATATTGTCGGTAGACATGTAATGGGTCTATATTGAGAGGGATTATTAATATGTTCGCTTTTAGGCAACATATAAGTAATGCCCTTAGTTAGAAAATTATAAAATAAAAATTATTATTACTATTATTATTAATTGAAAATTAATATCGAATTTATTTCAATCCAAATTAGCTTTAATTTATACCTTCATCCAAAAATGCTGAAAGGCGTGATGATAAAACTATTAAAATAATGTACTTTTTGTAATTATTTTTTGATTATAAGTATTTATCATTTTTCAATAATGTCTAAATTTAATAAGAATGTTAAAAAAATCTGAAATATATTAGTTTGTAAGTGCGCAAATAAATATACAAATGGACCAATTTTCGTCAAGAAACACATGTACGTACATATTTTGTAATGATTTTATTGAAACTAAAATTAAAATTCTAAAACATGCGTTTGCTAGATAATGTATTAATTTATTTTACTGCATGATTATATTATTTGAAATGGGTGTGGTATAATACAAAATATTTTTTGAAAATTCAACAAATCTGCCAACGACCTATGGAATAACCTTATTATACTAAAAATTTTAAAAAATTCTCAAAATTTATTACATGCGAATGCTAGATTTAATCCATTTATAATTTTTTGTGGAAAAGAGTCAATACGTCTAAAATCTGATTTGAAAATGACATATTTCTGGTTTTCTCTGGTAATGCCCTCTTAACAACTCTCACCCTAATACTAGTTTCTCTGGGGATATTTTTATTCAGCGGAAATGTGTTTTTTGTTGCTAGCCTTGCGATTTACGTCATGCTGATGTATTTACCAGGTGATTATCGTATTGCAGCCTCGGGTGTGCATACACTCTATATTTAGGAAAGAAGATGATTTCGTAAACTGTCATTACAGCAACCAAATTTGTTATATATTTATTGTTTAATTTCAACATCACATCGTGACACAAACATTTATTACTGACAAATGAACCAAAAGCAAACAACGCATGTTTAAAAATCTGGTCATAAGCATATTCATTATCGTCAATTATTTTCATAATACACTAAAGGTAAGGTACACAGGGCCTACGTACGCAATGTATGCATTACTACGTTCTAAGACCAACATGCACGCTTGTCCAACGCACGCGACCCAAATTTGCATAGTAGTTTCGCGATATTTAATGGATTTTACGGAAAAAATTCGGTGTTTGGGAGAAATTCCTAAAAAATAAAACTAGTTATTTTTATACTAATTTGGGGTCGGGGAATCCGAATCTGAAAGAATTATGCGGCATCAAGCAATATTAACTGTATTACACGACTTTAAAATTTTTTATACACATACAGGAAAATAGCCATTTTGGAAGTATTCTGATTCCTAGAAAATCAAACTAGTTATTTTTATACTAACTATGGGCCGGGGAATCCGAATCTGAAAGAATTGTGCGGCGGCAAGCAATATTAACTGAATTACAAGACTTTAAAATTTTCTATACACATACACATGAAAATATTCATTCCGGAAACATTTTGACACACGCAGTACGAAAATCATAGAAAAACAAGAAATGTAGAAAAACATGTGCCGGCAGTGTTACCAGCTCTCAAAAATATTTATCCCTATATCAATAACGTAAAACGACACGACACTTGCTCACATAATAATTCATCACATAACACATTAACCTGAAAATAGATAACAGCAGAAAAACATACCTTATAAATCGACCAAGTAAACATCCCCGTTTTCAAGTAGTTTAGCGGCTACGCTAGGTTTGTGTAACATGGTTTGTGCCCCTTTATACCGCCTGCTCGCGTCACGGCAAAAAAACATCCCTGTTTTCAAGTAGTTTAGCGGCTACGCTAGGTTTGTGTAACATGGTTTGTGCCCCTTTATACCGCCTGCTCGCGTCACGGCAAAAAAACATCACTGTTTCTAAGTAGTTTAGCGGCTACGCTAGGTTTGTGTAACATGGTTTGTGCCCCTTTATACCGCCTGCTCGCGTCACGGCAAAAAAACATCCCTGTTTTCAAGTAGTTTAGCGGCAACGCTAGGTTTGTGTAACATGGTTTGTGCTCTTTTATACCGCCTGCTCGCGTCACGGCAAAAAAACATCCCTGTTTTCAAGTAGTTTAGCGGCTACGCTAGGTTTGTGTAACATGGTTTGTGCCCCTTTATACCGCCTGCTCGCGTCACGGCAAAAAATCCCTGTTTTCAAGTAGTTTAGCGGCTACGCTAGGTTTGTGTAACATGGTTTGTGCCCCTTTATACCGCCTGCTCGCGTCACGGCAAAAAAACATCTCTGTTTTCAAGTAGTTTAGCGGCTACGCTAGGTTTGTGTAACATGGTTTGTGCCCCTTTATACCGCCTGCTCGCGTCACGGCAAAAAAACATCCCTGTTTTCAAGTAGTTTAGCGGCTACGCTAGGTTTGTGTAACATGGTTTGTGCCCCTTTATACCGCCTGCTCGCGTCACGGCAAAAAACATCCCTGTTTTCAAGTAGTTTAGCAGCTACGCTGGGTTTATGTAACATGGTTTGTGATACAAAAGTGAGTAAAATTTATAAAAAATAAGTACTTAAAATATAAACATGTTATTTTACGTTATTGATATTACTGCTTAATGGCAACACTTAATTTTGTGTGGTAAAAACATCTATGTTATCTTGTTTTTCTATGATTTTCGTACTGCGTGTGTCAAAATGTTTCCGAAATGAATATTTTCATGTGTGTGTGTATAGAAATATTCAAAGTCTTGTAATTCAGTTAATATTGCTTGCCGCCGCCTAATTCTTTCAGATTCGGATTCCCCGGCCCATAGTTAGTTTAAAAATAACTAGTTTGATTTTCTAGGAATCAGAATACTTCCAAAATGGCTATTTTCCTATATGTGTATAAAAATTTTTAAAGTCGTGTAATTCAGTTAATATTGCTTGCCGCCGCACAATTCTTTCTGATTCGGATTTCCCGACCCCAAATTAGTATAAAAATAACTAGTTTTATTTTTTAGGAATTTCTCCCAAACACCGAACTTTAGCCGATTTTACAATTATTGTAAAATCCATTTTATTATATAAACCACTTGCATTATAATATGCGAGCCTGAGGTGTGTAAATAATCCCAGACCCTCTGGGCCTAATACACAAAGATATGATTATGAAAACTCTACTTGCGCGGACAAATATATCACAAAGAATGGCACAAAGAAAACTCCAGGGAAAATAACAGATCCACCAACTTGTTTTGTAGTTCTATGCAGCTTGGAGGCCTCCGTTATCGTATTCGCTTAAAATTCAGATCTGTAATTCCTTATGTGACTTTGAAAATGCACACGTAGTCAGTTGTCAACAATACACAACTAGTTAATTTTCACAATGACAAGAAAATTTTCCATAAAACAGACGATGTCAGTTATTTACTTATTTGAATTCTATTTTCAAACCATCAGGTGTCTCTGTTATATCCAAAGAGTACCTAACTGCCACTTTTGTGATATAAAATATAAATGTATTTATTTAAATTTTCGAAAAAACAAAATAAACACATTATAATGCCTAACCACCACTCCTTAAAGTCTTACTAAACTTATTACTTGTTTGTCTCCCATTTTGACAACAAAACGAGCAACAAAAGTCAGAAAAAGCCAAATGTCAAAACAAACAAACTTAAACATCAGCTGGTTGGAAGGCCTTCCACCAGCGCTATTTTTCTTTCACACGTCCAACGGGATTGCATTGGATGGATCGTAGGTTGCGAGTGATGTGTTTCTGAAGCAACTTTTTTCATAAAAAAATCTGTAGATTGTAAATTGTCCAGATATCTTAATGCGTTGCGTATATTGTGTATAAGTATAATCAGCCCCCTGATCCGCCCTCAGCCGATCCGAATCAGCCCTCTGGCTCCTTGGCACCTTTTCAAGTCTGCGTCCGGAGCGGACTGCTCCGGAATTTGAAGTTGTGAATTCCGGAGCGGAATTTGAGTAAAAAATACTTTTACTTTTAAAAAATACACGTTTGTAACAGTTTGAAATTATAAGGGAACATACCCATACTACGTGACCAACTTTTTGCAATTTTTAACCCCCCCTCCGGTGACCAACAACCTAAGCAACTCGCCGCTCATTTGTACCAAGCGTGGTATTTTGATGACCCCCCCTGAACAGGTCACGTAGTATGGGTACGTTCCTTAATGCTAAGTAAGCACCCAGTCATTAAGTCGGTTGCAACACATTAATTCGAATCGATTTTTATTTCCTAATCGGAAAGACAAATTAGAACAAATGGAAATCTGCATTCTTCTGTTGCATAAAACACACTATGGGCAAGCTAATTTTTCAAAGGGTTCCGAATAGGAAGTCAGAGAGTCTGGACGTTTGTTTCGACGTGGAAGACACATTCTACGGTGGATCGCTGTTGACCTGTGAGCTAATACTTTGTTTAGTTTTGAGTTGAATATGATGTTATTGATTTACCATTTAATATTCTGCTCAATTTGAATTGGCGCCCCCCTTGTAGTAATTTACACATTGTGATGATCATTTTAAAAAACATTTGATTTTATTTTTAAACGACAAGCTATCGATTGACTTTATTTCTAACTATTTAGTTTCTTTTTGGCTAAACAGGACCCCGAGTTTAAAATTATTTATTATTTTAATTTTAAATATTAATGTCTTATTAAAATGTTGTATTAAAGCATTACAATGGCGACCAACGTGTTTAATTATTTTTTTTTTATCAAAAAACACCGATTCCGAACATCCGAAATAATAATATTCCGAATATATATATATATATATATATATATAAGTTTATGTTACGGCATTTAGTGGCTCAAAGCGTCCTTTAATTACCGGAACTTCTTGATCATTTCGACTTACTGGCTCATTTGGGCACTTAGTGGCTCATCGTTTTTTTTTTTTTAAGTCCATCATATCAAACTCGATGAGACGAGTCGAACGGTGTAAAAAAAATTTTTGAGTGAATAAATGACATTTTTACGTGGACCGTTAATGCTCCGGAATGCGTTTTTTATCAGTAAATATTCATCAATACTTAGAACATCAACTGGGTACACTTTTTATCGCATCTATAACCATCACGGCATGCGACGTTGCCGGATGTTCTCGTCATACAATATCATTCAAACTCCAAGTCGTTTATCAATGCTTTGCGATATTGAACTCAATGGTTAAATTCCTCAAAATCTATTATCGCATGACATTGCTATGTCAGATTGAATCTTTTGCGATATGTTATATGTTTGCCGGTATGTTATGTTGTATTCTATCTACATAGGTAGCCAGAGTCAAGCGCTCGCTGTGGACTGTTAGTTGTTTTAGAAGAACAGACATTATATTATACGAGTAATATTTAGCGGCTATTCGCGCGCTTTTTTAAAATTGAAGATTGATTTACGAATTGCTTTTATAATATCGTTATTAATTTTGTGTTAATTGTTTTTGTGTTTATTACAAGGTTGATATTATTACGTATTTTAATACACATTTATGTAGTTTTTTCTTTAATAAATAAAATATTTGCTACGTCATTATGTATTTGTCTTTTGCGTTCCGAAAGCATAGTCAGTTGTAATGTAATGATATCTATACAGGGTTTTCTAAAAATTTCAGAAATATATTAGGTACTCATGTAATATGTTTTTTCATACAGTTATATTATTTTTTTTAAATGTTTTTTTAGTAGAACGTAATTTTTATAATGGATTATATTATCATATTTAAGAAATCTAACAAGTTTTTCATTTTAAAAAATGTTCTGTACCTAGGTAGGTAATTACTTTACGCGTGACAATTTTTCAAAAGCATTGTCTCTAGTTGTATTGAAGTAATTAAAATATGTTTTATTGTTGTTTTGGTGTATTTTATAAAAAAAAGTTATGAACAAAAATAAACAATAATTTAAAAATAAATTACAATATACGGCCTACATAGTCCAGGAGTGAGACCCTTGACTCGCAAACCGCAGGTCTCAAATTTTATTTGATTAATTTGTGTTATTTCACAATTAATTCATTTAAAATAATAAATAGTATATTTGCGGCACGTTCCAGAGTGGAAGATACTATCAATATCGCCCTGGTGTAAGTAAGACCACCATTCAAAATTGAAACGTTGCTTAAAAATGGCTTTGGCCGTGTTTGGTGTCCAGATCTGAATCGCCAGGTACTTCCCAACCTTCCTCTTCCCCACCTCCTTCCCCTCCCCACTACCTTCAGCCTCACAACATACCCCAATTGGGGATTCCATGGTGTCACTGGCTCCAGACGGGAGCAGTTGAGATTCTTGTGCGGTATTCACTGTAAAAAAAACTCCACACAGGAGGCCCTTAAGAAAACGATTTCCCTCAAGGCCTATGTCATCTAATATGCTGTGTGGAGAGTCTTTTTGAGGAGAAGAGGGAGTCAACATTGGTCTTGAAGAGACCCATGTTGTAGGAAGGGGAAAACCCAGAGGCCGGCAAATCGTTCCATAGCCGAGCTGTTGAGCACAAAAACGAATCGAAGAAGCGACCAGTTCTCATGATTTTGAATTTGATTTTGAATTTGATTTTGAATTTGATTTTAGATTTGATTTTGGATTTAGGGTAGGGTTCAAAAATCTTGATTATTTTGTTTTTACATGAATATCGCACAACGTAGTGGATAGGGGAAGGAGATAGGGAAGAGGAAGGTTGGGAAGTTCCTGACTATTCAGATCTGGTCACCAAACACGGCTAAAGCCATATCACGCAACATTTCAATTCTGAATGGTGGTCTTACACCAGGGCGATACTGAGAGTATCTTCCACTCTGGAAAGTGCTGCAAATATAAAATATATGTATTATTTTTACTAAATAAATTGTCAAATAACACAAATTATAATCCCGCGACCTTCGGAGTGCGAGTCAAGAGCCTTACCGCTGGACTACGCCGATAAATATACAATAGACTAATCATACCTAAGATGACTTGAGTAAGGACTAATTGTAAACGAGGTATTCCAATTTGGGAAGCGGGTATGGGTACCGCCGCCCCGGGAACCATTACTGTATAACCAACACCTCTGCAAGCAGTTTGCTACGTTTGGTGACTAAGCAGGGGTGCCCGGGTTCATGGTATCAGGTTTGTCCAGGACGTGGCGGCGGATAGGTCTGCCCTGCTGCGTGGCGGGCCGGATAAGAGAGTTTGGTTGAGGGAGGCCTTTTGTCCTTTCCAGCCGGACTCTCTCGACCCATCGCCTTGCACCGCATTTGGAGGGATGGAATTTTAGGTTCGTCACTCCTAGACACATTGACCCCAGATTCCCAGACACCCCACATACCTTTTTCCTTCCCAGAACTTCCTATCCTTCCCTTCCTTAAAAAGACCCTCCACACAGCATCCCCTTAGATGACATAGGCCCTGAGGGAAATTATTTTTCTCAGGGCCTCCTATGTGGAGCTACTGTAAAAAAAATGAGATTGCGAACTTCGACTACGAATCCGGAGGTCGCGGGTGAGAGACATATGAATCCATCTCTCCCACTGCATTGCAAGGCGATGGGTTGAAAGAGATTACACATCTGCCCTGATGATGGACACTGCAACGCTGTCCGAAACTTTGGCCAAAGAAGGAGGTATACACGGCATAATACCCCAAAAACTAATAACAAAAATACTTATGGCCGTGAAAATCTAAAATCACCTCTGCGATAGGTCACCCCAAGTCGTTCGCTACGTTTGGTGACTTAGCAGGGGTGCCCGGGTTCATGGGGTGAGGATTATCCGGGTCTTGGCGGCGGATGCATCTCTGCCCACCAGCTGCATGGCAGGATGGATTGGGAGAGAGTGTTGAGGGAGTCCCTTTGATTTCTCCAGCCGTACTCTCTCGGAACATAGCCTTTCACCGCAGTGGGAGGGATAGATTCCTGGACACACTGACTCCCAGATTCCTACCTACCCTTCATCCCTTTTCCTTTTCAGAACTTGCTCTCCTTCCTTTCCTAAAAATACCCTTCACACAGCATCCCCAAAGATGACATAGGCCCTGTGGGAAATTATTTTCCTCAGGGCCTCCTGTGTTGACCTAATGTAAAAAAACAGTCTATCCCGATCCGTCCTGCCATGCAGCTGGTGGGTAGACGCATCCGCCAACAAGACCCGGACAAACCTCATCCCATGAACCCGGACACCCCTGCTAAGTCACCAAACATAGCTTACCACTTGGAGTGACCTATGGCCAGGGCTGGGCAGTATTTGAAAAACTTGTAATTGAAATACGTATTTGAAATACAAATATATACAAATACAATGTATTTGGTAATTGGTATTTCAATTACCTGCTGCTGAGGTATTTTGTAATTTGTATTTCAAATACTTAAGGCTTCAAAATACATTTTCAAATACATTTAGTGATCTTAATAATGATAATTAAAAATAACCACACATAGATAATACATAAGACTAAAAACGCTAGAATCCTGTACCTACTATTGTCCTTTGCTATAGGACTCTTTATTAATGATTATTTGTAGTTCTCTTAGGGGGCATACATTAATTATGTGAGCTCAAAAAAGGAGGGGGGGGGGGGGGTCCAGCAAAATCTCACGGTACTTGAAAAGAATAAACGAAGTGGTCCAAATTATCTCACCAAGGGGCGGGGGGAGTCTAGTTTGGAAGAAAAACTGCTCACCTAATTAATGTATGCCCCCTTATAATTGCTTTATAATGTACTGTACTGTATTTTTTTTTACTTTATGCTAGTTATTATTATTGTCCTGTGCTATAATAGCACTGTTATTGTACATTTTGTATCATACTTGTCATTGCTTTGTATTGTACACTCTTGTATCATAGTATTAGATTTTTTTTTCATTAACTCCACACAGGAGGCCCTGAGGAAAATAATTTCCCTCAGGGCCTATGTCATCTGGGATGCTGTATGGAGGGTCTTTTTGAGGAGAGAAAGGAATGAACATTGGTCTTGAAGAGACCCATGTTGTAGGAAGGAGGAAACACAGAGGCCGGCAAATCATTCCACAGCCGAGCTGTTGAACACAAGAACGAGTCGAAGAAATGACCCGTTCTCATGTGACAAATGTCAACCGTGTACAATGTGTTTCCCGACTATGCACCGGTGCCGAAAGGATCAATGATGCTAGTTCCTCGGAGCATCTTCCATTGTAATACCGGTAGAACCAGGATAGCATTCCAACTCGACGCCTGTGCTCTAAAGATTGCAATCCGTCTTTTAAGATGGGAGAATCTATTAAACGGACCGCCCGTTTCTGCATAGAGTCGAGGGTATTTTTCAGGTATTTTGGAGCTCCAGACCAGAGGTGGCTGCCAAATTCAACCGTGGGGCGCACTTGTGATTTGTACAGGGTTAGCAGTTGTGTACTATTAAAGTATCTGCGGGCCTTGTACAGTACGCCCAGTTTTTGATCGAGCACTATTGGAATAATTAAATAATGGACTGAATACTAGAAATAAAATATTGGACTGAATACTAGAATGTTTTTAAGTTAACTACTGTAGAGCGCACTTGAAGTGAAATGACACAAAACTTCGCTACACAAATGTCATCCATTTATATATAAAAATGAATCCTTGTTTCCCTTGGTCACGCCATAACTTCAAAATGACTTTACCTATTTCATTCATTTTTTTAAAGTTTTCTTATACTTTTAGAAGGTTCTTACGGAAAGAAAAATTAAGAAAATTACGCAGAAAATGGGATAATTTCAGAAAACTTAACGACTATTTTAACTACGCACGTTTGACAGTTCGCGCGTTTGATGAAAATAAATTTAGCAGGCAGCTGTTTTTTTGTAACCAAAGAATTTTCATTGGATTTTTAAAATTATAGATATTTTAAATAGGTACCTATGTTAGGTACCAGATTTTATTGATTGTTTTTATAATATAGAAAAATGTTCTGGGACTAAATATATGGAACGCGGGAGGGGTTGGCGGGATGGGGGAGCGGAAGAGGGGAGAGGGTAGGCAGGGAAGGTGTACGGGGAATGCAAGAGGGTAAAGGGAAGCGGTAGGGGAACGGGGACGCACGGGAAAGGACATGCAGGGAGAAACAATTTATTTCTTTGAATATTGCAGTGCAACGCATACCGGGAACCAGCTAGTGTTATTATAATAATAATTATTATAATCTAACACCTAAGTCCTATACCACAAATCAAGTGGTATACAAGTGGAGCGGAGACGAGATGTGTGTCCTGAGCAATATGATTAGTCAATTTTAGCACGTCTCTGTTTCACTATGCTCTGCTTTGCTTCTATGGAAACGCACTCTTAGATAAGGGCACTTACGACAATTTATTGCAACCAAAGGTTCTACCTAAACCAAATGTATTTTGTAATTTGTATTTTGTATTTTGTATTTGAAATTTAAAAATGGTTAAAATACTGTGTTTTGTATTTCAAATACACGACTTGAAAGTATTTTGTATTTCGTATTTTAAATACATGCGAAAAAGTATTTTGTAATTTGTATTTTAATTACAGTAATGCATGTATTTTGCCCAGCCCTGCCTCTATGGCAAAGGTGTTGGTTATCCAATAATGGTTCTCGGGGCGGCGGTACACATATCCGCCTCCCAGATGAATATTACCACCTAATCTAAACAAGTTAGCAATTAAAACCGAAAACCCAATTTAAGACTATTTATACAATGTAGACTTAAACCACCTGTACAATGTTGGAGTTCATTTTTACAAATTCCTTCAACCAATTAAACAACAATGATTGTCTCTTTCTGATATATTTTTATTTCACACGACAAACAGAGACGGGTATAATTGGAGTGATGTTTCTAAAAATGGTAAATTCAATATTTTACCGGAAATGTCCCAGACGGAATCATCTAGTACCGGCACGCAAATATTTAAGCATTGTAAAAAGATCATATGAAATGCAAAGTGTAAGCGAACGGGATGTAGTCCTTTCCATTAATAACTTAGAAATTGCTTATTATTGCTTGAATTGTCAAGTTACGCCAACGCCCATTTTCAACTTAAGTAAAGTAAAAAAGTAAAAGCGATATTAAGGAAGCTAGCGTGATTCAATTATTATGACACTTCCCTTTTTATTAAAATGCAACTATTACCGATCCGCTACCAGTCCGTGGAATCTTCAGTTTGTAGGCACGGGGTAACGCTATGCGATGCGTGGCGGAGGGGGGGAGGGCTACAGATACTTTGCCGGAATTTGATAGAAATTATTTTATATTAAAAAAACTAGCAATGCAATATACATTTTTAAAAACAGATCGATAACCAAATAGTTTTTCTATGATTACCAAAATTATTGAGTATATGGTGTAAAAGACAACTGAGATACAGAGTAAAACTATTCTTAGTGTAATTATATTACCCCGGTCTAAAAAACTATCGAAAGAAGCGAAGCTAGCCGTCCATAATGGAGTGCTGGTACCTACCCTAATGCTTCGCTGTGAGGCTCGGAACTGGTAGAGAAATGATGAAAGTAGACCGAAATTAATAATAATGATCCGCACATAATGTAAGCCTGATGTAAGCGTAACGAGTAAGATTAAGAAAGAGACGCTTAGATTGGTTGGGCATGTAAAGCAAATGAACGAGAAAAATAGTGTAAGGAGAATATATGATGACGCAAATGTGAATGCTAGAAGAAGTCGGGGACGCCCGAGGAAGACATGGCACGACCAAGTGAATCAGATACTTGAGTCGAGCCATTTCAAGAGTCAGAATAATAAAAGAGCATGTATGAGACGAAGTATGCATGTGAACGAGGCAAGGAGTGTGTGCCAAGATCGAGTTGTTTGGCGGTCCGTCTCTATTTGTAAATTGTAAAATATGATAGCAACTAAGTATAATAATAATAATTTAATAATGAGCAAAATTAAGAAAGGGACCCTCAGATGGTTTGGGCACGTAGAGCGAATGAGCGAAGAAAGTAGTGTAAAAAGAATATATGATGCAAATGTGAATGGTAGAAGAAGTCGGGGACGCCCGAGGAAGACATGGCACGATCAAGTGAATCAGATACTTGAGACGGGCCATGTCAAAAGTCAGAATAACAGAAGAGTATGTATGAGACGACCATCACGCCGTTTCCCCGCAGGGGTAGGCAGAGAGGACGGACCGCCAAACAACTCGGTCTTGGCACACACTTTTTGCCTCACTCACATTCATACATCGTCTCATACATTCTCTTCTATTATTCTGACTTTTGACATGACCCGACTCAAGTATCTGATTCACTTGATCGTGCCATGTCTTCCTCGGGCGTCCCCGACTTCTTCTAAGAGTATTATAATTGCTCTTGAAAAGAGAAACTTCTTCGCGGCCTATTTCATACAAAATTTAGTTCTGGATTTACGGTTAAGATACCAAATTATTTCATTACAGAACTTCCTCTTCTTCCTTTCCCTAAAAAAACCCTCCACACAGCATCCCCAAAGATGACAAAGACACTGAGGGATTTTTTATCAGGTGTGGTGCTAATGCGAGAAAAAATACAATTTAACCAATTAATATTATTTGGCGGTCCGTCTCTATTTGTAAATTGTAAAATATGATAGCAACTAAGTATAATAATAATAATTTAATAATGAGCAAAATTAAGAAAGGGACCCTCAGATGGTTTGGGCACGTAGAGCGAATGAGCGAAGAAAGTAGTGTAAAAAGAATATATGATGCAAATGTGAATGGTAGAAGAAGTCGGGGACGCCCGAGGAAGACATGGCACGATCAAGTGAATCAGATACTTGAGTCGGGCCGTGTCAAAAGTCAGAATAATAGAAGAGAATGTATGATACGATGTATGAATGTGAGTGAGGCAAAGAGTGTGTGCCAAGACCGAGTTGTTTGGCGGTCCGTCCTCTCTGCCTACCCCTGCGGGGAAACGGCGTGATGGTTAGTTAGTTAGTTTCTTTTAGATCGATTTTATCCATATAGATCGGAGGTGACAACTTAAAGAAACGTACGAATCAATGAATAAAGTAAATTATGTAATATATTTCTAATAAGCTTATTCATAATTTTTCGAAAACACTAGTAAAACTAAGATAAAATAATTATGTAGCAAATAAAAGAAATTACACCAATATGTATTTAAATACCTAATTTTATTTATGATAATAATAAAATAAACCTTAACACAAAAAAAAACAACCGTAAACACCAAATAAATAACAATATTAATTAGCAAATCATACTACAATTTTAAAAAAACGCGCCAATAATCAAAAACGGCCGCTAGAAATGATAAATATGTGTGAATAATCAAAAAGCAACATCCAAACTGTTCTGTCAACCTACCTACATATGTGACTATATTGGTAACATTAAACTTGGCAACGTAGCTTGATGCGGTAAGTGTGTTCTTAAAATAGATCAAGGAATGCACGTTATTTTAAGATATTTTTTTTTAATAAATAAACATAATTTTTGATTACATATTATAGCTGACCATATTTTAAACAAAATTTAAAAGACAGCATGTTGGTACTTCATCTACGTAAGTATATATTACATGCGAAAGAATGAGCAACTTAAGTGGCTTCTTCTAAGATGAGCCACAAAATGTGGTATGACATAAATATATATATATATATATATATATATATATATATATAAAAATCTCGTGACACGGTGTTTGTGGTCGCACTCCTCCGAAACGGCTTGACCGATTTTTACGACATTTTTTATGTATATTTGGTAGATATGAGAATAGGTCGTAAAGTATATTTCATACCGCTACACCTAGCGGTATGAAATATACTTTACGACCAATTTAATAAATTTAATCACAATTAGGGTGTTCCTATAGTTAGGGTGTCTCTATAAATAATTTATATGGCAGAAAAACGTTTTCCGGGTCAACTAGTATATAATATATTCTTCTATATTTTACTCTCAGAATGAATAAATTTTTCTTGAAAAATGATTTTTGAAACCTATACTGTACAAACGCCCCATGATTGGTAGATCGAAATCTGACATCAAATGTACCTACTCTGTGGTTTGTAAAATGTAATAATTTACCATCTATCTCTTTGTATCTCTTTGTACTTTGTACTATGCAAAAAAGAGGGAGAGGTATGAAATGATTTGTGGTTGTCTTCTTAATTTTATCGATTTTTTAAACTTAAATTAGTTGACTGTGATCTCCGTAAAGGTCCACACAAAAAACCATTTTAAAACATGTCAAAATATTGAATTTAGCAGTTGGAAGTTGTATGCCATGTCACAAATCCTTTTTTTCTTGATCTCGATTAGCTACTTATGGTTTGTTCTTGTTCTAGGTATGTCAGATAGAGGATTTGGCGGCTATTTTACCGCCTACAAGATCTTCTTGATCTTCTGGATAACCTTCGGGCTGGGTTACCTGGTGATGGTAATCGGCTTCCTGACGCAGGGTCTGCGCTCCAAGAAGATGAAGAATCTCGAGCGCAAGCTGGCGCAGAACCTGAAGGTCACTCAGTCCAAGATATGGAACGGAGTCACCAAGGATGTCAGCTACTTGAGGAAGATCCTCAATGAAGTGTATTTAATGAGATTCAAAGTGAGTTTTTAAGATATTATTTTGCGGTCGAACTTGAACATTTTTTCTGAAAAACAACACGTACATTTTCAATTTATTTTTAGGAGCTTCAAGATATGATTTTCTTATTTTATCTCCTTCATAAGCCTTCTATTACTACAGAAGCTTCTTTAACCATAATTACTTACTTTTTTTTTTTTTCGGCAGCCCGTCTACAATGACGAGATTCCGCCCCCGATGGTCCACCGTAGTTCCAGTTGCCCCAACCTGACCTTCACCCGAGAAGATTCCCCGCAAGTGGCGCGGCGAAGGGCCGTGTCCGAGGCGCAGCCCTTCGGTCCATACGCCCTGCCGAGGGTTCAGTCTGACTCTGACCTCCTGGCCATAGACCGCACCAGGACCTTCGCAACAGGCTCCCAAGTACAACCATCTGAACTCCTCGCTAGGGTTGTAGACGCACTGGGCACAATGCAAAACGAAGAAAATAACCGCTTTGAAGATGGCTTCCATGGATTCAGCGATGAAGAGATCCTCGCCAGTGAAAAGGCAGGTTCCGGTTGGAGTTTGGGCGGAGAGAAAATGTTTGCTCTACCTCCTCCAGTACTAAGAGCAAGAGCAGTAAGCGAAATAAGAGGACCTGTCACTCAGATAGAAGATGGGTATTCTAATGGGGACTGGACTTGGTCCGGTCCCACTGCCGCTGAAAAGGTCAAAGAGCTTCAAAAGTTGCGCAGAAACGGCAAGTTATCTGTTCCAAATGTTTCATCGTTTTCCAGACAAAGCGAGTCTGCTGCGTCAGATTATTCTAACGCTCCCAAGACTATTTTCTCCAAATTGAATCCGTTCAAGAAACATGCTCACAAGCGACTAGAGGTTGAGAAGAATATGATCATCTCACCGGAGCCAGATGGTATGACTCCTGCAGAATACTTGCGTAAGACGGCCCGTGGCAGGGCGAGTATGGCTGCACCCATGTCTTCTTACCAGAAATACTTGAATAGCACACAGAGTGGTCGATCCAGCGGGTTAACGCAACCGGAGTCAGACGGTATGACTCCTGCAGAGTACTTACGAAAGACGGCCCGTGGCAGAGCGAGTATGGCTGCACCTATGTCTTCTTACCAAAAATACTTGAATAACACGCAGAGTGGTCGATCGAGCGGGTTAACGCAACCAGAATCAGACAGTATGACTCCTGCAGAGTATTTGCGAAAGACGGCCCGTGGCAGGGCGAGTATGGCTGCACCCATGTCTTCTCATCAGAGATACTTGAATAGCACGCAGAGTGGTCGATCCAGCGGATTAACGCCACCAAAGTCAGATAGTATGACTCCTGCAGAGTACTTGCGAAAGACGGCCCGCGGCAGAGCGAGTATGGCTGCACCCATGTCTTCTTACCAAAAATACTTGAATAACACACAGAGTGGTAGATCCAGCGGGTTAACGCCACCAGAGCCAGACAGTATGACTCCTGCAGAGTACTTGCGAAAGACGGCCCGTGGTAGAGCGAGCATGGCTGCACCCATGTCTTCTCACCAGAGATATTTGAATAGCACACAGAGCGGTAGAGCCAGCAGGATCTCCTTGCCTTCACAGTGCGCCGATGATGTGCTCGAGCAGACGACGATAGCCGATCTGATCAGGGCACTGGAGTCACTGCACACCGGATCGAGCTCTCCGCCGCGCAGGAAGTACGGTACAGCTAGTTTGACACCACCGAGAGATCCACCGCCACTACTGAGGCTCTTCGCCCCGTCAACTCCGCAGCCCCGCAGGGCGTCGGTGTATCAGACCGGCGGAAGGAGGATGTCCGCGACCCCCGCGGCTGCCTTACAGCCGCCTCTTGCCCGTCGCAGAACGTCACTCCACCCCTCTTCCGCTGCCAAGCCAGGGTTCACACCGACCTTAGTGCCTCTGGTGTCGGGCGACGTATCCCCGGCTCGTCGTCTCGGGCAGCAGCCTCCGCCCTACTCAGCCCTGGAGGTCCCGCGCCGCCGGCCCCCGCGTCAGTCAATGTGGGGCCCCGCTATATCCCACCCCTCCTCCCCCGTCCCGCGACGCGCAAGATGCGAAAGCCTCACAGAAGTCAAAATAGATGACTTGAAATAAAAAGATCTCACTCCACTCTGATATAATATATAATGATTCTTGAGATAGATATGAATGAAGAGGTGTTTGATAACCCGGTGGGTAAGGACGATTGGCAGAGTCCGAATCTCGCACTGGGCGCTCTTTTGGTACAAGCTCAGCCAAGCAAAACGATCAAAGCTTTTGAAAATGTAATGTTATGTTTAAGTAGGTACGTAAATGTTAGGTATTGTAGCAAGAAAAGGGGTTAAGTACAGCCTATTTAATCAAGCAGTAAAACTTTGTGCACTTATTAATATTGTGGGTTTTACCAAACCGATTGGTAAAATCTACGGCTAAGAGTTACATATCGATATGCTTATGTGTGAAGTCGAGGCGCCTCCCGCGCAGCTAGTGTGTTTTCGTTAGACACATTTTTACTTCCTACAGGGATATGTGTACACAATTCTGTTTAGTTATCAAGGTGCTGTGTGAAATAACCAGTTAAAGACACAATTCAACGAAGGGGTTATGTTACAAAATCAAAGATTTTAATACAGAAATGAAGGTCAAAGTTTTATTTTATTTTTAATTTAAATCTTAAAAACGAGGATTTATTAACGAAGCACGAAAAGTTGACAATATTTATCCTGTGTGCTTGATTGAAAAACAATAGAATAATACTTTTTTGTACAGAACTGCCTTGCAATAATATAGCCGATCCAGAGGGTTTTTTTTCGTCTGAAAGAGTTCCATATTTCTCACGGAATCTTTCGATAATTTGAACATTTTCGAATGAACGTGTTCTTTAATAACACCTTCTTAAAATGTACTGATTCATCACGCAATTCTTTGTAGAGAAAGAGCCGCACTCTTCTATTTTAATCCACTTTATGCTGTCCCTAAACCTCACTTTCTTGTTCAATTCAGTCTTCTTCCGGTTGCCAGTCTAAGTATTTCAGGCAGTTTGTCAATTTTTCGAAAATATTGATCCACATCTACTACGTTATTGTTCGAGCTAGCCTTCGAGATATTTTCCTGAAGTTTTCTACGGCTTTGAACAGTGCCATTTTCCGTGGCCATTTTCCGCCATTTTCTTTATTCTTCCAAATTCTACTTCGAAATCTAGACAAGTGTGGCCAACTTCAGGAAACTTATCTGAAGTAGCCATTTAAGGTAAGGTATTGCAAAAGACGGATAATGAAGAAATTGTTATTTTGGCCTGTGCAGGAGTCAGACCAGATGATTATGTGGTCTCTTCTTCTGATGTTCCCAACTTCAACAAGTCGTACCTAATAGGAACAGCAAATCTCAGAACATCCCCTATTTGCCATATCTTCGGTCTACACGCAAAGGCCAGCTTTTTTCAAGTTTTTTTTACGACGATACGATATCATAAAACCACATTTGCCTAAGAAACTCGTAGAGTGCTTTTGATGTTGACAATTGGCATCATGTGTTGTAGGTCCTTTGTTAGGTATACCGTGTTCTCTGATGCTTTCGCTCTCTCTCTCTGGCAGTTTTTAGTGTTTCGATGGCTGCTTGCTAATTTTATTTATGAGTGTCGTTGGTTTCATCAGCATCACAATTATATGCAGATATATCACTTTTTGGGTTTCCAAATGATAAATTGAATTCAGTAACAAAAATTTTTGAGTATGAACTCTTGGATATATTTTTTTATTTCTCTGCCAGGTTCTGTTCCTTACATTCTTCAAGATACAGCTGAAATATTTACTTTGATTTAGTAGCAGTAAAAGATACGTTTTATGGATTTATGAATTTTTGATCCTATAGTAATGTGACTTGTCACTAGGAATATATGGTTCATGAAACGTTGTTTAACAATTTCATGCATTTTGTGGGGCCTGCTTGCAACTTGCAACCATCAGGAGGATCAGACACACCAATATTTGTGATTTAAGGCTCTGCAACCGGGCTGGAAAAGAAGAAGATGGAGAGATACGAAATTACGAATGTTAGAGGAGAGCGCTAACATTTACAGTGACAAAATCGATGCGAAAATTGCGAAAATGTTTAATAAAACACGACTCGTTTAAAATAGAGCAAAAATCTCGCGGTCATTATCTTAAACAGCATTTAAAGAAACACTGTGATTTTTTTCATACATATGACTTGTAAAATAACTGAAACAAACGTGTTTAAAATAATTTTTGGAGCATACTTTGCGATTTTTTTCTATCGAGGGAATTTTATATAATTTGCGTTTCGGCGCGGGCAATGTCTAGATATTATCTTCAAGAATAAAATATATTTTTTTAAGAGCTTTAAAACTAACCGTGTTTAAGGGAAATATGTAAGAAATCGGTAGAAATTCGGGTTGCGGGCCCTTAATGATCAATATTTTTTCCACCTGCAATTGATTTGAAACAATTCACCTAATGCTTCTTTGGACATTTGTTTAGTTGAACTACTCGTATTTTGGGTCATTTTTATATATTTCAATATTGTGAGATCTATTGCATTTCTGATGGTGTGGGCGAGACTATGGTATAATATTGTGAGATCTATTGCATTTCTGATGGTGTGGGCGAGACTATGGTATAATATTGTGAGATCTATTGCATTTCTGATGGTGTGGGCGAGACTATGGTATAATATTGTGAGATCTATTGCATTTCTGATGGTGTGGGCGAGACTATGGTATAATATTGTGAGATCTATTGCATTTTTGATGGTGTGGGCGAGACTATGGTATAATATTGTGAGATCTATTGCATTTCTGATGGTGTGGGCGAGACTATGGTATAATATTGTGAGATCTATTGCATTTCTGATGGTGTGGGCGAGACTATGGTATAATATTGTGAGATCTATTGCATTTCTGATGGTGTGGGCGAGACTATGGTATAATATTGTGAGATCTATTGCATTTCTGATGGTGTGGGCGAGACTATGGTATAATATTGTGAGATCTATTGCATTTCTGATGGTGTGGGCGAGACTATGGTATAATATTGTGAGATCTATTGCATTTCTGATGGTGTGGGCGAGACTATGGTATATGTAATATTGTGAGATCTATTGCATTTCTGATGGTGTGGGCGAGACTATGGTATAACTAAGACTAAGAATATGGTAGATGAGTACATAACACCTTCAAATAAGCATAAACAACTTTTTTCAAAAAATGTAATATAACCCCTTCGTCGACTCGTATCTTCAATAATTATAACATCTAGATTTACCTACATTTTATCATACAATGTACATAAGTAGAAATAAGTGTAAATTTAGACACTAATTCAAAAGTATTTTTAGCGACTCATGAACATATTTAGGTACTTCGATTGTAATATATTAATTTTAAACTCGACTCATTATTTATAGCATTGTATTGTGTTCATGATTTCTGTCACAATTTCTTGAATAATAGTATTACTTATTGTTACATATTATAATAATATTTTTATATGGTGCACACGATCCATATTATTTACTTGTAGCAATGGCTTAGAATTAAATATTGTAAAAAAATACTTATCTTTCAATGTTTACATACGGTGTAACAATATTTTTACATCTTCGATTATGAAAATGAATAACATATATATTTTCAATACTTATGCCATAATTTTATTATAATATCTAATACACAATTACCCAAGTATATATTTTTTATCAAAACAAACCTTGAAATTTTCCTGAGTTGAGTTTTTTGGAAGGCAAACATCGACATTACTACAAAAAACATTTACTTACCTCAAGAATGACAAGACAAAAACGATTATTCCGTATTGTTAAAAAAATAGACGGAAATAGCGGTATGAAGTTTGATTCTTCGATATGAATTGATTCAATTGATTCTTAATTCATTTGCCACAATTTCGACGAAAGATACTCGTATATATTGCACACTGTAACTTGTTTTATAGATATTTAAATCTACTTTAGAATTATCTTATACATGTATGTAATTTAATTTGGGAGCGGGTATGGGTACCGCCGCCTCGCGAACCATTTATTGGATAACCAACAACTCTGCCATAGGTCTCCCCAAGTGGTTTGCTACGTTTGGTGACTTAGCAAGGGAGCCGGGTATTGGCGGCGGATGCATCTGCCCATCAGTGGCATGGCAGGCCGGATTTGTAGAGAATGATCGAGGGAGTCCCTTTATACGTTCGTCACTCCTGGACACACTGACCCCCAGATTCCTACCCACCCCTAATACCCTTTTCCTTATCAGAACTTCCTCTCCTTCCTTTCCTAAAAAGATCCTTCACACAGCATCCCCAAAGATGACAAAGACACTAAGGGAAATTATTTTCCCCAGAGCCTCCTGCACGGAGCTAATGTAAAAAAATGTATATAAAAAGAAAACAGATTTACATTGTTATAAAAAACGTAAGTATCGATTTTTGGAGATGAATCAATTTGTTTTGACTCTCACCCACGCAACATATCGTGTTGCGGTAACCGGACTTCAACTCTTCCTTTGAAAAGTCATTAAAAGTGATAAAAAAATTGGTTAAATAGGTTACGTTAGGTTAGGTTATGGGCCAGTTTTCTTTTTTTTAAATAACTTTAATGGCTTTTCAAAAGGACGTTGAAATGCCACTATATTGAGTTGTCGTGGAACTTCGTATTACTAGGCATGTACATGTACAGAGAGCAAGTGAACTGGATTTCAATATATTTTTGAAAAAGTGTATTTGAAAAAAAAATTACAGGGTATTGTTGATACACCTGTTGACTATTTTTCCACATAATCGCCATCCCGTTCGATGCGTGTGGTAATACATGGGCATAGCACAAATTTCTTTATACGTTCCTCGAACAACTCTCCCGCCAGCTACTTCCCCCACATTAGAATCTGTTTCTGCATCTGCTCATCGGTTGAAATTTTAATTCGACCCATGTGTGCCTTCAGGGAGGTGAAAACATAATAATATCAAGTCAGGGGAATACGGGGGGTGGTTAAAAACATCCCAACCAAATGAGTCCAAGAATGCCTTGGTGACTAAAGCTGTGTGAGGACGGATGTTGTCGTGCCACAAGTAGGTACACTCCTCTCGTCAGCATTCCTCTCCTTTTGTTTTGAACGTTCCTTTTGAGTTATTTTGGGGTCTCACAATAGCATTGTGTATTGATGGTCTCCACCTGAGGCAGAAATTTGACCAAAATAATTCCTTTTCGGTACTTAAACACCGAGGTCATGATTTTTTGGCCCGAAATTGTGGTTTTTAATTTTTTGGCAGATGGGGAATCGGTGTGACGCCTCTGTGACGACTGTCTTTTTGTTTCAAGCGTGTAATGAGCCACCCTCTTTAATTTCTAGTCACAATAGAGAAAAAATTCTGATCTTCTTTTTCTAGCAGGTGTTATTCCTTCCTGAGCAGGAAGCGGATCACAGCAGGTGACACTACAACGTGAGTTTATATACTATTTATGTACTATAGTACTATCGTGTTCCTCGATCTGATCAGGAAATTGAGGAGATCTCCCTCTACCGCTCAGTGTTGCCAACCCTCAAACAAAAAAACACAGCTTGCTATGGTCACAGTACACTTTCTTTCAGAACACGCCTGAAACATAGTATAAAATGGCATTTTTTATTGTCTTGAGGTGGCCAAAGATTTTTTAATTCTTTGCCATGCACTCCCCCTTGATGGAAAATTTTTTACAATCCATTGTGATGACAGATGACAGTGCAAATCGATGCAAAAATTCATATTACCACAAATGAGGCTGTCGGTGATGTGCATGTCTGAATTGGTGAGATGTGAGATACATGTTACATTCACACCAGTGCACAGTGGGCCAGCCATCGGGCCAGCGCTCAAGGGAGGGCGGTTATAGCATGTTGACGTTGTGATAAACATTCAAATCATATGCTATTGGGTTTTTCCACCTTAACTACTCAAGGAATTAAATTTCAAATTGTTTGGTACTAGCATCATTATGTTTTCAATGACTTGTTAAAATTTCGATTTATTTTACAAATTACTATTGGGAAAAACACACATTATTAGCATATTGTGTTTTTGCAAACTGCTCATTCTAAGGAACATTTTTCATTAAATAAAACTTGTGTCACTGCTGACTAAAGTAATCAAAAGTTTATGGAAACACAAATACAAATTGAAATTTAACCAACAAATTTATACGCGCGTAGGAGGCATACAATTCAAAAGTCTATATATTTATAAGTTTAAAAAAAAATTATAATTTAACACACCTTCAACATGAAATTCCATTGCAAAACAACACTCGCAAATAAAAAAATTCCAACAAATTAGCAACGGTAAAGACGGTGACTAAAAAAGGCCCAGATAATAGTAATTTAGCACTTCCCGCAATTAGATCACTTTGATCACAAGTCGAAAAACTAATGAAATCTTTGGGGAACCGGGATTATTTGACTCCAGATACTAATATCTACAGCCTGTATGTCTGACGAATATCTACAGCTCATATGTTGAACTAATATCTACAGAGCGTAGGTTGAACTAATATCTTCAGAGCGTAGGATGGACTAATCAGCTAAATGTGTCCAATAGTCCGATATTAGGGATTTTCACATACATACTTACATAAATTAAGTTTTTTAAACTGCATACGCAATATTACGTTATTCCAATATACTATACATAATTGCAAATCCAACCTCTGCCAGTGCTGTAGATATTCGTCAACACTTTGGTTCTCATAGATATTAATCAACAGTTTGAGCTGTAGATATTCGTCAACACTTTGATTCTCATAGATATTAGTTCGATTTTTTCAGTTTTTGGAATTCCTGTAGATATTAGTAGACGCCTCCGATTATTTTTATACCTACAGTCAGTGGCGGACTAAGCCCGTCAGAGGCCCGGGGCGGCAAAGCTGAATGAGGCCCCCCCCCTAGTAAAAGTTGATGTAATTTTACAAGGTTTTTATTCAGTTCACACGGACCTCTTTCCTGGGGGGCCTCCAAACACCTCCGTGTTCCCTTGATCATTTTTTACTTTTATATATTATTTTATTTTTTAAAAGACGCATTTGTTAATAAAATATTTTATATTAAACCGTTTTAAACATTGTGTGTGTTGAATTATCCTTTAGCAAAACTTTGAACGCGTTTTTCTCAAAACTACGTTTTTCAACCTGATTGAGAACATATTAGAAAAACTATACATCCGATTTGCAAGCACCAAGTCTTAAACTGTTAGAAAATCAAGTCACTATGGCACCACATAGGGATTTTTTTTAGAAAGGACCCCCTTCAATTTTTTTTATGAAAGCTGAAAATTTTCCGTAAAAACTCGAAAATAAAATTCGCTGTTTCGACATTTTTTTTTAGAATTCAGAATTCCCCTATGTGGTGATATATTCATAGACACTGGATTTTCGAACAGTTTAAGACTTGGTACATACAAACGTAAATATGAATGCAATAAAAATACGTACAGGCGGATGTATAGTTTTTTTTAAATACGTTGTCAACCAGATTGAAAAACGAGTTAAAAAAGTTTCGATAAAAACATTCAAAGTTTTGCTGAAGGAGGCCCCCGGGAACCAGAAGCCGCCCCTTCCCCCCCTTCCGTTAGGTCATCACTGATTCTTTTTAATTACTTTTCTATTTCATTACTATCTTTATTATCTATAATGATAAGATAACCTCTAGCAAAGGGCATTTTCTAAAAGATGCATTTGTTAATGCAAAGCAAAACTTTGAACGCGTTTTTATCACTACGTTTTACAACCTGGTTGACAACATATTAGAAAAACCCCGCATTGGGTAGGGTCCCTTAGGGTAAAGGGGCCCCGAGATGAGCATTACCTTGGGACCCCGACATGTTTCAGCCGGCCCTGGCATTGCCCGATTGTCCATAAGACAGTGTAGGCCACTGTCTCTGGGCCCCGCATCGGGTAGAGGCCCCTAGGGTAAAGGTGCCCTGAGACGTGCATTGCCTAGGGGCCCTACATATTTAAGCCAGCCCTGGCAGGGCCGTATAATCCATAAGGCAGTGTAGGCCATTGCCTTTGAAAATTCAGTCTCTATAGCCAGGGCCGTGTTATCCATAAGACCTGTAGGTAACTGCCCAGGTGCCCCGCATCGGGTAGGAGCCCCTAGGGGAAGGGGGCCCTGGAGACGTGCTTGCCTAGGGGCCAAGACATGTTTAAGTCCACCCTGGCAGGACCGTATTATGCACGTGTAGGCCACTGCCTAGGAGCCACGCATCGGCTAGGGGCCCCTATGGTAAAGCGGCCCCGAGACGTGAATTGCCTAAGGTCCCGACATGTTAAAGACGGCCCTGTCAGGCAGTGTAGGCCACTGCCTTCGAAAATCCAGTCACTATAGCCAGGGCTGTAGTATCGATAGGCAGTTGCTTACCTAAGACGTGTAGGCAACTGTCTAGGTGCCCCGCATCGGGTAGGGGCCCCCAGGGTAAAGAGGCCCCAAAATGTTTAAGCCGGTCCTGGCAGGGCCGTATTGTCCATAAGGCTGTATAGGGCACTGCCTTTGAAAATCCAATCACTATAGCCAGGGCCGTATTATCCATAAGACGTGTAGGCAACTGCCTTGGCCCCCCGCATTGGGTAGGTGCCCTAGGGTAAAGAGGCCCCGAGACGTGCATTGCCTAGGGGCCCTGGCAGGGCCGTATTTCCACAAAGCAGCTTAGGCCACTGCCTTGGGGGCACGCATCGGCTAGGGGCCCCTATGGTAAAGGGGCCCCGAGATGTGCATAGCCTAGGGGCCCCAACATGTTTAATCCGGATCTGACTATGACACCACGTAGGGATTGTTTAATAAAGGGCCCGCTTCTAATTTTTTTTTTTTTTTTAAAGAAAGATGAAAATTTATCATAAAAAATTCGCTGGTCCGCCATTTTTATCTTTTTTAGATATCGAAATTCACCTGCATGGTGCCATGGACACTGAATTTCAAACAATTTAAGAATTGGTGAATGCAAATCGGATGTATAGTTTATTTAATATGTTGTCAAGTAGGTTCGAAAATGTTAAAAAGTTTCGAGAAAAACGCATTCAAAGTTTTGCTGAAGGATAATTCAAAACTGTTTCAAACGGTTTCACATAAAATGTTGTATATCCGTCGGTTTTTCAAAATTCTTTAAAAAAAATGGTGAGAACATTTTTAACAAGTGCATCTTTCAAAAGATGAAATAAAAAATGCCTAAATTTTTTTTTTAAAGGCTTGTTTAGGATTTGATCAAGGGAACATGGAGGCGTTTGGGGGCCCCCCAGGACCGAGGGCCCGGGGCGGGCCGCCCCCCCCCGCCCCCCCCTTAGTCCGCCACTGCCTACAGTGAGTTTGGTAATTAGTCACTACTTTCGTACAATAATCACCTTAGGGAACGTACCCATACTACGTGACACGTTTAGGGGGGGGTCTTCAAAATGTCACGCTCCATACAAATGAGCGGCGGGTTGCTTAGGATTTTGGTCACCGGGGAGGGGGGGGGGGGGGGTTAAAAAATTGCAAAAAGTTGGTCACGTAGTATTGGTACGTTCCCTTATAATGAGGACATCAATATTTTAGGGCTATGACCTAAGAGAATGGATATTACATAGTTCCATGGCTATACGGCGGGACCACTGTGGAACCGTCTGAACACGCGGTGAAACGAGAATGGAACATTTCATCGAGTAAACCTTCATCCGAGTGAACCGTGTGACTTCAGCCTTATCCAATAACGATCTCACAAAAATACGGAATCGCTAGGCTGGTTGACAACATCTATGTCTAGTGAGGTGGGTAAAATAAAACTATGTAAATAAATGAAAAATAAATAAACAGTTTCAGTTTCAGTGCCCGGGTTGCCGGCACTGAAACTGAAACTGATTTGCATGCACCAAGTCTTAAACTGTTCGAAAATCCAGTCACTATGGCACCACGCAGGGATTTTTTTTTATAAAGGACCCCCTTTTATTATTTTTTTTAATTGAAAATTTTACATAAAAAAATCGAAAATAAAATTCGCTGGTCAGCCATTTTTTCTTCTTTTTTTTGGTATCGAACTTCCCCTACATGACGCCATAGACACAGGATTTTCGAACAGTTGACTTGGTGCATGCAAATCGGAAGCATAGTTTTTTTTAGATATGTACTTAGTCAAACCTGTTGAAAAACAGGTTAAAAAAGTTTCGAGAAAATGCATTCAAAGTTTTGCTGAAAGATAATTCAACATACAAACTGTGTCAAACGATTTCACATGAAATGCTGTATCTCAATTTTTCGAATTTCTTTAAAACATTTGGTGAGAGCATTCTTAATAGTGACCGACCGAAGGTTCGGTTTCGGTTTCGGCAAGTTTCGGCAAAAAAAATCTAGTTTCGGCATCAATTTCGGTTTCGGCAGATTTTCTGCCGAACCTTCGGTCGGTACACCGGTGGCACCGAAACTCCTCAAAAGATCTCAATAAATAATAAATGTAGTCTTGAATGTTGTGGTTGTAAACGCAATTTAAATTAAAATACTCAATTAATGAGGTCCTTCCTTTATAATGTACATAAGTGTTGATTATTGACAAATTTTTGTCCCAAGAAGTAGTTAACATGTTTGTTAATTTTTAGTAATATCAAAAAAAATAAATTTTTCCACGTACTTACTTCAATTATTGTTTTTTTTTTTATTTCATTTAACACATGTTAACTGTTTGTATAAATGTAAAAAAATAGCCAAATTTCAGCAAACAATTGATTTTTAACATGTCTAAAAAAGTTTCGGTTTCGGTTGAAACTGAGGCAGCTACCGAAGATTCGGTTTCGGTAGAAAATTCAGTTTCAGTCGGACTCTAATTCTTAACAAATAATGCATCTTTCAGAAAATGAAAAAAAAAATGACAAATTTCTTTTTATAGTGTCCTGGTGCCTTGGCCTTGTTTAGGATTTGATCATGGAAACATGGAGGCATCTAGAGGCCCCCCAGGACCAGGCGGGTATAACTCCGATCCAAAAAGTGAACCGAATCTTTGGTGATATCATAAGTCCCCTTCGATTTGTTTATGGTCCCCAGCTACTGCCTCCACCAATAGGAATCTTGGATTTTTGTTGCATTTTTCTGTTTTATTTTCGTTTGACATTTACAATGCATTCACATTTCCGACGCAATAAGATGGCAATAAGTGTCGATATAGATTTTGGTAATTCGCGATCGAATGAAAAATGGAAGAACACCCGTAATTGGAACAAAATTACAGGTGGGAAACTTCCTTTGGTTGATATTTCAGTGTTCCTAAAGTAGGTATGTTATTTAAGTTGTATTTTAATCGGTGTTGTACATGTTTCCGTTTTCAGAACATATTTATCCACCCGGAATCTAATAAGTAATTGACGCATTCGAACATCACGATTACATCTTAAAAAGGTATACTTTTTTTCTTTCTTGCATCGACCTATCTCATTAATTTAATCTTCCCCAATTTCCTCTCTGGATTTTGACAATAGTACGTATGTTTTTTTATTATATAAAATAGATTTTAACAATTAGCATTTCATTTGCTTTTTTCACAAGTTACTTATAGGAGTTAGGTTTGCTAAAATACCTATTATTCAAGTATGATTTTAGATTTTCACGGCAAAAAGTATTAATGAGATTTTTTTGGGGGTATTGTGCCGTTTTACACATCAACCCTGATGATAGGAACAACACATTTATCACTACGCTTGCACTTTCTGTTCTTATTTTTAACATTTTTTTAATATTTTTATCAGTATTAATAAATGTATTACTATTTTTCAGTGGAATCTGAACCGACAAAACTTTAGTTGTTTACAATAAGTATAACATTTTATATCCACATCCCAATACATTCGCTTCTGTTTCTTGAGATGGTTAGATGAGGTTAAGGGAAATACTATCAGTCATTGGTCAATGAGAATGATGCAGAGGTAATTATTATTTTTATTACTTACTTTCATTTTACAAAAATTTAATAACGTCAGACAAATTTAATGCATTTGAGTAGGTTTATTTATATAAGTAAGTAGGTATCCTAGAACTTGGTTTAGTATGAGAGTAATCATAAATTAAATGACATGGGAGGAAATGTAACTACATACATACATAGATATGTACATGTACACAAATAAAATAAAAATTCCATTTTTTAACTAATTTCCATATACACAATACATGTACATGTGTACCATACCGTGTACATGTACCATACCATACATGTACCATATACATGTACACAAATAAAATAAAAATTCCATTTTTTAACTAATTTCCATAAGTTAACCAATATAGTTTTTATAAAATATAACTTCTTAGTAATATTTTTTGTTTTTGTTTTGAAGAGTTTTAATTTTAAATGTACATTTGTTACATTAATTTTAATGATTTTTTAATAATTTCAGGAAAAATATGATGAACTGAACTAAACTAAACTCCAAATTAATAAATATTATACATATTTGAGCCCCGAATGAAACATCAAACATCTTATGTAAACTAATGTCTCCATGGACCTTGGTTATATTTTGGCAATATGGTAAATTTATTTTAGACCTGACGAAAGATATAATAGGTATGTTAAGTAATTTATCTTTAAAAAAATGTCTTCATGTGGCAATTTGCTACAGAAATATAACCTGCTTACATTGTATTCTTGTTTAAAATATGTACATGTTTTTCATTTTTCTGTTATTAAATGAAAATTTTTTAAATTCAGTAGTTTTGTAGGAACGCACAATCATATTTTAATTATATGTATTTCCTGTTGGTATTTCATGTTTTTAATAAAATTCTTATCTTGTAATTACGAGTTTTATTTTTAAAATAATATTTAAGGCTAATAATTTGGGCGGTACTGGGTAGGCCCCGAAAGAAAATAATATTGTCTATGGTCGCGCCTTTTTTGTTGTTGCTTACTCTATCTTCGTCTATGGTGTGTGACGTCACAAATCCCCGTCATCATCATCATCATTCGAAAAATTATTGCATTTTGATGGTGAAATAGTGACCAAATTTTTCTCGAACAAAAGCCTGAAGTTATCAATCTAGTGGGTGGTTTGTATATTTATGCCCAGGACCAAAGGCCTGTGTGAACTGAATAAAAAGCTTGTAAAATTACATCAACTTCTTAAACTTGGGAGGGGGCTCATTCAGCTTTGCCGCCCGGGCCACTAACGGGCTTAGTCCGCCACTGTCCTTGCCATTAAGAATGGAAGGTAAAAAATACATAAAACTCTTCTTATAGACTATGGGGGCTACTAAGTTAATAGGTAATAACTACCGTGTGATGTTGATTATTTGGTAGACTTTGTACAAATGGGTTTGTTAATGTTGTAAGGAATGTTGAAAATTAAAGAACTCATTTATTGTCAAAGTTGGCAACCCTAAATGCATTGTATTGAAACATAACATCTAATAAATCTCACTAATTGATATTGATTTGACAGTGTATTGCCACAATAGAAATCGAATCAAGTCTATTATGATTAGATTATGATCAATAATAATAAATTATTATCATTGATTATCATGATAATCACCAAGAGAAATGTTTATATTGAATTAAATAAAATGATAACAAAATAGATAGGCGTGTCTGAAGTCTACAATTTAATTAGTAGGTATCTCCAAGCGGTGAATAACTGCCGGATCTGGTTTTAAATTTTTTATTTACGTTAGCTCTACACAGGAGGCCCGAAGAAAATAATTCCCCTCAAAATATTTCTACTCATCTTGGGGATGCTGTGTGAAGGGTCTTTTTAGAAAAGAAAGTTTCGAGAAGGAAAGAGGTGTGAGGGGTGAGTAGAAATCTGGGGTCAGTGTGACCAGGAGTGACAGACGTCAGACAGACAAGATGTCAGAGAGGCCTGCCACGCAGACTGGGACAAATCTCACCCAAATAACCCGTTATCATAGACATAAGAAATATGTCTATGACAAGTCAACAACCTAAACAGTTTAAACAATATCACTAACAGCCTGGACAAAGGTGATTTCTGCCTAACCATATTCCTAGCATTCGACATGGTTTTCATTCCCATACTTCTAGAAAGGCTATCTCAAATAGGAATTCGGGACAGAACTCTAGACTGGTTCTCCTCAATCCTAACTGATAGATGGTAAAATGCAAAAATTAACAATATAGAACCTTCTACCAATTCAATTTGGAGTCCCACAAGGAAGTGTCCTAGACCCAATTCTGTTTCTTATACATATGTATAAAAGTAATAATCTCTCTCTGTAACCTACCCATAACTGGAAAACTATTATCCTTTGCAGATGACACTGTGCTTATAACTCGAAATGAAAACTAGAAAGGAACATTCGACATAGCTCAAAAGGAAATAAGCCTTGTAAGAATTGGTTAAATGGTACTCCCCTTTCAGTTTGTTCGCTGCAACTCATCCTACATCACAAAACAATAATTCACTCTGTCCAAGACCTAATTCTCCTGTAATTGTCCAAACAAGTAACCCATTAAAATATCTGGGGGTATTGGTTGATCAACTTCTACATTGGGATCATCACTTAGCCAGTCTAACTCCCCGCATTCGCAAGCTCTCTAATGTTTTTTGTACTCTTAGAAATATCCTTACTTCTACAACATTTCAAATACACAGTATACTATACTCTCTGCCAATCCATGTTAGCATATGGATCAACATTTGGGATGGCTGTGTTAAAGTACAGTTAAAAGCACAAATATTATTTATACATGTTATCAAAAAGCGACTGAAAAGATATTCAACCATTCGACTCTTCATCGAGTATAATATATGTCAACTCCATCTTAAATTTTTGCAAAATTCTTGTACAAATACAAAGAACCACTTTACAACACAATCACCAGAACTATGTACAATCAACCGACCCTATAATGTACCTACACTACATACTTCGTCAGCACTGACAATTCATCTACCTAGCTCCTAAAATTTTCAACCTTCTCCCTGGTAATTTAAAAACCGAAACCCAACTCCATACTTTCAAAATACAAACAGCGTTACGGATCATACATTCTGAACTCTAACCACTTAATCTCCCTTCTTGCATATCTCACACACCCTATCTATTCCTGGCATGGCAGGCGAAATAATACTAAAAATGTATTTACTAAACAAATTTTTTTTTGCATAAGGGAACGTACCCATACTACGTGACCAACTATTTGCAATTTTTAACCCCCCCCCCGTGACCAAAAACCTAAGCCGCTCATTTGTACCAAGCATGGTATTTTGAAGACCCCCCCCCTGAACAGGTCACGTAGTATGGGTACGTTCCCTAAAAAAGTACCCATTTATTTTTGGGATGACAATATTAGGTGCATACATTATAATATATACCAATTCTACTTTTGGTATTTCGCAGTATACCTATTCAAACATTGTCAAGATAATGTATAAAAATAAATTTATCGAAAAGGTTTGTTCATAGTGCCTTTCTCCATGCTAAAAAGCTTGTGGCAAGCAAACTGTTTTCGCTCGAATACGTGCTGTCACTTATTATGTCGTCTTTATTATTGGTGGGAGCGATCCGACAACATACGACTACCCACATTCGGGCACGCGCGCGTACTGTGAGACTTGGATGCTAAATGAACGAACACGCTCTAGAATCCAAGCTGCCGAAACGAGGTACTTGAGAGGAGTGGCAGGGGTTACGAAATGGGTTCATATAAGAAACTCGACGATCCGAGATGATCTAAACATTGAACCACTGGTACCCTTCATAGAAAAATCGCAACTGAGGTGGCTTGGAAATGTCTGATAACCGAATTCCGAGGAAGATACTGAGTGCGATTCCAGAGAGTAGACGTCAAGTGGGCCACCCCAGGCACAGTTGGGCGAGGCAACTCCAGAAACTGTGTGAGGAGAGGACGGGTCTACCATGGGCAGAGGCCTTGTCTGGAGTACCTTGTAGATACCTTTATAATTGACTAATGCAAGAACAGACAATCTATCTGATAGATTTCCCAATCTCAAGAATGAAGTTGGAACACAGATGATAGTGAAGAATATGGTTTGTTTAATCGGTAAATATTTAAATGTAAGGTGATTTGAGGAACTTGCCTCAAAACTGTTGTGTGTATTTTGATCAACAGGGTTTTATGATTTGCTGACTTTGTGTCTCCTCCCTTACATAATATGGGTGTCTTCAGAACACAGGTTAACTCCCTTATTTTATTAAAAAGGTCCCTTGGCGTAGTATCCCCAAAGATGACCTGAAAAATAAAATACATAATCTATTGAACTTTCCATGATTCTGTTTTTGTGAAAGTGATCTGTTTCTGGTGTGAATTTGTCTTTGATAATTTTGCTTATAGGAATTACGTTTATTTTTTACGAAAATATAACCATCGGCTGCTTTTGAATTTCCACTGTAACGGCTCGAGGCATCTCATTTCTCGACTATGTTGCTAGGTCCCTAGACAGTGGATACCAAGTAGACTGTTCGTATCATGACTTCTCCAAAGCCTTTGATACTGTGAATCATGATATCTTACTCATAAAACTTGCCCAGATAGGTTTTTCCCTTCGGATGTTATAAGTTTTTTATAAGTTACCTCAGGAACAGAAAGCAATTTGTCACCCACGGAATCTTCCAATCTGCTGAGTTTCTTGTTTTTTCAGGGGTTCCCCAAGGTTCGATCTTAGGGCCTCTTCTCTTTTCATTCGTTTTTCTCGCTTTCTGTTGTTCGCTGACGATCTAAAATTATTTCTTCTAATAAGAAATATTGAGGACTGCCTGCGCCTTCAAGCAGATGTTGATAACATTTCAGAATGGAGTCAACAAAACCAGCTTCATTTCAATGTCTCGAAGTGCGTTGTTCTGACTTTTACCAGAGCATTTAGTCTCACCTACCACAGGTATACTATGCTCGGTCATAATCTCAACCGAGTTTCGAATATAAAGGATCTTGGGATTATGTATGAAAATAAGCTGACATTTCGTCCTCATATCGAAGGGGTTTGCCAGTCGGCCTTAAAAATGTTAGGGTTTGTTCTCCGAACCCTCAGAGCTTTTCGGGATACCCGTGCTCTGAGGATTTTATACTTCTCCCTGGTCCGCAGTAGGCTGGAGAGTGGTTCGCTTATCTGGAATCCTCATGAGGTGGGATGCTCCCTCATGTTGGAGAGGATTCAAAAAAAGTTTCTAAGATTTCTCTACATGAGGGAGTACGGCCACTATCCATGGCTCTACCCGACGAACTTTCTTCTGGGCATGCTGGGACTCCACTCCCTGCAGCTCAGAAGGGAGGGGTACGCTGCTACCCACTTATTCAGACTGCTGCGTGGCTATATCGAGAACTCAGCCATTCTGGAGCGCGTGAGCCTCTATGTTCCGGATGACTATCTTAGACAACGCCAGCATAGATTATTCTATCTTCCTGCCTGTAGAACTAACCTGCCAATGGTTCTCCCGGTAGGAAGGAGTATATTGCTCCTGAACCAAATCTCCTCCGAGATTGATATGTTTGGCGTCAGTGAGGAGAGGTTCAAAAGTGAAATTCTTTTGATTCTTGAAAGAGTCTCTCCACATTGACGAGATCTTTCACCACTGCCTGAAAAAAATTATTTTTTTTGAAATTGATTTATTTCTTGATGTTTCTTTTTTATGTATAAATATTTGTAAAAATATTTCTTTTTTTTTGTATACTATTTATATGTATAACGTAATTTCTTATATGTATTAAATCTAAATTTGTAATGTGTAAGAAATTAATAAAAACTTATTATTATTATTATTTAATATGGGTGAGGGAGATGAAAGAAAATTATTACTTTTTCTCTTTGGAGAAAGGAACCATACATACTAAATCGTATGATTCCCTATTATTTAATATGTAAGAAAGAACAGCAGCATTATTGTGATAATGAACGTAGGTTTATTTCCATTTTGTGCCATTTCCATGATGTAAAATCTTATTAGGTACTTAATATATTTTTTTACATTTTTGCAAATGTTTACTGACACATTATTATCAAATAACCCGTCTAATTGAAACTAATAGAGTATTTTCACAATTTTTCTTTCATCTTGTTTATTTCAAAATGACGTGTTCATTTTTTTTGTAAATTTGGCGGCGTTGACTTCAGCCGGGCTACATTGGTAACTACCATCTTTCCAGACATTGGTGTTTTCTATGACCCAATGGTTTTGTAGCCAGTTTGAACCATTTCGGAATGTGCGATTTTAAAGTAAATATATTTAAATTACACATTTTTAGAATAAACTTCTTCACATTTTCAACTGTATTCATAGTTTGTGAAAATACCCCACTGGGTAAACTAATGATATTTTCCTTAATGTAAAGCATTAATTTTTTATATTTACCTTTGTAAAAGAACCCATCAACAAAGTGTGAGCGCAGCTTTATACTCTCATTTCGCAGAATACTCCTACATCGGTTTTTCTACCTGCATAGATTTGTAAACCTGTAACTTTTAACCGCCCTACCCATACGAACGTACATGATGCGTCCGCTATGTTATCGCCCAAACGCAACAAGCCGTATCCCATACGTTCAGGTAAAAAATAAATATACCCGAAACCCACAAAACGTTCGTATAGATCAAATTTGTTCCTGCGTTATCGTGAAGCTAAGGGATGTGCTGGGGTATTTTCATCTCTCCCATACAAGTCACGCCGCTAGTCAGTGGTACTCTCTACGCAAGTGGCGCGATTTATATAACCCTTTAAAAAACCCAATGTTTTTTACCTACTTTTAAAATAATAACCCAAATGTAGGGTGGTTAATATTTCAGATATTAACTATCATCATCATTACATAGTATAAAATGAAGTTGCTCAAAATGTATGTGCGCGTTAATCTTTTAAACTACGCAACGGATTTTCATACGGTTTTCACCAATAGATAGAGTGATTGAAGAGGAATGTTTATATGTATAATACATGTAAATTATATTAAAGAAAAGCCGAGAAATTCAAAGAAAACATATTTTTGTGCGATTTAAAACGGCTGGCGGGCCGTACTATAGTCACTTTTGAAATTCGTTCTACGGAAGAAATTGGAAAAAAGATGTCCTAGAGTAAGTAGGTATTTGATTTTGCCTTTTCAAATATCCAGTGTTGCATTGCAAACATTGTATAATTAGTGGCGAGTTAATTAGTTTATATGTATAATACCCGTACCGTACCCCTTAACTAACCTCGTACCCCTTAACTAACGTATTTAGAATGTCACTAGGAGCAGGAAAATTTCCTACAAAGTTCAAAGAAGCAACTATAATCCCTATTCATAAAACTGGTTCAAAAAGCAACATTGAAAACTATCGCCCAATCTCAATGCTAACGGTATTTAGTAAACTCTTTGAGAAAATTATCGACGATCAAATTTATACAACAATTATTTGCAACATACAAAACCAACAACATGGATTTCTACAAAAAACGTCGGTACTTACAAATTTGGTAAATTTCACGGAATATTTAACGAGCAATATGGACAATAGAAACCAAGTAGATGTAATCTACACGGATTACTCTAAGGCCTTCGATAAGGTAAACCATTTTATTCTAATTAAAAAACTAAAACAATTAGGCATCCACGGTGACCTACTTCGGTGGCTTACTTCATACCTTCGGAGTAGACTTCAATGTGTATCAGTTGAGGGAACTAAGTCCAGCTTCTTTTCCGTGCCCTCCGGTGTACCTCAAGGTTCTCATTTAGGGCCATTATTATTTAATGTGTATATATATGATATTCACAAATGTTTTTTACACGCCAATTACCTAGCTTATGCAGACGATAAAAAAATATACCTAGTTATCAAATCAATCGAAGATTGCATTAAACTTCAAGACTTCAATCGACTTTTTATCTACTGTGAATCAAACAAACTGGTAGTAAATACCTCAAAATGCAAAAAATTATCATTTACACGTAATAAAAATAAAATTCCTTTTGAGTATAGATTAAATGGGACACTTATCAAAGAAGTAGAATCTATCAGGGACCTTGGGGTATTACTGGATGTTAAATTAAATTTTATACAACACACTGATGAAATCATCAACAAGGCCAACAAAATGCTAGGATTTATTATTCCAATAACGAAACCTTTTCGCAACCTTAAGACTCTATATTCCCTTTACACAGCGTTCATCCGTCCCCACTTAGAACACTGCACACCAATCTGGACTCCTTTCTACCAAGCTCACATTGATAGAATCGAAAAAATCCAAAAAAAAATTTTTAACCACATAAATTATAAACAAAAATTACACTTCTTAAATTACAACGAATCTATTAATTACCACAATTTCAACTCCCTTTATACACGACGTTTAATTTTTGACCAAACTTTATTATTTAAAATTGTTAATAATGGCCTGGACTCTCCAGAGCTAACCAACTTAATAAATATTCATATTCCGTCAAGATCAACTCGGCAATCCCATTTGTTTCATTTGCCTACATGTAGAACTAACATTAGAAAAAATTCAACAATTCCCCGTATATGTGCGCAATATAACACAAAATTTCAAAATATAGACATTTTTAGCCATACACTACAGAAATATCGATTAGAAGTAACATGTACAATCAAAAATTAATACGAGTGTGAAAAGTATCCGGAGCATCTCCTATCCTCCTCCTTTATTCCCCTTCCTCACCTCCTCACCTCAAATTAATTTTAATATGTAATAAAACTCTATCTCCAATCAACTTTAACATAGGAGACTTTTTTGGCTTGACTCGATTTAACAATGTATATTTTTATCTTTATGTTTTATGTATAAGCTGTTTGTCCCTTACTAATAAATAAATAAATAATACATGCTTATTTTAGTAGAGAAAAGCCGATAAATTCAAATATTCAATTCAGGCAGCGGGCAGCGGACAGCGGGCAGCTGGCAAGCGGGTGGTGTGGATTTTATAAAGGTTGGGTAATGGCGTTGTGTTTCGTTAGCCACAGCAACCTGTGGCCGGGTCTGCTAGTATGATATATAACTAACTATGTGATATATATATTTATTTCAGATATTACTATCAGTCGTAATACAATGAATCTACAATAAAATAAATAAAATATTTTTAGATAATTTTTTTTTGCTAATCTACAGTACTATACTCTAGGTTAAAAGAGATTAACTTATATGTCCCTAACGCATACTCGTGGGAGATCCCATGCACTTTTTTATGCTCCGAAAGTGAGAACTTCTGCCTATCAGAATGCCCCGAGTACATTAAACCGAGTGACTCAACTGCTTAACGATTGTGAATTGACCATCGACATTTTCAATGTCACCTATCGAGAGTTCAGCTACTATCTTTAGACATACGTCACAACATAGTAAAGCTGCACACATGTACTTTTTTTAAATTTTGTAATCTTCTCCATAATATATTAGTGTATTACTGTTTTATGGAGAACCTGAAAAAATAAATAAATAGTATTCACACCTCACGAAATTAAAAAAAAAACCTTTTATGTATTTAAAGGGTTAAAAAAACTGATTACAAAACGAAAATGAATTTTGGATAGAGATCCTCTGCAAACTTTTTATTTTTTGTGGGTAAAAACTTTGGAACAAATTAAACCAATTTTTTATCAGAAATGTTATTATTTTACAAAAATAATAATTAATATTTTTATTACTTATGTACAAACATGAGTCTTATAATTCTCAACTTATCATACAATGTAGTTAAATTAACATCCTTTTACATCGTCAAATCAATATGCATTATTATTAATAATAAGCATTCATTGAATCAGGCAGATTCAAAATCCTCAGTAGATATTCCTTGTCTTTCATAATTTTTAAATAAAAATCTCATTTAATCCAAATTTTCTCAAATTGCTACACAAAATACAAATAATTTTTTCTGTTATTAATTCTTAAATATTACAATTTTTTTATCAAAACTAAACAATATTAGCTTATATAGAAACTTAAATTTGTTTTTTTATCAAAACTAAACAATATTAGCTTATATAGAAACTTAAATTTGGTTCATTTTAGAAAATTGAAAATTTTTATTAATTAGCGTTAAGTATGAGAATAGGAAACAAAATTTTTCATTGTGAATAAAAGAACGCTTTATGCAAAATGCATAAACGATAAACTTATAAAACTAATGCTAAACCTAACGAACATACATAAATGCAAGCGGTTTACATGCTAAATGTATAGACCACTATTGTCCGGTTGAAGAGGTTATACTCACAGAGTAAAATATTTTTATTTTATTTCACAAGAAATGTACATTTCATGGACTCCCCAAAACTGTACATTTCATGGAATTATTTGAAATTTTCGTAGAGCCAAGCGAAATGTAATTTCACTAAGTGACTTTATACTAATCATTTTAAATTTTCATTTCATTGGGTCAATGAGAAATATGCATTTCACAGTCATTCATATTTCTGCTTGCGTTACTTTCACCTGGTCACATAAAAATAAGCATCTAACAAGGCCACATAAACGTACATCCCACGAGATCACATAAATGTGCATCTCCATAATAAGCTAGCATTTCCTGGAGCTAGTAGAAAAGCGCATGAAACAAGATAACATAAATGTCCATTTCACAAGGTTACGTACATGTGTTTTTCGCAAGGTCACATAAATGTGCATTTCCCAATGTCACCAGAAATGTAAATATGATGCAGCCGTAACAGATATGCATGTACTTCCTGAGAATTACAAGAAAAAAGCTTTTCATAAGATCACATAAATATGACTTTAACGAGGTCACATAAAAGTGTATTTAACAAGATCACATAAATGTGCATTTCATAGCACCACAATAGATCTTTCCATTTGCATTTACTAGAGTAACACGAAATGTACATATCATGCTGTCACAATAGATGTGCTAAAATTTCCTGAGAGTAATCAGAAATTAGCATTTTACAAAATCACGTAAGTGTAGGTACATAACAAGGTCACACCTGCATTCCATTGAGTCACAATAGTCACAATCTGAAGTCACCATAGGAATTAATGTCTATTTTACGAGGTCACCAGAAATGTTAATTTTATAGAGTTAACAATGTTACAATTCATTCTCACTTTTACACTATAAAGTGTACTGATCAAACATGATAATATAGTATCATGTCTCATCAAGGTCCTTGGGTAGGTAGTCAGTTTTGGGGGGTTTGTTTGGATTTTCAACAGGGTGAGATTTATTCTGTTCGCTGGCTTCTTTCTCCATTTCTTCACTGATGGTTGTGAAGGTGGAGATGAGATTATCCAGGCCTATCAAGAAGCCGTCTTCGTGGTTTCCGACTGTCCACTTGGTGCTGTGGTCTATGTGGACATTCTCTGGCAGCGGGACCGTCTTGGCAAAGTCGATGAGCCAGATGGAGACCTTTCGCTTGTCGTGGACGAACAACAAGGAGCTGCCGATGATCTCGTGGGATTTGAAGAACTCAGAGTCTGCCATTGAGCATCTTATCTGTTTTAGTCTTGCGATGTAGCCCTTCTGAAAATAATCAAGATTAAAAAATTAATTCTTATTATTTGTTTGTTATTCAGGCTGTAATTATAACCTGAATCAAGCGCTTGATCTATTTGATCTAGTCATGTCATTGTAGGACGTGTCCCCGACTTCTATTTTCAGCTACTTGCTAGTTGCCTATTCTATTTAAATTTAATTCTTAACAACATTAATTATTGTCAAATTATCTTTCAAGTTCAAATTACAAACATACAAAATTTAATGCAATCACAGAATTCTAGGTTAGGTAATTCACAGAAAATAGAAACAAAGAGAGCAAATGGCATGGAAGCGTGCCGACTGTCGCAAAGTTATGATCAAACTGCATGGAAAATCAAAGCGGCAGACCAGTGGAAGTTATGCGTTTGGTGTACACATAGAAACAAAGGTGGAACTCCAATGTGCGTAGATGCGATTTTCAGTAAAATGGGTGAGCTATGATGGCGACACTTTCGTGCGCGTTCATACCAATAATGGTCCACGGAACATCTGTTTTATTCATATATACTGATAGGCTCTTGACTCGCAATATAGGAGGTGGCGGAATTGAATCCCTGCGTGTGCAAATAAATTTTATATGATTCATTTGGGATTTCACAATTAATTAATTAAAAGAATATATAGTATACAGGCGGCATGTTCCAGAGTGGAAGATACTCTCAGTATCGCCCCGGCATAAGACCACCATTCAGAATTGCAACGTTGCTTGAAATGGCTTTAGACGTGTTTGGTGACCAGATCTGAAAAGCCAGATTCCTCTTCCCCTCCTCCTTCCCCTCCCCACTACCTTCAGCCTCACAACATATCCCAATTGGGGATGTCATAGTCTCACTAGCTCCAGATGGGAGCTGTCTGGGACTCTTTTGAGGCACGCACATAAAAAAATATGTATATATATGCTCAATTTCACAGAATTTAGTTACAAGAAGGATATAATAACATACTTCACAAATAATGCCAATTTTATCTTTTATAGTTCTTCTGCACGGGTTCTATTTTATAATTTCTTGAACAAATTTTACTTGTTGCAAGTGTCTATTTGGGCGAATAATATAAATAATCTCAACTATTTATGGTGTTAAATTTCTCCATCTGATGTTAAAAATCAAGCTCACCACAATGTTGGGAAATCCCCTGGTAAAGTCCTTGAAGGCCTCCAAGATCTGGTCGGAGGTCTTGGTGGTCTTGAAGTCCTTGGTGCTGGTTCCGTCTGCCTTCTTGATGCCCTCGATCCTGAAGCCGAGGGTAGCGGTGGAGGAGATGGTCTCCCGCCAGACCATGTAGCGTGGCTTGGTCACCCCCTTCAGTCGGTGCTCCTCCTCACTGGGGGCCAGCGGGTCTATCTGGATCATCTTCTCGTACATGTCCTGAAAAAAAAAAAAAAAAATATATTTATAACAAGATTACAAGATCCAGGCGCACTGTCTTCCTAAGAGAAGTAACGATGTGATTTGTTAGCAGTTTGCTAGCGTTGGTTGGTGACTTGCAACACCGCACCACTCTTTATTTCAGACAATGCCAGGGAACGGTCTTTTGTTTGTGGTGATCAAACTATAATATGAAACACGCTAATGTATATAATTTGTTTTTATTTACAATTTGATGTATATTTTCTTACTATTGATATTGATCCCTTGCATTGAGGACGGGAGCTATTTATATACACAGTAGCAGAGTTTACAGTACATTGTTCTTTTGATAAAAATAGTACTTATAAGTATGAATTTTCCGAGTTTTATTGAGAATAAGTCAACAGCATGGCGTCTATATGTATTGTGTTGTTCATTCACACATAATAGGAAGAAAGCAATTGAAATTCCTAAGATACACATACTTGAGAAAATGTACTTATTGCCAAGGGAGTGCATCAATTATATTAGGAGGTACGTTTTCTTAATTTTGTGAAAAAAATTCTGATTTGTTAATTTTATAATTCGAAATAAAACATATAATTTTTGAAATATAAACAATTCTTGAGGAGGCCAAGACCCACCAGGGGTTGTAGAGCCAATAGTGATGATGATGATGAAACAATTTTAATTTCAATGAATTATAATGTAAAAATATAAAAACACATATATATTTTATTAGGTAAATTTATTATAAACATTATTCAATTCTTTGGATTCAATAAGGTGTACAATTCAATTATTTTCAATTCAGTTTCTGAAATATAACTTTCAAATTTAAAATTTTCTCAAATTCCCAATTCCCAAAGATTCATAATTTTTTTTCAATTTGCGGTTTAAATCTTTGGATTTATTAAGGTGTCATCACTATTGGCTCTACAACCCCTGGTGGGTCTTGGCCTCCTCAAGAGTCTTCCTCCACTCATCTCGGTTTTGAGCCAGCTCTCTCCAGTTTTGAAGCTCCAAGATAGATATGTCTTTGAGGACGTTGTCGCTCCATTTTAGTCTTGGTCTTCCCAGGCTCCTTCGCCCTATTGGTCTTGAGTTCAGCAGGGACTTTGGTGCTTGATGCTCGGTCATTCTCTCCACATGACCCAGCTACCGAAGTCTTCCCAATTTTATAAATTTTGCGACGTTTAGCTCCTTAAACAAAGTATAGAGCTCATTATTATAACGTCTGCGCCAAAATTCATTTTCTAGAACCGGTCCGAAGATGCGCCTCAAAATTTTTCTTTCAAAAACGTCCAGTGCTCGCTCATTCCTCTTAGTACCCAAGTCTCAGCTGCGTAAGCAAGTACTGGTCTGATAAGTGTTTTGTACACTAATATCTTCGTGTTTCAACATTTTAATTGATTTTGTAAGCGGAAATAACAGCGATTTGCGTTCACTATGCGCTTCTGGATCTCCTCTGTGGTATTATTGTCATTCGTTATCAGGGAGCCTAGGTATGTGAATCTCGGTACCGTTTCGAAATTTTGGTTTCCACATGAGAGAGTTGGGATTTGTTGGGTGCATCCTACAGCCATGTATTTGGTCTTTTGCTGGTTTACTACGAGACCCATATTTTTGGCAGAACTTTCAAGATTTATAAAGGTGTTATGTAAAGCATTAGGAGTTTTCGCGATTATGTCGATATCATCAGCGTAAGCCAATAGTTGCACAGAGTTGTCGAATATCGTTGCTCTTATCTCGATGCCTGAGTCACGAATAACTTTTTCTAAGGCTATGTTGAATAAGAGGCAGGCCAATCCATCTCCTTGTCTTACCCCGTGGAGCGCTTCAAAGGGCTCGGACAGATCATTGCCAACCCTGACTCTACATGTTACTGGGGATATTGTTAATTTCACCAGATTGATCAGCTTACCCGGTATTCCAAACTCACTCATTGCATTGTACAATGCATTCCTATTTATTCTATCGTACGCGGCCTTGAAGTCTATAAAGAGATGATGTGTTTCGACATTGTGTTCTAGTGTCTTTTCCAAAATCTGTCTTAAGGAGAAAATTAAGGTGTACAATTCAATTATTTTGTGGGTAACTTTTAGATGTGAATATAAAGCGCGGTCTTTTCACTTTCTAACACTGTTTAGACTATATTTCTAACTATGGTAAGCGAGACGCGATTTATTCTGAAAATTATATGATTTGTTCTGAAAAGTGAACAAATTTGAGTGACGGGAAGAAAACTGTCACTTCACTTTACATCTCATTCACAGGATTAAAAATAAAAAAACAGACATTTTGGATTCGTTGTGCAATAGAAATATTGATTTCTGGAATTTGTACTTACCTTCAAAAGGCATTTATGTTAAAAAAACATTGCTTTCATTGCGGTAGAAGTAAATTAAAAAATAATATCAGAAATAACCTTGCTTTTTCTAATAAAATTATTGAAATTCATAATATGACATTATTAATGGATCAATACTGACGAAACATAACTCAAAATTATAGTAAATATATTGAATAATAGTGAATTGGTCAATAAAATAGAAAGTATTAACTATTTAAATCATGATTTGAAACGCATATGCATCGCATAATGTTGCCAGTTCTTAGTCAGAGCAGTTTAAAGAGGTTTTTTTTATTAGTAATAATTCAAAATAGAAAAAGTACAGTCTTTATTCAATGTGTAACTAAAACACTTATTAATGGTTCGGAAGTATTGCTGACACTTTTTAGCTCTGTACCAAGATTATTTCCCAACCCCTCTTCTACATCTCATTCTTTCCCCACTTCCTACATCGCATCATATCCAATTGGGGATGACATGGACTCACCGGCACAAAATACTAATTCATAGGTATGGTCTGACATAGAGAATCTTCTTCCAAAACGCGGATATAAACAGTGTGCCTAAAGTTAAAGAAGTAAATATTTTCAAGAACAATAATACGCACCTTTCTGAGCTTGGGGTTCTCTTTGGCCTTTGCCAGTTCCTCCTCCAGGTAAGTCCTGACTCCGACCTTGCAGTCCATAACACAGGGAGAGTCAAAACCACTCAGGAGGTCTTGCAACTGCAGGTAAGCTGCTGTGGTGAGGTTCAGAGTCAAGGAAAAATAACATTGGAAATACGGTGTAAGAAAAAAGACGTTAAGGATGCAAGAACAGTCCCAAAAGTTATACTATTACGATTAAAAATACTATGTCTATGTATTAGATATTTCTTCGCCGTAAAATCGACACCATTCTGTCTAGTTGAATAACTGAAGAATACTGAGCAATAAACTGAGTCATAGCCAGTGAGGTATTGTGGAGCAAACATCAGCTTTCGAAACATTGGCAACAGCTTTGGGTTAATTGGCAACTTTGAGATATCAAGGGCTTCAGTTGATTTCAAGCACTCGCCAATTAAGGGTCTCCAACTTAAATGCAAAATCCTGACATGTTTGCTAAGAAACTTTTTTTTTACATTAGCTCCACACAGGAAACCCTGAGGAAAATAATTCCCCTTCAGGGCCTATGTCTTCTTTGGGGATGCTGTGTGGAGGGTCTTTTTAGGAAAGGAAGTACTGGGAAGGAAAAAAGTATTAGGGGTGGGTAGAAATCTGAGGGTCAGTGTGTCCAGGAGTGACGTATGTATGAATCCATCCCTCCCTCTGCGATGCAAGGCGATATTCCGAGAGAGAACAGCTGGAGAAGTCAAAGGGACTCCCTAAACCATTCTCTCTCGATCCGGCCTGCCATTCAGCTGTTGGGCAGGCGCATCCCGTATCTTTTCTTTCTTATTTTTTGTTAAAAGGATACAGTCACCGTCATCGCTCTGAATCTGTCCTTTGTATTCCGGAACAAATGGCCGCAATGTGTCCTTCATCAACGCCTGCAAACAGAAATTACGTCCTTTTAATTCAATTGCAGAAGAAATTATTTAATAGGAAAGAGTTAATAATTAAAGCGTTTAAATGACATCATTAGAGGTACAAAATAGAGTGGCAATGAGTTCAAAGAACAAAGGGGATGCAAGTAGAAAAAAGTTTGGGAATCACTGGTCAAGTGAATTGGTAAAATATTAACATTAATGCTAGTTCTGGTCACTAGAATGTCCTACCTACTACGGGAAGTTGAGACTCTTGTGCGGTTAAAAGAAAGAAAAAGTGACATTTGCTTCTGTAGTAGTTCTATTTCTTAGAATAACTGATTGAAAGAAACCTGAAAGCATTTCTCTACTCAATATAATTGAATGAAAAATACCTGAAAGCAGATCTACTTAATTTAATTCAATGAAAGATATTTAGAAGCAGATCAACTTGATATAATTACTTAAGTAAAAGATACCTGGAAGCAGTTCTACTTAGTTTAATTGATTGAAAGATGCCTGAAAACAGGTTTACTTAGTTTAATTGACTGAAAGATGCCTGGAAACAGGTCTACTTAGTTTAATTGGGTGAAAGATGCCTGGAAAAAGGTCTACTTAGTTTAATTGAGTGAAAAATGACTAGAAACATGTCTACTTAGGTTAGTTGAGTCAGCGCCGGATCTGCCATACGTTCAAAACGTGCAAAAAACCTGGCGCCAACTCCGAAGGGGCGCCGTGAGAAAATAAACATTGTATTAAAAATTTGTTATAATATTCCCTGAATCTTAAAAATTACCCATGGTACGAAATAATTATTACGCTCTAGCAACACTTTCCAAAGATACAGACTGCGCACGCATTTCGTTTGAATTCAACGAAATTCAACGATTTACGAATTTATAGTCAGTTACAGAATTTTTTTACAAATTCCATATAATTAGTTTAAACGTAAGATCTATTTTTCCATATATCTTTTACTGTCTTTTACGACGAATGAGTGCGATCCAAATTCATTAACCAATCACAGCGCCGTACTTTTATTCAAGAGAACAAACAAACCGACGGCGCCTTTCAAAATGCTTTTGTACGATTTAAGTCTCTAGGAGAAGGTAGTTACAGACCATTTTCTTATGAAATCTTCAGTAAATTCAAAATTCCATTAGCATAAACATCGCACGGTTTGCAAGGTTGCAACTTGTTAACAGTTTCATCATTGAAGTTCGTTAAATGTACCTATAATTAATTTCTATTAGATTTGTTATTTTAGTCAGTAATAATCAGTGTAAGCGTCTTTCGTAAGCCGTTGATACCGTAGATACGTTCGTGTTTGTTCGCTCAACACAGAACACAGGGGAAATGGAAATGCAAGGTACAAATTTGAGGTTATTAGATTTTTTAATTTATAACTAAATTTCTATTGGTTGTTATAGGTTGTGGATTGTGGATTACAATGAATAGAACAATTATTAAAAAAAAACTTTCAGGCTCGCAGAATCTAAAACTTAGAATTAAAGAGCACAATGACATAAAAAAACTCGTTTCCATTGGGAATTTTTTTTATTCCAATTTCTCCAGCACCGATAAAAAATGATGTCCCGCGCAATGACGTTACAATGGTCCCGAGCACATCTAAACAGATATCTATCGCACAAATTCCTCCGGTCGAATTATTAGAACATAAAAATAACGTTACTGAGTTTAAATTTAATTCTGTTTTCAGAGCTTGAATTGAAAGATCCCGGATGCTGGCCAAAGTTATCTCAAAATTCCATTAGTTTATTGGTTCAGGAAGGTCCTGTACAATTGAAAGGTTTTGATTTTCCTATTACGAACAAGCGTAAATTTAATACTAAGTATTATTACAAGAAACTGCCTAATGGAGTAGAATTACATAGATCGTGGCTTATTTATTCGAAAACTTTAGATAGGGTTACACCCTTTATATGTCTTGATTTTATTTGATAAATTAGTGTAAAAAAAAATTAATTAAAAAAAAAATTGGGGTAAACGAATTTTTAATCAAAATAAAAATGTAGGGGGGGGGGGGGCGCCATCGGTACCTACTGCACAGGGCGCTAGATTTCGTAGATCCGGCCCTGAGTTGAGTGAAAGATGCATGAAGCAATTCTACTTAGTTTAATTGAGTGAAAGATGCCTGGAAACAGGTCAACTTAGAAAAATTCAGTGAAAGATGCCTGGAAACAAGTCAACTTAGTAAAATTCGGTGAAAGATGCCTGGAAGCAGTTCTACTTAATATAATTGGGTGAAAGTTAACTGGAAGCAAATCTACTTGGTATAATTGAGTGAAAGATGCCTGGAAGCAGTTCTAATTAGTTTAATTGTGAAAGATGCCCGGAAACAGATCTTGGAAGCAGATATTAATTGAGTGAGAGATACTTAGCAGCAGATCTGAGCAGAATTGAGTGAAAATGTACCTGGAAGCAGATCTCCTCCTTGGGACACAGCTTCTTGAGTATTGTGCCCTGGTCCGGGCCCGCCTTGAAGTTGCCCTGGTGGCCAGCCAACTGCACCCACGGGTACCTCTGCTTCTTATAGGTCTGGAAGAACGGCGTCCACTGCACAATGTTCCGGAGCTTTCTCCAGCCCGAAGTCTGGAATGAAAAAAATATATATTAGTCTCACTTCCTATGGATAAATTCTTGCCAATACACAAATCCGGTTTAGAATAAAGAGAAAAAAAAAATAGATTAGTGCTTGACGATTTTGAGTTTTCAAATATTCATTATTTGAAGAATGGCAACATTGAAACAGATATAAAATTTATGAAATCAAAAAAGTTACTTTATTTAATAAAAAATGTTAAGATGGGTTATATTTTAGTAAACTAAGAATTGTCAGATTGAATTATAATAATAACACTACCAATGAATCTTATTTACAAAATGTTGGTGTGTTTTTAGGTTGGTCATTCAAAATTTGGTTGCCAAATTGATTTATAAAACATTTGCGCTTGCGTGACGAAACTGACGAAAACTGCCAAATAAGTCTATTTTTTAAAGTATCGAATTATAATAATAAATAAATACACAAAGTCCCATAAAAATGCAAAAAATACACAACTTCGCAATACGCACATTTTTTTCTTTCTCTTCATTTGTGATCGTTCCAACAATACACACGTTCAATCCAAGAGCCATTTTGAAATTTTGTTCAGAAACTTTTGACACCGAGATAAAAATATCGATCACATAGGTTTACAGAATGGAGGTAACTCAAAACTTGCAGATAAAACGCGCGTTTTAGAAATCAATCACAAATTGACAGCTCTGCTAAGATCGGGCCGTCAAAATGATCGTTGTCTTTGTAAACTTGGCACTCTCTTTATAATATTAGAAATCAGAACACGCTCCAGAATCTTGTAATATGTCACTAGAAAGACCACAGATACCACTATTTACGAACGCATCTCCCGAACTTGTTACGCCGCGAAACCAATAACCATAATTGAATTTCAAACTGAACAACGTGCGGAGTACGAATCCCACACTGCGTTTCTAAAATAAAAGTGACAATATTGGAAAGAAAATGTACCTACCTACCATGGATTTAAGGGTAAGCACTAGAAAGGACATACATAAATCAAACAATAGAGATCCCAACGGGAAGCACGAGAACTACTATTTATAATATTTCCCAAAGGTATTATTAATTATTATTCCGAACAACCATAATTTTAAATCCATAGTTCCAGTTTGCTTCGCCAGGCAAATCATTAGCTACCCTACTAGGTACTTCTCAATAGAAAGTTTCAAAGATTCATCAGATTATATATTTTCGATTTCATTGTTATATATACATATAACTTTCTATCCTTTGAAACAAAGTGAAAATCGTAGAAGATAAGTTGAGATATACTATCAATGATCAATGAGATATACTATCTATAATATATCAATGAGAAGATAGAAGGAATAGGGGTGCTTCTTTGAAAGTACAAATAAAACTTCTCTGAAAATAAGTAAATTTTGTGAAAATAAATTAGTCCCCTCTAAACACAAGTTTATTAAATTTGTTAAGAGTTATCGATATTTTGATATTAGGGAACGTACCCATACTACGTGACCAACTTTTTGTAATTTTTAACCCCCACCCCCCCCCCCCCGGTGACCAAAAACCTATGGCCCCCGCCGCTCATTTGTACCAAGCGTAGTATTTTGAAGACCCCCCCCCCCCCAACAGGTCACGTAGTATGGGTACGTTCCCTTATCAAATCTCACCACAATTGCAAGAGGAATTTATATAAACAGTCTTGAGTCTTTATTCTTTGCAATAAGATAAAAATATTTTTTCTCGGTCTACTGAATGTAGTCCGAGATGGTTTGTGGTTGCTAAACAGTCCTAAAACAATAATAGGAATGGAAATGTGAAATTATTAATAATAATAATTAGAAAAAAAATTACTTGGGTACCTAAATATTTATGTCTATTCGAAGACTAACGTAAATAACTGTGGAGATTCCATCACAGTACATACTTAGAAGCAAAAACTGTCTTTATTTTAAACATTTAATTTTTCTATTGTTTTGACACTATCATAAACCTTCCTAAACATACTTGAACTTGTAGAAATAAACTTGAAGTATGTACTTCAAGTTTATTTCTAACTTGAAGTATGTACTTCAAGTTTATTTCTAACAGTAATTGTTGATTTTTTTGCCCGTCCGCCTCTTGTGCCCCCCCCCCCCAGAAAAAAATGTTAACAGTAATTGTTGATTTTTTGCCCGTCCGCCCCTTGTGCCCCCCCAGAAAAAATCCTGGATCCGCCCTTGATTTATGATGGTTTATTGTTGCAAAAGCATCCTACAACCGATGTATATGTAGGGGTGACCCGACGCGACGGTTGATCTCCGACATTATAATTATTATAAAATTAGAATATTTCGTGCATTATTTATCAATGTGAAATCTTAATTGAATTTAAAAAAAAACCTTTAATAATAAGTATGCGCTGGTATAAACGGTTCCATACCAACTCAGAATGAAACCAACTATGGTAGAAAGCTATGAAAAAATAATTTTAAAAGAGCTGGTAACCCTAATCTAACTTAACCTATTTAACCAATTTTTTAATATTTTTTATCATCACTCTAATGACCTTTCTGAGGTGGTTCTGAGTTGGTTTCATTCTGAGTTGGCCGGTCACCAGTATAAACAGTGTATAGATAATTAGTTTCATCCTTGATGTTTTCAAATGAAAATATGTTTTATACTTTCGTTATTCGGCGGTATAATCCTATCTGCACACCCCTCCGGGGACACTTAGTAATATTTTGAGTAAGAAGGTATATCGTATTTTCCCTAAACCGACTGCATATTGTATGTACGTACACCGGGAGATCAACTGTCGGGGGATAAACTGTCACGGAACCATACTACCTATAATACAGATAGAATGTGATATTATTAATAATAATTTTTTTTAAAGTGATAGCATAGGAGTCCCAACCGCTATGCTATCAGTCACTGGGACTATGGCATCATAATGCGGTAAATTGTTAGGCTGAAGGCAGTGGGGAGGTTAAGGAGATGGAGGAGATGAAGGTTGGGAACTACAAATTTGTGAGCATTTCATATTCACACCTTGTTTAAACTGAATTTTTCACTTAACTATGTGTTAAATAAGTGGACTTATTAACATAGATTTATACAGTAACAATACCTATAACAATAATTAAATTTTCAGAAATCACTTTTATGTACATTATACGTAGGTGATTCCAACGTAAATATGATGCTTTTATGATATGATAAGTAAGATCCTAATTATTATGAATTTACACAGATAGTCAAGTAGTTATGTAGGTACCTATTATGTAATTTTGTAACTGCTCTATGCAGGGCCGGCGCACAGCCAAAAGGCGCCTGGCACTAGTAAACCTTAAAGCCCGGTAGTACCTACCCGCTCAAAAAGAAGAAGGAGAGATACGTGAATACGAATGTTAGAGGGAGCGGGTTAATATTAAAAACGACAATATTTAAGCGAAAATTTTGAAAATGTTTAATAAAACACGACTCATTTAAAATAAAGCAAAAATCTCGTGGGGTTAAGTCTAAAACAGCATTTAAAGAAACATTGTGATTTTTTCCATACATATATACATATATAACTTGTAAAATAAATGAAAAAATGTTTTTATAATAATTTTCGGTGCATACTTTGCGATTTTTTTTCTATCGAGGGAATTTCATAAAATTGCCGTTTCGGCGATGTATAGATATTATCTTCAAGAATAATATATATTTCCTTTCTTCTAACACAGCAAACTTATTTTGTGGCACCATTATGATTGAAATTAATAGATTACTTCGTTTTTACCACTTTTATTGTTTATAAAACTGACATGTTTCGTCAGCTTCTTCAGGGTTTTGACAGAACTAATTTAAAAATAGACATATATATATAGGTAATAGAGAAAAATAATCGACATAAACAATAATAAAATTAGAAAGAAAATGATGTTTAAGGGACGAGGGGCAATATAGAACAATTAAAAATTTAAAAGGGGAATAGATTTAATAATGGGTCATTTAAAAACAATTTTTGATTATTAATAATATTTAAATTTGCATTAACACTCTTTCTAATCTCTAAAATTTCTAATTTGTCCAACTGAATGCCATTGACATTACAATGAATTAATTCTATTCCACTGTTAAAATTAAAGGTATGACTAGTTTCTATTAAATGGTTGGCCAACTCCGAGAAACTATTATTATTTAAAGCTTTCATATGCTCTTTAATCCTAATTTCAAAGTTTCTCGAAGTTTTACCTATATAAAAGAAATCACAATCATTACATTTCAATTTATAAATTCCAGATTTTTTCATTTTGGAATCTCTATCTTTATTATTAACAATATAATTTTTAAGTTTATTATTTGCATAAAATACAGGAAGAATTTCATTTGGTACATTCTTTGTCAAGGCATTAGAGATTTTATTATTGAAATACATAATTTTCTTCCATTTTTTCCCTTCCTGATCCTTTTGTACAGGATAGATATATGATTTAAGGAATTTATTCTTATATTTTTTATTGAGAATGTTTTCAATCAAATTGGTGTTGTATCCATTATTAATAGCAATACGTTTAATAACATTGAGTTCTATTGAAAAATTATTGGGAGATAGGGGTACATTGACTAATCTATGAATCATAGAATGGAAAGCTGACATTTTTTGAGAAATTGGATGATTTGAAGTGTTGTGGATTACAATGTCTGTGTATGTATCTTTACGAAAAATGTTAAATTCAAATTTATTATTAATTATTGAAATATTTAAATCCAAAAAGTTTATACTCGAATTTTGCCCAATCTCTACAGTAAATTTTATGTTTTTATGGAGTTTGTTTAAGAAATTAAGAAAAATATTAAGTTGTCTCAATGTACCTGTCCAAACACAGAAAACATCATCCACATATCTCTTCCAAAAATGAACGTATTTTAGTAATAATGCACAGCTATTAAAAATCTTATTTTCCAAATTATTTATAAATATATCAGCGACCAAGGGGCTGGTACTAGCACCCATTGCCACGCCATCTTTTTGTTTAAAGATATTGTCATTGAATTGAAAATAATTTTGTTTTAAAACTATATTAAATAATACATTTAAATCCTGAGATAAGTCATTAGGTAAAATTGATGAAAATAAAAGTTCTTTAATAATAGGTTTACATTCTTCAATAGGAATACTTGGAAATAAATTAACAATGTCAAATGATACTAAAAATGCTTTTTCAGGAATTTTCAAAAGTTTTAAGTGTTCAATCAAATCAAATGAATTTTTAATCGTGTATTTAGAATGAAAAATATGTGAATCCATAATAATTCTATTAATTGTTGATGATATTTTATTGCTAGGAGCATTACAATTTGAGACCACTGGTCTTATCGGTTGACCTTTTTTATGAATTTTTAATAGACTATACAACTTAGGGACTTGAGGATTTTTTACAGTTAGTCTCCTATTTTTAATTAAATTAATAATCATGTCACATTTACAATTTTTTTTTTTTTTAGAGCATCCCTTATCTGCTCTTGACACCTGTTAACAAATGTCAAGAGCAGATAAGGGATGCTCTAAAAAATTGTAAAAGTGACATGATTATTAATTTAATTAAAAATAGGAGACTAACTGTAAAAAATCCTCAAGTCCCTAAGTTGTATAGTCTATTAAAAATTCATAAAAAAGGTCAACCAATAAGACCAGTGGTCTCAAATTGTAATGCTCCTAGCAATAAAATATCATCAACAATTAATAGAATTATTATGGATTCACATATTTTTCATTCTAAATACACGATTAAAAATTCATTTGATTTGATTGAACACTTAAAACTTTTGAAAATTCCTGAAAAAGCATTTTTAGTATCATTTGACATTAGACGTGGGCAAAATTGAATGACCGAATTAAATGAATAAATTCAATCTTGTGACACACTCAATCTAATTCTCAATTTCAAAAGGAATTGATTCTTCATTCCTTATCTTTGGCCTTGCATCCTACGATTTTTAACGACACCATACATTTTTAATTTCAATTTATTTTACTGTTAAATTATTTCAATGAATAATGTGTTCTGTAAACGATTTAAATATTATATTGTTTCATAGGTATTTAAATATTATTAAACGGGCCGCGCGCCGCGAAGTTTTCGACGGAAGGTATTGTGAACGACTCGCCTATTACGATTGTATTCCGCTACCGCCGCGCCGCTATTCTAAAAACACCCGAACATCATAAGTCCATGTCCCAAAATGGCCAAAACGCGGCCGCGATTCATCCGGGTTGCCCGAGCATCTCTTTCACGCAAGGAATTAATCATTTATCCTAAACAATAGTCCTGACATTGTCCTAAAGTCCCCGCCGTCCCAGGTCCGTGTTCAATGTCCGCGTCCCAGGTACCTAGTCTGTCGAAATCGAGATTGTCCGATTCCGACAGACAGAGGAATTAAAACAAAAGTATTTTTCACTTGTGACGTCATGGTCTTTTGTAATTCTTAGACCTAAAAATGACGTCAGGCGTCATCGTCACGTCAATGTCACGATATGTCCCAAACGCATCCCAGTCCTAGGTCCGCAGCTCGCGAGTAAATCAAGTCACTGCTAGGTAAGACACAAAACATTAATCAAAAGTTACTAATTCATTCGTCAATGCCAGCCCTTAATCCGTCCGCGCGGTTCATTTATTCCCCCGCGCGCCAAGCCGTCAATTTCATTACATAGTTAGTCGAAAACTTTCGACTTTGAATCTGAACATCAGCTAGAAAAGTGAGAAGCGATGCTTATCGGTTTTTTGGTACGTACGAAAGATATTGTACTTACCTACTTTTATACGTAGATCTTGGGTCGATATAATATGTAAATTTGCAGATATTATAAGGCCAATTAGCTGTGGTTAGCTGTCATAAAATACTCATCTTAATGTTAAAATGATGTTTATATTAGATCACGTAAAATGGAACGAAATTATAAGTTTAATAAATAAAATAAAATCAATAAAATTTTAAGGGTGAAACGAAAATTTGTATAATTTTAAGATATAATTGCTAGCAATAAATACATTTTACATACGAAAAATTACAACACTAAAAAAAGACAAACAATATAGGATTTAGCATGCGAGATAATGAGATAGAATAATCGGTCTCCTCTTTGTGTGGTGTTTCGTAGCCTTCCCACTCATTGTGATTTTGAAAACCGATGAAACGAAAAAGCGACACTAAAAAGAGTCGGTTTTAGCGTGCGAGATAATGAGATAGAATAATCGGTCTCCTCTTTGTGCGGTGTTCCGTAGCCTATTGGTCTCCTCTTTGTGCGGTGCTTCGTAGCCTCCCCACTCATTGTGATTTGAAAACCGATGAAATGAAAAAGCGACACTAAAAAGAGTCAAACACATTAATCTATAGGTTTTAGCCTGCGAGATAATGAGATAGAATAATCGGTCTCCTCTTTGTGCGATGCTTGGTAGCCTATCAGTCTCCTCTTTTGCGGTACTCCGTGGCCTCCCGGTCTCGTGTGCGGTGTTAGCCTCCCCATTCATTTAATTTTCAATTTTCAATTTTTTTTTTTTTTTGAATTTAATTGAATTAAAGGAATGAATAAAAGGAATCAATTCAAAAGGCCATGGGAATCAGACTGAATCGATTCACTCCTGGGAATCATTCTGCCCACGTCTAGTATCTACCTAATGAGAAAATTCACATACGACATCTGTGCTCTATTTTAAATTAGTCATATTTTATTAAATTCTACGTTCATAATTTTCGTCAAATTCTAATTGTTTTTTTAATATTAGCTCGCTCCCTCTAACATTCGTATTTACATATCTCCCTTTCAAACCACCTTCTTCTTCTTCTTTTTGGACGCTTATTGGCGACTACTCCTAGAGCAGACTACTCCAATTCCGCCTGCACAGGGCCGGGCCCTGGCTCTATGATAACTAACCAGTGACGGTCCGTGACTTTTCAATTATCTTTTTTTTTATAGTGATACCTCACAAGAGTCCCAGCTGCTCCCGTCTGAAGCCAGTGAGACTATGGCATCCCCATTTGGGGTATGTTGTAAGGCTGAAGGTAGTGGGGAGGGGAAGGAGATAGGGAAGAGGAAGATGGGGAAGTACCTGGCTATTCAGATCTGGTAACCAAACACGGCTAATGCCATTTTAAGCAACGTTTCAATTTTGAATGGTGGTCTTACACCAGGGCGATATTGAGAGTATCTTCCACTCTGGAACGTGCCGCAAATATACTATATATTATTTTTAAATGAATAAATCATGGAAAACCACAAATTAATCAAATAAAATTTATTTGCCACGCCGGGATTCGATCCCGCGACCTTCAGAATGCGAATCAAGAGCCTTACCGCTGGACTATGCTGGCCGTCTAAAGTGCTAACACCAAAAAATATGTCATCATCGATGTTGCTGTAGCTGAAAATGATTTTTTTTTCCAAAATTCACATTTTTGTATAAAGTTTTTTTATTTATTTTGCGGCTGAAAAATCTTTATACAAAATATCAAAATTTTGAAAAAAAAAATTACAAATCATATTCATCTACAACAGTGGTTCCCAAACTCTTTTGGCCCACGGACCCCTTTCCTAAACTCTTTTGACCCACGGACCCCTCCCCCCGTTAAGCGCTGTTTGACAATTAAGCAAACAAGTCTTAGATCTATTTTGCAATTTTGAAAGATTTGAAAACATTCTTTTTGTCCAACACTAGGAAAATTTGTTATTTGTACTTGATTTGCATTAGTAACTTAACATTTTTTTTTTACATGAGCCCCACACAGGAGGCCCTGAGGAAAATAATTTCCCTCAGGGCCTATGTCATCTTTGAGGATGCTGTGTGGAGGGTTTTTTTAAGGGAAGGAAGGAGGGGAGAGTTCTGGGAAGGAAAAGGGTTTAAGGGGTGGGTAGGAATCTGGGGTTCAGTATGTCCTGGTTATCCGCCTCCAAGACCTAGACAAACCTCACCCCATGAACCCGGGCACCCCTGCTAAATCACCAAACGTAGCGAACTACTTGGGGTGACCTATGGCAGAGGTGTTGGTTATCCAATAAAGGTTCCCGGGGCGGCGGTACCCATTCCCGCCTCCCAAATTAACATAACTTCTATATTAATAAAAATGTGTCACAATTTTTTAAATTTTATATTAAACGTTGCGGGGACCCCCTGTCATTGTTCAGGGACCCCCAACTCAATTTTAATTTTCCACGGACTCTCTGAATGATCCTGGGGATCCCTGGGGGTCCGTACGGACCACTTTGGGAACCACTGATCTACAACAACATTAATAATATCGCATTTTTCAAAATTAGCAATCTAGCTCACTGAAGTCACGAACCGCCCCTGTAACTAACTGATAACAAAACTACAGGCAGGTAAGCAAATTCCCACTTAAGTAGGATGGTAATAATTGTATTTAAATTGAATGGATGCATTGACGTCACTTCCGTTTGATTGCAAAGAATTGTATTACAAGGTTTATTATTTACGTCAAAATACGCATTTAAAAATACGGCTCCTCCAAGCGTCAAATTAATTTCCTTAATTAGAGATTGATGTTGATGTTGAGTAATTTAATTATTTTTGTAAGTCGGTAATTGGTAGGTACATATTCATTATATTATAATACTTCGTTTAAATACAAAGCGAACACACAATGGTAGGTTTTGTATAATGTAATGTGTGCGTGGTTGTCCGGTCTTTCTACTAGTGTTAATTATTTATCCAATATCCCAGTAAACAAAAGGCAAAGAAATTACAGATATTTAGGTATCCACAGGGCAGCGACTTGCAAATTTCAATAGCGGTCCGCATACATGAACATGGAACGTCAGAACTTCTCAAAGACAAGTTGTCAAGCTCCTCATGAGCTGTCGGTTTTCGAGTGATTTGGGATATGTTCGAGAAGGGAAATATGGATTTTGTTTTGGAGGTTGATAAATTATTAATAATTATTATTACATACTAAGGCCGATAATTAATAAATTATATTTTTGTTAAGCAAATTGATATAATTACGTAAAGTTGAGTTGCGCCGTGAGAGAAGCTTTTTTATGTTGCCAACTAGTTTTAGTTTGATTTCGGTGTCTCCATGAGCGAAGGGCCTAGGTGTTCTTAATATATTCGACGTTTACTGTTGTCTGTACGTTAGCGATCTGCAGTTGTCCTAGGGAACGATGAGAACTTAACGAAAGTTATCGATACAGTCCTTATCGATTCGTGTTAGGTGTCTAGCATGGTCGATCGATATAGGTTTTATCGAAAATGTCGGTAACTTGACATCGCTCCCGAGCACGACTGCAGGCCGCTAACGAACAAACAACAGTTCACAACGACTAAGGGTTCCTAATTTATTTGACGTGAATTGTTATTTGTTCGTTAGCGGCCTGCAGTCGTGCTCGGGAGCGATGACAAGTTACAGACATTTTCGATAAAACCTATATCGATCGACCATGCTAGACGGGAAGGACGGGAATAATATCCCTGTCTTCGGTCTTTTGCAAGGCAATATAAACATCTCTTCTGTCAGAGATTCCGACTACAAATTACAATGCAGACATCCAGAAATTAAAATTAATGGACGACCTTAAACCAAAAAAACGTTTCCGAAGAGCGGGCGGGAGTGCGGCGTGAAAAGCCACCAATTAACGACAGCGAACTACTAATAAATAACGCCGTTTTGCGGATGACAAGAGACGTGCCTTACGGTTTAGGTCTAGCTAAGTGTAATGTTCTATTTCCAAGTCTCGAACAGTTACCACCTTATTTCTCACTTTTTACACGTGATTTTTTAAAATTTTTACTTTTTCCGCATGATTTACCTAGGTTACAAAACTCTAGAAAAACGCAAACGCGCGACGGGGCTACATGCGTGCACCCACTCAGACAGCGAACGCGTGATCTGAAATACAACAATGGAATTCAGTTAGATTTTAATTATTATCTCTCCATTTTCTTCTCGTTGAAGATAATACCTAAGCTATACAAGCAGGAGAATTAGAAGAACGCCCGCACCTGTACGAAAGATTTATGATGTTTTTAACAACCTTTTTTTAGTTTGAGCAGGTATAATCAAGTTTGGGCTTAGGCCGAGACTTGTGACGCGTTCGGAAATCAACAGTCAACACAACTTTTGTTATCAAGCTGTGTCAATTACATACTGCTCTAAAACAAATATATGTCCAGTGTTGATGACTTTACTTTATGGGACGCAGTAAAGCGACAAATGAGTTGTCCATAAAAATATTTTAAAAATATATGTAGGTGTTGCAAGCAGTCGATTCCGCTTAATTGGTCTACCGGTTTATCAGACCAGTCGGTTATTTGGGCCAAAACTGTAGGAACAGACACCGAATAAATAAACAAATACTAATTTACTTCGGTTATCTGGGACACCATTCCGTTTAATTGGGACAACATCACATCTGAATTCAGTGCAAAACTTGTCTAAGTAAACAAATTTTTGTCAAGAATGGTGAGGGGAAGGATGCGTCGCGCTACGGGAGTACCTACTGCGTTCCATGTTCATTCGGCGGTAATTCGGTAGGCTTCGACCATGCGCCGGTTGTTCGCCGTCCGTCAGTATGCCGTCAGTCGTCAACGATAAGTTAAATAAGTCAATAAACATATATTTTGTTTTTCCAAACCTTAAACTTAGCATACCTACTTGAGACAGCCGCTTATCTGGGACAAAATTTTGGGCTATCGAATGACAAATCGACTATTCAACTCTATAATAACGACGTTGCGTAACATTTACATAACATTACAGAGTTGCATGTTATGTAAATGTTCTAGTCAAGTTCTAAAAAGTATACCAATAAGGGCCAGTTATTTCACAGAACTTATATATTATCTAATTCTATCTACAATTCGATTATTGTTCCACATTTTAACTATTGCTCAACTATCCTTTTCCTATGTAACGAACAAGAACAAAATAAGTTTCAAATTCTCCAAAACAGGGCAATGAGAATAATATTACGGCGGAATAGATTTTCAAAAGTAAACAAAATGTTAAAGGAACTGAATTGGCTAACCGTGAAACAGTGCTGACCTTGAATACGATGATATTTATACATAAAATAATTAACAACATTTTACCAAAATACTTTTCAAATAAAATTGTATTCAACAAGGACATTCACAGACATAATACAAGAACATGCAAAGAAATCAGGCTTCAAAAAAAGGATAAGGCGAATACGCAGAACAGTTTGCTGTACAAGGGGATGAAGTTGTATAACAAGCTACCAGAGACTTTGAAGTCCACACCAATTGGAAAGTTCAAGACGTATCGTAGGAGGTACATAAAATTTAGTTTGCAATATGAAATATTATAATTAATTAGAAATTTGTAAACTTAAATGTACAAATTACTAAAATAAAATTAATAAATAAAATTTTTTTTAAATAATAACAGAAATATTAACTTCTAAATTTGATGAAATATTCTTCTGCGAAAACGGTTGATTGCTCCTTCGCGTCCACCGCCATACACCAGTCTAAAAAAACAATTCTCAAAATCTCTGAAATTCTACAACCCTAATTTTTCTCTAGTCTTATGAAAATAGTAAATTAGCCCAATAAGAGCTTAGATCTAGGTTTCTTAAATTCATAGATTAAAAGTTTCGAATTTCTCCTGAAGAAACGAAACAAGCCAAATTACTGCAACAACTGAAACCACCCTTTCTAGCATACCCTTATAATTGAATATTTTCTCAATTCAAGTATATCGAATTAAAGTAACAAAGTTTCAAATTCCTTCCCGACGATTCCTGCTCTATTGACCTTTGAAAATACCATAGAAAATAAAACCTAAAATCTCGGATGAAGCCGGGTGTCGAATTACCGGAACCATTGTTTAATTCTTTCATCACCGACCATCACGAGGTGACGCTAGTTAAAAAGTGAGTTCTCCAAGATAAGAGATTATCACGAGTCCAAAATTGATAAGAAAACCTGTACCTATAGACACAGAGCATTCCCACAATAAAACCACAACTGGAGATTCTAAGAAACAACTTGTTTTTTAACTGACTAGGTCATAATTTACGTACAATGTTAGTTAAGGTAGGTTAATAGGTAGATTTCTTACAAATTAATCTTTTTTTATATCGTTTCCTCTCAGGGGTAGGCAGAAAAGAAGTAAAGTTACAAATATCTCTGAAACGGTTAATAATCAATGCTTCATTCGGTTCCACGACTTTTCATCCTCCGACAAAATATCCTATGGACAAAACAAAATATCTACTAAAACCTAACCTAACCTAACGTAACCTAACTTAATCTAACCTCATCTAACCTAACCTTATCTAACCTAACAAAAATGGGACAAAGAAATACAGATATCATGAAAAGACAATAAATTATTATTACTTATCTGTATTATTTTTGTCCCATTTTATTATTTTTGAACAATAATAGAATTGATTGTCTTTACAGGATGTTTGTATTATTTTTGTCCCATTTTTGTTAGGTTAGGTTAAGTTTTAGTAGATATTTTGTTGGGTGATGTTTTGTCCATAAGATATTTTGTCGGGGGTATTTTGTCGCAGGATGAAAACGCGCATTACCGCTTCATTCACGCGCTTCTGATATTTCTCCGGAGGTCGCGGGTACAAATTCGTACACGCGCGAGTAAATTTAATTACATTGATTAGTGTTGTTTCAAAATAATGAATGAATTAATTAAAAATAATATACAGCAGATTAGCGGCACGTTCCATAGTGGAAGATACTGTCAGGATCGTTCTGGTAAAAGACCACCATCAGAATTGGATCGTTTTAAAGTATAGTGAACCAACTCACTTTTAACAATTTCTGAGTGAGAGCTTGAAATGAGGGTTCCAAATCATCATCAATGTCGTATTCAAAGAAATACATTGTTTCTCTCTGAATCACCTTTCCAGTGCATCCCCGGTCCCCTCCCGCCTCCCCTTCCCAGTTAGTTTTATAAATTATAGCCTATATGTTATTCTGATGTATGAGAAATATTTTTGTAAAGTTTCATTCAACTCCATTCAGTAGTTTTTGCGTGAAAGAGTAACAAACACACATACAACCTTACAAACTTTCGCCTTTATAATATTAGTAAGATTGGTTGGGTTTTCAATAGTCTCACTGACTCCAGAACGTTGAGAGCAGTTGGGAATGTTGTGTGGTGTTTACAATAAAAAAAAAAAATAACTTGATAAGCCTTTCTGAGAAGTTCTCGACTTTCAATGCTATCCACTTACGTGACTAATAAACTCTCCTTCATCCAAATGTTGGTGAAAAAGAATTATGTAGGTTAGGCCAGAGGTCTGCAAAGTGCGGCTCCGGAGCCGCATGCTACTCTTTGGCCCCTTAAGTGTGGCTTTATCACAAATGTCCACTGACCAAAAAATTCATTCCATGGAAGACGCTACGTCTCATCTAAATCAGCATTATCATAAACTACAAGGGAAAGAAAACGCAATGTTTTAGATGTTAGAAGAAGTCATGCTTTTGCTCGAGATTTTGAAAGGGAAACATTGTTTCACATTCCGAGTCTGCGGAAGCACCACCAAGAAAATACTTCCTCTATTGACAAACACTATTTCAAAACAACCATTTTAAATATGAGGAAAGCATTTCTCAGCAGGTTTCAGGAATTTAAAAACAACAGAGCGACCTTAGCATTGGTCATATACCCTCTTAATGCTTCGATAACAGATTTGTTGAAATTTTCTCCGTTTGACATTGACATTGGTAACTTTGAAATACAATTGCTGGATTTAAAAAACAAGGAAATATGAAGGTTAAAATTTTAACGTCTTTGTGTTGATTTGAAAATATTGGCGAAGAACAAATTAATGTGAGCCGAGTTCACAACACAAGTGGTCTGCTTTGAAAGACCTGGAGAAGGAAGACATGATCATCTTCAACGCCTGAAAGAGTGTTCTGACTCTGATGATTAGCTGAAAAAACTCGCGTTTGCTATTCTTTCTCTTTCTACATATTCGTGTGAACATATTCGTTCTAACTAAAAATTCATGCGAACAACCTTTTTCAAGCATGAACTTTATCAAGAGTAAACTAAGAAGTAGTCTTATTGAAGAGAACCTGGAATCGTGCTTAAAAATAAGAATAACAAATCTGACTTACTCAAACTCTCCAAGGAGGTGCAAGGACATTGTTCGAATTAAGTGTTGTCAGTCATTATCTTGATTTAAATTTATGGATTCCCAAATTACATATTATATTTTACCAACGAATAAAATCTTTATTAATTATGAAATCAAGTTTATTCAGCGTACCCGTAATTTTACGAAGTGCTAAGATATCAATGTTTGCTAAATTTGTAATGTACATATTTGGCTCTTTGGCTAATAAGTTTGCCGATCCCTGGGTTAGGCTAATCCTTTGGTATTAAGTTATTACTTATAACGTTATAAGGCATCCATTTGATCATCTTTAAAATATGTTTTTAATTCACTTTGGGGTCGACCAGTTTTGATGTATCTACTGTTCAGATTGTGCCACACAGAAGAGCGATTCTATATCTTTTGTGGGATCTTTATGAGATAACGGACGTGATCTCCTGTCAGATTTGTGTAATTTTTTACATATTTACTGTCACATATTTTAGATTAGATCGTTTGACTGCAAGTATGCATAATTATTTATTAATTTAATGTACGTTGTACATTGAAAAAGCTAATAAATCATACAAATATGACAGGAGATAACGTCCGTTATCTCATAACGATTCCACAAAATATACAGAATCGCTATTCAGATCTAACAAACGACTGAAATGAACTAAAGCAAATAATGTGAAACGCACTAGAATCAATTAGGTTCTTCGTTCTTCCACGTGTTCAAAATAATAGACACCAGTTTTTACCCGATTCGCCTGGACGCTTCGGATCATTTTAGACGGAATAAGAAGTATAATGATGTAATTATGTTATGACGCATAGACAAAATTGATTTAATATTAATCATAATATGAAAAATAAACAAATGCATGGCATCACTGGAGTGTTATAATGTTTCATTTTTCATGGTTACGCACTCCAAATAACAATAAACATCCGCACCACAAAATTATGAAATAAATATGAAACATTGAATTTTTCTGACAAAGGATGGATTAAAAAATCACTCGTAAATACTTTCCCCGGAAAAATATACCCATATAAAAATCCAATCTAGCGGAAACATGTGAATTGAGAATTTCACGGCCAAAAGTATTGTTGTAATTAATCATTGGATTATTATCAATTTAAATCCACAAAAACTCTATAAATAATATTGACAGGGGACGACAGGGATATGCTTAATAGTTCTTAGTATCCGATATTAGACGGCTAAACGCAGAAACCTACGTTAAGAGGTTTAACACTTGCAATACGGTATCACTTCTACACACATAAACACACTCCTCACCACAATCTAGACCAGTTATGAGCAACCCGCGGCTCGCGGGCTACCTTTCGTACTTCCCACTAGGTAAAAAAAAAATCGGTAAAGAATTTTCAACGATTTCTGTTGTTTTACAAAAAGGTTTAGGGAAAACATCAGTCTTTCTTCAAAGTTTTGAATCAGCCGATCTAAACAATAAGATTTTTCATATTCTTCTTTCTGTATTTTCCAGATTCTTATTAAGACAAAATTTTGCGTTTCGACCTTAGAAAAAAACACTTTTCTTGACGAGATCCATGTTTGATGCATTTTGCATATTATGTTTTAAAGGTTTCCGTTTCATAAAATACCAAAAGTTTTCCTGACAAAACTTCGTTTAACTTTCCAAAAATGTTTATTTTTGCCTAAATATACATTTTTTTAATATGTTTTCAATATTTAGGAAACGATAAAAGACGGTAGGTAGGTATAAAATGTTCGACTGCGGCGCTTTGTTTTTAGCGTTCTGATGTGAAACGGTTTTATTGAAAAAAAACCGTTTCTCAAAATACAAATACGTTTGCGATACCACCGACAGCAAATTTCACAATCTTAAACTGTGGGTACCGTACACATTGAAAATCGATAAATTTGATGAACGATAAATTTCCCCTCCGGCTAAAAAGGTTCTACATCACTGATCTACAAAATCTGCCCCGATGATGCACACTGTAATGTTGGCTAAAGAAGTAGGAAGCCCAACGTGGCATAATACCCCAAAAATTGATCACGATAATTATTAGTTACATGTTTGGACTTATAATTGTTTTACGTCTCAATTCTCTTCTTTTATCCCATTCTCTTCACTACAATAATTTACACCAAACTTATTTTTGGCTTCTCAGGAAATCTTATTCAGGTAGGTGATCTGTGGGAGCGCTTCCCATATTCGGGATAAGATATCGACGACCGGTGAGTTATCAAACCCGTGTCATTGGAATTGAAAATATGTTTATTTTTTCATATATACGCACGCTGCATTTCAAATGTGATGATTGATGATAGAACATCTTCAAGTACATTTCGATTTTCGTCTTAAAATATTTTTTTGGCAATTTTTAATCTGTTCTATTTTTTTAATTATTATTTTTATTTAACGGCAATATAAAGTAGAGTAAAAATACAAAGCGAAGTAATTTGTTCACGGTCCTCCTCGCTAAGTATTCTTGTTCCGAGGCGGATTGCGGGTTGTTGTATGGGTGTTGATCATAATTTCCTCAACTTCTAGTTTGTTGGTTTCCACAAAATAAACAATAAATAAAATAAAAAAAAGTATTTATGTTTGTTGTCTGTAGGTTGCGTTGGGGTTACTATCATTATTTATAGGGTAAACAAATTCTCTCTGAAATCATAATATGTAAATAATTACTTAAATACCTACCCACTTAATCATAAACCATTGATACATTTTATGTAAATCTTTTTTTTCAAACGTGGTGAGGTTTATCAAGATTTGGCGACACACTGCGTGGCAGGCCGGTTCGGGAGAGAATGGTTAATGGAGACTTTTGAGCTCTCCATCAGGACTCTCTCGGAACATCGCTTTTCACCGTAGTGGGGGATGGATTCATACGTCCTTCACTCCTGAACATATTGATCCCCAGATTCCTACCCACCAGTGGCGTTTCGCGAGTTTCCAGTGAACCTAGTGCTGAGATTGAAAAATACGACGTTATTGACATTGTTGTAGCTGAAAAATAATTTTTAATTCACAAAATTTCAATTTTTTGTACGAAGAGGATGCGGCGCATCCCCAAACTAAAAGAATCCTGATAATCTTCATAGAAAAAAAAAACATTTTCAGCTAAAACTTAATCAATAACGTCGAATTTTTCAATCTCAGCACTCCAGCTCACTGAAAACTCACGGACCGCCACTGGTAGGTAGGTACCATAGTACACATTTAAAAAAAACGAATAAAAAAGTCAAAATAAACAAGAAGATTTCACACTTGAAAAAATTATCTTTACTGAACCTTTAAAACGGCCACCACTTTGAAAGAGAAACGTAACGTACAAATTAATTAACAGATAGAACAATTGCAAAACGGTCGCTACCTACGTTTCTAAATTTATTAAACTCGGTGTAAAAAACCTTGTTCTCATCTGCTGATCAATAAATATGTATGGTATTTTATTTATTTAGTTTCGAATAATTTTATTTCACAATGTACATTATGTTAGTTAATAGTATTTATTTGCTAGCGGTTTCTGCAGTTTTAAGAACGCCAGTGAATGACACGATTGTGTCGAAACCGGAAGCAAATGAATAAAATTAAGTAACAAATCTACGTGAAATAAGTCTTCGTCGTAACAAATGCACATTAAAATTAAGTAACAAATGTACAGTACAACAAATGTACGTGAATTAAAAGTATTCAAAACAAAATGTCTAAAAATTGTTACATAGTTAAGCCCAAGAAATACAAGAGAAAAATGTGCAATCCACACTCGGTAGAAGTTAAACCTTCAGAAAACTAAAGTAGACAAGAGTGGGGAGGTACGAAGCACCGCACAAAGAGGAGACTGATAGGCTACGAAGCACTGCACAAAGAGGAGACCGATTATACTTTCCCATTCTCTATATATCTCTTCATCCTATAGAATAGATGTACATGTTGGTCTCTTTTTAGTGTCGCTATTTTTCGTTTCATCGAGTTTCAAACCACAATGGCGCTAAAGAAGTTTTCACTTTATAATCACAAAATATTTATATTAGTAAATACCTACAGTAGGAGAGTTGAATTTTACCGGTGAACTTTTGGTGGGAATTTGAAGAAGCCCTAAAAATAGTTGAAATTGAAAAATTTTTAAGTACGAAATACCTACAGCGCAGTCTTGTAATATTATTGTAAGAATAGCCTATTTATTTGACGATACCACCAACTTTGCCGCCAAATTATTTTCATTTTTATTTATTTATTTATTAATTTTCGGGAAATCGACAGTTTATATTTATTTCAGTTTGTACATAGTATTAAATAGTCAAAATAAAACCAATTACGGATTTCCTCCTTGTGACTTTACTTCTACTGAGACAGCATAATAAGATTAAGTAAATTAGTTTTATAAAAAGGAATATGAATCTAAAATTATATAAAACAAAAAATATATATATGTATACTCAAAACATTTTTTTTTAAATATAAAATGAAAAATTACAAAACAAAAAAAATCTATCAAAACATTGGTAGCCATGGAGAGAGGTTGTACATATAAATCAAATCATAACAGAAATACAAACAATAAAAACATAACATTATTCAAGAACCATTAGAGAAACACTCTTTTATGGACCTTTTATATTCAGTAAGTTTGCAATTGAAAATGTTATATTATTCTTATAGTTTATAAATTATTTTGTCTGTCCTCTTTTTTTCTTCAATAATATTTGATTTTTACTGTTTACTTAGTAGAAAACAGCATTTTTGCTTCTTTTTTGCATTAGGTATTTTAGATATCTGCATTATCTTTGAAGAGGAATAACAAATCTAATTGGTTCCATGCCAACTCAGAAAGAAACCAACTCAGAACACCCTCAGAAAGGTCATTAAAAGCTATGAAAAAATAATTTGAAAATAGCCGGTAACGCTAACCTAACTTAACCTATTTAACCATAGTTTAAAGATAGTTAAATTATCACACTTACACAGTTTAAAGATAGTTAAAGAATTAGTTTAGGATTTGTACTTTAAATAAAACAAAAATAATTATAAAAAATGGATTGTAATTAAAATTTTTTTTTTTAAATATATTTTTTAACATCATTCTTAATGTTCTTTCTAAGGTGGTTCTGAGTCGGTTTCATTCCGAGTTGGCCGGTCACCATCTAATTAACTACCTTCCGTTATTAATTTTACAGGTAATATATGATTTCTAGCATTCTACTCGTCATTATTTTTCAACAAATGACAGTGCCTACGTTTCCTACGTCACATGTCGTGCATATCCATGACGTCAGCAAATGTCACTATCCGTCATTGCTCGTCAGAGAAAACTGGCTTCACCGGTTGGTAAAGATGCAATCTGACTATTTACATACTTTTAAATACTTATTTAGTTTACTGCAGACGTCTCCAACCCGTTTTCGCTAATGAGTGTACGTCATCGTACATGTTTACGACTAAAAGGGGACGAAACGATTATCAGATGTAGTCTCCTTCAACGGAAGCAATGTCCCTAACAAGCTATCCATTGACATGCTGGGTTGTTATTATACGTGACCACACGCAGGGGGCTCCATTGAAGACGTTGGACGAATTGAATACAGCTAGCAGACATCATAATATAGTAGGCAGGATTTCTGTTTTTAAAAATGCTGATAAACCCTAACCCTGGAAAGATAATCTTACTTTTACCTACCTTAAAGATAATCATACGTCTGAGAGTCGTCAAGAAGTTTAAAAGTGAATATTTCACATATTATCACACTTACACAGTTTAAAGATAGTTAAAGAATTAGTTTAGGGTTTGTACTTTAAATAAAACAAAAATAATTATAAAAAATGGATTGTAATTAAAAAAATTACAAAATTCTGTAAACCTCTTACAAATCAACTTTTTGTAATTTTTTAAATGAAAAATAATGTTTCATTTTATGTAAGGGAACGTACCCATACTACGTGACGAACTTTTTGCAATTTTTAACCCCCCCCCCCCCCCCCCCGGTGACCAAAAACCTAAGCCCGCCGCCGCTCATTTGTACCAAGCGTGACATTTTGAAGACCCCCCCCCCCTAAACGTGTCACGTAGTATGGGTACGTTCCCTAAACATATTTTATGTCATATATGTATAGTCACGTGTGTAATGATAACGGGTCGTTTTACGATAAAACTGTATGGAAAAATCAGTCACCATTAAACTATCCCAGCGTAATTTCGGTTGATTCCATTCATCGGCGTAGGAATCGATTAATCATCGATTTTTAATTGATCTAAAAAGTTCGCATGGTCACTCACCGATTATTTGTAGAAACGAATTGTAAAATATCGGTTGTTTCGAAATGCATTTTTCGAATATACCCTTCACTTTATTAAACGGGAGGTCTAGCATGATCGTTCGATAAAATCCTATATCGTAGGTTCTTAACGTAACCTTAATAACGCCCTCTCGGGGGCGTTTCAGACTTTCAGGGGGCGGTAGAAGACCAAGATATGATTAGGGGGCGTTTCTGACATTCAGGGGGGCGGTAGAAGAACCAGAGAAACCCATCCCACCCCATCCTATCTTGCCCCATCCCATCCCATTAGGGGCCATCCATAAATTACGTCACACCTTAAAATATTTTTCCAAACCCATTATGCCCCCTCAATTGTGGCAAACGTAACCCCATCGTGTTATCCCATTACGTCCCCTCCGTCGTGGTATCCCGTTACGCCCCCTCTGTTGTGGCAAATGTAACCCTGTCATGGTATCCCGTTGAGGTCAATTATTGCTGTTTCGGATTCACGAGCCATAGTGTTATCCCATTACGTCCCCTCCGTCGTGGTATCCCGTTACGCCCCCTCTGTTGTGGCAAATGTAACCCTGTCATGGTATCCCGTTGAGGTCAATTATTGCTGTTTCGGATTCACGAGTTAGGGGGCGCTAGAAGTAAAAATATTCTCAAAGTGGGCGGTGGCCAAAAAAAGGTTGAGAATCTATGCCCTATATCAGCGGTTGTCAACCTTTTTGAGTCCGCGTACCCCTTGACTCTTACTACAAATTTGTTGTCCCCGTACCCTCTATCTATCTTGTGTGCAGGTGTAATGAACGACATGTTTCATTTGTAATAATTTAATACTCTCATTACTACATTAATTTAACGATCAAATCATACAAATACATTTAATGCCCTTTTATTTTAATGTTTTACTGTAAAACATTGAACTGAGTTTTAAAACCTTCATCCGTGCCACGATATTGCGTACCACTAATTTTGCTTGAAAACCGCTGTCCTATATCAATAGGTACGATATTGACCAAATCCGTCATCTATGGTCAGTTAGAAATATTTGCGATTACGGTCAACAGTTGGTAAGAGATATTCCGACCGACGCATATTTTAGCCCGGACTCCGATAATAACAATCAGATAAGTTTCGGTTAACTGTCAATCAACGCATTTATTTGGATAATGTTGTTCATTGTGCAAAATTACTGGCTTATTAATGAACGGAGCTCAACTAACGAAGCTTTTAGAATTGAAAGAAGTCGCATACGCGATCCATGGACTTAAGGCGCCGCTACCCGCATTTCTACCGATTTCTTACATATCTCCCTTAAACACGGTTAGTTTCAAAGCTCTTAAAAAAATATATGTTATTTTTGAAGATAATGTCTAGATGCTGCCCACGCCGAAACGCAGATTATATGAAATTCCCTCGATAGAAAAAAATCTCAAAGTATGCTCCAAAAATTATTAAAAACTTGTTTATTTTATTTTATTTTATTTTATTTGTGTACAAAAAATTTACAACATTACAGATAATTAATCTAATTAATTGTAATAGTACCATTTTCACAGTGAGTATGTAGCGCCAAAAATCGTACAAACTCATTGAATTTCTGAGTTTCATTGAAATTGAGTTTCTATTATCTTATAAATTATATTTGTGAAAAATTCACAATGGTTCTTTAACGAGATTTTTGCTCTATTTAAACGAGTCGTGTTTTATTAAACATTTTCGCAATTTTCGCATCGATTTTGACGCATTAAATGTTAGCGCGCTCAACATTCGTAATTTCATATTTCTCCATATTCTTCTTTTTGATCCCGGTTGCGGGCCTTTAAATAATTAAACTGAGACGCGACCAATTTATTCCCTTCAATCTTTGAGAAACTAAAGTTGTTGAAATATGACTAAAGACCTGGCTAACTATTTAAAACCCGTTTAGTGTCTTAAAGTACATCCGGGCTGCCAATGCACATTTAGTTTGGTATTTCAATTCAACATTGCAATTTATTAATATTTATAATTGCTTGGCGTTTGACATTTCGTAGTGTCAATTCATAGAAAATACCTACAGCCAGCGTTGCCAGCGTACATCGATTTCTTATTTATTCCCTATCAATATCGGTTCGGCTGTCAACGGTGGAACCGTGCTAGGAACATCGATATAAAATCCGAAAACAAAGATATCGACTTCTCCGTACCAGAGGTCCAGGCGTAACGAGCAAATGTGTGAACCCTGATGTTATGCTGATATAATGGTGTAAGACCTGAAGACGTTGGACGTACAGAGCAATAAGATATAAAACCATTTATAGATTTGTTTACCGCGTCAACTGAGCTATCTACCATTTTATCACCATCACACCAAAGTTCAGGACGGTTTGGTTTTCACAGCGACCAGACTGGTAATCAATTTATTATGGAGATAATAAAAAGCGTGTATAGCGTTGCGCGTAACCTAACGTGTTTTTTTATTTTGTTTAAATGTATACCATTTTTCCTGTATATAAATGATGATCTATTATAAACGTTGTCTGGACACTCATATTACAAATAATAGGAAACTAGTAAATCTACATCATATTTTGAGCCAATTTTGTGGTACAACTTTTTTGATTTGAGCTTTGGTTATCGAGTAAATCGAGTCGAAGGATATAGTTTTTTTAGATCCAATTTCAAAACAAGGGTGTCACTAGGGGGTTAACATCAGCTGTTTAATGTATTTTAAAATGCGTTGAAGACGCATAAAGACCTATTACAACTCCAAAATTTTTGACCTTTTAGATGCCGAAAATAAAATAGAAAAAATTTAAAAAAAAAAATACGTATCGAAATGCTCATCGAAAGATAGAAGTGTTTTTTGGATGCTCTATGTGATGAAAATTCACCAGTTTTCCGCTTTTACTTGAGGTATTTCCGCTTTTACTTTTGGTGCCTTAAATGCCAAGTTCGTTCAACGATTGGTCAAAAATGGGAAATTGGAAGTAGGTTATTGCTACTTGATACTTTGATATTGCCTTCGAAGCAACTGACAGAAGTTAAAATAAATATATCTGGCAGAACGTAAACATTTGTATAAAAACAAAATCTGATGTAATAGTTTTTGTTTTAATACGTAGATAGGTACCTATAATGAAATTTTACATCGCGATGCTTGTTTAAGTACCTAAAATATAAAGTAAAAAAACACGATTTCCGGCCATCCTGGATTTCGGAAAGTAGGTCTTGGTACAGGCGGTGATGGTGGAACTAGTCATCTTGTAACAAGTATTCAGTACACACTAATATACAGATAGAGAAACATGGTTGCGTCTCTGAGGAAGCAACAAATCAGTCAATCTAGAATCTGGAGCAGAGAAAAGCCATCACCTCGTGCCACAAGCCACAATGCAACAACTAACTACATAATGATGTTGGGACCAAACGGTTCATGAATGCCCTATGACGCACGAGATAGATTATTATGATCTATTTCTGTATGGGTATAGGTCGGAATGTTGCAATGTTGTCAATATTGGGAGGGCATGTAAAGTAATTAGTGGATTATTATCAACATTAATTATGCACAGTGATTAGACGTATTTCATTCACTCAAATTTGGTTAGATTTTCTTGAACATAACGTTTGAGTAGGTATCCTTGTTATGATAGTGCAATTTTTTGTTTTGTTTCTTTAGTTGCGATACATGTTAAAGAACTATACATATACATATATGAATGAATATGGATAAGTTTATATTCGCAGTCCTTCTCACTAGGATATCCTGTACTGAGGGGGATTATGTTTTGGTTAAGTATTCAGCGACTTCTATGGTACAACTTCATGGTTTGGGTAAGGTTTTTCAGAAACTTCTACGACGATGTTTTTAATATACGTAAGTTCTTTTTCCGATAGTTCCTTAACCCAAGGTTTAATGTCCTTAATGTAGCTTTTTTGATTTGTTCGGGAGTTTGTTATACACCATCACTGCTAAAAATTCAGAGCTTCTTTGTCTAAAGGTAGAATTACACTTTGGTATATTTAGTAAGTCTGTTTAGCTCTGGTTTTATGAGTGTGTGAGGTGTTTGCCTTTATGTCTTTTTTGAGGTGATGAACCAGAATGTTTTGGCATAGATTTTTTGTATACTTGGAAAATCAAACTGTAAAAATTTCTGCTGTTGACATCCTTTTGGGTATCTTTAGTACGGACTTTATGTGATGAAATTCTGAGTTTTATAAATTATCTTCAGTTGTTATATGTTTTTGGGGTGTTGTGCCGTGTTGCGCTACCTCCTTCTTTAGCCAACGTTTCGGACATCGTTGCAGTGTCCATCATCAGGGCAGATCCGGCAGATCCGGTACCGTCTACATCTACCGGATCTGCCGGATCTGCCCTGATGATGGACACTGCAACGATGTCCGAAACGTTGGCTAAAGAAGGAGGTAGCGCAACACGGCACAACACCCCAAAAACATATAACGAAAATGCTTCTGGCCGTGAAAATCTTAAAACTTATCTATCTTCAGTTGTTTTAAATGTTTTGGTACCGCCGAGCCCCATCCTATTATTCCATATTCTAAGTGTGAGTGACACAAAGCATAGTGCATGCGTCGGGTTCACATCCAGGAGTCACAGGTTCAATCTTCTGCTTGCTACGTCCTCCATCATTATTCAAGCATCATTATCCACTTATAATGATGGAAATAGGAGGAATTCAAATATAGCCATGAGCTTATTTTTCACAAAAACGGCGATATACAAATTAACCAAATATTGTTATTATTATTTATTGTTCATTTGGAATATTTAACAGAGTGATTACAAATAATATGTATTTATGAAAGTAATATTATTCCTCGTTAAGAGATGTCAGTCAAGAGATGAATCGGCAAACCGACAAGTCATTTATAAACGCCTATTAGGTTGTTAAATAGCCTATGTAAGTAGTTAAAATAACTAATAAAGAGTAATTTGTGTTTTAAGTAGGTAATTAATCTAACCGACATCAACAAACCACAGGCGTAGACAAGCCTTCGAAAATCACAGAAATTTGACAGCCGATAACGCCCGACGGGCGCCTTTCCATATCCGATGGATTTTACCTTTTTCTCTTATTTGTCGCCTTAACGCAAAAGATAACACAGAAGATATTCAAAGGCACTCAAAAGATGAACTATATCTCTAAATAAATAATAAACAGTGTTAATCTCGAGTAACCTCCGAGGTAAGTATGATCCTGTATATTTTCTGCCTGTGCAGAGTATAAATAAAACAATATTTGTACATTTGTAGGCAGCATCGCGTTCATTGCAAATTCGTTCATGATACGTATAATTTGTACATTTGTACGCGGCATCGCGTTCATTGCAAATTCGTTCATGGTACGTATAATTTGTACATTTGTACACAGCATCGCGTTCATTGCAAATTCGTTCATGGTACGTATAATTTGTACATTTGTAGGCAGCATCGCGTTCATTGCAAATTCGTTCATGTTACGAATAATTTGTACATTTGTACGCAGCATCGCGTTCATTGCAAATTCGTTCATGGTACGTATAATTTGTACATTTGTAGGCAGCATCGCGTTCATTGCAAATTCGTTCATGGTACGTATAATTTGTACATTTGTAGGCAGCATCGCGTTCATTGCAAATTCGTTCATGGTACGTATAATTTGTACATTTGTATGCGGCATCGCGTTCATTGTAAATTCGTTCATGGTACGTATAATTTGTACATTTGTAGGCAGCATCGCGTTCATTGCAAATTCGTTCATGGTACGTATAATTTGTACATTTGTAGGCAGCATCGCGTTCATTGCAAATTCGTTCATGGTACGTATAATTTGTACATTTGTACGCGGCATCGCGTTCATTGTAAATTCGTTCATGGTACGTATAATTTGTACATTTGTAGGCAGCATCGCGTTCATTGCAAATTCGTTCATGGTACGTATAATTTGTACATTTGTAGGCAGCATCGCGTTCATTGCAAATTCGTTCATGGTACGTATAATTTGTACATTTGTACGCGGCATCGCGTTCATTGTAAATTCGTTCATGGTACGTATAATTTGTACATTTGTAGGCAGCATCGCGTTCATTGCAAATTCGTTCATGGTACGTATAATTTGTACATTTGTACGCAGCATCGCGTTCATTGCATATTCGTTCATTGTACGTATAATTTTGTAGCAGTGATCGATGAACCGGTGGATGCAATTTTAGCCATAAGTTGTTTATTTATTTATTTATTCAACGCCCAGAGGGCTTTTACATGTTTGGTAGTACAATGATGACAGATGATTTTTCAATAGATAATGAAATAACAAAAATAAAATTAGATAAAAAATGCACACAAGTCACAAAAATACAACAAAAAAAAATACAGCGATTTGATAAGTTTACAAAAATACACATATATTTAGGAATAGTTTTGGAATATGTTTTTTACAAGATCCACAAAATTCGCCAAGTTGATGTTAAATATGTCGACATCACCTAAGTACTGATTCCCCATAGTGTGAAATCGTTGTATAGGAGAGTGGGCAATGTAGTTCCGCTTGTGAATGCTGCAGTAGAATAGTGTATTTTGTCGCGTGGTTACTGTCGGTATTCGTAAGTTTATGAGTTGTATAAGTTCGCAACAGTCGAATTTAGAGTTAAGTATCTTGAATACAAATAAAAAAGTCGTTTATTTTACGTCTGTCTTCTAGTGTATGTATTTTTAGAATATTTAGTAGTAGATTATATTTTAAGTCTTCTAGTGGGATACTTAATTTAAAATTTATAAAACGCAGGAATTTTTTTTGTATTCGCTCAATATTATTAACGTGAATTTTGTTAAGATGGAGACCAAACTACCGAGTTATATTCAATTTGGCTTCTAACTACAGATACATATAATAGTTTAATGGCTTCTATGGAACTAAAGTTTTTAGTTGTTCTTAATACGAAGCCTATTGTTTTCATACCTTTGTTCATAATTTGGTGGATATGATTTGCGAAACTTAGTTTTTCATCCAAAATAATTCCAAGATCTCTCATTTCCGTGACTCTTTCTAAAGCTGTGTTATTGATGGAATATTCAAATAAAACAGGATTTTTATTTCTAAAGAAAGAGTCAAGGTTTTACACTTTTCTACATTTAAAAATAATCTTTAAACTTACTAATATTTGACTGTAGTATATGGCAATGATTTATATCTGTTATTTTCTTGTATAGCTTGATGTTGTTGCGACAGTTTTTCTTGCGTGTAGTTAGGAGTAAGATTGTGGAAATATATTATGAATTTGTACAGTGCCCTTGAGGTGATTTTTCACAAAAACGGCGCTATACACATCATCCACAAATTACTATTACACTGCATCACCCTTCAGGGCCGGTCCTGCGCAGAATTGCCAAGGCACCAATTAAAAAAATCACTTTAAAAGGTAAAAAGGAGCACGTTTAGAAATTTTCCCATTATATTTTATTATCATGACGCCAAAAATGCACCACGTACCATTTTGTTTTAGTAAGATATTCATGTTCTTTTTGGACTTCAGTCGAAAATTCTTTTCACTGGTTTCATATTGTAACTTGAATGTTCACGAGTCTGTCGTATGCTCTATTCTGCCATATGAATAATATAAACCAGTTTGGGTTTTAGAGCTTTAATTGGGGAATGGAGACCGGCCACATGGCTATGAATTATATCCCACGAATTAGAATACAGGATGAAGTTACAATAAACTTGAGATAGATTAGTATTATTTTGACATTGATTCCACGGGAGGTTCTGATCAAAATAATTTCCTTTAGGACATATGCTATCTTTGAAGATGTTGTGTGGAGGGTCTTTTTGAGGAGGGGAAGGAGTGAACATGGATCTTGAAGAGACCCATGTTGTTGGAGGAATGAAACTCAGAGGCCGGAAAATCGTTCCATTGCCGAGATGTTGAACTCAAAAACGAATCGTAGAAGGTTCTCTTGTGACAAATATCAACCTTGTACATATGTTGGGCGCGCGTTTGGGATGTTTAAGTGATCAAGGATGCTAGTTCCTCGGAGCATCTTCCATTCTAATACCGGTAGAACAAGGACAGCAAACCTACCTGACGCCTGTGCTCTAAAGATTGCAGTCCGCATGTTGAGATAGGATCAAACAGACCGTCCGTTTCTGCAGGGTTTTCAAGTATTGTGTTACTCCAGACCAGAAGTAACTGCCAAATTCAACTTAGAATTACACCAAGCATATCAATGGAAAGCATATCGGGAAGAATGCTATAGCGATAAGTACATATATAGGTTAAAATCAGAAATATAAAACCTACAGTGCAGGCGTGTTTGGTTGCAACCTGCTGCGGTTGTAACAAACACGTGAAAAGTTTCAATGACAATCTACCGAGACTAATGTAATTTCTCGGATTAAAATTAGCGCAATTTCGTTTAAATTGCACTGAAATTTTCAGTTAGAGGTAAGCGTAATCAACTTTTTAAAAGATGGTAATTACTAATTACCTTATTATGTAGAATTACCACCACCTGAAATCCATTTTATAACACACGCGTACGCATATTTCCTAGAGAGAAAGACACACATTTCTAAGAACTGTTGATTTCAAACTGAGAATTACAACTGAAAACAAACTATTGGGAGTCTTACATGTTTAAATAAATTGGGTCGTCTTTTCGTGTGGATCCGGGATAGAAACAGGACGCTTTATATTTTGGTACCGACATGGCGGACATGATTTGACATCTGTTGTCTGCCATTGTTTTACGTAGGTAACTAACTGTTTTATGTGTATACGTGTTTATTATTTCTTCTCTAATGTCAATTATCTGTATGAAATGGATTCCCCTAGTTTCCATGTGGGATCGGTGTGAAAACACCATCGTGTAAAATGCCCATTAGACTGTCTATCAGGCTCTCTGCAAATTTGGAATAAGGTTATTTTTTATAATGTACTAGTGAGTTCCCGGTATGCGTAGCAATAGTTAAAGAAATACTTTCTTCCTGCGTGTTCTTTCGCATTCGTCCCCGTTCCCCCTCCGCCTCCCTTTCCCCACCATCGTCCCTTTCCTCTCCCGTGTTTCCTCTCCACATTCCCCCTCCTCTCTCCCTGGGCGTGCGCACAACGACACACCAAAATTTCATCACAATCGGATGAATATAGGAAAAAAATTCGTAACGCCAGAGCTCACTATTATGTATAGAAACTATTGCGAATATGTGCACATCAAATCACCAAAGTTTGGAATGCATAAAGGACAAACAAAGAAACATTCATTTTTATACATTAACAATCAAAGATATTGTCTGTATTTGAATAACTTTGTTAACAATCAATCAAAAGGTGAGTATCTTAGGTGAGTACTTCAAATAAATTCATTAATTTAAAGAGTTTATTCGAAAATTGGAAATATAAATTCATTTTTATATATGAAGATAGACTTAAAAATGAAAATTTTACAAGTTCGTAGTTAATCCGAACTCTTATAAATTTACTAGCTGACCCGACAAACGTTGTTCTGCATTATAAATTATTTCTAGTGAATATTTGGATGTTAAATAAAAAAAAACGAATGTATTGTAAGGGTGTGGGGATGGGATCTATGACAGAAAGAGGAATGGAGCGCTGTAGACGATCACCGCCGATAAAAGCAAAATAACACCAACTAAAGCAGGAAAATGAAATAAAGAAATTCAATATGAATTTCGAAGAGCAACTGAGTGTATGATATTTTTTGTCAGTCCGTCTTTAGCCAACACAAATAAGCTCAATGGTTTGCCCACGCGAGAATATTATGCCGAATGAAATATTAAAATGCGCGACGCTTCTCGTGAATGTCTTACGCATGTGTGGATGAAAGTTCGATGAGGCGGACGTAGCGCCATGTGTCATTCAACAACACAAATAATTTCATTCTGTTTGAAATACGAAAGACGTTTAAATTTGTTCATACAAAAATAGTAAAATCGCGATAACAAAATGGGAGGGTGGGGATAGGAGGGTTAAAATTTGGGGTTATAGATATTTTTTGATGCCAAATAAAAAAAAATTGTCAAAAAATAGATTTTTTTTTCTGGGAATGAAATATACTTTAAGATGATAGACTTCGCTTTTTGGCCCATACAAAAAGGACGCCCAGGAAAAAACACTTTTCTACATCGAAAATTACACGAAATTAATTATTTTTTTTTATATTGCCTTCTAGAAAGTAAAAGCTATGTCGGTATGTTTTTATATTTTCGATGCGTTTCGTATTAACGTAAACATTCACTGTCAAACATACACAATTTATCGGAAAACATTATTTAAGGAAAAAGTGCTGTTTATTCAATTCTTATAAAGAATTACAAAATTATAAAAACATACCGACGTAGCTTCTTCTTTTGAGAACATATTACCGTTTTCAAATTATAATTTTGTGAAAGTTTCGGTGTAGAAAAGTGTTTTCTCCCTAAACCCTTCTCCGAGCGATTTCTGTAGGTAAATCAGATAGTTTACTGCAGTTGTCTCGTTCGCACGTTTTAGATGTCGAGGCAAGGAGTGCATGGTCGGGGGGAGGGAGTCATCGTTTTCGATAATAGTGATGTTAAGACTAGTTTACACAACAATAGTGATGGGGTTGATATTTTTTTATTCATGAGTTCAGTTTAGTATCATAATTATGTATTTTAGAGATTACGGTCTAACACATTTTTTACAAAACGTAATATAATATTTTTTCATATGACTATTGTATGATATTACGCAAACTTATTCCTGTGAACACATAATGTTACTTGCAATCCATATAAATAATGCTAAACACAAAGAATAATGTGAAATATTTTTGGACTTTCGTGAAATCCAAACAATCTTCCCGATATACCTAATAACATGTTCCGTGGAAACTTTTAGTGATGGGCAACAAAAATTTGCAATCTTTTTAATGTTTATTTTCAATCTGTTTTTGTTCTTTCTCAAACTAAATACATTCTCACCAATAATGTCAATAATAATAATATGAGTTCAATAAATTTAAATTCGATTTAACGTTAATACATCTTTAGTAAGTATTAATATATCTGCAAAATGACAACACAAAAAGGTGCTGGTTGTGATAAATTACATTCAACTTTTTTTTGTGAAATTGTGCTGAACAACTTATTATCGCGGTGACATTGCTATTCACACATTCTCTCAAAGAAAACTAATTTCACACTATTTGGAAAAAAGCTTTTGTAATGTCTGTCTCTAAAAAGGGGGATAAACACAAAATTGAGAATCTGTCAAATACGCGTTGTCTGCTTTCAATTTGATTAGATCTTTACTTTCCAGAAACTCTAAAACCGATTAAAAAAGTGTGTAAAATCTGGTTAAACGTGCACCTTTCGACAACCAGCGTAACCAGGGCCGGATTAACCATGTCGGGGCCCCTAGGCAATTCACGTCTCGGGGCCCCTTTACCAATGGCGGACTAGGGGGGGGGGGGGGGTAAGGTTTTAAAACTTTTAAGGAGCAAAACTAACAAAGATACAGTGTTTCAAGCAACTGGCCCCATGCTCGATTCAACTACATTTCGAGTATAAAATTTTTTAAAACGGTTTCTCGCAAACAACATTTCTGTGAACATCAAAACTCAAAATCTTGACTTAACATGACCGATGCTTTTTAATTTTGTACACTATTTCTACACATAAATCAACAGCTAGTCAGAGGGAGTTTTTTTTACCATTTTAATAACAAATTCACCGACTTTTTTTTTTACTAAAATCGCGTTTTTCACTTCAAAATGCTGCCAAAAATAAAAAAAAAAATCGAAAAAGAACCCCCTCTGACTACCTAGGAAAACATAATATAAGTGGGCATACATTAATTACGTGAGCAGTTTTTTTCCAATATTCGTAAATTATTTATATTGCAGACTATAAAATATGTATTTAAAAACCAAAATTGTTTCGAAAAAAATGAAAACAGAATTAGCGAAAGTACTAATAATATTTTTTTACCCCACAAACCAATACCAAGTTAATGGAAGCACATAGCAGTTTTATTGATCCTCGAACATTTAATCTTCTACCAAAACACATTCAAATATCACTTTACATTAAAAAAATTAAATTGTGGCTGAATGATGCAGATGTTGAGACACTTTTAATAAGAATTCTTTGTAAATCATAATGTTTCACTTTTCAATACAAATCTACGGTATCTTCAAGACTAACTTTATTTACTTTTTTAAAACTATAACAATCAACAACAAAAAAAAGTTTCTATGTTTTTACTACATTTTTTCACAAATACCTTAATTTCTAAACATTGACTTTAAAATTAACATTTTTTTTTGTACTTATTGATTTAATATAGCATTTTTGTTTGTATTACCCACACACGGGCAGTGCCTTAGTGGGTTCCCAATGTTCCCATTACCTACTTTTGTCTATTATATATTTACTTATTGCTAAATATCACTTGTACCTTATGTTTATATCTTACTGTATTTAGAAAATATGTAAAATTACTTTTGAAATGTAAATATGTAGATATAATGGAAAAAAATAAAGAAAAAAAAATTATTGGAGTCGATACCCTCTCAATATATTGATTGAGAAATCACTAAGTCTGGCGAAATCAAAATGCTACGAAGAACAAATAATTATGCGGATTGCTTAGGTACGTAGGTACCTACATGCACGGCTTCACGCGCTTCCAAGATCCGAATAGGAAAGATGCTAGACCCACAATATATCAGCAGAGCTGTAAATCATAGCTGTGCGGGTGAGGTGTAGGGGCAGTGGATAAAGGGGGATGGGGGGTTCCGGCCGGCAGTGTGTCACTAAGTGTGTGTTCTCTTGTTTTGAATATCGTAAGTGTGCGTGAGGTTGTATCGAGCGGGACAGAGAAGATTTAACGAAATACCTAAACGTCCCGCGTTTGTTTCAAAATCTAGCCTCTTAACACTTCCTCCCCGGACCGGGGTAATGGACTTACACTAACGAGGGTTTTACGCTGTATCTAAGTTGTTTTTTAAATCACATACTCAATAATTTAGGTAATCCTAGAAAAACTATTTGGTTATCGATCTGCATTTAAAAAAATAATATCGCATTACCATTTTTTTTAAATATTAAATAATTTCTATCAAATTCCGGCGGATTATCTGTTCCGCCCCCCCCGCTGCCCCGCTGTTATATCGGCTGGCGCTTCCCCGTTCCTATATCCTGCCGATGAAGATTCCGGGGTCTGGTAACCGATCAGTAAAAGTTGCTTTTTAGTAAAAAGGTCTGTGTATGAATAACTGAGTCACGCTGCCTTTATTACTATTACTTTGCCATTTTGCTTTACTTAAAAATTGACGAGAGCAAAAATGGGCGTTACATAACAGAAGGTGGATGCAGTTTGCTTACACTACGCATCTAGTATGTTCTTTTTACAATGCTAAAACGTTCGCTTGCTTGTCTGAGATAGTTCTGTCTGGGACATTTCCGGTAACATGTATGAACATAATCTAGAACAAAATACAGTATGGTTAAAAGGTATACAGCAAATAAATAGTGTTGTCAGTTTTAATTTTAACTCGTTTAATTTTGGCGATAAATAATTCTATGTAAGACCCGACCAGTTTCACCGTGCTACAGACATCTTCAGATTGGTAAGTACATTTAATCTTTTGCAATGGCATCCGCAATTTTCTGTTTCAGGGGTGTAAAATATTATTTATTGTAGGTACGCAACATTAAAATTTTGCAATTTAATTGTTTGCTTTTATTGATGTAATGAATGTTGAATATATCGGTGTCTAACTGCGTGTTATTGCAGCTTATAATGGGATATTTACACAAGTTGTTAATTTGATTCGCAAATTCTTACATTTTGTGATATATTTTTTTAATATATTTTATAATCTTAATATTTTTTTCCACTTAAACATTATGTCCACGTTTTAAAATTTTCACGGCCAAAAGTATTTTCGTTATTTGTTTATGGGGTAGGTATTATGCCGTGTTACGCTACCTCCTTCTTTAGTCAACGTTTCGGACAGCGTGCAGTGTCCATCGTCAGGGCAGATCCGGCAGATGTGTGATGATGGACACTGCAACGCTGTCCGAAACGTTGGCTAAAGGAGGAGGTAGCGTAACACGGCATAACACCCCCAAAACAAAAAAAAATTGTTTACCAATATTTACCTTCTTTTAGGAATAGGTTAGTTCGTTATACTTTATGTGTAATTATTTTTGCTAATAATTATTGGTTCATTAACCTTTTCGTCCCGGAAAGAAAAAAATCACACACGATCCGAAGCGGGGTCACTCGGGTCCCCCAATTTGTTTTGCTTTTTTAAGGGTGTTAATGATACAATTTTTTTAAATTTGTTTTGGTAATAATTAGAGGGAAGTATATTCATTATATTTCAGAAGTCATTATCTAAATTGTTTGATAAATAAGGTCATGATTAATATTCTAATAAATTTAGACCATAACGCGTGTTTTTCCATAGAAAACAGAGAAGGCGGGCCGATAGCCACCATAACGCCTTGTTTCCGAATCTCGACTGGCGATTGGCGATTACACTTTCCGCGTCGATGGCTAGTTTGTTGCACAGGGTGATCTGTAAATGATGGATAGATGTATATAATTTTTTTTTACTTTCTTGGTTTTTGAAAACTACTACCTACTACTAAACTAGGATGTTAAATATTTTGAATCTTATGGTATATCTAGATTAAATTGAAATTAAAATAATTTTTTAACTTATTTCCACATATTTATTTAACCAGTACCGGTTTCATCCTGTTATGGACATCTTCAGGCTGGCAATTGACATTCTTTTGTTAGAGAATAAAATTGAATAAAATTTGGTAGGTAGGTACACAATATTAGAGTAGGTACATATATATATATATATGTATATCTAGATATTTAATGTAGGTATTAAATTTGATCTGATAATTAATTTGTGATTTTTTTATAATATTTACACTAGCCGATTTCCGGCATGCGTTGCAATGCCATATGCAAAGAAATAAATTTGACATTTAAAAAAAAAATTAAACTTGCGTCCCCGTTCCCCTTCCGCATCCCCTTCCTCTCCCGCGTTTTCTCTTCACCTTCCCCGCCTACCCTCACCCACCTCCCGCTCCCCCGTCCCTATATTCAGCCCCAGTTCATTCAGTTAGAAAATAAAGTTGGCTCGTGTGCCACCTATTACAATTTTTTTATACAAAATTTTCGTTTTTCATATAATACAAATATTCATTTTCGTATACTATAAGAACCATCAATCTAATTTCGTACCTAACATAGGTATCTATTTAAAATATCTATAATTTAAAAATCTACGGACAATAGAAAACTTTTAAAAAAAGACGAATGAAATAGGTAAAGTCTTTCTGAAGTTATGGCGTGACCAAGAGAACGGACGGCCTCCGTAGTCCAGTGGGTAAGACTCTTGACTCACAATCCGGAGGTTCGAACCCGGCATGCGCAAATAAATTTTATTTGATAAATTTGTGTTATTTCACAATTAATTCATTAAAAATAATATATAGTATATTTGCGGCATGTTCCAGAGTGGAAGATACCATCAGTATCGCCCTGGTGTAAGACCACCATTCAGAATTGAAACGTTGCTTGAAAATGGCTTTAGCCGTGTTTGATGACCAGATCTGAATAGCCAGGTACTTCCCAACCTTCCTCTTCCCCACCTCCTTCCCCTACCCACTACCTCCAGCCTCACAACATACCCCAATTGGGGATGCCATAGTCTCACTGGCTCCAGACGGGAGCAGTTGAGATTCTTGTGCGGTATTCACTGTAAAAAAAAAAAGAGAAACAGGGATTCATTTTTTATATACATATATAGATTTAGGATCTCATCTAGCATCAAAACATAGTGCCTTAACGTAAATGATGCATATATAAACGTGTTGAAAATAGGAAAAATTGCATTTGAAAATAAAAAAAGACATTCGTAATAAACACATTTTTTTATTTAATTTTACAATATCCCACATACCAATTCACCACCGTAACAGCGTGGTGAAATCAAGAAATTTATAAAAAAAAATAACAAAAACACCTTTTCATTTGAGGTACGTACTCTATAATAAATATGAGTTTAATGAACCAATAATTATTAGCAAAAATAATTACACAAAATATAACGAACTAACCTATTCCTAAAAGAAGGTAAATATTGCTAAATAACTTTTTTGTTTTGGGGGTGTTATGCCGTGTTACGCTACCTCCTCCTTTAGCCAACGTTTCGGACAGCGTTGCAGTGTCCATCATCACACATCTGCCGGATCTGCCCTGACGATGGACACTGCACGCTGTCCGAAACGTTGACTAAAGAAGGAAGTAGCGTAACACGGCATAATACCTACCCCATAAACAAATAACGAAAATAATTTTGGCCGTGAAAATTTTAAAACGTGGACATAATGTTTATGTGGAAATAAATATTAAGATTATAAAATATATATATCACAAAATGTAAGAATTAAAAAAATATTTACGAATCAAATTAACAACTTGTGTAAATATCCCATAATAAGCTGCAATAACACGCAGTTAGACACCGATATATTCAACATTCATTACATCAATAAAAGCAAACAATTAAATTGCAAAATTTTAATGTTGCGTACCTACAATAAATAATATTTTACACCCTTGAAACAGAAAATTGCGGATGCCATTGCAAAAGATTAAATGTACTTACCAATCTGAAGATGTCTGTAGCACGGTGAAACTGGTCGGTTCTTACATAGAATTATTTATCGCCAAAATTAAACGAGTTGGTAATTAAAACTGACAACACTATTTATTTGCTGTATACCTTAACCATACTGTATTTTGTTCTAGATTCTGTTCCTACATGTTTACCGGATATGTCCCAGACAGAACTATCTCGGACAAGCAAACGAACGTTTTAGCGTTGTAAAAAGAACATACTAGATGCGTAGTGTAAGCGAACTGCATCCTGTCCTTTTTATTTAAACCTTCTGTTATTAGTTGCCATCGCATAGAATTGTGCAGTTTGCAAACGCCCACTTTTGCTCTCGTCAATTTTTAAGTAAAGCAAAATGGTAAAGTAATAGTAACAAAGGCAGCGTGACTCAGTTATTAAGACACAGACCTTTCTACTAAAAAGCAACTTTTACTGATCGGCTACCAGACCCCGGAATCTTCATCGGCAGGACATGGGAACGGGGAAGTGCCAGCCGATATAACAGCGGGGCAGCGGGGGGGGGCGGAACAGATAATCCGCCAGAATTTGATAGAAATTATTTAATATTTAAAAAAATGGTAATGCGATATTATTTTTTTAAATGCAGATCGATAACCAAATAGTTTTTCTAGGATAACCTAAATTATTGAGTATGTGATTTAAAAAACAACTTAGATACAGCCTAAAACCCTCGTTAGTGTAAGTCCATTACCCCGGTCCGGGGAGGAAGTGTTAAACTCATATTTATTATAGAGTACGTACCTCAAATGAAAAGGTGTTTTTGTTATTTTTTTTATAAATTTCTTGATTTCACCACGCTGTTACGGTAGTGAATTGGTATGTGGGATATTGTAAAATTAAATTAAAAAATGTGTTTATTACGAATGTCTTTTTCTATTTTCAAATGCAATTTTTCCTATTTTCAACACGTTTATATATGCATCATTTACGTTAAGGCACTATGTTTTGATGCTAGATCATATCCTAAATCTATATATGTATTTAAAAAATGAATCCCTGTTTCTCTCTTTTTTTTACAGTGAATACCGCACAAGAATCTCAACTGCTCCCGTCTGGAGCCAGTGAGACTATGGCATCCCCAATTGGGGTATGTTGTGAGGCTGGAGGTAGTGGGGAGGGGAAGGAGGTGGGGAAGGAGGTGGGGAAGAGGAAGGTTGGGAAGTACCTGGCTATTCAGATCTGGTCACCAAACACGGCTAAAGCCATTTTCAAGCAACGTTTCAATTTTGAATGGTGGTCTTACACCAGGGCGATACTGATGTTATCTTCCACTCTGGAACATGCCGCAAATATACTATATATTATTTTAAATGAATTAATTGTGAAATAACACAAATTAATCAAATAAAATTTATTTGCGCATGCCGGGTTCGAACCCGCGACATCCGGATTGTGAGTCAAGAGTCTTACCCACTGGACTACGGAGGCCGTCCGTTCTCTTGGTCACGCCATAACTTCAGAAAGACTTTACCTATTTCATTCATCTTTTTTTTCAAGTTTTCTAATACTTTGTAGAAGGTTCTTACGGAAAGAAAAACTAAGAAAATTGCGCAAAAAATTAGGTAAATTCAGAAAAATTAACGAATTTTTTAACTTCGCACATGAATGTGAATTTAGCAGGCAGTTGTGTTTTTTAACAAAAGAATTGTCCGTAGATTTTTAAATTATAGATATTTTAAATAGATACCTATGTTAGGTACGAAATTAGATTGATGGTTCTTATAATATACGAAAATGAATATTTGTAATATATGAAAAACGAAAATTTTATATAAAAAAATTGTAATAGGTGGCACACGAGCCAACTTTATTTTCTAACTGAATGAACTGGGGCTGAATATAAGGACGGGGGAGCGGCAGGTGGGTGAGGGTAGGCGGGGAAGGTGAAAAGAAAACGCGGGAGAGGAAGGGGATGCGGAAGGGGAACGGGGACGCAAGTTTAATTTATTTTAAAAATGTCAAATTTATTTCTTTGCATATGGTATTGCAACGCATGCCGGGAATCGGCTAGTGTAAATATTATAAAAAAATCACAAATTAATTAGCAGATCAAATTTAATACCTACATTAAATATCTAGATATACCATAAGATTCAAAATATTTAACATCCTAGTTTAGTAGTAGGTAGTAGTTTTCAAAAACCAAGAAAGTAAAAAAAATATATACATATAGCCATCATTTACAGATCACCCTGTGCAACAAACTAGCCATCGACGCGGAGAGTGTAATCGCCAATCGCCAGTCGAGATTCGGAAACAAGGCGTTATGGTTGCTATCGGCCCGCCTTCTCTGTTTTCTATGGAAAAACACGCGTTATGGTCTAAATTTATTAGAATATTAATCATGACCTTATTTATCAAAGAATTTAGATAATGACTTCTGAAATATAATGAATATACTTCCCTCTAATTATTACCAAAACAAATTTCAAAAAATTGTATCATTAACACCCTTAAAAAAGCAAAACAAATTGGGGGACCCGAGTGACCCCGCTTCGGATCGTGTGTGATTTTTTTCTTTCCGGGACGAAAAGGTTAAAACCTATTCTCATACCTAGGTCCAGATAGACATAAAAAAAAATCATAAAAATCGGTCAAGCCGTTTTGGAGGAGTGCGACCACGAACACCGTGACACGAGATTTTTATATATAAGATTATTGATAAACTACCTATCACATGGCACGAAGAAATGGTCGTCTTAGATTTCTTTACATTTAACATTGCAACAATACGGAAACTAACATTGACCTTAACCTCGGTAATGAATCGTCCGCATCGATTTGGGATACATTGTTACCTGCATGTTATGGGAGATTTTACGGCAATGAAAGCTAATCAGCATGTCGGCATACATACCTAATGGCATACGTGCGCAAATACCGTGTGTACTCTGTATGCTAACATTATATTAATATTCTTATTTTCGGCTAATTTATACATAAAGTAAAAACAATGGTGTAAATACCCACCGTTTTATATTTACAGATGTCGCGCCTGTCAGCCTGTGAAAGATTTATGAGACAGACTGTAAAAATGAAAAATATAAAAACAAATAAAGACCACCAAAATTTGCACAACAATGTAAATATAACTATTATTGTGGGAGAAGAAAGACTTTGTTTCACGTAGTGCTAGAGCGAGAAGACAATGCATGAGCCTTCATTAGTTTAGAGTAGTGCGATATCACTCTTTCTATACTTAAGAGGGCATTACCAGAGAAAACCGGAAATACGTCATTTTCAAAAAAGTTTTTAGACATATTGACTCTTTTCCACAAAAAATTATAAATGGATTTCGAAAGATTGTTCTTTTATCTAGCATTCGTATGTAATAAATTTTGAGAAATTTTTAAAATTTTTAGTATAATAAGGTTATTCCATAGGTCGTAGGCAGATTTGTTCAATTTTCAAAAAAGTTTTTGTATTATACCACACCCATTTCAAATAATAAAATCATGCAGTAAAATAAATCAATACATTATCTAGCAAACGTATGTTTTAGAATTTTAATTTTAGTTTCAATAAAATCATTAAAAAATATGTACGTACATGTGTTTCTTGGCGCAAATTGGTCCGTTTGTGTATTTATTTGCGCACTTACAAACTAATATATTTCAGATTTTTTTAACATTCTTATTAAATTTAGACATTATTGAAAAATGATAAATAGTTATAATCAAAAAATAACTACAAAAAGTACATGATTTTAATAGTTTTACCATCACGCCTTTCAGCATTTTTGGATGAAGGTATAAATTAAAGCTAATTTGAATTGAAATAAATTCGATATTGAGTTATAATTTAAAAAAGCTGGTACGGAGAATAATTTATCTTTCTCATTGTAACCGCCCTGCACGATCGTAAGAACAACTTTCGACGAAATGTGGATTTTCGTCCGCTGGCTGGTTAAACGCTCTTAACAATCCATCATCCAAAGACAGACAGTAGTCCACCATACTAATTACATACAAATCGATGCATCAATCAATAAATTTACATGTGGAGAAGAACAGCAGTGTTATCTAAGATATCTACCTTTCATGTAAAATACTAAATAATATTGGCGCAGCCGGTAGGAATACCTTTACATGATACATATTATGATATAAAAGGCGAATGAAGGTGGTTATGACAAGAAAATACCTAAGGAACATGACACCACTGGAAAATAAACTAAATAATTTATGAACAAAATGAATTATACAATCGTAGGTATATCACTAATATTATATGCTGCCTTTGTAAACATTGTCACTATGTATTTATTATTTTCCTTATTTTTTCTCATAAATAAAGACTATTATCGTAAAATATATCTATTCTGAACTTTTATTCCATATTACACAGTATTTCAAATTTCATTTCGTGTGTATAGAAACTCACCAATCTTCTATATATGATATATATAAAAATGAATCCCTGTTTCCCTTGGTCACGCCATAACTTCAGGTCGACTTTACCTAGTTCATTCATCTTTCTTTTTAATGTTTTCTAATACTTTTTCTTACGGAAAGAAAATTAAGAAAATTAGATAACTAATTAATTTCAGAAAACTTAACGACTATTTTAACTTCACACTATTGACAGTTCACGCGTTTGATGAAATTGAATTTAGCAGGCAGCTGTTTTTTTTCGTAACAAAAGAATTGTTTATGGATTTTTAAAATTATAGATACTTATGTTAGGTACCTACTTATCAAATCATTGATTGATTGTTTTTATATTATCTATACAAAAATTAATATATTTGTGATATATGAAAAAATTATATATATATATATATACAGGAAATGACACGCAGGGAGAAACAATTTATTTCTTTTAATATGGCATTGCAACGCATGCCGGGAACCAGCTAGTAATATATAAAAATGAACGTTTCTTTGTTCGTCCCTTATGCAGTCCCTAAACCATTCATCCGATTGCATGAAACTTTGGTGAGTTGTTGTGCGCACGCCCGCGAAGGTTTCAATATGTAGTGGTGAGCTCTGGCGTTATAAAATTATTTCCTATACTATTAATCCGATTGTGATGAATCTTAGGTGAATTGTAGTACGTACGGCCGCGAAGTTTTATGTATAATACACTGGTGAGCTCTGGCGTTATGAAATTTGTATATAAAATTCATTATAGGTGACGCGCGAGTTGTCTGAAAAACGTGTATTTCATATAGATTAGAGGCAGGGAGGGAAGGCGGGAGGGGAACATTTTCTTTCTTTGAGTAGCTTTGCAACGCATTCCGGGCACTCACTAGTCTGAAATAAATATTTTTCATTAAATTCCTTGCATTAGTTTAATATTGGTACACCCGTACATAATCTGTTAAACGAATCGGCTCAATTTTCAGCCTTGACATTTTTGACGCTAAATTTGACTGTCAAGGTTATATTACACTACACACATTACCTAAACAAGCTGATAGTAAGTAGGTATCATGACTTGACTTTGTTTTCGTGAAATTTTTTTGCCAAAATTAAACAACACACGTTTTAATTAAGTCGATGCATTCATTCTGTAATTTCTACCTGACAACCATTTTTTAGCTGGTTTATTAAAACTTCAATTTGGAGACTTTGTTTTCCTTATTTTATTATTGATTTACTAATTTATTCCAACAGGGGTAACTCAATCCACTCAGCCATGACAGTAATGATTGTATTGTTATAAGTTATAATAGAATATTGATTGTATTGGCGTGGTCTACGCCATGAGATATCCATATGGTGGCGGAGAAGTGCTATGAAAGAGTGCAACGTCCCCCCAGGAACGTTACCGTGGCACTGCAGTATCTCGGTAGGCGGAACAAATGGCGATACGCATTATTGTAAACGATTTTTAGCTTATAACACTGCATTGGAATGCAGTGTTATCTACCTACGGTTCTGACGTAAACAGCGATGTGCAGAATGCGTTAAATAGTATTCTTTTGACGTTTGTTGTGCAAAAGCGATTATGCCTTGACAGCATATACCTGCTCCAACGGATATCGCTCTTCTTTGAAAAAAGTATTGCCAATCTGGTTGGATGAAGCAGGATTCATCGGTACCTATGCATTGACAATTATATTAAAATGTGTAGGCGTTGTTTCATGTGTAACTGGCGAATTTATGAACGCTTGAATTCTGCGTAATAATAAGTACTTTAAAATTGCAGTTAGAGGGCATACATTAATTACGTGAGCTGTTTTTCTTCCAATCTAGACCCCTCCCCTTCCTTGGTGAGATAATTTTGAGCATTATACTTCGTATATTATACTTCGTATATTCTTTTCAAGTAACGTGAGATTTAGCTGGACCCCCCCCTCCTTTGAGCTCACGTAATATGTATGCCCCCTTAGTGGTACCTACTTGGAACAAAATTAAATATTTTGACTTCTGTTTTTGAAATAAAACTTATTTACGCATGCTTGACTTGGGGAGTAAGCTGGTGAATGCGTGACGAGAGCGTTATAAAAAGTGTGATCGGGTGAGGCGAACGGTCGGGCGAGGCGAACGTAAGTTGAAAGCTAGTGAAATTTTACTTCAGTCGTGTGGTCTACAGCAAACTCGTTTTTTTTGTATATTTTGTTATATTGCAAGAAAAAATATTTCTATAATTTCGGTTCGCGGAATGTCAATAACAAACAATTCACAAGAGATGCGAAATATCTTTTGTTAAAGTGTGAAACTACTAAGTTAGCTGTGTGATTAATCGAACTTTTGAAATAATTCCAATAAATGTTTTAAAATATCCATCCAAATTGGCCACGTTTTGGACAGCGGACGCTCGCAGGTGTTTGCAAATTGGATAAAATGTGGCCAAAAACGCTCCAGTTGCTACCAACATGCATATAAAGCTTAAGCTGAAAACAAAATTCCATATAAAGAAGTTTCACACAAAAAGCATTATAATTTAGGCGATGCTAGAGCCCAAGAGTTTTTGCTGTTTCATATACCTACACATGTTCTCTGCTTTATAGAGAAAATGGATACGAGTATAAGTATATGAGAAAAATGTTCTGAAACCCACATATTTTTATAAGAATGAGAAAAGGAAACAAATAAACTACCCACTTTGAATGCGGCCCACGATCTTGGGATTGTATACGGTTCAGCAAAACAACAAAATTCAAGGTCGAAAGAGCTTTTAGGTTATTTATTTCTGACAAATTACGAATGTGTAATTTATTTGAATAATTTTTTTATACATACTGGCGCAGACTTGTGAAAAATCACGGCATTAACATTATTATAGGATTGATATTGCATGTTAGCTAAAAGGTAAAGGCAGGAAATTTGCTCCTTAAGACACATCATGTCATCTTTGAGGATGCTGTAAAATTTTAAAAAATAACCTCGGTGGGGGCTCCGGCTAGGTGCCAAAGTGATGAACACTGAGGACACAGGACTTATTTGGACACTATTTTGTAACTGTCAAATCAGTATACGTTTGCCTAAAGAAGGAACGGTCGTTCCGAAACCGGTCGGATTTACTCAAATATATAAGTGGTTCAAATAAATAAAAATTGTTTCATTTATCTGTAATAATTTATACTCCGCTCTCTTCACCCAAACCTCATTGGTACCACAATTGAGGATATCTTAAACATTCGCCTGTGGCGCTTCCCCATGTTCCTGTAAGAGGAGTATAATAAAGATTTCACTCTCTTCGCCTCGTGTCTTTTCAGTCTTAGATCCGCCCCTACTTAAAGTGTACAGGTGTAACGGGTGTAACCCATTACTCGAAAATATTTAATCAGGGAATCCAGAACGCATTTCGAGATCGCGCTCAGATCAGTGATACGCGCTCTCATCTGTTACCAAACTGCTGGAACGAGATGGAGTGCGTATCACGTGACCCGCTAGGCTGCGGCTACCCAGTGGCGACGTGTGCTGGAAAATATATATTTTGTTTTTAAGAGAAAACCCGGTCGCCGAGAAATTTGAAAAGTAGCATAGACATAAACCTTTATTGGATAACCAACACCTCTGCCATAGGTCACCCCAAGTGGTTCGCTACGTTTGGTGATTTAGCAGGGGTGCCCGGGTTCATGGGGTGAGGTTTGTCTAGGTCTTGGAGGCGGATGACCAGGACACACTGAACTCCAGATTCCTACCCACCCCTTAAACCCTTTTCCTTCCCAGAACTCTCCTCTCCTTCCTCCCCTTAAAAAAAACCCTCCACACAGCATCCCCAAAGATGACATAGGCTCTGAGGGAAATTATTTTCCTCAGGGCCTCCTGTGTGGAGCTAACGTAAAAAAAGACATGAATATTATGTCTATGAATAGTAGGTATTTTACCAATCTATTGCTGTCGCTGTCGCTCTTACTCCCCCGAATACTGAGCGAAAGGGACAACTGCGCCTCAGATGATAATACCTTAATAAAATCATCAAAATCGAGGTTTTTCATGATTCCTATAACTATACCAGAAGAAAATAATTTTGAATCCGAATGTTTGGCCTTTTTTAAAATACATTGTCTAGCTTGTATAGTGTACGTCTGTTGATGGCGTTCAAACCAGGCAATTTTAACGATTTTTTGAGGGTCCTAAACTCCTATACGAAATAAGAAATCACTTAAAAAAAAAACAAAACGGACCGATACGCTAGTTATCGATATCTATATTATATTAAAAAAATGTTTGCCGTAGTGTCAAAATCCAGAGAGGAAATTGGGGAATATGTTTGCATAGCAAAAAACGCCGCCCAGTTTCCTCTCAATGAAAAAAATCATCGGACAGCAAAATAACATCTACGTTTTAAATTCCAAATTGCTCAAATACTGATTTAAAACCTTCAGGTAAGTGCTGACACCTTGAATATATGATATAAAACAAAATATCATTTTTATTTTTGTTTTTAACTTTATGAGTAAAACCTCAATTTTAGCAGACAGAAAAATCAGGGTTCGAGTCCCAGTTCGAGTGCCAATATCTTTTTTCTGATTTTTCAGGGTCCAGCTTTTTGATTGAGTTTCGCTAATATTGTCTTCATTTAATTAAAATGTATAATTTATTATGTTTAAATATTGCGCACGACGGGTTTCGTACCCGCGACCTTTAGACACTGTCAAAGAAGGACATCAAAATATGTTTACTCAATTATTTGTTGTGCCATTTCCGACCGCACATTTCCTCTCAAATAACCACAAGATTCCGGAGCATCATAAAAACAACTGAAAAAATCGTTATCAACGAAGGTTCCGATTAAAACATTGTATTAATTTTTATAATAGGTGCCTATGTATTTAATAATGCTTCGACCTTGCTTGTAACTTGTTAGACCATAACACTAATGAAATATAACTCCATTAGCGAGTACGCGAATATGATACCTACATAATATTGTGATTATTTAAAATAGACAACACAAGTAGTCCTTATCGCGTTTCTTATCTGTATTTAAATGTTATTAGTCGGCAGTTTGTTTTACGATTAAACTGCTTATTACGTCTTGCTGAGTACTGTGTGGCACATGCAAATGATCATTTTATAGCGTACTTAGTACCCATATGGAAAATTGCACGATAAACGTAAGTAGATCTTATTATAACACTAGAAAACAGACAATATTGCGAAAGAATCCCAAAGCGACACGTAAATATTCTAATTTTGTAGGAATTTCAAAATAAAAGAAAAGAAAATAAATATCGACCATATATTATGTAGGTAAATTTAAAGGTTTGGTTTGACGTTGTTTAGAAATTAAAGAAATAAACATGGATACAAATCTTGTATGTAGGTATACATAGGTTTGAATTGACATTGTGTAGAAATTAAAGAAAAAAACGTGGATCTTGCATGTACGTTCATTTAAAGGTGTGATTTGAAGTTGTTTGGAAATTAAAGAAAAAAACACTGCGGAGCGGATTTTTAACATCTAGTATTACGAGTACATTAATTTCCTGGTCTGAGGCCACTTAAGCTAGGAAAAAACTTAGGTAATTAAAACATTTAAAAAATGCTGAAAGTTTGTAAAGATTTTCGTTTATAGAAACTGGATAGCGTACCACATGTTCGTATCTTTAAAAAATGTAACTTTTTAATACTGTTTTATTTCTCAGTCTAGTATGAAAAGTCACCAGCCATAATTCACAATAATGTACCAATGTAATTGGTTGTTTAACGGTATTGTTAAATCGACATTCAACCTTCCGTAAGCAATTTTCACACTTAATTATATTTTATGCTCTAATTGTTCCGACTCGAATCTGTAGTATAACTTACTATACACTGCATCATAGTATCGAATCGCACTGTTAGGTTTAGTGTAGAAAACACATTTATGCAACACAATGAAGGTAAAATAAAATGCCGATCGGACACAAAGACATTTTAAAAATGTTTCTGAAAATAGATTTTAGCAAAAATTGAGCTCTATGTTTAAAAGAGAATAAATATCAACTTATTTAGGGTTGCCATCCGTCCGGGTTTCCCCGGATTTGTCCTAGTTTAGAGAGCGCCCGGGGAGCGTCCGGGCGGGGTTTCATTTGATGTCCGGTTTTAAAAATAAAATTTAAAGTCTTAAAATTTAAAATCAAACGTATACGTTTGCCCTGAGGAAGGAACGGTCGTTCTGAAACCGGTCGGTTTTAAACAAATATAAAAGTGATTCAAACAAAGTAACATTGTTTCATTTATCTTTAATTAAAATTAAATTCAATTTCCAAGAATACAGCTGCATTGATTTTTACAAATTCCTTTTAAAAAGGGAAGATATTCTAAAAGCTATCGGAAACAGTGATAAATACAAAAAAATGAAAAGTAAAAAAGGCGAGAGGCTGAGAAAAAAGCTTTAATAGCTAGATAATCAAATAATGTACTTATGAGTGCAATAATTTCTTTTCATTTTTGTAGTTAAAGTTATGATTGTTTTTATTACGTAAAAGAAATTTACAATATGGCTGTTGATTAAAACTTAAAGGTGATATAAATGAGTATATTTTTTGATTATTGCATGCTTAAAAAAATAATAATGTAACTTATATTACAGTAAGTCTAAACTTTTAAAAGGTTCAGTTTTGTTGCTTAAAGATTTAAGAAGAGTGAATTTAGTTCATATTATGTTAAGAGATATTTTGTTGTTTAAATGGCTGCTGATAAAAATTTAAAGATATAATTATTCCTGAGTTAAAGAGTTACCTCGAAAATTGTAAGACTGAATACTAAAATGGTCTCAGTACTTTTAAGATTTTTGTTTAAAAATTTAATTGAATTTTGTTAGGCTTAATATTTTAATAAGGTTTTGTTTTCATAACAGAGCACATTAATAATTTGTGTTTTATTTTAAGAATAAAAAAATTGTAACTGATTACTAAAACAATTTGTAACATACTGTAATAAGATTCTGTTTTGTTAGGTACATTTATAATGATGATAAAAGATGACTAAATTTAATTTGAAAATAAATAAATAGGTGATTTATGACACTTTCAACTGTTTTTTATTACACTGACTGTGTTTAAAAAAACCTGTTGACATGTCTGGGTTCTGGGCCCTAAAATCCGGGGTTTTCAAATGGTTGCCAAATTTAAGAGATGGCAACCCTAGACATATTGGACATTGACTGGTAAAATTTAACGAAATTAATAAAAATATAGGGATTGTGTGGAGTTATTTATAGGTTCTGAAAATAAAATTCTAACGAATGTCTTTACAAACAAATTATCGTTTTCAGAAATATTAAATTGAAAACAGGATTGATTGAAATCTACGAAATATATTGCATCAGCGGCATTGACGTATGATCTTGGTCGAAGACCAGCGATAGATTATGATTACTAGAGCAGACCCGTGAAAAATCAAGGGATAGCACGAATTCTTGCAGCCCCAATTTTGAAAATGGCAATAAAAATAATTTTCTGTTAAAAATTAATAAAAAAGGTTGGTACTTTATCGTTTGTTTGAATTCTTTACAATCAATACCAGTTTTAAAAATGACAATTAAATTCAAAGCAAATCCAAGTTCATTAAGCCTGAGTTACACAGACTGATTATACAAACGAAATTAGTATTTTTGATTACAATTTAGAGCAGAAACTAGAATAAATAATAAAAAAGGTTATTTATGGTGGAGATATTATAAGGACCGGTTGTTTTGCAGATTTAAAACAACTTATCAAATTTGAAAGTCAATTTCCAAGTTCTGTAAAGGTTCTTTTCAAGTTCTGTTATTATATCATTATTGATCAGTTGTTTCACAAAACTGAAATAATAACAGAACCTAAATAGAACTCTCATATGCCTTGAAAATTAACTTTGAAATTTGATTCTGTGAACCCGTCAACCACCCGTCAACAACCCGTCCTAAGTATTCTTATACAAGGTTTCTTGTACTGGCAACTTGCTGATGCTTGACGAACCGCCTCGAATGAACGCTTTTTGGGAGATTACGAAACTGTATGTATTTTTTTTTAATTTAGCAAAACTAATTTAAAATCACAATAGAAGATATTTAATAATACGATATTTTATGTTTAATCGATTCACCTACATTACTACAACTCATCACATTCTATATACCTTCTCATATAGGACTCAGAAATAAAGACCTGCTTTTCCTCAATCAGCACTCGACTAATTATGGTTATAATTCACCACTGTCCAGAATATGTAGAATAGTCAACTCACGACGAGACCTTGATTTTTTGGTATAAGCTTAAATGATTTCTGTCGCTCTTTAAACAATTGAAGATATTTTATATTTACTCTAATTTTTGCAAAGTCTTGACTTGAATTGACACTTCTATTTTCTCTGTTTATCTTTGCTTTGATGTACCATCCTCATCCTTACAATCCTTAGGTACATCCAAATGTAGGGTAACTTTGTAGTAAATTGGACGTAAGTCCGTTAATAAATATATAAATATTTACGCAAAACAGTTCATAATTTTCTTGTTGTACACAAACCAGCTTATTCATTTGCCTATTTCGAAACCATATTTCTAGAAAAAACATGTTCAAGATATCTAAAATGTCACCTAATTCTCGTTAGAAAACATATTCAATAGCTTTGCTAAGGCCATGCTTTTCAGAAATGGAGTTGAATTAGTGAAGATTACCAAATAATATTACAGCAAGTCTGCATAATGTTGTATAATTTTATAGCCTGAAATTGGACGTTGGCTTTGAGTGTGATATAGAGGCTATCTGAAACGATTTTAATGATTTTGAATCTATTCCATAAATTACCGTTATCTTAATAAATCTAAATAATATTGCACCTTATCCTCGTATATTTATGTCTCCATTACCATACTTAGAATTAATCATGCTTCAGTAAATTTTGGTTCCAACGAAGTATTTTTGTGTGAGCCTAGAGCAACACACCTCACTTATAAATTATCATATTATAATCGTAGTTACAGTAGATTAAAGAGTTGGGAAGATGCAGTGCAGAAAATTGATTTATTTACATTTGTTATCAGTTTACTCGTTTTACCGATATTAAAATTTAATTTGTGGGATATTAAATTCTTCAGATTTACTTCTGCAGTGTTAGAGTGAGACTGCAAAATAGTGCAAAAGTCAAAGGTTTATATTCAGTGGTACGTGCTCTGCTCGCTCGACCCTTTTCGAACCCAGAGCCTTTTCGAACTCCACTAGTACAGACCTCAGCTCTTGCAATATTTATCATTAGATAACTACTTGTGATAATAAATATGATCTTGAACACAAGAATATTGAATAACTCTACACCCTGTCTTTTACATAACACTGGCGCAGCCGGCAGGATAGAAATGACACCTACAAGAATGAAAAATTCCTATAAAATCAAGTTTTCAAAAACTATAATATCTTTTCCTTTTTTTGGACAACTATGAACACTTAAAAGCTTCATAACTTAAAAATCTAATGAAATAATATCGTAATGTGCAAATTTTAAAACGTAGGTACAGTTAGATAGTTCTCAAATCTGCAAACAAAAGTTTTACAGAAAAAGTTAAAAAAAAATGCCTTGGTACTCGTATAATGTAAGGTGTTACGTCATATACAATAACAGATAGATGTGCCATGAATAAAAAGTTTATAAACTCCATTCATACGTTGATAACTGCCAAACGTGATGCAGTCCATGACAAGTGGAAATCCAATATCCATGCCAAATCGATAAAAATTATTCAATGCATATTATTAAAGTTCCTGTTTGTTGTAATGGAAAGATGGTCTTTAACGAGATTTAACGATTACGGTACACCGGTTCTAATCTAAGAAGTCGTTAACAATTTTAAACAAAAATATGCACTGTGAAAATTGGATGAAGTGTCATCCAAAAATGCTACCAAATGTCAGATCTCTACCGATATGCTTTCCTGGCTTTATCACATTCAACATTGTGCCGTGTTTTGTGTATCGCAGCCTTCAAAGTTATTTCATCCACCGTTTAAGTCCTTGAGGCATGCTTCGTGAACAAAGACCCCGAAGAAGATAAATTTATGCTTTAGAATTTTATAGTTTCTTTTCGAGTGTTACCAAATCATCGAATGAGAATTGCTTGGAATCATGTCCAAATCAAAGTCACTTTGTTTAAAATTACCTGAAGAGATATTTTTATTAGATGCGTTTTTAAAATATAAATTTACTGGTACTGGTTTTAATATATTCTATTCTATTATATTATAAAACTAGGGCAAACCGGAAATAATACCGGAAAAATCACGGGATATTGTAATTGTAGGATTTGCGAGATGAAAGTATTTATAAAAGAAATATTTTTCTCAGAATCATTGCTTTTCAAAATACGATCAGATATTTACCTTTTTGAATTAGCACCTTAGTGTGATGACCGTGGCCGGTATCAACATTACTTTCTGGACTCCTTTGTATGGATCCAGATTCCTCTATATTGTGCTCTCAGTTCAGGGAGATTGAACAATAAATATTCGTACGTAGACTTAGCGAGTTTATTCCGAGATATGGTACAGGTAGTGCTTCTTACGAAGCGATAATCCAAAGAGGACGGTAGACAACAATCACACCCTTTTATACGTTCCTCATGCTGTCTCACTCATACACGCATGTCTCTTTCATACCGCAAGACATACGTTCACCACATCCCTCCACACTTAAATCCGAAGACAGTTACACAACATGAACTGATAATTATTTACAATACATAAAATATTCCAATATTTACAATGTAAGTAATTCATGTTGAGTCGAGAGCTGAGTGCTGCCTTCATTGACTCATCTGTGTGTTCGTGGTCGTAGTCGGTCCTTCCAATTTCCCGACGTTGACGCCACTGGATCACTGGGGCTGGAATGAGAAGGAGAAAAACCCATTAGACTGTCATCCAGGCCAAAGCTGGAGACATCGTATTCATCATACGACAGTCTCTTCGTCTCAGACGCGACATAAGGATTGCTGTGTTTCTTTTCCCATGACACACATAATTTAGACAACTGATCAAAATGCCTTTTCCAAAACATAATTTTACCATTTAAATTTACCTCAATTATATAAAGTTTTTTTCCTAATTGTTTATACACTTTCCCTGGTACCCATTTATCATTGTTTTGGTCTCTGAAATCTCTAACCATTACCTTTTGATTAATCGAAAAACCCACCGATTCTTTATTATTTCTTTTATAATAATATTTTTGATTTTCCTGACATTTAAACATTTTAATTTTTGTTTCTTTCTTAATTCTATTATCCTTATCTCTCCCCCCTCTCGGTACAAAACTGTTTAAGTTTGACCTTAGTTTCCTTCCAAACATTACAACTGCAGGTTCTAAGCCAGTTGTACAGTGTGGTGCATTTCTGTAATCAATTAAAAAATTTCCTAATTTTTCCTCATAACCTGACTGAAACTTATTTCTTATCATCATTTTTTTTAAAAAATTTTTACACGTTCGAACCGCGTTTTCTGCTAGACCATTTGATTGTGGATGATTTACCGGAGTAGTTAAATGTTTGATGTTATTCATCTCACAAAACTCTTTGAAGTCCGCTGACATGAAAGCGGCTCCATTATCTGAAACTATTGTCTGTACACTCCCGAAATAACTAAATAAACCCTTTAATATTTTAATAGTGTTATACGAATTTGGAGACTTTACTTCTACACAGTCTAACCATTTTGAGGTTGAGTCAATAATTACAAGAAAATATTTATTTGCAATTGGGCCCGCATAATTAATATGCACCCTACTCCATATTTCTTCCGTTATAGGTAAATCTCTGTTATTTTTAAATAAACTTAGAATTTGAGTATCCAAGTCATTCTCTACGTGAACTGGTTCCTCATTCCCAATTAATTCTAATTGCACTTTACTTTTATTAAAACTACCCGCTTTCTCCGAAAAAACCTCCTGGAATTTTCGAATTTTTTTATTCACTTTACTTCTACCACTCTCAAATACACTATGAGAAAAAATTTCACTACCCTCCTGGGATGAAATTGATTGTAAATCACTTCTATCATCATCAAAACCACTATGAGAAAAAATTTCACTACCCTCCTGGGATGAAATTGATTGTAAATCACTTCTATCATTCTCAAAAACACTATGAGAAAAAATTTCACTACCCTCCTGGGCTGAAATTGATTGTTCATTTATTTCCCCATTATTTTTTTCTATTGGAACGATTGGTGACGCAAACTTACTATAGTTTACCGGAACTGAAATACCTTCCGATTGTAAACGGCCCAATTCCGCTTCAACCTTTGCTTTTAAAGCAAACGGTATATTTCTCGGATTGCCGAATTTCGGTTCCGCATTCTCTTTTAATTTCAAATGCCCTTTATATTTATTGAATTTACCCAGTTTCTCCGAAAAAACCTCCGGGAATTTCCGAATTAAATTATCAATTACACTAGTATTATTCTCAACCATATTGTGAGAAACATTTTCACTTCCCTCCTGGGATAAAGTAGATTGTAAGCCCGTAAATCCAATATTAAACTTTTTAATGAAATCACGCCCTAGAACCGTAATTGTTCCCTGTTTTACTACGCAAAATTCTAACATTTCCCTATAACCGTTAAATTCAACTGTTAATAAGATACAACCCAATAAATTTAACTTACAGTTAGCGTAACCCATTAAGGTTAAATCCTTTGGTTTTAACATCAAATGTTTGAAATGTTTAACATAATCTTCGTCCGTTAAAATCGAAATTGCCGCCCCTGTGTCCAATAAACCGTTTAGTTCCACATTATTCACTAAAACTTTGCACAATATTGGTTCACAATATACTGCGTTTATCCGCAACATGTTTTTATGTTCCTGCGTATTTACGAACACTGAAGAAATGTTATTATATTTTAAACCGCGACATATCTTCCCAATATGCCCTTTTACTCTGCATTTATAACAAAACACGTCTTTAAATTTACAGTTTACTGAATCGTGATAATTCCCGCAATGTTTACACTTTGTTCGGTCCGCTGACCTCGCTCTGTACGATGTAACATTCTTGTCCGAAGTTCTAAAAAAATGTTTACCTACCGAATTTTGTTTTTGTGACAAATTGTTCGATGTATTTTTAAATTTATTTACTAAATCAACACTTTCCGTTTTAATTTGCTTATTCATTACCTCGAATGAATCCATAGCAATAGCACATTCTATAACCTTTTTTAATGAAAAGTTTTCAGCCTCTACAAATAATTTCTCCTTAATACGCCCCACTCGAAGACCGGTGACAAAAACATCTTTTAAATTATATTCAAGTCTGTCCTCGAATTTGCAAAATCTAACGAGATTTCTTAACCGTGCTATATAATCATTAACCGATTCTGAACTTTTTTGTTTCGTAGCAAAAAAAATTTCGCGCTCTTTGAAAACATTTCGTTTGATACCTACATGATTCTCTAGTAATAACAATAAATTTTCGACCGTAATATCTGTAATTTTTTTAGGAAAACACAAATCAATCAATAAATCTATTGTCTCTGTGTGTAAATGAGATATTAAAACCGCTCTCTTTTTTTCTACCGAATTTAACTTGTCATCATTAACGAGGATGAACTGTTCGTATTGCAACACGAACGTCTCCAGTTTGTCCCTCAAATGACAAAACCTGGGCAGTTCTCCCCCTTCCATCTTCACACAGATACAATCAATAAAAGCAGAAAATTTTACAAACAGCACTCAACTCACGACTCTGTTGACTTGATGCTGCTGCTCCGATCTCGCCCTTCCGCGGACCGTCTCCTGGCTCCTGAACCCTGGTCGTCCTTCAAATGCCCGGCACGCCTTCCGTGAGGTCTGCACCTGGTCTCTGGTCTTCTCCTGAAGACCCGGACTTCTCCATCCACGCCTTACGTGTATGCTCCTGATTCTCGGCACTGAATAACCAAACCAGCGCCTTGCTGTTCCTCGGATGCCAATATCTGCTGCTCTTGCCTGTTGCCCCTGTAGCCTCAATCTCGGATTCCTCTTTCGACTGCCAAATGTGACAATTTGGCTGCCCGTGGTTCTTTTCAAACCGCGCCAAATGTGATATGATTTGACTGCTTCTCGTTCCTTTTCAGCTGCGCCAAATGTGATTTTGGCTGCTTCTCGTTCCTTTATCGGCTGCGCCAAATGTGATGACCGTGGCCGGTATCAACATTACTTTCTGGACTCCTTTGTATGGATCCAGATTCCTCTATATTGTGCTCTCAGTTCAGGGAGATTGAACAATAAATATTCGTAGGTAGACTTAGCGAGTTTATTCCGAGATATGGTACAGGTAGTGCTTCTTACGAAGCGATAATCCAAAGAGGACGGTAGACAACAATCACACCCTTTTATACGTTCCTCATGCTGTCTCACTCATACACGCATGTCTCTTTCATACCGCAAGACATACGTTCACCACATAAATTTAATATTTTTTTGTTAAAAAAATAACGACATCTAACAAAAAAATAACGAAAGAAATAAGCATTTTAAATAGTGAATTATTAATTGTCGTCTGAATCATTCCGCCAATCAGTTCCAACTTCAAAAATCAAAACAAATCCCAATTCTTGAGGTCTTTCAACTGATGTTACACCGAGACATACTACCGAAATTATTATTTTTAATTAATAATAATATGCAACATCATTTTTTCTGCATTACAAAATCATTATGATAGCTCGCTTATTCTACAATAATCAATATGACTTATTTATGTAAATTTCGACGATAGTTTAGTGATTTGTAGATATAATAGATATATTGTAACAAGATTTAATCGTCATTCGTAAATTGTAGTTTTGGTGACAACCAATTCTTGAGCGATAAACTAAAAATACCAAAGACCCACGTTATCCATTTTCAACCTACAAGAATTTATAATGCTTAGATGATAAAGCTGTACAGGATAGATAAAAAATAATCAGCTCGGAATTAAAACAATTAAGTATTACAGATGATTCCACTTTAAATTACCTAAGAAAATATGGTTATTATTATGTAAGTTGTGAAATATCAAAATTGTTGGTGCAAGGTAAATTGTTCAAGACCAAACGAATTAATATTAATTTCAGAATCTCCGTTGTGATCGTAGTTCTCATTAGGAAAAAAAGACCAGATACTAATATCTACAGCCTGTATGTCGGACGAATATCTACTGCTCATATGTTGAACTAATATCTACGAACTTCAGAGTGTTGACTAATATCTACAGAGCTAAGGTCGGACGAATATCTATGACGGTCCCAGTGTTGACTAATATCTACAGAGCGTAGGTTGGACTAATCATCTAAATGTGTCCAATAGTCCGATATTAGGGATATTTACATACATACTTACATAAATTAAGTTTTTTAAACTACATACGCAATATTACGTTATTCCAATATGCTATAAATAATTGCAAATCCAACCTCTGCCAGTGCTGTAGATATTCGTCAACACTTTGGTTCTCATAGATATTAGTCAGCAGTTTGAGCTGTAGATATTCGTCAACACTTTGGTTCCCATAGATATTAGTCAACAGTTTGAGCTGTAGATATTCGTCAACACTTTGGTTCTCATATATATTAGTTCGATTTTTTCAGTTTTTGGAATTCCTGTAGATATTAGTAGACGCCTCCTGAAAAAAATAGTAGACGAAAGAACACGATGGGAAAATTTTGAGAAGAACAACTAGGAATCAGACATAGTGGAGAACATATTATGTGGAGGAGGGCAATAATAATAACAATTCTACCCAGGAATGTCGGAATACAATTGTTTTCATCTATCTGTAAATGAGTTCGTGCGTTCCGTTTCCCGTCCTAGATGGTGTCCATTTTAATTGATAAATAAAAATTATATTTTCAAATGTGAAATCGTCGTGTCTATTTGAACTTTCTTATTCGCATTTTTTCAATATTAAGGTAGGTACCTACCAATCTGCCTGGAGATAACTAAGTACTAGTTATATAGATAAGGCATTTTAATAATACAAACAGTGTTCATGTCAAGAAAGTTTCCATTCTTCATCATTATAATATAAATGGTAATAACTAGTTCAAAATTCAAAGCACGTCACAACTAAACCTAATAAACTAGATAACGGAATATTCCACCAATATATCATATTATGCAAAATACCTTCGTACCTCGGAGCAGGTCGTTATTTACCTAATGAGGTAGGTATTAGGAACTGTCAACTTCGTAATATTTTGTTTAAACTCTGCTAATTGGATGTTATTTAGTATCCTCGTGTACAATTTTTCTGGAAGACAAAACTCCGCTCCTCGCGGTCCTGCACTGCGTGGAGAGCCAAGGTCACCGATATTCTGGACGCCTGTGATATTCGATCACTCCCACGTATTTTGCCAGTGACCATGATTGTATAAATTGTACTAAATTATATTTATGTAAAATGTTCTCTTGTAATGGAAATTTAAGGACTATGCATTATGTAATTGATTTAATTCGACTATCGTTGCAAATGTGGAGTATTTCAAATCACATACTATCTTGAAGAAGGTTTCCCAAATCCATTCCACCAATTCACCATCATGAGGTCATAGTATGGTGGGCAACCATCGATACATCAACTCTAGATACATAAACTAAATTCGGTCGCTTATTAGGCCCACCTCTGAGAAATTTAATACTCCCCATCTGATTTCGTCGCCTCTTTCGATTCGTCACTTCGATATCATAATATCTTGGGAGACAAATTTGGTCCTTGCACTGCAAGTTGCAGACCAACAAAATATAAAAAGCAATACCTTGGGATCTTTTAACTGCGAAATAATGCACTTTATTTTTGATAAATGTTTTCGTAGCATAATTTTTGGAACCAATAATTTTTGGTTCCGGTGTCATTTTTAACTTCCCACTAGACTTTGTTTAAGCTTTGCGAAGCTTAATGCTAAATAACTATTTTGAATTAATCTTTACTAAAGTCAGTTTAAATTATTACGAAGCTTTTCCTAGCGTTCCCACAGAGTAGAATAAAAATTAAATTGTTAAATACGATTAAAAAATAAGTGCCAACTACTCTAAATGTATTTTTTTATTAGAAAAGTATAAGAAACAATAAAAAACTATTTTTGGGTAAAATTATCTGTGATAGTTTCCGTTAATTATCTTAAGTGATTTGTATGCCTATTTCCTATATTGGTGGCGATATGAGGCACATTGAGAATACAAACATTTTTAGCATGTGGCCTCCTCTTAAAGTGCGTGCAATTTGATAGTAGCTCAGCGAAAGTCGACACAATTCTATGACATATATCCCGACGTATTTATTATATATGTTCTATCGGGGACAGGTGCAAGTCCGAGGAATGACCGAACGAGCCCGTCAACTATACCATGCCTCCAGGGACTCGACGTATTTATCCTTAGGGTCTTCGGGTTTCTACCCCATTTTCCCAGTTACTTTTCTTCTAGGTACTATAGGGAAATAGGCTTAAGGGCGAAGATGATGGGTTTTCTTATAGTCACCAAGTGACTCTTCGGGAATAAAGTCCACTGCCCAAAGGAGCGGCCATTTATTATCTCTAATGACCAGGGCCGGATTAACCATGTCGGGGCCCCTAGGCAATGCACGAATCGGGCCCCCTTTACCAATGGCGGACTAACGGGGGGGGGAGGTTCAAATGCCTCCTTGTTCCCTTGATCAAATCCTTAACAAGGCTTTAAGGGAGGGGGGGGGGGGGTAGTTTTAAAACTTAAAAAAAAATAAATTCTAAAGTAAAAATTGTGAGTATATGGAGTATTGTGTCAAATTTTCATGAAAATCGGAGCGAAACTAACGAAGGTACAGTGTTTTAAGCGACCGGCCCTCATGCTCGATTCAAGTATATTTCGAGTATAAAAAATATTAAATCGGTTTTCTTGCAAACAACATTTTTGAAGTTTGTGAACATCATAACCGATATTAACGAAAAACTAAAAAGATGGAAAGACTACATCTCAGAACTCTTCAATGATAATAGAAGCGCAGAATATGATATGGGAAATATTACAACAGGCCCACCAATCACAACAAATGAGGTAGAACATGCAATTCGTCTCTCTAAAACTGGGAAAAAGCAGCGGGCCCAGATGGAATACAGGCTGAAATCCTTAAACTCATAGGAAATAAAGGCATCCTAGTATTGACCAGTCTCTTTAACTCCATATATATTACAGGAATTATCCCACTAGATTGGCTTCGATCCACTTTTGTTACTCTCCCAAAGAAAGCAAAAGCAAGAAAATGTAGTGACCACCGGACAATTAGTTTAATGAGCCACTTATTAAAGATATTTTTGCGAATTAATTAATTAAATTTTAAGAAAAGATAGGTGTCACACAATTTGGCTTTCAAAATGGGTTGGGTACTCGAGAAGCGTTATTTAGTATTCAAGTACTAATCCAAAGATGTAGAGATGTGAATACAAATGTACATGCATGCTTCATTGACTTCCTTAAAGCATTTGATAGAGTTAGACACGACAAAATGATTCAAATTCTGAAAACCTCCGGGATAGACGATAAAGATATAAGGATAATAGGTAATCTTTATTGGAACCAGAAAGGAACAGTAAGAGTAGAGCAATGTCTAACAGACGAAGTAGAAATAAAGAGAGGCGTGTGACAGGGTTGTATTCTTTCACCTATGCTGTTCAACTTATATTCAGAAGAAATATTCAATGAAGCTCTGCAAGAAGCTACTCAAGGACTTGTTATAAATGGGAAGATTCTAAACAACCTGCGTCATGCAAATGATACGGTACTTCTAACAAGTAACATTGAGGAGTTACAACTTTTGCTGAATCAAGTAGTGAAGACTTGTGAGAATTTTGGGCTAGAACTGAATATAAATAAAACAAAATACATGCTCATAAGCAAAAATAACGCATTAGATGAACATCTTTATATTGCTGGAACAAAACTGGAGAGGTACAAAGTATTGTATACTTGGGCTGCAATGTAAATGATAGATCGGATCCTTCAGTTGAAATCAAATGCCGCATTGAGCAAGCTCGTGCAACCTTTATCCGCATGAAAAAAATGTTCTGCAGTCATGATCTCAACCTTGGATTACGAATGCGAATGGCCAGATGCTACGTATTTTCAATATTATTTTATGGAATGGAAGCATGGACGCTTACTGAAGAATTAATTAGGCGACTTGAGGCATTCGAGATGTGGATCTACAGAAGAATACTTAAAATAAGCTGGATGGACAGGGTCACAAATGGAGATGTTATGGTTCGGATGAATAAAGAAAAGGAAGTAATTAAAACCATAAAAATCCGAAAACTTCAATATCTTGGACACGTGATGAGACATCCAGAGAAGTATGAGATCCTGCATCTCATAATGCAGGGAAAGATTGCCGGAAGATGGGGCCCTGGAAGAAGGAGAACCTCATGGCTGAAAAACCTGAGACAGTGGTTTGGCCAGTCTACCGTGGAGCTGTTCCGGGCCGCAGTAAACAAAGTCCGCATAGCCAACATGATAGCCAACGTCCGTTGAACGGACAAGGCACAACAAGAAGAAGAAGAACATCATAAATCAAAATCTTTACTTGACTTGACCGATGCTTTTGAAATTTTCTACACTATTTGTACACATAAATCAACAGGTAGTCAAAAGGAGTTTTTTTACCATTTTAAAATAACAAATTCACCAAAATTTTTTAGCAAAAATCGCGTTTATCACTTCAAAATGCTACCAAAAATTAAAAAAAATCGAAAAAACCTCCCCCTGACTGCCTAGGAAAACATCATTCAACTTTGTCGCCCCGGGCTTCTGACGGGCTTAGTCCGCCACTGAATTTTACCCTTTCCTAACTTCCAAAATTTTTTTTTTTTCTACCAAAACGCACTTTCATTAATAATTAATCAGCTCTTTTACTACGTTACGAAAGGTACGCCATCAATAAAAAAACGAATACAATACAATAAAATACAATAACCCTTTATTGCACATAAAAGGATACATACATAGAAACAAAAATATATATTATTAAAAAAACATTACACTGAGCCGTCTTGTCACTAAAGTGATCTCTTCCAGACAACCTTTCCCAAAGAATTTTAGCAAGCAGATAGGTAGTGCATACTTACACTACTATATACAAGCTTATATAACATATATATTTTAAACACATAATTTAGAAATAAAACAAAACAAATGCCAATATAAACCACACACGGCACCTTCAATCACTTCAGATACTAAGTAAAGTTGCAACGAATAGAAGGAAAGAAAAGTAAAATACAACTATGTTTGTATATTTGTTTTAATTATGGACTTTTTATTTATTATTTGTGCATGATGTGAACATTAATCATTTATTGGGTTATAACCTAATTATTATAATTTGTTATTTTCTTTAATGCGTGTACCTAATGTTATTAACCTGTAAATGTTCATAATAAAAATTTAAAAAAAAACATCTTGAAAGCTGACTTTTTCCGAAACTTCGTTGCTCAACAAGTCATTTTTTCTCGGGGCACGGGGCCCCTAGCCGATGCGGGGCCCCTAGGCAGTTGCCTACTCTGCCTTAGGGATAATCCGGTACTGCAGTAATGACTACTAACACTTTGCTGTCCTGTACTTATGTAAGCACTTGCATACTGCTTCCAAACTTTGTATGCGGGGACATTTGGAGGTCTAGCTTCATTCATTTGTATTATAGAATCGTTCTTTAAAAAAATAGAGTCCTTGCGAGAGCCTTAAAGGAGTAACCAACAATAAGTTACCAGGGCGGGAAAGTGGTGGGGCCCTTCAAATGTGTCTTATCGACCAGTTGAACACCTCATCCGTTCAGATTTTATTTTTAGATTGCCCATATTGTTGTATTTTAGTAATGTAGGTACCTGTTCGACAGAGTACTTACGGCTGTTTGAGGAGGTAGATTACCACTTATGTAATGCACCTAACTAATAAATGATAACAGTATGATATTATGTTATTCAATGTTAGGTTCTGTATCCGTTTTAGATATAGTGGGTAAAAGGTGCGTGGGCAGAGTCACATCAGATAATAATTGTATGATTAGATTATTATAAGTAATGGGTGGATGCACAAGTTCTTTATGTTTTTGGTATCCAAGGCAACGTTGCATCTGATATTATGTTTTTAGTTGGCATATGCCAGTGTCATTTTAATTTTGCCATGGTATTGATTTATCGAATACGCCTTTGTTAATTTGTAAAAAAGTGTTCATTGAAGGCTAGAGAGAGCTAATTTAGTACCTATCTGGTGAAATCGAATTGAATCTGGATTTGAGAAGTGGAAAAAAACTGTATTATAATTTTATCGATTTTATAGTTTGTCCTACTTCTTGATAAGTTTTTGGTTTCATTCGTTGTTTTCACTACCTAATGAAACTGAGCAGAAATTAATTAACATTTCGTTCATGAATATTTTAAGTATTCCAACTTTAGAAAACAGACAAAAATACATTATTAAACTCGATTATTGTACGGTTATTGTGAACTCCAGTAATTAATATATCTACATCTATCTACACGAACAACTAGATAAACATTAACATTTTATATGCATACATCTCTTCCAACTATAGTTTGCATTCTCCAATACTGCGTTTACACAGTCTTAGTAAAAAATACAAACAATATGGAGATAAAAAAAGTAAAAGCCCTCTGGGAATTAAAATAAATATTATTTTATTGTAAGTAAAATCTACGTGCGGCCAACAGTGTTAGGCTGTATTTTTGCTTAGGGGTTACAGTGATTAATCTATTTATATAGTATTAACTGTATACATTATTTTGCAAGAAATGTTATTTAAAAAAAAACTAGAATGAGTACAATATTTGTGTATGTATTGCTGGATGTAAAATAACGCATGTATTTTCATAATAAATCGTAATGCTAAAATTACACTATTTGAATTACACTATTTTTAATTTCATAGGCTTGAATGGCTACAATATTTGATTTATTCTGTTCCCCTTGATAGAAAGATTGATCTTTGATCCTCAAAATTATAACTATCTTTCTTAACTTTATCGGAACAAAGCACTATCCTTAGGGTGAATAGCCTATGTAAAAAATATATATTATTAATTTATTTTCTATTGGCACATCGCGAACAATCTGCCTAAAAAAATGTTCAGAAAATGTAAAAGTAAAATTAAAAAATTATAATTCTATCAGGTATCAGAAATGCCAATTTTTTTTGTTTACTGCATAAATGTGAGCAATACGCTCAGGTAAAAATAAGATAAAACAGAATAACAACGATAAAAAGAGTTATGTAACAAGTAGTTTTGACATCAAGTAGTATTACAGTTTAGTGATTACATAATTAATACTAGTAATACCACTATAATTAATACAATATTGAAGATATGACAAATAATGTTATATGATACGTTAAGTAGTTATTGTGGATAATAAAATATTCTACTAGTTTTCTAGTTTCGAAACCATGTGGGATTATGGTACTTACTGTGTCGCATTTTCATCAAAATATCCTACGATTAAAACATCCGCCAACAAAATTTCTACTCAAACCTAACCTAACCAAATAAAACCTAACCAAACCTAACCTATCCTCACAAAAATGGGACAAAAATAACACAGACATCCTGTAAAGACAAATTATTGTCTGTATTATTTTTGTCCCATTTTACTATGTTTGAACAATAATTTATTGTATTTAAAGGATGCCTGTATTATTTTTGTCCCATTTTTGTTAGGTTTGATTAGGATAGGTTAGGTTAGATTAGGTTAGGTTACGTTTTAGTAGATATTTTGTTGGGGAATGTTTTGTCTCTAGGATATTTTGTCGGGGATGTGTTGTCGCGGAATGAACACGCGCCTTTTTTAAATGCTATAATTTATTTTTTTAACCAGGTAGGTTGTATTACGAAAGTACATTGATAAGTATTATTGCGATGGTAATACTGTATTAACAAATTTTATGACATATTTAAAATTCGAACTAGGTACGCTGTATTACGAAAGTTCATTGATGTGTGGGATTGATCATCAACTGAATTTAAAAAAAATATTACGAAAGCCTATTGGTAGGCGCGCATTCTGATCGTACTGTATTTACAAATGTTTGAAATTCGAACTAAGTTGTATTAGCGATGCCCGTTGATGAGTTGATCCATCGAACCTACTATATTTAAAACTCCTGTGCAATATTTGAACATCGAACCGAGTTGTATTACGAAAGTCCATTGATAAGACAAGTGGGATTGTTGGCCTTTGGTATTAGGTTGTCCAAGAAGACGTTCTACAGCTGTTCCAACAAACCAGTTTTTGTATGTAGTTTTCATCTCCGATGGGTCAAAATATTGTTATGTGTGTCGAACTACTTTGGTAGTGGGCGGACAACTGCGCACTGATGTGCAATTTATTTTATAAATAATACGTTTCTTTGCCTTTTTTGGGTAACCAATAATAATAAAAAGTTGTAATTTGTGTTCCACAAAAAACTTTCCAACGAAAAATTATAGGCATACCTACGCCTGAATTTTTTACAGATTGTTTAGAATTTCTAGGTCGACGATTTTATATCGATATACCGAGCATGGGTTCACCGTTGTCAGCCAAACCCATATTGACAGGGAATAAATAAAAAATCAAAATACCCTGGCAACACTGGCGGACCTCTCTACGAATTCACTCCCGAAACGTCAAACGCCAATCAATTACGTAAAATTTTTAATAAATGGGCAATATTGAATTGAAAACTAACCTACATTTGCATTGGCTGTCCGCATTTACATTTTGAGACTAAACGGGAGTTAATTAGTTAATGAGGTCTTTATTCACATTTCAACCATTTTCTTTTCTCAAAGATCGAACGGAATAAATAGATTGTGTCTTATATACATTACTTGTGTATTTGGATCGCATATACGATTACTTACATTTCTAAGAGCTTCGTTAGTTCAATCCGTTCATTAAATAAGACAGTAATTTTGCATCCGAACGACATTATTAAAAAAATACATGTATGTTGATAGTTAACCGAAACTTATCTAATACTATGAAGGTCGCGATAAAATTCATCAATCGTCGGTCGGAATATTTGTTAACAATCGTTGACCGTGCCCGCAAATATTGATAACTGACCATAGATGACGGATTTAGTCAATATCTTATTGTTATAGGGTTTTATCGATCGTCCATCGTCCATGTTAGACCTCCTGGAGTAGATACCTAAACATAAACGATATAAAAGCACGTGTCCGAGTAAGAAAACTAGTAAATAAATCAATATTACAAAAAACTTAGTTTTTTTTGTAATTTGATCTCCATGAGATTATTTCATTTTCAAGGAATCAGATTTTTAACAAAATACACAGGTAGGTACTTACACTAAAATCAAACACGTTTATTTATAGATTCTTTTGTAATCATTTTAATGAAAACAAATAACCCTTTATTTGATGAATATATTATCATTAGCGTTATGCGGTTTTTTTTATTGGTATTCCGTATTGAAAATGTTTTCTGTAATAGGTATACCTATACATATTTTTTTGAGGAAATTCTTTAATAAAAAGGGCGTTTAAATATTTTTTTAAAGACTATTTTATTTACGTGGACGCCCACAAACAAAAAAAAATAAAAAAAATAAATGAAAACCGAACTTCCTCAGCGCATTTGTAAGGAAAAAAAATAACTGTTTAACATATTTTACTAATCGATAGTTGGATTTTTGTACTATGAACAATGAAAATTTCAAAAAGTTATTTTTCAATTCAATATTGCCGTTAGATGATTGAAAAATATAAAAAATGTATTTGTTAAATTATCTTCTGTGGAAACATTGATGCAAGTATTCGAATTATACTCGTAGATCTGACATATTCGAATTGTAGATCTATGAACACGTGTTTAGTTCGTTGAAGCTGAATAAGGTTTTTATAGCCGTTGTCACAAAAAATTACTTTTAATCACACGTGGTAGGTAAAACAAACTAAACAAACAAAACAAACTACAAATTGCAGAAATAAACATAAAAGTGCATTCTGTGTTTTTATTCTGGCTCATAAAACAGCTTTCAAAATAAAGGGGGCCCTGTAAAAATAAATAATCTAAACTATTTTCAACCATCATCAGAAAAATTAGTCTAAAAATATCGACTTGCGACCAGATGCAGCAACAAATCATAATACTGACATGCGACTAGACGCAGCAAAAAATCATATTACCGACATTCGACTAGAAGCAGCAACAAATCATATTACCGACATACGACTAGACACAGCAACAAATCATAATGCTGACATGCGACTAGACACAAGAAAAAATCAAAAACCCGACATGCGACTACACGCAGCACCAAATCACAATACTGACATGCGACTAGACGCAGCAACAAATGATAATACGGACATGCGACTAGACGCAGCAACAAATCATTATATCGGCTTGCGACTAGATGCAGCAACAAATCATAATACCGACATGCGACCAGACGTAGTAACAACTCTTAATACCGACATGTGACTAGATATAACAACAAATCATAATACCGACATGTGACTAGACATAACAACAAATCATAATACCGACATGCGACTAGTCGCAGCAATACTATAATATCGACATGGACCACATGTTATCATTTGACGTCAAAAAGTTCACAGAGTTCGAATCTAAAACGCAATAAAAACGCCAGCCAATATCTGTGACCTGCAAGCGAGGGATCTGTTATATAGGATTTATTAAGATAGTAATAAAACAATATTATTTAATAACGTTAGAATCGCACAATTTCCACCGATCGGAGAACGTATTAAATTGTTACTCTCAATAGAACTAGAACATCGTTTTAGGCTCCTATTCCAAAGATGTGTGTTTGCAATGCACAAACATTGTCTAACCTCATTAATCTCATTATCAATGCAACACTTAGTCTAGTTTTAAAGACACAAAGTAATTTGTACGTAGACCAAATCAACACTTCATTCTTTTGCTAATAGGAATACACAAACCAAAATGTATGCATATTATTGGTATGCCTTATATCAGATTCACGTATATAGGTAATAGGCATAAAAATTGCTTGGCAAACGGAGTCTAGAAAAGGTTGATTTCAGAGGAAAGGTGGTGTTTATTTATTTGTGATAATTTCATAATAAAGAAACAAAAGCACATTATTGGAAACTGTCCCAGATAATCTTTGTTCCATTTTTGTTCGTTCTTATAATCTTAGTTTAATGTTTAATTGCATTTTTTAAAAGTAATTTCAAATACGCGTTCAAACGTTTCTAATGAAATAGTACATTTTTTAGTACTTCGCGCTTGTATTTTTCATAAAGTAATTAATCCTTTTTTATTTTAATTGTAATCAAGCAAAACGATAAGAAAAGCTTCAATTTATCTAAAGCTTATTTTTTGTATTCATAATGTAAACCGATTTGCACCAAAGGTTATTCTAAAATAGTGATTTCACATTACTCTTCGCCTTCTCTGGGAATTAGGAATGGCGTACGATATGCACGATTTATTTATATATTTAAGCGTTTCTCTCTTTTTCTGCAAAAAAGCCTCACTTTAGCCTATTCCAGACTAACAAACATGCAATTTAGATGGTTTGTACAATTTCTCGTGCTCTATTTATGTTTGTCATACTAAATTTAAAGCAAGCACGCTCCGGCCGTGGCACACTCAACTCACTCAAGCACAATGCGCACAGTAATTATAAAAGTTGTAAATTCCAAACTGCATACTTAATTATGTGGGCTGTTTACATTCAGCATTAGGAAATGAGCCATGATGAACGGAGAACCTTATGTTTGAAAAACGTTGAAAACAGCTATTTTTTCTAATAAAACAGTAAACATACTTAAAAAAAACTATCGAAACGTGTTTTTCTTTCACAAACGTAACTGTAAACATGTTTCAAAATCAATATTTTCATATTTTCTTAACTGAATGCATTCTAGTGATGAAATTCCTCGAAATACCTATAAAATAAATGAATGGATGTGTATTGTGTGATGGATGTTTGTTCAAATTGATCGTTCAAACCGCTGGCACTGACGTCAATGTTTTTTTACGCTGTGGTTCTAATTCACATCTTGGGATTGGAATTAACATCGTTTTTAACAGGTATCCTTTGTATGTATCATTTGTATCACAACCTTTCTATCAGGTATAAAACCTGAATCGATAAAACTAGGATATTCGCAGGCATCTGCTATTCACGTTTCAATTATAGTTTTCATTCACTGCTTACAAATCTGAACATGGTGGATGGTGTATTGGAGTTCGTTTAACACTTTAATGTGGAGTTTGCATTTTGCATTACATTATAATTAAAATGTATGTATTTATTATTTACATATACACATTTCTAATCTTTCTATCATTATTTCAAATAATAGAAATTTACTAATTCAGTCATTTTACTAACTTTATGACCCCCTTGAGGAGATTTTTCATGAAAAACTTTATGAATCAACCTTTACAGAAAACTCTACAATTTTTGTAATTTGTTTTTGGGGTGTTATGCCGTGTTGCGCTATCTCCTCTATTTGTTCCTAAAGTCCCGGGAAGACCCAAAACTTATAGAGCACGCCTAATTACAGAGGAAATTGAAATTCATAAAAATCCTATTAACATTAAGAGCGTTTAACCAGCCAGCGGACGAAAATCCACATTTCGTCGAAAATTGTTCTTACGATCGTGCAGGGCGGTTACAATGAGAAAGATTAATTATTCTCCGTACCAGCTTTTTAAAATTATAACTCAATATCGAATTTATTTCAATCCAAATTAGCTTTAATTTATACCTTCATCCAAAAATGCTGAAACGCGTGATGATAAAACTATTAAAATAATGTACTTTTTGTAATTATTTTTTGATTATAAGTATTTATCATTTTTCAATAATGTCTAAATTTAATAAGAATGTTAAAAAAATCTGAAATATATTAGTTTGTAAGTGCGCAAATAAATACACAAATGGACCAATTTTCGTCAAGAAACACATGTACGTACATATTTTTTAATGATTTTATTGAAACTAAAATTAAAATTCTAAAACATGCGTTTGCTAGATAATGTATTGATTTATTTTACTGCATGATTTTATTATTTGAAATGGGTGTGGTATAATACAAAATCTTTTTTGAAAATTTAACAAATCTGCCAACGACCTATGGAATAACCTTATTATACTAAAAATTTAAAATATTTCTCAAAATTTATTACATGCGAATGCTAGATAAAAGAACAATCTTTCGAAATCCATTTATAATTTTTTGTGGAAAAGAGTCAATACATCTAAAATCTGATTTGAAAATGACATATTTCTGGTTTTCTCTGGTAATGCCCTCTTAATAGAGACGACGGAGGTAAGCTCAATAGTTCTTGGTATCCGGTAATTGACGGCTACAACAAATCTAAATGCAGAAAACCATATTGAAGTATACTGTAATGCCAGCTCGCAGTGGAGTTGAGCTGGCAATAGGGTGGGTATTGCTTTGAAGTACTTAAGCACACATCTCACCACTAACATTTACACATCTGCCCTGATGATGGACACTGTAACGCTGTCCGAAACGTTGGCTAAAGGAGGAGGTAGCGCAACACGGCATAACACCCCAAAAAAATCTAAAATCATATACAAATCTACAATTCCATTATTACGCCCCAAGGGCCAGTTGTTTCACATAATTTGAAGAATCATCAAATTTTGAAGTAAATTTTCAAGTTCTGTGAAAGCTTTATTTAAATTCTATTATTATTTCCGTTCTGTGAGGCAACTGGCCTATAATGATTCAATAACAGAAATTGAATAGGATTATCACAGAACTTGAAAATTATCCGTGAAATTTGATGAATTGTTCAATTCTGTGAAACAACTGTGTATTAAAAAAAGTTTTTCAACAAATTTTGTTATTCCACGTTTTCAAACAACTTCGTCTTTAGCCGCTAGGCTATTAATTTTTGGATTTATGCAGTCGATAAAATTATAGACAGATGTATTAAAAATACTATAATTTCGGTTGATTCTCTGGTTCAATGAACTCTAAAACTTTTCCCTGTTTGTTTGGAAAAGTCAGACAAGCCGCAAAGTACCTACCTACAATATAATAGTTTTAACAGACAATTATTGATTAACTGCCATTTTGAAAATTAGAATTGGTCTGCTCTAGCAATTTACGTAATGAGTAAGCATTTGCCATTTCCCAAAATTAATTATAAATAAAATCTATATTATCCTCATTTTATAGTAACCATTTTTCCTCCTATTAATGATATCTTAATTAACCTACGATGCCTGTAGTAATTAGCCTAATCACTTTTGTGATAATTCCATGTTAGTAGTTCCCCAGTTCGCGTGAATGAATGGAAATTGATATTATATTGTTATGTAATCGTCGAAGACAATATTAGCCACTCTCAAACAAGCTGATTTTTCTGTATCAAATATTACTTGAAAATCGCTAATATTGTCTTCATTGATTAAATATTGCAATTTGCGGGTTTGTTCAATAAGTTATTCCAAATCTAAATGTGCAGTTCACACGCGGTAGAAGTGAAACCTTTAGAAAACTAAAGTAGACGAGAGTGGGAAGACTACGAAGCACTTTTTTAATCAAAGTGAAAGATGATTTTTTCCATATTTTTTTCGTCGAATTGCAGTGCACCTTTTCCTATACATTTGGTCACATTATTAGTACTTGTGTTTTCTTATTCGGAGGTGCTAGGTGTCGCTTTCTTTTGTGTTTACTTTGGTTGTTCATTTTAGAGTGGTTTGAAGATTGGACATAGATTTTACAGAAATATATATTTTTTTTATTTCGTTGGATTCGACCCTTGTTCCGCTGAATGTCTGGCCGCTAAGGTTCGTCAGGCGCTTTATACCACTAGTAAAAAAGGAGACTTGCGTGGGACCGTGGAGTTATCGCATTATATTGGAACCGAGAACCGGTGAAAAAAATAAATATTTTATTGCTATCTTATTCTCTCGCAGGCTTAAATCCTACAGATGTATATGTTTGTCTATTTTTAGTGTCGCTCGCTTCCATTTCATCGAGTTTCAAATCAGAACGGTACTAAAGAAGTTTTCACTTCATAAAACTCATCACGGACTTCAGAACAATCAATATACTCGTACATACAGTCAACAGACACTATTAATGTATATTGAATTTAGTTCGGGAAGAATTAGCTAATAAAAATAATGAAGATACTGTTTATTTTAATTTTTTAAACTTTATGAGTAAAATCTCAAATCATAGTGTTTAATTAAATGAAGACAATATTAGCGAAACTCAATCGAAAATCTGGAGAGAGAAAAATCAGAAAAAGATATTGGCTCCGCTGGGACACGAACCCAGGAACCTTTGCTTACTGTTTAAATCCCCTCAGAATTTTCGCGAATATTCGCTTACAATGTCTGAAACGAAATGACATTTTACGAAAACTTTGTGTTATTACCGCTTCACAATTAAAGCTCTAGGTATAAATGGAACATTTCTGAACGTAGCCGAATTGTAAAAACTGTTTTAGAAAGGTTACAAAATAATCTTTCGAAATGTTATATTACAAATAAATATTAACATTTGCAAATATTAAAATTTAGAACGCAAACATTAAAAAATGTAAAAATGACTCACGTGATGTTTTTATGTGAAAAAGGTACTAAAATCACAGATTATGTAAACAACAATACTAATTCTATTGTATAAATGTATAATAAATACTTATTTCACCTCACTTTTTTATCATTTCATATAAAAATATTTAATAAAAATTAACAATGTCGAGCGCGGTCGAGCCACCCGTAGGAAATTTGGCGGGTAAAATACACGTCGACTGTGTGACTTGACAGATTAGGTCTGTATACGTATTTCTATGGACAACTTGAACAGAGATGTACAGCTTGATCCACTATCGACCCTTTACTTTTTGTTTTAGGGATGTCACTAGAACAATAACGGAGTTAGAACGATTTCTATGAAGACACACGCGTTGACGTATAAAACGCTTATTGTACTTGACTGCTATCGTATTTTTAACGCATCTGCTTAAGTTGCTGACCGGTTAAAATTTTCGCTTGAGAGTCGCTAATGATTAAGAGGTAATACCATCGGTGAGAAATCTCGACGGTAGGTATTTTCAAAAATTATCGTTATCGCACCGCGCTCACAAAAGAACTAGCTATAGATGTGTGGGTGAGACCACGTGAGTGTTCTCTCTCCCCCTCTGCGCCTCCTTCCTACCGTCTTCCGCGAATCTCATCGCATGCTTAGTCAGAATCGCGCTATAGATGTGTGAGTGAATGCAGGCCTTGTGTGTGTGGGCTACGCGCTTCACCCGTAATAAGCCGAATTATTATTTCTGCCGACCACGCATGTTCCAATCTGCAAACGTGTAGAGACAAGACTAAACATTCAATTTCTCTACCCGCTCACAGGAGCGTCCCATTGTAAGCGTCCTATGAATATGCTATTATAGCTACTTTATATCGTTGTTGCGCGCACAAAATATCCTGTGGGTATTTTAGAATATTAGGAGAAATAATAAATAAAAAAATAGGGACCCATATTTTTATTTATTTTTATTAATTGTAGAGTTATTTGTGATACCATGTTTGGGTGAAAACAAGTGGGCTTAATATATATTTTTTTAATAAAACCGACAATTTTTTCTTAAATTTTGCATTCAGGATTTTTGTGCGCACTTTTTATGCACATATGATATTTTGTGTAGCAAACGTAGGGCCTCGGGCATATTTTTTCATAAGGTCGAAATATTTCCGCTTTGCAATAAAATCCAAATAAATGGAATATTTCTGATAGTATCCGAAAACTAAAAACTGTTTTTGAAAGGCGATGAAATAAACTTTCGTTTTATAAAGGTGTACAATTACAATATTTTGTGGTTAACTTTTGAATTTGAATATAAAGTTTGATATTTTCTCTTTCTCTTTCGAACACCGTTTAAAACTTATTTCTCAACATAATACTCACAATAGTTATAATAGCGTATTTTCCAATGTGGACATTTTCAATTGCAAACTTACTGAATATAAAAGGTCCATAAAAAGAGTGCTTCTCTAATGGTTCTTGAATAATGTTATGTTTTTATTGTTTATATTTCTGTTATGATTTGATTTATATGTACAACCTCTCTCCATGGCTACCAATGTTTTGATAGATTTTTTGTTTTGTAATTTTTCATTTTATATTAAAAAAAATGTTTTGAGTATACATATATATATTTTTTGTTTTATATAATTTTAGATTCATATTCCTTTTTATAAAATTAATTTACTTATTCTTATTATGCTCTCAGTAGAAGTAAAGTCACAAGGAGGAAATCCGTAATTGGTTTTATTTTGGCTATTTAATACTATGTACAAACTGAAATAAATATAAACTGTCGATTTCCCGAAAATTAATAAATAAATAATAGTAAGGGAGACACAAGATCGATATGAGTTGTTCCCAAAGCTAACAAATAGCCGGGGGGGGGGGGGGGGGGGGTTAAATTTGGATTTGTGACCAAAACACCCAAATAAACTGAAAATGTATTTTTTTATCAAAAGGTAGAGAAAATATCTTGTGTGGATAAATATGTTTTATTTTATTTATTTTTGTTTCAAATTACGAAATATTGGTCTTAAAAAAATTAATTTCGTATGATTTTGGATGCAACTTAATTTTTTGGTAATTTTTTGAGAGTTAAATATAAATTATAAAAAAATATTTTTGCTTTACCTACTGAGTTAATATTGAAGAAATATATATATATATTTTTTAATATTTAATATAGATATATAATTGTTCAATGGAGTTATATAAATTACATATGGTGTACATACATAGGATACGGTTACATACTAAAATATTGTGCACTTGGGAGAAATTCGAAAAATCTAAATAAAATAGAGATGAATATAGATTAATAATAAATAGAAAGAATGAGAAAAACAGGTAATTATTTAGTTAATTATTCCTGATGAAATGTATCTTCGGTTTATATTTTTTTTATTTCTGTAGTATATGTAGTATATTTTTTTTAAATAATTACCATTAATTACAAGTAATGGTCAGAGTTGCCTCTAATATGATTAAAAAGATGAGTTTGAAAAATGGGATATATTTGTCAGATTATTTAGGAAACCGTGGTGAATCAAATGGTATAAACAAAAAAAAAAATTGGTCGAAAACCTCACATGGGATATTTTGTGAATGCAACGACGATATGTTCTCAAGAGTTTTGAGAATAAATATATAGATATATTTTTTTTTACGTTATTAATTTATCAAAAAAATAACATTCTTGCATCTATTTTATTATATACTTGATGTGGAAAATAACATAGTTACTATATTAAGCCAAATAATGTACATGCGGATATACAATTGGATATATGCATAATGATAATTATACTAAAAAGGTTTTATTTCTGGGAGTGCAAAAGTCATATAGCTTCATATGTGCTAGAGCTACAAAACTACACTACTTGGATGTTTCTGACCACAAATTTTTAAAAAACTGGCGTAAAAGTACTAATGACGTGTAAGCCCATAGAAGGGTTCTCGAGAAACACAGAAATGCATTGATTGAAATTGCACAAACGAATTGGTTATGGCGACCCAGCTTGAAATGCTGCAAATGGGTCCAATCTTTGTGGCGTCATTTTTAATTAAATGAGAACAAATAACTTGGTAAAAACAGCTTTATGTAATCAATATTATCAACATATTTCGAAAACAGAGTGTTCTTCGTCATGATAAGATTAATATTAAAAGACAAACAAGTATAGGCATATGAGAATTATAGACAAAATAATAAAGGGAGAGGTGATTAATTACTTAAAAATATCACAAAATGCAATTATACAAAATGAAATATAAAAATTATTTTTAAGTTAAATACCCTTATAGTATAGCAAAGTCATCGGAGAAGCTGTGTGGAGGTTATTTTTAATGAAAGGAAGGAGAGGAATTTCTGGGTAAGTAAAAATATGAAATGATGGTGGAGAGAGTCCGGCTGTAGAGATCAAAAGATCTCCCTCTTCCAGTTTCTCCCAATCCGGCCCGCCACGCAGTAAGTGGACAAAATCATCCGCCACCAAAACCCATGCAGACCTCACCCGTGAACCCGGGAACCCATGCTCAGTCACCAAACATAGCGGACCACTTGGGGTGACCAAGTGGCGGGGGTGTTGGTTATCCAATAAATGGTTCCCGGGGCGATGGTACCTATAACGCCTCCCAAATTGAAAATTTATTATAGTACTTGACATAAACAATTTTAATTTTGCACAATTTTAGTATGAAAGCTCGGTCAGTATTGGTATACCGCGATGAGTCACTAAACAGAAAAAAACGAATAAAAATATCTATTACTCGGGCAAGGACAACACTAGTCTACCGATAAAATTCGTTACATCACTACTTCGCTTTATATGTATTTGTCAAAACCCCCGTTCCCCGGCCCCCCCAGGAGAACTGAGCGAAAGGGACACCTGCACGTCGGGCCGAAAATACCTAAATAAAATCTTCGAAATCGATGTTTTGTATTCCCCATTTTTCTTCTCCAAAACTGGACCGATTTTAATTTTTTTTTTCACTAACTGTATTAAAAGAAAATATTCTATGTCGGTACGTTTTGCTTTTTTTCAAAATACATTGTTTAGTTTGTATACTGAACGTTTTTTGACGGCGTTTAAATTAGGCAATTTTATTCATTTTTGGAAGGTCCTAACTTCTATAAGTAGTAAATTATCAAAAAAAACAAAACGTACCGACACGCTAGTGGTCGATATCTATATTATGTAAAAAAAAATTTTGCTCTAGGGTCAAAATCCAGAGAGATAAACGGGGAATACGTTTGTATGGAAAAACGCCGCTAGTATTTCCTCTTAAATATTACATTTTGAGGTTTTACTCAGTAACGTAGGTAATATTGATTACAAATAGTGTAATCGCGCGAATTATTCTCGATTACAGAAATTCCGGAAACAGTAGTATTTAGTTCAATTATTAGAAAAATATGAAGCATTATTTCTGTGGTTTTAACATGTGGGTTTGTAGGTACTCACCTATACGTTGTTTTAAGTTCAAATAAACTATACAGTGATTTCTGACATTATTTGGAGTAAAAAATGTTAATGAAATTTCGGCCTCCGGTGACTTTTTGAAGATTTTTGTTTGTGTGTTTCTTTAAAAAAAAATTCTTCCACGTGTCTTCAGTAGTCACTCAGTCGAGTAACCGCCCAACCTCTTACCCTGACCCAACCTATCCAATAGGTACCTACTGATTTTTAAAGTTTTAAATAGATAAATAACATTAAAAATTTCACCGTAGACCGTAGTGGTTCAAATAGTCAAGTACGCCCCTTAACACACTGCGTAGAGTAAGAGATGCTCAAATAATGTGTAATTATTTTAACAAAAAATCGTTAAATAGGAACCTTTTTTTTCATTAGCTCCACACAGGAGGCCCTGAGAAAAATTATTCCCTTCAGAGCCTATGTCATCTTTGGGGATGCTATGTGGAAGGTCTTTTTAGAAAAGGAAAAAGAGGAAGTTCAGGGAAGGAAAAGGGTATTAGGGCTTGGTAGAAATTTGGGGGTCAGTGTGTCCAAGAGTGACGGAAGTTTGAATCCATCCCTTCCACTGCGGTGCAAGGCGAAGTTCCGAGAGAGTACGGCTGGAGAAATCAAAGGGACTCCCTTAACCATTCCCTCCCGATCTGCCACGCCCGGTGGCAAGACGCATCAGCCGCCAAGACCCGAACAAACCTCACCCATGAACCCCGGCACTCGTGCTGAGTCACTAAACGTAGCGAACCACTTGTGGTGACCTATGGCAGAGGTTGGTTATCCAATAAATGATTAAAATGGTACCCAGACCCGCCCCCCAAATTGGGAATTAGAATAGTAATTTGATATTTTTTGTTAAATTGAACCTGTTTATTTAAAGCAGTGTCCTTGACAACGCAATTATTTTCAGACGCGAACATAATCAGTATGTTATGAACTTGACATGAACTTTGAAACGTCATTGTTAACTGAAAATCTATGAAGTTCGTTTCATATTGCAACAATAATTCTCTAACCAACTACCACACACACGCATCAATTTCTCGACTACACACACTAGGGAACAAATACACCTCAAATATCGATGTATTTAATACAAGTTTACCGTTATTCAAGAAATATCTGAACAATATTTTTATGTAGAATATTTTGATATCTAAGGAGCATCACATAGGGTCTAATAGACCTTAGTTCTTACTTAGTTCCCTTAACTGATACACATTGAAGTCTAGAGGTGGGTAAGTTCTGCATTTTTCCGGAAGCCTCCGAGACTTGCTTCCTTTTAAAAGTACACGAGTTCTAGGAGCAGGTCCCGGGTCCGAGTTCTTAGGTGCGGACTGGGCACTGGGTATTGTTGCGGCGCACCGAAACGGGACGCACGGGTTCAAAGAACTCGGAACCAGGACCTACTCGTAGAACCCACACGAGAACTCAGAACCCCGGAGTCGGACAAGACCCGTACGAGAACAAGGACCCGTCACCCGTGCAATGTAGGTACATTCAATGTATCTACACTGCACGGTCTTTTATTGAGAATTTAAATAAGTAAATTAATAAGCTGTAATGCTTTACTATAAACTATTATTTTATAATGCACGTCACCCGTTGATTAACGATACCAGATAAGACGCTCTAATTAAAAACTACTCCGTGCCTAGCCGAAGGGGTCACGCACGTGTGTGTCGATCAACGAACAGCGATCGAATGAACGCCCAGCGCCCAGCTCGTGACGTGACTCAAGGGGAAGTGTCATAGTTGGCCGGCCGCGGGTAGCGGGGAGTGTCGGGAACTCACCGAGACCCGCGACTCATGAGTGGAATGGTGAGTGACGCCGGACCGTGGATCGCGGAGCAAGCCGGCGCGGCGGCCACGGGGTGAGTCAGGAATGTAGTAGTTCGCGGCGTTCGCGCGAGTCCGGGAGTGGGCGAAATGAATGGATTGTGTCGCGATTCACGTAGCTTGGAACAAGGCGCTTGGGTTTAAAGGAACCCGGGACTTGTATTCGAGTGCGGTTTTCGCGCTTCGGCGTTGAGTTGCTCGGACCGCCGGATTACCGCCGGATTTATTTGGATGCGGAGAGTACTGGGACTGGGCCGGGTTCTCTGGGAGTAGTCGATTTGAAAAAGGAGTGGGAGTAGGAACCGCTTCCCGCAAAGGAGCGGATCACATGAGCCCATTCCAGCTGAACTGACACATCGCTAGGGTCTATTGCATATATTTGTGTATTTCTATCTCTCTGTAAAAACTTGTTAACGTTTTCTTTTTATGTATCTTGCATTTTGTCATGTATTATTCATGACATTTAATCAGTCACCTGTAAATTTTGTAATTACTAACATACCTGCTAGTTTATTTTCTATGCCATTCACAACATAGAAACTTTCTCTTTAATTGTAATGCACTATCTTTCCTAAAATTTATCTGTATACCTACCTTTCATATGATGTTTACTTGTTATGTTTTTATAGTTTATCTTTTTATTACAAAAAAAAACTGCCTCTGTATCATAAACTTGTCATGTAAAAGCCCACCAGGGCGTTGAAAATCAATAAAATAAAAAAATAAAAAATAAAATATTATTTGTCAAACAGTTTTATATTATTTGAACAGATTAAAACTGGGGCGAAGCCGGGCAAAAACTGCTACCTATCAATTTATATCATAAAAACGGTTGTTTTTATTAATTTATGTTAAAAAAAGACTTATGTATAAAAACATTAATTAATTGTATTTTTTCATTAATAAATCTCCACTTTCTTAATTTAATTATATTTTGATGCTAATTTTGTAAACAAGATAATAAGCTGATAAACAGGCTTTTCAGGTTAAAAATCCTTGAACTTTAAATATAAATACATTCGTATAATAATATGTGTGTATTTTGGGGACGTTCATTTTCGGTTTTGATATCTTGGTGAATTGATAGGATATAAAAAAATGCAATTGGTAACATAAAATTTTCACATAAAATTATATACAACAAGGATTCGCGGAGATAACACAAGGACCTGCAATGAAATCAGACGACCAAAACGGACAAAGACAATAATCAGTTATTCCGCAGAGATGAAATATCATGAAGTCTCGTCGAAAACCATAAAAACTACGCCAATTGATAAATACGGAAGAAAAAACTTAAAATGAAAGATACCTATGATTAGTAATTTGTAACTAACTAACCATCACGCCGTTTCTCCGCAGAGTTAGGCAGAGAGGACGGACCGCCAAACAACTCGGACTTGGCACACACTCTTTGCCTCACTCACATTCATACATCGTCTCATACATACTCTTCTATTATTCCGACTTTTGACATGGCCCGACTCAAGTATCTGATTCACTTGATCGTGCCATGTCTTCCTAAGGCGTCCCCGACTTCTTCTTTCATTCACATTTGCGTCATATATTCTTCTCACACTATTTTCTTCTTTCATTCGCTCTACCATGCCCAAACCATCTGAGGGTCCCTTTCTTAATCTAATGCATGATGCTAACATCAGCCTTACATTCTTTGCGGATATCCACATTTCTCAAACGATCATACATGGTTTTAGCACACATCCGCCTCAAGGATCACATTACAACAGCATTCAGTTTACTTTCATCCTCATGCCTCACTGCCATACATCAGGGTAGGTACCAGGACTCCATTGTGGACTACTAGCTTCACTTCTTTTGACAGTTTTTTTTATTAACGCCAACGGCATTCAGTCCTCCATTAATGCATTTACCCACCTGCATTTATCCTTCTTTCAATATCTCTTTCAGCTTTCCCATCTCTCGTAAACATACTTCCCAGTACACAAACTCATCCACCTGCTCCAAGTATTCATCATTCACCACTATATTGCACACAGTTTTCGTACTCTCTCTCTTTCAAACACCATGACTTTAGACTTACATTCATCATTAACTCATTCTTCATACATACTTAGTTCATCCTAGACAGGAGACACTGTAGATCTTCCACACTTTAGAAATCAGCACCGCATCATCAGCATACAACAGGCAACATACCTTCAATTACTCAATTTCGCGCCCAATCCCACCTAAATGAAAAAAAAAATCAACAATATTGCTGATAGTGTCAATTGTCAAGGCCCAGTGGCTCTGGTTGAATTATCATATTGTGTTCACCACAAAAAAATTAACCTTCCAAAAACCAGCCAGAGGGGCCATGCATAAACAAAATGAATTGTGGATTTATGTGACTCAGGTCGTAAGTCACAAGGCAAAACGCGGCCCCATGAATATTTATGTCACCGGCTGAGCGGGCTGAGTGTGCATCCTTTATGATGACGTCAACACCTCCTATATAATAGTGGTTTATATAGCGTAATTGTCAAATGGTGGTCTACCTATAATAATGTCATTTCTATATAACGTCATTTGCATACAATCAGTGTAGCCCAAGGGAAACGGTTGTTGATTCTACCGCACTCATTAGATCCAAACGACGCGCTACGATCAATGAGGAAATTACTTAATTATGTAATTGGACTATTTGATGTACTCCTGCACAAATGGATGAACGGTGGTTTTAATTCACGGTGAGGAAATTACTATTGATAGGGCAATAATCTATCTAAAGCATACTTTGATTCATTCATTTTATAGATAGTTTCTATTACAAGATAATCTGCGGTCTTGATCAATATATCAATACACCACCATCGATAAATGCGAGGTGAAAATTAAACTTACCGACCTCCCACGTCTAACGACAATTTTTTCAAGTGAAATTTCCTTAGCCCCGTTAGACTGATTTGAAATTAGGATGAAACGGAAATCACGCACTGCGGCACCTGCGAAGCATCAAACTGCGCTCAAGGCTCCTATTGGTTGAGATATTAAACGGAAACGACGATAGGTCTGCCGCTTTGTTTTTTACGGGTCGTCGGAATGTAATGCGTAAATTCGCGCTTCGTCGAGCGCGCCCCATAGCGCAGCGGTATAGTGCGTCGCAAATCTCAGCGGCCAGAGAAATCCAGCGGACGGAGGTACGAATTCCACGAAATCCGAAAAAAAAAATATATTTTAGTTTTTGTAAACAAATGTCCAATCTTCAAACCACTTTAAAATAAACAGGCAAAAGAAAGCGACATCTAGCAACTTTCTAGTTTCGCTTCTATCGTGAATGAATTACACACTCTAATTTTTTTGTAAAATCACATGAAATCAAAGATCTAAGCCGGACGAAAAAAAAATCCGAAGATTCCGGAAAACAAAATATTAATATAGAATAAATAAAACGAATATCTCTGAAAGACAAAAAAATCAGAGTGTGCAATTCACACGCAGTAGAAGTGAAACCTTCAAAAAACTAAAGTAGACAAGAGTGGGGACACTACGAAGTAATTTTTTTTATCAGTGTGAAGAATTTTTTTCATATTTTTGTCGTCGAATTCCAATGCACTTTTTCCTACACATTTGGTTATCTTGTCAATTTTGGTGAGTATTTGTGTTTTGTTTTTCGGAGTCGCTAGATTTCGCATTCTTTTGTGTTTTCTTTTGTCTGTTCATTTTGGAGTGATTTAAATATGTATTGGATATTGATTTTATACATTTTTTTTTTTGTATTTTGTAGGATACGATCCTTGGTCCGCTGAAGGTCAGGCCGTTGAGGTTCATCAGGCGCTTTATACCACTAGACAAATGATCGCGTTTTATTGGAACTGAGTACACGTGAAATAAATAAATATTTTATTGCTATCTCATTCTCTCGCAGGCTAAGTCCTATAGACGTATGATGCGTTTGTCTCTTTTTAGTGCTCGTTTCCGTTTCATCGAGTTTCAAATCACAACGGTGCTAAATAAGTTTTCACAAAAAAAAATTAGGAATCAACTGCAGGTAATTTTAGTTTCTCCTTTTGGGTGGCTTATAAAAACTCGATATCATCTTCATCTCTATCTCTACATCTTCTCTACATATTATAAAGTAAAGTCCCCCACGCCGTCTGTCTGTCTGTTCGCGATAAACTCGAAAACAACTCAACGGATTTTCATGCAGTTTTCACCAATAGATAGAGTGTTTTGTGAGGAAGGTTTAAGTATGTAATTTGTCAAAGATTTGTGTAAATTGGTTGAAACATAACGATAATTGTTAGAAGTGTCGGAAAAGTCCAGCCGCCTGGGAGATTTCATCAAAAACACTGCTTAATCCATTTGAGATATAACAAAACAATGCATGGTGGGATATTTCTCTTTTATAGATCTACAAAAAAGTCCGCGATGGCATACATCAATCTTTTACGGATAGCTTACTATACCCATTCTTCTAAAAAAATGGTCACGTACAATGGGATAATTGGAAAGTTATTTAGACGGATACAGTATTAATCCTTATTAACTTAAATACGTTAGTTACCCTAAGCATTTCATTCACATTATTATAATCTTTCACACCATCTCTACGTATTATAAATTAAAGTCCTCCGCGGCATCTGTCTATCTCTTCGCGATAAACTCAAAGACGGCGGTGGTTACAAAGGTTGGATTTTACAAAGTGTTTTATTAGCCACAGCAACGCGTGGCCGGGTCAGCTAGTTAGTTCATAATTTGTTATCGTTATCGAATATACAATATTCAACACAGTAAGAGGTGTTACTCTGGGTAAGAATTAAGAATACGCCTGTTAATACCATTTTAATGCGAGAAATTACCCTTCTGATCCTGAGTCAGTTGGCGGGAAAAATGTCAGGTCGGATAACCTTTTAGTATTTTGTGAAACGCAATATATCAATCGTAAAAAGCGATAAAACAGGAAAGGCTAAAAAATCCATCTCTAAAGGTCAATACGATTAATTACGTTGTTTTTTAGTCTTGAAATGCTTGAAATGGTGGACGGGAGAATATATAATCATTTCAACTATAATTAGATATATAAATATTCACAACCGTTACTTCAATGTTTTCAGAAACACCATTTGGTTAGGTAGAAAAAAAAATATAACGGAATAAAAAATAAAAAAAAACTATACCACCCTATAAAACGGAATCCACCCAAAATATCAAATATAGGACGCACAATGAAAGTGCCAAACGAAACATTTTGTAGACCAATTAATGTTATCTGTTGATTTTTATTTGATTTGCTGCTTTAACTGTACTGACGAAAGAATTTCACTGTTGTTTTCTTGATTGAAAGAATGGGGAGGAATCCAGATCCTGCCAATGTCTGGAAATTTAATAAAAAGCCCGCTGAACAAATTTCATAATTTCGCGCCTTATTATTTATCCCATGAAGTCGGCTACAATCGTATCTAGCTTCATTTGTATCAGGTCTGGGATACCAACATAACAGTGACAAAATGGCGTAGTATCGGTTCACGAAGTGAAATTTTATTTATACTTTAAACGGCTGTATCTCCCTCAATTTTGCCGAGCGCGCCTTAATTTTTTTTATTCAGCTTCTCCACATTGGCAGGATCTGCATTTCACCCAAAGAATGTTGTACGAAGTGGAATCTTGGATGTGGAAATTAAAGCACTTCCGACATCCTGTCGAGCGGAAACTCGGCAGATAGACATGTTGTCATTCTTTTGGTGGTAGTCAAACACATAGGTAGACATAAACGTTCGCAATAAATGTCGGTATCATCCATTCGGGATTTAGCGTGATTGACAGAGTTGTTCATATCCTGGGCAGGAAGGTTTATTTTCAGTCAAACCAATTTATTTTTATTTTTAAAAGGATTCGAAAATATAGATAGATGTGCATATTATAGTTTAAAAAGACTGATTTTTACGGGTGGTTTTTTTTACATAATAATTATATTGTATTCCAAATGCTGCAACGTAAATTTCACTTAAAACATTTATTAACTTAACACTAGAAAGACCGGAACCTTCATTTTGACGGCAGCCCGAAGTAAAGTGACGATATAATGCTTAATAATTATTGTATTGGTGTGATTTTTTTTAACATTTCATGATTTATGGTTTAACAACTATGGTGAAAAAAGCAGGTATGTGTCTTAATTACTTTTTGAGATATATTGACTTATACCTACAAAGACCGCCGCCGTCAATGTGACGGTTTGGGCCATAATGCTGAGTTCATTTACAACCTTCTTTACCCAAGTTAACAACATACCCATTCCTCCTCGTTTATGATAGTACTATTATGTCTATTTCTTTCTTTCGGTATCGCGTATTATTCGTACTCGATCTGTACGTTTATTGGTCACTGTTACATAATTTATAAAAATAACAAAAAAATATTGCTCTCACCCAAAATTAATTTTATGGCTTGTTGGAGAAGGACAGAGTATACAAATACCAGAGTTGATCCAGCTGCGTTAGCTTCTGCAGAATCATTTATTGGATAACAAACACTGCCACCCCAAGAGGTTTGCTATGTTTTGTGACTTAGCAGGGGTGCCCGGGTTCATGGGCTTAGGTTTATCCGGATCTTGACGGATGCGTCTGCCAAACCACTGCGTGGCAGGCCAGATCGGCAGGGAACGGTTGAGGGTAATCTTTTGACCTCGGCAGCAAGACTTTCAGAACATTGCCTTGCACCGCAGTGGTAGGGACAGATTCATACGTCGGGCACTCTTGAACACACTGAACCCCAGTTTTCCACCCACCCCTCACCTCATTTCCTTCCCAGAACCTATTCTTCTTCCTTTTCCTACGGGTACCCTCCACACAGCATCCCAAAAGATGACAAATGCCCTGAGGGGTATTATTTTCCTTAGGGCTTTTTTGTGGAGCTAATATAAACGAAAAAGAAAAGAAACCGGAAAATAAAACGACTGAAAGACGACAGTGCCAAATAAATAAAAAAATATAATAAAAACCAAATAAATGATAGGTGGTAGGTAATTGTAAGAAACCCGTTTGCGGAGAGTGCATTCGATTTTATAAAAAAACGTAACGATTTGATATTGTAAAAACATAACACATGCTTGTATTAAAATTGCAGCATTTTGCACTCACATGTTTCTTTCCAGGAAGCCCCGAGGAAAAAAACCCTCAGGGCCTATGTCATCTTTGGGGATGCTGTGTGAATTTATGTGTGCATTGGTGTTTTTAGGTAAAGTAAGGAGAGGAAGTTCTCGGAAGAAAAAAAGTGTCAGAGATGAATAGGAAAAATTCGTAAATATATCCAGGAGTGACTGAGAATGAATCCATCCCTCTCACTGCGGTGCAAGGCGAAGGGACGAGAAAGGTCCTTCTGGAGAGGACAAGCATCTCCCTCAACAAGTGTCTCCCGACCCGGTCCGCTACGCAGTAGGTGGGCAAACGTATTCGCCACCAAGGCCCAGACAAGCCTCACCCAATGAACCCGACACCCCTGCCAAGTCACTAAACGTAGCGAACCACTTGGAGTGTCCAATGGCAGAGGTGTTGGTTATCCAATAAACGGTTCCCGGGGCAGCGGTACTCATATCCGCCTCCCAATTTGATAAAAGTGATCAGCCGTCAAAGTGACGGTCGTGGTCTTTATAGGTATGGAGCGTTACCCGGTCTTTCTAGTGTTAAATCGTCATGAGAGATGCGTTACACGGATAATACGGTAATTGTATTTACATAAAATAAATTGCTCTTAGCACACTATGCGTTAATTTTGAGCACTGAATGTGAAATGTGTTAAATGAATCTCGAAATATGCGAATGACTAATTATTCACAATGACGAAAAAGATCCAATAGATTGGCCTTACTCATCTAGATTCAACAGAACGTAAAAAAAACGTTAAAAAATGCTAGAATACAAAAATACCTACATAAAAAACGTTAAAAAATGCTAGAATACAAAAATACCTACATAAAAAACGTTAAAAAATGCTAGAATACAAAAATACCTACATAAAAAACGATAAAAAATGCTAGAATACAAAAATACCTACATAAAAAACGGAATCTGTAAATTAAAAAAAAAACGAGTGTGCTTTAGACCACACGACTGAAGTAAAACTTCACTAACTTACATCTCCTTCCCAAATTTTGTTCGTCAAGCAATCACCAGCTTACTCCCCAAGTCAAGCGTGCGTAAAGAAGTTTTACTTCAATAATGTGATAATGCAGAAAAGTAACTAATGTGTCATTCACAGTGCTTTTTTTCGCCCGGATTCCAAATGGGACTTCTTTTATAAGGATTCTGGTAAAAAAAGGACATGTATAGAGCTGGTAATTAAATAAAATCCACGATTACCTTACGGTGAACACAATTGGTCTTTATTTGGAGTAGGTTTCAATTTGGGAGGCGGGTATGGGCACCGCCGCCCTGGGAACCATTTATTGGATTACAACACCTCTGCCATAGGTCACTCCAAGTGGTTCGCTACGTTTGATGACTTAGCAGAGGTGCCCGGGTTCATTGGATGAGGTTTGTCCGAATCTTGGCCACCAACCGCGTGGCGGGCCGGATCGGGAGAGACCGGTTTAGGAAGACCTGTGGACATCTCCAGCAGACTCTTGACTCACAATCCGGAGGTCGCGGGTTCGAACCCGGCATGCGCAAATAAATTTTATTTGATTAATTTGTGTTACTTCACAATTAATTCATTAAAAATAATATATAGTATATTTGCGGCATGTTCCAGAGTGGAAGATACTATCAGTATCGCCCTGGTGTAAGACCACCATTCAGAATTGAAACGTTGCTTGAAAATGGCTTTCGCCGTGTTTAGTGACCAGATCTGAATAGCCAGGTACTTCCCAACCTTCCTCTTCACCACCTCCTTCCCCTCCCCACTACCTTCAGCCTCACAACATACCCCAATTGGGGATGCCATAGTCTCACTGGCTCCAGACGGGAGCAGTTGAGATTCTTGTGCGGTATTCACAGTAAAAAAAAAAGAACTCTCGGAACATCGGCTGATCCGCAGTGGGGGGATTAATTCGTACGTCCGTCACTCCTAGACACATCGATCCGCAGATTCCTACCCACCCCTTATACCCCTTTCCTTCCCACTACTTCCTCTCCTTCCTTTCCCTAAAAAGACCCTCCACACAGCATAGGCCCTGAGGGGAATTATTTTCCTTAGGACCTCCTGTGTGGAGCTAATGTTAAAAAAAGGTAAATCAATTTGCAAGTACGACACAGTTCAATAATAATACAACAGTACAAAATAAAACAATAACTTTATGGGTTAACAATAAATAACCCAACCGCTCGTTAAACATTCTAACAAAAGGATTACGAGTATTACTCTCTCTGGGTTAGCTGACGTATTTCAGATCTCCCAGAGATATTTTTCCTGAAGCTGCGCGGATAGACCCGGAAGGCAACTTAACTTTATCGAGGTACCTGATCGGTCAGACCATCTGTAAGCCTGAGCGGCGGCGGGATGCAATTCTAACCAATAGCATACCTCATCCCTAACTAGTAAGGTTCGAAGCATTGCGAGAAATAGAAGGTATTCGAAATTGAATACTTTATTCTTGTGCAGTCTAGGGTGGCGGACATAATTAATTTATCGTTTTACGTAACCATATTATGTGGAAATGTTGCATGTTTATTTCATTTTATATATAAAATATTGTTAAATCAAGTTATCTCTTCTATGGAAAGTATCTGTGTGAATGAGTATGAAAATAATGATCGTGCGAGTGTTAAGCGAATTTTTTCATGTAGTTTCCGACGTAATTTTCGTATGGGGATCGGTCAAAGAAAACATCGTCTAAAACGCCCATACGATGTCCCCTGATTTGAGAACACCGTTGTAACCTCTATTTTTTCTGTTATATATTTCGTAAATGAGAAAAATGGAGAGGCTACAACGGATCTACCGGCAATTGAAATGAGCATACCTACATTTTAATAACGTTCTTGCGTGTTCATAAAAGTTTTGTTAAATCGCGTAGGCGGGCAGATCAAACAAATTAATTCGAGATGGAATGTGGGAAATAATAATTTGTATTGTTTCCCAATGAACTATGGTGTATCAGACAAACAAACAATAGACTACGTCATTTATTTGAAAGGTCTCACACCTTTTTTCTAGACGTTCTGGACATACTAACTTCTTGCTTCACCCAAAATCATTGGAATCCTGGAACATTCCCCACTTCTTCTTCTATGCACTTGCACGTCATACATTAAAACCATGACTCCTTTCTTAATTCAAACTCTCCATTACTCTTAAGTAACTTTCTTTTTTTTTCTTTTAAGAAACAAAATCATACGTATTAAGTCAGTTCGCTCAAGAGTTCCGGGTTCATGCTGAATTGGGTGCCACATTGACAGATACTTACAGGAAAATGCCGGAAAAGGAGGGTCGTGTCGTTTGTGATATGTATTTTTCTATCACTGGTAATAAGGAAATAGGCCTGTAATTATTTAGAACGGATTGGTCACCGCTTGCTAGATTTTAGTCCATCATATATATGGCTCTTATCAATTATTACGTTAATGAAGTGAGCAATTACAGGGCTAAGCAATTTTACGTGTTTTTCAATATCGTGCATAATATCATCATTTCTTAATAAAACAAGCATTTTGTCACAGGAAACGTGTTTGTGGAGTCGAAGAATCAGTAATAAAAAAATTGTCTTTGGGTGTAACACTATCAAGTTTAGAAGTGTTCGCGTTGTGACACAAATAGACAATCTTACTACTGCAATACAAAATTTTACTTCCCAGTCCGCCGAATCGCGTTCCTGATAAAAGACGTACGTAGGTACGCTGTGTCGTATCACATCCCCACTAAAACGATATATATATAGATTATTATAAGCAATAATTATCAGCCTGAAACACTCATCTACATTGAAAAAATCTTCCGAGAAAAGATACATGCCGCCAACGGGACTCGAACCCGTGTCCTTCGGATTGCCGGTCAGGTAGTCTACCTCTGAGTCTTGAGTCTGAAATCTTGTCTTAAACGTTAGTTTATCAATTAAAAATAATAATTGATATACCTAGACGTTGTGTCATATTAAACCTCCTCTGATGTATAAAGACGTTTTGTCACATAACATCTCCTCTAAAACGACGTCAACAAACGTCGTGACTGTGAACGTGTTAAAATAATAAAAAAATGGAAATATTCGATTTCAGTCTATAAAATGCTCTTGTGCAATCTATTGTTCATTTCGTATTATACATTTCACCTACACTGTGGCGGGATTAGCAATGTGCAACCAAATATTGAAATATCGTATTTTTTTACAAATAACAAAACAAAGTAACAAGTAACTGAGCATAAAAATACTGTATCTAATAACAACTAGATTGTAGTACTCCAATGTACTTAAGGCCTATTTATAGACATTTACGGTTTGTGGGACTGTGAACTCTGAACTGTAAAGATAGCACGTGTGACCGCGCTGGCGTGTTGTGTTGACTTCAATAGATTAATTTGGAAACTAACCCACGGAACTACATTAAACTAATGATAAATATACAAACAGAAATCATAATGAGTATAATGACACCGAGATCAGACGCCACGTGTAGCACAGAGGGACCCTCCATCTAAAGGAATACGTCATTTGAATGGAGATTTTGGAGAGAGATGACATCAATTAATAATTCTTGCTTATCTGGGTACGTCAATGTTTCCTACTGAACAGCTGCACGAGAGCTGAGGAAACGAATAAAAGTCTAAACTGTTTGATGTTTCGCCACATCTCTTTCACACTGAATTATCTTTTGAAAGCAAACAATGAAGCAATACTAGACGATTGTTCTAAAAACGTAGTAGGAGTTTAAGTAAATAATTAATAACATGGTGGGAAGCAAGAAGCAACGTACGAACGCACCATGTTATTTCGATTACAATATCTGACTGAGAAATATCAACAAGTCAAACAGCTTAATAAACCTGGCATTGAATGTCATAATATTGCACATAATTGTTATGTTAAACAGTGTTTGAAATGTTAATTACCTTTGGATGCAGTGGAGGTGGTGGTTCGGGAACGTCCGAGTCCCATTCGGAACTAAGATCGTCACTTGAAGCATCCCCATAGTCTATGCACCAAGGAACTTCCAGCAAGGATTTCTGGTACTGGTCATATCCTGTACTTCCAGATGTTGGCGATGGTGACCTGCACCAAGACGATTTCTTTCCTATTTCAATGGGCCATTCGGGAGACATAGGGCCTTCTCGAGAAGTTTTGGACTTAGAGATGTGAAGGAGAGGCAATCTCTGTTGCAAAACTCTCGAGCAAGGCTCCGATATCTTCCTAGCGGTGTCTGGAGCGTCTATCCTTACTTGCATATGACTTTCAGGGTAATCTCGCACTTCTGACTGGTGCAGGTGGTTATGTCTGGAAGATCTTTCTCTAGTATGTAGCCTGTGTCCCTGTGCATCATAAGTAATCTTTTCCTTAGAGTGTAACCTTTGGTACGGCCTTTCGCTGGAATGCCCTTCGTGAACCTTTTCTCGCTTGTGTGGTTCGTGCAGGTTGTTTCCTTTGAAGTAGCTTGAGCTCTTTTTTCTCTCGTTGTAAGTTTTCTCTCTACATTTTATCTTGCACGCTGGGTCGTGTGGACACCTCTCTTCTAATTCATTATCTTGATCATCGGGTACGGGCTTTTGGCCCGCAGCCTGAGCCGCTTCTTGGGCTCTCCGATGCATCTCGGCTGTTATTTCAGCCGACGGGACTATGAGACGGACAACGTTAACGTATTGCTCACACTCGAGCATACTGGTCATGCTATCATGGCTGCATGGTGAGAAGTATACGAGGATGATTTCACCACACCAACGAAGGTGAACGGTCAGTGTGTTACTTTCCAAGAGGATATCGTGTTTTAGTATTCATCACGCACATAATTAATAAATAAAGATGGGTCTTGGTGAAAAGTCAAAGTCTTATCATTAATAGCGTAGATAACATACACGTCGCTAATAAACCTACTGTAAAAAATCGTCAGCTAGAACTAATTTATCGATAAAAGCTCGACGTTTTTTACTGATGTAGGTTAACAGCTAAAGTCACTAATAGTACGGCAATAAACAAGCCGATTACATAAGATTACTTGTTATCACCACTCAGAATTGTTCATTTTATAAAATTTAGACACTTTAAACTTATTTAGTACATGAAAACAACCGTGAAAGAAATCTGAGGCTTAAGCAACCGGTAAAACATCGGATATTTTCTTCCACGTGGTTGCTTCACACACTAGTTCGTCTTTAGATATTAGACACAATTAATACATTTAACAGCACGCACTTAGTTGATAGTTTTAATTTATTCTAATAGATTGTTGTAACACGGGTGATTTGTTGTTGCAAGAAAGGGTGACGATCACTGATCACCTATACCTTGTGAATTAACTTAAATTATATTATGCCTTGTTCAAAAACAGGCACAAGTTGAATAGCAGGTCTCATGTGCTAACTGCTCACTGTCAGGCCATGTAAGAGAACTCGGACTTTAAAGACTGATTTTATTACCTAATCGTGATCCCGCTTCGAAGAACCTGTTTGTGATAATTCTCCTTTTTGGTACAGGTCGCCTGCGAAGATAATATCATGCATAATCTGTTAACGGAATTTGGATTGCCGCATTATTATTCTTCTTTGCAACATTTGGTAAACATCAGCTTATACTTTGCTTGTTCAGCAAGTCAAGGTACACAGGTATTCAATACGATATATGGGATATTATACTGTTGTCCATAGTCGCTAAACGTGCTTAGACTACAAAGCGATGGATTCAAAATTCGTCGGTTGTCCCAGTGTCTCTGCACGGTCACATCTGAGTAGAACTTAGTCCATCCATGTTTTCACAGCAATTTAAACAACATTTGAAACTTTTCTATTATTATTATTATTGTAATACACCATTCATAATAATAACGTCATTTCACTTTAAATAAACTGTGTTGCGTTTGTATTTAGCGTTCAGGGTTTGCTGATTTCATTGCTTCAACGTCACGAAGCCACAGACCACGATGATAATGCAAACACTTTACTAACGCGTGTGATATTATTGTTTTTATGCCTTAATTCACTGGTGTTACACACAGAGGTGTTGGTAATCAAAGAATTAATCAACAAGTCGCAGTAGACCGCAAACCACTGGGGACCCACACGCAACGACAGTAGTCTGTTCACGCCCCTATGTCGACCATCATTCCATGTAATAATATCTGATTAATAAACAGCCTTCGCTTGGGTTACACCGTTACACAGTTTATAGTTACAAGAGCCGGGTTTAGTAGGTAGTTATGACTTCTTACGAACGCGAACACCGAGCGATAGAGGGCGATCTGAGCGTGAGTTGAGCTGAACACACTGTAACTGTATTCTGTCTGTCTGTTCCGTCGAATGCCGAAGCGCCGAATGCCGAATGCCGACTGCCGACTCGTCGGTGGTTTGTGTTGAATTGTGTTGGTTCGGTTGCGAGTTGCGACGGCTGGTGAATCTACACTGGAGTGTGTAAGTATGGAAACAGACAAACTACAACAATACAAGAATGTATTTTTGTGCGTGCACGGGTAGTTTCAGCACTTTGATTACTAAAATGGTGTGCCTACAGAATAATTCTGAGAAAGGAAACTTTGAAAATGGTAGGCAATAAATTTAATAAAAAAGAGAATTTGTAGGTTATTTTCTGTATAATTGTATAGATAAGTTCTAAAGTACAATATAGCACCGGCTACTTAATGTTAATTAACTAAAATTACTGATAACGAAAAAAAATCTAATTTATTAGGCAAATGTTATTAACCGTTATTGTCAGCTCACTTCTTTGTCGTTTCGTGGAGATAATAATAATTAATTAAAAAATTTCAAAGTTTCATAATTTTTTTTCAAATTACGGTTGGAAATTTTGGATTTATTATGATCACATTTTAATAATTTTGCGGTTAGATTTTATTATAAAGCGTGGTATTTTATCTTTCTAACTCCGTTCCGATCATATTTATAACCTCGGTAGTTAGAGAAAGACAACGTTTTATATGAGGCCTATATAAGTTGTTCCGAAAACCAAACAAATTGACCTGACGGGTTAATAATTTCAAGTTCAAAATTGGGATTTCCAGACTTACAATCATGTGTGTTTTCCACCAAAACGGATTTTGGATTCAATTTATTTATTTTTTAACATTTCCAGAGCAGCTAGTACGACTGTACCCAGTTCTGACTGGTGGTGGATGTGCGTTTGAGTGTGACTTGAGGCGACTATTACAGCGGCTACAGGCAACAATGGCGATGGGTGACGGAGCGTGTCGATGAAGTCGCGAGGATAAGCTCCGTGAACTGTAAGCAACTCGGCGCTGGAACGAGATAACAGAGTGCCAGCCAAACGAATAACCTCCTCGAGGGGTCGAGGTAATACCGACACTCGCAGACCACTCCATATAGAAAAAAAAGACCTAAGTACAAAAAGGTTTATGCGTTACCTGTAGGTATATGAAGGAATACACATACTACCCATTCCTATATCAATCGTTGTTCTTAACAGGAATGCTCGATCTTAATACCTTAGAAGCCCGTCGAAAAATATTTTTGGGGAAACATTTTTTAAGCTGATCTCCAGTACTATACTGACTCCACCTATGTTAAAGGAGATTAACCTATATGTTCCTAACGCGTACACTCGTGGGAGATCCCACGCACTTTTTATGCTTTGAAAGCGAGAATTTATTCCTTTCAGAATGCGCCATTAAACAGAGCAATTCAACTGTTTAACGATTCTGCATTGAGCATCTTCAATGTTACCTGTAGAGAGTTCAGTAACTATCTTTTGACATACGTCACAACATAGTGAAACTGCCCCCATCGACTTTTTTTGTTTTGTTTTAAATTTTGTAATCTTCTCCGTAATAATTTGGTGTATAACTGTTTTATGGAGAACCTGAAAAAAAATATATCCCAATATATCCACAAGTGTGCATCCATACAGGCACAGAAGCACTGCCTCCCCTATCTTACTCGATACGATTGTACCACCCCAACCAGGAGCACTCCTGTCAAACTGGGTGGCACTGTTTTGTTAGTAGAAGATGTGTTCTCAGGATTGGAAGGAGGTTGGAGTTTAATTGACCGGTATACATGGCAACATAATTAGTCAATATTGGAATTTGGGACGGGTAGGCATAAAGGGATTGATTGAGCGTTGGTTTTTGTTTCTCGCTCTCCGCTACTTCTTGCTTCGAGTTTGAAAAATTTTCTTGACTCTTTTGGCCTGTTATATTGGATGTTTCTTGACTATTTCAATCTCTTCTTGCATCTTCTTGTTCCTTCTGGCCTCATCTGACTTCTTTCTGCTTCTTTTCGACTCGTGTATTTTACCTCGTCGTTGCTTTTCTTGCCCATTCGAAGTAGTTCTGGTATTCTAGTCTCTTGCAGCCTCTTATTGGATTTTCTCACCTATTTTCACATATTGCTGCTTTATTCTTTTATAGCCCACCTACCTTACTCAAATAAAAACAAATATTATTAAAATTATATTTTTTTTGCTAGATATTAAAGAAGCTACGAATCGCAGGCTCGCATCGCCTGCCCGCCCTAGTATATCGTGTCAAAAGCAGAAGCTACTCAGAAAAAAATATAAAACTGTAACTACTTACGGAGGTACATACTCTATACTATATTATACTATAAATAATAGATACTTCACTACGTCATCAAGTCGTGTCTCACTGACGGGTATTCATTAATTTACTATTGTTTTCTATCTACGATGACTTTAATTAATGATTATAAACGTTCAAAATGTCACTGATTTCATCTTGTATTTATTATTCGTAATTTTATAATAATTTGTTGCCATACATAAATAGCATATTCGTAGGTATCTGCGTACCGTAATTTTGTGACATTTATTCGTTTATTTATTCATTCAGTTACAAAGAAGGTCCTAACAGGACACCCGGGAGGTAAATGAAAGGCGGGCAGACCTAGACTGAGATGGAAGGACGATGTCAGGAAGGATGCAAGAGGACTACTCCATGTTGCAGATTGGAAGACGATTGCCGACGAGAGAGGGTTATTTTAAAGGAGGCCTAGGCTCAAAATGGCTGTAGCGCCATTGAAGAAGAAGAATTACACAAAATATAATTGAGTAACAATAGTATTGTTATATACAGACTCGGAGTGTAGGCTTAGGTCTTTAGTAATTAATACGCGAATTGGCGAGATGGATATTTATTGTACTTGCGGCTAGAGTAACGTCCTATCTATTGTGCTGGCGGTAGGAAAAGAGGGCGAGGAGATGTCTGCATCTCCTTTTATAGTGAGATCACCTGTCTCGCTCTTGCATTGACGGAAACAGGTGTACCACCCCAAAAACCTCTCTCACATCCTCCCCTACTTAAATTGGAGAATCCTGGCTACATATTTTATTCCTACAGCTACATATTTCATACATATATATTATTATATTATATTTAAAATTAACACAACATTTGTTTTCGTTCTTTCTGTTTCCTTTCCGTCCATTTCGTCCCATCCTCCTCCTCGACTGCGAAGTGCTTTCACCTAGGCCGAAGCCTTCCTTGCCACGGGTTAGACCTGAAACATGGAGAAACAGAATTAGAGACACTTCTATTACGTAACATACCGGAGAGATCTAATTCGTCCGTCGACAATTCCAACGTGTCAGACGCGAATTCCTGGTTATCTTCCTCCTGCCATGAAATATGTAATTCCTTTAGCTGGTCTAAATGCCTTTTCCACACCATATTAGACTTGTTAATTTTTATGAAATATATTTTACTACCTTTTTTATCAACAATAACCCCAGGGACCCATAACCTATTACCCTGAGATCTGAAATCTCTAGTCATTACTTTCTGACCTATATTAAAACCTGATTTAACTCTACCCTTATATTGTCTTTTCTGATTGTTTTGGCTCTGAGTAACCTTTTTCATTTCTTTGTTTCGTCGAGTAGAACCTGAACTACCCGTTCTATCCTCAACTTCCCTTGGAATCAGAGAGTCAAATACTGTTCTAATTTTTCTACCCATTAATAATACAGATGGCTCACACCCTGTTGTTGCGTGAACGGTATTCCTATAGTCTGTTAAAAAGTTACCTAATTTTTCTTTATAATCTGAAGGAAATCTATTATGTTTACACATTTTTTTAAGGAAATTTTTACAAGTCTTTACTGTAGCTTCAGCTTGCCCGTTGCTACTAGGGTGATTGACTGGACTAGTGATATGTTCTATCCCATTTTTCTTACAAAAAATTTCAAAATCCTCAGAACAAAAACACGTGCCATTATCACTAACTAAAGTTGCTGGAAAACCAAATTGTGAAAATAATCTATGAAGTATTTCGATATTTTCTTTTGAAGACAGACTGTTTACTCAATCCACTTTGAAGAAGAGTCTACCACCACTAAAAAGTTTTTGTTATATAAACTACCATGATCAATATGTACCCTGAACCATACTTCAGGTTCATATGGCCACACTGATAAAGAACTCTTTTGTGATTCTGGTTTAATTTCTAAACAATCTCTACAATCTTCCGTTATTTTCTCCAAATCTTGATTAATTTTTGGCCACCAGACAAAGCTTTTTGCAATGCCCTTAGTCTTAAAAACCCCTAAATGAGATCTATGTAACATCTTTAAAACCTCTTGTCTTAAAGACTCAGGTACAACAACCCTATGTTGATATAAAACACACCCATTTATCAAAGACAATTCTAACCTTTTTTCCCAAAAAATTCTAATAAAGTTACCACTTTGTGCCTTTTTTACTGTGTAATAGTCGAGTCTTACCCCCCCCCCCCCCCTTTAATTATTAAAAGGTTTTAAAAGCTTTATGAATAACTAACTCTGTACGTAGAGTTCGTCTCCCATTCGTATTCGTAGCCTTGTAGTTCCGTCGCCCAAACTCCTCTCTCCTTCGTTCCTTTGGCAGAGCCTCGACACCCCTTTACGTAATACGTTTTAGGAATACGTGGCGATATGCTCTCAATTAATCAACTTGTAATTAACCCCTTAACGTTGTGTTATTTTTTTGTTTTAAAGGTTTGATATGGTCAATCCAGTTTAATTAATAATTTGTTTGTGGTAAACCCTTTGTTCTTTTAGGTATGGCGTGTTGCAATTTACTAGGGCACAATTTACAATGACTCTAGCTAACTTGAAAATAACTAATTCTACCGTTCGTGCAACTTTCTCCCCTACTAACGTCCGTCTTATACTTGTTTGTTGATGATTATTTCTTTTGAATTAACCCGCGTCATCCCACCTAGTACCTAGTACATAAATATACGTTTATACAGTGAATTAGGAAGATCCTACCTTTAGTGAAATGCGGCGAATCCTCAGCTGTCCTCGGGATGCTAACATATAAAATAGTTTGACATTTGTACTCTAGTTACGAATTTACAATCAAAATTCAATCAAAACAGGCCCGGGATGCACAAATTCTACAGTCACAGTTGTAAGTGAAGTTTGTTAGTTAGTTTTGAGCTAGGGTAGATATTTTTGGGAGATTATTAAGGATTGACATGAAACAAAATATGTCTTGCTACAATTGGGCTCCTCCATTTCCGCAACTGACTTGGTGAGGTTCAATTAAAACCGCCGGGTCAATCCCCAATTCCAACTCCTCCAGAGAATATTTTGATGGTCGCAAGCGACGAATGTAATATCGACATGTTTTGCTTCCTGTCGGGAAAGTGTTTCTGGTTTGGAGGGTGATAATGGGAGTGTTCTCAACCAATATGCCGCTAAATTATAATGGTGATACTGCTACTGTTGTTTGATGAAATGCCATCTCATATCGCTTGATGTGAGGATCTGCTTCGATTTATGGTGTGGTAGCCGATGTCCGGAAGTATTCATGGATGCGTGGGTGGCACGAGGTTTTAGGTCGTGACATCCTCTAAGCTGAATTGATGATGATGATGATGATGATGTCTTTCAGCATGTCAATGACTAGAGTCCCATTCACTCCTATAGCATTGAACATGAACATTAAACCGAAGTGGATTAGACAAACGGCAATGTCAGGAGGTCGGTGGAGCCGCTCCCCCCTCTGATCTCGCGAAGTTTGAATTTAGTAAAGGTGGATTTTGATGTCATCGACCCTCGCCTCTGCAGTCACACAGCTCCTCAACAGTCCCGTTCTCCGTCCAGCACACCGCCGCGAACCAGTAGAAATGATGATTACGTTTTCCTAGGCACGTTATAAACATGCGTCTGCCTACAGCCGCGGTGCACATCGGTATTTGATTTGAATGAAATACCTCCCCTCGCATGACGGAAGCAGTCGTGACGGGGGTGGGCCCCCATGTAGCGTTTCACGGACCTTCGCCCTACGATAGGTGATATCCCAAGCTCATCTCAAATATCAGCTCGGAGAAGGAATGTCAAACTTGGCTTCCAGGGCGCTGGGTCCAGGAATGAATGGCACCGGGGCGTGAATCCAGTTCTAAATCTTCCATTCCTTACTTTCCCCCGCTACGCTTTCGTCCAAAGTACATTCCCAACCTGATGCTGGATGATGCCCGAATTCTAATTTTGGGGAAGATTATGAAAATTTATCCGGTTTCCGACAAAGAGCCGCCGATCGATTGCTAAAACAACTCCGTATGTCATGTTCTCTTCGTTCCGCTGACAAGGTAACTCCCCACGAGCGTAACCAAAGGGTAGTGAAGCCAACGCGAGTTTCGTCACTTCTTTTCCTTCATTAGGAAATAGTGTAGCCCACCAGCAAATCGTTCACTTCGCCCCCGATCATAACTGCATAAAGTGTAACCTACATTCATGGAATAGGGAAGCTAAACCCAAAAATTACTCCAGCAACCACTAGCTTCAGCGCCGTAACTCATTCGGTTAAATTTGAAGGAAGTAAGTTTCCGAGTCGTGTACGTAAAACGTGTCGCGTGTGAAATTTGAATACCTACGGACGGTTTCGTTCAACCGCAAATAATAGAGATTTAAGCTAAACTGTAAATTTGTATAAAATATACCTAATCGTAAAATATTATGCACACTTCCAAGAGCGCGTTTCAATGAAGTCAAAGCTAGCTTATGTTGGCCTCTACATAACAGTTTTCTTGAGATTCCTAAAGTTTAAGGTAAAAGGTGTCGGTTTTTTTTTATTTTAGGATTGGGAATTCTATTGTTTAAAATTTGTTAATAACCATGCAATACATCTGTTTTCCAAACCGATATACCCAGTACGTACCTTGCCTAACAAATATCTTCAATTACTGAGTAAATTCTAAAGTATATTTGAGAATAGGTATTCCTAATGTAACGTAATTTATTATATCCAACTAAACCCCCAACATAGTCTTCCCGATGTAATGTCTCGCAACACAATCGTAAGATACATGACTATCTCTTGTCCGTTAAAATTGACAAAACCTCTCCAAAAGACTTCTTTAGCACCGTTGTTATTTTAAACTCGATAGATCGAAAAGTAGCGACGCCAAACGGAGAGACAACACGTACCTCCATAGGATTTATTCTGCCGGAGAATGAGGCACTTCAGTCGGTCTCCTCTTTGTGTGGTGCTTCGTAGAATAAAATTGAACTAATTTTAGTACTTGGTAACGATATTAAATGAATAAATCCCACAATTAACGTATTAAATTCGTCATTCTCCCGACGTTTAGTTTTCTGAAGGTTTCACCTCTACCGCAAGTGAATTGCACTCTGGTTCCGCACATCCCATCAATAGAAGGAAGCCTCAAGATTTATGACCCAAACCGAACAAACGCACTCCTCACTTCAAAATATCCCAGCATGACCTTGGGTAGGTACACGCTCCGAACCAAATGGATATGAATCTTTTCTGCAAGGTCCGCACTAAATATGTAACGCAATATGTAATAAAGTAATTTTTTGTTTCTAAAATGCTGACGGCTGGTTTTCTAAATGGAAGCTTCTTTAACACTGTTGTGATTTGAATCTTTTTCTGCAAGGTCCGCACTAAATATGTATTGTAAATATACTTACCGAATTCACGATGCTTCAGATTCCAATTAAATTACCACATGCACTTTCGCAAAACACAACACTCATCATGCAATTTTTTACTGAATTGAAAACAACTGAATTCTGAATTTACGTCTGAATATTTTCACAAAATAGCTCACTTCCCGGAGTTAATTAAATTATTTTCGTCAGTTTCAAAACTATTTTCTTTATTCTTCGTGATCCGAATTCCACCAATTTGACCTGCCTTCCTCGCGTATCAATTTCGACTTTCACGCACTATGAAAACTGCCTCCCTAATCTCATCCGTCCGCTAGAACGATCTCCCCCCCTCACTCCTTTTATTTAAAATTTAACTATCCGCGTTAATTTTGTCAATTAAAACGAGCTGTTTTGACTTTGTTTTATGTGCCCTAACTACCGTTATCATTCCCTGCAACTTTGAAACACGTCCGTCTCCGAGACCAAAATTACCCTGACTGTCTCTTATTTAAAATTTGATTATCCGCGTAATTTCAACCGTTCGCGTCCGTGATCTTTCCCTAACTGTCTTTTCAAAACCCTTCTCCCCTGGTTTCCATCCCCATTTCATATCCCGTGTGTGGTCCATGCCTGCAAAGCGTAAATTTATTCATTGCCTTCCTCTCTAAAATTCCTTCAAAATTCGTTAAATCCAACATCATCACCGATATATTTAACTAAATGATCGAACATGTCAAATTTTATCATCAGTTTCGGAGAATTCTGACGCTGTTCCATGTTCTTTAGTTTTTTGTCGCAGTTCCAGAACTTCAAAACAGCAATTAATTATCGGTATTTGAAAGCCAGACCACTTTCTAAAACAGAGCCCTGTGACGTACCTAAATATTTAATGCCACACGTGTCATGTTTGTTTTGTAAGAAACGTTACATTCCTTTCGTCTATTTTTTGTGACTTTTGCTGGGATCGCCTGTGCGGACCCATAAATCAACCCCGCAGATACTTGGATTTCAGAAATTATTTTTAAGTGGTCTTACAAAATGGCTCCGTACAAATTATCCACGTATTATTACTATTGAGGCGAGTTCATCACAACTGATGCTGGCCAACCTTCGATAAGAAAATTTTTTACCTGACCTAACACATCATCCTTTTCGGTTTCACTTTTTATCACGTCTAAAGACAAATTAAACCCATTATTCTCGAAATAATTAATGTAACCAGACTCTATATCATCTTCACAGCTAACCCTTTCAATCGGACACCTGCTCAGAAAGTCTGAACAATTATTTTTCGATTTTACATATTCAATCTTAAAATTAAACGAACCTAACTGTTGATGCACGGGGCATGGGGATGAGAGTAACCTTGCGGATACCCTTGCTAAGACGCTAATGGATTTCGTTGAGTTATGGCCAACCACCAATCAAGAAAGGTATATCACAATTAAGTGGTACTCACGGTAGTTGTCTTCTGGCTTGGTGATAGTCATAGATGTCCATAGCGCTCGATATTGTTCTATTTGATTGTTAGAACTTCAGAAGTAAATGATGACTTTTGTTTTATGACAGCTTGATCATGAAATGTTGAAAAGTTTTGGTTTGGTACGATAATGTTCGCGGGCTCCGATTCGAAAGATTGATTCGTTAATTCCTTGTGAATTACGACGATTTTGAAATAAACATTATCAAAAGCTACGCGAACTTGATTTTCAATGTCCTTGTTTGCCTCATCTAAAGCTAAGATATCAGCGTGAACGGTTTCAAAATCATTAACAATTTTTTGCAACTTCGTATAATACGCTAAAAATAATGGATAATTGGTTGCATCTTGCAAAACGCTTTGACCGACCTCATACACCTTGTTTATTCTGCTGATGGCAACGTTCCGTCTTCTACGCAAGCCTTGTAAAGTACTAGACATTTTTTTTTTAAATAAACATATGTACTAACGAAATAAACAGGAAAACGTTATGAATTAAAAAATAGAATTCGATATAATTTAAATACCCGGTAAGTCGTAAATAATTAAGAACTGTAACTGAATTCTACGATTTATTGTTTGAAATTCGTTCTTCAAAATGACATTTCAATTCACGTAATATTTCATAGCATTCTTTCGTTTTGTCAATGAAAGAATTTATTTATCTAAAGGTTCCCTGGTTTCGGCACCAATAATGTTCATGCACGGGGCATGGGGATGAGAGTAACCTTGCGGATACCCTTGCTAAGACGCTAATGGATTTCGTTGAGTTATGGCCAACCACCAATCAAGAAAGGTATATCACAATTAAGTGGTACTCACGGTAGTTGTCTTCTGGCTTGGTGATAGTCATAGATGTCCATAGCGCTCGATATTGTTCTATTTGATTGTTAGAACTTCAGTAAAGTTTGAGTCACGAGTTCACACAAAATATACGAAAGAATACGGTAGGATTTATACTTTATGTGACGATTTGATGGATAACACTTCGGCGTGGTGCGAAAATGTCACGATACGGTCGGGGGTTAGCAACGGACTGACTTGTTGACGATAAAGCGCTTGTCACTTATTGACCGTGTAGTTAGGGACCCTTATTGTGCGGAATTCCCAAGTCTGGGTTCCTGCCGATCTCGTATGACAATCGGAGCACAAAACGAAAGAAATCCATCGGCGTTATGAAACACTAACATAATAGCATACCTCTGTAACCTTGACGCGGCGATCTTAGGTACTTCCCTATTTTCACCTAAAATTCTGACTAACGGCTGATTATCCACAGCTAACATAAATTCTCTGCCGTACAAATATTGATAAAATTTTTTAATCCCAAAAATAATTGCTGTTGCTTCAATATCTAGAATAGAATAATTCTTTTCCGCTTTAGATAAAGTTCTGCTTGCGAACCCTATCGGTCTTTCTACGCCGTTTTGAAACACTTGTATTAATGTTGCTCCTACGCCATTAAAACTACCATCTTTGACAAGTTTCACAGGTATATTTTCGTCAAAATGCGTTAAAATCCTATCCGAAGTTAATATTCTTTTAATTATCGCAAAACTATTTTCTTGTTCCGTACCCCATTGAAACTTAACATCTTTTTTAAGTAATACGTATAATGGTGACAATATATTTGCCATGTTTGGAATAAAATTACGATAATAACTAATCATACCTAATAAACTTCTTAAATTATTTAAATCACTAGGTGCTGGTGCATTTAAAATGGCTTCCTTATTCCGTTGACACGGTTGAATCCCTTGTTCACTTATTTTATAACCTAAAAACTCAATAACTTTTAAATTGAATTCACACTTGTCACTATTCACTGTTAGATTACAATGTTTTAACCTTTCTAAAACGACACACACGTTTTTCTCTAAATCGACTCCGTCTTCCCCTATCACGATAATATCATCCAAGTAAAACGTCATGTTCTTTAATCCTGACAAACAATTTGCCATTGCCTTTGCAAAAATAGCCAGCGCGGGAGATAACCCGTACACTAACCGTTTATACTGAAATAATCCTAAATGGGTATTGATTGTTGTAAAACGCCTACACTCCTTTTTTAAAACAAATTGGTTATACGCCGATTTAAGATCAATTTTTGCAAAAAACTTTTCCACCGTTTACTTTCGTTAATAGCTCCTCTATCCTAGGTAATGGATATTTGTCAACTAATAGCTGATTATTCACTGTTGATTTATAATCACCACATAACCTAATACTACCATTTTTCTTAATCACTGAAACAATCGGACTTGCAAAATCACTAAATTGAACTTGTTCTATAATACCGTCTGATAGTAAATTATTCAACTCACTTTCAACTTTTCCTTTCAAAGCGAACGGCATTATTCTGTGATTACGAAATATCGGAATGGCGGTCTCCTTTAAAGTTAAATTCACTTCATACTTATTAAATTTTCCCAGTTTATCCGTAAAAACTTCTGGAAATTTTTTTACTAATCGCTCCTTCAAAGTATTTTGTTTTATACTGTTTACGATTCCGTTAATCCCGACGTTAAACATATTCATAAAATCACGCCCCACTATCGAGAACGAAGCACTTGTGACAACAACAAATTTCAACCGGTAACATTGACCGTTAAATTCCACTTGTGGAGTGATTGTACCTACCACTTTTATGAGCGTATTGTCAAAACCCCGTAGACTAATGTCTTCGTGCACTAGCTTAATACTACTGAATTTACTGAAATAACACTCTTTGGAAATTACGCAACAAGATGCTCCAGAATCTACCATGAATTTACTCTTGATCCCGTCTAGTGAAACTTCAATAAAAAATGGCTCGACACTATTAACTTCACCCAACCTTGTATCCGACAACAAAGTATTCACATTCTTACGTATTGAGAAACGCTTGCACTGTTTTGCTAGATGACCCTTCGTACCACAAATTTTACATAAATAATTTTTATATCTACATTCCGTCGCGATGTGATTGTTGTGTCCACAAACGGTACATTTATGTTTCATAGCGTTCGCTGGCGACGGCGACCGTGCCCTGTTGCCATGCTTGAAACGATACTCGTCTCTGTCTTTCTCACGTGAATTAGAAGAGACTCGAGCTGCCTTGACCTGGACATTAGCATAAACCGTATTATCAACTCGGGACTGCGATTGAGTTGAAGCTACGAGTTCAATGCACTCGGCGACTTGTACACATTTTTCGAACGAGTACAATTCACTATCGAGAAATAATTTTTCCCTAACCTTACCTGGTTTACTTCCTAATACAAAGAAATCCCTTAAATTTACTGATAAACTATTCCCAAATTTGCAATTAGTAGAAAGAGACTTTAAACGCACTGCAAAATTGCGAATTGATTCGTCATTACTTTGTTTAGCACTGTAAAACTTAGATCTCTCTTCAAAAAAACATTTCGTTGAACAACAATACTCATCAAGTTTAGATATCAAATCTTCTAACTTAATATCTGTTACTTTTTTAGGAATGCACAAATTAACCAATAAAGAAAAACAATCATCTTTCAATGCATTCAGGAAAATAGCCCTTTTCTTATCATCCGATGCAAACTTATCATCATTCACGAGGAGAAATTGTTTGAGGCGGACCTTGAAGTTCTCCCAGTTTCCGTCACGCAAACTGAAGGACTCCAATCCTCGAGACTCCATGTTTCCAATGCCCAGAAGGTACACAAATAGAGAGAAAGAAAACAGAAAAAACAAAAACTTCCCAATGAGGTTTCTTTTTCTGCAGTCTGCTCCCTGGACCCTGCTCTGGAAACTGCTCCTTGACCCTGTGACTTGATGGCTCCTTCCAGACCCGTAACACAGTAACACCGCTACTGATGGCTGCCCCAGATCACTCCTGCGACCTCAATCCCCGATCCTTGACCCTCAGAGATGCTGCCCCTTGACGCTGGACCTCCCGTGCTTCCCCCTTTCGAAAAGCTGGCTGGCTCCAGTGTCTTCTTCCACTTCACTCCTTGCAGTGAAGTGTTGCTTTAATTTCGGTCCGGCCTTTCTTACCGACCCGAAAATAATATGTTACCGCGTATTTCTCGTGCCAAATTTTTTGCGCGTCGATTCTTTCGCGAGCTGCTGTATTGTGCAGAATCGTGTTCCGTAGGCTGCGCCACTGTTATATACAGACTCGGAGTGTAGGCTTAGGTCTTTAGTAATTAATACGCGAATTGGCGAGATGGATATTTATTGTACTTGCGGCTAGAGTAACGTCCTATCTATTGTGCTGGCGGTAGGAAAAGAGGGCGAGGAGATGTCTGCATCTCCTTTTATAGTGAGATCACCTGTCTCGCTCTTGCATTGACGGAAACAGGTGTACCACCCCAAAAACCTCTCTCACAAGTATAAAACATATTTTCATTCAAATACGTCATCAAGGAAAGATCGGCTTCCCTATATGTATACCGTGTATATCAGCGCACGTAATTAATTTATTAAACGTCCTCAAACATTCTTAATATAACGAGTTTTAGCGAAAGTTACAGTCTAATTTTGGTTCCCCCGAGTGTTAAAGTGCTCAAGTTCGCATTAGCATTGTCTATTGCATATTCAGCCATCGTGTAATAATATATAAAAACAATTTTTGAAATCGCAAAGTGTTCAAGTAATTTTGTGACATTATTATACGCCAGCGGTGCAGATACTTACCATCACCTCAGCGCACCAAAATCAAGGCGGTTCCATCAGCCATACTTGCAAGTGAATCTAGCAAACTTTTCCTATAACCATTTACATAATGGATGCGCAGGCATATATTACTTTGGCGAAGGTGACACGTACCTTTCTCAGTTAGCAGAGAAATTCCGTTTGCATGAGCTCTCATCATCATCTCAGGGTCCTGCGTGGGATAAAAAGAAAGCTACTATCTGATGTAAATAAAAGAACTCATATCAAACTAAATGTACTTGTTATTATTGACAAGCAAAAACATAATCTACATAAATACCTTTGTAAACTCTGTTATGGTACGCCCTACAAACGACAGAGAATTCGAGTCCCTAAAATCTCCGCGGCAGTTTCAACAACACCCCGCTCCCCCCTGTTTCCCTGCTTCCTACTTCCTCTCCCCTCTGCACTCCCGCGCACCACCGCGTCCGCCGACAGTTGAGAATTGCAAGCCGCCTCGGGCGCACGTTACGACCCGTCGGGTCGAATCACACAGTTCGCGGCCGGCTTTTGCCGACCAAATTGAACGCAAATGCACCTGCGATGTTAATTGAATAGCCTACGGGTTTAGCGCTGGTATTTCGCCATGCCTGTGTAAACTTCGGTTCTGTCCTAAACTCGGGAGGTGCCCCTGGAAGCCGGAAGACGAAGACCCCCGAACATCATGTAAGCTGTACAATTGTTTCCTCTTTTGATTGTGTCCTTTAACGATAGACTGTAAACTCCCGCGAAAAGCCATCACTCAGAGAGTTTCGTTTTCAGAGATCGTGAGGTATAAACACGTTAGCTAGGTTTGTGTAGTATGCATTTCTTGTATTGAATTGTACTGTAATGACCTATGTACTGTGTTTTGAATTTGCAATACATGAATCTATTTAATTCAATCCTGTTGTTAATCTGCCTCGGCAGGAGTATATCCTAGAGTGTACTTCCCCAGACGCCCGTGGAAGAGAGAGAATTCTGAAGCATTCGTGCGACCTGCCCCTGGAATAGAGGGTACTTTTGTCTCTGCTGTGAGCTGGCCTGGGACATGTTAGGGCCCCCTTGGCCCCGGAGAGGGTGTTGGTTTTGAAGCCAGCAAAGAGAGTCAGCAACTGTCGCCATAACGTGGGCCTCAGAATTTTTTTCTCTATCCCGGTCGCTATGCGGAATGCAACCTGTCGAAATCCTCCCTGCATAGGAATTGTTTTGTAAACATTAATTATGCCTTGATATTCTGCACCCAGTGAACAGTGAATTCTGTGAAAAAACCACAGAAATCTATGTGTAAATTGGATCCATAACACAGATCTGATTGGAACTATGAATTGCGTCGCAGATAAAAAAAAACACGGCCATTTTGGACGCCCGAAAGCGCCAATACTTTTAACCGCGAACTTGACTGCGCACGCGTCACAAAACAACGGGCGGGCGGCAACAGTCTCGCGCCAAACCAACGGTCCGATATTTCACGCGGTAAATACCTATTCTCTGGATTGCGCGCGCAAGTGCTTTTGTCTCGCGCCCAAAAATTCCAACGGAAAAACCCGTCGGAACGAAATAATTAACTGTTGCTATGCAGCGTTTATAAGCAAATCGCCTTTTTATGACTGAACCGGATAGCAACGGAAATGATTATTATAAATTTGATTCTGGAACCCCAGTTATTTTGCGAATTCCTTAATCAAAAATTTCGGACTTACGTTTTTTTTGTTGTTTCTGCACAATATACCAATTGGCCCACTTGTGTCTGTCAAATTAGTACAACTTATATTTCACCAAATGGACAAAATAATGACTTTCTTTCCCCATTCTACATTATAGGTACCGCTTTTTTTTTTCAGCATAAGTGTAAAGTGAATTGTGTTTTTTTCCTTACATAAAGAAAAGTGAAATAATAATAAAGCCAATGATTGGTTCCATGAATAAATAAAATAATTTTAATATGGTTGACGTAACGAATCCCATATTCAGTTATTTTCATCCGGAAGTTTGTCTTTATTTGCCAAAAGAGTGCCTTTTGTGAATTTTAGTGCCTTTCTCAGTGCAAAGTGAAGTGAAAAAAATAAAAAGCCGTTTTCTAAAGGTCAGTCCTGGCCAAATTTTTTGAAAATAAATAAATACTTGTGAATTTCACAGTTTTCTCAAAAGTGGTCAGTGAAACACAGAAACCTTTACTACTAAGGTCTTTCCACGCAAAATTTTTTTTCTTGTGCCTTCCTTTGACAAAGATTCTGGTGTCATATATACCAAATTGTAGTATGGAATACAGTTTTCTATAACTATTTTAGAAGTGCCAACCAGTGATTACCAAGTGAAAAGTGCCTCACAAAATTAATTTTGCGTTTGCTAAAGAAAACCCCTGGCAAAATTTTTTTCACCACCCGGGAAACTCACAATGGAAAACAATCAAGCTATGGCATCATCCAATTTGGGCATCATTCCCAACGTGCACAACTTATCCAAAACTCACTTACAAACTGCTTTAAGGGATAGAGGACTCTCGCCAGCAAGCAAATCTAAATCTACATTAAAGGCTTATGCACTTTTATTCAACAAAAAGTACATTAAGAGAATAAACCTCGCTCCCTCAAGCGAAAATAATTCACGCTCGGCTACGCAAGTTTTGGATAATCTTGTTCCTAACAAAGAACCTATGCCGCAAGTAATGATAAAACAGGACATCGCACCCACCTCGACACAAGATAAAACTTACGATTTATCCTCTTGGAAAGTCAAATATAATGGCGTCTCCGATGTGCTGGATTTCATTGACCGTATTGAAGAAACGGCTACAATCAAAAATATCCCATTCGAGATTCTACGAAAAAACTTTATAGAACTCATCTCCCCAGAATTGATACCCTGGCAGCGCATTCAAAAAACTAAATGCAAAGATTGGAATAAACTCAGATCTGCCCTAATCTCGAGCTTCGGAAAAACGGAAGCCCAGCACCGGATCAAATTATCTTTACTATCTATTAAACAGCTAGTAAATGAACCTGTAGCAACATTCATAGAAAGGGCTGAATCCATTAACATCAAGCTTTCACATCCCGTTTCGGAAGCTGAACTATTACCAGTCATAACTGATGGCCTTTTAAGCAAATACGAGAACATCATCACCTCGCAGAAAATTGCATCCCTAGCCCAGCTAAACGAAGTCTGTCTCCTTCTGGAATCGTACCAGGATAGGAAGAACATAAAGAATGTGTCAAATAATGTGGTCGTGCCAAGCCGTTCGTCTGGTTTAAAACCAGAATTCGACAACAAAAAAGTGTGCTCTTTTTGCAAAAAAGTAGGCCATCTGGCCACTACTTGTTTCAAGCAAGCGAGGTTTCTGGAATCCAAGGAACCCCGAACTTTCAAGAGGCATCACTCTAGGGACCGCTCTCCTCCACGCGACGAACTGCGCAACATTTTCAAGAAATCAAGGCACAACATGGAAAGGTTACAAAACCCAAGCGATGTCAGACCTCAGGTGGATTTCTCCAAGCCCCCACCAAATTTCCACATGAAGAGGCCAAAAAACTAAATAATAACCTCTCAGGCACCCATTCTGAACCAAGGTCTAAAGAATGGACTGATTGGTTAGCACACATTAAGTATTTTAACCAGACCTTAAATGTTTCTTCGGTTTGTTGCAAACAAGCTAAAGATGGGAGACCCTATGCTTTTTTCTCTGTTAACAATGTGCCCTTTTCCGGATTACTTGATAGTGGCGCATCTGTCAGCTGTCTTGGCAACAATGCTCACCTGCCTTTTGTTAACAGTGATTTTAGAATTTCGCCCCAATCGACACACCTGACGACTGCGGATAATGTTTCCCAACCGGTCATCGGTGCCCTTGCCCTGCCAATTAATTGTAACAATAAAATAGTTACAATCAATTTTCTAATAGTGCCCTCTATATCCCAGAATTTCATCCTTGGCGTTGACTTCTGGAAGGCATTCAATGTTGCTCCCCAAGTATTTAATACTCTTGGCGAAACCTCCACTGCCGCTCAAATTAGTGAGATCCGCACAATAATACCTCACGAAAATTTAAGCACGGACCAGGCTCTCCAACTAAAAGAAATGGTCAATAAATTCGAGTCAATATCTTTCGAAAAATGTGGATAAGGTTTGACAAATTTGGTTGAACACCATATCAAAACCAATGGCCCACCCATAAAGCAACGTTATTACAACTTAGCCCCCCAAAAACTTAAACTTTTAGAAAACGAACTTGACGAAATGTTAAAAATGGGTGTGGTGGTTCCCAGCAGAAGTGCATGGACCAACCCAACTCTTTTGGTTTCTAAAAAAGACGGCTCTGCACGTTTCTGTCTCGACAGTAGACGTTTAAACTCTTGCACGGAAGCTGATGCGTATCCCTTACCTCACGTTCACTCAACCTTAGACAAGCTGCGTAACGCCAAGTTCATCTCTTCTGTCGATCTCAGCAAAGCGTTTTGGCAAATACCCTTGGACGCAGAATCGTGCGAAAAAACTGCTTTCGTTGTACCTGGTAGGGGAATGTTCCATTTTAAAAGATTACCCTTTGGTTTAAAAAACAGCCCCGCCGAGTTACAAAGACTGATGGACAAACTTTTCGGTCCTGAAGTCGATAACAGCCTGTTTTGTTACCTTAACGACCTCATCATCGTCAGCGATACCTTTGAAAAACACCTATTAATGCTGGAAAAAGTTTTTCAACAACTCAAGTTCGCTGGTTTAACCATCAACTTGAAGAAGTCTGAATTCTGTAAGTCCCGTCTACGTTATTTGGGATTCATTGTCGACGAAAAAGGTCTAAGAACAGACCCCGCTAAGGTGGAAGCCATGGCAAATTTTCCCCGACCCAAAAACGCGAAGGAAGTCAAAGGTTTCCTTGGACTTGCAGGTTACTACAGGAGATTCATCAAAGACTTTTCCACTATTGCAGCCCCCTTAAATAAAATTACCGGCATCCGTAAAGGTGTCAGCAATTTCCGATGGTCTGTTGAAGCTGAAGAAGCGTTTACAACTTTAAAAAATGCCCTTCAAAAAGCTCCCGTTCTGAATTGCCCGGATTTTGCACTCTCTTTTACCCTCCACACGGATGCCTCCAATGTAGGAATCGGTGGAGTCCTTACTCAAGAATTCCCAGATGGCGAACACCCTGTAGCGTATTTTTCCCGTACATTAAATAAACACGAGAAAAACTACGGAATTACCGAGAAAGAATTATTGGCTGTATTGGATTCTGTTCACCATTTCCGCGGTTACATAGACGGTAGCAAATTTACTGTAGTCACAGACCATAGTAGTTTGAAATGGTTGATCTCCTTAAGTAATCCCTCCGGTAGGCTCGCTCGTTGGTCCTCCCGTTTGTCTCAATACAATTTTGATGTTGTTCACCGTAAAGGCGCGGACAATATTGTTCCCGACGCCCTCTCAAGAATTGAACTGGCTTCATTAAATGTTGACACAATTGCCCCCCCTCCATCTACAAAAGATGAATGGTACTTGAAAATCTTCGAAGGTTGTAAAAATAACCAACAAAAGTTTCCTAATTTTATCATAAAAGAAGGACAACTATACCGTAATTGCAAGGTACCACTATCCATCCTCGAAGATTACTCGTGGAAACTTGTCGTTCCCCTCGAAGGTAGAGAACAAATAATCATTGACAATCATAGTGCTCCCGACTCCATACACCCAGGAAATTTCAAGACGTATAAAAAGATCGCCTTGAAGTATTACTGGCCTGGTCTCTTTAAGCAAATTCGCAATTACATCTCTAAATGTGAAACTTGTAAAGCTTATAAACATAGCACGGCAGCACCTGCCGGCCTAATGGGTAATCCCAAACGTGCCGACAGACCCCTACAATCATTGTCAATGGACCTCGTCGGACCTTTTCCTCGAAGTTATGCCGGACACATGCACATACTTAGTGTAGTGGATGTTTTCACTAAATTCTGTTGGATCTTCCCTTTAAAAAGAGCCAACGCGTCCGCCATCATCAAACTCCTGGAAAAACACATTTTTATACCTTACGGAACACCCAGAACCGTAATAGTTGATAACGGAAAACAATTTATTGCCCAAGAATTCAAAGATTTTCTTGCCAAATACGGAATCAAGGATATTTACTATAATACCTTGTATACTCCACAAAATAACACCGTCGAACGTTATAACCAAACAATCAACACAGCTCTGGCTATTCTAGTTGATAAAGATCAACGTACTTGGTGTAAAAACCTAGATAAAATTTAGGCTGCTATGAACAACACTGTTAATCTGGCCACTGGTTACACACCTTTCTTCTTAAAACACGGTATGGAACAAGTTGTTCATGGTTCTCTACATAGGGACACAAACTTTCCTACGTCAATTGCCACCACAAGCAACCCTACCGCGGACTATGCCCATCGTCTGGAAGAACTGTCGGCCATCTACAGTGAAGTCACTGATGCTTTGCTCCTGGCTCATCAAAAGAGTGCGGACAGATACAACCTACGTAGGAAACATGTCACCTTCAATACAGGAGACATAGTTTGGAGAAAGAACAACACACTTTCCCAAGGAGCCATGTATTTCTCTGCCAAGCTGGCACCACGTTTCGTGAAGGCCAAAGTTCTAAGAAAGATATCAGATCTAGTGTACTCCTTGTCTGACTCCTCTGGAAAACACATTGGTAATTACCATATTAAGGATATTGTAAAGTCTGGAAGTGAGGAGTCAAGTAAAACTACCCCCACTATCTCAGCAAACTTAAAATGATCCAGTGTGTATCACCACAACCTTTTTGTAAGCACATCAAGTCTTACAATGGCTGGCGTGTAAAGTGTCAATTACATGCCCACCCTTTCGTTGATAAAACGAATATTGTTAAAAAATCATTTTTGTAAATTTATGTACACTCCACGGTGTAGTTTGCCCCGTTCATGTTCGTGAATTGGCAACCACCGTAATTTTTGTTTCACACGTTTTTTAATTTTTTTCTTTTTTTTCTCACCTGTTCCAAAATTGATCACTTTAGAGCAGAGACACCCCTCGAGTGACAATGTTTGGGAAGTCATGAACCCAATCATTGCCTCTCAAACCCTCACACTACGCAACTTTCATGCCATGGCACGCTTTGCTATGTAATGCAATATTGTAATTTTCACCATTTTTGTTTGTTGTTTTTTCATCATATCGGAAGGAATCTCTTCAATTTTTTTCTTTTTTTTATGTTCTGTAAGTACTGGAGCGTCGTTCTAAAGTCGGATTTGGTAAACTCCAAAGCGTTAAATCACGACCCAGGACTAGTAAACCATCTTAACATGCTCCATATTTTACTCATCATGGTAAAGATAAGTGGTTACTCACATAATCACATTCCTTGTGTATAGTAGTTTTCAATTTTTCTCAAATGTTAAAAAATTGATGGCGTCCTACCCGAGCTCTTTGCTAACAAATTGGATTTTGACACGTCCATTTTGAAATCATATGTATATAAATAAAGGAAAAGCCTTTAAATTGGTCTTTCCATCCTTATACAAATCCTCATGGGCTCGTTTCAACTAAAGTACGTAAAACCAAATACTCGGTCTTTTGTTGTTATAAGAAGTCCTCGATTTGTCCCTCTTCACAACATGTATGTCTTGTATTACATGCTTCAACCCTTACGGAAAAGGTTCATAAAACCTAACGGCAGCCCTGATTTCCGTACATAAATAACCGCAGTTTAACGTAAATCATCAATGTTTTGTTTGATCATCGTTTTACAAACATAGGCATTCAACTCCTGTTTCGCCATTTAACCAAGTATTTGCAACCTAAATTGCACATAACCTGGTATGTTGTAACTGCACAAAGGGTATGTAAAACCACAATTGGTCCCTTTTGTTTGTCCCCACTGAAGTTTGCTACAATAGACAGTATGTAAAACCATATAGGTCTGTCTTTGTTTGTCACATGGTGTAAACAGAAATGTACTCTGTCATCACCCCGCCTTTATAACATACGAAGTGACATTAAATTGTTTACCTCCTTGTTATTCTATCGTACGCTCCTGGGCTACGGAGTTAGTTAATCTAACGAATCTTTATAAACTGTGTTAAAACAAGCATTGTTAACGTTTATTGTGTTGTATTTAAACGTAACCCTGTTACATTATAGGAGGGATCCTTAAAATACCTGCCGCGATACGAGAAGTTCGTCATAATCACTTTTTCTCATAGCTAAATGTTATTGAGTTGGTCGTGTGACATATTTGTCATGAGTACCGTTTTGTACATTCTATTTTGGTCGTGTGACATATTTGTCATGAGTACCACCCGTTTTGAACGTCCTATTTTGGTCGTGTGTCATTTATTTGCAATGAGTACCGCTTTTATGTATAATTGTGTACAACCCCTGTACACGAGACGTGGAGACGTAATAACAATACTTACCGTGATTCGTGTGAACGACATAATATCGGCTTTGCCATCTTCTTTAAGATGCATTGTATAAACTCTTTGACTTCTGTCTATAATTGAGTTATATCTTGTATGTACTTACATATTTTGTACACTATACGTGGAGACGTTAAAACATTTACCATGAGTCGTGCGAACGAAATAATATCAAACCTTTTGTGTGCGATCTACGAAATGTAGTCCACAACCCCTTGTTGTCATTCAACGCCGATGCCCGTGGACTTCCTGTTTTTTACTTCTTTGCAAAAAGGAAAGAAGCCCAGGAATATCTACTATCCCAAAAGGACTAGTTTTCAGCTTCACTGTCAATTATGAGGCATAGTGCTGTGGGAGTTAATCGATTGAGCACAAAACCACCTAACTCGTTGTCTGGAGAACGAATAAGAAAACCCCCAGGTTTGTGAAATTGGAGCAAGGGTCTGTCTTTTCTCACAATCATGTAGAAGTTTTTAAAATGACCCCTAATCTTTTGCCCAATACACGCGAAAGATTAGCCTCTTTGATATAATGTGTATTCAAATTTCTCCTCATCCTTTTTGATAAATGTAAAGAGTCAGGAAATCTGCTGGTTGATTATGTTTCATTTTCACATAGAGTTTGAATTGGAAATTAGTCCAGTCTCTAGCAAATTTCGTAACTCGTCTCCCTTCTCCCCTCCTCCTCCCATTCCCCCATGTTCTCAGACTTATGTTATGAAGTGAAAAATCTGTCGTTGACCATATTTCGCCCTCACTTGGAGTTCGAATAGGTAACTGTCCGGTTATCTACAGGTTTTCCCCCTCAATCTCTGCATATGTCTCACCATTTTTTTTCTCTTTTCTCAATTCTACGAAACACATTCATGAATGTTGGATATGTACGATATGCACTTGGCGTACCGTCTGTCTCCTTTTGACAACCTTTATTCATGAATTGGTTTCCCTTTGCCGTGACTAGTTCACGATTCTTTGTCTCGTTCTTTGAAATTCTACGAAAATGTTACCATCTCATGTTAAAATAGGCCATAGAGGGCCGGTTGTTTTTTAACCAAGACATATTGTCACTAGGCAAACGCCAAGTCATCCTGGCAAAGGAAAATGTTCATGTAATCACAATTTAGTTAGGAATCTCTCTCTCTTCGTCACTCTCTGGGTCGGTGGTTAAAATTTCGTTTATTTCATTATCTGGACACATTTTGTTTCTCTCCAAACCTTTTCTTCATTGGTCCCTAGGCAGGTAAACTTCAAGAATTTTGCTCTAATAATAATTTCTCCCGGATTTAAAGAAGAGGCCCAGGCAGATGTCATCACCAACAGCCAAGCTGAGCTTCACTTCCTGACAGCACGCGCTGTGGTTACAAGGTCCCTCTTGCTGCCATTTTCTACGCATTTGTTCCTGAAAGCACAGACCATACCGCTCATATGTATGTTGTCTTGTCGTGCCACAGCAAGCTGAGTTGTCCCACTATACTTTATGACACTCTAAACTACCTTTTGGGCACGCTAGCTCCTAGGTTTGTTCTTACTCTTGCTATCAATGCCAACCTTGCCGTCTCTTGCTCTGTCATGCAGTGACGCATACATCGTCATGTGTAAACCATCATTACCTTGACCCACCAGTATTCGCTGAATGCGTACCAATACAAGTTATCTTGAGCTACATTATGCTTCAATAACCATTATATACGATCCGTGTTTACCATAATAACACTTAGGATTCGTACTGGCATGTCTGCAGATACTGGATTCTTCTCTTCAATGACCTCTGTAACCATAGTCGCGGCACAGCAACCACAGTCTCCACTTCGTGAACTTCGACGTCTTCGACCAAACCAAGTGTTTTCTAAGGCCTAAGTGTACTCCTGAGTGTTATCTCAAATAGGTCTGATTACAGTGATAATGTAATCCTTAGAATCTGTGAAACCACGTCCTTTTCTTCGAAATTCTCCGAAACCAAACAAATCCACGCTTCGCAAACTTAGCTCCCAGACCAATGAAACCTTAGAATCTCTTCTCTTGTACAAATGTATTGTCATTCCTTCAATTGCATAACCATGTGTATTGTTATTTTCAATTGCATAACCATGTGTATTGTTATTTCTCAATTGCATAACCTTGTATGTTGCTTTACACCATGTACTTTTCCCAAAGTTGTCTTTTCCAAACATTGCATGTACCCCCATCCATTCCCTACAAACATTGTGACCTAAACTATAGCATAAACTGTATGTTCTAGCTAGGCAATCTCTCAAGCAACGAATCTCTCAAAAACCCCGATGGAAGCATAAGAGGATTTTTTTCCTACAGCTCCATTGCCACGTCGCTTTTTTTCCAAGCGCGGGGGGAAGTGTTATGGTACGCCCTACAAACGACAGAGAATTCGAGTCCCTAAAATCTCCGCGGCAGTTTCAACAACACCCCGCTCCCCCCTGTTTCCCTGCTTCCTACTTCCTCTCCCCTCTGCACTCCCGCGCACCACCGCGTCCGCCGACAGTTGAGAATTGCAAGCCGCCCCGGGCGCACGTTACGACCCGTCGGGTCGAATCACACAGTTCGCGGCCGGCTTTTGCCGACCAAATTGAACGCAAATGCACCTGCGATGTTAATTGAATAGCCTACGGGTTTAGCGCTGGTATTTCGCCATGCCTGTGTAAACTTCGGTTCTGTCCTAAACTCGGGAGGTGCCCCTGGAAGCCGGAAGACGAAGACCCCCGAACATCATGTAAGCTGTACAATTGTTTCCTCTTTTGATTGTGTCCTTTAACGATAGACTGTAAACTCCCGCGAAAAGCCATCACTCAGAGAGTTTCGTTTTCAGAGATCGTGAGGTATAAACACGTTAGCTAGGTTTGTGTAGTATGCATTTCTTGTATTGAATTGTACTGTAATGACCTATGTACTGTGTTTTGAATTTGCAATACATGAATCTATTTAATTCAATCCTGTTGTTAATCTGCCTCGGCAGGAGTATTTCCTAGAGTGTACTTCCCCAGACGCCCGTGGAAGAGAGAGAATTCTGAAGCATTCGTGCGACCTGCCCCTGGAATAGAGGGTACTTTTGTCTCTGCTGTGAGCTGGACTGGGACATGTTAGGGCCCCCTTGGCCCCGGAGAGGGTGTTGGTTTTGAAGCCAGCAAAGAGAGTCATAACAACTCATAAAGAAAGGTGTAGAAAGAGAGAGAGAGAGAGATAATTCAGTTATTTTAGTAGATTCCACTCCAAATGATCATTCGTAGCTTGCCATAGTTAAAATGGCGCACCTCTTCTAACCTCAGCGACAAGGGCTCTAGATAGCTGGAGAAGAGCCCCAGAGCTGCCGCTTCACAAGCCCATGACACCGTGAAGCATCCAAGATTCCAGTCCATCCACAAAGGCCCGCTGCTCACAATGCGTTCGATGACCAATTCTGAGCATTGAAAGGATATAACCCGCAGTTCTAGACTGTAAATGTCATTTAAGAAGTGCCTGTAATCTTCATCAAAGTTGTCCTCGGTGATATTGGATTGTACGTGGCTGTAAACACGCCCGTCCAAAACATCAATTTATCAAGCTGTGATCAGAAAATCTCGATGGCTATTTCTCGGTGGATTGTTTTCCGCGTCATTACGAGCGTCAAGCATTAATTCTTCACATCACCAATGTGTAGGTGTTCGCACTAGCCTCCCTGGCTTGTTGAACAAAAACCCGGACTACATCAAGCAACCACTCTGTTACGAAGCAAAGTCGCTGATAGAGAAATTTACACAATCATTTACCAGTAATAATAATATTTCTCGTGCTGAGATTAAACACAAAATCACACTTCATAATATAACTCTTTACAAATCAAACTTCCGACAAATTCATTATTATGTCATGACGTCGCCCTTATAAAACAGTTTCTGTTTTTTTTTTCTTTTTTCAAAACAATCGAGCCACCGTCCAGGCAATTTGAATTTGTTATCAATCGTTCCAACGGCAGCCGAAATTAATAATAGGTACTCATTTTGAGCAAGTACTGACTGAATAAGAACCATGAAAATAATTACGTTACAATGGATGCTGTTAACTTACTAACCAACATGATTATGGATCCCAACAACAAATTCACGAAAGAACACCTTGCAAAAATAATTCCCAAAACCAACGATAAATTGAGAACAATCGGCCAAATGGCAGTTAAAATGGCAAATCTAGAGGGAGAGTTGACTGCTCTAAAAAGTGCAACCCCAAATATGCACACTCCTTTAGATTCACAAACCCCAAGTGTCTGTGATATTCTCGCTGAAATGAAGGAACAAAATTATAGAGATAAAAACCTGATAATTCGTAACATTCCTGAGAATACATCGTTATCGCAGATTGAATGTATTAAGAGGGCATTACCAGAGAAAGCCGGAAATACGTCATTTTCAAAAAAGTTTTTAGACGTATTGACTCTTTTCCACAAAAAACTATAAATGGATTTTGAAAGATTGTTCTTTTATCTAGCATAGTTATGTAATAAATTTTTAGATTTTTTTTTTAATTTTTAGTATAATAAGGTTATTCAATAGGTCAATGGCAGATTTGTTAAATTTTCAAAAAAATTTTTGTATTATACCACATCCATTTCAAATAATGTAATCATGCAGTAAAATAAATCAATACATTATCTAGCAAAGTTATGTATTAGAATTTTAATTTTAGTTTCAATAAAATCATTAAAAAATATGTACGTACATGTGTTTCTTGACGAAAATTGGTCCATTTGTGTATTTATTTGCGCACTTACAAACTAATATATTTCAGATTTTTTTAACATTCTTATTAAATTTAGACATTATTGAAAAATGATAAATACCTATAATCAAAAAATAACTACAAAAAGTACACTATTTTAATAGTTTTATCATCACGCCTTTCAGCATTTTTGGATGAAGGTATAAATTAAAGCTAATTTGGATTGAAATAAATTCGATATTGAGTTATAATTTAAAAAAGCTGGTACGGAGAATAATCAATCTTTCTCATTGTAACCGCCCTGCACGATCGGAAGAACAACTTTCGACAAAATGTGGATTTTCGTCCGCTGGCTGGTTAAACGCTCTTAACAGCGACATAGCATCAGTCAAAAAAATACTCTCTGATATTGATAACTCAACAACCAACGTAGAAATAAAAATCTATAGACTAGGCACAAGGAAAGACGACAAACCAAGAGGAATTGAAGTTGAGTTCCCTGAAGCAAGATGGCCAAGAATATTACTAAACAAAAAACACGTACTTAAAAACAACATTAGATTCTACCAAGATCAATCGCTTCTCCAGCGGAAACAATTAACTGACTTAAGAAATGAACTTGAAAAAAGAAAGGCTTCAGGCGAAACTGACATTACAATCAAAGATATCAACAACAAACCTACAATAACGAAAATACATCCAAAAAACTAAAAGCTAAATTGAAAATATTCTATGAAAATGTTCGCGGTCTTAGAACTAAACTTCAGGATCTAAAATCAACCCTACCCACTTTGAATCACGATTCTTACGCCTTCACCGAGACATGGCTAAATAATAATAATATCAGAACTGGGTTTCTATAATCATACAGTATACAGAAAAGACAGAAATGAAAAAAATAAATCCAGAGGAGGTGGAGTGCTAGTATCCATAAACAACAAACTTCATTCAAGAAAACTTAAATGCATCTATACACATCTGGAGCAACTGTTCATCATGGTATCCACCAAAAAGGAAAAAAAATATTATAGGCTGCGTCTACATTCCCCCATCCTATGACGCTCAACTGTACAAAGACCACTACCATGAAGTTGAAACCATCCGGAGAAGATTTCCTGGCGCCACTATAATTTTGACAGGAGATTACAATCTGCCTAATATTGCATGGGACGTAGAAAACAACAAAACTTCATGCACGGACAATATCTACCACGGTTCTCATGATATAATCGAAATGTCAAATTTTCTTAGTCTCCGACAGTTAAATTGTGTTTTGAATTTCAATTCTCGTCTTATTGATTTAGTATTTTCCAATTATTTATCAGTAAAAGTATCCGCATCTGTTGAATCTATTCTTCCGGTTGACAAATACCACCCACCTCTAATAATTGAATGTAACAGTTCAATATCTAAAAAAAATCCATCTGCATCAACTAAGTTGAACTTTTTCAAAGCAGACTATAATCAAATCATTAATCTTTTATCTTCAACCGACTGGAAATTTTTGGACACTGAAGAAAACATCAATGTAATGGTTGAAAAATTTTACTTAATTCTAAATAATGCTATTGATTTATTTGTACCCGTTTCAAAAATTTATGCGCATAATTACCCAAAATGGTTTAGCAACGATCTTATTAAATTAATTAGAGACAAAAAAATCGCTCATAAAGCTTACAAATCATCACATGATCCTATTGATTACACAAAATTTTGTGAACTAAGAATGAGCATCAAAAAAATTTCCAAGTTATGTTACAAAAAGTGTATCGATAACTGCGAAGAATTGGCTCTTGCCAACCCTCAAAATATCTATAAATTTTCAAACCTAATAAATAATAATGACTCCGGTGTACCCTCTAATATGTATTTAAACAACAAAATGGCCGATAATCCCCAAGATATCGTTAATCTGTTTGATGAATTCTTCAGCAAAGTCTACGATTCTGCAAACAACTCTCCATTATTCAACGCCACAACATCTATTGATAACCAGATCGATTTTAATCAATGTATATTTGAAGAAAGTGACATTAGAAATAAATTAAAGTCCCTAGATCCGAAAAAATCGGCTGGTCCTGATAATATTCCTACAATCTTCTTATCGAAATGCTTATCAGTCTTAAGTTATCCTCTTACTAAACTTTTTAACTTGTCAATAAAAAGCGGCATCTTTCCGAATAAATGGAAAACAAGATTTCTGTCTCCAATTTTCAAGAAGGGTGATAAATTCGATATATCCAACTATAGACCTATCTGTATCCAGTCGTCGATCCCGAAAATATTTGAATCTGCTCTGCTCTCTAAACTCTCTCCTGAGATTAACAAAGTAATTTCACATCGACAACACGGTTTCATGTCAAAAAGGTCAACTCTTACAAATTTGATGATCTATCAGGAACACTTATTTAATAATATGCACAATCGTATTCAAAGAGACGTAGTGTACACTGACTTTAGCAAAGCTTTCGACAAAGTCTCACACAAAATACTTATACAAAAATTAAAATCCCTTGGAATAACGGAGCATATTTTGAGATGGTTTGAAAGTTATTTATACAATAGAAAAATTTCAGTCAAACACAACTCACACTTTTCACATCAATTCGAAATCTTCACCGGAGTTCCCCAGGGGTCTCATCTAGGACCAGTATTGTTTTCCTTGTTCATCAATGACATAACTACAATCTTTGATGGAGTTATGGTACTTTTATTTGCGGACGATCTTAAAATTTACAAAGCAATTACTAATCTCAATGACTGTTGCGTTTTACAAACAAATCTTGTGAGGCTACAAGAGTGGTGCATCCATAATGAACTGTTCCTCAATATTGAAAAATGTCAAGCAATAACTTTTGCCCGAATTAAAAACCCAATTACATATGAATACAGCATCAACAATATCTTTCTAAAAAGAGTTGAACAAATTAAGGACCTAGGTATTATTTTTGACAGTCAAGTATCTTTTGTTCCTCATATAAACGAAATATCTAACAAGGCCATGAAAAGCTTGGGGTTTATATTGAGGACGGTACAAGATTTTAAAATAATTAATTCTTTTAAATTGTTGTTCACTGGGTTGGTGAGAAGCCATTTAGAGTACAATTCAACAATCTGGGCTCCTTTTTATAAGATTCACCAACAAAAAATTGAGAGAGTGCAACATAAGTTTCTGAGATTTATAAACTATAAATTAGGAATTCCAATCGAAGAACTTAACTACACATTTTTAATGGACTTACTAAAATTAAATGAATTAACTTCAAGACGAACAATGAGTGATTTAAATTGTCTTTTCAATATTTCAAATGGCAGACTGGACGCCCTTGATTTAACCAAACTAATCCAACTGCGAGTACCTACCCGTAATACAAGATTGAATGCGCCTTATTTTGTTAACGCGCCTACTAATAATTACTTCGAAAACTCGCCTATCGAAAGGCTTCATCGACTAGGAAATAAATATAACTCAATCGATGTTTATCGTCATCTGTCAGTGACCAAATTTAAATTCAGTATATTGGAATATTTACAATACAACTATAAATCCCCATCTTGAAATGTTTGTGTGCACAGTTTATTGTAAACCCTCATAGTTAAGTTCCGTTAAAAACACCTACAATATAGGGCGTAATAAAGTAATTTATAATTTATAAACAAACCTTATAAAAACTGTTCTTGTTTATCGTTGTAATAGGTAATAATAACAAAATTACTTTAACGACTTATACTTTGATCAACATTTTAATTTGATTGTAATTAGATACTCTGTTATATTATATTATCGAACTCATAGTTTACTGAAGTATCTGACATTATTTTTTTATTATTATTTTTTTAAACCTGAAATGTTCCATGGTATCAGTATAAAGGGGATTGGTATATTTATGGTATAAAGTATTTCGTCTTCGGAAATTGAATTCTTTAAGCAGAAATTCTGACGATAAAGTAATTGGTCTAAATGGAATCGCTTTGTACAATAATTTTGGTGCGGTGCAAGTCGGTAGTAGGTATGTATTTTTGTTTAAAATCAACTTCAGGTCCCCCTCCACCCTCCCGCGTTCCCCTCCACCTTCCCCGCCTTCCCACTTCCCTTTCCCGCTCCCTCATCCCGCCAACCCTCCTCCCGCGTTCCATATATTCAATCCCAGTACATTCAGTTTTTAAACAGCCCGCGTGCCACCTTTCACAATTTTTATTCAAATTTCCATTTTTCATGTATATTAAATTTGGTACCTAACATAGGTACCTATTTAAAATATCTAAAATTCTTGATTCGATTCAAAGTATTAGGGGAGTACCTACCTTAAATAAATTTTTCAACTTTTCAAAAATAGAATCCTGATTGAACAATCATTCATTGATTTGTAAAATGTCATTCTCTAACACGCGAACTGTCAAACGTGTGATGTTTTCTGTTATTATCTAATTTTCTACGCAATTTTCTTAATTTTTCTCTCCGTAAGAACCATCCTCGAACTTCAAGGAATATTCTAAAAAAAGAATTAGCGAAATCGGTTCAGCCGCTCTCGAGATTTGCGCTTACCAACAAATTTAGCGATTCATTTTTATATTATAGATATCATTTCGAGGGATTAATTGTCGGGGGGTCAATTGTCAATTGTCTACCTTCCTCCATCCAATTTGCTTTTCATACCTATCCTATGCTAACATTACCCACCGGTGACATTTTGGAACAATAACTCCAAGATGTATAAGTATAAATATAATTTTGATTAAATAGGTAGTGTATAAAATAAAGTCATTTGTTTTCATTTAATTAAAATGGCGCCGTAAAGTGAATTTGCGGATTGAATTTATATATTGTTTAAAAAACATTACAAAATTGTACATTAAAGTGCGTTTTAAAAATTGTAAAATAGCATTGAAGCACCCACCACTGTCCCGCCCCGGTACAGGCGACTTATTGTCGCCCCTTCGGAGCTCTCGCAAGAATCTACTTTTTTTTATAAAAGACTCTACATTTAACATTTGTATAACGAATCTAGAGCTTCAATGTCCCCGCATACGTTGTTAGAGGGCGGTATGCAGGCGCGCCTACAGGATTGCACTGTTATAGTCACTTCTACAATTCTAAAGCCCATGGAGGTAATCAGCCTCATGGAGAGTCAAACGAATTGTTAGTAGCCTCAAATAAAAATAAAGTAAAAAAAAAAGAACAAAATATACAGTAACCGTCGTGAGTAATAGGCTCACGTCAGCGGATGACTATGGTCAATCCAACGGGCGCGGCGCGGCGCCGAGCACTGTTCAAAAGAAAAACAGATAACAGAGAGTATATACAGTGAAGAAGTGGTATTGCCACACTCTGTCAACCGGCAGTTCCCGAGACAGTGAAGAAGGATGAATGTCCGGCCTCCCGACAACCGGCGGCGTCGTCCGTAAGCCAGCTAACCGGTGGTGCCTAGACGAGAGTAAATGGAAGTCAAGGAAGAAGACCCTAGGGAGAAAAGCGTCGGGTCGCCGGAGGCGGGACGGACAGCTTTCGGTCGCCGTTCGGCCTTCTCCCCAGCCTCTTCATGTCACGGGGGAGGGCGCGGAAGACAGGTGCAGCTCCACCAGTTCTGTAGGGTCGGTCAGTAAACATAGGCGGGGACACGCTTCAGAGTCCTACCCCTTAATGGGGAAGAGGACGGTACATAACAGACAACGGAGTTCAGTTCTCGCATTTAAACGTAACTGAAAGAAAATATATAAGTAACCAATCCAAAAAAACGAAAAAATAAAAGAAAAGCGTGTAGGAGTCTTCGATTGGTGTGAAATTTCATCAATTAACTAACAAAAAAATAATTCAAAAGCAGTAAAACATAAGGTAATGTAATCGTAAAAATAAAAAAATAATAAAGCTTGATCGTTTAGTTACGCTAGGCTTATAAAGCCTAAAAGAAAAGGAAAATTTGTGAAAGCATAAAGACCCAAAATATCAATGTAAGCAGTAAACAACCAAAAGCAGAAAAAATATGTACAGGTGTAAAAGTGTAAAGCGAAAAACATAAAAACATAGTAAAAGAAAAGAAAATAGAAAACTGTACATCCTGGCAAAATGGTAAAGAGTAAAATCAAAGAAAGTCCGTGGTAGATCAGGAACAAGTACGGCCCCTAGCATGGTTGCCGCGTTGCGCTACCTCCTTCTTTAGTCAACGTTTCGGACAGCGTTACAGTGTCCATTATCAGGGCAGATGTATGAAAAGTTGGCTAAAGGAGGAGGTAAATAAATAAATAACCAAAATACTTTTGGCCGTGAAAATCTAAAATCATATCTAAAATGAGTTTATTTATGTCTTCAAAGTTAAAGCACCCATTGACGAACTACTTAAAGGTAGTTTATTGGGACTTCTTTTTTCTGTAAAATATTTTGATTTTTCCTGTCATACACTTTGCCTTTATAACATAAAAAAAAAATTATAATGTGTAACTCAAAAACGCTGCTTTCGGAGTTACCTAGTTGTAGTAATTACCCTAATTTTAAATTGCTCAAATTTTAATGGATTAATGGCTTAAAGATGACAGTGATTTCTTCTATTATCATTATTTAATAATAATAAATAATAACACTACATCTTTAATAAGCTTTGTCCCATCAACCAACAAAGTCATATGATGATATACCGATGGATTTGCCCTATTTGCGATATCGCGCTTGTGCACTTTACTCTAAACTCCACAATCTGTTATCAACACACATGTTTTATATAAAGATAGACAAACATTCCCAGGCTACGAATAACCTGACAACATTACATTTGAACTCTGCCTACGACAATCAATATAAGCGGAAAAGTTGCGTGTACACTGCAGGTTGCCCACCACTTTCCCACGTCGTTCTAAGGAAACAGATGGTTTCCACCGTCACCGTACACGTTAGGACTCTAATTTTTTTTTATAAAGAAGCTATTTTTTATTAAAATGACTCTAGACCCCCAATGTCCGGGCATACATTTTTAGCAGGCAGTATGCGAGTACGTACATGTTGTTAGTTATTTATTTTACAGTATCACGTCTCATCTCCGCCACTGGATATAGCTGAAATAAAAGTGTATTAATGTAAAAGAGGAAAAGTCAATAGAATAAAAAATATTACATTTTTATTATTTAATTTTTTCATATATATTTTTTTATTTATTTACGCCCATTTAGGCTTTTACATACATAATATATACACTTAACAATATTTACGAAATTACTAGTAAATAGTGCAGGAAATGACTGTTTACAACACTTGCACATAAACAAATATAAAGCAAAAATACTATTGAATTTGATCCACACAGTATGCAGGCACAAAATATAAAAACAAAAAAATACAAAAATACAAAAAAATACAAAAATAGCTTCTCTACTTCAGCCGACAAAACACCACCAATATGCTAGTCAATTCGAACAGTTTCATCAACACATTCCCCTACTTGATGAAAAAAACTTCAATAAGGTATGCTTATATATTAAAATTGATGTATTTAATATATCAACAACATCGGAGTATTTGTTTCCAAGCTGTTGAATCCGTCTCATTGGCGTGTTGACTTAGAATTGCTACAATAATATGGTAGGTACTGTCTTGTGACTGACCTGCCTGGAGTATGAAAAGAAATTACATATAATAAATCAGGGGTGTCAAACATTGAATTAATGATTTTATACAAACAGGTTAAATCGGAAATGATTCTACGATCAGATAATTTTATTAAATTTAATGAACGAAGTAGGTTATCGTAATTTAGGCATTCACTAGGAATGCCCATTTTAAAATTTACATATCTTAAAAATTTAATTTTGGATTCTTTCAATCGCATGTGAATGAACCTCATAATTTGGGGACCAGACCGTGGAATTATATTCTATATGACTCCTTACTAGTGACATATATAAAGTTTTTACAGTATTGACATTATTAAAATCACTAGATACCCTTAAAATAAATCCCAACATTTTCAAAGCTTTATTGGTTATTATTTCTATTATGCTTGATAAAGTTGAGTTTCGTGTCAAACCAAATACCCAAGTCATTAATTTCCGAGACAGATACTAACGACATATTGTTAACCGAATAATCGAAAAATATAGGATTCTTTATTCGATAAAACCTCATAATTTGACATTTGCTTGTGTTAAGTTGCAAGCGATTATCATGACACCATATAATGAATCTCAACAAGTTATTTGACAATATATGGCAATCATTAATGTTTCTGATTGCTTTGAATAATTTCAGGTCGTCTGCAAACATTAATACTTGAACATCATTGAAAATATATAACACATCATTAAAAAAACAAGATTGGACCTAAATGTGACCCCTGGGGAACACCACTCGTAGCAGTGAATTTGTATGAAAATGAATTATCAATTTTAACAGCCAGTAATCTGTTGACCAAGTAACTGTTAAACTACTTATATAGTGAACCACCAATACCGAATTCAGCAATAACTCATTATTTACTTTATCGAAAGCCTTACTAAAATCGGTACAAATAGAGTCAACTTGACATTTACTAGACATAGAATCAGATATATAGTTTTGATACGTTAACAAGTTAGTGAGGGTAGATTTTCCAGTAGAGAAACCATGTTGTTTAGGAGAAATGACGTGATTTAATTTAAAAATATTTTTTTTAAGAAGAATTTTTTCAAAAACTTTAGGAATTGTTGATAAAAGGCACACCGGTCTGTAGTTAATCACCTCGTGTTTATCACATTTTTTAAAAATAGGCGTAAGGAAGCTGAATTTCCATTTAGTAGGAAAACATCCTGTTCGCAAAGATTGATTAAATAACAAATATAAAGGATACGCCAGATTGGTAGCACAATTATTGAAAAATACAGGAGGTATTTTATCTGGTCCACCGCTTTTGCTTTGATCTAGTAATTTTAGTTCAGTCAGAATATCATTATATTCTATGTGGATAGATGATAAATTAAGATTATGATCAGTGGTAAATTTTGATGCTGTACTAGCAGAAACTGGTGTATCACATTCATGAACGCTTTTAAAAAAATCAGCAAAAAGGTCAGCGATACATATATATTATGATGAGATTGTATGACTTAACCAAAGCAGCTGAGTTGCAGTCGTCCGGCAGTCCCGCTGATGATAAGCGAAGCCATCAGTCCAGTCGCAAGCGGGACTCGGTGTCCGCGCCCCTAAGCCGGTTCCCGGTGCGCCCTCGAAGAAAGAATTAACTTATTAGCTGAATTAAATTCAGTTTTTTTATTAAGTTAAAAATTACATAATGAAGCAATTATCAATGCGCAACTGTCCGCGTTTTGATTTATATTTTTTATGATTTTCTTACTTTTCCACTTACTTAGTTTCATTTTCTTTATACGTCTGAGGGAGATTTATTATAATTGTTGTATTTTTCCATTGGAGGGGTGCAGACATACGTTCACCGTTTGTCTTATTTTCGACTATTGACATTTAGTATGTAAAAAAGAGGGGCAGCATTATATGTTTAAGAACAAAAGCAAAATCAGCGCATTGACATTTGACGTTTTCGAATTTTTGGAATTCACTCACTACTCAATATTATACTTATCACAGTATTGCTGCAGTTCTTTCAAAAGATGAGAATTCGTTCCATACAAAACGTATGAGGAAAACCATTTTCTTCATACATTTTTTTTCGTTAATTTTTCCGGTGTTTTAAAAGCTATTCTGCTATTCGGGGCGAAGACGTATCCAACAAATCAAAGATCATAAAAATTGGTCCAGCCGTTCTTGAGTTATAAATGGTGTAACTAACCCGACTTTGTTTTACATGTTAAGATTTATTTATTTAGATCAGCCCACGATGTAGTTATCCCTTTCGCTCAGAATTCCAGTGAGTAAGAGTGACAGTGACAGCAACAGTTTGGTAAAATACCTATCGTTCAAATTTCTCGGTGAACGAGTTTCCTTTAGAACGGACCTAAGTCCAGTTAGATGTTCATCGTAAATTTAACACTATAATAAACAAGGTTTGTAATCTCTGATGAACCGATGCGATGTATGGAAAAAAAACCGATGCGCAAAACGCCGATCATCAGAATTGTATTGCTAATCGGAGGAATAAAGAGTTCACCAAACTTAGCTTTTTAGTTATCTTTTATTAACGTTAACTTTTTTTTTTTATTTATTTTTTTTTTTATTTGTAATAATAAAGACAAGGTAAATACAATATGACTGGAAAAATAAAAATTTTTACAGAAAAAGAAAAGTCCCAATAAACTACTTTTTAGTAGTTTTTCAATGGGTGCTTTTACTTTGAGGATTTAAATAAACATATTTTACTTTATTTTGCAGTTACAATTTTTGTGCTACTGTCTAATACAAATTTTTTCTTTCGGCGAGCCAATTCTTCAACATAATATTTGTTTTACCATTTGTACATTTTTTTATTTCAGCAGGTAACATATTCAATAAATTTGGTATCATGTAGTCCAGCGTTCTTTGTCCATATTTGTTCAAGTGCTTAGGTACAATTAGTCCTTCATTTAGCGTAAAACGGGTATTGTAAATGTGATCCAATTTATGTATGTATATAGGGCTATTCATATGCTGAGATATAATTTTATACCACAGAATTGCTCTTACTGAGAGAATTTTGAGATTCTGGTAAAAGTACGGAACATTATGTCTTTGTTCGTATAAACTTTTATGCGCTAATAATTTAACTAATGATTTTTGAACCGATTGAACATGATTTACATTTGTGTTACAGGAAAGTCCCCAGGCTGTAATTCCATACCTTATAATAGATTCAGCTAATGATAAATAAATTATTCGAAGTGTGCATATTGGAACATAGAATTTTAATTTATATAATCTGCTAACAATAGATCTGAGTCGTTCACAGACTTTATTTATTTGTGAATCCCATTTGAAAAAACAGTCAATAATAACTCCTAAATAAACATATTCTTTAACCAGTTCAATATTTTCACATGTGCACTCTGAAGCAATCTGAAGTGTGTGTTTTAATTTCAGGTGTAATAATATTTGCCTTAGCATTGGGTGATCTAATGTGTATCAATTTAGTTTTTTTTGCATTTATAATTAAACCAGAGTCATGAGACCATTTCAAAAGTTCAATGTAATCTTCTTGTAAGAGTTTAATACATAATTGCAGATCACTGCATGAAATTAAAACTAACATAAAAACTAACCATCACTCCGTTTCTCCGCAGGGGTAGACAGAGAGGACGGACCGCCAAACAACCCGGTCTTGGCACACAGTCTTTGCCTCACTCACATTCGTACATCGTCTCAAACAAACTGTTTTATTATTCTGACTTTTGACATGGCCCGACTCAAGTATCTGATTCACTTGATCGTGCCATGACTTTCTCGATCGTCCCCGACTTCTTCTTCCATTCACATTTGCGTCATATATTCTTCTCACACTATTTTCTTCTTTCATTCGCTCAACATGCCCAAACCATCTGAGGGTCCCTTTCTTAATCTTACTCAGTATGCTTACATCAGCCTTACATTTTTTGCTGATATCCACATTTCTCACACGATCATACATGGTTTTACACACATTCGCCTGAGGGATTTCATTTCAACAGCATTCAGTTAACTTTCATCCTTCCTCTGCCAGTTCTATGCCTCACTGAAATACATCAGGGTAGGTACCAGGAATCCATTGTGGACTGCTAGCTTCGCTTCTTTTGACAGTTTTTTATTAGCGCCAACGGCAATCAGTCCTCCATTAATGGAGTTACCTGCATTTACCCTTCTTTCAATATCTCTATCAGCCTTCCTATCTCTCGTAAACATACTACCCAGGTACACAAACTCATCCACCTGCTAAAAGTATTCATCATTCACAACAGTATTGCACACTGTTTTCGTACTCTCTCTTTCAAACACCACGACTTTAGACTTACATTCATCATTAACTCATTATTCATACATACTAACGTTTTATTAACGTTTGTTGTTGTTTTATATTCATGATACATCATTTTCATTCTATTTTATTGTAACTAAACTTTGTACTACATAAATATCTATATCATTTTATATTTAAACAAACTCATAACGTAAAAACCCGATGGCGCTTGGTGTACCTATTCAATATCAAAAACTGTGGTTAGGAATGAATAGGCCACTTGCATCACATTTTTTAATTTTTTTTCCGGTTTAGGCAAATATTCTAAGATATTCTGTATTTTTTTTAATCGTATTTTTGAAACCTGGCGATTTTTTTAACATTTCAATCCGAAAAATCAGACCATTTTTATAAACCGGAAAGACGGGACATAATTTTATGGGTGCGAAAAAACTATAATTACATAGAAGAGAATCACAGGAAAATAACGAGGCATAGCGAAAATATTACATCTCATAAATATTTATTTCCTTAATCCATCTTATTGATCATAAATCATTATAATGTTCAACGTCTATATTACTAAATCCAATGTAATATACTTGTACTTGTAAATTATAATAATAATAAGAACATTATAAAATTTGATTTTGTTAAAATCAACACCATTACCACTATACCTCTAAAACACGTACAGACAGCATAAAATGTACGGGGTTCTCTTCATAACATCTGTCGAAAACTCAAACCAAATGATAAGTTCGCAGAGAACAGACAATAAATCTAGTGAACGTTAAGAGGGCATTACCAGAGAAAGCCGGAAATACGTCATTTTCAAAAAAGTTTTTAGACGTATTGACTCTTTTCCACAAAAAATTATAAATGGATTTCGAAAGATTGTTCTTTTATCTATCATAGTTATGTAATAAATTTTTAGAATTTTTTAAAATTTTTAGTATAATAAGGTTTTTCCATAGGTCGTTGGCAGATTTGTTAAATTTTCAAAAAAGTTTTTGTATTATACCACACCCATTTCAAATAATGTAATCATGCAGTAAAATAAATCAATACATTATCTAGCAAAGTTATGTATTAGAATTTTAATTTTAGTTTCAATAAAATCATTAAAAAATATGTACGTACATGTGTTTCTTGACGAAAATTGGTCCATTTGTGTATTTATTTGCGCACTTACAAACTAATATATTTCAGATTTTTTTAACATTCTTATTAAATTTAGACATTATTGAAAAATAATAAACACTTATAATCAAAAAATTACTACAAAAAGTACACTATTTTAATAGTTTTATCATCACGCCTTTCAGCATTTTTGGATGAAGGTATAAATTAAAGCTAATTTGGATTGAAATAAATTCGATATTGAGTTATAATTTTAAAAAGCTGGTACGGAGAAAAATCAATCTTTCTCATTGTAACCGCCCTGCACGATCGGAAGAACAACTTTCGACGAAATGTGGATTTTCGTCCGCTGGCTGGTTAAACGCTCTTAAATGTCAAATTCAAAAATCCGCCTGAAATCAAAGTGTTGCCATATAAAAAAAAAAAATCAGTGTGGAAATTTACAAAATTAATAGGAACATTTTCGGAGACGGGACATTTTCATGTAGTGACGTCACGAGCCCAAATAATGGATTTATTTTCGTAATCTTAGTAAAAAATCTATTCACAGAATTTTTTCCAAGTCGTTATGAAATCCATGCAAGTGGCCTATTGCTCCCGGTGCTAGTGGTTAGTCAGGTAAGAGGTACCCACCACACCCTACTTATTGCATAGTGTTAAACTTTTGTTCCATTACTAAGGTTACTTCGGCCTCATCAACGTCATCGTTCAATCCATCCCAGGGAGGGATTTGACCTCCTCTACAAATGTTGTCCACTGACTGTGGTCCCTCTCCATTCGCCTCCAGTCCTCACTCCTTCCCGTCCTGGTGGTCTAGCACGGACGATCGATAAAACCCTACGTCAATATTTCAATACAACCTTGAAACCTTTTGAATCGTTATTTACCGTATTAATATAAGTTTTTTCAAACCAACCTCAAGAATGACTCAATTATATAAATGCAGCAAACATGAAGACTTGGATGTATTTTCAAATTCAATTACTACATTCAGAATGAACTTATATATCCCTGACTATCTCCTCACTTAGGACTATAATATGTGTGTAAATGTACCTATATGTATGTGCGTTTGTGTATATGTGCATGTATGCATATACTTATATATATGTGTAGAGTGTGCACACGTACGTATATACATATAAAGGGTGTTAAATGACGTACTTAACTTACTTTAACCAGTGATTCCTGACATTATTTGGAGTAAAAATGTAAATGAAATTTTGGTCTCCGGTGACATTTTTGATGTTTTTTTTTCTACAAAAACATAAAAAAAATTATAGGTGTTGGACAGTTGGAGGTGGAGTAAGGGGTTGGTCGGTTACTCGGCTGAGTCACCAGTAAAGACATGCGGAAGAAAAAAAAAATTGTTTGATTATGAAGAAAAAATTTTTGAAAAAAAAAGTCATCAAAAATTTCGTTCACATTTTTTACTCCAAATAATGTCAGGAATCACTGGTTAAAGTAAGTCAAGTACGTCCCTTCACACCTTGTACAGTGTGTATAGTATATGTTTGTGTACATATATATACGTAAGCCTGTATGTACAGGTTTTCTAATATTTGATTCACCTTTTTTTATATTCGTAGATAGTTGTAATATAATTTATTATTATGTAAGTATACGAGACTTATTACTGACCCTCTACAAAGCATCTCCAAGTGTGCTAGCTCCATAATGCGGAAAAGATGTTACTGCTGTTCTTGTATTGACGATTTAGCAAAAAGAGAACAACAAAACAAACAATTGTTGTTTATGTTGGCCAACTTATTAATAATTGTGTGAACGCAACACTAAAAATCCATACAAAGCAGAAATAATTCTCGAATCAGGCGTCATTCTGCCTAGAAACTAAACTACTTTCATATGGCATTTACATTATGAGCTATGGTGCTTTGAGATATGGCAAGTCACTATTTTGCTTGCTCCATCTGTTTTAATTTTTCAACCTATAAATTTCATTGAAAGAGCGCTGAAACCATATCGAATTAAATAGGAAAAAAAAAACCGTTGCAATATCCTTTTTCACTTCAATGAGGGATAATTAACGCTTTGAAATTAATATATTCTTTTAAATCAGTGTTTGCCAAAGTGGTCCAGGTGGACCCCCAGGAGTCCACGGGAGACTCGACGGGGGTCTACGTTGGCGTGATAAAAAAATGGGGGTCCACAAGTTGTAAGTGGGGGTCCACGAAAATTTATCCGGTTTCGATAGTAAAGAACAAAATGTTGGTTTGGCTTTACCTATCAATGTAGGCAGATAAGACACTACTCAAAAAAATAAAGGGAGCAAAAAAAATCCAAATTCGGTGATTTTTGACAGACTTGTATTTCGGTGAAAAATGGTCGTATTGAAACTTTAAAAAGTTTTTAGTTGAACAAGATATCAAAATATACACTGTATTTTCGAACAGTTTAAGACTTGGTGCATGCAGCGCCGGATCTGCCATACGTTCAAAAACGTGCAAAAACCTGGCGCCAACTCCGAAGGGGCGCCGTGAGAAAATAAATATTGTATTAAAATTTAGTTATAATAATCCCTGAATCTTTTAAAAATTACCCATAGTAAGAAATAATTATTACGCTCTAGCAACACTTTCCAAAGAAACAGAATGCGCACGCATCTGGTTGGTATCAACGGCTTACGAATTTATAGTCAGTTACAGATTTTTTTTACAAATTCCATATATTTAGTTTAAACGTAAGATCTATTTTTCCATATATCTTTTACCGTGTTTTACGACGAATAGGTGCGATCCAAATTCAATAACCAATCACAGCGCGGTATTTTTGTTCGTAAGCCGTTGATACCATACGTCAGTGTTTAGTGTTCGTTCGCTCAACACGGGAAATGCAAGGTACAAATTTGAGGTTATATTCTTATTATCACTGCTCATTGTCTCTCATCGGGACTGTCTGTCAGAAGCTAGTAGATGCTATTCTTGTGTTGTACGTTGCCATGAGAAGGTATTTGCTTTTTCTAATATTCGCGTTGGGTATATAGGTACATAAACGCAGTAAATCTCAAGAATGTATAATGGACCTAGTTCAGCGAAACCACCAGCATTGTCTCGTAACCTATATTTTAAATCATGGTATGGGCACAAACAAACAATTCGTTGTATTATTTTAAAGCATAACTTGCAAAGAGTTTTTCCTAAAATAATTAAAATAGCACCATAATTTATGTTTACCCAATAGATTCAGAGAGTATAGGGCTCCTGGCGATCCTCTCTTTAAAAAAAACGAGTGTGATAGCTACCGCCAGGTCACTTGGAAAAGTTACACCCTTTATATGTCTTGATTTTATTTGATAAATTAGTGTAAAAAAATAATAATTAAATAAAAATAAAATAAAAAATTGGGGTGAACGAATTTTTAATCAAAATAAAAATGTAGGGGGGGGGGGGCGCCATCGGTACCTACTGCACAGGGCGCCAGATTTCGTAGATCCGGCCCTGGGTGCATGCAAATCGAATGTACAGTTTTTTAATATGTTGTCAACCAGGTTGAAAAACGCTTTAAAAAAGTTTGGAAAAAACGCATCCAAAGTTTTGCTGAAGGATAATTCAACATACAAACTGTTTCAAACGGTTTCACATAAAATGCTTCATCTCCGTCAATTTTTCGAACTTCTTTAAAAAATTTGGTGAGAGCATTATTAACAAATCCATCTACGAGGGTGGGTTTTTAAGTTCACGGAATGGAGGGTAAGGAGTGGAAATAAAAATCCATTTTTTTTTTCCTTTTTAATACATTTACCTGCTACCCTAATACATTTTTCGGATCTTTCAATCAACTTATGTATACCCTTAAAAGATAAAGATTTGTCTTTGTCTGAAAAATACGCCGAAATTGCATCCTTCACTTCTTCATCTCTTGAAAACTTTTTCCCACAAAGTTCTTTTTTCAAGTTTGGAAATGGATAATAATCACTGGGAGCCAGGTCAGGACTGTACAGTGGGTATGACAAAATTTTGAAGGCCACCTTCTGCAGGGCAGCCATCGCAACATGGCTCTTATGAGCAGGCGAGTTGTCTTGCAGAAGGAGAACACCTTTGGTCGATTTTCCCCTTCTTTTCACCTTGATGGCTTCCTTTAATTGCTCTAGGATTGAAGCGTGGTAATCTCCTCCTCACATAAATATAATTTATAAATAGGAATAGTTTGTAGATAAAATACCCAAGTTCAAGTTTCAGGGATAAATAAATTAATGTTTATGCATCCGCATCCATTCTTGTGGACGAGCACAGCACAGCATGTCCCTCGTGCGTTGACTTGAAAATTAGAACTTCTAATTTTCAGATTTTTGGCAAAAACTTTAGGAGCTACGGTTCTCATGCAATCCTAACAGATGCAAATTTTCCTTTTTTTTGGTCCACGGGCTTGAAATTTTTTTTTCAGTTTTACTGGCATACTTGACGGCCGGCCGCGGCGTAGTCCAGCGGTAAGGCTCTTGACTCGCACACTGAAGGTCGCGGAATCGAATCCCGGCGGGGAAAATAAATTTTATTTGATTAATTTGTGCTCTTTCACAATTTATTAATTTAAAATAATATATAGTATATTTGCGGCAAGTTCCAGAGTGGAATATACTCTGTGGAATATTTCTCATAGATGCCATTGTCAGAACTGGACAAAATTAAAATGGGACCACACGGAAAGCACCAGCTTATCGGTTGACCCAGTCGAAAGTTCTGAGGTAACAAACATAAAAAAAAAAATACAGTCGAATTGAGAACCTCCTCCTTTTCGAAGTCGTTTAATAAGAAGCAATGCGTTGAATACCCGTCTATTTGCACATTATTGTGAAATAAAAATAATGAACACTTCCAACGATTACTCTTAGATAATGAAGTACGCTGGTTGTCAAAAGGTGCATGTTTAAGAGGGCATTTCCAGAGAAAACCAGAAATATGTCGTTTTCAAATCAGATTTTAGACGTATTGACTCTTTTCCACAAAAAATTATAAATGGATTTCGAAAGATTGTTATTTTATATAGCATTCGCATGTAATAAATTTTGAGAAAAAAATCTAATTTTTAGTATAATAAGGTTATTCCATAGGTCGTTGGCAGATTTGTTAAATTTTTAAAAAAGATTTTGTATTATACCACACCCATTTCAAATAATATAATCACGCAGTAAAATAAATCAATACATTATCTAGCAAACGCATGTTTTAGAATTTTAATTTTAGTTTCAATAAAATCATAAAAAAATATGTACGTACATGTGTTTTTTGACGAAAATTGGTCCATTTGTGTATTTATTTGCGCACTTACAAACTAATATATTTCAGATTTTTTTAACATTCTTATTAAATTTAGACATTACTGAAAAATGATAAATACTTATAATCAAAAAATAACTACAAAAAGTACATTATTTTAATAGTTTTATCATCACGCCTTTCAGCATTTTTGGATGAAGGTATAAATTAAAGCTAATTTGAATTGAAATAAATTCGATATTGAGTTAAAATTTAAAAAAGCTGGTACGAAGAATAATTAATCTTTCTCATGTAGTGTATTGTGCACGATCGTAAGAACAACTTTCGACGAAATGTGGATTTTCGTCCGCTGGCTGGTTAAACGCTCTTAACATGATTTTACTATCTTTTCCAAACAGTTTTAGAGTTTCTGGAAAGTAAAGATCCAGATTTAAAAGAAAACCTGTTGAAATTCATAGCAGACATCGCGTATTTGACAGATTTGTTCAAAAAATTTACTGACATTAACTTGCAGTTTACAAGGCGATAGCCTACATTTAATAAAAACAAAGGGTGTACTTTCGGTTTTTCTTGGAAAATTGAAATTTATGAAACAAACATTAGTCGGCGCGAATTCTCCCAGTTTCCAAACTTGTCATAGGCAGAATGTCTTGATGTGGATATTCAGACGTACGTTGAACATTTAAATGCCCTCCATGATGACTTCAAAAATAGATTTGAAGAAATACCACCATGGATCATAAATCCATTTGATGAAACGTAAATGGCGAATGTGGTATTACAAGAGGAGCTACTCGAGCTTAGCACCAATGAGGAGCTGAAGGTGAAATAAAAAATAAAAAAAAACATTTTGGCTGCAGGCAGAAATACTCGAAAAACATCCTGGGCAATTGCGAGAAAACTTTTGATAGCGTTTCCCTCGTCTTGCCGAAAAAAGTTTTAGTGTCGTTACAAAGTATTAACAAAAAAGAAGCAGATTGAACATCACAGAATGTGGAGATTTGAGCTTATTCCTTACAAAACTGAGCCAAAAATTGATAATTTGCTGTCAATCCATCAAGTACATCCCTCCCGTTAAAATTACGACTATTTTTTTAATTGTAGATTTGCATTGTTGAAGTTGCGGTACGTTATTAATGTTAAATTTTAATCCTATTAAGTCTGTAATTATATATTATTTTAATAAATAGAACTCAAAAAAACATACTATTTTTCTTTTTATTTTACTACTTCGAATTTAGGATTGGAACTCAGCCATGACTCAAATTTCCATCGTTAGATCTAATCTTCTCATTTTTTGACGAGTTTTGGGAACATGAGCAACAGCAGGGGGTCCACCGAAACCAGTAAAATTTTGAAAGTAGTCTACGAGAAAAAAGGTTTGGGAACCTCTGTTTTAACTAGACCACTAAAAGCTGAATATTCATTGCTATCGGAACACATAAAAGAGTAAAAACAAATAATAGGAACATATTGATAAAAGCCCAAATAAAAGTAAGGCCATCAATCCAATACAAAATGCTCTCATCGTCAAGTCGTAATATCATAAATATGTACGTAAAGTAAAGAAAAAATAATAAAAGTAATATTGTACAAAATTAAGAATAATATATATGTTTAAAACCAGCATGCCATTTAAGGATACGATTTGAGATTATCGCGGTCGAAAATATTACCGTGATTTATTTTTGGATTATTATGCCCCGTTGCGCTACCTTCTTCTATTATTGTGTAATGCTATTAATATTTTCTTTGTGATCTGTTAAGAGTCCAGTACACGTTGGCCCAACGCGCTCGGCCAAAGCGTTGGGCCAACGTGTACAGGGCCATTTTGTGTGTATTTGGCATTGGCGGCCAACGCTCGCCGACGAGTCGGTTTTTCGTGCACAAATCAAAGGAATTTGTCGCAAGCCACAAACAGCGTTCACACGTTGGCCGAGCGCTCAGTTCATAGCTACGCGTCGACCGGAGCGGACGCTGTTTGTCGCGCTTAATTGTTCCAATGATTGTTTCACGAACATGTCGTCATGGAGTAATGAGGAAATGTTTAGGCTAATTGATTATTATCACAATTAAAATATTTTAAATAATAAATGTTTAGTTGAGATTTCAGAGTAATGATAATCACACTAATATAATAATGAGGAATGATTTGTATTTTTGTAGTTTGTAACGAATAAACTCAAAAATATCAATAGTCGTAATAATAATATTAATATTAATATTTATGGGTTATTTAAACCTCTTGAAATATTATCGGACTGTTCTTTTATTTTACATGAGCTCCGCACAGGAGGCCCTGAGGAAAATAATTTCCCCCAGGGCCTATGTAATATTTGGGGATGCTGTGTGAAGGGTTTTTTAAGGAAAGGAAGGAGAGGAGAGTTCTGGGAAAAGGGTTTAAGGGTAGGTATCTGGGGTTCAGTGTGTCCTGGTCATCAAACCTAGGGTGATCTACGCCAGGTGTGTTGGTTATCCAATAAAGGTACCCATTCCCGCCTCCCAAATTGAGTTTACTTTTTTATTTATTTATTGTTATAAGTGTTAACTGTCCGGATAAGTGTAAAAAATAAGCCAAATAACAGTAAACAATCGATTTTTAACATGTCTAAAAATCGAAGATTCGGTTTCGGTTTCGGTGGAAAGTCCTGTTTCGGTCGGACATTAATAATGATAAAGTTATGAAATATTATTGGACTGTTCTATAGTAGTCTATAAGTTTACCTGCCAAAGAAATATTATTTCAGGTTAATGATGCTTGGAGTAGAATAGCAGATAATATGAATATTCCACTAACTGAATTTAAAAAAAAGAGTCATCAATGGCTACATACAGAATACATCGCATCGCGCTGTACAAGTATATTGCAGCGGCCGCGACCGCCCTGACGTCCATCCTCATCTAGCGACCAACGCAGAATGAAACACGCCAACGTGTACGGTATCACAAAAATCTGGCCAACGCGTTGGCCGAGTGCGTTGGCCCAACGTATACTGGGGCCATTAACGCAGTTTAATTTTAGAAAATAGTTCTAATTCAATTATACATGTATGAGCACGAAAAATCAGTTGTTTTAAGTCTATTATTATTACTAGCCGGTACCCGGTATGCGTTGCTATGCCATTTAATAAAGAGATTGTTTCTTCCTGCGTGTCATTTCCCATTCGTCCCCCCACTCCACTCCCCCCCTTCCCACGTCCGGCGAACCCCTCTCCCGAGTTCCCCTCCCCCCTCCCGCGAACCCTTTACCCGATTTCCCCTTCCCCTCCCCCCACCCCCTCACGCATTCCATTCATTCAGTTCCGGTACATTCAGTTTTCAAACAGCTCGCCTGCCACCTATTGCAAATTTCAAAATGCCAGAGTTATAACGAATACAAAATAACTATCCAATTTGATGCAGTCGTTTGGAAGTTATGCACGTACATACATTTCAGCGATTCACTACGACGCGACGCTTAATAAATATAAACAAAAAATTTAACAAAACAAAAAAACGACTTAAAAAATGCACTAAAAAGAAATAAAATAATTTCGTATTCTTCTACAACTTAATAATCAACTAACTTTTTCTACTCATCAATATGTAGGTATGATTGCTATTTTTGAAGTCGGTGTCAGCCAAGGTAGGTTTGTAATTACATACATAGTTTTAGGTGAGATGTGCTTGTGTCGCACGCGCGACTTGACAAGGCAAGGGAGGGGAGCTGTCAAATGAACACGCCGGGCCGGGTACCTTGGCTGACAACGACTCCAAAAATAGCAATCGTACTACATATTGATGAGACGTTATCGATCTACTGTGCTAGGGGGCCAGCTTGGGGAACCATATTTTAGTGTACTACGAACCAAGGTTTTTTTTTCAGTAATTTTACATTTTCACTCATTTAACTAGAAATAATTGAACACGTTAGCTAAACTAAACACAGCGCTATTCTATGTCATTATTTTGTTCATCAAGAATAAACATTCATATATTTTTTTTAATTTACCCAGCTTTTTTCATTTTTAATGTCATTTGGGATGCAATTGTATAAGTTGCACCCTTGTAACCAATGGATTGTTTACCATAGTTAGTGTGGATGGTGTTTAAATGTATGTTATCGTGTTGTCGTGTAAAGTGTTTGTGTACTTGGGACGTTTTAATGAATTCAGTGTTTGTATGTACGAGTTTATTGTTTATTTTGTATATAAGGAGACATGTATTGTATTTTAAAAATTAAACCAATATAATAACACCCCCCATACACACAAGCCCTGCTTATTTATGGGGGTAAATCAAATATTATGTAATTAATACATATATTATGTAATTAATTGTTGTATAAAATTTATTGTAATTTATGTATCTTTTTTTGAATAAATAAATTAAAAAAATCATATGGTTTTCTTAATATTAATAGTTTTGTTTCCATATAATTTTTTTTGTGGATGTTCTGGGCTTGTGGTGAAATAGTTTTTTGATTACCTTGTTTTGTATTATCTGTAATTCATTTATGTATGTTTCACACGCGTTTTCCCAGATTTCAAGCAAATAATTTAAATGTGAGTGTAGGGGACTATAATATAAACCTTTTTAAAATTTATTTGGTAACAGATATGAGAGCCGGCTAAATACGCTAATTAAGGGGATTATTTTGTCTTTAATATCTTGTATATGTTGTTTAAATGTCAAATGCTGATCAATGCATAGCCCCAGATATTTCCCTGGATCAGGATGTGCAGGTCAATATTTTAATTTTTAATTTTCAAAGGTTAGATAGCATAAAAATGCATATAATAAGATGGTTTCGTAATTCTACTTATAAATAAAACCGAGTAATATTAACAACCACAATACACAATAGACCAACGTAATATGTACACAGAAGATTAATTTATTCAAGGAGATGCATTTCCTCTTAATTCAACGTCCAGCAACAATTGTTCAATTACATGTTCTCATGATTACTGTTCAATTATCGCACTGTTTAAAAAGCCATTTAGCTAATTCCAGCGCTTGTATTTACTTGACATCAATTAATTAATTTGTAAGTATCATCTCCACACTTCTCCGTAGAACAAGATACTCTCCCGGTTATGATTATTCCTTAACCCGTCAGGCTAATTTGTTCGCTTTTGGAAACAACTCATATAGGCAGTGGCGGACTAAGCCCATCAGAGGCCCGGGGCGGCAAAACTGAATGAGTCCCCCCCCCCCCACCCTAGCGAAGTTGATGTAATTTTAGAAGCTTTTCATTAGATTCACATGGTCCTGGGGGGCATCCAAACGCCTCCAGGTTCCCTTGATCAAATCTAAAACAAAGCTTTAAGGCACCAGGACACTGTAAAAAAAAGTCATTTTTAATTTAATTTTCTGAAAGATGCATTATTTGTTGATAATGTTCTCACCAAATGTTTTAAGAAAATTTATAAATTGACGGAGATACAGCGTTTTATATGAAACCGTTTTAAACAGTTTGTATGTTGAATTATTCTTCAGCAAAACTTTGAACGCGTTTGTCTCGAAACTACGTTTTTCAACCTGGTTGACAACATATTAGAAAAACTATACATCCGATGCATGCACCATAATATATCTTAAGAGCGTTTAACCAGCCAGCGGACGAAAATCCACATTTCGTCAAAAGTTGTTCTTACGATCGTGCAGGGCGGTTACAATGAGAAAGATTAATTATTCTCCGTACCAGCTTTTTAAAATTATAACTCAATATCGAATTTATTTCAATCCAAATTAGCTTTAATTTATACTTTCATCCAAAAATGCTGAAACGCGTGATGATAAAACTATTAAAATAATTTACTTTTTGTAATTATTTTTTGATCAAAAGTATTTATCATTTTTCAATAATGTCTAAATTTAATAAGAATGTTAAAAAAATCTGAAATATATTAGTTTGTAAGTGCGCAAATAAATACACAAATGGACCAATTTTCGTCAAGAAACACATGTACGTACATATTTTTTAATGATTTTATTGAAACTAAAATTAAAATTCTAAAACATGCGTTTGCTAGATCAGCGTTTCCCAAAAGGTGTTCCGCGGAACCCTGGGGTTTCGTAGAAGCATCACAAGGGTTCCGCGTTCCGTTCGGATTGTTGCAAGGATCATTGCAAGGAAGAAACACAAATACTTTTACAGTAAATGACAAAATCTCTTCTCTTAGAAAGAAACTTTTCTTCTGGATAGAATGTGTTGAACAGAAACAGTACCAATTTTTTTCTCTTTTAAACGAGTTTCTGGAAAAAAAGTAACCTCAGATATTGAAAAATGCATTTACGAACATTTGATGGCCCTCAACAAATCTCTGGAAGAGTATTTTCCTGAAAAAAACCTGCAGGACATTGACTGGGTATAGAATCCATTCATAGTTCACAGGAAACGTACAGCAACAGAGTACGAAACTTTGATAGATATCAAATGTTCTTCTTCCTTAAAACAAAAGTTTTATTCAGAATAACTAATCTGGATGAGTTTTGGATTGGACTTAAAAACGAATATCCCGAAGTCGTCGAGAAGACTATCCCAGTTTTGTTACCGTTTGTGACCACTTACCGGTGTGAAACTGGTTTTTCGGCTTACGCTTACACAAAAAACTTCTTTTTTTTTACATTAACTTCACACAGGAGGCCCCGAGGAAAATAATTTCCCTCAGGGCCTATGTCATCTGGGATGCTGAGTAGAGGGTCTTTTTGAGGAGAGGAAGGAATGAACATTGGTCTTGAAGAGACCCATGTTGTAGGAAGGAGGAAACACAGAGGCCGGCAAATCATTCCACAGCCGAGCTGTTGAACACAAGAACGAGTCGAATAAACGACCCGTTCTCATGTGACAAATGTCAACCGTGTACAAATGTTGGGCACGCGTTTGGCGTGTTTCCCGACTATGCACCGGTGCCAAAGGGATCAATGATGCTAGTTCCTCGGAGCATCTTCCATTGTAATACCGGTAGAACAAGGATAGCATTCCCACCCGATTCCTGTGCTCTAAAGATTGCAATCCCTCTGTTAAGATGGGAGAATCTATCAAACGGACCGCCCGTTTCTGCACAGAGTCGAGGGTATTTTTCAGGTATTTTGGAGCTCCAGACCAGAGATGGCTGCCAAATTCAACCGTGGGGCGTACTTGTGATTTTTACAAGGTTAGCAGTTGTGTACTATTAAAGTATCTGCGGGCCCTGTACAGTACGTCCAGTTTTTGGGAGGCTAACTTTACTCTGGCTTCGATGGAGCCCCCATACCTGAGCTGGTCACTTAGGGTTACACCAAGCATATCAATGGAGGGCCTGTTCGGAAGATTGCTTCCGTTGAAAGAGACTAGATTTTAATTTCGATCCCTTTTAGACGTAATCAGACAAGATTGGGTCTTTGAAACATTAAATTCGACGAGATTATTTTTACCCCAAGAGAAAACACTCTCGAGGTAACCGTCCATTCTTTGCTTCAAAGCCCTACGAGCTTTTGGAGTTTGTGAGCCCTTTGGGGGCTTGTCAAACAAAAAGCTATCATGAACTGTGACTGAACTGTACTGTCATCCGCGTAACAGTGAATTGGTGCACATGACAAAAGGTCGTTGATGTGCAACAAAAACAAAGTCGGAGACAGAACCGATCCCTGCGGGACGCCAGCATTTATCGAGTGTGAGGAAGAGGTGAAACCATCGACTACTGTCTGAATCGACCTCTCCCTCAAGAAGTCGGCAATCCACGTACACAAGGATGCGGGAAGTCCGTAAGGATGCAGTTTGTTGACAAGTCCTCGGTGCCAAACCCGGTCAAAGGCCTTGGAGATGTCCAGTGCAACCGTTTGGGTCTCACCGAAACGTTCCAGGCACCACCCCCAAACATGCGTCACATACGCGAGAAGATCACCGCACGAGCGGTTCCGCCGGAATCCGTATTGACGGTCGTTAATAATTTTGTTCTTCTCGAGGTATGTGAGCAGTTTGTCGTTGATCACACGTTCCATCACCTTAGACAGAACTGATGTGATCGCTATGGGGCGGTAGTTGGCCGGGTTGGGGCGGTCACCCTTCTTTGGAATAGGATGGATAACCGCTTTTTTCCAACCAGAGGGCACAGAGCCAGTCTTCAGGGACATTTTTAAAAGCTTCGTCAAAATTGAAGCAATTTCTGCAGCGCACCTTTGCAGTACTAGGGCAGTTATTCCGTCAGGCCCACTTGCTTTATTAACATCAAGCCCTCGTAAAACATGGAGTACTTCCCGATGCCGGATCCTCAGCTTTTTCATACGAAAACCGCAGTGGATGCATCTCCAGATCTTCGTTTTCAGCTGTCTGACACAAAGCCTGATTTCAATGCTATTTTAACAAAAAAATTAAAAAGATATCACTCTTCACATTAATGTAAGTTTTACACAAAACTTTAGATCTTTCTTTTCAAGGTAAACATGAAAGTATTCAAACTACGAGTTTATCTTTTTCTTATAAAAATAGGGTTCCGCCTAGAAAAGTATGATCGATAAGGGTTCCGGGGCGAAAAAAAATTGGGAAACGCTGTGCTAGATAATGTATTGATTTATTTTACTGCATGATTTTATTATTTGAAATGGGTGTGGTATAATACAAAATCTTTTTTTTAAATCTAACAAATCTGCCAACGACCTCTGGAATAACCTTATTATACTAAAAATTTAAAAAAAATTCTCAAAGTTTATTACGTGCGAATGCTAGATAAAAGAACAATCTTTCGAAATACATTTATAATTTTTTGTGGAAAAGAGTCAATACGTCTAAAATCTGATTTGAAAATGACATATTTCTGGTTTTCTCAGGTAATGCCCTCTTAAACTGTTTAAAAATCCAGTCACTATGGCACCACGTAGGGATTTTTTTATAAAGGGCCCACTTTTTGTTATGAACGATAAAAAATTTCCATAAAAAATAGAAAATAACATTCGCTGATTCGTGTTATTTTTTTTTTTTTTAGATATCAAAATTTCACTACGTAGTGCTCCTGAATTTTCGAACAGTTTAATAGTGTCCTGGTGCCTTAAAGCCTTGTTTAGGATTTGATCAAGGGAACATGGAGGCGTTTGGGGGCCCCTCAGGGCAGGGGCCCGGGGCGGCCCCCCCCCTCCCCCCCCCCCCCCCCCCCCCCTTAGTCCACCACTTTATATAGATACCTTACTATCAAGGAGAGAAATATGGTCTAAACGATTTTAGAAAGAGAAAATACCACCATAAAATATCAGATACTTGAGAGACATTACTGTTAAACGATGATGTTAATAATAACATTGACGTTAATGACAGACTTACATGTCAAAAGTCAGAATAATAGAAGAGTATGATGAGACGATGTATGAATGTGAGTGAGGCAAAGAGTATGCGCCAAGGCCGAGTTGTTTGGCAGTCCGTCCTCTCTGCCCACCCCTGCGGAGAAACGATGTGATGGTTAGTTAGTTAGTTAAATACCACGCTTTATATTAAAATCGAAAATTAATCCACAAAATAATTAAAATGTTCACCTTTATGAAACCAAAGTTTCCGACCGCAATTTGAAACAAATTATGAAACCTTGGGATTTTTTATTAATTACCAGCTGTTACCCGGATTCTTGTCCTTTATCATGCGTTCTCATTCCCCTCTCACATTCCGTTCTCCTTCCACCTTCCCCATCATCCCCGCATTCCCCCTTCCTACTCACCCCACCTGCGAACCCCTCCTCCTTCGTAACCCTACCCTTCCTGCCTTCCTTCCCTGACGCTAAAATATATGAAATTCAAACTACTCACGCACCACCTGTAGTAAATTTTTATACAAATTTCATAACGCCAAAAATTACCATTTTACATATATAGAAACCTTCGCGGACGTGCGCACAACAAATCCCAAAGTTTCATCGCAATCGGATGAACGGTATGGCAGCGCATAAAATATGAACAAATAACCAAATGTTAATATTTTTATATACTCGTGCAAGATTTTTACATTTTTCGTGTTTTAAAATCATAATAATAACGGATGTGTGTGAACATAATCCAAACTTTATTTTATATATATTATATATTCTTATATAAACGCTGATTAAAAAAGATCGACCTGCATTTTATTTTCTTTTATTTTTTATTTAAATAAAATAATTATCTTACTTTATGTAGGTACTTACGTGGTACCTACCTATTTATTATTATTTTCGATTGCGCCTTCTGGAATCAATTTATAATATCTATTATTATTATTAATTAGCAAATACATACTAAATATAGAATGAGATTATAAAAAATATCTGTCAACGCATAAAATAAATCGACATTAAATGTGTTCCAGCTTAGTCGAGTCGAAGATGGTTTGTAATCTAGGTTTAAAATATATCATTTATCGAATCATAGTTAAAGGAATTTAAGAATTGCTATTGCTTCTGTGTTTCTTACCTCCTACAATATGAGTCTCATCAAGACCATGGTTCACACGTCACTTTCCACAAAAAGACCCTCCACAAGGCATCCCCAAAAATAACAGGCCCTGAAGGAAATAACTTTCCGCAAGGCCTCCTGTATTGAGTTAATGTAAAAAATAATAACACAAAATACCTACCAACTCAAATCAAATTCATATTCACAAAATGAAGTTGATACGGGAAAATGTATTTCACGATTTTTACAATCATTTCAACCCATTTTGGTTTGTATCTTATGTGCATACCACCTAGTGTTGCCATTTTCATGTTTTTTTAATCATTTCTACCTCTATGGTTTTATCAAAAACTATGTCGAACAAGACATGGTTTTTTACCGGTCAACAAAAGTGGGAAACGTTTACGTGGGTCACATGGGAAAATCCTGAAATCTGGAATGTACTTCTTGAACTTTATTACGGGTCCACAATCTCTCTTTATCTAATTAATCTGGGTTAATCAGTAATATTAATACATTAATAAAAATTAATTAATATACGCATCGTTTAGGTAACTTTAATTAAGTATACTTTATTTGGTTATATAATTTTACATCTTATAGCTAATATATTCTTTTCTAAAACTACTGTAATATTATTTAATATCTGCTTATTAAAATTTGAACTTCACATTGAGACATAGACATAACCCACGAAAAACTGCAAGATTTTCTCCTGCGAACTCACTGCAAGGGAGTTCATTGAACATTTTAAAACCAAATATTAAAAATTTTGAACATTTTAAACCAGGTAATAAGTAGGTACTACTAATTACACTTGATACAATTACAATTGGTAAAAAAAGCTCTTTTTCAAAGTAAAAATTCTATACATTTTTTTTGGTATGGTGTTTTTTTTACATTATATTTTTCATCTTATTCAAAGGAAAATTATAAAATGATTGTTTTTAATAAAGCATTGTAGATTCTTTACCAAGGTACTGTTATTTGTGTGGTCAGTGGTTAAGTGGGCATAGCGCTTGGGTCCCACCCGAGCGTCGCGTGTTCGATTCCTCGGCTGGCTAAGTCCTCCATCACAACACAAGCAACATTTTCGGCTTTCTGTGGTGGTAGTAGGAGATTTTCAAACATTGTTGGGTTATTCGTAACCCGGGAATGTTCGTCTTTCTTTTTAATTAAAAAAAAATTATATTCTCAATGTTTACGAAAAACTCGATTTTTTACATTGTCTTTTATTTCTCAAAATGTGGTAAAGCCTGGGTTTTTATCTCTGAAACCTGGTTTTTCATTTTTAGACATGGCAACTCTGATACCATCCCACGTTCTAATCATTTGTTTTTGGGAAAATTACGCACGTCTTAACAATCCGGCGGGATTGGTTTATTTATGAATCCGGCGTAGGTATTGACGCAACTCTGCGCATATCTGAATAACTTTGTCATAAAAGTACTAATTACTTAATTACTAATCCTTTACTTAATGTATATATATATACGCATTAGTTTACTTTACTTTATATCAACTTTGGATTCAGGTAATATGACTTTGGCCTTCTAAACATTATCGTTCCCACGCACCTGAGGTCACGTTACAGATAATCATGTATCTAAATAGAATATTAACTAGTGGTTCTGTGAACAGCAGACCTCGCGTCCAAAAAAGTATGTTTCTGTTTTTATATTGTTTAATCAAAACCAAAATTTCCTCTGAAATCATAAGATTTATAAGTAGGTACTTGTCCACCTACCCAAAGAAATTATAAACCATATACCCATTTTATGTGACATTTAAAAAAAAATTCAAATGAGGAAATATTCAATTTATCTGAAGAAATATCACTGTATCGATGACAATTTTTTTTTAACTTTCTTTAGGCAGGTTTATGCTAAAATATTGAAGAAAAATGCTAATGTGAAATTCCAAATAAACACGTGATTTCACATTTGAAAAATCATCTTTACTGAACAGCTAAAACGGCCGCCATATTTAGCCAGAAACGTAATGTACAAACTAATTTACAGAAAAAATAATCTAAAATGGTCGAGTTAAAACCAAGGTAGGCTGGTGGCACAATGTGTTCGTATGCAGCACTGGTAAATTAAATTGCCTAAAATTGCTTTATAATATCTTACCGAAAAATATTAAATCTATGAATCTCATTAAAAATATCACCTACCAATAAAATGCCTAAAATGAATGTTTATAAAGTTCCGCGCGAAGTTGCCCGTTCCCGTGTGCAGACTGCAGACCGAATGCAAACGGTACGAATTATGTTTTTTATCGAATATCCCATCGCTGGCGCATAACGCCGGCCATATGTATGAAAAATTAAGCTATCGGCGAATGCCACATGGATGACTGCGCGGCGTTTATCATTAAAAACTTAAATTTGGATTTGAGGCAAAAATACTTAACCAAACTGAATAATTCTTTTTTAATCAAAAGGTATAGCAAATACCTAAATTTTACGTATGTTTCCTTTTTTATTGATTTGTGTTTTAAATTATAAAACGCAGACCTTTAAGGAATTTAATTTTTTTATAGGAAACCTTGACAATTTTGCCCACGTATTGTTTTTTGCCCACGTACATTGTTTATAAATACTGTTTGTATACTGTTTATAATGAAATATAAAATAAAATAAATTAAACAATTTAAAAAAAAGTTTTTTGGGTTGAAATTTAAAATATTTATTCTTTTATGTTTTTATGTTTTTATTTTCTTAATAGATACTGAAAAAGATATCTACAAAAAAAATAAAATTTTAATTAAAAAGCGTTAAGTATTGTTACAATATACGAAATGCCCCCTCTCAAGTTAGAGCGCACGCCACTGTGTAGACAAACAGTTGCGCTTTCTCTCCGCTAGCGCGCCGCGCGCTGACGGCGGTGGAACGCGAGCCACGGCCGACCGGCTGGCAGCCGCGGCCCGCCATTCTGCCCCCGAGCTCGCTTCGAGCGCACGTGTACGTGAACCATGTTGCACTGTTCCGGAACATTCTGCGAAGCCGCCATGGCGGTTGTGTTTTGCATAGTGACTTGCGGGAATGCCAAGAACGGCTAAATTCCCTCCACATAACCGAATCTCTAAGAGACCAGGCTGCTGCTGTGAGTACCTGAGCCATTTAACCCCTCTTTAATGCGTGTGTTCCTTGTAAATCCAACGCGAAGATAAATGACCGCCCCCAGAGAGATTTTAGGGCCAAATTCACCCGATTTAGATAGAATTACTGTTGCTACCCTATACCACTCTGCTTGCATTATTGTATCATTGTTGTTTACGAAAGAATTTTACCCAATACAACTGTTATTTACCGTAGCCACTTGTTTCACTGTCTCCCCCAGCCCGTAGGATTTGAGCTTATTTCAGGGATGCCACACAAACGCCTCAGAGATCCTACCACCCTGATGATAGTCTCCTCCGCTCTGCTGACCATTCTGAGCTAGTTTGTCGGCAGAAGGTAGGCACCTCAGGTAGGTGTATCTAACAGTATGTAGAAGTTTTCGCCCATCGAAAACAGCTTAGAATAGACCTTCTCTTCAAATAAGATTAGTGGAATTATTTTTACCTAATGTTGCTTAGTAATCGTTATCTCATAGGTACGGATTATCAGTGAACCACCACATTTTCAGGGCAGCGGCCGCCACTGGTTAAAACAGGAATTCGATACGCTGTGGCCAAGACACTTTAAGCCCCTTTCGATAGGCAAATCGCATAGCACGAAAGATTGTGAGATGAAATTCAACAATTTTATGCAAAAGCGCCTTTTTGTATGCAATCTGCATAACTCTTTTTTGAATCCTAACAGTAAATTTTGACTCCTGTTAGCGGGCAATTTGCCTAGCAACAATGCATTTACATATACATTCTACCAGGCGAATTTCTTGTTTGATTTCTGTGTATTGTCTTTCTTCTCGATTGTTTAGCTCAGCTGCTCCCGTCTGGAGACAGTGAGACTGTGGCATTAAAAAAATGGGATATGTTGTGAGACTAATAGTAGAAGTACCCCTCAACTGCGGAGGCCGTCAAAGTTGAAGATTTTCAAATATTGTGGGGTTATTTGTAACCTTCGTCCTTTCTTTAATTTAAAAACAAAAACATATGGAAATATACACCATTTTTTTTAAAGTTTAAAAGTTCTAATATCTTCTATCTCTATCTATCTTCACTCTCTATCCATAACTACTTTTCAAATCCCTGCGTAAGCAAAAAAATCTTGTATTATTTCACAATTAATTAATTAAAAATTATATATAGTATATTTGTGGCACGTTACCACAAATACCTTCTAGCTTCTACCTTCTACCTTCAGCCTCACAACACATCTCAATTGATGATGACTGGCTCCAGACGGGAGCAGTTGAGACTCTTCTGCGGTATTCACATAACAAAAAAATAACAAAAAAACTTTCATCATACTAAGCGCAAATGTTTCTTGTGTCGTGATGGAGGACTTGGGCAGCCACGGAATTGAACTCGCAACGCCTGGGTGGGAACCCGACGCGATGCCAACTCAGCCACTGAACGGTCACTAATTATCATTATATTACGACGACCATTTGACATTTATTATCATTTGACGACCTCCGTAGTCCAGTGGCTAAGACTCTTGACTCACATTCCGGAGGTCGCGGGTTCGAACCCGGCATGCGCAAATAAATTTTATTTGATTAATTTGTGTTATTTCACAATTAATTCATTTAAAATATTATATAGTATATTTGCAGCATGTTCCAGAGTGGAAGATACTATTAGTATCGCCCTGGTGTAAGACCACCATTCAGAATTGAAACGTTGCTTGAAAATGGCTTTAGCCGTGTTTAGTGACCAGATCTGAATAGCCAGGTACTTCCCAACCTTCCTCTTCCCCACCTCCTTCCCCTCCCCACTACCTTCAGCCTCACAACATACCCCAATTGGGGATGCCATAGTCTCACTGGCTCCAGACGGGAGCAGTTGAGATTCTTGTGCGGTATTTACTGTAAAAAAAAAAAAAAAAATGCCTTTTAAATGCTGACAATTTGTTTAACCGTGCGAAGACGGTCGCATTCTTTAATTTAAAATCTTAAATGAATACTTGTTAAGGATTGGAACCCAGTTGGAACTGCTCAAAGTCACAGGGACCATGGTATGCCGATTTGAGGAATATTAGGGGAAGAATGGCTATTTAGATCTGCAGTCGCGCCATGAAAATAGTTGCGATATCCAAGAAAGACAGAAAAGTAAAAATTTTAAAATTAACGAGAAATAACTATAATTACTAGAACTAACGCTCTATAGCCAAGATTTATTGAGTCATCAGAATTTTAAAACAAAACACTTCGTGAAATATTATTGAAATTATTCTGCGTCTTTTAATATTTTATCAAATAATTGAGTGGTTTCAATAGTCTTCTAATTATAACTAGATAATAAGGAACTCCAGTGAAAAATATTATGGCTTTAAAAAAATATGATCATACAGACCAATGAACGCTGATTCTGAATATATAAGTTTTATTTCATAATATTAAAAGTAGAGTTTTTAAAAAATTATAATCGGATCGGGCATCCATCGCCCCGACAAGGCGCCTTCAGGTTATCTTGCCCGGTCGATCAATAAAAGATTTTGCAATAATGTTGATGAATCGTCATGGAGTAGTAGGTACCGAATATTTTATTTATGTATTATTTATGTTCTATTTAATATTTTATTTACGTTCTTTCCGGTTACCTACCCATTTACAGCCTTACTAAAAAACCCAGTGAAAATTTTATTCAATTGACTAACGGCCGCGGATGTGAAAACATTACTAATTAAAAAATTGTTCATGGAAAAAAATACACTTGGTTTACATGGCCTGAGAGGGTAGTTTATCTATGTTTTATTAATGATGACAGAACGTTGTTTGGAATTTTTCCAAAGTATTTTGAATGTTCTACATTTCTTATTTTTGAAGGTGTCGTAAAAACAAATACCATTTATGAAAACTAGATAAAATTACCTTTTAGATTTGTGTATTTGAAATACACTTTAGTTTTCAAAAACTGCCATATTTGATTCAAACTCGGAAAAAAATTTCCTCCCAAAACATTTTTGACCAAAATGTAGAGAAATTTAAAAAAATCAAAACTTCAAAAACACAGTCCTTTTATGTAATAAATTTGGAAGGAAACTATTACCTTACTTTTTCGTCGTGCATACAATAAAAAATAATAAAAAATTTCAAAGTTTTTTTTATTGCCAAAAAAATAACTTAGAAAAATACCGACATTTAAAAAAGGTTTCTTGCATCTCTAAAGACGTTAATTTCTTTGATACGTTTACGAACACATGTATTAGATATTAATATTATAAAAAATTATCACTTTTAAGAAATTCTCTTAAAATAAAGATCTTAAAATGTAAATTTTATCTTTTAAGTAACCTATAAAACAATATTCTGACAGTTCAACTTTGAAAGTACGGCGTTTGTACAATAACTTGATTAAACTGATATAAACCACACAAATAATATGGTAAATATATCAATTATGTGAACAGAAGAGTAAATTCGTCACTACAATAGAAATTATTTAGTAAAATCACAACATTTAGGCACTAACAAAATTTTCCATATCCCGCCATAAACACACCGAACTGTTTTGACATCGCGGGCCGATATTCACAGGCGCGCCAATAATGCAGAGCGGAGAAGAATTAAAACAACATTGTTTCCTAGGAAATTAAAACCATATACAACGTTGTCAGATCTTAAATGCATTTTAACAGCGTGACCACGTAAGAAACGTTATTGGTAATAAAACGTGTTTTAGTGTATACGGGGTTTATTTATGTTATTGCAATAACACAGTTAATCGGTCGCGGTGTTGTTTTTTTTAGTAAGGCTGTAAAACACGTTTTATGTCGAATATTATATTGCTTTATTAAATTTTCATTTTCTGAGATGTCATTGGAATATTTCTTTTCCTTAATTAATAACGTTTTTGAAACAGGTTTTATTCAGGATATCTGGAAAGTTAAAAAAATCCTCCCTGTTTTAAAACCAGGAAAAAATCCATCTGAAGTCTCATCCTATCGTCCTATTGCTCTTTCGTCATGTCTAATGAAAGTGGCGGAGCATTTGATAAAGAACAGATCAGAATGGTTTGTTGAAAATCACAGTATTATATCTTCAAATCAGTACGGCTTCTGGAAAAAGAAATCTACTATGGATAATTTAAGTGTGTTTACTACAGATATCAGTCTGCTCAATCCCTTAATTCTTGCACATTGGCCACATTTATTGATCTTTCGTCAGCTTACGATGATGTTAATTAGATTTTGAAAGAAAAATTAATAAACATTGGTTTGGGTCCCTGGTCATCTAGGAATTGAGGGTAACGAGAAAGACCGACGACTCTCGCTAAACTTGGAACAATCTCTGGTTCTATTCCTTTAGATTTTAAAATTCCAATCTCTGGCGTCTTCTCTGATCTTAAATCCAACACGTCTCGTTCCTGGGAAGAAAATTGATCAAAAACGAAAACCCGAACTGCATCTTTCTATGATGGAATTCAAAATCACATTCCAAGTAAACCTTGGTTCCACGGAAAAAAAAATTCAAAAGATTTATTTCCTGTATTACGAGAATGAGTATTGGTCACTGCTATATTGCAGCGCCTTTGTATAAAATTCGAGTCCTCGGTAGTCCACTCTGCCAGTGTGGTGTGGAAGAGGAGACTCTTGACCATGTCTTTTTTAATTGTAAAAGACATTCTTTCTTCAAAAGCATATATCGTTTGCTCATTAAAATCACCATCACTCTCCCCTCAGTATTCCGTATTTGCTGTTTCTCAACAATTCTCGCGTATTTTCAGTTTTATTCAAGTTCATAAACTTGAATGATTTGTCCTATTCTTTTATACATTATCCTCAAAATTATAACTATCTTCCTTCGAATCATATACGTCAATGCTATCTTCCTTAACTTTTTCGGCACTAAGCACTCTTTTTAGGGTGAATTGCCTAATACAAAAAAAAATATTGAAAAATAAAATCGAATAATAAATTGAATCATTTCTTTGAATTACTTTACCTTTGGTGTTACTTCGATTGAAATAAATTTTGTTTTCCGACCTTCATTCTCCTTTTTTTATATCCTGAGATGAAATAAACTGGCAATTCAGATCTAGTCAATAAATAAAGCGAGAGCCAAATCAAGATCAAGTTATCAATCAAGACTCTCGTGTTATTTTCACTTAGTGCAGCGTCATCAGCGGACAAGTACTTTGACAATAACAATGCATAGATTATGATGTAATGTGGGTGGACATAATGCATACATATAGTTTGTACTTGTACGTGAGTTACTTATATCATATCTATATTGTACAAAAGTAGGTAGATGGGTAGCCCAGGAGCGTGCCGTGTATTTTTTAATCAGATTTTAGCCATTTATTTATTTATATTTAGTTCTCACCTAGTTAGTTAGGTCTAACCCACTAACCCAGTAAGTGGATACGTTATGATGACAAAATTAAAAAAATATGTATACTAACTCAAATGACAAATAATACAAAGAGAGGCACAAGAAACACAAAGAGACAGAAGTTATAAACAATATAATTAGCTCAACAATTGTTACGTATTTTTAGCTTTTTTCTGAATGTTTACAAATTATCGACAAAGCCCCGGGCCTCTGGTCCTGGGGGCCTCCATGTTCCCTTGATCAAATCATAAACAAGGCTTTAAGGCACCGGACACAAAAAATAGTCATTTATTTAATACCATTTTCTGAAAGATGCATTTGTTAAGAACGCTCTCACCAAATGTTAACGAAAAATTGACGGAGACACAGCATTTTATGTGAAACGCTTTATAATCGTATGTTGAATTATCCTTCAGCAAAACTTTGGATACGTTTTTCTCAAAACTTTTTTAACACGTTTTTCAACCTGATTGACAGCATATAAAAAAAACTATACATCCGGTTTGCATGCACTAAGTCTTAAACTGTTTGAAAATCCAGTGTCTATGGCACCACATAAGGGAATTTTGATATCTAAAAAAAAGAATGACGGACCAGCGAATTTTATTTTCGATTTTTGATATAAAATTTTCATCGTTCATAAAAAAAATATAGTGGGGAAAATACAAAAAATCCAGATATAAAAAATCTCTACGTGTTGCCATAGTGACTGGATTTTCGAACAGTTTAAGACTTATGCAAATCGGATGTACAATTTTTCTAATTTGTTGTCAACCAGATTAAAAAACGTAGTTTCGAGAAAAACGCAATAAAAGTTTTGTTGGAAGATAATTCAACATGCAAGCTGTTTCACATAAAATGCTGTATCTTCATCAATTTTACAAATTTCCTTAAAACATTTGGTGAGAGCATTATTAACAAAATGCATCTTTCAGAAAAAAAATGACATTTTTTTGTTACATCGTCCTGGCCCTGTTTAGGATTTGATCAAGGGAACATGGAAGCGTTTGGAGGTCCCCAGGACCAGAGTGAACGAATAAAAAGCTTGGAAAATTACATCAACTTCTTAAACTAGGGGGGCCTCATTCAGCTTTGCCGCCCCGGGCCTTTGACGGGCTTAGTCCGCCACTGGATTTGATCATTTTGTTTAACGTCAATTTGGGATGCGGGTGTGGGTACCGCAAGAACCATTAATTGGATAATCAACACCTCTGCCATTGGTCACCCCAATTGGTTTCCTACGTTTGGTGACTTGGCAGGGGTGCCGGGTGCCCGAATTAAATTCAATTCTTTTTTCAAACAATCTTCCGGCAGGTCCATAATATTGATTATTCCGATTCGACGCTCGTAGAAGGGTCTGCGCTCGTGCGAACTCTGGCGGAATAAAAAGGCAGCATCCAACACGACCACCACCTTCCGGAAGCGGTACGTACAAACAAATTTACAGACATACGAAATGTCAAACAGTCGAGATAAAATAGGACGCTTGCTCAGACAAAAACTTCTTATGCAGTATCGGACATAATTAATAGCCATCTCTGACGCCGCGCCTTATGCAAATCATCTTCGCACTTGAAGTTTGTTAGAAAGCTACTTTTGTAACAGAACCGAATTCAAGCAAGTAGCCAATAATGTCAAAAGATGGCGCCACTTACGTTAACAGCTAGCGTGAGGAGCGTCAGCTGGCAGGCATAAGTATAAAATTGGATTCGCACTTTCGTCGACTTCCTGTCGGGTTTACTTTGTCCCGGTAACTAGCTGTCACTGGTTCTGAGGAACCGGTTATTTTTGGAACCATTTCCTATCGGATTTATAAAATAGTCATCAACAGTCAACACCTATGAAAAGTTATATCAATCAAAAAGTTCGTCTGAAAAATCTCACAATTTTTTTTCCACTGAATAGTCTATACCTACCTACACAGGGCACAGGGCGAATAATAAATATATTTATGTACCTCTTTTAGAAGACAGTAAGTGCATATTAATATATACAGAAAATACCTATTCACCTACATCCATATGCATTATTGTTGTCAATGTGTTTGTTGATTGGCGTTATTATTTTAAGTGGAAATAACACGAGAGTTATGCCTACAATACACGACATCTTTTTTCAGCTCGATTCCAATTAAAATCCAAAGTCGATCGCTATTTTTATCTCTATTGTCATATCTAAGATTTCAATTGTCATCACTGTTAACAACACATGTACCATGCTGTTTGCTGTGATGCCAACTGAAATCGTAGATATGAAAATAGAGATGAAAATAGCGATCGTGTAAAGCGAAAAATGTTGACTTTGGTGTCTAATTGGAATCGGGCCGAAAAAAGATGTCGTGTATTGTAGGTATTATTTCGCGGAATTGTGAGACCAATGATGAATTGCACTAAATCATCTTATCAATTTTATTTTGTTTTAAAGCATTTGTTTATAAAATATTTTTTTCGTGAATTATTTTGCAATAATTAACGTTGAGTTATCGTTTTTATGCGAATTTAATTTATGGTCAGTTGGGGCAATTGCGTCACATGTTTTGATTTTTTTTGAACAGTCATCTTTACATTTTTGTTATTTGTTTTTGGGGTGTTATGCCATGTTGCGCTATCTCCTCCTTAAGCCAACGTTTCAGACAGCGTTACAGTGTCCATCATCAGATGCAAACTGGAAAAAATGAATCTTGGATTAAGGATTCCACAGATCTGATCAGTAAATTTAAGAAGATTAAGACTGATGAAAGGGACGTTCTTGTCAGTTTTGACGTAGTTTCTCTTTTCACGAATGTGCCTCTAGAAGACTCCATGACAATGCTCAAAGAGATATATGAGGAAGACATTTGCAAACTTTTTGAACACTGTCTCAAAACAGGATATTTTGCATTTCAGGGTGAACTTTTTGAGCAAGTGGAAGGAGTTGCGATGGGCAGTCTGTTGTCGCCAGTTCTAGCTAACTTCTTTATGGAGAAGTTTGAAGAAGTGGCACTCGACACAGCTTCGGCTGTTCCAAAGGTATGGTGGCGTTATGTCGATGATATCTTCGCCAGTTGGCCTCATGGAACAGAGAATCTGAACGAATTCACCGGACCATCTTAATTCACTTTACAGTAAAATTAGGTTCACAATGGAGCTGGAAAATAACCACAAAATCCTGCCTTTTCTAGGTGAGGAAGTGATGCGAAAAGGAGATGGTAACCTAGGACACACAGTATACAGGAAACCAACGCATACAAATCGGTATCTACATGCTAATTCGCATCACCACCCAGCGCAGAAGAGAGGACTTATCCGTACGTTGGTAACCCGATTGACCAGAATATGTGAAGAACCAAAAATTGGAGCGGAACTTACAAAGCTCACCGATGCACTGGAGCGTAACGGTTACCCGGCAAGGCAGACAAGGCAAATAATAAGAGCCAAATCTACACCAAACGAAGATAGAATTATTGAACAAGAGTCTAAAGGCTGTGCTTTCCTACCTTATGTTCACAATGTGACAGACAGAATTGCCAGACTGTTGAGGAAAGAAAGCATCAAGACTGTCTTCGGAACCACGACCAAAATACAAGACCTACTGAGGTCTGCAAAGACCAAGTTTCCTCTAGAAACAGATGGAGTATATAAACTCAGCTGTTCCGGATGTGACAAGGTCTATGTGGGCCAGACAGAGCGGACGATCTCCAAAAGGATATCAGAACACTTTCAAGCGAGTAAACTTGGCCACCCTGACAAATCGGCAATCGCCGAGCATTTACTTGAAACCGGCCATTACTTTGGATTTGTTCCTGAAGTTCTGGGAAGACCCAAAACTTATAGAGCACGCCTAATTATAGAGGCAATTGAAAGTCATAAAAACCCTATAAACGTTAATAGAGACGACGGAGCTAAGCTCATCAGTTCTTGGTATCCGGTAATTGGCGGCTACACCAAAGCTAAATGCAGAAAACCATCTTGAAGTATGCAGTAATGCCAGCTGGTAGTAGTGTGAAGCTGGAAACACGGTATTGCTTTTAAGTACTTAAGTACACATTTCACCATTAACCACTAACATTTACACATCTGCCCTGATGATGGACACTGTAACGCTGTACGAAAAGTTGGCTAAAGGAGGAGGTAGCGCAACACGGCATAACACCCCAAAAACGAATAACAAAAATACTTTTGGCCGTGAAAATCTAAAATCATATCTGTCATATTAACAGATCACCTGACTGCAACTCATTGGATTTTAAGTTGTTTTTTTGTGAATAACTCATCAACAAAAAATTGTTTTTCAGAAAATGTTTGCTTTAATTAACAAAAGCCTCTTGATTTCGTTAAAACGAAATAAAAGTTAAAATAAAAGTTAAAAATGGACATTAGACGAATTTGCCCCTCTCTTGGCCCCTCTATGCGTCCAAGACGTATTTTTTGACCTAAATTTCAAATTCCTATAACAAAGATTATTATCTTAATTTTTCTTACATTTTTTACTTGACTTTAATCAACTTTGTAAATGGTCGCATGATGCAGGACTATTAATAAATGCTAAAAAACCCAAAGTAATGCATATAAGATCACCTAATGCCAAATTTCAATATAATCCTAATACTACTTCGCATAATTTTAATTGCATCAATAAAAATATTCCAACTAATTGTAAATGTGAAAGCTTAGAATTAGTTACGGAATACGTGTATCTTGGTGTTACAGTAGATTGTTTTTTTTTTAAATGGGACAAACATATAAAAAAAACCTGTACAAGACTCAGATCAATTGCTGGCAGAATGTACACATTACATTTTTTCCCATCAATTGAAACACTTAAAATAATTTATTTGTCACTGGCAGAATCTATTATAAGATATGGATTAACAATATGGGGAAATACTACTATAACCAATCAGAAACAAGTCCAAGTTGTACAAAACACAATCGTAAAATTATTAGTCGTCCCTAATATTTTCAAACAGAGACATAATACACCATTGCTGTTTCAGAGTGCCAAAATTTTACCGGTTAAGGTAATACTATGGCACAAAATTATAATTCAACATATTAAATATGTTGAATTATAAATATAATATTCCACTGGTGTACTCGTAAATAACGCGATATTTCAAGTTTTCCATTTTGTAAACTAAGTGACGCAAAGAAAAAAAACAATTAAGGAAAACACAAATGAATTATAATTTTCGAAACACAAATACATGAGTAAACAGCTGTATAAATTTGAATTTGGAATTCCTAACCAAAGAGAAGCTATTTGAGATCAAAGTTGCCAGTACGGCAAAACGCCAATTTCATATGTAAGGACCTAATATTACGTGACCTCTTCTAGCAATAATAAGGTTTATTCAGAAACCGAACTATATCTCCTACGTCTATTAATTCAGATGTATCTTCCACAACAGGATAATGGAAAGCATTTTCATATTTTCTTTCGGAGGTAAGAATTTTTCTGACATATTTCACAACAGGGTTATTGCTACGAATAAGTATCGATGTCACATTGCCTACGTAATATTTTATTGATTTTTTTGAGGCAAAGTTAACCAACACCCAGCCGCCCACGTCTGGTTTTCTGGTCATCAGAAAAATGTTATCGTCATTAATTACTTCGGTATTTGTATTAGGTAAATATCAGTTCATCCATGTCGTCAATATCGCTTAAGTAGTCATTGCAAAAGTCACTGATATTTTCGTAGTCTGATTCAGTATCCAATTTAAAATGTTCAATGTCAGATTCTTCAGAATCACTAGAAGAGTGTTTCTTTGTAATGTGGCGACACATCGAGAAACAACTGATATTCGCGCGGCGCGGGCAAGCCACTCACCTATGTACCTATCTACCTACGACGGCAGGATGGACTTTGGCCGTCTGCCGCGCCGATGACGATAATAATATCGCCACCGCCTAGAAAGGTCTAGAGTTTATAAGCCGCCTGAATATTCGGCACCGCGTATGTTCCAGTACCTTCCAGTGTGCACATTGCCGGCGAATGGAACATTACTCCACCGGTCGCGCTGGTATATATAAAGCGACTAAACTCGGCGCTAGCTCAGTCAGTCTCACACTAACCGTCGGTCAACAGCTCGTCGTAACAGATCTCCGCACAAGTGCTCCTGCAGTGCTCTACACATCCAGGGCAGCTTCCCGAGGTTCATCACCACGTCTCAGCTACAAGGCCCATCGTGCCTTCAGCTCCTGAGAACAGCTACATCCCGCGACTTATAAGGTTTGACGCCACCTTCAGCCAAGGGATCAGCTCACCACTTCATGGCACCCCGAAGCCCACCGTGCTTCGCTGCCATGGAAACACGCTCCGCCTCGCCAGGACTACCTGCTGGTGGCTCAGCTCACCGAGCCAAACACCGTTCATCTCCGCGACTTAAAGCGTCGAGCAACGCCCTGGAAGATAGTGACCTGTTGCTCGACACCGCCATGGTGTCGAGCAACTCGCTGACCTTCACCACACCATCTCCATCACATCCGTACGCCTGCAGCATCTCATCACTGCACCCTGCATACATCTGGTTACTGCTTCACCGACCCTCGCTACGTAGCCCATTAAACGACTGACTCATACTTCGACTTGACGCCTTTTATTTCTCGTTCTGTCTCCCGCTCCCTCAGTAACATTTTTTTGGAATTCTTTTTTTTATTATTAACCCCACGCACAATTTTTTTTTATCTAGATCCGCGTTTTTTAACTGCAATTTCTTGAATAATCTCTTTTTGTATCATATCGTTTTTCTTTTTTTCCCCTTCACTTTTATTTTTTTTATAAATTCCTCTCTAGTTATGACCTCGCATCCTTAAGCAACTCTATAATATCAGTTCTTTTTAAATTTTATAACAACAAGGACTCAAAAGAAATTTTCTCAGTGTCGTTCAAGATTCGGTGTTCGGTTACCGTAATTATTTTAGAATTTTTTGGGGTATTTATATTAATATATATATCACGTAAAATTGAATTTGTTTCTGCGCTTCCGCTAGGAATCTCGGAGTTGGAAACTGAAGTTGTTGGAATATTTCTAAATGGAGATACACGCGACTTTTTTGGTTCACAATCTTTATGAATTCCGCCCTTATTTATGGTCTCTTTTTTGGTTAATGCAAGAAGGCACAAATACCTTAGAGAATGCATGATCTTTCTTTGTTGTGAATCTTTCCACCTCGATAATGCTTCTGGGTTATGACCACAATAACCTAAAAATTAATAATAACTAACCTAATAAATTTGTCTCCCATAATAACCTCTTTATATATATATGTGTTTTATGTCCATCGTAAGTCAAAAGAATTGGCCTTTCTGCGTCAATGTGTTTCAAAAAAGTCGAAGCAAAGTATTTTACATTCGGCCGTTCTTCGTTGCAGCATAGAAATCAGAAATAAAAAAGTGGAAGAAATTAAATATCTTGGTGTCATCGTAGACTTAAAATTGAACTTCTCAAAAAATGCAGATTACACAATTAAAAAAATTGCAAAAAAAATATCACTTCTTGGTAGAATCAGAAACAAAGTAAATAAAGAAACATGCCAGATAATATATAATACAATTATATCACCACACTTTAATTACTGTTCAAGTATTCTTTTTCTCTGCAATGAAGAGAAAATGAAAAAAAAATGCAAATACTGCAAAATAAAGCAATGAGAATAATACTTAAGCGCAACACATACACACGGATACGAGACATGCTAAAAGAGCTAAATATGTTGACGGTGAAGCAAACTGTGTATTTGAATGTACTTATTTTTTTACATAAAATTAACATGGGGATGATGTCTAAGGAACTAAAAAGAAAAATACATTATAATAACTAAACACACGGACACGGGACAAGAAATTCAAAGCAAATTAGACTGCCGACAAGAAAAAAATCAAGCACCGGCAGAAATCTGTGATGTACCAGGCCGTCCAACTGTATAACAACATCCCGAATAAAATTAAAATTTCTAGAACAGTTTTGCGGAAAGATCTAGAAGGTTCGATAGAGTTCTAGAAAGTTCCGGAAAGAGAGGCGGAGTATGTCGTGGATTGTTCGGGAATAGGGAATCGGGAACATCATTGTGGATCATTCCGGAACACTCTCGAATGTTGTCCTGAGCCGGGTAACCCAGCTGGTAACAAAATAAAATTTATGTTTCCACAATCTTCACAACCTTACAAACTTAACTAAGATGTTAATTTTTTTTTTCAATGAACGAATAAAGGTCAATAGGCTAATTACTGTCAATGTAAATCATCTGCGTCTCACAGAAATATAGACCATAAATAAACCAAACCACACACATATGGGTGGAGTCCTTATAGCAGTCTCCAATAAAATGTCTTCGAAAATGTTAAAAACCAAATATTGTGATGTCGAACAAATTTTTATTATGGTAAACGATAAAAATCAAAATTACGTCATTTGTTGCGAGTACATTCCTCCGTCAGCTAATTTATCTATATATAAAAATCATTCCGAAGATGTCAAACTTTTAAAATCAAAACATAAATTCATAATTTTTGGAGATTACAACCTTCCAAATTGCGATTACAACTGTACTAATTACCAATCAGTAACATTATGCAAAAGAGAAATCATTGATATGTCAATATTTCTGAATCTCACCCAATTTAATAATGTACATAATTCGAGTGATCGCCTCTTAGATCTTGTTTTTTCAAATGAAGTGGACAAAATAGCTAGAAAAGCATTAGAGTCTATTCTTCCCATAGATAACCACCATCCTCCACTGTCAGTAATTATTCCAAACAATGCAAAAAAACGTAATAAAAACACAAGTTCTAGTTTTAATTTAAAAAATGCCAATTACACTGAAATTAATGATCATCTCAGCAAGGTAGATTGGTCGTTTGTCACGGAAAACGATATGATCCATAATAATATATAGAATCATTTCATCATAAAATAAATGCCATTAATTAAATTCAAAGAATCAAAGCATCCAAAATGGTTTAATAAGGAATTAATCCAATTAATAGCTAAAAAAAAAGTTTTACATTAAAAATATATTAAAATTATATTGAGTACAGTAAAATAAGAAAAGATTGCAAAACTATGTCAAAATATTGTTACAACAATTACATAAATAAGGTAGATATGTCAATTAATGGAGACATAAAACAATTTTGGACACAAAGTCTTTAAAAAAAATGATATTAGCATACCCTCCAATATGTGCTATGAAAGAAAAATAGCCAACGACCCTCAAAACGTAGCTAACCTATTTGCAGACTTCTTTAAAAGTGTATATGTCCGTGACTTAATAATAGTCAATGATTACTCGCCTAGTTTTTCTTCGGGTCATTACTTAAATTTAGCCAATGTAGTAATTGAATACAACGATAACTCAGATGAATACAATTGACTCAGCTAAAACAACTGGATCAAAGTAAGAGCGGTGGTCCTGATAATAGCCCAACTGTTTTCTTAAAGAATTGCGCTACCACTCTTGCATATCCATTACATTTTCTTTTCAACCAGTCATTACAAACAGGACACTTTCCTGAAAAATGGAAATACAGTTTCCTCACCCAAATATTTAAAAAAGGAGACAAAAATGGGGTGAGCAATTACAGACCGATCTGCCTTTTATCAACTATTCCAAAATTGTTTGAGAAACTTATTTTAAATAAAATCATTCACTGTGTTAAGCCAATAATTTCACCCAACCAACATGGATTCACTTCTGGAAAATCTGCTTTGTCCAATCTTTTAATTTACCAAAACTTTATATCCGGCCTCCGTAGTCCAGTGGGTAAGACTCTTGACTCACAATCCGGAGGTCGCGGGTTCGAACCCGGCATGCGCAAATAAATTTTATTTGATTAATTTGTGTTATTTCACAATTAATTCATTTAAAATAATATATAGTATATTTGCGGCATGTTCCAGAGTGGAAGATACTATCAGTATCGCCCTGGTGTAAGACCACCATTCAGAATTGAACCGTTGCTTGAAAATGGCTTTAGCCGTGTTTAGTGACCAGATCTGAATAGCCAAGTACTTCACAAAAAAAAAAAAATAAAAATAAAAATAAAAAATCCGAATCCATGTCTAAGAAGTTACAAGTTGATTCAGTCTATACTGATTTCAGCAAAGCATTCGACAGAGCATGATCATGATCTGCTGTTAAAAAAGCTACATAAATTAGGAATAGCAGGGTATTTATACATGTGGTTTAACAGTTATTTAAGTAACAGACAACTGGCCGATATAAATTTATTGCTACCAGCGGTGTTCCCCAAGGATCAAATCTGGGACCAATATTATTTTTTATATTTGTGAACGATGTTCTTTCTATTTTCAACGATGTCAATCAATCTGTTACATACAAAAGTGGTGTGTCAGTAATAAGATAAAAACAGCCTTTTCTGAAAATGACATTTTACTAAAAAACTTAAAATTCCTGTAAATATTTACTGGTTGGAGATTAACTTGTATAATAATAATATATATTACATATACAAATTAATCTCCAACCAGTAAATATTTACAGCAATTTTAAGTTTTTTAGTAAAATGTCATTTTCAGAAAAGGCTGTTTTTATCTTATTACTGACACACCACTTTTGTATATATATATATATATATATTATAAAAGGGAATTAAATTCTTCTTCTTTACATTACAACTTCTTTCAAATAAATTTATTTATTTGATGAATATTTTAGACGATTTGAAGGATTGTTTGATGAAAAATGTGAGATAAAATGATTTTTTTCGAAAATATCTACATTTGTGGAGCGTGTAACACAAAAACGGCTGGGAATTCCAAAATTACGTATAGAATAAAAGTTGTAGATAATTTTGTGAGCTTTTAATTATTCCTGGAAAAATTTCCTCTGCGACGCACCGTTTTCGAGATATAAGCGGAAACCCGAAAATTTGGACTTTCTCCCCCCCCCCCTCCCCATCCCAAATTCGCAACCTAGACGTCAGGAATTTTAGTATGTTCACACCCTAAGTACCCTGAACAAGTTTTTGAAGGAATCGCTTAGGTTCCTGCTCACGCACTCTACACATCCTTTTGGACCATTCATTGACTGGACTACTCCGTAAAGATAAGGCAAAATACATAGGCACAATAATGTTTTCAGTTACTACCGATCCCAAGTGGTGTCCCAAGCCCCAGCCGGTGTTTGATGTTGAATTTAAATTTGTTAATGTAAACTGATCGTAGTCGTTAGTTTAGTTCACATTTAGTTCTTTTCCGGACTTGTTGTAGCGTAGACGTGCCGGGATATTTGTGTTCACATACGAAAACAATATGTCTCAAATCAAGTTTAGCATCAACGGACAGGAATACACAGGTAAATTACATTTTATAACACTACATTTGAATAAGTTTTTGAGTTTTTATTTTTTTATTTTATAGTTTTGATTTGACGGTACATCTGTGTTCTAGTTTATATTATGTCATATCAAATGGTAAAAATACACAGATAATTTTTTTCATTTTCAATTTGAATATGAATTCTTTTTTTGATTTTGAATGTGACGATGTTTATAGATAACAGATTATTATATGTACAAACTAATAACATTCCGAGTACCAAATCGTGACATGAGATTTCCAGAGCTGTTCTTTGTTTATCCGTTTAAAACTAACTATTTCATTAACTCCCTAATCCAAAGACTACATTGGCTTGGAAATAAATTCAGTTCAGTTGATATTTCATTTATTCGTTACCTAAATTTATAACAGAAATTTCAAAAATTCTGATCTAAATTTTATAATTATTCTTATTGTTATTTTTTTTTAATTCTGCTTCCTTGTTATTAGTGTAAAGGAAGAGAAATAAAAATTGGTACTTTATTGTTTCTACATATTTCTTTTGTTACTATGTTACACGATTGATGTAAATGCTCCAATGGCGTAAATAAATAAATAAATAAATATAATATGACATGCCTACTTGGAAATATGTTTGTACCGATCCATAAAAAAAACATCACTTTTTACATGTCGGCCTCCGTGGCATATAGGGGTGAGGCTCTCGACTAGCAATCTGAAAGTCGCGGGTTCAAATCAGGGCTTGCGCAAGTAAATTTTATTTGATTAAATTATGTTATTACACAATTTATTATTTTAAAAATACTATTAGGTATATTTGCGGCACGTTCCAGAGTGAAAGATATTTTTAGAATCGTCCACCTTTCATAATTGAAACGTTGCTTGTAATGGCTTTAGCCATGTTTTGGTGACCAGATCTGAATAGACAGGTACTTCCTCACCTTTTTCCCCATTTCGGTAAATATTCGGAACAAACGTCAACGATTATGTAACGGGATTGTGTATGTTATCTTTACTTTAAAAAACAGCCTACGTTTTTGAATGGTTTGTTTGGCTACGCAGGGTTTGTGTAGCGGGCTTGTGTATATTATCTTAATTTTAAAAGTTTTATAAAAAAAAAGTGCGTATTAACCGTTGACGTTTGTTCCGAACTGCAAACAGAGTGATTTGACAGTGTGAAAGCAAATTTTCAATTTACGTAAATAAAATTAAAAATGTAACATTTTCAACCTCCCCCAATGCAAATAGTTGTCTTTTATGGTAATTAAGAAGAATCTAAAAGTTTTATGAAAAAAGTGCTTATTAACAGTTGACGTTTGTTCCGAACAATTACCCCATTTCTTTCACCTCCCCACTACCATAAGTCTCACAACATTATATATCCCAATTGGGGAAGTCATAGTCTCATTGGCTCTAGCCGGTTGGGAGAAGTTGGGACTTGTGCGGAATTCACATTAAGACTCGGCTACACTTTCAGGATTTGTGATTTGGTTCTCACCCACCTCTCTAATACATAGGAGTTGCATAGTCGTTTGAAGAAAAATAAATAAAGAAATAATACGAGTAGGTACGAGAATGTCCTGCATTTGACGGCGTGGGGAAAGTATATGTAGTGTAGATACTATCTTCAAGAATAATATATATTTTTAAGAGCTTAAAAACTTAAAATATTATTGAAAGTTATGTTATAAATTGGTAGAAATTCGGGAAGCCGGGCCTTAAAAAAATATTAGTTTTTAATTGTGAGGAAAGAATACACGAACAAATCACATTTACAAACAGTAAAAATGATTTTAGATTAGCAATATAAAGCCGGGTCCATTGCGCGGGCATTCGCCAGACTTTTGTTTTGACAGTCCCATAACACAACATTCAAGGTCATAAATGTTTGAAAATTTTTGTAGTGTTTGAGCTTCCCGTGTTCGGCGGAAAACAAAACTTGCATTGTTTGAAAGTCCTTCAATGACCTTCAAACATTGATTGTTTGAAGGGCATTCAATGACCTTCAAACATTTACATTTGTAAGATTAGGGTGAAGTTCGCGCGGTTCACACAATTTGAAAACTGGTCTGGAATACGGACGTCCACGCGTACGCAATACTTGACGTTTGGCGTTTATTGCATGTCGTAAGTTACTATTGAATTTGAGATGCACAGATATTACAGATATTTATTTATCAGGAAAAATTTCCAACTAATATCGATTACTATTGAATTTAGAGTGCGTGAATAATAACGCAGCATCAAAATAGAATAAATTTAAATTGGTCAATTTCTTCCGTATGTCTGAAACCGATTTATAAATTAATAGACTTTATTTACAAATGAGTTCACGAAAGAAATAATCATCCATTACGACAGTGTATTACTAAAGTTACTTGAATTTAGAGTGCGTAAACATTTATGTCAAAAACAGAATAATTATAAATATTTGATATAATTTTATTATCAAATATTTTGATTATTATATTATATTTAGGTATAATAATATTTTAAACTCGTGATTATGCCCGCTCATTAACATAACCACAAAAGGCCGTTCAGTTAATTCTACATACACGACCGCATTGCGCGGCATCGCGCATCTTCTGTCAAAAAATTCTCCCCCCCCCCCCCCCCGCCGGCCCCCGCCTGCCTTCCTGCTTCACCCGGGATAGGATGTTTAAAGGTGCACCTCCATAGAAGTGGAGCTGCGCTTATAAAAATTGACCAATGATATTGCTCAAATCACACATCTCTGTGATTTGAGCAATATCATTGGTCAATTTTTGTAAGTCTCAGCTCCGCTTCTGTGGAAACGCAGCCTAAGTTTTGTTTTCCGCCGAACACGGGAAGCTCAAACACTACAAAAATTTTCAAACATTTATGACCTTGAATGTTGTGTTATGGGACTGTCAAAGCAAAAGTCTGGCGTTTGCCCGCACAATGGACCCGGCTTAAGACATGTTTGAAATTTGTGAATAAGAAATTATGATAAATATGCTGGGATATTTTTTTCTACACGAAATATTGTACGTCATAACTCCCCACCCATTCTCATCCATACCCGTTACATTAATTTTTCAAACAGCTCGCGTGCCATCTATTAAAGCGTAACAATTAAACACACGCAGTTTCGCATTTATAATATTTATTAGTATAGATTAGAATTTAATACATATTTGAATTTTAACTATCAAAGGCATGACAGCGCACGTCAAATAATTGCTTGTAATTAGTTACCAAGCAACGATTTGTTTTGCTTTTCGTTTGGACAATAAACGTAAAATAAATAATTTCATAACGCCATAGCTTATTCATAACGCCAGAGCTTACCAATATATACAGTAAGGTGGTCCAGGCTTGTATAGTAAATTTTGTTTTTTTAAATATAGATGTAGCCACCCATTTTATTTGTTACACCTATCATTCCTATTATGTGTAAAAAATTTCAGCCCCCTATCTTATATACAAGGGGGTGCTCATCGAATTAGAAGTTTCTGATAAAAGTTCTGGATTTTAAGTAAAACACGTAATTTAAGGTTTATTAATATTACAAGTATTTTAGTCAAATAAGTATAAAACGTATTTAAATTTGAACAAAATTTGGTAACAAAGCAATAATTAACATAATATTAGTCGCAATCTTTCAAAACCATGTTTGTTAACTCCATTTTGAATGTTTCAGTAGAAACGATTTTTCTGTTTTGTTCAACGATGTGAAGTAAAAATTGCTTTTCTTCCTCATTCTTAGTAAGTATCGTGTTGTAATCTTCAAATAGTTTAAACCTCTCTCCGCTGTATCATTAACAACACGCAAAATTTTGACTCAGCATTTACCTTGAAGGAAATCAACACTGTTATTCCAAGACTTAGGAGGTAATTACAAGAAAGAGTCCGTGACATCAGGAACTAACAGCGTTTTACACGTTCTTTGTGTTGCAAAAGCTTCTAATGTAACCTCTGTGGTAAGCTTAGCAGAATCACCTCGTACTGAAGGATTACCGCCATCAGAATTTATTTTTTGTACAATGGCCTGTTTCTCAGCATCAGACAGCTTCTCAGAAAACAAGTTAAATGAGACTAGTTCATCTGACAAATACCATAAGTGACGCTTTAAGACACCCCTAGCTGCTATACTGATTACGGAATCAATGGCTTCGTACAATTTTAAGCTATTCCAAAGTATTAAGTCATTTACTGGCGCATCTGCTGCTAAAGACGCTTCGATTCAAACTTTGGTGTAGATGATAACTAACAAATCGAACAATTTGTTTTTCTTCTCTCTTGATTAGTTTAAATTTTAAATCTTATATCAAGCGCACTGGTAACGTATTGTGTAAATATGTCACTTGTAGACAGCTCAACGCACTACAAACTCATCTTTGGACTTATCCTCTAATATGCTAGCATTACTAGAAGTGCTACTGAAGTTGCACTCAAGTTCTAACTCTTGACTCGACACCACCGAAGATGAAGCATTACTTTCAGCAGCCATTTCTTTCAATTCTTCAGATCTTTGTTTCCGTTTTAGAGAACTTTCTTTGACCTTTTCTAGTTTCTTGTCGATTGAGGTCATAATCATCTTACGTTCTCATCTTTGATCGATGAAACGCTCTGTCTTCCGCAATTTTTATCAAATTCAAAGCGCTTGCATGGGCTAATCAAAAAGTTTGTCTAGTTATTTTTAAAACAAATACACTCCTGTTTTTGTGCTTCAGAATTTCTTCCTCTATTTTTATTCAATAGCAGCCAGTTCATAAGAAACTTAATCAGTTTTTCAATGCAGTGATTTTGTTGTCCGGTCGGAATACTAGATTTACTCCATACTTTTATAAGTTCTTGAATAAGTACATGCGCGGAATCTTTCACATTTTTGGAATCATTTAATATGTAGTGAAAACGGAGTAAAACTCGCCGAAGAGTAGGATGTTGGTTAAGCCTCATCAATGGCTCAATATCTCGAACCCCAAGTAAAAGAATTTCGTTTTTTTTTTCGAGTAGATGAACACATTTTACTACACTGATTCATTTCACAGTCTACTAAATAAGTATCAAATACTGTTCAAATTTGTCCATAAAACTCTTCAGTAGTTTATTTTAATATTTATTTAATAGTTTAACACACGAAATTGGCGAAAAAATTAGCAAAAAGTAAAAATTAAGCATTTTACACAAAAAAGTCAAAAACAACACTCGATTGAGCACCTCTTTCTACTTGAGCTATCTCGCTGAAATTTTACTTTGTTATTTCTATGAATACGTGTAACAAATTCACGGGGTGGCCAAATGAAAAATAATAAAAAAAAAATTTTGGACCACCTTAATATACAGCCTATATTACTCGCAAATAATGTAGCTTTCTATTAGTGAAAGAAATTTTAAATTACATTCAGTCCCATCTTAACAGACGGATTGCAATCTTTAGAGCATAGGTGTCGGGTGGGAATGCTATCCTTGTTCTACCGGTATTACAATGGAAGATGCTCCGAGGAACTAGCATCATTGATCCCTTCGGCACCGGTGCATAGTCGGGAAACACGCCAAACGCGTGCCCAACATTTGCACACGGTTGACATTTGTCACATGAGAACGGGTCGTTTCTTCCACTCGTTCTTGTGTTCAACAGCTCGGCTGTGGAATGATTTGCCGGCCCCTGTGTTTCCTCCTTCCTACAACATGGGTCTCTTCAAGACCAATGTTCATTCCTTCCTCTCCTCAAAAAGACCCTCCACACAGAATCCCAGATGACATGAGGGAATTTTTTTTCTTCAGGGCCTCCTGTATGGAGTTAATGTAAAAAAAAGGTATTTTTTGCGTGTAACAGTAACAAACATATCTACATACACCCATAGAAACTTTCGCCTTTATAATATTGGTAGGATGTATAAATTAACCATCAACGATTTTTTAAATTTTCTGCATTGAATTTTTGCGGTGAATTTTCCGATGTCAATTATTGTATGTTCCTAGAACCAATGGTGGATACAGGGGGGCGCGGGGGGGCGCGCGCCCCCCCCTTGGCCACCCTAAATACAAGAAAATCTTTCTTCAATCATTCGCTCTACATGTCTAAACCATCTAAGCATCCCTTTCTTAATCTTACTTATTACGCTTGAATCAGCCTTGCATTATTTTCATATTTTTTTCACACTATCATACATGGCTTTCTATAGCATTTAGTCCTTCCTCTGCCAGTTTCATGCTTCACTGCCATGCACAAGAACGAGTCGAAGAAACGACCCCTTCTCATGCGACAAATGTCAACCGTGTACAAATGCTGGGCACGCGTTTGGCGTGTTTCCCGACTATGCACCGGTGCCGAAGAGATCAATGCCGAAGGGATTAATGACCTCGGAGCATCTGCCATTGTAATACCGGTAAAACAAGGATAGCATTCCCACCCGACGCGACACCTGTGTTCTAAAGATTGCAATCCGTCTGATAAGATGGGAGAATCTATTAAGCGGAACGCCCTTTCTGCACAGAGTCGAGGGTATTTTTTAGGTATTTTGGAGCTCCAGACCAGAGGTGGCTGCCAAAATCATGTAGTCGGTCTCCTCTTTATGCGGTTCGTCGTATTCTCCCCGTTGTCTACTTTTTAGTTTTCTTATATCTTTAGCGCCCCCCCTTGAGTTTTTCCTGTATCCGCCACTGCCTAGAACAAATATTTACATATCGAAGTTTACAGATCTTTCAAAGTAGGTATGTACGTATATTTCTATAGAATATTTAGCGAAAAATTGTTGTTGAATAATGAATGTAAGAAAAGAGTACCTATCCTTCTATGCACCGGCAATGCTTTCAACTATTGTAGCCAACCCAACTATTATAATTATTGTAGCCCTGATGTCATCTCATTTCCGTAACAAGGGTATCCAATAAAAGTTGTTCCTGTTGGTACGTATTTTAGTCACAAAAACCATTTGGTCAACAATTCGGATTCCTATATTATGAATTTGTGTGTTTAGCAATAGCAATTACTATATTCCTGGTAACCAGTTTTTTGGTTTATGTTCAATAAATGTTACATTTATACATTTAAAAAATTAGATTCATTAACTGATTACGGATAAGCTTATCTTATGGTCAATTTTACATCACAATGCCACTAACGGATCATCAAATACACCTACAATAGGGCATTAAAAAATTTGAACAATTATGGTCAATTATTCTTGGGTGAAGTCGGATATTAAAGTTATTGTAATCGATGGCATGATGTTATTGATTGTAAACGATTGTTTCGATTATTCGAAAGATCGCTGGGTAGGATGCTCGTGTAACGGAAACGTTCTAAACCCACACTCCCTTATATATAATCGCAGTGTACTTAAAATATGACGCAACGCTTTTAAAGTCGGAATAATGAAAAACTTGAGACGGGGGGCGTAAGGAATTCGTGCGGCGTTTTTTCCATACAAAAGTATTCCCCAATTTCCTCTTTGGATTTTTGTTATTTTTAAATCGTTATATATAAAACTTAATCTCTGTTTCCCTTGGTCACGCCATAACTTCAGAACGACTAATAAATAAAACTTTTCATTTATACGCCTTGTAGCTATTTAATTATGTAAATTTTAATCACAAAAATAAGTACCTGAGTCTTATTTTTGAGGATAATTTGTCAGTTGGCGGCCCTGGAGAGTCGCCACGTGGTTGTCGCCCGGGAGGAAACGCGACAGCAGGCAGGGTGGCAGGGAGAAGCAACAGGGCGGCAGACGTAGATATTCTTTTTTCGGTGCCGGGAGGCCAATGTTTACGGGGGAAAAGTCGGTGTGGGGCAAAGATATTGAAATATAAGTAGATGTGCTATCTGCTGTTTTTATTATGTGGGTCTGCGCTTCCGGGTGTCGCCGATATTGTTTACCAATTTAACAACTAAACTAAAAGAACAAATAATTAACGAATAAACCAAACAAACGTTAAACTAAATGAACGAATTCTTTCCATATTAAAAATATATTGTTAACCAATATTAATGCACATTTTCAAAAAATCAACGAAATGAACCAATTCTTTTTGTATGAAAACTACGCTAATTAGCGCGTAGTCCGGCGACAGTTGCGCGGACACCATAGCATATCTCTTCTGAATTTGAAAATCTTTGGTGTGGGGTGGGGAGTTGGTTAAGCCACAGTGATGTGCAATTTTTTATTTCACATTTTTTTTTGACCGTCAAAAAACGCCCGAAATTCGGGCTTCTAGAACGTGAATAATAAAACGAAATCTTATCATATACCTAATATGAAAATATCATATTGAACAGATGAAAAATAGGTTTCTGATATGCAATATTCAATGTTGAAGTGGGAAACTTGAAATATACATAGATGGGAAAACTCTGACTGCATAAATGATTTTTTTTAATTATTTTTTTTAATTTTAGATTAAAGAGTTTCTTTCACTTCCATTAGAGGCAACAGACTGTATTCGAAATACAAGCTCTCCGAAATAATGTATAGAAGGAATATGTGGGTATTTTATATGTACCTACCTACGTTGAGAAACGTTATACATATTATATGGTTTTGTTGTAAGTAGAGAACTTGTAAGAGGGGAAAATTCTACCATATCGCATTGTAAGTATTTTTTACGGCGTAAAAGGAATAATTCCACGAATAAGCGGAGAATTCCAGGAATGAAATGGAAACTTGAAAGAGAAACTGAAAACCCTGATCACTCTATGGGAGTTTATAATATCGGCGAGAAACTTGATGTCTGAACTGAGATCCAAATGTTTTTTTTTGAGAAATCAGACAAGAGATACGTTAGGTACGAGTACCTATGATATAATATTTTTAACAGATTTTTTTTATTGCCATTTTCAAAATTGGAACTAATTTGGGTAAATATTCAGAACAAACGTCAACGGTTATGTAACGGGATTGTGTATGTCATCTTTACTTTAAAAAACAGCCTACGTTTTTGAATGGTTTGTTTGGCAACGCAGGGTTTGTGTAGCGGGCTTGTGTATATTATCTTAATTTTAAAAGTTTTATCAAAAAAAAGTGCGTATTAACCGTTGACGTTTGTTCCGAACTGCAAACAGAGTGATTTGACAGTGTGAAAGCAAATTTTCAATTTACGTAAATAAAATTAAAAATGTAACATTTTCAACCTCCCCCAATGCAAATAGTTATCTTTTATGGTAATTAAGAAGAATCTAAAAGTTTTGTCAAAAAAAGTGCGTATTAACCGTTGACGTTTGTTCCGAACAATTACCCTAATTTGTTAATAATTCATACTAACCGTGATTTTTTCACGGGTCTCCTCTGAAGCTGAGTTATAAATAATAAACTTCAAAGCGTTAACCCGTCTACGGGAAAAAAATACCAGGAGTACAGAGCACAGAGCAGGAGTTCAGAGTAATTTGGGTTAATTTTCGCAGTGACGCTAATGTCACAAATATACAAAACTAGCTGGTTCCCGGCATGCGTTGCTACGCCATTTAATATAGAAATTGTTTCTCCCTGTGTTGTTCAATTGTGTCCTTTCCCATTTGTCCCGTCCCCCTTCCGCCTCCCCTTCCTCTCCCGCGTCCCCTTCCCCTCTCGTGTTCCCACTCCGCCTCCTTCACCTTCCCTTTCCCCATTACACTCCCTTCCACCATCCCGCGAACCCCCCTCCCAAATGCCATACATTCAGTCCCGGTACATTCAGTTTTCAAACAGCTCGCGTGCCACCTATTGCAATGTTTTTATACAAATTACATTATGCCAGAGCTCACCGCTTCTTCTGTACAAACCTTGTCCTGACAATAACGAACACAAAGCCAAAAGAATTATCCAATTTGGTGGAGTCGTTCGGAAGTTATGCGCGTACATACATTTCGGCGATTCATTTTTATTTATAGAGATAGAAGATAGAAGAAGAAGAAGAAGATAATAATAAATGTCAAAACGTGAACCTGCCGACAAGTATAAAACACCCAGGAACAAGAAAATATTTTTGAATATTTCCATTCGGTCACGGAAATTTGCAATGACGTAAAAGGACAAAATGTTAATTGTTCAGGAGAGCGAAAAGAAAGTTTTGTATTTAATCAAAAAATCATATCTCCTTTTTTGTAGACCTGTAATTATGAATTTTTAATATAAAACAGAATTTAATAGACCTTTCATAATACTTAACAATTTTATGTAAATTTCTTTAATAACAGTATTTAATTTTTTTCCCAAAAATTCTCTTTAAAATAACGTCATTATCGTCACATTATTTTCCTAGATATATTTTAAAGACACAGAATGAAAGAGAGAAAAGACGGAAAAAATTACATTCATGCTCATTTTTGGGTCCTTTACAGCATTTCAAATTACCGTGATCGATTATTTGGTTATTATTATAAACATTTATTGCTTATTGATTGAATCCTTTAAAATTGATGTAAAGTCCGGCGTTCCCCAAGGAGCCCATTTGGTCCCGCTTCTTTCTAACCTTTTTATTAACGATATCACAAAAGTTTTTTCTCACACACGTTTCTGGTTTTTTGCTGATGATAATAAGATTCTTAAGATAATTAAATCCCACCTTGACTGTTTACTTTTTCAACTTGATATTGATTCATTTAATGATTGGTGCAAAATTAACTGCATGGAACTTAATATTGATAATTGCTAATTTTTACCTTTTATAGGACCAAAAAACCTATTCAGTTTGATATAAACTAAATAATGTTTGCCTGTCTACTGTAATTTACTGTCATCTTTATATCTTATTTGTGTTATTGTTATATTGTTAATAGACTATTTGGCCATAAATAAATAAATAAACATTATAGCGAGGAAACCATTTGTATTTTTTATTAAATGTATGCATGTTTTTTTTTTTGTTTTCATTTTCCCGCGGTCCTTCACGGGTCTGCGTTAGTATCTACGATATATTACAATTAACAATAACAAATTAAGCTGTAAAACAAAGTTTTTTTTTATGTAGTGAAACAGTTTCCACTTTCCATCACGGTCCTACGCATCGAACGGCACGATCTAGTTGTGTAAACTCTTAGAACGGCTAGAAGCCAATTTCAGAGAAATGTGTGCGTGTGCGGGTGTGCGTTAAACGGGCCCTGCACTTTGCCATAACAGGTAGGATGCGATTCTTACTCAAACCTTATTTGTTCAAGTGAGTTTTCTGTTTACAAAATATTATGAAAAATTTTATGAATACGTTTAAAAATAGATGATACTGTGTAATCTTGGAAAAGATAATAATGAAAATGACTTGTAATGTTATTATTTTAAAATGAATATCCTCGTTTTAATTTATTTGTTAGGAATTCAAACAGCCTATCAGAGAACAAACGAATTGTTTTAAAAACATCATGATAGCAATGATGACTGTTTACATAATGAAATATGTCATTTTTAAATAAAATTTTAGACGTATTGACTCATTTCCACGAAAAATTATAAATTAATTTCGAAACACTGTTCTTTTATCTAGTAAACGCATGTTTTGAATTTTGAGAAAATATGTAAATTTTTAGTACAATAAGGTTTTACCGTATGTCGTTGGAAGATTTGTTAAATTTTCAAACAAAATTTGGTATTATACAACACACATTTCAAATCATATTATAATCATACAGTATTATTATTATATATCTGGGAAAATTATTATCTGTATTATCTGGGAAAACTGTATTTCATAATTATTTTAATATTAGTTATAAAATCATTTAAAAAAAGATCCGCACACGTATTTTGTGACGAAAATACTTCAGTTTGTCTATTTATTTACGTTCTTACAAACTAATATATTTAAGATTTTTTTATTTTCTTATTTTGCTTAGACATTATTGAAAAATTATAAATACTTATGATCAAAAAATAACCACAAAAAGTGCATAATTTTAATAGTTTTATCATCACGCCTTTCAGCATTTTTGAATGTACATAGGTATAAATTAAAGAAAATTTTGAATGAAATAAAATCGATATTGAGTTATTATTTAAAAAGCTGGTACGGAGAATAATTAATATTTCTTATTGGAGCCGCCCTGTACGATCATAAGAACATCTTTCGACGAAATATGAATTCTCGGCCGCCGGCTGGTTAAAATGGCCCGTAAGGCGGTACACAACCCTAATAATTTTTGTTTGCTCAAAACTCACATTTTAATCATTTCCTTTGAATTCGTTACTATAATAACTTATTTATTTCCATGCCGCACAAGGGATGCGATGCGAGTTATTTATATTTTAGATTAATAAAAACAGTACCTTACCATTGATATATTTTACGTACAACGATTTTTAAACTTTATAACCCGTTTTTCAACTATAAAGTTAGCGGTAAGCACCAGATTTTGTTTTTCTAGATGATGAATTAATAGCTTCGGGAGGACAGCTTGGAGACACAGTTTGAATATTTGTAAAACGTTCTTCAGAATTAATTAAAATGAACGCGGCGGAAAGGTCCAATCTCCAGGCCTGCTAGGATGAATTCGACCGTACATTCGTCCAATACGCCGCGCGCCGTGCCGCGGCGTATTGGTTTGGTATATTTGTGATTTGTTTACACGCATTCTTCACTTACATCGTGATTCCCACATTATTATTCTTCTTCTTTTCTTTGGTACAGCAAATTCGACAGTAGTTCCGTCCAATATACGGGTCGCGAGTCGCAATTTGTATACACGGCTTCTTTACTTACGTCGTTAAGATTCTGAATTCTGAAGACGACAAGATTTTGTCGCTCTGTACCAATTGCTTAGGGAACGTACCCAAACTACGTGACCAACTTTTTGCAATTTTTAACCCCCCCCCCCCCCCGGTGACCAAAATCCTAAGCAACCCGCCGCTCATTTGTATGGAGCGTGATATTTTGAAGACCCCCCCCCCCCTAAAAGTGTCACGTAGTATGGGTACGTTCCCTTACGTAAAAATCGTTCGTAAGGAATTAAAACATAAGCTGGTAATGATGATTGCATTACGCGTCAGTACCATGAATATAACAAGCATAATATTATCATTGTGCATGTGTTGACGTCGCTTGACCTTGTTTTCTGATTGTAGAGCCGCACACACACACAGTCGACAGACAAGTGGTCTATTCAAAATCGCAACTCATCCTGATGATTGTGAATTGACAATTTTGGAGACCAGATTAAAAGTTTTCCACGAGTTTGTAAACACTTATTTCACAATGATTATTGCATTTTATGCAAATCACTTTACTTAAGTGTTTGATAAAAAAAATATCTTAATAATATTACCATAAAAAAGTTTGAATCGCGGCATAGGTATTTTATGTAATTTATGACGGTTGAAGGAGAAGAAAAGATTATGGTGTATCCGGACACTAAACATAACGAAAGCCATTTCGAGCAGCACAGCGCAGCGTTTGAATTCTTTGTAGTGATCTCTCACCGGCAAGGTCTTAAGTTCCTACATAGGGGCAAATAATTAGGTGTGTACACTAAAATACAAGGGGTACAACCCCCTTGGGTTGGGGGTTAAACCCCCCCCCCCCCCCTCGTTGGCCTCAGTATTGCCTAGGAGAAAAAGAAAATATTAGTGAGATTACATAACTTTTATCAATGTGATGTAAATCTTAAACACAAGTTTAATTAAAGCTCTTAAAAAATATATGTTACTTTTGAAGATAATATCTAGACCAGTGGTTCTTAACCTTATTGGAGGTACTGACCCCCACCAGTTTCATATGCGCATTCAAATTCAAAACATACTCGTAGGTATATACATATTTATACACAGGTGCACAAAATGAACAAAACCAAAGAACAAAGAACAAGCCAAATAATGGACAAGCGGCGCACGCATCACGAATCATATGAGTTAGGGGTGTGTCTAGACCTCCACCGATCGAACTCAGGTTAAGAACCACTGATCTAGACGTTCCCCACGCCGAAACACAAATTATATGAAATTCCCTCGATAAAAATGAAAAAAATCGCAAAGTATGCTCGTAAAATTATTATAAACACGTTTTTAACTTATTTTAGAAGTTATATGTATGAAAAAATTCACAGTGTTTCTTTAATGCTATTTTAGATGTTCCTCGCGAGATTTTTGCTTTTTTTTACATTAACTCCACACAGGAGGCCTTGAGGAAAATAATTTCCCTCAGGGCCTATGTCATCTGGGATGCTGTGTGGAGGATCTTTTTGAGGAGAGGAAGGAATGAACATTGGTCTTGAAGAGACCCATGTTGTAGGAAGGAGGAAACACAGAGGCCGCCAAATCATTCTACAGCCGAGCTGTTGAACACAAGAACGAGTCGAAGAAACGACCCGTTCTCATGTGACAAGTGACAAATGTCAACCGTGTACAAATGTTGGGCACGCGTTTGGCATGTTTCCTGACTATGCACCGGTGCCGAAGGGATCAATGATGCTAGTTCCTCAGAGCGTCTTCCATTGTAATACCGGTAGAACAAGGATAGCATTCCCACCCGACGCCTGTGCTCTAAAGATTGCAATCCGTCTGTTAAGATGGGAGAATCTATCAAACGGACCGCCAGTTTCTGCACAGAGTCGAGGGTATTTTTCAGGTATTTTGGAGCTCCAGACCAGAAGTGGCTGCCAAATTCAACCGTGGGGTGCACTTGCAATTTGTACAATTTGTACGATTTGTTAAATTTTATTGTTTTTAATATACCTAAGCGCGCTCTTTCTAACATTCATATTCATACATCTTTTTCTTTTTGAGCGGTTATACCGCGCCTTAAGGTTGAACCCCCCTCCAAGTGAATGCTGTAGCACGGATTTAAACCTGCATTATCAACATATATTCCTTTAAAGAAACCATCAACTATTTCAAACTAAGGAAAACACTAACATTCTCGTATCAGCGGCGGACCAACGGTGAGGTGGAAGGGTCGGCCCACCCCGGGCCCCTCCAGGTTCCCTTGATCCTAAACAAGGCTTTAAGGCACTAGGACACTTTAAAAAAAGTATTTCTTTATTCATTTTCTGAAAGATACATTTGTTAAGAATGCTCTCACCAAATGTTTTAAAGAAATTCGAAAAATTGACGGAGATACAGCATTTTCTGTGAAACAGTTTGTGTGTTGAATTATCCTTCAGCAAAACTTTACACGCGTTAAACTTTTTCAACACCCTTTTCAACCTGGTTGACAACATTTTAACAAATAAGCATTCGTCCGATTTGCATGCACCAAGTCTTAAACTGTTCGAAAATCCAGTGTCTATGGCACCACTTAGGAGAATTTTTGTAAAAAAAAAAAGAAAAAATGGCGGACCAACGAATTTTATTTTAGCTTTTTTATGAAAAAAATGGGGGGGGCGTATTCGGCCTCTGACGGGCTTAGTCCGCAACTGGCTTGCATTCCTGCTTTCTAGATCTAATCAAAGCGTTTGATAGTGCATGTCACAATAAACTCTGGGAAAAACTTTGGAAAATAGCAATTTCGGAAGATAGTACTCCGTAGTCCAGTGGGTAAGACTCTTGACTCACAATCCGGAGGTCGCGGGTTCGAACCCGGCATGCGCAAATAAATTTTATTTGATTAATTTGTGTTATTTCACAATTAATTCATTTAAAATAATTTATAGTATATTTGCGGCATGTTCCAGAGTGGAAGATACTATCAGTATCGCCCTGGTGTAAGACCACCATTCAGAATTGAAACGTCCCTTGAAAATGGCTTTAGCCGTGTTTGGTGACCAGATCTGAATAGCCAGGTACTTCCCAACCTTCCTCTTCCCCACCTCCTTCCCCTCCCCACTACCTTCAGCCTCACAACATACCCCAATTGGGGATGCCATAGTCTCACTGGCTCCAGACGGGAGCAGTTGAGATTCTTGTGCGTATTCGCTGTAAAAAAAAAAATATACAATAGCGATTCGTTCAGTGAAATGCTTTGGAGAGTTTTCCAACCAATTTCGAGGAAGCATGTCTCCAGTTCTTTTCAATATATACTAATATATGATGAACTAATTCAAACGATACAAAAGTAGGTTGCCTTGTCCAAGGAGTATGTGAAAATAATGTTAATTAGGCAGACAACATGGTTCTTCTAAGTCCATTATTTAGCTCACTAACTGCCTATCTATTCCAAATTGCAAATAAATCATAACCTTGCATTCATGTAATACATCAAAATCAATCGTTATGGACATGGTTTATGTAAAACCGAAGACATGAAAATAGACATAATTTGTAAATCTTTGTTTGACTTAGCAGGTTTCTTCAGCAAATAAAGTAACATGTAATATTTGTTCCTCCAGCAATGTGGCAAAAAATTTAAACTTTTATTTTACATTGTAGATTTAAATAAAAATTAAGGATGATTTTTAATATCCAATTAAAAATACTTAATGAAATATTCAAAAGCAATAAAAAATACTTATTTTTATAAAAATATGTTAAAACGGTTTTGAAATTAAAAAATTGTTTTTTCGAAACTAATGATCTCAGACTTCGCATGTTTCTTCCGCCAACCAATGAATGTTATTCAATTTCAGAATAATGCGTGTATGGGCGCTGTGTACTCGGAGTGCCACCAAAAGTTGATAGAATGCATTGTCATCGACAATGAGTCTATCTGCCGAGTTTCAGGTCGATCGGAAGACGGAAAGTGGGTTAATTTCCACTTCCAAGATTTGAATTCATTCGTTTACGAAAACAAAATCGAAATTGTAGATGTAAGTAAGTAGGTACATATTTAAAAATCGAAACGCTCAGCCGAGCGATTATATATCTTTGTGGGATCGTTATCGAGATAACGGACGTGATCTCCTGTCAGATTTGTGTGATTTATTTGCTTTTTCTATGTACAACTTATATTAAATGAATAAATAATCATGCATACTTGCAGGAATTCGTGTTTAAACCGATATAAACTAAAATACGTGACAGTAAATATGTAAAAATCACACAAATCCGACAGGAGATCTCGATAACGATCCCACAAAAGGTATAGAATCGCTCGGCAGATTGAAAATAAAGTTTTTTTGGTTCTCTGTAATAATGATTACAGAATAAGTACATAATTAGTTCCTTTATAATAACATTCATTAAAATATTCGTTTTTCAGTTAGACAAGTTTCAATTAGACGTATTAGACCAGTGATCTACAACCTTTTTAGCTGGAGAGCCAATTTATCTATTTTCCATTAATATACTTAAATTTGCAATCGGTGACGTCGCTGGTGTAGATGTTTTTGTGTATTTTTTAAATGTGAATACTAATTATTTAGTAATGAATTGAAACGGGGTGTAAGTCTATATATTATTTGGTTAATAATTTTAAATTTTTAGAGTTATGGAGGTTTAATTTTTTTTAATAAGTTTCTATGATAAGTTCTTAAATAATTATGTTATGACTTAAGTTAAAATAAGTAAATTATAATTACAATAAGTTATATGTGTAAAGCATAATATTAATCTTTGACTGGTGACATGGTTTTTGTGTAATGTAACTGGCGACGAACGGCCTGAGAGGCCGCTGCCGTATCTGGTCTATAGCATCGAAATTAGATAATGTAGCTTACAGCAGTCTTTAAAAACAGTTTAATAATATATATAACGATAAAAATGAAACTAATCAATAAACTCTAAATGTAATTTTTAATAAAGCACTTGTTATTACAATGTACGTAGTAAGTAAAATCAAAAACTAGAGATGAGATCAGTAATCACAAACAAAAAAAATTAAATCAACATATTATAACAAAAATACTAATTTTCCTTATGGTTAAGATACTAATCAATAAATAAAAAATAATGCTCTAATCACTGGTATCATTTTACAAAACTGGCAATGGTCAAACTTTGGTTATTTTTATTGGCAGTCAGGGCCTAATTATTTGGCACATTGCCAGCACACATGTTTTTTACACAAATTACATTGGTAATTAGATTTGCGATTTAACTTAGGACAACTAGCCTGTTTTTGGCCTGTCATTGGAATTTTGTGGTTCAGGTGTCAAATCAGAACCCAAAATACGCGTTAAATTGGCTCGTATATCGCGTGGAACGTGAGTATTATAAACTCTGTGCTGCATGTTTTGTAATACCGCGTTTCTGGCCAATATTTTTATGAATTTTCCTCTATCAATAGCATTGGCACACAGGTGCGGAATTATTCATTGCAAGTAATAACTGTAAAAATACGGAAAAATAAATATATCAAAATTACTTTAAAAAGTTACGTAAGTGGTGACATAGGGTCTGAGAGATCGCTGCCGAACTTTACATCGATGTAACGGATGTAACTTACCGATTTGGGATTGTACGATGCAACAACTATCGTCTCTATGGACGCAACTAAAGTCGAAACTACTCAGGCGTTGGAACAAAGCAAGCGTGGGGAAGGGGGTGAAATGATGTTACAATGATGCTGCTCGGCCTGTGAGACCGCTTGTCACCAGTTAAAGGTTAAGGAATATGCAGATGTAAAGCATAAGTTATAAATTAGAAGAATGGTGTCACAGTGTTTTCACAACGTTTGCAAGTTAATTATCACAAATTTATCTCAGCAGCAATGTTTTGATTATAGTTTTAAATAATTGTGTCTGTTATTATTTTTTAAACGACTTCAAAAAGGAGGAGGTTCTCAATTCGACTGTATTTTTTTTTTTTTTTTTTTTTTTATGTTTGTTACCTCAGAACTTTCGACTGGGTGAACCGATATTGATGATTCTTTTTTTATTTGAAAGCTGGTGCTTCCAGTGTGGTCCCATTTTAAATTGGTCCAGTTCTGACAATGGCATCCATGAGAAAATCATATAAGTCTTAAATTTGCATCAAGTATGTGCGCGACAAATGGACGAATAACTCAATATCACGCCAACCGATTTCGATGATTTTTTTTTATTGGAAAGGATGTGCTTCAAGGGTAGTTTGATGAGAGTTTGGTTAGGTTCTGATTATGGGATCCATGACAAAGTAACGGAACTCTCCAATTCTGAAGAACAAATTTACGATATTCGGCCGAATCTTAATCGAATTAGTTAGTGTACTTCAGATTCACTAAAAATCAAAAAATAAATAAAAAATTTTAACAAAACGAAAAAACGACTTCAAAAAATGCACTAAAAAGTAAAAAAATAATTTCGTATTCTTCTACAACTTTATAATCAACTTACCTTTTCTACTTATCAATATGTACGTACGATTGTTATTTTTGGAGTCGGTGTCAACCAAGGTACCCGCGGCCCGGCGTGTTCATTTGACAGCTCCTCTCCCGCCGACACCGACTCCAAAAATAACAATCGTACGTACATATTGATAAGTAGAAAAGGTAAGTTGATTATAAAGTTGTAGAAGAATACGAAATTATTTTTTTACTTTTTAGTGCATTTTTTGAAGTCGTTTTTTCGTTTTGTTAAAATTTTTATTTATTTGATTGATTTGGTAGGGCATTATAATATTGTTTGGTAGCATATAATTTAATATTTCTGTCCAAAAGATGTTTTTCAAACTGGGAATGCATTTTGGCTTATTACCCTGGTTGAGTATTTATGTTGGGCAGCAAAGTATTGAGGTTTTTTGTTTTGTGTAAATAAGACCTTTTTTAATAAAGTTTTTGCCTCCTATTACAATAATTGGTCGTGGAAATCTAAGTCATTAAATCTGGTTGAGTATTTATGTTGGGTAGTGAAGTATTTCCAAAAATATCTACTCCTTTCTTCATCGCGAAATAGGTCCTCCTTCCCTTCCCCTGACCTCTCCAGCAGGAAAACTGTTATAATCGACGAATTCGACAGATTTTTTTTGTTTGTCTATTTCATATTAGATAATAAGTCTTTTTTATTAACGTTTAATTAGCTTCTAATTAATTTTATTAGGTTCCTAATACTGCGTTTGGATGTGGAAATGTTTGCCTTTAAATTGATCAATGATTGTTTTCTTAGTTTCCAATGACGTCACGGCAGACACCTCTCTGAACAGCTACCTGAGGAACCATGCCAACCTGCGCGGCACAAAGGCCATGTGCCACGAGGGCGGTTGCGGGGCCTGCATTGTCACCGTGGCCTCGCTGCACCCCGTAACCCAGAGACCGCAGGTCTTTTCGGTCAACTCGGTACGTTAGCCAACTAATAACTCACAATCCGTTCTGATTTGACGGTGACCGGACAACTCAGAATCATTCAACTTCAACACCCACAACTCAGGTTAGGTTATGGGATACTTTTTAAATATTTTTTTTCATAACTTTTAATAACTTTTCAAAGGGGTGTTGAAGTTGCATGATTCTGAGTTGTCATGGAACCGACATTTTATAACCTAAAAAAAAATTCTTCTCCCCTTTCTGCAAATTGTTTACAACCTTTACTTTGTTCTATCCTTTTCCTCTTCAGGAAAACTGTTCTGATTAGTGTATTTATTAAGGGTAGACCGAGACAGGTTTTTTGTTCTCGGGCGAGACCGAGAATAAATTAAAATCTCGGCCGAGACCGAGAGCCGAGACCGAGAATAGATAAATTGAGAAAAAAAAGAAAATGCGCTATTTGGCATAATATAGTATATTTAAGAATTATAAGAATGTATAAATCAGCGAATCGATGTGTTCTGATGAATGTTGCCACTGAATCTAAAAAATCTTCGTACACTTACCAGCTTTCCAACATACGTATAAAATAATATGTAATGATCTTGATATTTACTTAACTAGTTTATGTAGTTATTCTGGCTAGTATTTATAATTAATCACAACACATGAAAGAACTTATTTTTTTCTACTACGAACCAAATTCAAACAAATTTCCTTTACCTACAATTGTTTGTTTACAAAAGAAGTGAAATGAACGAACGGCGCAGCGCGGCAGCGGCAGCAGCGGTAAGTAAAACCCGCCTCGCTGCCAGCCGACCAATCACAATCGACACCTCTCTCACGCACTGACACCAAGTGATGAATGTGGACGCGCGCGGTAGATTTGAATCCCATTATCCTACACCGTACCTACTTACAACGGTCTCGGTTATGTCCCAGAATCTCGAGAACCCAGAACGTTAATTGAACGTGAACCGAGAACTCGAAAGCCGAGAACCGAGACAAAGTTCTCGGTAGAATTTGTAGCCAAGAATGCCGAGACCGAGACCGAGATCTCGGTCGACCCTTAATATTTATACTCTTGGTAACTAAGTGAACCACCTTGCATGGCAATGACAATGCTGAAAAAATGTAGAATCTGTATTAAAATTAAAATCTTCCAAGGAACTTTGTCGAGATCCCAAAATGGATCGTTTGTAATATACATGTTTACATTTTATTGTTAAATAAACTAACTTAAAAACTAACTTTGACTCTGCTTTCTATAATATTTTGAATGCAAATAAAAATGCTTTTTTGAAGTGAAAACTTCTTTAGCACCATTGTGGTTTGAAACTCGATGAAATAAAAAAGCGACACTAAAAAAGACAAACACAAAGATCTATAGGATTTCGCCTGCGAGAGAATGAGAGAATAATCGGTCATCTCTTTGTGCGTTGCTTCGTAGCCTCCCCACTTTTGTTTACTATAATTTTCTTAAAGGTTTCACTTCTGCTGTGTGTGAACTGCGTACTTGTAATTGATAAAAACATGGATAATATAAAAAAAGAAATTATCACTAAAATGGAAAAAATCACCTCAGAAACTCAAAAAAGCATCGAATTTATAAGCAACCAGTATGATGAACTTATAAAAAAGATTGACCAAACTCTCTTACAAAACAAAAAAATAGAAGGTGAAATTGAAAACTTCAAAAAAGAACAACTAGGCAAAAATACTATTATTAAACATCTTGAAATTAAAGTATCTGAATTAGAATCAAAATTCCGATCTAACTATCTGGAGATAGCAGGTATTAAACAATCAAGTGGCGAAGAGGCGACTGAAATAGTCAAAAGAGTGGCTGCAGCGGCTGGTTTGGAGATCAAAAATGGAGATATAACCGATGTCAAAAGAATTCCGGACAGACGTATTGATGCCCCCCCCAAACTGCTGGTTCACTTCAACAACAAAACCGCAAGAGACAACCTCATCGCTTTAAGAAAAAACATCAACTACGCTGCCATAAAAGGACTCGCCCAAGACAAGATTTACATAGGAGAAGAACTTACCGCGTATCATAAAGAACTTCTATGGCAAACGAAAAAATTTGCCAAAGAAAATAATTATACATATGTCTGGTACAAGGATGGTAAAATCATGATGAGGCGCCTCACAAACGAAAAAATTATTTATATAAAACATGTAGATGATTTAAAAAAAATAACTTAAAATATCGGGAAATTATCCTCTTATATTTCTTCACAATCTACACATCATACAAAAATGGATTCTTTTTCTACCAAAATAATATCGCCCCGCCTAGAAAGGTCTCGAGACAGCACCGTACAATATCTATACGGCGCCGAATATTCTCGTCAATTGCCGAAGTGGCTCGTATTACCTACCGCGAGGTAGTTATTCTACCGCGGCTATATAAGCAGCCGATCGCTCGCCCGCTGCAGTTCAGTCTCACATTTAATCATCGGTCAACATCTCAACATGTAACGATCTCTGCATGGCATCGCTACGCTCCAGGGCAGCTTCCTCGAGGTCCATCACCACGTCTCAGCTACAAGGCCCATCGTGTCTTCAGCTCCTGAGATCAGCTCCATCCCGCGACTTACAAGGCTTGCGTCACCTTCAGTCCAGGGATCAGCTCACCACTTCATGGCACCCCGAAGCCTCACCGTGCTTCACTGCCATGGAAACACGCTCCGCCTCGTCAGGACTACCTGCTGGTGGCTCAGCACACCGAGCCACACACCGTTCATCTCCGCCATTTAAAGCGTCGAGCAACGGCCTGGAAGATAGGTCATCTCCACCGCTATGGTGTCGAGCAACTCGCTGACCTTCACCTCACCATCTCCATCACTCCGTGCGCCTGCAGAATCTCATCACAGCACCCCGCCTTACATCATGTTACCGCTTCACCGACCATCTGCTACGTAGCCAAATAAACGACTGACTCACCACTTCGACATGACGACTTTCATTTCTGTCTCCCGCTCCCTCAGGTATTTCTCGACCTGTGTAAAGCGTTTGATACAATATCACACATCAAATTAGAACGCAAATTGTTCAACATAGGTATTAGGAATAATGAATTAAGCCTCTCCAGTTTTCTATCTGACAGATCCCAATGCGTTAAACTCAGAGCTACAAAGAGTCAGAATTTACCTATTAGTTACGGTGTCCCACAAGGCAGTTTTATAGGTCCAACGCTCTTCCTAATATACATTAACGAGTTGTGTAACCTAGATATCGATGCCACTATTGTCAGTTTCGCCGACGACACTGTACTACTATTTCAAGCAAAAGATTGGCCTACCGTATATTCTAAAGCGGAGGTAGGAATTCAAAAGGTTAAATATTGGCTTGACTCGAACACATTAACTCTTAACATACAGAAAACAAAATACTTACTGTCTAGTCTTACCAATATCACAAAACCAAACCTACACCCAAAATTAAAAATACACGAATGTAATAACTCCTCTCAGAACAGGAATTGCAACTGCCCATGCCTAGAACAAGTAGCAACTATCAAATATTTAGGATTAACCTTTGATACACATCTAAATTGGAAGCAACATATACTTAACACTACATACAAAATCCGCAAATCTATTTACTTTTTCAAACAAACGCGCAATTTCCTTAACCTTCAACTTTTAAAAACAGTGTATTACTCACTGTGCCAATCTCACATCGAATACGGAATTTTAGCTTGGGGTAACACTTATTATAATGCCCTCGAACCCATCATTAAAGCACAAAAACTAATAATAAAAATAATTCTTAAACTTCCTCTCACTACCAGCACTGATACGATCTTCAATACTTTCAACGTTATGGACATTAAACAGCTCTACGCAAAATCCATCTTACTTTATTTACATAAAAACAACAAAATCCTATACAAACCAACACAAATGATACACAATACACGAGCCAAAAATAAAGAACTTCTCCAAACTCCCTTTTCTAAAACCACCTTTGGACAAAAACACTTTAAATACATAGCTTGCAAACTATACAATACACTTCCAGCCACGATTAGACAAACCGAATCAAAGACCAAATACAAACAAGATTTAAAGAAATGGATTATAAGTATTGGACGCCACACTACTGCTAACATCTGTAAAATAGAGTACAAATAGACAGAATTACCATCTCACGTATGTCCTTACCCTTATTAAAGAACTTAAAATAGTAAAATCCTATATGTATAATATAACTTCCTATATAGACTCGAAAGGATTTACTACTTTATTCATCTCTTCCTTCACCTATATAATGCTCTCTTTATGATAGATATTAACCCTCAATCTTAATCATCTTTCTGTTTGAATTGTATAAATCAGTATGTATCTTACCTTAAATATTCTCATGTTGTAATTAAATATTCTTATGTATGATACTCATTTATCATTTATGTACCTCTACGCCTGTCTCAACACAGGTATTCCCTAGTGAGACAGGCATCGAATAATGTTATGTAAACATACCTTTTATAGATAAATAAATAAAAAAATAAAAAAATAAAAAAAATTATTTATTTTATTATATTTAAGAGTAATTTCTGTCTGTTTACGGTTTTCTGTTTCTTTTTTATGCATTCTATTCTTTGAAATGTATTATTTACCTGCATCTTATTAATTTCTTTGGATATACAAGTGAATTTGTGGCGAAGAAACGGGTGTCAATTGCGATAGAAAAAAGTAATGAAATTCAATATTTCTCTCAAATTCTTAAAATTTCTCCATGAATGTAGTTTTGTGATACATAATAATAATGTACATTCTGTAGTGCCTGGTGTCCGTTCTCTCGTGTCACGGGTGGAGCATCACCACAGTGGAAGGCATCGGTAACCAGAAGGATGGGTATCACCCCATACAAAGACGGCTGGCAGCTTTCAACGGGACACAGTGCGGGTACTGCAGTCCCGGATGGGTTATGAACATGCACAGGTAATGTCTGCTTCAAATGATTATTGCACTTCTTAGAAGAGTCCAATTTACTTTATTTTTCTTCTTAATCCTTCTGGATTTCGGCACAGCCCTCTGAAAAATGTCTAAAATTGTGTGGATTATTTTGGGAAGTATCCAATGATATTGGAAATACTCGTACAACGATCATCTGTTAGTCATATTTCCTCTCGATAATAGAAATTGTGGGGGTAAAGTCGGTTTTATCACTATCTTCGTTTTGTTCCTAATTCGCCATAGCATGCCTTCTTGGAGCGCGTGAGTTTCTATGTTCCAGATGACTATCTTAGACAGCGTCATCATAGATTATTATTCTATCTTCCTGCCTGTTGGACTAATCTGCCAATGGTTCTCCCGGTAGGGAGGAGTATATTGCTCCTGAACTAAATCTCCTCCGAGATTGATATGTTTGGCGTCAGTGAGGAAAGACTCAAAAGTGAAAGTCTTTTGATACTAGAAAGAGTCTCTCCACATTGACGAAATCTTCACCACCGCCTGAAATTTTTTTTTGAAATTTCTATATTTCTTGAAGTTTTTTTTAAGTATAAATATTTGTAAAACATTTTTTTGTAAAATATTTATATGGTGTTATTTCTTATATGTAATAAACATAAATTTGTAATGGTGTAAGAAATTAATAAAAAATATTATTATAATTATTCTTCCACGGTTCTTCATGCTGTGTTTGCCATTTTTATCGGAACTTTCTTGAGTTGATTTCTTTCTTTCTTGAGTTCACATTTGCACTCCAAACATGTATCCTGCTATATATGCACGTGTTAGAAAAAATTGAGGTGTCTTCCTTGTGGAATTATGGTGGTTGAAGATGAAATTAGTTTCGTGCTCTAATTGCCCAAATTGGCTTGGCTATTGTAATTCTCCAAGAGTCCCAGTTGAGCCAATATCTTTTTGTGATTTTTCTGTCTCGAGATTTTCGATTGAGTTTCGCTAATATGGTATTCATTTAATTAAATATTGTAATTCTCTTGTGTATAAAGTTTTGCGTATAATACGTTTGCAAAAAATATGTTCTGCCAAAATACTTACTTTTATAGATAAGATGAATACATATTATTGATTGAGAAATGTTTTACTTTTCCAGTCTCTATGAAGATCGCAAAGATGACTTGACAATGGCAGAAGTCGAAAATTCCTTTGCCGGAAATATGTGCAGATGCACTGGTTACCGCCCCATCATGGACGCCTTCAAGACATTCAGCAAGGACTGCGATCCCAAGCTGATGCAGCAGATCGAGGACATTGAGGAACTGCCCGGGCTTAAAATGTGCAACAAGAATGGACTTATCTGCACCAAGAGTTGCGGCGACTATTCCCCGAAGACGAATGGTTGTACGGCCAACATGGAAGGCTCCATTGAAGATATGTGTTTGGGTACTTCTCCGATTGAACTTAAAACACCAGATTGCACATGGTTCAAAGTATACAAAATTAGTGACATCTTTGACGTTTTTGAGAAGGAAGGCACTGATTCCTACATGCTGGTTGATGGAAATACTGCTCAAGGTGAGTTTTATTATTTGGCAATTGTTCATTTCGTCTCTTGTTGGAGAGGTTGAAGAAAGCACATCCATGAAACTTTTCCTGACAATCAGAACAATAGTCACAGCTATCTGCGGTGAGCTGCAATATCAGTAGGATATCACAACATACGAGTAAATCAACTGTAAATCAATTAACTGTAAAACCTAAAACTGTTAACTCGCCTATTGCAATAAAAATACTAGAACAGAAAGCCCTGGGGTTTAATAATTTTTAAGTAGGTACCTTTACTGCGCAGAATATTATAGATTTATTGATCAATTGATTGAGTTAACACAACAAATAATTTTTTTTTTATGAGACCAGGCATTGTAATGGGTTTCAAAGTTTTTTTTTCATATTTTTCTACTTCATATGCCTTTTGGCGTCCAGTTTTGGACTCCTTCAAATATGTTATTTTTTCCGATTGATTTCATGGGTGCTGTTCTTTTTACATTTTCAGTCCAATCACCTTTGGCGATCTGCGGTTCTTTTTTATTGTTGTTAAGGATGTCAAGTCGGTCTCAACAAACGTTAGTCGTGTTTTTTACCGATTATCAAACTTAAGTTTTAAACTATGTAAAATAGTATCTAATTATATTACGTACATATGTTTTTTTTCCAGGTATTTATCACACTAAAGTAACCCCAAAGGTGATGATCGACGTCAGTGACGTGGCTGAACTGAAGTCCCACAAACTGGACGGCAACCTGGTATTGGGAGGAAATATGACTTTGAACGAGACCAAGAAAGTTTTCCAGCAAATAGCCAAGACAGACATCAAATTCAAATACGCAGCCCAAATATACCGACATATGGATTTGATCGCTCACATGCCAGTTAGGAACGTAAGAATAACAGAATCTAAATATAAAACATTAGTGAAAAGAAATAACTGTTAACGTACATTTCTATTTGCGAGAGATTTTTTTAACCTTCGGCCTTTTTTTAAACTTTAATAATAATTTCCAGATTGGATCGCTGGCAGGAAACTTGTCCATAAAGCATGAGCACAACGAGTTCCAATCAGACATCTTCGTCTTGTTCGAAGCACTTGGAGCTTCGATGACCATTGGTTTGTAAAAACGATTTAATTGAGGATGTATGTAAGGGTCGACCGAAACAGGTTTTTCGTTCTCGGCCGAGACCGAGACCGGGGATAAATTAAAATCTCGGCCGATAAATTGAGAAAAAATAAAATAAAATGCGCTATTTTTGCATAGTATAGCAACAATAAAACATTATACCTACTTAACACATTAAATCGAAATAACACATCCTAACATGCCACATTCATCAAAACACATCGATTAGTTGATTTGTTAATTCATTGCTGTTTTTAGCAGTTAAGTAAAACCTGCCTCGCTGCCAGCCGACCAATCACAATCGGCAGCACTCTCGCGCACTAACACCAAGTGACTAATATGGACGCGCGCAGTAGATTTGAATCCCATTAGGGAACGCACCCATTCTACGTGACCAACTTTTTGCAATTTTTAACCCCCCCCCCACCCCCTGGTGACCAAAAACCTAAGCAACCCGCCGCTCATTTGTACCAAGCGTAGTATTTTGAAGACCCCCCCCCCAAACAGGTCACGTAGCATGGGTACGTTCCCTTATCCTATACCATAACTACTTACAACGGTCACGGTTATGGCCGAGAATCTCGGCGAAAAATCGCCGAGACAGAGTTCTCGGTAGAATTTGTAGCCGAGAATGCCGAGACCGAGACCGAAATCTCGGTCGACCCTTAGATGTATGTCATGTAAACAAATAAACACTTAAAATTCCTAGGTACATAAAATCAAGAACAATAATAATGATTTCATTACTTTCCCTGTAATTACAAAGTGAATTTAGATCCATTTCCAAACTAGTTTATTTATTTATGTATTAAAACATTGTTTGCGAGAGACACTTAACCGCGTCTTTTTTATGCTGACGGTAGAGAGCGGGAGATGCCTAAAAGTGTTTTTTGTATTTACAGACTATTGATAGGCAGTGGGAAAGGCCAAAACGTGTTGTTACTCTGTGAAGTAAAAATTAAGCGCCAGCTCTTGTGAGACTGTACTCTTGTGAGCGTACTAGGTACCCGGCAATTTCGACAATTATTGTAGTATGGCAGACTGTGCTCATAAAACATGAAATATAATTTCGTTTTTATCTTTATATTGCTTCAGTGTTGTAGCAATATTTTTTGGTTCAAGACTTTCTCATTTTCGTTTCTGTCTCCATTCCGCTGTTACACATGATTTTTGTTAAAAAAATATTCCTAATTTTGTACAAAATATCTATAATTGTATGATGTATTGATGAAAAGTTATTTTGTTAAATATTGTTTTCATGTTAAAGCGGTATAAAAAATTGTGACAAGACATAACAAAAGATTTCATTTGACACATTGACACAAGATACTATTTTTTAAATTTAAATATGATCAACAGTTCAGAAGTTGTAGCTGTTTTATGTGAAACGTAATTTTGCACGGGAATCTAAAAAAATTGCCCGCTCTATGGAGGGGATTGTTAAAAAACCACCAGCAAACATTGTGTCATTGAAAACAAAAAGTTATTTTATGTTTTGTGAACTGCACACTATTGACTTTACATTAATTCTTGCTTTGACAGGTGAAAAGGAAGGAAAGGTCTTCAAAGTAAGCCTATTGGACTACCTGAAAACAGACATGAAGGGGCGCATCATAGTGAACTTTGTACTACCCCCCCTATCAGAGGATTACATATTCCACAGTTATAAGGTAACAATAAAACTTGCTTAAAATGGTTTTAGTCATGTTTAGTGAAGAGTTAGGTCATCACCAACTTTCCTCTTCCCCATATCCTCCTCTTCCCCACTCCCTTCAGCATTACAGCATACTCCTAATGGGAAGGCCGTGGATCCGCTAGCTCTGGAAAGTTAGGACATTTGTACAGTATTCAATTAATAATATTTTTTTATTTATTTTATTTAAAATTAAATTCTGATCCTGCCACCGAGAGCTCCGATGTAATGTGATTACCAATGTGTCGTGGTAAACAGATTACATCCATAAGATAAAGATGAAAGGAGTTATGATATGATAAAGATGAAGGGAGTTTTCAATGGAGTTCTCAGCGATACTCCTTCATATGTTGAAAGTGAAAGAGCATTGTGTAGTTATAAATTATTATTTGGCTAATTGATTGTATATAAATTTTTACTTTATCTTATGTGTGGGAACAACCTGTAAAAACGCAGTATAAATAATTGAATAAATAAATAATAGTTTTAAAGAAATGCAATGCGTGTAGTAAATAAATAAAGTTGAGTTGAGTGAAATTAGATATAATTTATCTTTTTCTTATTTCAGATAATGCCCAGGGCACAAAACGCACATGCCCACGTCAACGCCGCATTCCTCCTTCAGTTCACCGCCGACAAGCAAACAGTTCTGAAGGCTTCTATCGTGTATGGTGGCATCAACCCCCAGTTCTCCCACGCCAGCGCCTCCGAGGAATACCTAAAAAACAAGAAGATCTTCGACAAGAACACCTTGAAGCTGGTCCTGCAGACCCTTTCCAAGGAGGTTGTACCAGATTTTGCTCCACCAGAGCCATCGCCGGCTTACAGGAATAAATTGGCAGTCAATCTTTTCTACAAGGTATACAACTATATTCTTTATATATAGAGTTCCAAGGGAGATTGTGTAATTTCCTCCTTCCTCAAAATGCGTGCATCAATTCAGCCACATCATTTTTCAAACGTATTCAATAACTTTTTTTGGTTGCAACTTTCACGTTTGGAAGCATTATCACTCCAAATATTTTGAAACCTATGTTTAGTATTCTAACAAACTTGTATAATTAATCATCACTATAATTGCTCTAATCCTTTGAGAATCCAAATTACCTTTAGGAAACTCCTCTACTACTACTACTGCAGGTCTCCTGCTGTTTCTCTCCAGTTCTGTACTTCTACAGGTGCCGTGTTTACTTCCACACCCTACAGCGCAACTTCTTAGAAAAGAGAAACCACTCTGATGATCTCCTAACTTTGAACATTACTACTTCTCTTGCCTAGTGGAGCCACCACAGTTTTATTAATCTTGTCTACAGGTCTTCAAAAAATTGTAAAGCTTTATGTATGATTAACAGTAAAAATTTAACATTATATTGTGTTTCTTTTCAACAGTTCATTCTGCACATTGGACCAAGCGGTGCCTTTGGGAAGTCTGAAACTTCTGGCGGTAGTGAGTTTGACAGAGCGGTATCAAGCGGACTTCAAGACTACGACACCAATAAGAAGGTGTGGCCGCTGAACAAGCCCATCCCCAAGATCGAAGCGCTCATCCAATGCTCCGGGGAGGCCAAGTTTGCCAATGACTTGCCCACTCAGCCAGGAGAGGTTTATGCCGCTTTCGTGCTGTCCACTGTTGCCAGTGGGAACATTGTCAAGATTGATCCAACCGAGGCTTTGGTAGGTTGTTATATAAGCAGTCCCCTTCTGTAGATGTAGCCACTGTCAATTCTTTAAGCATACGAGATGATCTGGTTACAGTGACATATTTGATAATTGTGAATGATTTCTAATTTCAGAACATGAAAGGCGTAGTGGCATTGTTCACTGCCAAAGACATTCCAGGTAAGAACACATTCACGCCAGACAAAGTGTGTGACCTACTGGCAAATAAAGCAGATGAAGAAGTATTTTGCAGTGATGAAGTATCCTACTACGGCCAGCCTCTTGCCTTGGTGGTCGCAAGCTCGGAGCATCTCGCCAATATCGCTGCCGAAAAGGTCAAAGTTATCTACAAAAACACAAAGAAGTCTAACCCAATAGTTTCTGTGAGACAAGCTCTGAAGTCTCCCGATTTGACAGAAAGGATGGTGGTGGAAAACAAGACGGAACCAAAGGAAAAGGGCACAGATGTAGCTAAAGTTATCAAAGGGTCATTTGATTTCCAAGGGCAGTACCACTACACCATGGAGACTCAGACTTGTGTCGTTGTTCCGGTTGAAGATGGGCTGGATATCTATTGCGCCACTCAGTGGATAGACATAATGCAAATTGCTGTATCTCGAGCATTGAACATCCCTGAAAACAGGTAAATACCATCAGTTATGGTCGGATTGAATGCTCAGCTATATTCATGAATTAAACGCCAACAAAAGGTTACTATTCTTGTACTTGTACACAGGGCTGGGCAAAATACATGCTTTGCTGTAATTGAAATACAAATTACAAAATACTTTTTCGCATGTATTTAAAATACGAAATACAAAATACTTTCAAGTCGTGTATTTGAAATACAAAATACAAAATACAGTATTTTAACCATTTTTTTCTTTAAAATACAAAATACAAATTACAAAATACAAAATACATTTGTTTTTGGTAGAACCTTTGGTTGCAATAAATTGTCGTAAATGCCCTTATCTAAGGGTGCGTTTCCATAGAAGCAATGTTGAGCAGAAAGAAAAAGAGACGTGCAAAAATTGACCAATCATATTGCTCAAAAAACACATCTCATCTCCGCTTCACTTGTAAAATTTGTGGTAAAGGACTCAGGTGTTAGATAATATAATAATAATATATTATTATTATAATACGATATTCGTATAGCGCAGTTTTGTGTTATTTCTAGTGACCGACCGAAGGTTCGGTTTCGGTTTCGGCAAGGTTCGGTAAAAAATCTAGTTTCGGCATCAGTTTCGGTTTCGGCAGAAAATCTGCGGAACCTTCTGAAATCTGCATTCGTGAATTATCGCGTGCCGTTTGACTGACTTCGGGTAAATTTGTGGCTCGTGTGTCATCCACCATCATCAACTGAGTTCGCCGGCCTGTCCGGCGTGCTTGTATTGTGAGTTTATGTGATCACAAACTTCAATTATTTTTATTTATTTCATTTAACCAGTGTAAATAAAAATTAAAATCTAGTCTCCTTCAACGGAAACAATCTTCCGAACAGTCCCTCCTTTGATGTGCTTGGTGTAAGGCCCTCCGTTCATGGAGATACTTACAATCTACGTAATTGTGACGAAACCACAAGTACCCTGCTGATATATTACTTTTTAATGCTAGTCTCCGTACGGCGCTATCCGAAATATACTGAACTTGATCATTTTTCACGTGCAGCCGTGGAGTTAACACGCTGTCAAGCGACGTCATATGACTTTTTTTCCAACATCAAACCATGCCATCTCCACTAAATTCTTTCTTACGTATTCTGGTAAAGTATAGTTATATAAACATGCATTTTTTCCACAAATCTAACATTACTTTTATGTTCCGACGTCATTTCTGTCAAACGTCAAATGAATAAGTATCAGACACAAATTATGCGACGCGTCGCGTGCGATCAGCACTGTCGGTATCGTGATACTGATTGGAATCTGGGTAGCGCCGTGAACGGGCAAATCAAACACTGTACTAATCGCAACTGCGCCCCACTATTGAATTTGGCAGCCACCTCTGGTCTGGAGCCCCAAAATACCTTAAAAAAAACCCTCGACTCTGTGCAGAAACCGGTGGTACAATTGATAGATTCTCCTAACACAAACGGATTGCGATCTTTAGAGCATAGGCGTCAGGTGGGAATCTGTCCTTGTTCTACCGGTAATACAATGGAAGATACTCTGAGGAAATAGCGCCATTGATCCCCTCGGCACCAGTGCGTAGTCGGGGAACATGCCAAACATGCGCCCAATATATGTACACGGTTGACATTAGTCACATGAGAACGGGTCGTTGCTACGACTCATTCTTGAGTTCAACAGCTCGGCTGTGGAACGTTTTACCAGCCTCTATGTTTCCTCCCTCCTACAACATGGGTCTCTTCAAGACCATTTACTCCTTCTTCTCCCCAAAAAGACCCTCCATACAGCATCTTCAAAGATGACATACGCCCTGAGGGAAATTATTTTCCTCAGGGCCTCTCATGTGGAGTTAATGTAAAAAAATGTTGTGATTGTAAACGCAATTAAAATTATAATACTCAATTTATGAGGTCCTTACTTTATAGTGAATATAAGTGTAAAAAATAAGCCGAATTTCAGTAAACAATAGATTTTTAACATGTCTAAAAAAGTTTCGGTTTCGGTTTCAGCCGAAACTGAGACAGATATCGAATATTCGGTTGCGTTTTCGGTAGAAAATCCTGTTTCGGTCGGACACTAGTTATTTTACTTCAAGTGCGCTCTACTGTAATAAACTTAAAAATAATCTAGTATTCAGTCAAATTATTCCTATAGTGCTTGATTTAATACTATGACACAAAAAAGTACAATACAAAGCAATGACAAGCATTATATAATATGATACAAATATGATAGAAAATGTGCAATAACAGTGCCATTATAGCACAGGACGTGTTGCCAACTCTAAATATTAACATACATAACATATAGCTCTGGATTCTAGCGTTTTTAATCTACGTATTATCTATGTCAGTTTATTTTTCATTGTCATTATTAAGATCGCTAAATGTATTTGAAAATGTATTTTAAAGCCATAAGTATTTGAAATACAAATTACAAAATACCTCAGCCCCAGGTAATTGAAATACCAATTACAAAATACATTTTTAGGAAGTAATTGAAATACAAATACAAAATACGTATTTGTATTTGAAATACGTATTTCAATTACAAGTATTTCAAATACTGCCCAGCCCTGCTTGTACATTAGACTGAGGTTTGTTTGCAGAATTAACTCAAACATCCGCCGTTTGGGCGGCGCCTACGGAGGCAAGATCACCCGCCCAGCCCAACTGGCCATTGCTTCCGCCCTGGCCGCCGTGAGGCTCAACAGACCAGTGCGTATGGTTATGTCCATGGAGGCAAACATGGCTGCCATGGGCAAAAGAGTGCCGTACGCCAGTGATTACGAGGTTAACATTTTTATTTTTAAACACCCAAAATTTTATTATTTTTGAGTTCTGAATTATTTGGGTAATGGCTGTTGTAATTTTTGTTGTTTTTATAAATTAGAAGATTGGAACCTATCTCTTGAAGAGACCCACTTTGTAGGAGGGAATAAAATACAAGAGCCGAAAAGTTATTCCATAACCAAGCAATAGGCCACTTGCATCACATTTTTAAAAAAAATTTTCCGGTTTAGGCAAATATTCTAAGACATTATGTATTTTTTTATTTTTTTTTAATCGTATTTTTGAAACCCTGGGGATTTTTTGAAAATTTCAATTTGAAAAATCAGACCATTTTTTATAAACCGGAAAGACGGGACATAATTTTATAGGTGTGAAAAAAACGATAATTACATAGCGGAAAATCATTTAAAAAAAAAATAACGTTTTCCACACGAATGGCACAGGAGAATAACGAGGCATACCAAAAATATTACATCTCATAAATATTTTTTTCCTTGATCCATCTTATTGATCATAAATCATTATAATGTACAGCGTCTATATTACTAAATTCAATGTAATATACTTGAACTTGTAAATTGTAATAATAATAAGAATATTATAAAATTTTATTTTGTTAAAATCAGCACCATAATCATTATACCTCTAAAACATGTACCGACATCCTCTTCACGTTCTGAAGAGAACCCCGTACCCATTAATTGTACGGGGTTCTCTTCAGAACATCTGTCAAAAAATCAAACCAAATGATAAGTTCGCAGAGAACAAACAATAAATCTAGTGAACGAATTCAAAAATTCGCCTGAAATCAAAGTGATGCCATATAAAAAAATAAATTAGTGTGGAATTTTATAAAATTAATAGGAACATTTTCGGCGACGGGACATTTTCATGTAGTGACGTCACGAGCCCAAATAATGGATTTATTTATTTAAAAATAAAAAAAAACTGTACATTTCTAAAAATTTTTACTAACATTTTCGTAATCTTAGTAAAAAACTCTATCCACACGATTTTTTCCAAGTCGTTATGAAGTCCATGCAAGTGGCCTATTGAGCAGAGACATACCTGAAAGCATGTGGAGTGTTTCCCAAATATTAAAGGAATGGAAAAGGGTATTTACACATTGCCATCTGACGCAAGTTTGCTTTCCATCACCAGTTGTAAAAACGACCCATTTTTACACAGCTCCCACTATGTTTATGTTGACTCACTTTGTTTTGTAGCCTAATAAATATTTGATCACCAGGTTGGAGTAAATTCAGAGGGAAAGATCCAATACTTGAATCAGAAGTTTTACGCCGACGATGGGTGCTGCCATAATGATTCATCAAATATCTACGCCCTGATGTCCTTCCCCAACTGTTACAAAAACGATACATGGTCCGTGGAAGGGTTCAGTATTCTTACAGACACTGCTTCAAACCTAGCTTGCCGTTCGCCAGGTAACAAAAATGAGTTTTTTTTGTTATCTTTTTTCACTCCTTCTCCTCCACCTTCCCTCTTCTCACTCTACTCCCCCCCCCTTCCCCCATCCCGCGAACCCCCCTCTCGCGGATCCCCCTCCCCAGTTCCCCTCCCCCCTCCCGATTTCCCCGCCCTCCCGGGTTCCCCTCCCCTCTCCTGTATTCCATACATTCATTCCCGATACATTAAGTTTTCAAACAGCTCGCGTGCCACCTATTACAATTTTTTATACAAATTTCATGATGCCAGAGCTCGTGTATGTTATTCTGATGTATGAGCTATTTTATTGTAAAGTTTCATTAAAATCCATTCGGTAGTTTTTGCGTGAAAGAGTAACAAACACACATAGATCCGTGTTTCGTTTAATATTATGGCTGTCTGATGAAATACGATCTAATGCCATTTTGAACATTTTTACTAGTGTCCGACCGAAACTAGTTTTTATGGCCGAAACCGAAACCGAAACTTCCATATACATAAGGTCATGTTTTCGTGGAAAAAATAAAATTCAATCTTAATCAATCAGCCTTTATTTTTAAATCATTCAGTCTCTGATATTTGAACTAAAAATAAACATAACATAATTATCACTCCTTATTTCAAATAAATTATTCATGCTTTTTCAAATCGTAATCGTAAAACGCTTCGTGAATAATATAAAAAAATAACAAAATAAAAGGTAGAAAACAAAATACTCTTTCATCTGATCATCACTCAATCATCAATCATTGACTGTCCTAAAACGGGAATACTCCTAGTTGGGCAGTCAAAAAAATTAATGAATTATGTATATACATGTGTAATCTTGTACTAAATAAACAAACAAATAAATAAATAAAAAAAAATCTTAAGACCAAAATAATTTGGAGGCGGGAATGGGTACCGCCGCCCCGGGAAACTTTATTGAATAACCAACACCTGTGTCATAGGTCACCCCAAGTGGTTCGCTACGTTTGCTGATTTAGTAGGGGTGCCCTGGGTCATGGGATGAGGTTTGTCTAGGTCTTGAAGGAGGATGACTAGGACTCACTGAACCCCAGATTTCTACCCACCCCTTTTCCTTCCCAGAACTCTCCTCTTCTTCCTTTCCCTAAAAAAACCCTCCACACAGCATCCCCAAAGATGATATAGGCCCACAGGGAAATTATTTTCCTCATGGCCTATCATGAACTAAATCATTTCAATAGCGAAATAAAACTTACCTATTTCGAAATAATGTTAAGTATAAACACCTCCAACCTCCAACAAATATACCAAACTACCGCAAAGTTCGCGGAGCGAACACAAACAAGTGTATCAAATCCTGACACGACTATGAGCGCGGACGCAGCAAAATGACACTTCGTGGCTCGCAGTTCAGTGCACCGAACATGCCCGATCGCAGAACGAAATCTCCCAAATTAAGTTTCGGTTTCGGCCATAGTTTCGGCTGGATGGCAGCCGAAACCGAAACTAAGCCGAAACTCGTTTTTTGGCCGAAACTAGGCCGAAACCGATACCGAAAGTTCGGTCGGACACTAATTTTTACTAAATCATTGTTCTGATGAAGAAACGTTTGCAGTTCTTGGACAATGGTTCGTTTCACTGTTGGATAATGAGCACAACGCCTTTCATTTTCCGCATCTTGATTGCCCATAAAACGCTAGCTTTTTTCCGCGGCTTTTGCAATTTTTTATACAAATTTCATAATGTAAGAGCTCAACAGTAGTTTTATACAAAATAACGAACAAAAAAAAGAATTATCCAATTTGGTGCAGTCGTTTGGAAGTCGTTAAGTGCGCGTACATACATTTCGGCGATTCATTTTTAGAGATACTTTTTAAGTACGACGCCAACAAAGCACTCTTTTTAGGGTGAATTGCCTAATTAAAAAAAAAAAAAAAAACATCATTTCCAAAACAATAATTTGTTTGCTTTTCTTTTGACGTTTGCAATTTTGTTATTCTGAACGAACCAACAATGACAACCATCAAAATATTAAAATTAGCTTTTGGGGTTCGATCCATGCGTGCGGTAAATAGCAATAATATTGTAAATAATATCGTCCACTTTAATACTGAGTTTTAGACAGTTCACTAGTTGCATTTTAATTTCTGTGTTTATAACATTGTTGTATTTATTTAAAATGAATACTGCGATACCACTGGTTTTGTTAAGATGGGTAGTTGTCGGATAGTAGGTGTAATTCAGAATATCGTGCAGTGCGCAAGTGTTTTTTGCGCTTCAGTTAAAACAATGGGTGAGTGAAATGCAGATCCCGCCAATGTGGGGGATTTTAATAAAAATGCACTTTCTAGATGAGAAAAGTGTGGAAAAGTTGAATAAAAAAGAAATTAAGGCGCGCTCGGCAAAATTGAGGGAGATACAGCCGTTTAAAGAATGTATGAAATGACACTTCATGAACTCATACTACGCCATTTTGTTACTATAATGTTGGTATCTCAGACTTGCTATAAACGAAGGTTGATAAGATTGTAGCCAACTTCGTGTGATATATAATACGGAGCGTAATTATGAAATACAGAATTAATAATGGTCACAAACCATGTTACACAAACCTGGCGTAGCCGCTAAACTACTTGAAAACTGGGATGTTTTTCTTGCGTTGACGCGAGTAGGCGTTATAAAGGGGCACAAACCATGTTACATAAACCATGTTACACAAACCTAGCGTAGCCGCTAAACTATTTGAAAACTGGGATGTTTTTCTTGCGTTGACGCGAGTAGGCGTTATAAAGGGGCACAAACCATGTTACACAAACCATGTTTAGCGTAGTCTTAGGTTAGGTTTCTTTTATTTGGAAGGTGATAAACAGTTTAAAAAATCGTTGAAAAAAAGTCCGCTAGACAAATTTCATAATTACGCGCTTCATCTATCACATGAAGTTGGCTACAATCGTATCAACCTTCGTTTATAGCAAGTCTGAGATACCAACATTATAGTAACAAAATGGCGTAGTATGATTTCACGAAGTGTCATTTCATACATTCTTTAAACGGCTGTATCTCCCTCAATTTTGCCGAGCGCGCTTAATTTCTTTTTTATTCAACTTTTCCACACTTTTCTCATCTAGAAAGTGCATTTGTATTAAAATCCCCCACATTGGCGGGATCTGCATTCCTCCCAAAACAATTATGTCCGGTAATGTTTCAAGAAGGTTTAGTGTTATTACAAATTCATCCAGATTTTTTTGCAAACTTCGGATGTTTTGGTGCAAAACAATGAAAACATATGGGACTTTATTAATAGTTCTTTACATTGTTTTGAATTGTCGCAAATATACTGTGAAACATCTGTTAATATTTAACTCAATTTTGGATATATTGCACTTTAGAGCATTAAAAATTTCCATGATCGATATAATATGGTCCTGACGCACTTGTTCATTAAATGAGCAAGCTCATGAGCATGTTCATTTATGGTTGACATCAACTGGCTTTGAGCATACTTGCATACTCATGAATGAACATGCTCAAAGCCAACAATTGAACACACATGCTCTTTATGAACATGCTCATGTCAAACAAATGTCAACAAATGGAGTCAGTTCCATTCGCCTGGAAATAAACAAAATAATTGTATTTCTTGCAATGCAATTATTTAATAATCTTCTGATGAAAGAAAATAAAACGGTTGATTTGAGTCCAAGATGTCAACACATCCGAAAATGACTAGATAATAAAAAATGAATGCTAATTTCGATAGAATGTGGTTTCATTTCGGATAAGGAACTTATGTGGGAATTTGAAAATCTATTGTGGCTATTTTAGGGGCCGTTCAAGTATTACGTAACGCACTTGGGGGGGAGGGTCTTGTGAAACGTTACTGTGCGTTACGAGGGGGGGGGATTCGAACAACGCGTTACGTAACATGTTTTTCTTTATTTAGATAAAAAAAAAACTAGGGAATTAAAATCTTCCAAGTTGGGCAACCCTTTTCGTTTTCGTAATCTCTTTGTTTTATTTATTAGGTACCACAAACGCGATTAAAAAAAGAAAAAAGATATTTAAGCGACTTTACAGTACTTTGCAACTTAATTGTGACTTTCAGGTAAAAATTGTCACTTGAGCGTTACGTAACGTTTAGGGGGGGGGGGGGGTTATGCGTTACAGGGGGGGGAGGGGGGGTCAAAAATCTTAAAAAATTGCGTTACGTAATACTTGAACACCTCCTTAGTGACCCTGCGTTCCAAAAACATTCGTGATTCCCACAATACATCACTTAAAGCAAGGTTTTTCATCTCCCTAGCAGGCTATTTTTAATATTTTTGCAAAAAAATGCGCGGACGCAAACTGAGATCGGATCGAAATGAAAATGTAAGCCCGTTCACACATACTTAGAGGCTTCCCCTTCCACCCGATAATCCAATGAACATGCTCATTTGAGATCAAATGACACACTTGCTACTAGATAGCAATAGGCCACTTGCATGGATTTCATAACGACTTGGAAAAAATCATGTGGATAGATCTTTTTACTAAGATTAAGAAAATGTTAGTAAAATTGTTTAGAAATGTACAGTTTTTTATTATTTTAAAATAAATAAATCCATTATTTGGGCTCGTGACGTCACTACATGAAAATGTCCCGTCTCCGAAAATGTTCCCATTATTTTTTTAAAATTCCACACTGATTTATTTTTTTATATGGCATCACTTTGATTTCAGGCGAATTTTTGAATTCGTTCACTAGATTTATTGTTTGTTCTCTGCGAACTTATCATTTGGTTTCACTTTTTGACAGATGCTCTGAAGAGAACCCCGTACTTTTAATGATCTACGGGGTTCTCTTCAGAACGTGCAGATGATGTCGGTACGTGTTTTAGAGGTATAATGATTATGGTGCTGATTTTAACAAAATTTAATTTTATAATATTCTTATTATTATTATAATTTACATGTAACGGACGTGTTGCTCTCCCTCAGTGTTAAATTATAATTTTATATGTCTTGCTAGTTATGTACAATGCCCCGGTGCAACCAATAAAGCTTGTGTGCCAAGTTTGCACCGGGAGACATTCTAGAATCCTATATTTTTTTAATAATATGCTAAATTATGTTTATTTATGCTTATTTACGCCTCCAAGGCGACTAGGCTGCTTTGCCTCCCTTTTATGGCGGCCCCAACAAGGGCCATTATTTTTGCTCGCAATCAGCTTCACCAAGCAGGCTGCTTTGCCTCCCTTTTTTGGCGGCCCTAACAAGGGCCATTATTTTTTGCTCGCAGTCGGCTTCACCAAGCAGGCTGCTTTGCCTCCCTTTTACGGCGGCCCCAACAAGGGCCTTTTTCGTCCTGGCCACTAAGTTCAGTAATACCGTGCCGCCAGCAACGATCTTTTGTCAAACACATTTGATCGTCGTTAATATGTCCTTTTTGTTATGTAAAATGCCCCGGTGACACAAATAAAGCTTGTATACCAAGTTGCCACCGGGAGACATTCTAGCATCGTTATTATTTCGCCTTCAGGGCCATTTTTCCCGGCTCCAAAGCCAAAAAACCAGTTTGGCGGCCCCATAAGTGCCCTCACCTTGCTTACAATATCATCATTTTATAACATAACTTCATGTACACACCCCGTAGGACGCTGAAACTAAGACGTTTCAGTACAGAGTCCTACGGGGCATCCAAAGAAACATAAATCAACCTTAATAATAATAATAATAATTGGATAATTTATAAAGCGCCGTTTTTGTGAAAAATCACCTCAAGGGCGCTGTACAATTTATTAGGAATGCTTAGGTTCTAACTAATTTTACTATTTATAAATGGATACAGAAACATACTTACCTGGCTGGTCACTTCCGATAAACACACTTTAATTAGAAAGTTTATGGAGAAGATACGGCTTTGCACGCGGAGGACATTACAGTTAACACACTGGACATTGCATGATTTTACATTATTTGCTTCCCTAGTATTACATTTATGAATAGATTAGTTGCAAAAGTATCTAGAGTTGGTATTTATTTTAAAATACTGGAGAATTTAGGACTGTTAGAGATTAGTGGCAAAAGTATTGTTGATATTTAGGGCTCTTTAGGGCTGGAGAATGTTCATGAAATGACCTTTCTTTTTTTTTTTTTTTTTTTTTTTTTTTTTTTTTTTTTTTTCTACGTTTTTACAGGTTAGTTATTTACGGTGTCGAGGGCATTGAATGTGAAGGTGAAAGATTTTGAGTTTATGGATACGACTGTCTGAAAAGGTGAGTTTTAAGTCTAGCTCTAAATTCCGCCGCGTCTGTGATCATTCTTAAGTCATATGGCAGTCCATTCCAGGCTTTAGGTCCTGACACTCCGAAAGCGCGCTCACCGAACTTAGTATCTGGTGTGCGCTTTGGTTCCTTTAACCTTCCGATAGCTGATGACGCTGCTGACCTCAGGGTTGACTGACGATAATTGGAATTTTCTGGAATACACAATTCCGATAAGTAAGCCGGAGCCATTCCGTTAAGGGACTTAAATACCATCCAGCAGAGCTTAAACTGGATCCTTTCAGGACATTTAAGCCAGTGTAGATTTTTGAGATGCTCTGAAATGTGGGAATATTTAGATACGCCGGTGATAAGTCTTGCCGCAGCGTTGAAAACGGATTGTAATTTGTTGACTTGATATTTTGGAAGACTTGCATATATTCCATTGCAATAATCTAAGCGTGAAACCACATACGAATTGACTAGTAATTTAGTCGCCTCAGTTGGCAGGTTTCTCCTTACTGCTTTAATTTGCCTCAATTGAAAAAATCCCGTGCTTACGGTTCTGTTCACTTGAGTTTTAAGGGAAAAGTCAGCGTCCAGATTGACACCCAGTAGTTTTATACAAGTCTTTGGAGTGATGTCACTTCCTGAAATGGTTATTGGGGAGTTATCAATGTTATGCTGACGTCTGCTTGTGGCGGTCCAAAGAAACTCAGTCTTTGACGGATTAAGTTTTAATCTATTTGAGGTCATCCAGCGGGTAATTGCTTCTAGACACTCAATTATGCGAGTTTTTAGACTGTCTACTTCCTCTGGTAAGCAGTAAAAGTAAACTTGTTGGTCATCAGCGTAGCAGTGAGATAGAAGGCCAAATGATTCGATTATTTTAGCGACATCATTTGTGAAGAGGATGAAAAGAAGTGGGCCCAGAACAGACCCCTGGGGTACTCCAGATGAAAGGGTTGCATATTTTGATTGGTTTTTCCCTACCTTTACGGCTTGTGTACGGTTACCCAAGTACGATGTCAGCCAGCTTTTAACGCCGCCATTTAAACCAAAGGATTCTTCTAATCGTTTAATAAGAAAATCATGGTCGATCGTGTCAAAAGCGGCACTCATGTCCAAGACTGAAAGGAGTGCCAGTTTACCCGACTCGATAGCAAGAGTTATGTCTGACAAAACACGTAGTAATCCAGTTTCCGTTGAGTGAAACCTTCTATATGCAGATTGGTATTTAGTTAGCAATTTATTTGAGTTTAAGTGATATATTATCTGTGAAGCAGTGATTTTTTCTAAGATTTTGGAAATTAATGGAAGATTTGAAACGGGTCGGTAGTTTGAGAGATCTTCAGCGTCCAATTGCGGTTTTTTTATTAGTGGAGTTACAACAGCTGATTTAAGGGGTTTAGGGAAATCACCCATGCTGAGTGACTTATTGAAAAGATGAACTAGAAAGGGAGATATTTCCTTGCAACACTTCTTCAGTAACCACGTTGGAATGGGATCTAGTGAACACTGCTTGTTCGGTGAAGTAAGTATTAACTTCTTTACTTCCTCGATGGTTGTAGGTTTGAAGGCAGAAAAGTTTCCGCTATTGCTTTTAGTAAAATATGGTGGTGGGGCGGAGGCTGTTAGGTCACGTATTGACTTAATTTTGTCAAGAAAAAATTTGGAGAAGATTTGTATGGCAACCTTGTAACTCTTAAACTGCCAACGCTATCAGTATTTGCGCAGATTTTCGAGACCTTTGCATCAAATCACCTTTTCTCCATTTTAAAAAGCCCAGGACCTCGTAAGGCGACGGAACCAAAAGGTTTCGATAGCCAGGCTTACGGGGGACCTGGGAAAAATATTAACTTCATTGTAAGTCTTCAGATTCCTTGTTTTAATGTAAATACCTACCGACAAAAAGTCAAACTTCCTTAAAATCACCCTAAACTCATCAAACAAAAAATCTACGGATAAAGAATATCCGTAGAACCACCTTAATTTTAAGAAAAACATTGTATATACTTTAATATGACCTGTATAATTAATTTAAGAAACCAATTTTAGACGACCACTTTCATGCAAGTGTTTGCCAAAATGGGTGGCCCACAGAAAGGCACACCTTATATACGTAAAGGGCTAGGTAAAACCTCCCACCACAAAATTGTACCACGTGACCGGTTTACACCCGGAAATCGGGTATAAAAGACCGGCCACTTTCGGTAATAAATCAGTTATTCTTCAACAGTCAACAAGTCTTTTATTTACTCCACAAGTGGTCCAGACACCTACCTCTGGAAGTCTGCGACCTGCTGCCAGCTGCTGCCTCCTGCCGAAGTTCTGCCTGAACGGGAACTCGGTGCCTACCGCTGCAGTCGGCCCTGACTTTGGGCACTGCCAAGGCACCGCTCAGGCAGAAACTAGGCGCATCCAGGACCATTACCCATGGATGTAGGGAGGCCAGCTACTACAATCACCATAATCAGCGTGAGCTAGTGGAAGGCGTGCACAAAACCGGTGCTTCTATTTTACAGTCTTGTAAAGGCTTGATACGTCTGTTACATTACAAGTACAAGTATATTACATTGAATTTGGTAATATAGACGCTGTTCATTATAATGATTTATGGTCAATAAGATGGATCAAGGAAAAAAAATATTTATGAGATGTAATATTTTTGGTATGTCTCGTTAGTCTCCTGTGCCATTCGTGTGGAAAACGTTATTTTTTTTAAAAATGATTTTCGGCTATGTAATTATCGTTTTTTCACACCTATAAAATGATGTCCCGTCTTTCCGGTTTATAAAAAATGGTCTGATTTATCGGATTGAAATTTTCAAAAAATCCCCAGGGTTTCAAAAATTCGGTTAAAAAAAAAAAAAATACAGAATGTCTTAGAATATTTGCCTAAACCGGAAATTTTTTTAAAAAAATTTGATGGAAGTGGCCTATTGCTCATTAGTAGCATGCTCTTTTGCTACTAATGAGCATGTGTATCCGTACCATGAATCATTCGGTCATTGGTTTAGTGAAAAATTATTTTTTTTTTATTGAACATAAAAATTATTTTTGATTACTTTACAGGAACAACCGAAGGTATTGCAATGATTGAAAATATAATGGACCACATTGCAGTCGAAACTGGCAGAGATCCCTTGGCTGTCAGGTTGGAAAACATGAACCTCGAAAACTGCGCAATCCCCGAACTTCTGGAAACTGTGAAGGTATCTTCCGACTTTGAAAGACGTCAAAACAAAGTGGTGCAATTCAATAAAGACAATCTATGGAGAAAACGCGGTATGAGCATCGTCCCCCTCAAATTCAATTTCTTCTTCTGGGGTAACTTCGCTTCCATGGTATCAATTTACCACGACGATGGAACTGTGGCCGTGTGTCATGCTGGTATAGAAATGGGACAAGGTCTCAACACTAAAGTGGCCCAAGTTTGCGCTCATATCTTGGGTATTCCCTTGGAGATGGTTGTAATCAAACCAAACAACAATGTCACCACGCCAAATGCAATGGTGTCTGGTGGAAGTTTGGCAAGTGAGGCTTGTTGCTACGCGACCATGAAGGCCTGCGAGATGCTACTCGAAAGGTTGGAACCCATCAAGAAACAGATGGAGAACCCTACATGGCCAGCTCTTGTCCATAAAGCTCATTCGTCCCTTGTGGACCTGTGCGCACATTACATGTTCACCGCCAAGGATGATGTGAAACCCTACACTATTTGGGGAGCAACTGTTGCGGAAGTGGAGGTCGATCTTCTGACAGGAAACCATCAACTATTGAGAGTTGATATTTTGGAAGATGCTGGTGAAAGTCTTAGCCCCCAAATTGACGTTGGACAGGTATATACAAAAAATTGCAATTTAATAATGATTTTGCAGAGATATCATCAGTAACACATTTTCTAGTAATAGCACATTATTTTTCAGGTTGAAGGAGCCTTTGTGATGGGTATTGGATACTGGACTTCAGAGAAATTGGTTTACGATGAAAAAACAGGAGAATTACTCACAAACCGTTCCTGGAACTACAAGCCTCCCGGAGTCAAGGACATCCCCGTGGACTTCAGAGTTGCATTCAGGAGAAATGCACCAAATCCTTCTGGAGTCCTGCGCTCCAAAAGTAAGCAGGATTCTAAATTCCAAATTTAAAAATAGCTCTCCCTTAAATTACTCCAGTATTTCCACTTCTTGACAGGGCCCAAATAAAATCCTCCCATAAAATATTCTCATTATTATGAGTCTAACATGTCTTTTTTCCGTAACATTTGCACCTGACCGGCCTTTTTACTCTGAATCCCCCATATTTACTGACCATGAACATATTATGATGAATATAATATTATAATGATATAATATTTATTTAATTTCCAGCAACTGGAGAGCCCGCCCTGAACATGTGCATTTCAGTTGTTCTTGCTATTCGTCAAGCTCTGAATGCCGCCAGAGTTGATAAGGGGTTGCCCGCCAACGAATGGTACACAATCGGTAAGAAATTTGGATTCAAATTATTACGGGTTATATATAATATAATACATTATTCATGGTACTGTAGCGACCTTTTTTTAACGTATTCTTTTTTAAAGGGCAGTATTTTGTAGATTTTTTTCAAAAATTTAAAGCAGGCAAATCAACTCCAAATTTCTTAAAGAGCTGATTCATGATAGCTGGAGTACCCGGCTTCACTCAGGGAGTTGATATGAGATTGAACTGACGTTCGAACCCACACAGAATCTAGCTTTATACACCCCTATCAATGGATTGCCCCACCCATACAAAAAGGCTTTGAATGGTTCACAAGGTTATAGAATAATCCACAACATTCGAGTGTTCTGGAATGTTCCACAATAATGTTCCCGATTTCCTATTCCCGAACATTCCAGAATGTTCTGGGATGTTCTAGAATGTTGTGGAATTTTCTTGAATATTCTAGACTGTTCTAGAAACTTCTAGAACAGTCTAGAATATATATATTATATCTTCAAAAGCACGCCCTTCAGGTAAAAACGGGAACCTTCTTCATGGATGGGGGATAAATGGCTACCACACCATATATGTAAGCTACCACACCACACGACTTCTCCAAAGCTTTTAATACTGTGAATCACGATATCTTACTCACAAAACTTGCCCAGATAGGTTTTTCTCTTCGAATGTTACAGTTTTTTAAAATTTACCTCAAGAACGTAGTAGTTCTGATTCTTACCAGAGCATTTAGTCTCACCTACCATATGTACAGATTATACCTCACCTATGCTCGGTCATAAACTCAAACGAGTTTCTAATATAAAGGATCTTGGGATTATGTATGAAAGTAATTTGACATTTAGTCCTCATATCGAAGGAATATGCCAGTCGGCCATAAATATGTTAGGTTTTGTTCTCTGAACCGTCAGAGTTTTTCGTGATACCAGTGCTCTGAAGATTTTGTACTTCTCCCTGGTCCGCAGTAGGCTGGAGAGTGATTCGCTTTTCTGGAATCCTCATGAGGTGGGGTGCTCCCTCATGTTGGAGAGTTCAAAAAAAGTTTCTAAGATTTCTCTACGTGAAGGAGTATGGCCACTATCCATGGCTCTACCCAACGAACTTTCTTCTGGGCGTGCTGGGAGTTCACTCTCTGCAGCTCAGAAGAGAGGGGTATGCCGCCACCCACTTATTCAGACTGCTGCTAGGCTATATTGAGAACTTAGCTATTTTGGAGCGCGTGAGTCTCTATGTTCCAGATGACTATCTTAGACAGCGTCATCATAGATTATTTTATCTTCCTGCCTGTAAGACTAACCTGCTAATGGTTCTACCGGTAGGGAGGAGTATATTGCTCCTGAACCAAATCTCCTCCGAGATTGATATATTTGGCGTCGGTGAGGAGAGATTCAAAAGGGAAATTCTTTTGATTGTTGAAAGAGTCTCTTCACACTGACGAAATCTTCACCAGTGCCTGAGATTTTTATTTTAAAATTGCTATATTTTTTTAAATTTCTTTTAAGTATAAATACTTGTAAACATTATTTTTTAAATATTTATATTTATGTAATTGTGTAAGAAATAAATTAAAAAATATTATTATTATTATAACTCCCTTGATCGTGCCGGGACTCGTTTCTGAGTTTTAGCAGGACGCACGCTTTTGTACACTTTCTTTTATAATATATATATATTGATTACATACTTACTTTGTTTTAACGTATTTTTCCTTTTCCAGAAATGCCCTGCACAGCCGAGAATATTCTATTAGCTGCGGATGTGAGCGTCATATAGAGAAGATGAAATATTTAAACAACCAATATAATTTTGGGATTCGAATTTTGAACATTTGGCTGTCATCAGTTATTTTGTTTAGCTCCTTTAAAAAAATAATCTTTTTTATTATTTTAACTAATATTTTTATGTTTTCTGGACAAAAAAGTGTAGTGTGTTGTTCCTTAAGGATTCTTCTCCCCTCTGATCTTCCAGGAGTCACTTTTCGTCGCTGATTTCCAGATATTTACACTTAACCTTTTTTACTACTGTCACTTTCCATAAGTACATATTTTTGTTTTTAATTTTGTGAACAATGGAGGATGGTTACTCTCCTGGACATCCTAAAAAGCCCCCAGATCCTCCTCCTGACCATCCTGATGGTGAAAATATAGTAATTTCTGACAGTGAATCTGTCATTCTAACTTCTACAAAAAAAAGGAAGTTTAGTCCCTCTTCCCCAATAAATCATGACTCTCCTTCTACTTCTCAGTCTCCACCAGCTCTTCCTCAACCTCCTCCAACAAACTTTTACTCTACTCATTCCTGTGGCCCCTACATTGTTTATGCGCAAAAAACTGAGCAAGGTAAAACCATTCATCCTCTTGAATTTGGTAAATTTCTTTCAAATAATAGGAACCTTTCGATTAAGCCCGGAGGTGTAAAAGCCGAGGGTCACTTCCAAATCTCTGTTGAATTCCTCTCAGGTTCAGCCGCCAACAACTTTATTAAAAACATATTTATTTCATCAAATTCTAAATTCAAAGCATACATTGCAACTTTCAATGTCACTCGAATAAGCCTGGTCAGGGGTATCTCGACCGATCTGTCCATTCCAGAAATCCTGTCTTCACTTTCAACCCCCCAACATATTGGCTATTCCATAAAAGCCAGGAGGCTAAATTATAAGGACACCTCTGAGGGCATCGTTTCCTGGAAGCCCTCCCCATCTGTCATCATCACCTTTGAAGGACAATCTCTTCCCTCCCACATTTATTTATTTTTCAACTCCTTACCAGTTGAAACGTATGCTTATCCCACCACTCAATGTTACAATTGCTGCCGTTTTGGTCATACCAAAGCTGCATGCAGATCCCCTCCCAGATGTTTCAAATGTGGAGAAAACCACACGGCTGACCAATGTTCTTCTCTTTCTTCACCTAAATGTTTCAATTGCTCAGGCGCTCATTCCGCCATCAACTCTTCTTGCCCAGAACAATCTCGCCAAAAAAATATTAAAATTTCTATGGCCTCTCAAAACTTGTCTTTTCTGCAGGCTTCCAAACTATTCCCGCCTGTCAAAAAATCATTTGCCGAGGTTTTATCCAGTAACTCTCCATCCAACTCTTTCCCCTTCTCCTCAACATCTTCTCGTTCGACTAAATTCACATACAAAAACCCTATCTCTAAACCGGCTCCTGGATACGATCAGCAACAACACAACTCACTTCTCGTAAATCCCAGGTTCACCTCTTTCAAATGCCACAAATGGGTGCGCGAACATTTATAATTCATCCTCAACAAACCATCAAAAGCTTTCTGAACAACTCTCCCAAGATAATTCTTCATTTATTCAAACCCTTTTTATGCTTCTAATTGACCTAATTTCTTCTCAAACTAATCTATCGTCCAACGCTACTTCTATTATTTCCACATTAAAATCATTTATTCAAAATGGCTCTTCAAGATGTCAGAATTCTTCAGTGGAATAGCCGCAGTGCTATTTCTAACAAATCGAACCTTCTTAACCCATTATATTCAAACCTTGTTTCTGTGGCTGCTGTCTTGGAGACATGGTTTACTCCATCCACCCACTTTAATGTGGGAGGGTACTCCTGTCTCCGCGATGATCGCCCGGAAGGTACGTGCGGCGGTGCTGACCTTTTTATTAAAAAATCCCTACCATTTTTCCCAATAAATAATATCAAACCCCCCAATGCTGACTTTCAAATGGTTGCAGCTAAAATAAAGGACACTTCCTTTGTTTCTATCTATCTTTCCCCAACATCGAACTTCAATAAACAAGCGCAGTTGCAAATTGTCCGTCAACTAAGCCCTCCTTTCTTTTTATTGGGCGATTTTAATGCCCATTCCCCCGTCTGGGGTTCTGCTTTCTCTGATCGGGATGGTCGAAGTGTGATGGATTTCCTAGATGAATCCAACCTTTTTCTTTTGAATCTCGTACTAGAAACTCTCGCCCCAACACAAATCCCAGCGCAATGGATCTCTCCATATGCTCTACTAATCTGGCACCTCTCTCCTCGTGGGTGGTGTCCTTCAACCCTTGCTCCAGTATTCATTTCCCGATCACCATCACTTATCAAACTTCTTTCCATTCAGACAAGTCCCATATTTCGACAAAGATTAAAACAAAACACACCAAATTTTGACACACACGAATTTAACTCGCATATGGATAAGTTTATTATGAAGGGTGAAGCCAGAAATAATTTTAAAAAAATATATAAAATTTTTTATAAATAGTTTTAAGAATATTATTAGTTTTAAAGTAGGTTCAGATGGTTCCATTTTAGTTGACCAGCTCGACATGAATGACATGTGTGAACCTTCTTTTAACAAAGTTAAACAAGTTTTTCAAACAATTAAAATTTTTGACATTCAATAGTTGATCAACTAAAATTGAATTTTTATTTATTTTTTTTTTACTTTTATGAGTAAAACCTAAAATTGTAATATTTAATTAAATGAAGACAATATGTCCCAGAGGTGCAAATATCTTTTTCTGTTTCCAGATTTTCGATTGAGTCTCGCTACACTAATATTTATTGACTTCATTTAATTAAAATTGAATTGCCTGAACCTATTTTAATATACTAAATTGTTATGAATAGAAATTTTCAGAATGTTGTATTTTGGAATAGTCATAATGTGATTTAACTTTATAATTATATATTTAAAAAAATGCACCTATTTTATTTTTCAAAAATATTATATTTTATATAATTTCAGGTGCATGGTAAATATTTTATACTAAATTATACAAACCTACTATTTTGTTACTCGGGATTGTTACTTGCTTTATTAGATATTATTTATAGTTTGAAGTTTTAAAATAAATAACATTTTAAAATAATATTACTCGTCAATTTATTATTATATATGCAAGTATACAATTGATCCAAACAATTACATATTAAAACAATAAAAGAACACATCCATTGATACATTATAAAATTAAGATAGGCCACAAAGTGAAAAGAACACATCCATCGATGCGTAACGTATATACAATTTTTATTTTTATTTTTTTTCAATCAACCATAGAGTTATCAATGTAATACAAATAGAATTAAACACACACTCCTCAGCATCTCCAAAGATTACATCGCTAAAGAGACTGTAGGACCTCAAGTGAGGAGATAATGTTAAAAGTCAGTGAAACAAAATTCAGAAACTAAGTTCAGAATTTCAATGTTATGTATAAATAATCAGTAAGCCACACAGTTATCAATGAAACATAAATAGAACTTTCATTTTTTTTATTATTACATCCGTTTTATTAAAATTCGAAAAATCGACATACAACAAAAATATATTCCGTTAAGTACACATGATATACACTTAGGTATTTTTAATGGCAAGAATTCATAAAACTAAACCAACATGTGCAACCTTTTCCCGTTAACTTCGCTAGCACGGGAAAGTGGCGGGAATATACAGAGTGCCAAGGACAAAGCGCTGGATATAGTAATAAAATGTAGAAAGTTTGGGCAATTAGTCGGAACTTATAAAACCCAACCCCGACAATCACCAAAGCCAGAAAACAAAGCAATAAAACCTTCTTTTTGTCCCACAGGAAGGGCCGATGGGAATGTTTCTAAGCTGTGAATAATTTGATATAATTTAAGTAGACTAAAAATTGGTCAAAAATTAATGTAATTACAGTGGACCCGCGGTAATCCGACAAACGGATTTGGTATTATTATTTTTAATTTTGTTTTAAGCGGAGCCGATATACATATATATAGTTCCCGTGAGCACTAAGGGGCCGTTCAAGTATTACGTAACGCACTTGGGGGGGGAGGGGGGGTCTGGTGAACGTTACGGCGCGTTACGGGGGGGAGGGGGGGGGGGGGGTTCGAAGGACGCGTTACGTAACATGTTTTTCTTTATTTAAATAAAAATCTAAGGAACTGAAATCTTCCAAGTTAGCAAGCCTTTTAGTTTATGTTGTACGGGGAATTCCTCGACTGCATTGTGCGTCATTTTCATTTTATTTTCGTTAGTGTTTTAAACACGAAATACGCTTAAACACAATTTGCTGTAGTCAGTGTTGTTAATGTGAGTATTTAGCAATTATAATGTCCTCCAAACCGGGAGATTTACACCATCAGCTGTTATTGGCCTATAAAGGCTCTCATGCTGACTTGCCAGCGCAGCGCAACCAAAAAATGCCAACCAAATTTGGAAGACAGCAAAAGAAAAATTTAAAAAAAAAAAAAATTTATGCAACATATGAATGATGTTATACGCGAGTTTTTTAGTAAGAACAACGCTTTTTAGTTATTACACACAGGTTAGTTTACTGCTAAAAATTTAATAATATTACCAAAAGCTAGGTTTCGTAGTAAATGCATAGTTACACTCAGAACATGAAAAAGGTTTTCTTCACTTTGAATCGTTCTGTGAATTTTTTAATCTCCCTTTCGAGAACTTGAAAAACCACGCTGGGACAAAAAAATAGTTTTGTGTGCTGAAGGTAAACATGTGATTTTTTATGCCTCTTTGTAGAACACGAATAGTTGCAGTAGAAACATGTAAGTGGTTTTGTAGCACTGTGAGTCAGCAAATGATTTCTAAGAAGTTCCTTTGTACAATATGAATAATTGCAGTCGGGACACGAAAAAGGTTTTGGTCCAGTGTGGGTAAACATGTGAATTTTTAGATACCGTTTTGTAGCGCCTGAATAGTCGCACTCGGGACAAGTAAAAGGTTTTTCATCACTATGAATTAGCAAGTGCCGTTTTAGTTTTTTTTTCGAGAAGAAGAATAGTTGCAGTCATGGCATGAAATGGGGTTTTCACCACTGTGAGAAAACAAGTGATTTTTTTATTTCTCTGAATAGTTACAGTCGGAACATGAAAAATGCTTTTCTCCACAATGAGTAGTCAGCAAAAGAATTATTGGATATCCCTTTTAAGAACACAAATAGTTGCAGTCAGGACATGTAAAAGGTTTTCTCTTCTGTAAATCGCACGGTGGATTTATAAATTGTCCTTTTGAGAACTTGTATAACTGCATTCTGGACAGGAAAATGGTTTTTGTCCACTGTGCGTTAACATGTGATTTTTGGTGACTCTTTGTAGAACATGAATAGTGCAGTAGAAACATGTAAAAGGTTTTGTATCACTTTGAGTAAGCAAATGATTTCTAAGAAGTTCCTTTGCACTACATGAATAATTGCAGTCGGGACATGAAAAAGGTTTTTGTCCAGTGTGGTTCAACACGTGAACTTTTGGATACCGTTGTGTAGCGCATGAATATTCGCAATCGGGACAAGAAAATAGTTTTTCGTCACTGTGAGTTAGCAAGTGCCGTTTTCGTTATTTTTTTTCGAGAAGTAGAATATTTGCAGTCAGGACATGAAATGGATTTTTCTCCACTGTGGGTAAACATGGGTAATTTTTAGATTTCTCTTCGTAGTAGGTTTTTCTACACCGTGAGTGAGCAAGTGACTTCTTAGATATCTCTTTAGAGGACACGGATAGTTGCAGTCAGGATATGAAAATGGTTTTTTTCTTCTGTGAATCATACTGTTGATTTTTAAATCTTCCCTTTGAGAACTTGCATAACTGTATTCGGGACGTGGAAAAGATTTAACTCCACTATGAGTCAGCTTGTGAATCATAGTGGAGTAAAGTGTTGCTCCACAGGGAAAACTTACAATTACATTTAATTAACTTCCCTCAGGGCCTCCTCACTAAAGCTGATGTAAAAGAAAGTATGTGTTGTAAAACCATGTAGGTTTATTCTAGGTCAGACAGTGTTAAATTGTGGAGATCTGGAAGGAATACAAGGCCGGTAAAAATAATAATATTCTTAATTTTTTTCAAAATGACAATATGAATATATTAAATGTATATAATGTATCGCGAGTTAGAAATCTCTTGTTTTATTTATTACCGCAAACGAGATAAAATCAATAAAAAGGGTATTTAAGCGACATTTCAGTACGTTGCGCAACTTAATTGTGACTTTCGGGTAAAAATTGTTACTTGAGTGTTACGTAACGCTTAGGGGGGGGGGGGGTTGAACAGGAAAACGTTACGGCGCGTTACATGGGGGGGAGGGGGGTCAAAAATCTTCAAAAATTGCGTTACGTAATACTTGAACGCTCCCTAAGGCCATAGACCCATTGTGCTATCTCCCATTTTACCTCATTCCTTTGACAGTAACCCAGTCCCTTTTATAAAGTTCACCAGGATTGTCATTGGAAATGAAGCTATTTCTGGTTTGACAATGCGTCTTCCCAGGTCTCATTTCCCCACTTCACTCCTCCTGGGTTCCTTGAAGGCCCCACGACGGAAGAGAGCTTCATCTTTCCTCTCCATTCCTTAGTTCCCCGAAAGCTCCACGACGGAGAGTCCACTCCTCTTTGGTTGCCTAAAGGCCCCACACAGGAAGAGTTCACAGAGATGGCCTCATTTCTCCTCTTCATTCCTACATGGTTCCCCGAAGGACCCACATGGGAAGATGACATCATCTCTCCACTTCACTCCTCCTTGGTTCCACAAAGGCCCCGCGCTGGATCTATAGTCCGGCATTTTTCCAGACTATAGAGGGTCCAAACTAGAGGATTTAGAGGTCCGGAACTAGAAACCGGGCTTATAATCTTTTCGTCAGACATTTCATAAAAAAATATTTTCCTCTTTTTCCATTCCACGGCACCAGATCTCCAAATCTCCAGAATTAATCTGTGTTTCAGCAGCAACTTGCCCGATTATTCAATATATTAGTGAAGATTTGCCGAAATTTTTATTTACAATCAAAAGTGAAAGGCGTGACGGATTACAGGGGGCGCCGGATTAGACAGGGTCCGGATTACCGCGGGTCCGCTATATTATAATATTAGGTCCTTACATATGAAATTGGCGTTTTGCCGTACTGGCAACTTTGATCTCAAATATCTTCTCTTTGGTTAGGAATTCAAAATTCGAATTTAAACAGCTATTATTTACTCATGTATTTGTGTTTCGAAAATTATAATTCATTAACATAAACGACATTAAGAAAGTGTACTACGCTTTATGTCAATCACAAATAGAGTACGGGATAACTGGATGGGGGTCTGCTTTGAGCACTCACACAGAGCGACTCAAAATAGCCCAAAAAGGAGTACTGAAGACAATACTGAAAGTTCCGCTTAGAACTCCGACGGAAGAAATATTTAATAACTTTCAAGTCTTCAATGTACAGAAACTTTATTCAAAAAATATTTTATTTAAACTGAAAAAAAACATATATGTATACTCCACTGCCCAACATAAATACTCAACCAGGTCAGTAAGCAATAACATCCTGGTTACTCCCAGTTTGAACACATCTTTTGGACAGAGAAATAATAAATTCCATGCTATAAAATTATACAATGCTCTACCAGATCAAATCAAAAATATAAAGGAAATGAATATATTTAAAACAAAAGTAAAAATATGGCTGAGAGATCAAAGTGATAATAAAATTACAAACATCATGAAGATGATATAAAGACAATCCATAACCAAATACAAATATTTTAAAAAAACTACAGGCCACCTCAGAACAGGAAATCCTAGTGAGGAGGTCTGTGAAAAAAAAATGAATCTATACTTATTATATACATCATACATACATGTACAAATCTTGTTATTGAAATTAATAAAAAAAAAAAAAAAAAAATTAAAAAATTGTTTTTTCCTTAATTGTTTTTTTTTCTTTGCGTCACTTAGTTTACAAAATGGAAAACTTGAAATATTGCATTATTTATGAGTACGAGTTCCACCGTGGCACCAGTGCGGCAGAAACGGCTCGAAGGATTAATGATGTGTATGGCGACGGTGCCGCAAAAGAAAACACAGTGCGTTTTTGGTTCCAACGTTTTCGTTCTGGAAATTTCGAATTGCAGAACAAGCCCCGTGGACGGCCGGAGACCAACGTTGATAATGAAGAATTGAAGGCTATTGTGGAAGCGGATCCATCGCAAACCACGTCCGAGTTAGCTGCAGGCTGCGGTGTTAGTGATAAAACTGTTTTAGGGTGGGCATACATTGAGACATCGGTCGTGCAGCATGTTGAGCGCAGCGTAGTTCAGGTTTTTGTATTGTATGGAAGTGTATGGAGCGACATACATTGAGAAACAAGACATCTGCGCCGCAGAAACACTACTGCCCTGCGCCCGAACGGCATACACTGAGACATTGGTCGTGCACAAGGGCGTATTTAGACGGTATTTTGTGTACTGTGGAGATTCCATCACAGTACATACTTAGAAGCTAAAACTGTCTTTTTTAAACATTTAATTTTTAGATTGTTTTGACACTTTCATAAACCTTCCTACACATTTTTTTTTTTTTTTACATGAGCTCCACACAGGAGGCCCTGAGGAAAACAATTTCCCTCAGGGCCTATGTCATCTTTGGGGATGCTGTGTGGAGGGTTTTTTTAAGGAAAGGAAGGAGAGGAGAGTTCTGGGAAGGAAAAGGGTTTAAGGGGTGGGTAGGAATCTGGGGTTCAGTGTGTCTTGGTCATCCGCCTCCAAGACCTAGACAAACCTCACCCCATGAACCCGGGCACCCCTGCTAAATCACCAAACGTAGCGAACCACTTGGGGTGACCTATGGCAGAGGTGTTGGTTATCCAATAAAGGTTCCCAGGGGGGCGGTACCCATTCCCGCCTCCCAAATTACGTTTACAAATTACACATACTTGAACTTGTAGAAATACATAATAACTTGTTGAAATTGAAGATTTATTTACGTAAAATTTGTGTTGTGTTTTTATTTTCTTAGTACTGATAAAAGATCTGTACAAAAAAAAAAAAATTTTAATTAAAAAGCGACATGTAGAAGTTTTCACCCTTCGAAAACAGCTTAGAATAGACCTTCTCTCCAAATAGGATTAGTGGAATTATTTTTACCTAATGTTGCTTAGTAATCGTTATCTCATAGGTACGGATTATCAGTGAACCACCACTTTTTCAGGGCAGCGGCCGCCACTGGTTAAAACAAGACTTCGATACGCTAAGTGGCTAAGACACTTCAAATCCCTGTCGATGGGCAAATCGCATAGCACGAAAGATTCTGAGATGAAATTCAACAATTTTATGCAATAGCGCCTTTTCGTATGCAATCTGCATAACTCGTTTTCGAATCCTAACAGTTCATTTTGACTCCTGTTAGCGGTCAATTTGCATAGCAACAATGCATTAAAATATACATTCTGCCAGGCGAATTTAGTGGGTTATTGGTTAAATTTTTTTAATGTGAATACCTCACATGAGTCCAGCTGCTCCCGTCTGGAGACAGTAAGACTGTGGCACTAAGAAATGGGGTATGTTGTGTATGTAAGTAGAGAAGAAGGAGATGGGGAAGAGGAAAGTTGGGGAAGTACTTGGCTATTCAGATCTGGTCACCAAATGCGGCTAAAGCCATTTCAAGCAACTCTTCAATTCTGAGTGGTGGTCTTACACCAGGGCGATACTGAGAGTTTTTTCCACTCCAGAACGTGCCGCAAATAATGCCTGCATTCCTCCCAAAATAAATAATCAATTATAATGTAGGACGCGGTCTGGAGTGAGCTCGGGCCCAGCGCTCGCTCAGGAGTGGCGCTTGGTACTGGAAGGCTGCCGTCACCACTGTGTTGTCGGAATCCGATGTCTCCCTGTCTCATCAGGTCGGCGAATCCGTGTAGTCCTAGCTCCGTAAACATTGAAGATGCGCTGCTATATCTTCTGTATCCAAATACAATTCTGCAAGCATCATTATATTGGACTCCAGATACTAATATCTACAGCCTGTATGTCGGACGAATATCTACAGCTCATATGTTGAACTAATATCTACGAACTTCAGAGTGTTGACTAATATCTACAGAGCTAAGGTCGGACGAATATCTATGACGGTCCCAGCGTTGAACTAATATCTACAGAGCGTAGGTTGGACTAATCAGCTAAATGTGTCCAATAGTCCGATATTAGGAATTTTTACATACATACTTACATAAATTAAGTTTTTTAAACTGCATACGCAATATTACATTATTCCAATATGCTATACATAATTGCAAATCCAACCTCTGCCAGTGCTGTAGATATTCGTCAACACTTTGGTTTTCATAGATATTAGTCAGCAGTTTGAGCTGTAGATATTCGTCAACACTTTGGTTCTCATAGATATTAGTCAACAGTTTGAGCTGTAGATATTCGTCAACACTTTGGTTCTCATAAATATTAGTCAACAGTTTGAGCTGTAGATATTCGTCAACACTTTGGTTCTCATAGATATTAATTCGATTTTTTCAGTTTTTTGAATTCCTGTAGATATTAGTAGACGCCTCCTTATATTGGATCAGGAGCAGGCCCGGACTGGGACCATTTGGGGCCCTCCGCTAAAACCTGTAAAGGGGCCCCCTAACGTGGGGTGGGGAGGGGGGGGGGGGGTGGCTCCAGAAAACGGGGGGTCCAGGGTAATTTTTGAAAAATAGGTGCTTGAAAACAATGAAAACGCGTTTCTACTCTATATTGGCACCTATAAAGAAGAAGAAATTCAGATAAGTTTTTATACGAATATTATGATTTTCAACTTTTGTTGACTTTATTATTTATTGAAATAAGAAATTCACAGTATTTTTAGGATATCACAATACTATTAAACACTTTATTCACGATTTTATTCACACCAAAGCATTAATGAATTATGTCAAAATTATTTGTGTAGTAAAATTAATGACAAACGGATTTTAGGGATTAGAAAAATAATACTAACATTTAAAAAAAATCCTGTGTGTTTAACAGTTTACAATGTTGTATACTAGAATAGAAGGGGCTTAACTTAACTGAAATAATTCGACATTTTGCTTCCCTAGTCCTAAAATAACAGTTTCTTTGTAAGCAACTCACTTATTAAAGCTACTTCATCTATTATTTTATTTTTGTCCAAATTATAAAATAAATCCCTCTCAACATTAATAAAAAGCAGACTGGACATAAGGTCTTGGCCTAAGGACGACCGAAGTCGATTTTTGACGATTTTAAGTTTAGAAAATACTCTTTTTTTTATTAGTTTTTGGGGAAAATCTAAAATCGTACCTTAGAAAAAAACTCGTTCACATGTGACTTGGGTACAAGGTATGGTAATAACAAATTTATATACAATATACAGGTTGGTAAACAGTCCAGATTGAGTAATGACGTTATATAAATAAATGTAACGTCATTGAGATTGAGTAAGTTCAAACAGAACAGAAAAAGCACATGTCAAACACTGGAAACATTGTCTATTTTCAGAGCATTAAATGTCAGCATTTGTTTCCGCTGCCGTTGGGTTCAAATCGTCTTCTTCGTCACTGCATCTGTCTCCGTAGTTCTCAGTGGACTCTGCCGCTATGAAGTTGCTGTATTGTTGTGCAAACCGTCGCAGCTCTATCGACAGCCGACTTCTTTCAATTTTACACAGTTTAGAAACACTGCACAGCTTCCGTGGGAAATGTTCGGATTTACAAGATAAAGTCAAACTTTTTGGGGTCCAACCAGGGCCGGATTAACCATGTCGGGGTTCCTAGGCAACGCACGTCTCGGGGCACCCCTTACCAATGGTGGACTAACGGGGGGTGGAGGGCGGGGAAGGGGGGGAGGTTGAAGGGGCCTTTAAACGCCTCCTTGTTCCCTTGATCAAATCCTTAACAAAACTTTAAGGGGGTAGGTAGATAAGGTTTTAAAACTTTATTTTTTTCTGAATGTAAAACATGTCAGTATATTGAGTATTGTGTCAAAATTTCAAATAAATCAGAGCAAAACTAATGAAGGTACAGCGTTTCAAGCGACCGGCTCTCACGCTCGATTCAAGTATATTTCGAGAATAAAAAATTGTAAATCGGTTTTCTCGCAAACAATATTTCTGAAGTTTGTGAACACCATAACCTAAAATCGCGTTTTTCACTTCATGAAAAATAAAAAAAATTAAAATAAAATCGAAAAAAAAAAATCCCTCTGACTACCTAGGAAAACATATTCCATTACTTGGTGCATGCAAATCGAATGTTTAGTTTTTTTAATATGTTGTCAACCAGGTTGAAAAACGTGTTAAAAAACTTTCGAGAAAAACGCTTTCAAAGTTTTGCTGAGGATAATTCAACATACAAACTGTTTAAAACGGTTTCATATAAAATGCTGTATCTCCATCAATTTTACCAATTTCCTCAAATAGTGAGAGCATTATTAACGAATGCATCTTTCAGAAAATGAAATAAAAATATTTTCTTTGCAGTGTCCTTAAAGCCTTGTTTAGGATTTGATCAAGGGAACGTGGTGGCGTTTAGAGGCTCCCCAGAGTCAGAGGCCCGTGTGAACTGAATAAAAAACTTGTAAAATTACATCAACTTCACTAAGGGGGTGGGGGGGTTCATTCAACTTTTCCGCCCAGGGATTCTGACGGGTTTAGTCCGCCACTGCACTTTACCCTTCTCTAACTTCCATTTTTTTTTCTTTTTTCTACCAAAACGTAATTTTATTCATAATTAATCTGTTCTTTTACTACGTTACAAAAGGTATGCCATCACCCCATTTAATAAAGAAAACGAATACAATACAATAAAATACAATAACCCTTTATTGCACATAAAAGGACACATACATATGTAGAAACAAAAATATATATTGTTAAAAAAATTATTACAAAGAGCCGTCTTGTCACTAAAGTGATCTCTTCCAGACAACCTTTCCCAAAGAATTTTAGCAAGCAGATAGGTAGTGCATACTGAAGCTTGTACAATATTTATATTTTAAAAATATAATTAGAAATAAAACAAAACAAATGTCAATATAAACCACACACGGCACCTTCAATCACTTCAGATACTAAGTAATGTTGCAACAAAAAGAAGGAAAGAAAAGTAATATACAATTATGATTATATATTTGTTTTAATTAAAGACTTTTTATTTATTGTTTGTGCATGATATGAACATTAGTTATTTATTGGGTAATAAGTTAATTATTATTATAATTTGTTGTTTTCTTTAATGCGTGTACCTAATGTTATTAACCTGTAAATGTTTCTAATAAAAAAATTAAAACATCTTGAAAACTGACTTTTTCCGAAACTTCGTTGCTCACTAACTGAAGTAAGTCAGTTTTTCTCGGGACGCGGGGCCCCTAGCCGATGCAGGGCCCCTAGGCAGTTGCCTACTCTGCCTTAGGGATAATCCGGTACTGGGTCCAACCAAGATAAATCCAGTAAAAACGTCTTTGTTTGCACAAAATCTTTCTTCAATACTCATCCTCGCACAGTCTAAAATATACAATTTTGTAATGTTGAACTGTTGAAATAGAGTCAGTTTCATCTTTTTATTTTTTACCGGGCATTATAACTACTAACAAGACAAACATTTTTTTTGTACGTTTCGTGGGTCCCCTTCGGGGCCCCCTCGCGCCGGGGGCCCTCCGCGATCGCGGACCTGCGGACCTGGCCAGTCCGGGCCTGATCAGGAGTCGTTCTATTGAGCCGGTTCGGTAGTGACACCATGTTTCACATGTATATAGGCTAGTGCAAAATGCATTGAACAATGTTTTTTTACATTGTTACTGCATTTGAAGAATCTTCGGGCAATCATATTAGACAATATACAATATACTTGTTAAGGGTTGGAACCCAGTTGGAACTGCCCAAAGTCAGAGGGACTATGGTATGCCGATTTGAGGAATATTAGGGGAAGAATGGCAATTTAGATCTACAGTCGCGCAATGAAAATAGTTGCGATATCCAAGAAAGACAGAAAAGTAAAAATTTGAAAATTAACGAGAAATAACTATAATAACCAGTAACGCTCTATAACCAAGATTTATTGAGTCACCAGAATTTTAAGACAAATAACACTTTGTGAAATCTTATTGAAATTATTCTGCCTCTTTCATCAAATAATTGAGTGGTTTCAATAGTTATCTAATTATAACTAGATAAATTGTTTTATCAATTTGAAAAAATAAACCGCTTTCCGGTATCATATCTGTAATTAGATAAGTATATAAGTATTATGAATATAAAATTAAACATACATACTTGAAAAGATTGTAGAGAACTTAACTTATATCTTATCATGAAATAATACTCATGATTCTTGAATAGTTTGCATTGTTTACAGGTACCTAAAAACTAAATGATAAAACGATCACTTCAGCATTCATTATTATTAGTTTCAATTACTTGGGTGAGTTTCAAGTTCATATTATCTTTATTGGCTGAAATAAAGTTAACCTCCCAGATTAATTTGTTCGCTTTTAGGAACAACTCAATAAGTCTCGTAGAACTCGTTCTCTCCCTTTACTCTTATTTATTTATTAATTTATAATATTAACGCCTTTCGGCTTTTAATAATAAAACATATTGTATAGCACCAACATGAAAAATAAGACTAGGTATATTGAGTTTGTAAAACAGAAAGAAATAGTTGAGAAAGACATGTAAATATTCATATAACAAAACGAAATAATTGCAACGATATTTAAATATTACAATATTGTAACAATGAAAAAATACATTTGTATTATGCAAATAACTTATCTTAAAGAGGATAAATGATTTATTATTTCATACTTATATTTTATCAGCGACACACTCCATAAATCTATGTGCGAAAACATATTGCCTAAGTTTTGTATTTTATGAAGTGGTATATTGAAATGGGATATGGTCGTAGTATTGCCACAATAAAACGGTAGTACTGCCCTTGTGTTTCTGGCTGGCACATTAAAATTTATGAGCGCTAAGACTTCAGGGCTGTTAATTTTATTATGCAATACTAGATCGAAAACAGTTCTTCTATCACTCAATTTGAATAAATTAGATAAACGCAGAAGATAGGTGTAATTTAATTGTTCTTTCGGTATTTTTAGTTTATAATTTAAAAAGCTTAGGATTTTTTTTGGACTCTTTCTATTGTTTGAGGATGCACGTTATAATGAGGAGACCATACAGTTGAGTTATATTCAACTTGACTCCTCACTAGTGATGTATACAGAAGTTTTAATGTTTTAATATTGGTAAAATCTTTAGCCACTCTTAGTACAAAACCTAACATTTTTAAACCCTTCTTTGAGATATTTTCAATGTGTGATATGAAGCTAAGTTTAGTGTCGAAAGTAACACCTAAATCATTAATTTCAGCAACAGTTTGAGAATAATGTTATTGATCGTGTAATTGAAGTAAATTGGATTTTTTTTTTAAAAAATCTCATAGTTATACATTTATTAACATTTAGGTATAGCTTGTTGATGCCACATTAATTTTGTGTATAACAGTCGAGAAATATGATCTAAACGGTGTTAGAAAGACAAAATGCCACACTTTAAATTCAAATCTAAATTTTGACCACAAAATAATTAAAATGTACACCTTATGAAACCAAAGTTTCGAACCGTAATTTGAAAAAAAATGCAACTTTGGAAATTTTTCATAAATTATTTTTACGTGAAACGACAAAAAAGTTAGGTGAAGAATACACTTGCCTAATTAAGTATATCTATACCTATATATTTTTCAATTTGGGAGGCGGGTAAGTACCGCGGTTAAGTACCATTAAGTACGTTGGGAACCATTTATTGGATTACCAACACCTCTGTTATAGGTCACCCCAAGTGGTGCTCTACGTTTGGTGACTTAGCAGGGGTGCCAGGTTCATGGGGTGAGGTTTATCCGGATCTTGGCGGTGGATGCGTCTGCCCACCAACTGCGTGGCAGGCCGTCACTCCTTGACACACTGACCCCCAGTTTTCTACCCACCCCTCATACCCTTTTCTTCCCACAACATCCTCTATTTTTTCTTCCCTAAAAAGACCCTCCACACAGTATCCCCAAAGATGACATAGGCCTTGAGGGGAATTATTTTCCTCAGGGCCTCCTGTGTTGAGCTAATGTAAAAAAATAAAATATACATATATATTCAGGGAGTAACAGAACGTACCCGAGGGATTTTAATCAGTGATTCCTAAGCATATTTGGAGTAAAAAATGCAAAGGAAATTTTTGTCTCCGATGACTTTTTTGATTACATTATTTTTTTTTTTCTTCAAATTCAAACAAAAAAAATTCTCCCGCTTGTGTCATTGGTCACTCAGCCAAGTAACCGACCAACCCCTCACCCCGCCTTCAACTACTGTCCAACAACTACCATTTTTTAATGTGTTTGTAGAAAAAATAAATAAAAAAAGCATCAAAAATATCACCGGAGACCAAAATTTCATTCACATTTTTTACTCCAAATAATGTCAGGAATCGATGGTTAAAATCCCTCGGTTACGTCCTGTTACACCCTATATATACAGGGTGTTAAGGGACGTACTTGACTAACTTTAACTAGTGATTCCTGACATTATTTGGAGTAAAAAATGTAAATGAAATTTTGGTCTCCGGTGACATTTTTGATGTTTTTTTTTTTTTCTACAAAAACATAAAAAAATGGTAGTTGTTGAATAGTTGGAGGCAGGGTAAGGAGTTCGTCAGACACCCGGCTGAGTGACCAGTGACGACATGCGGAAGAAATTTTTTTTTGTTTGATTTTGAAGAAAAAATTTTTGAAAGTCGTCAAAAAAAGTCACCGGAGACCAAAATTTCATTTACATTTTTTACTCCAAATAATGTCAGGAATCACTGGTTAAAGTACGTCCCTTAACACCCTGTATGTATATAAATGTTTTTTTTTCGTTACGAGTAATTTTAATTGAAAAAAACGTAAGGTGTGCCATTTTTAAAACTGTTTTACGTTTGTGTAAAAAAATTATACCAATTTATAAAAATACTTGCTGACCCGAGGAACTCGTACCGCCTCAGAATCAATAACTGTTGAATTAAAATCAGTTTTTATAATAAGTGTACAAATTACACAATGAAGCAATTATCGATGCGCAACTGTCCGTGTTTTGTTTTAGTCGGTATCAGAGATGATGTTATGTACGGATTTATATTTTTTGTGATTTTCTTACTTTTCCACTAACTTGCGGGAATTTGGAAGGCGGGTACGGGCGCCGCCACCCCGGGAACCATTTATTGGATAACCAACACCTCTGCCGTAGATCACCCCAAGTGGTTCGCTACGTTTGGTGATTTAGCAGGGGTGCCCGGGTTCATGGGGTGACGTTTGTCCGGGTCTTGGCGGTGGAAGCGTCTGCCCACCTGCTGCGTGGCGGGCCGGATTGAGAGATACTGGTTGAGGGAGGTCTTTTGACCTTTCCAGCCGGACTCTCTCGACCCATTGCCTTCCACCGGGGTTGGAGATACTTTTCTGGGCGTGTTCTGTATTGAGCTTTTGTTAAAAAAATGAGACCGACAAGAGTGAAGGCGATACATACGATTACTTACCCACCCTACCCTTTTCTACCCACCCTTCATAACTTTTTCCTTACGAGAACTTCCTATCCTCCCTTCCTTAACCCGGCGTCGATGACGCTGGGTCACAATGACCCGAGGCGATTTAAAACGGCCATATTTTGTTTCCCGTCAACCGTTTGACTGGAGCGCTTGAGTAGCTGGAGATACAAAATTAATGAATTATGTATATACATGTATAATCTTGTACTAAATAAACATACAAACAACCCCCTTCTACCAGCACCAGTGCTCAGTGCGACGCCGCTTGCGGAAGGAGATAAACGTGCGTCAAGTTAAAACGGGTGAATATGACCTATAGTTGAAATGAAATTCTATAGTTATTTTTTCATAGTTGATTTTGCATGTGTTTTTTACTAAGATAATAAAAAGTTGATTTATAAAATATACTGGTATTATTTATATTTTTTTTATGACCAAAGAACCCATAAATAATAAATAATTTTCAAAATACAGATAACCCTTTCAGTTTTGGCACAACCCATCGGTAAAATTCGGGTCACGATGACCCGGCGTCATTGACCGCGTAATTATTTTCATTATTGACGCCGGGTTAAAAAGACCCTCCACACAGCATCCCCTAAGATGACATAGGTCCTAAAAGAAATAATTTTCCTCAGATTTTTTAGAATTATTCTATTTTTCCTTTGAAGGGTAAAGACATACGTTCACCGTTTGACTCATTTTCGTCTATTGACATTTAGTGTGTAAGAAAGAGGGGCAGCATTATATGATTAAGAAAAAAAGTAAAACAATCAGCGCATTGACCATCATCATCATCTGTGGCTCTACAACCCAGGTCGGGTCTTGGGCTCTAGCAGAGCCTGCCTCCATGACTGTCGGTGTTGTGCTGCGTTGCCCCAGTTTCGGATGCCGATGGTGCTTGCATCCTTCACCACTCCATCCAGCCATCGAAGCTTTGGTCTTCCAACTCTTCTCCGACCCCCAGGTGCACCATCCATAATTCGCTTTGGAATAGCGCATTGACATTTGACGTTTTTGGAATTCACCCACTATTTAATACTAGCTTTTTCCCGCGGCTTCGCTCGCATTAGGGGATTTCCATTCCACCTTCTCCACCTTCCCTCTCCCCACTCCACTCCCCCCATTAACCCCCTCCCCTCCCCCCGCTCCACTCCCCCCATCAACCCCCTCTCCCTCCCCCTCCTTCTCCACCCCCCGCCACCGTACCATCCCATACCCCTCCCCATTCCACCTCTCCCACCTTCCTCCACCCCTCCCCCTTCCCCTTCCTTCCCTCCCCCTCTCCCACTTAAGACGTAAATAAAGTCAAGTACGACCCTTAACATCCTGTATATAGAGGGCGTTAAGGGTTGTACTTGACTTTACAAAAATTTCATTTTCATTTTTTACTCCAAATAATTTCCGGAATCACTGGTTAAAAAGTAAGTCAAGTACATCGCTTAACACTCTGTAGGTATATCTTTTAAAAAAATAATTTTAATTCTATTTTTTATATCCCATGATTTTTCACGGGTCTGCGCTAACGTAATATAACAACGTTATCAGGAAGCGATGAAATTTTCCACTACTAAAATAGATATACCTAATTTGTAGTAATTTACACAAGTATTTTCTGCAACTATTAATTTACTTATTAAGACGCAAATCAATTGAGTGGAAGATATGACATTATCATTATAGTTGATGACCACTAGACTACTTATCATCTTCTTCCTCTTATCATAATCAGACCGGGCATCCATCGCCCCGATAAGGCGCCTTCAGGTTATCTAGCCCGGTTGATCGATAAAGAATTTTCCGATAATATCGATAACTTAAAAAAAGTTATGAGTGTGCAGTTCACAAAGCAATAGAAGTGAAACCTTCACAAAACTAAACTAGACAAGAGTGGGGAGGCTACGAAGCACCGCACAAAGAGGAGACCGATTATACTCTCTCATTCTCTCACAGGCTAAATCCTATAGTTGTGTGTGTTTGTCTCTTTTTGTGTCACTTTTTCGTTTCATCGAGTTTCACTTCACAACGGTGCTAAAGAAATTTTCACTTAAAAAAATTTGTAAAACTGCCTTTTTTTACATGAGCTCCACACAAAAGGCCCTGAGGAAAATAATTTCCCTCAGAGCCTATGTCATCTTTGGGGATGCTGTGTGGAGGGTTTTTTTAAGGAAAGGAAGGAGAGGATAGTTTTGGGAAGGAAAAGGGTTAAAGGGGTCGGTAGGAATCTGGGGTTCAGTGTGTCCTGGTCATCCGCCTCTTAGACCTAGGCAAACCTCACCCCATGAACCTGGGCACCCCTGCTAAATCACCAAACGTAGCGAACCACTTGGGGTGACTATGGCAGAGGTTTTGGTTAACCAATAAAGGTTCCCGGGGCGGCGGTACCCATTCCCGCCTTCCAAATTGAAATTGCTTTGATGCGTTTTTTAAGTGAAAACTTCTTTAGCACCGTTGTGATTTGAAACTCGATGAAACGAAAAAGTGACACTAAAAATAAATACATACATGCGATTTACCCAGTGGCGTAGCGTGGGTTTCAGCCGCCCGGAGCGGAGGAAAATTTCGCCGCCCCCTTAATTGGGTACAATTTACCCGCAGATTTTCAAGCGCCGGGGGGGGGGGGTACATGGAAATTCAATTTTTTTTGCCGATTATTATAATCACATGTGACCAGTACTTAAAAAATTCCCTCAGGGCCTTTGTCACCTTTGAAGACGCTGTGTGGAGAGTCGTTTTGAGGAGAGGAAGGAGTGAACAAGGGTCAGAAAATTGAGAATGATATCCATGTATTAGGATTTCGCATCTCGAATTTTTACACTGAGTTGAGGGAACAAGGCATATTTTAGCTTAAGATTGATTCTGCGTCCCCCAAATAATAGTTACTCACGGAACAATCAATTTATCAGAATCTCGCAGCATTTGGTATGCAACTCAAATGTAAAGCTTCACTTTGTTAGATACACCTACCTGAGGTGCCTACCTTCTGCCGACAAACTAGCTCAGAATGGTCAGCAGAGCGGAGGAGACTATCATCAGGGTGGTAGGATCTCTGAGGCGTTTGTGTGGCGTTCCTGAAATAAGCTCAAATCCTACGGGCTGGGGGAGACAGTGAAACAAGTGGCTACGGTAAATAACAGTTGTATTGGGTAGAATTCTTTCATAAACAACAATGATACAATAATGCAAGCAGGGTAGCAACAGTAATTCTATCTAAATCGGGTGAATTTGACCCTAAAATCTCTCTAGGGGCGGTCATTTATCTTCGCGTTGAATTTACAAGGAACACACGCATTAAAGAGGGGTTAAATAGCTCAGGTACTCACAGCAGCAGCCTGGTCTCTTGGAGATGCGGTTATGTGGAGGGAATTTAGCCGTCCAAAACACAACCGCCATGGCGGCTTCGCAGAATGTTCCGGAACAGTGCAACATGGTTCACGTACACGTGCGCTGCCAGCCGGTCGGCCGTGGCTCGCGTTCCACCGCCGTCAGCGCGCGGCGCGCTAGCGGAGAGAAAGCGCAACTGTTTGTCTACACAGTGGCGTGCGCTCTAACTTGAGAGGGGGCATTTAGTATATCGTATAACAACTTGGTACACGATAAATTTATAATAGATAATTTATCGTTATACACGTATTCTGGACACAACACTGGATTAAATTAAATCTTTATGCGGCGATTTAAAACTACACTCAGAACATGAAAATGGATTTTCTTTGATTCTGGCAGCACATACATAGTCTTCAACTAACTAAAAACATCCTTTGAAATGTAGAAGCAGATGAATCCACAACTGGAATTTTACATTCCGAACACAAAACTGGTTTAAGTTAAATCTGTATGGGGCGAATTAAAACGACACTCAAATGAAAATGTTTTTAATTTATTCTGGCAGCACATACATAGTCTGCTACTAGAATTTTGTAACTGCACTTCGAATAAGATAATGTTTTCCTTCGAAATGTGTCAGCAGATGAATCCACAATAACTGGTTTTAAATTAAAGAGTTAATGTGTTTGCGAGTCACCAGCTTTGATTAGTATTACTTTCATAATATTATACGAATGGTTTTCCTACGAATTATGAATTGTGGGAGGGGGGGGGGGGGAGCGGCCTAGCCCCTAATTTTTATTTATTTTATTTACACTAGCTCCACACTTAGAAAATGGAAAAATGAGGAAAATAATTCCCCTCAGGGGCTACGTCATCTTTGGGGATGCTGTGTGGAGGGTCAATTTGGGGAAAAAGGGAGAGGAAGTAGTAGGAAGGAAAAGGGTATGAGGAATGGGTATGAATCTGGGGTCAGTGTGTCCAGGAGTGACGGATGTATGAATCAATCCCTCCCACTGCGGGTAAGGCGATATTCCGAGAGTCCTGCTGAAGAGGTCTACAGGTCTTCCTCAATCAGTCTCTCCCGATCCGGCCTGCCACGAAGTTGGTATATACGCCGCCAAGATCCGGACAAACCTCACCCCATGAACCCGGGAATCCCTGCTTAGTCACGAAACGTAACGATGGCAGAGGTGTTGGTAAACCAATAAATGGTTCCCGGGCGGCGGTATCCATATCCACCTCCGAAAATTTAAACAATAATAATATCTTGTAAAAAATTTATTATTTCATTTCATAGATTGATGTGTTTCGATGAATCATCGTACCATCCATGTGTTCAAAGTACAAAAATAGGATGAAAACCATGTTCGTGTTCTTTGAATCAATTAAAGCTGAGGACTCGCGTGCAGATTAACTCTTAGGTTAAAACCAGTTTCATGTTCCGAATGATCGGTCAAAATTCCAGAAGCGGATTAATCTACAGCCGCATTTGGAAGAAAATCATTCTAATATTTCGAGTGGACTTTACTATTTTGTTTCAAACCATTTTTCAAAATTCGTATTTTGTAGGAAAACCATACGCACATTATAAGAGTAATACTAATTAAAGCTGGGGATTCGCTACAGATTCACGCCCAATTTAAAACCAGTTTTGTGTTCAGAATGTAAAATTCCCGTTGTGGATTTATCTGCTGACACATTTCAAAGGAAGACATTCTCTTATTCAAAGTGCAGTTATAAAATTCTAGCTGCAGACTCTATGTATGTATGTGCCGACAGAATAAAAAAAAAACAATTTCATGTTTTGAGTGTAGTTTCAATTCGCCACACACAGATTTAATTTAAATCAGTTTTGTATTCAGAATTTAATATTGTACACAGTTGCTGATAATCGTCACCCCTCTCTTCAAGAAAATTTGTTATTACGTCCAATAACATGATGGATCGGCATTTGAAAATCACACAAGATGATACGCGCAGCTCTTGTGCCGGTTCTTGTCCGGCTACGGGTCCGAGTTCTTGTGCGAGTGCTGGTTCTATTGGGTTCGAGTTCTTGACCGGACCCGTGCCTGCGATCGACTGTACTAACGGCCACGATCGACCGGTTGGCCATCCCTGATTTATAGGATTTAGCCTGCTAGCGAATGAGAGAGAATAATCGGTCTCTTCTTTGTGTGGTGATTTGTAAATAATCGGTCTCCCCTTTGTGCGATGCTTCGTAGCATCCCCACTCTGTCTGAAAAGTGGGAATGTAAAAAAAAACATTATTGCTAAATAACTATCTTCAAAACACTCTCTTTAGGGTGAATAGCGTATTTAAAAAAAAACTGTCTTCCTAGATTCGGTTATGAAAATATGTGGACTGTTGTTCGTTAGTTGGCGATCTGCTTTTTTCTGTATTCGATTTCTAGGTCGATACGTCATTTCAACCCCGAGTTATGGAGCTTTAACTTTGAAATATTCATTTAGCCATGAAAAAATATGACACGTCATCGTTTAAGTGGTTGACACGTTTAAGTGGTTCGCTACTTTTGGTGGCAATGCAGGGGTGCCCGGGTTCACGGAATGAGTTTCGTGTATGTCTTGGCGGCGGATGCATTTGCCCACCTACTGCATGGCGGGCCGGATCGGCAGAGACTGGTTGAGAGAGCCGTTTTCGCCTCTACGGCTGGAATCTCTCGAACCATCACCTTGCACCGCAGTGGGAGGAATGGGTTCATACGTCCATCATTCCTCCATGGCCTCCATATTCCTACCCACCCCTCATACCTTTTTTTCACAGAACTTCTTCTCTCCCACCTTATCATAAAAAGATCCTCCACACAGTATCCCCAAAGATGACATAGGCCCCGGGAGAATTTTTTTTCTTCAGGGCTTCCTAATGTTAAAAAAAGATATGACGTACAACGGATCTACCAGTGGTAAGCCTAAATACATAATATTCATGGAACGTCTATTGGGTTTCGATAATTCTTTATTAATTGTTTTTGTGTTTAATTCGTAGAACTCCATTTTAATTTTTAGAAATGTAATTAAAATTAAATTTGATAATGTTATTATCGAGTTCTGCAAGTTTTTTTGGTTAGTGCTTTAGTTACAGCTGTTTCGACTTGTAACGTCATTTTCAAACTGTGGTGAAGCCACGTACGGACGACTTATTTATAAGATTTTAAATGTCAATTTTTAAAGGTGTCTAAGTTGATTTATTACCGGTTAAACCAATTTGTAGAGACACTAATTGAGAGAGTGCTAATGTGGGATTCGGAGTATTTCCCTTTGGTTAGCCTTGCACTAAGTGTAAGTGTTTTCTTAATTGATTTAGAATGACGTTATTGCTATGACTCATTTAAGTGCATTATATATATATATATATATTTTTTTTTTTTAATAATCTAAAAAATATAATGCACTTAAATGAGTCATAGCAATAACGTCATTCTAAATCAATTAAGAAAACACTTACACTTAGTGCAAGGCTAACCAAAGGGAAATACTCCGAATCCCACATTAGCACTCTCTCAATTAGTGTCTCTACAAATTGGTTTAACCGGTAATAAATCAACTTAGACACCTTTAAAAATTGACATTTAAAATCTTATAAATAAGTCGTCCGTACGTGGCTTCACCACAGTTTGAAAATGACCTTACAAGTCGAAACAGCTGTAACTAAAGCACTAACCAAAAAAACTTGCAGAACTCGATAATAACATTATCAAATTTAATTTTAATTACATTTCTAAAAAATAAAATAAAAAATTCGATAATTCTCGCTAGAAAAAATAAAATTAGTTGGATTTCGTTGGGGTAACGCAGATTGGGATATTACTCGTACATTGGTAGGTAATATTGCAATATCTCCTGTATTGTCTCCGATTTATACCTGTAACATACACCGTTTGGAGAGAGTACAAAGAAAATTTCTTCGATACGTTCAATTCAAATTGAGACAGCCTGTAATTGAAATCCGCTGCAATGCATTAATGTCTGATCTAAACCTACCACTACTTTCTACCAGGCGTACTATTAATGACATTCTTATACTTTTTAAATTACTGAACAATCTTATAGACTGCCCTCAAATGTTAAATGTTATAAATATTCGTGTCCCTGTTAAATCAACTCGACTCCACCACCTTTTCCACAGTGACAATCATAGCACTAACTATTCCTATCATTCGAACTGCCAATACGTATACAGACCTTTTCGATATTTTCAATACCTCACCGTCTTGCATCAAAGCAAAAATAATTAGTTATTTATGTAACTGATATGTTTGTAAAATGATAAATATTTGTTGTACTAATATGCATCGTATGTATGTTATTCTATATATATAATGTTTGTAAATGTTCGATACACTTGTATTATGTATGTAATAGCCCTCTTAATTTGGTAGGCGGGCATGGGTACCGCCGCCCTGGGAACCATTTATTTGATGACCAACACCTCTCGCCACAGGTCACCCCAAGTGGTTCGCTACGTTTGGTGACTTAGCAGGGGTGCCCGGGTTCTTGGGGAAATGTTTGTCCAAGTCTTGATGGCGGGTGCGTCGGCCCACCTTCTGCGTGGCGGGCCGGATTGGGAGATGCTGGTTGAGGGAGACCCTTTACAACCGGTTACCGCTGTCCGGGCCGCTCGGTAGTACAGGGGCCCGACCCTCAGGCTCACGACTGAGAGTGGGCTGCCCCATCAACGAGTGTTAAAACCCCGCCGCTGCTGTTGTGCCGGTTCGTGACCGGAGGGGACCCAGCAGTAGCGTTTGGGGTGCATCGGGTGACCTCTCCAGCCGGACTCTCCCTACCCATCGCCTTGCACCGCAGTGGGTGGATTGGATTCATTCGTTCATCACTCTTGGACACTCTGATCCCCAGCTTCCTACCCACCCCTCATACCTTTTCCTTCCCAGACCTCCCTCCCCCCACACCCTATCATAAAAATATTTAAAAAATTCATGACAACACAAACAACAAATATTAACTGCATTACAGCGGCGAGTAGTAGGAGACCCCGGCGCAGGCCAAAAATGTTGGTGAATTACACCAACATTTGCGGCCTGCATACCAATTTAAACTCCGTCCACCATCACCTTTTTACTCAACGCCCCAACCTACTATTCCTGTCTGAAACGCAGATAGCCGAGCCTGTAGACGCCTCCTATCTGGACTGCCCGGGCTTCACCCTCGCAAGCAAGTTCAGACCTAAAGGAGGTGTCTGTCTCTACAGTCGAGCTGACGTCAACTGTGTGCGACTGTTGAATCTGGAAAACTCCAGATTCGACGTAATGTGGGTACGCGTCAATCTTGCCAGTACGGTAAGATTCTACGTGTGTTTATACCGCTCACCGAACCTTAGCGAATCAGACACGTCCGAGCTCTTCAAACATTTAAGCGACACTATTGATGACCTCTTGCCCCGCTACCCTACGGCAGAGTTTGTGGTCCTGGGGGACTTCAATGTTCATAACGAACCTTGGTTGAAGTTCTCAGGATCAACAGACTCGGCTGGACGCCAAGCGGAATCCTTTGCCCTTTGCTACGGATTGGAGCAAATGGTTCAGGAGCCTACAAGGGTTCCTGATGTCCAGACTCACCGTTCCAACCTGTTAGACCTATTTTTAACTACTGTGCCACACGGTTACAGGATTGAAGTCACAGCGCCTTTAGGATCGTCCGACCACTGCCTGGTGACGACATCAATCCCTGTAAACTTCAGACCACCAAACGAGAGGCTGAAGAGAAAAGTGTGGCACTATAGGTCAGCAGATTGGTTCGGTCTGCGGGCACATTTTAATGCTTTTCCGTGGTCAGCTGTCTGTTTTCGGACTTCGGATCCCTCAAGATGTGCCCAGGAAATTGTTGAAGTCATCACATCCGCGATGGATGGCTTCATCCAATCTACTGTTAAGGAAACTGGTGTAGGCTCAAAGCCGTGGTTCAGTCGACAATGCGCTGAAGCAGTGCGACGAAAAAACGCGGCTTACCGAGCCTACAACACATCTAGAACATCCGAAGACAGAACAGCTTACAACAAAATGGCAAAGGAAACCAAGAGAATCATAAATAGGTCAAAATTCGAGCACGACCAGCAGATCAGCAGAAAGCTGAGTACATGCCCGCATGGCAGCAGGCAATTCTGGTCGCTTGCGGGCTCAATAGGTCGCAATTTCTGCAAATCCAGTCTGCCACCTCTTACCAGACCTGACGGCTCACTAGCAAACACCGCCACCGAAAAGGCTAACTTACTAGGTAAAATGTTTGCGGATAACTCAACCCTCGATGACCAAGGTGCTATCCCGACGTCGGTTCCTCACTGCGGTTTTCGTATGAAAAACCTGAGGATCCGGCATCGGGAAGTACTCCATGTTTTACGAGGGCTTGATGTTAATAAAGCTAGTGGGCCTGACGGAATACCTGCCCTGGTACTGCAAAGGTGCGCTGCAGAAATAGCTCCAATTTTGACGAAGCTTTTTAAACTGTCCCTGAAGACTGGCTCTGTGCCCTCTGGTTGGAAAAAAGCGGTTATCCATCCTATTCCAAAGAAGGGTGACCGCTCCAACCCGGCCAACTACCGCCCCATAGCGATCACATCAGTTCTGTCTAAGGTGATGGAACGTGTGATCAACGACAAACTGCTCACATACCTCGAGAAGAACAAAATTATTAATGACCGTCAATTTTTTTTTTTTTTTTTTACAGTGAATACCGCACAAGAATCTCAACTGCTCCCGTCTGGAGCCAATGAGACTATGGCATCCCCAATTGGGGTATGTTGTGAGGCTGAAGGTAGTGGGGAGAGGAAGGAGGTGGGGAAGAGGAAGGTTGGGAAGTACCTGGCTATTCAGATCTGGTCACTAAACACGGCTAAAACCATTTTCAAGCAACGTTTCAATTCTGAATGGTGGTCTTACACCAGGGCGATACTGATAGTATCTTCCACTCTGGAACATGCCGCAAATATACTATATATTATTTTAAATTAATTAATTGTGAAATAGCACAAATTAATCAAATAAAATTTATTTGCGCATGCCGGGTTCGAACCCGCGACCTCCGGAATGTGAGTCAAGAGTCTTAGCCACTGGACTACGGAGGTCGTCAAATACGGATTCCGGCGGAACCGCTCGTGCGGTGATCTTCTCGCGTATGTGACGCATGTTTGGGGGCGATGCCTGGAACGTTTCGGTGAGACCCAAACGGTTGCACTGGACATCTCCAAGGCCTTTGACCGGGTTTGGCACCGAGGACTTGTCAACAAACTGCATTCTTACGGACTTTCCGCATCCTTGTGTACGTGGATTGCCGACTTCTTGAGGGAGAGGTCGATTCAGACGGTAGTCGATGGTTTCACCTCTTCCTCACACTCGATAAATGCTGGCGTCCCGCAGGGTTCAGTTCTGTCTCCGACTTTGTTTTTGTTGCACATCAACGACCTTTTGTCATGTGCACCAATTCATTGTTACGCGGATGACAGTACAGTTCATGATAGCTTTTTGTTTGACAAGCCCCCAAAGGGCTCACAAACTCCAACAGCTCGTAAGGCTTTGAAGCAAAGAATGGACGGTTACCTCGAGAGTGTTTTCTCTTGGGCTAAAAATAATCTCGTTGAATTTAATGTTTCAAAGACCCAATCTTGTCTGATTACGTCTAAAAGGGATCGAAATGAAAATCTAGTCTCTTTCAACGGAAGCAATCTTCCGAACAGGCCCTCCATTGATATGCTTGGTGTAACCCTAAGTGACCAGCTCAGGTATGGGGGCTCCATCGAAGCCAGAGTAAAGTTAGCCTCCCAAAAACTGGGCGTACTGTACAGGGCCCGCAGATACTTTAATAGTACACAACTGCTAACCCTGTACAAATCGCAAGTGCGCCCCACGGTTGAATTTGGCAGCCACCTCTGGTCTGGAGCTCCAAAATACCTGAAAAATACCCTCGACTCTGTGCAGAAACGGGCGGTCCGTTTGATAGATTCTCCCATCTTAACAGACGGATTGCAATCTTTAGAGCACAGGCGTCGGGTGGGAATGCTATCCTTGTTCTACCGGTATTACAATGGAAGATGCTCCGAGGAACTAGCATCATTGATCCCTTCGGCACCGGTGCATAGTCGGGAAACACGCCAAACGCGTGCCCAACATTTGTACACAGTTGACATATGTCACATGAGAACGGGTCGTTTCTTCGACTCGTTCTTGTGTTCAACAGCTCGGCTGTGGAATGATTTGCCGGCCTCTGTGTTTCCTCCTTCCTACAACATGGGTCTCTTCAAGACCAATGTTCATTCCTTCCTCTCTTCAAAGAGACCCTCCACACAGCATCCCAGATGACATAGACCCTGAGGGAAATTATTTTCCTCAGGGCCTCCTGTGTGGAGTTAATGTAAAAAAAAAAAAAAAATGTACGGGCGTTTAAATAATAAATAAATAAAATATAATATCGAAAAATAAATTGAATCCTTTCTCTGAATGACTGAATTTCAGTTTCCGACCTTCATCAGCCCCCCTTTCTTACTGTTTGTCTGAATACCCTGAGATTAAATAAACTGGCAATTCAGATCTAGTCAATAAATAAAGCGACAGTCAAATCAAGATCAAGCAATCAATCAAGACCCTCGTGTTATTTTTACTTAGTGCAGCGTCATCAGCGGACAAGTACTTGACAATAACAATGCATAGATCATATCATTATGTAATGTGGGTGGGCACAATGCATACATATAGTTTGTATTTGTACGTGAGTTACTTATATCATATCTATATTGTATAAAAGTAGGTAGGTGGGTAGCCCAGGGGCGTGCCGTGTATTTTTTAATCTGATTTTAGCCCTTTATTTATATATATTTAGTTCTCACCCAGTTAGTTAGGTCTAACCCACTAACCCAGTAAATGGATACGTTATGATGTCAAAATTAAAAAAAATATATACCTATATAACTCAAATGACAAATAATACAAAGAGAGGCACAAGAAACACAAAGAGACAGAAGTGATACACAATATAATTAGCTCAACAATTATTACGCAATATTTACTTTTTTTCTGAATAAATAAATAAATTGTCAAAAAAATGTCTACTTCAACACCCTTGATTTGATCAGTGGCGGACTAACGGTGGGAGGGGCAGGAGGGGCGCCTGCCCCGGGCCTCTGGTCATGGGGGGCCTACATGTTCCTTTGATAAAATTCTAAACAAGGCTAAAAAAAAATCGTGATTTTTTTAATATCATTTTCTGAAACATGCGTTTGTTAAGAATGCTTTCACCAAATGTTTTAAATAAATTCGAAAAATTGACGGCGATACCTCATTTTCTGTGAAACAGTTTGTATGTTGAATTATCCTTCAGCAAAACTTTGAATGCGTTTTTCTCAAAACTTTTTGAATACGTTTTTTAACCTGGTTGACAACATATTTAGAAAACCATACATCCGATTTGCACGCACCAAGTCTTGCTGTTTAAAAATACAGTGTCTATGGCACCACGTAGGGGAATTTTGATATCTAAAAAAAATGGCGGACCAGCGAATTTAGTTTTCGATTTTTTGTAGAAAAGTTTGATCGTTCATAAAAAAAATATAGCCCTTTATAAAAAAATCCCTACGTGGTGCTATATTGACTGTATTTTCGAACGGTTTAAGACTTGGTGTATGCAAATCGGATGTATAATTATTTTTCTAATATGTTGTCAACCAGATTGAAAAACGTAGTTTCAAGAAAAACGCGTTAAAAGTTTTGTTGGAAGATAATTTTATTTTATTATAATTTTTTTATTTATTTATTTACGCCTATTTAGGCTTTTACAGACATATATATAACAATATTAACAAAATTATACTGGTAAATAGTGCAGGAAACTACTGTTCAAAACACTTGCACAAAAATAAATACAGAGTAAAAATATTAGGTATTGAATTTAAACCACACAGTATGTAGGTACAAAATATAACAAATCTGAAATAGTTTTTTTTTTCTTTCAGCCGACAAAATACTGCCAATGAATTAGTCAATTTTAATAGCTTTATCAAAGTATTATTCCCTTATGTGATGAAAAAAACTTCAATAAAATTGCGCTTATATAATAAAATTGATGTACTAAAGATATCAACAACTTCAGAGTATTTGTTTCCAAGCTGTTGAATCCGTCGCATAGGAGTAAAATATTGACTTGTTAACTTAGAATTGCTACAATAATATGGTAGGTACTGTCTTGTGACTGACCTGCCTGGAGTATGAAAAGAGATTTCATATAATAAATCAGGGGTATCAAACATTGAATTAATGATTTTATACAAACAGGTTAAATCGGAAATGATTCTACGATCAGATAATTTTATTAAATTTAATGAAGAAAGTACGTTATCGTAATTTAGGCATTCACTAGGAATGCCCATTTTAAAATTCACAAATCTTAAAAATTTATTTTGGATTCTTTCAATCGCATGTGAATGAACCTCATAATTTGGGGACCAAACCGTGGAATTGTATTCTAAATGACTCCTTACGAGTGACATATATAATGTTTTTACAGTATTGACATTATTGAAATCACTAGATACCCTTAAAATAAATCCCAACATTTTCAAAGCTTTATTGGTTATTATTTCTATATGCTTGATAAAGTTGAGTTTCGTGTCAAACCAAATACCTAAGTCATTAATTTCCGAGACAGATACTAACGACATATTGTTAACCCATTACCTCCATGAATTTTTTTTTATTTTTATAAACTTGAATCATCATTATAACCCGATAGTATAGACTTAAAGAAGAGTCCAAAATCAGTTTTAGAATTTTCCGCCCGCCCACCCTCTCACCAGAGCGTTTAGAAAATTGATGCCTAAACGCAACTCTTGGAGGTAACCCCTCTAAGCAAAATTTATGTCAACTATGGGTTAAGTGCAGTCTACTGTGTGATTTATATTGATAATATAAAATAAATGATTGTCTTTGTTTATAATTCAATGAAAAAAAATATTAAAGGAAAATACGCAAAATAATTAAAAAATTAATATTAAAAAAAAAACATTCAAGAATGAGGAAACTAACCAAATCTAAGCAAATTATTCTTTAAGTGATACTGTTCGAAGTTGTCAAAATGAAGGGCTCGGTTGCAGGCCCGGCACCGATAGCCTGTTTTTACACAGAGCATAAAGAATATGAGATTTGCCACGATATTGCAAATGAAATTCTTGCATTCGACGCACACAATTCCCATCTTCTGCGTCATGGCCTTCCTTCACAGGAGGTTCATCATTGACCTGATTTTGAAAAGACAATAAAAGAGTACGGGTAAACTCCACATGGAATTCCTTCTGGGAAAGGTCTCTCTGTTGCCTAGTCGTCTTCTGGTTTCCCATATCATGCTCGTACTTCCTCAAGAAGCATTGCAACTTCCATCCATTTACAAGAGACAAGAGCGCTGCTGAGGTAAGATACAAATAAAGGCCAGTACCACTTCTTTGACCCAACGTTGACCCGATAATTTTGTATACTATTATCATGGAGGTCCACCCATTCCCAAATTATAATTGTGTATTGGCGCCGGGCAATCGATTTTTTTGCATGCTTTCTCCAAATTGTTGCCTTTTTTGTCTTTATTCGACATCTGCCAACGCTGCACTTGACGTATTGGCTCCATTCGATCATAGTTCATGGCCATTGTTACTACACGGCTGTCCTACTAACGGCATACGAGGATTTGGTTTTCTACGTCTACCACCGCATCAAATTTACCTATAATTATAAGAGCGATGAGAGTTACACTTTAGCTAGGTAAATGAACGCAAAGCTCAAGGGAATATATAAAAGAAAATGATACCTTTAGGCAATTGCTTTCCTGTCTTCAACTTGCCTGAAGCTTCAAGGTTAAGAAGCTACATATACCCGTAGCGCGCATTCTCTTATCCTTCAGGATACACATCAAATGGTGAGATGTGAAGAAATTGTCCATAAATAGCTCATGGCGTGTGGGGAACTCTATATATTCTATCGTAGAAGTAGGACGGATAATCCCTGATCTAATTCGGGGTTATATGTATCAGATGCTCCGGAATATGGCATTGCTTGGAACAGGTAGCCTTAGACCACTTTTGTTTATAGTGAGACTTCTTTTTGTACTGTAGTTTTGATTTTTTGGCCGGTGGTGCATTTGAAATAGATATTCGCAAGGTATTACGACTCATACAGGACGATGTCGAAGGCTGACTTCAGTGAAGATCATTAGCGAATTCATCTGGTTTAAGTCATCATGCTCGTCAAGGCATGACTCATCAATTTTCTCAATTTCGATGTTGCGCTCGATTACAAATGTGCCGGCAGTATCTCGAAAGTTATCCACCTCCGCACCTTCGTTATATGTCATCAAATTATCGTCAATATGCTCTTCGTTCATCTGTTTATCAACGTTCTCTGGAGGAATCACAACAATAGCGCGTTATTAACAACATTATTGTCATCACTTTCACTTAACGCTAAAAGAGCGCTCCAATTCTGCCATCATTTCATCGTGATTCAACGATTTCGTTTTATAACGACGAATTAGGTAGGTATAGGAGAAGTAGGTATTTTCGACATGATTAAAAATATATGAAAACTGCAAACAAACTATTGATTTCAATAAAAATCACTCATAAAAACACTTCAAAACCGTATTATTTGAAGGCAAGCTAACCAAAAACGTATGTAAACACCGTCACAGCTAACCTCCAAAGGTTGCGCGCAGGCATCACCTGATTTCAGTGACATCTAGCTGTCATCTTATGCATATAATACTATGTTGAAACGGTGTTTCCGACCATTTAATCTTTTGATAACAATATGTGATTCACACATGTTTTATTTTTTTCCGATATAAATTTTTTTTCTTTTTTTCAAAATGGGTCTAGTTTCAGGGCTTTAGTAAAAAAATAATTAAAAATAGGATAATTCATAAAATTTTTCAAATTATGTTAATTATTGAAAGCTAACATACCAATCTGTAAATGCTGCATAACAACTTGGTGGGATTTGGCTTTATTCATAGTGAAAAAAAATCATACTTTTCATCAATTTTTTTGATGCCTGTAGACATCGTCATGGAGGTAATGGGTTAATGGAATAATCGAAAAATATTGGATTCTTTATTCGATAAAACCTCATAATTTGGCATTTGCTTACGTTAAGTTGCAAGCGGTTATCATGACACCATATAATAAATCTCAACAAGTTATTTGACAATATATGGCAATCATTAATGTTTCTGATTGCTTTGAATAATTTCAGGTCGTCTGCAAACATTAATACTTGAACATCGTTGAAAATATATAACACATCATTAACAAATAATAAAAACAGGATTGGACCTAAATGTGACCCCTGAGGAACACCACTCGTAGCAGTGAATTTATACGAAAATGTACCATTAATTTTAACAGCCAGTAATCTGTTGATCAAGTAACTGTGAAACCACTTATATAGTGAACCACCTATGCCGAGTTTATGCAGTTTATTCAGCAATAACTCATGATTAACTTTATCGAATGCCTTACTCAAATCGGTATAAATAGAGTCAACTTGACATTTATTAGACATGGAATCAGATATATAGTTTTGATACATTAACAAGTTAGTAAGGGTAGATTTACCAGTAGAGAAATCGTGTTGTTCAGGAGAAATGACGTGGTTCAATAGGAAAATAATTTTTTTAAGAAGATTTTTTTCAAAAACTTTAGGAATTGTTGATAAAAGGCATACCGGTCTATAATTAATCACCTCGTGTTTATCCCCTTTTTTAAAAATAGGTGTAAGGTAGCTGAATTTCCATTTAGTAGGAAAACATCCTGTTCGTAAAGAATGATTAAACAGCAAAAATAAAGGATACGCTAGATTGGAAGCACAATTATTCAAAAATACAGGAGGTATTTTATCTGGTCCACCGCTTTTACTTTGATCTAGTAATTTTAGTTCAGTCAGTATATTATTATATTCTATGTGGATACAAGATAAATTAAGATTATGATCAGTGGTAAAATTTGATGCTGTACTGGCATTAACTGGTGTATCACATTCATAAACGCTTTTAAAAAAATCTGCAAAAAGGTCAGCGATACTTTGAGTGTCTTTGGCCTTTTTACCTGCATATTCCAAGTTAGGGGGTACACCAAAGTTGTTATTTTTCATTGATTTTGCATAGTTCCAGAAATACTTTGCATTGTGATTTATTGAAGTTTCAACATTATTAATAAAAGAATTGTAGCAAATTTTTGATATGATTTTGCAATCTTTTCTAACGTTTTTAAATTCAATATAATTTGATACAGACCTGTCTTCTTTATATTTCTTATGTAAATCTTTTTTAAGGGCAGTTAATTGAACAAGTTCTTTATTGAACCATCTCGGATATTTCGATTCTTTGAAATGAATGAGTGGGATTAGATCTGAAATAATTTTATCCAGCAAATAATAAAACGATTCAATATTTTTATTAAAATCGCCTTCTTTAAGAAATTACCAATCTTCCTTGTGGAGACGATTATTTATGTCCCGATAGTTCGCATTTTTAAAGTTAAACGTAGGAGTTGAAATTTTTTGATTGTCTTCTTTAGTACAAGGGATAATTATTGCTAGTGGGGGATGGTGGTTGTCTATCGGAAGAATAGACTCAAATGATTCATTTATAATCACATTGCTCTCATTCGACAAAACTAGATCAAGAACACGATTATTAATATTACGTACATGGTTAAATTAAAAAGTAAGGACATATCTAGAATTTCTCGTTCGTAGGCTGTTGCTGGTATTGAATTAAAATTACTGTCTAAAACGTTGAAATTGCAATTAGGTAGGTTGTAATCACCGCAAATAATTATTTTATGACTTGGGTATTTTGTTATTACTAACTCAACATCTTCACAGTGTTTTTTATAGATTGATATGTTAGAATTAGGAGGGATATAAACAGTACCAATAATAGTTTTCTTAAAATCACCACTTAACAATACAAACATTTGTTCCACATCAGTATTTTTAATTTTAAGTATTTTCGAATTAATGTGTTTGCGAACCGCTATCAGGACTCCACCTCCTCTTGTATTGGAGCTAGTATTCTGACTCCGGTCTGCTCGGTGAACATGGTGACTATGTAGTCCAAGCTCCGCTGAGAAGATCGATGATGTTAGCCAGATTTCAGTGAGTATGATGACATCGTTTGAGAAAGATGGAGCATTTACTCTGAACTCTTTTAGTTTTGTTCTGATGCCCCTGACGTTCTGGTAGTAGATGAAGCGTTTATATGGCTGGAGTTTTTTGGTTGAACATTGACAATTTTAGGTGAGTTATTAATATATTTTATAGTTAAATTATTTTCTCCCTTATTTTTCCGGTTTTCTAATTCCTTCCATACATTTTGAATTTCTTGGCGCTGAGCCCACGTTAAGTCTTTTTTGGTCTTAATACTAACATTTTGGTAGTCTATCGCCTTTTTTTGAAGAACCAGTTTCACTTGATGTTGGTCTGACAGTTCAATCTTGATCGGACGTATTTTATTAATTTCTTTTTTACCTAAACGGAACATTTTAATTTCAGAGATATCAACATTTTCAACTTTGTTTAGGATACTCAAAACTTTGTTCTTATCCTCCCTCATGCAGTCAGTTTGAGTACCAGCTGAGCACTCGGGTACATTAAACATTATGATATTCTTGGATCGTAATTTTCTCTCCTCAATTTCCGCTAGTGTTTCGCAAATTCCAGGTAGGTCTTGGATGGATTGTTGGACCTGGGGCGGTTTCTGTTGTGAGATATTTGTATAGGCCTTCAGTTCTCCTTCTAGGAAGCCCACTTTCGCACCAACTACACTAATATTACCCAAAAGTTCCGAAAGTTTAGGAGTTAATTTAGCCATTTGTTCTTTGGTAAATTTATTAGATGGATCCATAATGGTACTGTTTAAAGAGTTTATTATATTACTTGCCATCGTAATAAAGTAGTAGGGATCGCACAAATCCATAATTAGCAGTTCGAGGTAGAAATATAATATAAGAAAAAGTTTAGCTCCCCTGGACACGTACTCGGATAGTATGCGTAAATGTGAAGGTATAAAGTTTCGTATCGTACACACACACTAGAAGCAAGTTCAAATTGACAGTTCTGATGACAGATTAATAACTATTTTGTTTTTGATATATACTTTAACTGCGAGATTGGAATTACTTAGAATTCTATCACCACACTAAAACTCGATTTGCACTTGTAATTTAGTACTTCCTATGCGCACAGGTATAAAATTAAGTATTCTTATTTATGTTTTACACTGGAGCAGAAACAAAACCGTGCACTGTTTACATGTAGTGAATATTGCATTATAATTCAACATACAAACTGTTTCACATAAAATGCTGTATCTCCGTCAATTTTACAAATTTCCTTAAAACATTTGGTGAGAGCATTATTAACAAATGCATCTTTCAGAAAAAAAATGACAAAATTTTTTTGTTACAGTGTCCTGATGCCTTGAAGCCCTGTTTCGGATTTGATCAAGGGAACATGGAAGCGTTTGGAGGTCCCCAGAACCAAAGTGAACGAATAAAAATCTTGTATAATTACATCAACTTCTTTTTAAATGGGACAAACATATAAAAAAAAAAACCTGTAAAAGACTTAGATCAATTGCTGGCAGAATGTACACATTACATTTTTTCCTATTGATTGAAACACTTAAAATAATTTATATGTCACTGGCAGAAACTATTATAAGATATGGATTAATATTATGGGGAAATACTACTATAACCAATCTGAAACAAGTCCAAGTTGTACAAAACGCAATCGTAAAATTATTAGTCATCCCTAATATTTTCAAACAGAGACATAATACACCATTGCTGTTTCAGAGTGCCAAAATTTTACCGGTTAAGGCAATACTATGGCACAAAATTATAATTCAACATATATTTACACCGCAGCAAAAAGAGAAATTAGAACATAAATACAGCACTAGATTCACGCGCAACGACGGGTTAATAGTTCCGAAATTTAACAATAAGTACGGACAGAGAACGTTTGAATACATCATACCGAAGATATTTAATTTATTACCTTACACTATAAAGCAATGTAATTCTATGAATAAGGTTAAATATATCTATGGTGAAAAAGTGGCTATCGGAAAAAAAATATTTATATTGATATTGATATGTATGAAAAAATGTTGAATCTGTAGATATAAGATGTAAATTTTAAATGTAAAAAATCTATATGTAACTAAAATATAAGCACCTGTTGACAAGCCAACACAATTGGCTTAGCAGGACTTGTTTGCTGATTTTAATATGTATTAACTATTCTTTCAATAAAATAAAAAAATTTAAAATTAAAAAAAAAAATAATAATAAAAAAACTAGGGGGGCTCATTCAGCTTTGCCGCCCCGGGCCTTTGACGGCTTAGTCCGCCACTGGATTTGATCATTTTGTTTAACGTCAATTTGGAATGCGGGTGTGGGTCCCGCGAGAACCATTAATTGGATAATCAACACCTCTGCCATAAGTCACCCCAATTGATTTCCTACCTTTGGTGAATTGGCAGGGGTGCCCGAATTCAATTCATTTTTTTTCAAACTGTCTATCTTCCGGCAGGTCCATAATATTCAATAATCCGATTCGACGCTCGTAGAAGTATCCGCGCTCGTACGAACTCTGGCGGAATAAAAAGGCAGCATCCAACACGGCTACCATCTTCCGGAAACGGAAACGGAATGTACAAACAAATTTACAGACAGACGAAACGTCAAATGGTCGAGTTAAAACAGGTCGCTTAGCTCAGATAAAAATGTTATTAATAGCCTTGCGTCTGTAGGGTTGAAATTTAAGAATCCGACTTCGAATACATTTCCGCCGTGCCTTATGCAAAACCATCTTCGTACTCGAAGTTTGGTAAAAAGTTACTTTTATAATTGAACCGAATTCAAGCAAGTAGCCAATAATGCCAAAGATGGCGCCACTTACGTTAACAGCTTAACAACTAGAGTGAGGAGCGTCGGCGGGCAGGCGTGTAAGTATCTACTATTGGATTCGTACATTCGTCGATCTCTCCTGGTATGGAGATGTGTTTGGTATGATTATTACAATGGGTACAACGTTGTGATTTCTGCCAATAATCGCCTATATATTATATGTGACGTCATTGCCTGTCTGTGGTTTCTTTGTCCCGGTGACTGGCTGTCAATGGATCCGAGAACCAGTTCCTATCGGATTTATAAAATGGTCACCAACACTTAAATTGTCACAAAAAAGACACCCGCAAGGCCTAGCAGCAAGATCCTGCGAAGCGGGTTTTTAACTGTTAGTTAATAACTATTTGTAATAACTATCACCAATTTTCCAAATAAAAATGCTTTCCATACCTTCTTCAAATTTCAAAAATGAAAAGTTATATCCATCAAAAAGTTCGCCTGAAAAATCTCCTTTTTTTTCCACTGAATAGCCGAATTTGAAAAATCAGAATCATGCCGGCACGCCCCTGGTCTATACCTACCTACACAGGACGATTAATCAATATATTTATTTACCTCTTGTAGAAGACAGTAAGTGCTTAGTAATATGTACAGAAATTACGTATCCACCTACATGTATACATTATTGTTGTCAATGTGTTTGTTGATTGGCGTTATTATTTTAAGTGGAAATAACACGAGAGACTTCGTGGAATTGTGGGACCAATGTTGAATTGCGCAGTTTACAATAAATCGTCTTATCTTTTTTTGTTGTTATAAATGATTATTTGTTTATATTATCATTTTTCATGGATTATTTTGTAATAATTAACGTTAAGATAGCATTAATTATGAGTAGGTACATCTAATACTAGCGAGTACCCGGCAAGCGTTGCAATGCCACTGAAAGATGAAATTTTTTCTCTCTGCGTGTCCTTTTTCATGCGTAGATACCAATTGCCGCCCCCGTACCCCACGCGCGCTTCCTCACCGTCCCGCGTTTCCCTTCCACCTCCCCCCTCCTTATTCCCAGTCCCGCCAACCCCCCTCCTTCATCCCCCCCCCCCCGCCCACCGATCCCACCCCAACCCTTCCCCACCCTCCCAGCCTTATTAGAAATACACAAATTTTTCAAACAACCCGCGCGCCACTACCATTATAAAATTTTTAAACAAATTTATAACACTAGAGCTCACCATTGCACAACAAATCACCAAAGTTGCATTGCAATCGGATAATAATGCAGGAAATAATTTCACAACGCCAGAGCTTTCCATAACCACTGGAGCGATTTTGCTATGTATTCCCATCATTTTAAATGTCTCCGATTGATAAGCAATCGGAGGATAAAAAAGGCTTTTTTTTATACAGGGTGTTAAGGGACGTACTTGACTTACTTTAACCAGTGATTCCTGACATTATTTGGAGTAAAAAATGTAAATGAAATTTTGGTCTCCGGTGACCTTTTGTGACCCTTTTTTTTCAAAATTTTTTCTTCAAAATCAAAAAATAAATTTCTTCCGCATGTCGTCACTGGTCACTCAGCCGGGTGACTGACGAACTCCTTACCCTGCCTCCAACTGTTCAACAACTAGCATTTTTTTATGTTTTTGTAGAAAAAAAAAAACGTCAAAAATGTCACCGGAGACCAAAATTTCATTTACATTTTTTACTCCAAATAATGTCAGGAATCACTGGTTAAAGTAAGTCAAGTACGTCCCTTAGCACCCTGTATATAAATATAGCTATAAAGCTCGTTGGTTTGTTATTTTGGACTTAAAACGATGCTATTGATATGCTTTATCTATTATGAACATAGATGTCGCAAACCCAAACTTCGTAGACTATTTTATAACGATGTTAAAAAAAATTAAAAAAAAAAAAATTACGCAGAAATTCTGATCAGTTAAAATTGAGTCCCTTTTCCATTAGATATGGACCTTTCATTTTCAAGTATACCACAGACAATATACAGAAATCTAAAATATTCTACGTTGACTCGAATGGACCTCTCACGATAATTTGAAAGTAAAAAACACGCAGGATTCGCGAGGTTACAAACTTTACGATTTTTTTATAAATCCTACAAATAAAAATCCTACAAACGGTAAAATGCAGGTTAATTCTTTGGCTCTACAGCAATGTAATAAGTTTTTATGTGTCCGTGTTAAAATTCGATGGTATGATTTTATTATTGTTGGCGAAAAATTAAAAAAATGATCTTCTAAAAATGATCGAGAAAACGGAGAAAAAAGTTTTAAATTGAGCTACAAAAACTCACCAAAGTTTCATCGCAATCGTATCAATAGTGATATGGAACGCATGCGGGACAAACAAAGAAACATTCATTTTTATATATAAAGAAGAAGGTAATTTTCTTCTATATTGTTAAACTACGGTAACTATAAAAAAACCTGTATGTCTCCATCGTATAGGATACTGACTGACAGGTACTCGTGGTTGCAACCTGTACTCGTATTTAATATCATTTTTTTCTAATGACTTTCCAATGGCGAAAAAATGTATATTTGCCATAAACATCATCAAAACCATTTTTATTTTGAAATTATTTAAATTTACAAAACGTTAAAAAAGCTGAAAAGGAAATAATGATAAAAATATTTTGCATTTTGACGCGCAGAATAGATTTAGAAGATAATTGATAATGTTATCTGTAGTTTACATAATTTTATGTAGGTACCTTACTAATTCGCAGGGTTGGGCAAAGTTTTCTAATATTCAAAATCTAAGCAATCTTAGCAATCGTCGCCCGAGTTCTTAATTGTCCAAACTACCATTTGCGTGTTTTACAGGAGGAGGTTTTCTTTGATTATTTCAATGAAACATTATTATAGGTTTATAATACGAACCTATTTACGTAAAGGTTAAGGTCTCATAAGTTCAAATAATTCATAATAAGGTGACTTATTATCGTTATTAATACTTTATTTTTTATTTTAAAATGGAGATTGAGCAAGAATGCAAAATCAAAATTATTCTTAAGGAGATTGACCACACTAAAATGGAGATAGAGCAAATTCTGCATAAATATTTTCCGTGCTTAATTGTGCAAACGACCATCTCAAGTTATATACAGGATGAGTTTATTTTCAATATATCTATTTTTGATATCGACAATTCGTGTTGGGATATATATATAGAACTTATAAATTAACTAACTTGTCTATCCCTCATTGTTTTCTATTCCATTTAACCGATTGCGATGAAACTTTGGGTAGTTATTGTGCGCTTGCACGCTAAAACTTCTATGTATAATGGTGAGCTCTGACTTTATGAAATTTGCACACATATTCCCTTATAATTTTCTGTACCATTCATCCGATTCCGATGATACTTTCATGAGATGTTTTACGCATGCCCGCGAAGGTTTCAATATATAATGGTGAGTTCTGGTGTTATTAAATTTGCAATTAAGTGAGTTCTGGTGTTATTAAATTTTCCTTCATTATTTCCTAAACTATTCATTAACGCGGTATCATTCTGCGCACGCCTGCGAAAATTTATGTATATAATGATGAGCTCTGGCATTATGCAATTTTCATAAAAATTACCTTATTATTTTCTGCGCTTCCGGTGAAACTTTGGGGAGTTGTTGTACGCACGGCAGCGAAGGTCTCCATATGTAATGGTGAGTTCTGGCTTTATGAAATTAGCATTAAAATTATCTTATTATTTCCTACACAATTTAACCGATTGTGGTGAAACTTTGGTCAGCTGAAACCGCGAAGGTTTCTATGTATAGTGGTGAGCTCTGACATCATGACATTTATTTAAAAAATACATTAGGTGGCTCGCCAGTTGTTTGAAAAATGTGTGTATTTTACAAAGTTAAGCGGTAGGGGGGAAAGGGGGGGGTGGGGAATCCGGGAGGGAGGAAGGAAGGAACGAAGCGGGGGGGAGTCGCGGGAGTGAAATAAGGGAGGGGCGACGGGGAAAGTGGAAGCGGTAGGGGGAGGGGTTGGAAGGTGAAAGGGGAACCCTGAAGGGACCGTGGAAGGGGAACGGGGCGGGAACAGAAACGCATGGGAATGGATGTGCAGCGATAATTATTTTAAAAAATACCAAAGCTATAATTGAAACACATTAAAATTTGTTAAAAATTTATTGAAATGCTTTTTCGTGAAAAAAATACAAACAATCTGAGAATAAGGCAGAGGGAACGCCTGAGGGGAACAGGGCGGGAACGGGAGTGCTTTGAAAAGGTCATGCAAAGATAATAAAAAAAAATAATAAAACTATAATTGAAACACATTAAAATATTTTATAAATTTATTGATTTTTTTTGTGAGAAAAATAAAAATAAATTAATTTATGTATTTCACAATTTATTCATTTAAAATAATATATAGTATATTTGCGGCACGTTCCAGAGCGGAAGATACTCTCAGTATCGCCCTGGTGTAAGACCACCATTCAGAATTGAAACGTTGCTTGAAATGGCTTCTGCCATGTTTGGTGACCAGATCTGAATAGCCAGGTACTTCCCCACCTTCCTCTTCACTATCTCCTTTCCCTCCCCACTACCTTCAGCCTCACAACATACACTGGCTCCAGACGGGAGCAGTTGGGACTCTTGTGCGGTATTCACGTAAAAAAAAGCGGCGTGATTCAAAAATAATAAAATATTTTTCACGGAGTCAATAGTTTTTGAGTTATAATAAAAATCCTGGAAAACTCTTCTTTTTTCATATTCTTTAGCTAAAACTCAAATCCCAACCATATTTTTGGTGACGAAACTCGGATTCGTAATCAGCACCCCACAACACATAAACGAGGAAAAAATCAGAACTGCACCAGAATTTATATCAACAAACTAATGACTGGACTAATTCTTAAATGACAAACAAAGGCTTCATACAAGTACGGATATACTGACAATTTCGAATCGAACTTCTAACTTTAAAATGAAATGACAGTCAACAAAACTGATTTCGACAATAAAAACTCTCGAAAAGGAGAATCTGAGTTAAAACCGAAAAATGAACACGCTGTATTTAAAGTTCCTTGCCATTTATAAAACAAAACTGAAACGTCATTGATAAAGATACTTAAAACTAATACTAACCGCTCTATTTCAGCACTGCTGCGTATGTATGATCTTTTGTCAATAGTTTAAGGCATTTTGTTGTAATTTCGTTGTTCAAAAACTCACTTGTAATACAATTAAATCCCTTTTGCTTCCGCATAACACACCACAATAACAAAAACAGTGTGAAGTAAATAAGCAACATGGCGGCGCGGATTCGTGAATCGGCGTGCTGTGATTGGTCGATTGGTGGAGTTTGACTAATCTAGCCCGCAAATTTTATTTCGCGGCAAATGAGATTGAACTAAGAAGGAGTTTAACTAATTAAGAACTCAATTTTAGAATATTGTTGTGGACATTGACATTTTAAAAAGCTTGTAATTAATTGTATGTGGCTCGTAAAACTATTTTTTATTTATCTAACGATGCGAAATTTTATCGTTAACATTATTGCATTTAAAACTCATTTTCGATAAAATGGTAGTTTGCACAATTAAGAACTCGGGCGACGCAATGTTAACAATCCTGTCAAAACCGACGATCATGTTATCAATTTTATAACAAATAATAGCACACGAAGTGAAATTACACAAATCTGTGCTAAACAAATGTTATTTTATTATTATTAACAAACTTTACAATCTTAATTTTTAAAAATCTGAATACCTTACAAGAGTTCCAGCTACTCCCATATGGAGCCAGTGAGACTATGGCATCCCCGATTGGGGTGTTTTTAGACTGAAAGTAGTGGGGCGGGGAAGGAGATGGGGAAGAGGAAGGTGGGGAAGTACCTGGCTATTCAGATCTGGTCACCAAACACGGTTAATGCCATTTCAAGCAATGTTTCAATTCTGAATGGTGGTCTTACACAGGGCGATACTAAAAGTATCTTCCACTCTGGATATCTTTGACAATATTATGATTCCACGATAGTTGATCCGCGACAGTTGGTCCCCCGGCATATTAATATTCAATATACAGTCGGTTTAGGGAAAATACGGTAAACTTACTTACATAACTAAGTATCCCCGAAAGGGGGCGTACAGATAGGATGTACCGCCGATTAACATAAGTGTAAAACATATTTTCACGCAAATGTATAAAAGGAAAAAATTACTCGTCTATTTGCTGTATATACCAGTATATAAGTACAAAACTGTATGTTATAAATAAAACTGTATGGCTATAAATTGGTATTGATACCAAATTGTAAATAAGTTCGTTTCATATCCATACTAACTAATTATTAAAGGTATTTTTAATTAAATTCTCTCTCTGGTTTTAATCCAGGGATTGGTTTGCAGCAATTTCCTCTATTCGTCTCTTCCACTCTTCCCTGTCTTGGGCGGCTCTTTTGAAGTCTGCATATGATGAGCAGCGCACGTCCACCAGCAGGTCCTCCAGGTACTCTCGGCGTGGGCGTCCCCTAGAGTTTGTCCCCTCGGTCATATCCTCCATTATGGCATGCAAGAGGCCTTCTTGTCGTATTACATGGCCGATCCATCTTGTACGCCTTTCGGACAAGGTCCTGAGCAGGTGCCTTCCTCCTTCGATTCTTTGGAGAACCTCCTCATTTGTAATGTGGTCTCTCCAGGAAATTCCTAATAGTCTTCTATAGGACCACATCTCAAAAGCCTCTAGTCTCCATTTATCTCTTTCGGATAGGCACCATGTTTCGCAGCCGTGCATAAAGATACTCCATACATAGGTCTTGATGAGGAGTATTCTCAGTTTTAGGTCTATATTATTCTATTATATTATTTTCGACCTTTTATTGAATGCAAGCCTAGCCTGGTGTATACGGCTGTCGATCTCGCTCTTAGACCGACCGTCCCATGTTATTTTGCTCCCGAGATAGACAAACTACTTGGTGTTCTTTAGTGGAACTCCTGACATCTCTACTCTCATCTGATGTTATAGATTTGAGTAGAAATGTCAGGAGAATTAGATTATAGATTTGAAATTGAAGCAGGGGCCAACTGTCGGGGGATCAACTGTCGGGTCACCCAATATCGGTTCCATGCTTATTTGGTTCCATGACACTCTGTGAAAAGCCATTAAAAATTATGAAAAAAAAATTGAAAAATAGCCCATAACATAACCTAACGTAATCTACATAACCATTTTTTTCATCACTTTTAATGACTTTTCAGAGAAGGTGTTGAAGTTGCATGATTCTGAGTTAATATTAACAATGTTAGCAATTTCAACGATCTTAATATTTATCTGCAGTCTCACAGACCGCTATCTTTAAAGGCAGGAATCTATCTAGTTCAGTAAGTGTTGTACCTAAAATTGTTTTTATTTATTTACGGACTTTGCCAAATGTAAATAAAACAAGACGTTTTAGTTAAAATATATTTATTTACAACTGAAATCTAACCATTGAACAATCAAAGGCACTTTTCAGTCATTTTTACTCGAGATCACTTTGTAGGAACATTATCCAAGGAAAATTACTTGTTCAGTAAGTTTCACTAATTTTGCAATAAAATATAAAGAACTAGCAGACCCGGCCACACGTTGCTGTGGCTAACGAAACACGACGCCATTACCCAATCTTTATAAAATCCACACCACCCGCTTGCCAGCTGCCCGCTGCCTGAATTGAATATGTGAATTTTTCGGCTTTTCTCTACTATAATAAGCATGTATTATACATATAAACTAATTACCTCGCCACTAATTATACAATGCTTGCAATGCAACACTGGATATTTGAAAATGGAAAATCAAATACCTACTTACTCTAGGACATCTATTTTCCAATTTCTTCCGTAGAATGAATTTCAAAAGTGACTAGTAAGGCCCGCCAGCCGTTTTAAATCGCACAAAAATATGTTTTCTTTGAATTTCTCGGCTTTTCTCTGATTTAATTTACATGTATTATACAAATAAACATTCCTCTTCAATCACTCTATCTATTGGTGAAAACCGTATGAAAATCCGTTGCGTACTTTAAAAGATTAACGCGCACATACATTTTGAGCGACTTCATTTTATACTATGTAAATAAATGATGATAAAAAAATAACATTTACTTTTTAAAACAAAACATAAAAATTTTGACAACGGCCCAACTTTTGCATATTTATTGGCAGTCTTTGCATAATGGCTTAGAACGTTGTAGGCATATTGGCTGTTTTCAGCCTTCACAAGTGTAAATCTCTTTTTTTATCTTTGGTGGGTATAGTTTACATTAATTTTTGGGGATCGTTGGAAATGGTTAATACGCACTTTTTTTAAAAAATATCTTTTGATTCACCTTAATTACATTAAAAGACAACTATTTGCACTGGGGGAAGTAGAAAATATTTCATTTTAAATTTCGATTACGTAAAATTAAAATTAGCTTTCGTCTTGTGAGATTGTACGCCATTATGGTTATTATGGGTTATTAGTTCATTCGCTGTCATCACTCTGTATGTTGGTATTCCTGATACACTTGAATGTATAACGAACGGCTAGAAGATTTTGAAGGTACCACGAAATCTGGAAAGGTAAGTACTAAATTATCGGAGTTTTGGGAATAAAATGACGGAAAAAAATATGTTTTTAATTTCGGTAATTATTTTTTATAAATAATACATTCACTTTTGTATCAAAAACCGTGTTATATAAACCTAGCGTAGCCATTAAACTACTTGAAAACTGGGATGTTTTTCTTGCCTTGACGCGAGTAGGCGTTATAAAGGGGCACTTTCTTTTGTATCACAAACCATGTTACACAAACCTAGCGTAGCCGCCAAACTACTTGAAAACTGGGATGTTTTTTTGCCGTGACGCGAGTAGGCGCTACGAAGGGGGCACTTTCTTTTCTATCACAAACCATGTTACACAAACCTAGCGTAGCCGCCAAACTACTTGAAAACTGGGATGTTTTTTTGCCGTGACGCGAGCAGGCGGTATAAAGGGGCACAAACCATGTTACACAAACCTAGCGTAGCCGCTAAACTACTTGAAAACAGGGATGTTTTTTTGCCGTGACGCGAGCAGGCGGTATAAAGGGGCACAAACCATGTTACACAAACCTAGCGTAGCCGCCAAACTACTTGAAAACTGGGATGTTTTTTTGCCGTGACGCGAGTAGGCGCTACGAAGGGGGCACTTTCTTTTCTATCACAAACCATGTTACACAAACCTAGCGTAGCCGCCAAACTACTTGAAAACTGGGATGTTTTTTTGTCGTGACGCGAGTAGGCGCTACGAAGGGGGCACTTTCTTTTCTATCACAAACCATGTTACACAAACCTAGCGTAGCCGCCAAACTACTTGAAAACTGGGATGTTTTTTTGCCGTGACGCGAGTAGGCGCTACGAAGGGGGCACTTTCTTTTCTATCACAAACCATGTTACACAAACCTAGCGTAGCCGCTAAACTACTTGAAAACTGGGATGTTTTTTTTGCCGTTACGCGAGCAGGCGGTATAAAGGGGCACAAACCATGTTACACAAACCTAGCGTAGCCGCTAAACTACTTGAAAACAGGGATGTTTTTTTGCCGTGACGCGAGCAGGCGGTATAAAGGGGCACAAACCATGTTACACAAACCTAGCGTAGCCGCCAAACTACTTGAAAACTGGGATGTTTTTCTTGCCGTGACGCGAGTAGGCGTTATAAAGGGGCACTTTCTTTTGTATCATAAACCATATCACATAAACTTTGCGTACGTAGCCGCTCAACATCGCAGAAATAGTTGACTTATAAAAATAAAATTTTAAAGTAAAAAAAATTTAAGCTAATAAATTTTAATCAACGCACGCAATACATGTGTATTAGGTAAGTACCTACCAATTAGGCGGAATTTCAGTTTTCTAACATTAAAAAAACTCCCGCGCGATTTTGTATCTAGCCGTTGGTTTCCGTTTGCAACTTATGAAAATTTTCATTATCAAATTTATGACGACGAAATTCAACATGATTTTAGTGCCTCGGCTCGATTTTTATTTTCTACAATACAACAATTATAATTAAATCCAACAACATTCCTACTCTAAAGTGATTCTATTCAATTATATCGCTTCAATTATAATGATGACGAAATCCAACATGATTACAGTGCCTCGGCTTGATTCTGAAGTGATGGATTCTGATTAGAGGTTTGTTTTCATTATATTGTTAATTATTGTATTATTGTGTTTTTTAAATTACGCGCCGTATTCCGATGAAGTCTGCTACGCTTGACTCTAGCATATTTTCGTACGGTAACAAGAATACCAACATTACAAAAAATGACATTTGAAAATAATGTTTGAAAATGGACGGTCTCGTTTCACAGAATGAAAGCTAATTTTAATTTTACGTAATCGAAATTTAGAATGAAATATTTTCCACTTCCCCCAATGCAAATAGTTGTCTTTTAATGTAATTAAGGTGAATCAAAAGATATTTTCAAAAAAAAGTGCTCATTAACCGTTTCCAACGATCCCCAAAGTTTACCTAGTTTACTTTCAGATTTACTAGGTTGATCGTTTTTAGAATTTTTTAATTAATAAATCTAGAACAAAGAAAATCACCATGAGCTCAATTTATTACACAAACGTGGACGCGCGGTCCCACAGACCGCAATCAAAATGTAAGGCGAAATTACTCACGCAAAATACAGCCGGCGACGTAACCTTCACTCTAGACAGTCTTTTTGTCACCATAAATATACCAAACCACCCACTTTGCCACTAAAACCGAAGGGAGGCGTCTACTAATATCTACAGGAATTCCAAAAACTGAAAAAATCGAACTAATATCTATGAGAATCAAAGTGTTGACGAATATCTACAGCTCAAACTGTTGATTAATATCTATGAGAACCAAAGTGTTGACGAATATCTACAGCACTGGCAGAGGTTGGATTTGCAATTATGTATAGCATATTGGAATAACGTAATATTGCGTATGCAGTTTAAAAAACTTAATTTATGTAAGTATGCATGTAAAAATCCCTAATATCGGACTATTGGGCACATTTAGCTGATTAGTCCAACCTACGCTCTGTAGATATTAGTTCAACCTACGCTCTGTAGATATTAATCAACACTCTGAAGTTCGTAGATATTAGTTAAACATATGCGCTGTAGATATTCGTCAGACATACAGGCTGTAGATATTCGTATCTGGAGTCAACCGAAGCTACTGAGGCGGACAGACGCGTAGGTAGGCGGGAGAAGAGGGGCACGCGATTCACAAACTGCAAGCGGCTACTGAGACCGCACGTCCATAGTTAAAGGTTAACGATGGTAACAATCGGGCGTTTAACCGCGCAAATCCACATTTCGTCGAAAGATGTTCTTACGATCGTACAGGGCGGTTCCAATGAGAAAGATTAATTATTCTCCGTACCAGCTTTTTTAAAATTATAACTGAATATCGATTTTATTTCATACCAAATTTGCTTTAATTTATACCTACCTACATCCAAAAATGCTGAAAGGCGTGATGATAAAACTGTTAAAATTATGTACTTTTTGTAATTATTGTGTATAAGTTTATCATTTTTAAATAATGTCGCAAAATAAGAATGTAAAAAAATCTGAAATATATTAATTTGAAATTTTTTGAAAATTCCTGCCAACGACCTATGAACATTTAAATATAAACATTTTTTCTCAAAATTTAAAACATACGTTTACTAGATAAAAGAACAATCTTTCGAAATCAATTTATATTTTTTGTGGAAAAGAGTCAATACGTCTAAAATCTGATTTAAAAATGACATATTTCTGGTTTTCTCTGGTTATACCCTCTTAACAATCTTGCCTATCTGAACAAAGTAAAAATAAGCAATCTGAACTTAACAAAAACAAAATAAAATTTATCTGTGAACATCTCCATAGTCTTGAAAACTTAACCATGTATGTTAAAAACATTTTTAAAAAATGTTTTGAACGAACGAATGAAGGTCAAAGGCGAATGCCAATGCAAATCGTCCGCGTGTCGCAGAAATATAGACCGCGTCACATCGAGTTACCACAATATTTCACTGAAAAAGACCAAAACCATCTACATCACAGTGATCTAGGATCTAGGAGGTTTTTGTTGAAAAGGTTGATTTTGGTTGATTGATTGATTTGGCACAGTTTTGAGCAGCCCTGTTCACAACATACAGTATTGCTCTCCGCTATAAAAGATAAGGCAAAATACATAGGCATAATAATGTTTTCAGTTCCTACCGATCCCAAGTGATTACCAGCCGGTGTTCGGTGTTGAATTTATTTGTTACTTTGTTAGTGTTAGTTCTTTTCCGGACTTGTTGTAGCGTGGACGTGCCGGGACATTTGTGTCCACATATGAAAACAATATGTCTCAAATCAAGTTTAGCATCAACGGACAGGAATACACAGGTAAATTACATTTTAAAATACTACATTTGAATAAGTTTTTATCATGTGGATTTGCCGGTACATTTGTGTTTTACTTTATATTATGTCACTTATCAATTTTAGCATCTAATCGAAATAACATTTTCACACTGAATATACACTTTTTCACACTGAATACACACATTTTCACCCTGAATATACACATTTTCACACTGAATATACACATTTTCACATTGAATATACACATTTTCACACTGAATGTACACATTTTCAGATCGAATATACACATGTTTACACTGAATATGTACATGTTCACACTGAATATGTACATGTTCACACTGAATATACACTTTTCACATTGAATATACACATTTTCACACTGAATATACACTATATCACACTGAATATACAGATTTTCACACTGAATATACACATTTTCACGCTGAAAACCAGCTGCATTCCATGAGAAATTCTGAAGTTTAGCTGAGCAGTAAACTTTTCATCACTAGAATTAATGATAAAAGAACAAAATGAGTAATATTGTAAAAAATCTATTGCTAAATAAACGTTTTTATTATCATTACTAGCTGAACCCGACCACGCTTCGCTGTGGCTTTGTCTGATTTTAATTATTAGAGGAGTTAACAAAAATTATCTTGCAACTGTGCATTTTCCAAGAAGACACATTGCTTAATTGAATATCTGCTGTGACTATGCTGTAGTGTAGAATATAAGGGAAGAAAAAAAAAACATTCGTAATTTTTTTTAAATTATTTATTTATTCAGACCTTATATGCTTTTACAATATCACTTTATTATAGATTAGCACATTGTAGTTGATCATTTCTGCGTTGCAAAACGATATCGCGAGGATAAAATTCTTCTCCAACCATGACAATTCCCACCTCATTAATTGTTGGCGCATCATATCGTCTGACATGCTCACTTGCTGGTGTTTGATCAGCACTAATGATAATTTTATGGCTGTCTGATGGCATGAGATCAATTGCATTTTTGAACATTCGAATTAAATTATTTTTATCATCTAACATTTTTTCAACTACTCAACAATATTTCTTTTGACTTTATTAGAGATTCGACAGCGTGCATTCAACTGATCATTTTGATCTCCCACGAAATATATTTGTAGAAATTTATGTTGATTGCTGTGAAAAGGAAGCAAAGAGCCAGCTTTATGGTAAAGGGCTGGGGTGGTACAATCGTATCGTATCGTATCGTATCGAATTTTAAACGTCGGCATAAAATTTTCTGTTATAACGTTAGAGCCAAATGAAGTCATCTGAAAACATGAATTGTATTTTCTAATATTTTTGAGGAAATGTTTTGAATCATCAGTAATTCCTTGCAACAAATTTATCGGTGGTGCTATTGGCTGATCAATTTCAGGTAGCTTCACTTTGCCGTTCGCACAACACATTCCTTGAGTTTCTCCTTTAAATTTCATCGCTTTGCAGTGTGGACAAACTTTATCCATTTTACCGATTTGAACAAATTTACATGAGGTATTGTATTGAATATCTGGTTCGTATGAAAAAGCAATTCGATGGTACGAAACATGGTTATTCAAAAGTTGCACTTGCCTTCGGCGTTGATCTATTTCTTCTTGACGTTGTTGAGATGAATGTGCTGCTCGTCTTCTTCGCGCTTCTACTCGTAAATTTTTAAGTCTATCTTCCCGATGATTCGCCAGTTCTTCTGCTCGCCTCTGAATAGTTCTAACTTGAACATGTTCATTATCGTCTAAACGTTCTTGATCAGTGCGGTTTGATCTTCTCTGACGATCTGTTTGCGTGTCGGGTACGACAGCCTATGTTTGAACGTGAGCGAGGCATCCCATGAATGGTGATCAACTTTGAAAAAACTTACATATCAATCAACTGGTCACAGTTACACTATTTTGACCCTTTGAACATTTGTCATATATAATTCGATTTGTTAATCTGATTTTTGTAGGTTTTGCAAAGTTACGAACTGACATTCAGTACAATTATGAGTAAATTTAAAACGCACAGAGAAAACAAATGAGTGAAAATAGTAATATAATTTGTAAGATATAATTCTACTTTTAAATCCGATTAAATTATTTTAATTCCTAATTGTAGGGATCATAAATTTTTGTAACTTTTAATAAAATTAATAAAAAGGCAACACTGTCTAGAACTGTCATTCCGTTTTTTACTATGACAAATTATGAGTCAATTTAAAACGCATAAAATTATCCTTTTCCTTTGGCACTTCCAAATAAAAAGTATGTATAAACGCTCTTCTGCTAAAATTCAATGTTCTGTAAAAATTTTGAGTCAATCCATCGATTACTTTCCGAGATTAGCGAACGCAAACATACGGAACCTAAATTTTTATATATATAGATTATATTTTTGAATTGGATGTTCGAATAATGCGACGATGTTTATAGACAGATTATTAGATAATATTACAAATTTGGAAGTATGTAGGCATGTACAGATCCACATTATGTAATTTACTTTTAAAAACATTACTTTTTACCTGTAGGCCTTTGTGGCAGAAGGGTGAGGCTCTCCACTAGCAACCGAAGGTCGCGGGGTTCTAATCCCGGCGTGCGGAATTAAGTTTTATTTGATTAAATTATGTTAATATACAATTTATTAATTTAAAAATTCTATTAGGTATATTTGCGGCACGTTGCAGAGTGGAAGCTATTCTTGGAATCGCCCACGATTCATAATTGAAACGTTGCTTGAAATAGCTTTAGCCATGCTTGGTGACCAGATCTGAATAGCCAGGTTCTTCCACTCCTTCCTCTTCCTATCTGCTTCACCTCGCCATTACCACAAGCCTCACTACATATCCCAATTGGGGAAACTATAGTCTGGTTCACTGGCTACAGGCGGTTGGGAGCAGTTGGGACTCTTGTAAGACTCGGCTAACCCTTTCAGGATTTGTGATTTGATTCTCGCCCATCTCAAATATTTTGCAAAATTGCGTATAGTAGTTCCATAGTCGTTTGAAGAAAAATAAAAACAAGAAATAATATGTCCTGCATTTGCCGGCGTGGGGAAAGTATCCATATCTGTAGACACTATCTTCAAGAATAATCTTTTTTAAGAGCTTAAAAACTTCAAATGTTTAAGGAAAATATGTTATAAATTAGTATAAATTCAGGAAGTCAGGTCTTAAAAAAATATTAGTTTTTAATCATCGAGAAAGAAGAATATACAAACCAACCACATTTATAAACAGTAAAAGTGATTTTAGATTAGCAAAATAAGACATGTTTGAAATTTGTTAATAAGAAATTATGATACCTAATATGCTGGGATATTTTATTACACACCAAATATTGTACGTCATAACCAGCTTTTGCCCCAGGCTTCATAGTATTAGGGGGTTCCCACTCCGCCTCCTCCACCTTCCCAATCCCCACTCCAATCACTGCCTACCCCCCTCCATACCCATTACATTCATTCATTTTGTTACATTCACTTTTCAAACAGCTCGCGTGCCACCTATTAAAGCGTAACAATCAAACACACAGTTTCGCATTTATAATATTAGTATAGATTACAATTTAATACATATTTGAATTTTAACTATCAAAGGCATGACAGCGCACGTCAAATAATTACTTAAAGTTATCAAGCAACTATTTGTTTTGCTTTTCGTCTGGACAATAAATGTATAATAAATAATTTCATAACGCCAGAGCTCACCAATATATACATATATTACTCGCAAATAATGTAGCTTTCTATTAGTGAAAGAATTTTTATATTCCATTCAGTATTTTTTGCGTGAAAGAGTAACAAACATACGAACTTTCGCCTTTATAATATTAGTATGATGTATCAAATTCACCATCAACGATTTTTTAAATTTTCAGAATTGAATTTTTGCGGTGAATTTTCCGATGTCAATTGTATGTTCCTAGAATAAATATTTACAAATAAATATTTATCGTCGTTTACAGATCTTTCAAAGTAGGTAGGTACGTATATTTCTACAGAATATTTAGTGATATTGTTGTTCAATAATGATTATAAGAAAAGAAGAGTACCTACCCATCCTTCTATGAACCGGTAATGCTATCAACTATTGTAGTAGTCATGTCATCCTATTTCCGTAACAACTGGGTATCCAATAAAAGTTGTTCCTGTTGGTACCTACATATTTTAGTTACAAAAACCATTTGCTCAACAATGCAGATCATACTAGCTATATTATATGTGTTTAAATAACGAGCAATATATGATTATTGTATAACAGAATGTACCTACTCGAAGGATTTTAATCAGCGATTATATTGGAGTACAAAAGTACATGTCATTTTGTTGTCAGATAATAAATAAACACCTTCATAATATTAAATATTAAGTTCGAGTCTGTAATTAGAGGTAGTCTAAGGATTATTTTTATAATATTTTTCTGTGCCTTTATGATTGGGTCTAGTGCAGATGCGGTGCCACCTCCCCATGCTATGATACCATGCTCAATAATAGATTGACTGCAAAATAAATCATTTCCAGGTGTTGTAAGTCGAGAAAGTTTCGTATCGTTCTGAAAAAGTGCATGGTTTTTCTTATTTTCTTTATCAATCAATTACGTGGCAGTAATTATATCCATTAACTGATTACGGATAAGCTTATCTCATGGTCAATTTTACATCACAATGCCACTAACGGATAATCAAACACTCCTACAACGGGGCATTAAAAAATTCAAACAATGATGGTCAATTATTCTTGGGAGAAGTCGGACATTAAAGTTATTGTAATCGATGGCATGATGTTATTGGTTGTAAACGAAAAGAGGTATTCGATTATTTGATAGCTCGCCGCGCTCGCGCCGGTTAGGACGCTCGGATAGCACTCTGGGGCAGAAAAGATTCTAAACTCACACCCCCTTACGCGGTGTTTTTTATTATTTCCTAGCTGACCCGGAAACTTCGTACCGCCTCAGAATCAATTACTGTTGTGTAAACTTATTAGCTGAATTAAATTCAGTTGTTTTATTAAGTTAAAAATTACATAATGAAGCAATTATTGATGAGTTTCAGTGCCGGCAACCCGGGCGTTTATTTAGTTTCATGGTTATTTACATTGTTTTCTTTTCTTTTACCCGCCTCACTAGACAAAGTCTGTTCCGAGGCGAGTAAATCACATATTATGTTTGTTCCAAAAGAAATGTGTGTATTTAAACAAATATATATATATATATGTATGTAAAAAGATAAAAAAGATAAATTATATGTTGGTATATTAAATATTTACATATATACTTTGTTTTTTATATAAAATTAAATTAACATTTTGTGACAGTTGAATATAGCGGTTACATAATAGAAGTAATAATTAATAATTACTCATAATAATTAATATTGCAAAATTGCAGTTTCTCGTATTTGTTTTATTTGTATATTATATAATTTCGTGAGAACTTGTATGAAATGTTATTTATTTAGAATATTTTGAATGTCTGTTCTTTCCTTTTCATTCAACCATATTACAAATCTTTTGAAAAGCCAATTCAAATTATTTGGGGTGACGTAAGTTTTTGTTTGTGTTAGGAAGGTATTGAAAATGTGTGGTGCTAGGTAAGATTCGTGTTTTTTTGCAAAAGTTGATTTGATATGGGGAACTTGAAAGTGCTTATTAATTTTTGCTCTTGTGTTTTGTGAGTGAGGTATGTGGAGATGTGAAGTTTCGATACAGTTTTTGTAAATGATCTTCCTTATGAATAGTTTATTTACGTCTAGTAATTTGTTTTTGATCATTAGCTGTTCCGTCGGATGTTGGTAAGGTTTATAAAACATAATTCTAATTATTGTTTTGTGATTTATTTTAAGAGAATTGAGGTAAGTATCTGCTGCTCCTCCCCAAACTGAAATTCCATATGTTAAAATACTTTGACAGAGTGCGAAATATATATTTTTTAGTTGATTTAATGACATGATGTTTCGTATTGTTTTGAAGATGTATGATAATTTTCGTATTTTTTTTGATAATATATTAATATGGAGATCCCATTTTAGTTTATGGTCAACCTAGATATTTAATATTGTCTGCATAAACAATTTTGTCACAAGTACAGCATGTGTTATTTGACGAAATATTGGTGCAGGGGTTAAGATGTAGTTGTGGTTGGCTATGTGGTTGACCAGCCTTTGTTTTGCTAAAAGTTAAATATGTATAAATATGTATAATGTTCAGTGTTAGTAGATTATTTTGTAGCCATTTATTTACTACAGTCATCCCTGTTTCTGTGTTTTTGAATACCTTTTCCCATGATTGTGCCTTGAACAAAATTGCAGTGTCGTCTGCATAACTGATTACTTTGTACTCAATTTTTCCTAGGTTTATCTCAGTTAGACTATTTATATAAATGAGGAATAGTATGGGACCCAAGACGCTGCCTTGCGGTACTCCATACCTGATATCTGCTTTGTCACTGCTGTATTTATTTATTTTTACTATTTGTTGTCTCTTTTTATGAGTAACTGTCAGTGTTTGTTTTTGTCAGTATCAGAGATGGCGTTGTGTAAGGATTTATAAAATTTGTGATTTTCTTACTTTTCCACTTACTTACTGGAATTGCGTTTCATTTTATTTATATTTATATACGTGTGAAGAAGATTTATTACAATTTTTGTATTTTTCCTTTGGAGGGGTGCAGACATTCGTTCACCATTTGTCTCATTTTCGACTATTGACATGTAGTGTGTTAGAAAGAGGGGCAGCAATATTTGTTTAAGAATAAAAGCAAAACAAGAGTATTGACATTTGACGTTTTTGAATTTTTTGAATTCACTCACTACTCAATATTATACTTATCACTAAAGACCGGATTATATGCAAATGCATATTTGCATATGCATTTGCATATTTAGACCCTTTTCAGTGGTAGTTGCATATTTTAGCAAAAAAATTGAGATCTTGCATATTTACGCTCGATCTCCTTCATCGTTCACACAGTGACACTATAAATGTCAGATGGCTAAATGCGCGGCTAGTGATCTTATCACCCCACGACTAGTGAAAACGTTTGGATTGGTGTTGAATGAATCTACTCAGGTTATGAAGAAAATTCGCCTTATGAATTCCTCGTTGCCAAAGCTATTCCTGCGTAAACTCAAAGAAAAATTTGAAAACTTACTGAACAAGAACCCAGGGTTTGAACCCTTGTGCCAAATTGATAGCTTCATCAACGGGGCAGGTGAAATTTTGCCCGGCAAAATAAGTCCAAAAATCGCACCCAAATTTAAATTCTGTCCAGTTACATCAATAGACGTAGAACGCTCCTTTTTCCGCTTACAAAAATATGTAAAGCGATCGTCGACACAATTTGTCTACAGAACATTTAGAACAGTACTTAGTCATATACGTTTTTAAAGGTAAATTGTAAATTTCATTGTTAAATACATTTTGTAATTGATATTTTCGAAAATACGATTGTTATCCTTGGGAACTAATAGTTTACTAAAATAAAAAAAATACTTAAAATATGACTTCCTGTACTATTTCATGTTGCATATTTTGGCCCTTTTCATGGATTTTCGTGCATATTTTAGCTATTTTTATTGCATATTTGCATGCATATTTTGGGCTGTTTTTGTTGCATATAATCCGGTCTTTACTTATCACAATATTCCTGCAGCTTTTTCAAAAGATGAGAATTCGTTCCATACAAAATGCATGAAGAATATAATTTTCTTCATATTTTTTTCGTGAATTTTTCCGATGTTTTAATAGCTATTCTGCTATTTGGGGCGGAGACAAATCCAACAAATCAATGTTCATAAAAATCGGTCCAGCCGTTCTCGAGTTATAAATAGAGTAACTAACCCGACTTTGTTTTATATATTAAGATTATTGTTACTTGCATCAAAATTAAAATGTGGGTTGTAATAAAACGAAATCTTATCATAATATTAAAATATCGTGATAGAACAGATTAGTTCTAGTTAATAAAAGGTCTGATACGCAATGTTCAAGTGGGGAACTTGATATACTCGAGTACCTACGTAGATGGGAAAAGTCTGACTGCATAATACATGGAAATTTTTCATTGTAATTTTAGATTAGAGAAAATTACATTTTCGCTTACATAGTAGCAACAAAGTTTATTCGAAATACAAGCTATCCGAAATAATATTTAGAAGGAATCTTAACTTATTTTATATATATTTTGTATCTAATAAATCTTAACGTATTGTATATATATTTGTAACAACATTATACTACAGTGTTTTGTTGTAAAGTAGAGAACTCGTAAGAGGGGAAAACTCTACCATATACCATATCGCATTGTAAATATTTTTTACACCGTAAATGGAATAATTCCACGAATGTGCGGAGAATTCCAGTTATGAAATGGAAACTTGATTGAGAAACTGAAATCACTTGATGGGAATTTATATATCGGCGAGAAACTTGATGTCTAAACTGAGCACCAAATTGTTTGTTCTGAGATTTCGGAAGAGTTATGAATTAGGTTGTTGCAGGTAGGTACCTATGATATGATATTTTTAACAGATTTTTTTTTATTGCCCATTTCAAAATTGGAACCAATTTGTTTATAATTCAGACTATCCGTGATTTTTCAGGAGTCTGAAGCTGAGGTGCAAATAATAAACTTCAAAACATTAATCCGCCTACAGAAAAAAAAAATACCAGGAGCTCATAAATGTTCAGAATAATTTGGGTTAATTTTTGCAGTGACGCTAATGTCACAATTATACAAAACTAGCAGACCCGGCCACACGTTGCTGTGGCTAACGAAACACAACGCCATTACCCAACCTTTATAAAATCCACGCTTGCCAGCTGCCCGCTGCCTGAATTGAATATTTGAATTTATCGGTTTTTCTCTAGTATAATAAGCATGTATTATACATATAAACCTTCCTCTTGAATCACTAATGGTGAAAACCGCATGAAAATCCGTTGCGTACTTTAAAAGATCTTCTATGCGCACATACATTTTGAGCGACTTCATTTTATTAAACGAATTCGAAAAGGAGGAGGTTCTCAACTCAACTGTATTTTTTTTATTTATTTTATTTTTATTTTTTATGTTTGTTACCTCAGAACTTTCGACTGGGTGAACCGATATTGATGATTCTTTTTTTTATTTGAAAGCTGGTGCTTCCCGTGTGGTCCCATTTTAATTTGGTCCAGTTCCGACAATGGCATCCATGAGAAAACCATATAAGTCTTGTATTTGCATTAACTATGTGCACACAAATGGACGAATAACTCAATATCAAGCCAACCGATTTCGATGATTCTTTTTTTAATTGGAAAGGATGTACTTCAAGGGTAATTTGATGAGAGTTTGGTTAGGTTCTGTTTATCGGATCCATGACAAATTAACGAAACTCGGCCGAATCTCTTAATTTGACCCTAACGTTATGGTCAAATTATGTCTGTCTCATATGAGCAGCATGTTTAGTAGGTTTACCCATATTCAGACAAATTAGTTAGTGTACTTCAGTTTCACTAAAAATAAAAAAATAAACAAAAATTTTAACAAAACAAAAAAAACGACTTCAAAAATGCACTAAAAAGTAAAAAAATAATTTCGTATTCTTCTACAACTTCATAATCAACTTACTTTTTCTAATCATCAATATGTAGGTACGATCAGCGCCGGATCTGCCATACGTTCAAAAACGTGCAAAAACCTGGCGCCAACTCCGAAGGGGCGCCGTGAGAAAATAAATATTGTATTAAAATTTAGTTATAATATTTCCTGAATCGTTTAAAAATTACCCATAATACGAAATAATTATTACGCTCTAGCAACACTTTCCAAAGAAACAGAATGCGCACGCATCAGGTTGGTATCAACGGCTTACGAATTTATGGTCAGTTACAGAATTTTTTTACAAATTCCATATATTTAGTTTAAACGTAAAATCTATTTTTCCATATATCTTTTATCGACTTTTACGACGAATAGGTGCGATCCAAATTCAATAACCAATCACAGCGCGGTATTTTTGTTCGTAAGCCGTTTGTTCGCTCAACACAGGGGAAATGCAACGTACAAATTTGAGGTTATATTCTTATTATCACTGCTCACTGTCTCTCGTCGGGACTGCCTGTTGCTAGTCAGAAGCTGTAGATGCTATTCTTGTGTTGTACGTTGCCATGAGAACGTTTTTTTTTTTGCTTTATCTAATATTCGCGTAGGGTATATAGGCAGTAAATCTCAAGAATGTCTAATGGACCTAGTTCAGCGAAACCACCCGCATTGTCTCGTAACCTATATTTTAAATCATGGTACGGGCACAAACAAACAATTCGTTGTATTATTTAAAGCATAACTTACAAAGAGTTTTTCCTAAAATAATTAAAATAGCACCAAAATTTATGTTTACCCAATAGATTCAGAGAGTATAGGGCTCCTGGCGATCCTCTCTTTAAAACAAACGAGTGTGAGAGCTACCGCCAGGTCACTTAGAAAAGTTACACCTTTATATGTCTTGATTTTATTTGATAAATTAATGTAAAAAAAAATAACAATTACATATAAAAAAATTGGGGTGAACGAATTTTTAATCAAAATAAAAATGTAGGGGGGGGGGGGGCGCCATCGGTACCTACTGCACAGGGCGCCAGATTTCGTAGATCCGGCCCTGGGTACGATTGTTATTTTTGGAGTCGGTGACAGCAAGTAGCTTGTGCAACACAAGCACATCTCGCCTATAACTATGTATGTAGTTACAAACCTACCTTGACTGACACCGACTCCAAAAGTAACAATCGTACCTACATATTGATGATTAGAAAAAAAGTAAGTTGATTATGAAGTTGTAGAAGAATACGAAATTATTTTTTTACTTTTTAGTGCAATTTTGAAGTCGTTTTTCTGTTTTGTTAAAATTTTTGTTTATACTATGTAATGATAATGATAATAATAAACTTTAAAACGTGTATCTGCTGACAAGTATAAAACACCCAGGAGCAAGGAAATACTATTGGATATTTTCATTCGGTCACGGAAATTTGAAAGAATGTTTTTGATTTATTCAAAAAATCATATCTCCTATTTTTGTAGACCTATTTTTATTATAAAACTAGCTGGTTCCCGGCATGCGTTGTTATGCCATTTAATAAAGAAATTGTTTCTCCCTGAGTGTCCTTTCCCATTCGTCCCGTTCCTCTTCCGCCTCCCCTTCTTCTCCTGCGTCCTCTTCCCCTCTCGCGTTCCCACTCCGTCACCTCCACCTTCCCTCTTCCCACTCCACTCCACCCCTTCCCCCGTCCCGCGAACCCCCCCCTCCCGAGTTCCCCTCCCCCCTCCCAAGTCCTCCTCCCAGTTCCCCCTCCCCCTCCCTCCCTCTCGCTTTCCATACATTCAGTTTTCAAACCTCGCGTGCAACCAATAGCAATTTTTTATACAAATTTCATAATGCCAGAGCTCACCGGAAGTTTTATAAAAACCTTGTCCTAACAATAACGAACACACAAAAAAAAGAATTATCCAATTTGGTGCAGTCGTTCGAAAGTGATGCGCTTAGCAACACATTCAGCGATTCATTTTAAAATTATAGATAGAATTGAATAGAAGACCTTTCAATTTAACAATTTTATGTAAATTTCTTTAATAATAGTATATTTTTTTTTAATTCCGAAAAATTCTCTTAAAATACACGTCATAAAAGACGCGCTTATTTTCCTAGAAATATTTTAAAGACATAGAATGAAAGAGAGAAAAAACGGAAAAAAATACATATTATAGGTACTCATTTTTGGGTTTATTGTCCTTGTTATTATTATAAACATTTATTGCTTATTGATTGAATCCTTTTAACATTGAGGTAAAGTCCGGCGTTCCCCAAGGGGCCCATTTGGCCCCGCTTCTTTTTAACCTTTTAATTAACGATATCACAAAAGTTTTTTTCTCACGTTTCTGGCTTTTTGCTGATGATAATAAGATCAATGACGTTGTATAAAATAAAAATAAGATTCTTAAAATAATTAAATCCCACTTTGACTGATTACTTTTTCAACTTGATATTGATTCATTTAATGATTGGTGCTAAATTAACTGCATGGAACTTAATGTTGATAAATGCAAAATTTTGAACTTTTATAGAACCAAAAAACCTATTCAGTTTGATTATAAACTAAATAATATTTGTCTCTCTACTGTCATTTACTGTCATCTCTATATCTTATTCGTGTTATTGTTATATTGTTAATTGACTATTTCTCCATAAATAAATAAATAAATATTATAGCGAAGAAACCATTTATATTTTTTGTAAATGTATGCATTTTTTTTTAACAATTATTATAAGCAATAATTATCAGCCTGAAACACTCATCCACATTGAAAAATCTTCCGAGAAAAGATACATGACGCCAACGGGACTTGAACCCGTGTCCTCTCGATTGCCGGTCGAATGCTCTGACCACTGAGCTATGGCGGCTTATCTCTTACCCGCCAAATGATTCAATATATGCTAGTGTTTCATTCAACAATTACTGCTTATTATATTTTTTCCACCTGAAAACAACCAACTTTATTTTTGCGAGAGAAACATTGTTAGTGTTAAATCCCTCGCTAGGTGGCGTCGAGACAAATTATGTCTTCATTTATTGGGGAAATACTTAAACTTGTCAAATATTAATTATTATTTTTAATTGTAAAACTAACGTTTTTAAGACAAGATTTTTTTATGCATAGCACAAAGGGTAACAATTATTATAAGCAATAATTATCAGCCTGAAACACTCATCCACATTGAAAAATCTTCCGAGAAAAGATACATGACGCCAACGGGACTTGAACCCGTGTCCTCTCCCTTCATTTTTTTTTAGTTTTCAGGCGGTCCTTCACGGGTCTGTGTTAGTACCTACGATATAATATTACAATCAACAATAAACAAATTAACACGTAAAACCAAGTTTTTTTTTATGTAGTGAAACAGTTTCGACTGTCCGTCACGGTCCTACGCATCAAACGTCACGTTCTAGTTGTGTCAACTCTTAGAACAGCTAGTAGCCAATTTCAGAAAAATGCGTGCGCGTGCGGGTGTGCGTGAGTGCCACCAAAATTTGATAGAATGCAGAATTGTATTATAATATTGTATTGTGTTATTAAACGGGCCCTGCACTTTGTCATAACAGGTAGGATGCGATTCACGCTCAAACCTTATTTGATCAAGTGACTTTCTGTTTTCGCAATATTATTATAAATTTTATGAAAGCGTTTAATAACACACGATACGGTGTAATCTTGGAAAAGATAACAACGAAGATGACTTGTATTGTTATTATTTTAAAATGGATATCCTTGTTTTAATTTACTTGTTAAGAATTCAAACAGCCTCTCAGAGAACAAATGAATTGTTTTAAAAACATTATGATTGTAATGATGATTGTTTACTAAGAAAGCATCTCACTTGTTTGTTAAACCAAAACTTACAACATCAACATCTTTATCATTATTGCATAAATATCGTACCTTAAAATAAACATTTCTAAAAATGAGGCAAATATTCTTATAACTTATTCTGTGTTCACATTAAAATGTATGTTTTTTCCATCGCCTATAAACACTAATCGAACAATATTAATACCTTAGCGAACCCAGCTACGAGTGCATGTCGGACGCCACGCCATACGCGCCGCGCCACATATAACATCTGTGTACGTGGAATTTCACACAAAGCTGCTGTTATAATTCGGTTTCAAATTCAAGAATTCGACACAAGACGTCTCTACTTCCGTCAGCAGGTCGGACGGGGACGTCTCCCCCCTAGGTATAACTACTACGAATTTGTGAATATGAGGTATCTCTCGATCTCTCCGGATATGAAAAGATTGACGGTAATACATGTTGTGTCAAGTGGCTATATATAACATATGACGTCATTGCTCTGTTTCGGTTACTTTGTCCCGGTGACTAGCTGCAGTGGATCCGAGGAACGGGCTGCTTTTGGAATCAGTTCGTATTAGATCTACTCCTATAAAATGGTCACCAACACTAACCGGGTGAAGCCGAAACAACAGCCGCCCGCAGGGCCTAGTAAAAACCTGCGCATCGGGTTTTTAACAGCTAGCAATTATTAATTTCCTAACTATTTACATTACGTATCGATCACGGAAATTTGAAATCCTATTTCGACGATGCGGATCGAAAGAGAAAAAAAACGGAGAAAAATTAGGCTCATTTTTGGATTTATTGTACAGCATTTCAAATTTCCGCTATCGATATGGAAAAATCTTTTCTGAAGATTTCGAAAATATTTATTTAATGAAATCGTCTCTTCTAGCAAAATTGTAAGTGTATCTACTGAGGATACATTTTTTTTTATTTTATTTTTTTATTTCAAGATTTTTGTTTATACATTACAATGATAATATATGCAAGATTACAAAATAATTCATGTTTTATTCTACTACTCCATAAGTTGAGCTTTAGGAGCTCGTGTTTATGGGAGGAGTATTTTACATGCAAAAAATTAATAATAATGTTCATTATGTAAACAATTTTCAAAAAAAAAAAAAAACTAATTAAATAAATATCTTAGGTAGGTACACAATTTAGACAAAAATATTTATATAAGGACAATATCAATACAATTTTTTTTAATATTAAATATTACTGTTCAAGTAAGGGTAAATTAATTAATTACATAAAGGGTAAACATTAAGGGTACAATATGTCATTATCCAATTTAAGGGACTTAATTTGTTTTTTGAATAATTCATAATTCAGTGTACCTGTTATATTAATTTTGTTATTGGATAATAATATATTGTACCATCTTACACCTAAATACAAATAGTGGTGCTGAGCCGTGGTCGTTCTAAGCATAGGGATGGCTATTAAGCCATTAGTTTTAAATCTATTGCTTATGCTATCTGAGGGGTGAATTTTTGAATAAAATATTCTTTATAAATTTGGCATAAGGCCAATCTTATACAATTCTATAATAGATGGTACATTAAATTTAAGAAATATCTGTATAGTAGGGAAGTCGTATGGTTTCCTAAGAATGGTTTTTATAATTATTCTTTGAATTATAATTATGGGCTGTAAGGAAGCCTTTTGAAACTTCGGAAAATACCGAAGATACAAGCCGTCAAAAAGATATTTGCGGGCGACTGAACTTGTGACATCACTGTAAATGCTCGGCGGTACTGCAGCACTGCCGATCTATTGCGTTCCTTTTACCCAAGTTCACTTTGAAAGCTCATAACTTCGTCGTTTTTGAAGAAGTTGAAAAACTAATTTTACTGTCGTTATAAACTCTTTTATTTAATATAATAAATACGCTTTCATAAAAAAGATCATTCTACTCAAAACAAACATTCGATTGTTGCAGTCCAACTCGGCCACTGATATTATGTGAACATGCTTTTAGTTGTTAAAATAATTTATAGTATATTTGTTATCACGTTCCAGAGTGGAAGATACTCTCAGTATCGCCCTGATGTATGACCACATTTCAGAATTGAAACATTGCTTGAAATGACTTTAGTTTGGTGGCCAGGTACACCTACTTCCCCTCCACCCCCACCTTCAGACTCAAACATACATCAATTGGGGATGCTATAGTCTCACTGGCTCCAGACGGGAGCTGGGACTCTTGTGAGATATTTACGTTAAAAAATAAATAATAATCCAAAAAAACATCGGGATTTGAATCAGCTATCAACACATCATTACATTATGGAGCTAACCTCATTTCTCTTACAAAAAGGGTTAAAAAATATTCGATTTCTGAATTACTTTCTATCAAAACGAAAAGTATTGAACACTTGCTTCATAGATTTTGTCGCTATGTACCGTCGACCTAGTATACATAATACCATCAGGGGCGTAGCCACCGCGCCGTATCAGCCGTATCAATGATATGGGGCCCCGGGCTACAGAGCTAACGTGTGTAAGCAAAAATTAGTAAAATGTTATCCACAATGTCAATTAATCTCGTGCTTCCCGGGAAAAAAACCTATCATACGTGCCTATAGAGTTTTCACTTCAGAAATGACAAAAACCAAAAAAAGCCATCTCTTTTTTCCCGGGTTAAGTGTGCGCCCAAAAGTTGGCAACATCCTACACCGGTTATTGCGGGATTCCCCCGTTTAAGTCATTCATTAAACGGGGGAATCCCACAATAACCGATGTACAAGTACAATGACGAACCATGCCAACCACGGACAGCAATATTTACTTGTTTTATTTCATTCCGGTTCAAACGTTATTTATTACATTGTAATACAATACAATCTTGATCTTCTGATTATTTATTGGTTAATTAGTTTGATTTGTGAAAAGAATGGGTGAAATGAAAAGAGATAATCCCAGTGGAGCTATGAAAAGAAAAAGTAAACAGAAAAGGGAGGAGGTTATTAAAAAAATGCCCAAAATTTCTTCATTTTTTCAGCAATATCAGCGAGTGTCGTGAGTGATTTAGATTGCAATGGTAAGTACCTACTACCTATTTGTCTACCAGTAGCGAAGGGTGAATTTTGTTTTTGAAAGAACAATGGCAACCTTCAATACATGAAAATACCTGATCACGTATTTTGTTTTGATATTCTTCATTAGTTATTCTTCATTATTACTCTCAAAGCCATTTTTCTCATAATGCTGGGAGAATAGAGCATTTTTGTTTCTTTTGTGAGAAATCTTTACCCTTCTGGGCCCCCCGACTAATTTTGATAGAGGGCCCCTCCAAGGCATGCTACGCCACTGAATACCAGCTTATGTGTGAATTCCTTACGTACGATTATTACGTATAATAATCGTACGTAAGGAATTCAAACATAAGCTGGTAATGATGATTGCATTACGCGTCAGTACCATGAATCATGAATATGAAAAGCATAATATTATCATTGTGCATGTGTTGACGTCGCTTGACCTTGTTTTCTGATTGTAGAGCCGCACACACACAGTCGAC